>OX637523.1:11751140-13126353 GCA_951799955.1 Apamea anceps | reverse complement strand
TTTACATTTCACTTAATTGAGAACAGTTTAGGTTTCTAAGTAAGCTATACATAACATGCATTCGACACTCAGACTTAAAATTAAAATATAAATATAAATATTCACAAGTTTTAGAACAATCCTAGTAAACAAGTTATTAAATGTACTTATAATGTGCACAAGAATGTAGTAAAACCAGATTTACTAAACTAATTGAGGGTACCCCGATAAGTTAAAATTCATAAGCAGTGTAAATCTACCCTACGCAGAAAGTAAAGAGTGCGACTCACGATGTCACAAAGTAGATAAATCATAGTAGTACCATACTGTTTCTGTTCAAACCTATTTTTTTGTTCATTTTGTGTGATGGTTTCAAGTACGTATTTTTGCAGTTTAGATTTAAATATATTGAACGAATTCGCAGTCTTTATTTCCTCGGGCAATTTATTATATAGTTGGACTCCCGCATACGTCAGCGTTCTTTTGCCTTGGGTGGTACGCACTCGAGAAAGCAAAATGTCATTAGGTCTACGACTGCTACGATTATGCAACTGATGTGTCTTTTTGAAAGAAATTTGGCTGTGTATGCTTTTTGTGAGTATTTTTTGTATGAGTATGCAAGTACAGTATGTGTAGAGTTGTTTGATGTTCATGAGATTTGTGTCTTTGTATATCTTATTTGTAGACGTTAGGTAGTTGTAGTGGAATAGCATTTTAATAATTTTATTTTGAGCTACTTGTAGTTCTTTTAAATTTGTTTTTGGTGCATTACCCCAGATTTCAATCAGGTACAGTAATTGCGATTTCACCAAGGAGTTGTATATTGTGTGGCGCACTGTATAAGGTAGACAATTTGCTATTTTACGAAGCGAACCCAGTAGTGACGTCAGTTTTGATTTGACATGATCGATTTCTACCTTCCAGTTGAGGTGGCTGTCAAGTCTTAATCCAAGATATTTTTCATGTTTTTTAAGTTGGAGTATTTGATTGTCGATCATGAGAGGTAAGTGACTGGGTAGTGTTTTGTTTTTAGCCTTAAATATGACGTAACTAGTCTTTGATGCATTTATTGTAAGAAGATTTTGATTGAACCAGATAAGCAATGTATTTAGATCTTGTTGGGCTTCATGTATCATCGTGTTTATCGTGCTGCCAAAGTAAAAAAGACAAGTGTCATCAGCGTAAAGCGAAATTTGTCCGTGTAGTGGAAGCTTGTGAATGGAATTTATGTATATTAGGAAAAATAACGGGCCCATCAATGATCCTTGAGGGACTCCAAATTGTGATATTTTGCGGTTTACTTTGATACTCCCCAATTTTCACTATCTGAGACCTATTTGTCATATAAGATTCAAAAATTTTGTAGGCTACTCCTGTAACACCTATGTCTTGCAGTTTTTGTAAAAGTATTTGGTGGCTCACTGTGTCAAAAGCTTTTTTTAGGTCGATAAATAAACCCAACGCTATATTTTTTTTATCTATTTTAGCTTGAATTTCAGTTACCAGATCAACCGTTGCTGAAAGAGTGTTAGATTGTGGCCGAAACCCATACTGTTTTTCAAAAATAACATTTATCAAAGTGACATGTTCGTCTAGCCGCGTGTAGAGAACTCCTTTCAAAAATTTTAGAAAGAACGGGAAGGACCGAGATGGGCCTGTATTATTAGGGTCCATTTTGCCGCCACATTTGTAAATCGGAGTAACTTTGGCTATTTTTAAGTATCTGGAAATGTTCCTCGGCAAGGTGGTGGTTAATGCAGTCTACTAGTTTATCCACTAATAATGGGCTTACACATTTAATGCTTTGGTTGTTATGCCGTCAATGCCAGCGCTACAGTGAGGGTATAAATTTTTGATTATTTCGGATACTTCTTTAATTGTACATGGTGCAAGTGTAGTAAGTTTTGTGCCGGATATTTGAATGTCTTGTGTAACTGTAATTGTGCTCTGCGATTGTTGCGTTGTAATAGAAGCAGCGAGAATAGATCCAATTGTTGAGAAGAAGCGATTAAATGTTTCACAGATCTCCGTACCATTTGATATGATTCATTTTCGGTAGAGAGCTTAGGAGGAGTTAATTCAGATTTGATTTTGTTATTAGACAAAGTATTTATCAAGTTCCACATTTTTTTAGGGTCATTTGTATGTTTCATAACGCATTATAGTAAAATGTCTTTTGGTGTTTTGATTGCTTTAGCAGTAGCTTTTTGCTCAATTTTGGTACACTTTATTAGGTCTCATTCTTTGGGTCTTGTTTTACTTTATACCATAATTCGTTTCTTTTTTTAATCCTGTCTAATATATCCTGACATATCCAGTCTTGCCGTGGTAAATTTTGAATTTTTGTTTTGATTGTTGTACTCTGCTCTATGCCAAGCTTTATGTATTCCTCTAAGTTAGTATGACTGTTGTCCGTTGATTGGTATTCTGCGTTTTCCATGATTTCATATAGCTTTTTATAATTCACCGCTTTATATTTCACACGTTTCTTTGGGGCAGTTTATACTTTTTTACACTTAGAAAAATTTGTTTATGATCTGTCATAGGCGAATCTACAATGGCCATATGGAAACTTTTGTCTTTGACGTTTGTGCACACGTGGTCGAGGATAGTTTTCGTGGAAGGTGTCTCACGTGTGCAATAGTCTTCTTGGATTTTGTTTAGAAAGACATATCCAGACTCCTTTAGGGTATCTCGGTAGAGCTTATTCTTAGAGTTATTTTTCAACAAGTCAATGTTAAAGTCACCAAACACGATAGATCGGGTTTTTTCAATTAATTGTGGAGAATAGGTATTGATGAACTCACTCATACTCGTATTAGTGTTACCAGGGTTGTAAACAACTCCTATGTTTAATGCTAATCTTTCTAGATATATCCAAAGGTAGTTGATGCCCCCTATATAGGTTTCTTCAATTTTGCTGTGATTCAAATTATTTTGCACATAAATAGAGACACCACCTCCTCTGGAGTCTGTTCTAATGTTATAATAGTGAGTATAATTTGGTAATTGATAAAGTTCGGCGTCTTCACATGATTTTAGCCATGTTTCGGTTAGTACTACAACATGAGTGGTAAATTTGATAGATTGTATTATGCACTGCAATTCTTCGAACTTGCCTTGTCTACGTATGCTTCTTATATTGGCGTATAGGAAATTCAGGGTTACTTTACGTGGAGTTAAGTCTTGGTAGGTATGGCATATCTGGTAGGTTGTTTTTTCTTCGGGGTTTTTTTGGATGTTTGTAGAATCTAAGTCTGAGAGTTTTTTGGTTGAGATTGTACGATTTTCGGTGTTCCTTTGACAAACTTTATGGTTAGATATTCCTCACCATTTTCTTTGCGCCGGGTTAATTCTTGTTTTAGTTCATTCATTATCAGCTTTTGATTAGGGGTCTGGTCTGAGTATATTTTGATGGTGTCTGTTAGTTTCTTTTTATTACGCAACACTTTTTTTGCCATTTCAGGTGATTCGAGAATAATTTTTAGTGGGCGATTTTTCCCGGTAGTGTATTTTCCCAACCGCATTGTTTTTACTACGTTGAGGTGTTCAGGTAGTATATTTTGTAAGGTATTCAGAACAGAGCTTAAGTCCTCGGCCTGGCGACCAGTACTGTCAGAAAGCGTCGGTTCCGGTAGGCCGACCATTACAATATTTTTGCTTCTAATTGCTCTTTCTTGTAATTCAATAATTATTTCTTCGTTAATACAAGTGTCGCTTTTAGTTATGTTATTATAGGACGACGTAGATTTAAGCTCACTAATTACGGTTTCCAGCTTATTTATTTTTAATTCGGTGGTCAGGTTATTTTTCTTTAGTACGGATATTTCTGCTTTTAAACTATTGTGTTCGGCCAGTAGCTTGCTAGTTGATTTTGGTGAAACAACCAATGCCAGGCGCTTTCCTCATCATTGAGAAGTCCTTGCATAATAGTTGCATCAGACATTGTCGCGGGATATGACCGACGACATCAGTGATGTAAACGTCGCTACAGACAATCATGAAAGGTTTCAGAAGGTTCTCGAATTTGTGTAAGTTTGTGTATTGAAACAAAAAGTTGCTGTTTTTTTTCTATAAAAATGTATGTACTCGTACCATCGAAAATGATTATTGTCTTGGTGTTATTTTCATCACCAAAAATACCCTTTGGTATCATAAGATTTCTTTCAAGTAATTAAAAATCTGTCAAGTAAGCCAGCAATCCAATCAGTTGTCCAATAACGAGCAGGGATCAAGAAATCGTAGCCAGCAATCCAATCAGTAGTCCAATAACGAGCAGGGATCAAGAAATCGTAGCTAGCAATCCAATCAGTAGTCCAATAACGAGCAGAGGTCAAGAAACCGTAGCCAGCAATCCAATCAGTAGTCCAATAACGAGCGGGTGTCAAGAAATCGTAGCCAGCAATCCAATCAGTAGTCTAATAACGAACAGGGGTCAAGAAACCATAGCCAGCAATCCAATCAGTAGTCCAATAACGAGCAGGAGTCAAGAAACCGTAGCCAGCAATCCAATCAGTAGTCCAATAACGAGCAGGGGTCAAGAAACCGTAGCCAGCAATCCAATCAGTAGTCCAATAACGAGCAGGGGTCAAGAAACCGTAGCCAGCCATCCAATCAGTAGTCCAATAACGAGCAGGAGTCAAGAAACCGTAGCCAGCAATCCAATCAGTAGTCCAATAACGAGCAGGGGTCAAGAAACCGTAGCCAGCAATCCAATCAGTAGTCCAATAACGAGCAGGGGTCAAGAAACCGTAGCTAGCAATCCAATCAGTAGTCCAATAACGAGCAGGGGTCAAGAAACCGTAGCCAGCCATCCAATCAGTAGTCCAATAACGAGCAGGGGTCAAGAAACCGTAGCCAACAATCCAATTAGTAGTCCAATAACGAGCAGGGGCTAAGAAATCGTAGCTAGCAATCCAATCAGTAGTCCAATAATGAGCATGAATTCGGAATCAATTGATGATACCGAAAAAACACAACGCAGGCATGTAGTAGTAATGAAATATAAGTCTGAATGACAAGTGCTTTAATGTCACTATCGAAAATAGACAATCCACAGCAAGGGGATACTCTTAAATAAGATAAAATAATGATAAAGAACCAACTTAAAATCCATTAATTCCACCTATAAGATAAACTTAAAATAATAAACATACTTAAAATAAATAAATCAATCAAACTTAGTTCTAGGTACATTATAAAAATACGTACACAAATTGTTATTAAGTCTTACTACGGTAACAAGTAAACACCGACTGAACTCGGGGCTTACCACCAGCTCTTATAGCAGGGCAGAAGTTGATCTGCACTGGTTTTATGTACTTAGTCATAGACCAAACAGCGGTGCAGTTCAACTTTTGCTCTGCTGCTGGTAGTAAGCCCCCTGAACCGCGCGTGAGGCGGCTTACGCGCGGAGTAGTGGGAGTGAATTCGAGCATACATTGTTACCTGCGTATGCGCCATGTTTATAACACGACCTTTTGTTTTTAAACGTGACAGATGCAGTCAAATCCTCGGTATTATACAGAAAAATGCAATTTTTCAATTGAGTCTATCTCTGTTCTCCGGCGACTTTGGTACTTTTTGCCATAGTATGAAATATAGTACTAATGGAGAGCTTTAATTTGAGATATATTTCAATTCTGTTGGACTTACGCCCATTTTGTCCCATCATCCTTTAAATATAGATATCTCTATGATGATCAGATAAATTTGATTTGATTGCAGCCGCCCATATATCATAACTACTGCTAATAATTATTATTGCATGCAACTACAACCTAGCTCGTGGGTTCAAGGCCAGATTGTTACAGTTGTGTTGGAGATTGTGAGAACATAGGAAGCTATGGAGGCGATTTGATTATATTAAGTACCTATATAACAATATTATAAGTAGTATAACAATTATGTTGTTTATGCTTATATATAAATTGTTGAAGATGTTTTATCCGAATAATGACTAATAAGTATATACTTTTTTAGGAAAAAAAAAATTAAGGCAAATTTCCCGAATTTGAATGTCATCCGGAACAAGGAAACTTATTGGAGACACCTTCTCAGTTGCATAATTTAGTTTCTGTTCCTGCGAAATCATGATGCAAGTTGTTGCAGTTTTTGTCTGGCTTGTTAATTCTGATGGCGTCACAGATGTATTTGCGAGCTGATAAAATTTTTATTTTACAAAAAAGCTTTCTGTCTTTTATAGGGTAACGTGTGTCGGTCATGAGTTTCTGCATGTTATTACAAAATTGGCGCAAAATATGATTTCTACAGTTAATCTTTTCGACTGTAATGTTTGCGTAGGGCCGTGACTCAATAATTTTTGTGTAGGTACTGCTATCGCCATCTGCTATAAATCGTCCATAAATAATGTTGTGCATTTCAATCGATTTTTTTAAACCTTCTGCTATGATTGTTGCTTCCATGCCTGTAGATGGGACGTCGTAATTTTTGTAACATACGAGGGTGACACTGAAAGTTTTTAGAACCGGCCACTTGTAAAGGATATAATAAAAAAATAAGTTCAAATTTTGAAAATGGAACTCTGCCAATATTATTGTGTATGTATTTTATATAATAATAATAACGTTTTTTTATAAACATGCTGCAGATTTACTATAACTTATCTTAAAAAAAATATAGAGGACACAGTTGCTCATTTGCCTGAACTAGGTGGAACCTGTTTCAGGCCAGAAAGGTGCAAAAAAAATTAACAACTGAGAAGACTAATTAAAAATTAATATTACCTTAAAAGACTAACATGTTTTATTTACAGACAACGAGTAAATCCTCTGTCTCACTGTATGATATGCTAAGTAAAAATTGCAGAGTAACCTTTTTACAGTCGCAATTATTTAATTTATAAATACTTTTTTTCCTATTTAATTTATTGTATAGAAATGGACCTAAAAATGTATAAAATCTGTTTACAAAGAAATATTTAGAGGATGCATTGGACTTACATACAATTTACAGACAGAATTTTATTCATTTGTCATTTGTTTACGATTTGACGGCAAATTGAAAATTGTCTGCGTCGCGTCAGCATGAATTTAACGCGAGAAAAATTTCGTACAATGATTTTTTATGACTTTCGATGTCATTTAAGTCAACAAGAAAGTTATGATTGACTTCGATTGGCCTTTTACGATGAAATGCCATCTCGCGCCACTGTTTACAACTTGTTTAATGCGTTTAAACGTGGTCGCACTAATCTCACCGATGATCTGCGTGAGGGACGGCCTTTTACGGTGACGACTGAAGATAACATCAGTTTTGTGCGGTGTATGATAGAGACTGACAAAAGAGTGACTTATCAGCAGATTCGGACAAGCTTAGGCATCGGTATGAGTCAAGTGCACAACATCATCCATGAACATTTAGCGGCCAGAAAGCTTTGTGCCCGGTGGATACCTCATAATTATTTCCGAAAATAAAAGAAAAACTTCGAGGAAAACGTTTTATGGACGCCGAGGAAGCGGTGGCTGCATTTGAAAATGCCATCGAAGAGACCCCTACGGACGAGTGGGCAAATTGCTTTTCTCAGTGGTTCCATCGGATGCAGCGATGTATTGATGTAAATGGACACTATTTTGAAAATATATAATAACACTAATAACTTGCTAGTTTGTTCAGTTTTTTATTTTCTAAGAATTTTCAGTGTCACCCTCGTATATGGTCTTTTATAGCATTTCCACTTTTTTGACAAATGCATCAATACTTTTTTTTTACTAAATTGTTTCAACTGAGCATGACTACCACCACTTGCTTGTATTCCAGCTACAGCGTCTTTATTGATGTTCTGTTCCGATGCCTCTTTTGAATTTCTTATTGCACTTCGTGCACTGCAAATTTAGCCGAGAAAAAAGTCAAATTTTGGTGTTCAGAAACCAATTGAATCGAGTTTAATCCCCAGTTAAAAAAGAGATTTATGATCAGCAACCACTTGCAACTTATCATAAAAAATCGTATATCAATAATACGTCTTCCAGTTAAAAAGAAATGAAGTTTCAGCCATAAATGTAAAAGTAAGTAGATATCTGAACTATTCCGATAAGCTGTTTTTGACTTTAAGCATCTCGAGCTGGCAACGAATACTTCTGTATTAAATATGAGCCTTATTCTTACCTCGTTACTTTTATTATTGTTTTTGTACCAGTTTAAAAAACATTTTGTTTTGTGTTGTTTAACAGACGTGATGGATATTGATATCTAAACATGATAAAAAAAAACAGATTTCTCAACTCATACTTCAAGTAACACTACCAGCGGTCATTGACTCCAAAAAACAAACAATCATCAATCCAATCTTTTTAATTTGTCGATTTTAGACTGCGGATTTTCTGTAGCTAATTTAATTTGACCATGTTTTGAGTAATGTAGTAGTTAGTATTAAATAAACTATTATATTTCATAAAATAAAATATATATAATAATATAAAGGTGTTTCTATTCCATCTATGTATGCTATTCTAAAATCAAAATACGTAAAGTTAGAATTTTGCATCCACGCGGCGACCTTCGGCTCGCTCGCGGGAATTGAAGCGCGGAGTGGCGGGGTGCATGGGGCGGAGCTTGCGTGGAAATTATTTTAGAGTGCCTGGTCTTAAGAGCGTTAACGCCAAATCCGCGGCACCAAGTTTAGGTAATTGCAGTGCTCTTTGCACTCATACAGATGCGCGCGTGTCTGTGTGCGTACAGTTAGTGCGCTCTCTGTCCTTATAGTCAAACTAACCCATGTTGATCCGTTGAGTTATGTTTAATGATACTTATTTAAAATAAATAAATACATTTTTTTATTTAAGTATAAAGTAAAGTAAAAATATGATTTACTAATTTATTTAATCGTCAGTTGATTTTTATTTACTATTCTTATTTTTATTACAACCTAGTGAAACAAAGAGGCAATTTTGGATCCTTTATAAAGTATAGTAGGTACTAATCACGGGAGAAAATTTAGAAATGTAGTAGGTACAAATGTAAAATCCTACAACGATTAATATTATAAATACGAAAGTTTGAGAGTTTCTAAGGGTGGGTATTCGGATGGATATTTGTTACTCTTTCACAAAAATTACCTACTGAACGAATTTTGGCAAAAATTTGACCCTTTGATAAAAATTAAATAAAAAATCATAATGATATAAACAAAGGCTATAATCATGATAAAAAAGCACTTCCTCTCTCCTTAAACATCATCATTATTATATTATTATTTATTATTATTATTTTCTTTGCTCTTGTTTCATGTTTATTATTATACGTATATATTTATTTAGGTAAGTAATAAAAAAATACTTTATGTATTATATTAATAGTATAATGTAAATGGTACAACACAGACTACCTACTATATTTGTCTCTCCTTAATTTTTAATCCATCCAAAGGTTGTCTTTAAAAGATCGCTCTTAGCGATAAGACCGCCCATTGTGTCACCCTTTATAAAATTTTATATATTTATGTTCTGTAATTTGTATGGTGTACAATAAAGAGTATTCTATTCTATTCTATTCTAATTTTAAAAGACATTTTGAAGTTGTACGAAGTCGCGATCATACTCTAGTAAATTATAAAGTACCTACTAGCTTTTGCCCGCAGCTTCACCCGCGTGGAAGTTGTAAATTATCCCACGGGAACGTACTACACCGGGATGAAAAGTATCCTATGTCCTGATCCAGGTTATGTCAGGTCATATGTCATGGTATACCCATGTATCAAATTTCATCCAAAGCCGTTCAGCAGTTTTAACGTGAAAGCGTTAAAAAAAACAAACTGACTTTCGCATTTTTTCGCCCCGCGGTTTCACATGCATATGTGTCGATCCCGTGGGAATATCGAAATAAAAATTGTCCTACGTCCTTTCCCGGGACTCAAGCCATCTCTATACCAAATTTCATCTATATCGGTTCAGCGGTTTAAGCGTGAAGAGGTAACAGACAGACACACTTTTGCATTTATAATATTAGTATGGATTATTTACGATTCTAGTTTATTTAAAACTGTTTTGAAAAAAAAAACAACCGACTTCCAAAAACGACACTACACAGTGAAAAATAACTTAATTTCGAAAGTCGATGTCGTTGGGTTCGCATTTTCGTTGTTTGCCACCGACTTCCGAAATTAAAGTTATTTTTCACTTTGTAGTGTCGTTTTTGGAAGTCGGTTGTTTTTTTTTTTTTCAAAAAAGTTTTTATTTTTCACTTTTAAGTTGTAATTTTTACCAGTAATTTTGGTTTAAAAACCAAACTACTGAACCGTTTTTGATGAAATTTCTATGGGACCGTTTGGGAAGTATACCCTTTCCAACAAAAAAATCGGTTGGCAAGCGACGGAGATATGCGCGAACATACATAAAAAAAAATACAAACATCCGAATTGAGAACCTCCTTCTTTTTTAGAAGTCGGTTAAAAAATAAAACATTTCAATATCAAAGTATTATTTATTCAGTAAGTTATGTATTACTCAGTAATTTAAGTTAAGTATTATTTATATACAATATGTATCGCCAAGATCGTTAGGTCGCACTATAAACTCACTCGACGCCAAGGGTCAGGAGAGGTCACGCGTGGAGAACCGAGCGATACGTCCACCCTCTGAAAGGCCTCGCGGCCGACTGATTCGTAACGATTTACGCCCATAGTTTTATAGTAGTTTTAAAAAACTTGTAATAAATTTAATTTAATTAAATAAGCTGAATACTGTTTCGTATTTTGTAAAGAAGATATTCTTCTATTATAATACACCTTTATTTTGTAAAATTAAGTAAGATTTATTGGAGTAAATATTGATTTTAGCAACCGCTTTTTCTTGTTATTTTCACTTTGTTTATTGTTTGATTTACCTATGTTAGGAGCTGAAAATCAAAAAAGTGTCTCATAGCTTTTTGCTCAAGGATATGAACAAATAAATAAATTTGTTTGTTTGTAAATTTTATGACTGGTTTCTGATATTTCAAGCTTCGAAATTACCACTGTAAAGGGAATTTAGAAAACACTGCTCGTTTATCTGGTTAGAATTCACGAATACTCTATTAATGTAAAAATGTTCTCACCTAACTTTTTAGAATGAAATATTTCCTACAATAATTAGTAATTCACATTTTCGTTACATACGTTTTATGAGGAGATAAAATGGTTTGAAAAGTACGCTTTTTTGGCCAAACAGCCAAAATCGGCGTTAACGCTCTTAATGTTATTCAATAAATTGTAGTTTATGTTGGAACTGTAACCTTTCACGCGCGAGCCGAATTGGTCGCCGTAACTAAGCCAGGGCACCCCGACCGTTAGGGTAGGGTTAGAACCACCCTGAGATAGGTTAGAACTGTGATCAACCGCGTGCGAGCCGAGAGAGCGAAGCGAGGCGAGCATTACTTCCAAAGGTTGCGACATAATACGCTCCCGGTTGTATGAACGTTTGACTTTGTAGCCTGTTTCCCCCAAAGGGTTAGGCACAGATATGCTCGTCGAAAAAAAAAAATCAGTTGATCCATAGATGCATGTTCGCATAACTCGACATAATGTATGGATCAACTGATTTTTTTTTCATGATTTCAGGGTTGGTCCCGTAGTAAAAGGTGTTCATATTATAATGATGAGTACAATGACCCCTTTTAAGGATTAAAACGGTCAAAATTTAACGGTGTAGTTAAAAATTCAATTCAATTCAGTGTGAAGCTGCATCCACCTACGCAACATCGGGGAATCCCACCGTTCTGCGAACACACTGGTAACACTGGCGCGGCTGGCTTTTAAGATCAACATAATTGCCAAAACATCCACAACCTAATCCTTTTTTTTTCTTAGTAGAAAGTTCGAAAATATTTTCACTATTTTCGTGATTATTAGATAGTCTCAAAGACTGCTTTAAACGCCTACGACATATTAAATATCATCTCTCTTACCATTTATAGCAGCTACCTTAGGGTAATGTTGGCCCCAGCTGTATTTTATGAGCGCACATTTGTATGCGACCACGTCATAGCTACGCGGATGACGTCACGGAGACATGAATCACGTCATATTTATGAATATGGCGATTTGATTGGTTGTTGTTTGTGTATCGGTTTTCTTCGTCCAAAGGTAATTTTCCAACCTAACTAAACCAACCAACCTACCTACCTTTCGGGGAATACAGTTGTGATGTTAGATATGAGTTAATGTTAACTAATTTTAAATCTTACCACCACCCTATCCATGGCTTCATATGTTGGAAAAATTTGTCGGCTCATAAACGTAAATAACGCAATGAATGTTGTTGAACTGTCATAATGAAAGCAACTACTTACCCCGCAGGAAAGCAGCGATTGCAAAGATAAATTTTAATCACACTAATTCACTTACCTCTATTATATATACAAGTACGCTAGATTAAATATATTACACGAAATGACTGAATTCAAAGCGACCGTCTCAGGAACTAAAATTGACACGTCAGAGACGAACCAAAACAACTCAACAGTTGATTTGATTCGTTTCTGACGTGACGATTTAGTTCTATAACGTGGAATAAGACGTGTTTTTGTGTATTTTACTCGTATGTTTACGACGAAATTTATAGAACATTTTTATCATGAGAGTATGCGCATTTTATAAAACTCGCTATCAAAAATATTAGTTCCACGGACGCTCACGTTGTTATCAGCACAAAAATGGCGAAAATCAAATGTCTTTGTTTTGACATCGATAGTATGACATCCAGCGTACTTGTTTATAGGTAAGTGATCTTGGTCGAAAGCAAATCATTCCTATTTGCGCATAGACACAACCCACACATTCTACAACAATGCTGTAGGTAAACCAAATCAATATCGATTCATGTTCATCTTCTACATTTTACATTCATCTGTACGCGTGAAAATAAAGCTTTCTCCCTATGAAATCGAGTGGAAACGGAGAGAATCGATCATATCGCATGAAATAAACATCTGGTAGGGAAAGGGGAGGCGATGAAGCGAATCGATTCAGCAATCGAATGTGTCCCTTGAGATTTTTGAATGGGATAAACAATTGACTAGCTAGCCCTTCGGAAAAACTATGTGTTTTTGGAACGAAGAGCCTTATTGCACACACTTACACTGTACACTTGCGAATGAGAGTTAGACCAAAAATAATATAAAATTTTATTTGACCGACACGAAACTGTTGTAACAACAAAAAAAAGCCAAGGGAACTTCTTTCCAACCAGTGCGATAATTGAGCAACACACTAACAATGGTACATACATCTGTCATACATGCACGTCGGTTGCTAACTACGCAGCTGACTTGATAAAAATGAGTAAGAAAATAAAACGCATACTTCAGTTCAAGTTGAGTAGATTTGCTAAGATACCTCATCTTCATTTACAAAACAACACTACACACAATTTTAAGTACGCTTCATCTAAACGTACTAAGGAGTAGCTTAGTAAGTGGTTCGTAAGTACCTGCTTATACTCCAGATAAATATATAATGTATGTGCTTTGCTTGCTTATAACTAAGGGCTTGGCTACACCCTCTACTTTAGGTTAATTTTGTGTAAAGTGAAAACGCCCATTCTTTGTTGGTAAAGTGGAAATATTGTTGGTGTAGTGTAGACAAACAAGATGTCTGCTTTGTTTTATGTGAAGAATCCAAAATGGACTTGCCATGCTATCTTGGTACTGGTAGAGAATGCCCAAGACAATATGACTATTTCGGGGAAATATGACGATTTGCAGTAAATATAATTTCGAGAGCTATATTTATTTATTTATTTAAACTTTTCGCACAAAAAGGTACAGACGCCAGCAGGTCAAGCTACCCGAAACTGTCAAATTTTCCCAATCAACCTTGAACCTTAATGCTTCAGAGATAAAGTTGAAAATCTATTAAAGAAATTTGACATATTGTAGTAGCTTGATGTGCTGGCGTCTGTACAAAGGCGGACTTAATGCCTTAGGCATTCTCTACCAGTCAACCAAAGGTGGTGAAGAGATTAGAGATTATATTGATATTTTAAATGATTATAATTTTATTAAGAGTAGTGATGGTCCAGTGGTAACTGCATTCAGGCCGTGCGAGATGGATATCGATATCTAAACATGATAAAACAAAAAATAAATTAATTTGATGACTTTTTTGTTGGCAGCAGTTAGTGTAGTCACTTGAAACATCAGTTTAAAAAACAGTTTTTTTGTGTGTGCTTCACAGAAGTATCGAAAGTAAAACACGATAAATAAAAGAAAACAGATTTTACCAACTCACACTTAAAGTAACAGCACTCCCAGCGGTCGTTGACTCCCCAAAAAACATCAAATCCTACTTATAATATTACAAACGTTTGTATGTATGGATGGATGGATGGATTTTTGTTACTGTTCACGCAAAAACTGCTGAACGGATTTGAATGAAATTTGGCACACAGATGGTTTATAACCAGGATTAACATATAGAGTACTTTTTGTCCCGAAATTTCCACGGGATCGAAACTTATTGCTGGTGAAACCGCGGGCCGCAGCTTTTTATTTTATCGTGTACCCATCTCGCCTGCGGAGTTTCGCTAGCTAATTTTATTTTACCTTGTATAAACGTACACCGTTATTTTAGCAGGCAAACATTAGAGTCTCCTCTAAAACTCTTCTTACAAGTAGACCCCGCCTTAGTGCGTAAGTGCCATAAGAGGTTCAGCGAGGAAACACTAACCGCTTGGGAGGGAAACACTGCCTTTTATCGCGAATACTTAACCTTCCTACAGCCATAGAGTCCGTATAAAGGAGACACCTGAGTTACATACAATAGCGTTAAGATAAGTACTTTACTATTTGGGCTGGATATCATCATCAGGACCAACCTTCTCGCCAAAATACCATTGACCCGCGCAATTCGGGTTACTAACGATCTTCACGTGAAGATAGATGTATTTACATGCCATTTGAGTGAATTCTTAGAAATACTGATGTTTTTTTTATGTTATAGTGTAGATTAGAGGAGGCTATATTTTGTGTTTTTATTTTATTTTTATTATATAGGGAACTTAGTAAAGTAGTTATTATTTTTAGATGTATTACTGCTAGTTTTTTTTTTACGTTTTTCATAGTTTTAAATTGTAAGTACCACGCTATCACATTAGGTATAATCTGTAATGATACTAATTGGAGATTTTAATAAATAAATAAATAAAAAAATCATCACTCATCATTCAAGGTCGACTGCTCCGTTGGTCTCGTGGTCGCAAGCGCGACTGCTATGAATGGGGTCCTGAGTTCGATTCCCAGGTCGGGCAAAATGTAATTGGATTTTTTCATTAGGAGTTCCTCAGCAGCCCGGAGTTTGGAAGTTGGTGGTGTGATACCCCCGTGTCTTGGAAAGCATGTAAAGCTGTTGGTGCTGCGCCTGATCTCTCCCCGGTAGTGTCGGATTGCCGTCGCATTGGACTATGAGAGTAAAGGAACAGAGAGTACACCTGTGTTTGCTCACATACTTGTGCACTATAATATCTCCTGCGAACCTGACTAATCTTCGTTGAAATGGGCCACTGTGACCGAAATCGGTTGGGAGATTTTATTTTTATTATATTCAAGGTCTTCATACGATATGGGTACCCAGACTCGTGATTACATAATGTTACTTGTCCTTGTAAATCGTTGGTGTGCCTCGCTTAGTAAATTAATTAGTGGAACATCTGGGCATGTGATATTATTGTTAAAAACTGCTCTTGGGATCTTTTCTCGTATCCTAGGGGTGTTTAGAGACCCAAACTGTACCCTAATTGCGTAATACACCTTCAATCACAATAATCATTTTGAAGGATATAATAATAATAATAATAATATTTCGCTATCCAGGATGTCGAAATATCCAGAGGAATAGCGAGCCGATAAGGATCGAGCGAGGCATATTCCAGGGCGATAGTTTGAGTCCGCTTTGGTTCTGCTTAGCCTTGAATCCTCTAAGCACGCTGCTGGAAGATTCAGGTCTAGGCTATCGGCTGAGGAGAGGTGGTCAGGTTATATCTCACCTCCTCTACATGGATGACCTGAAACTCTTTGCCCCCAACAATTTGCAACTGATGGAGCTACTGAATATTACTGAAACTTTCAGTAGCGCCATCAGGATGGAATTTGGTGTGGACAAATGTGCGGTCATGCATGTAAAGCGAGGGGAGATCGTGGAATCCGTGGGAACACAACTCTCGGATTCCACAAATCTTAGAGCCCTCTCCGCATCCGAAACCTATAAGTATTTGGGTATGTCGGAAGCGTTGGGCATCAATGTAACTGTCATGAAGCAATCGTTGAAGGAGCGCTTCTATGGCCGCCTGAAAAAAGTATTTAATAGTCTTTTATCAGGCGGAAACAAGGTGCGCGCTTTCAACGGTTGGGTCATGCCGGTTTTGATGTACTCATTCGGCATACTCAAATGGACTCAGACCGAACTCGACGCCCTGGATAGGAGGGTCCGTACGCTGCTAACTGCAAATCGAATGCATCACCCACGGTCATCGGTAATGAGGCTGTATATCCCGCGAAAGTGTGGAGGTCGAGGCTTTTTAAACGCTAAGACCCTCCACAATCGCGAGATATGCAGTCTCAGGGAATATTTCTTAGAAACCGACGTGGGGATGCATCGAGATGTGGTCGCGGTGGACAAGGGCCTCACCCCGCTCTCCTTGGCTAAAGAGAACTGGCGCAAGCCAGTAGTGCTTGACACCAATGATCGCATGGAAGTATGGCAGAGTAAGGAGCTTCACGGACGCTTTTACCGGGCCCTACATGGGCCCGATGTAGATCTACTAGCGTCCGTAGCCTGGCTGCGTTTCGGTGACCTCTTTGGAGAAACCGAAGGTTTTGTCTGTGCAATTATGGACGAAGTTATGATGACGAACAATTACCGGAGATTTATTGTGAAAGACGGCACGGTTGACATCTGTCGGGCATGCCACCGGCCGGGAGAATCAATCAGGCATATTATCTCCGGGTGTTCTCGTTTAGCTAACGGAGAGTACTTGCATAGACACAACCTTGTAGCTAGGATAATCCATCAGCAACTTGCTCTGAAATACAACCTTGTGGAATCGGAGGTGCCGTACTACAGGTATGTGCCCGACCCAGTTCTCGAAAATGGTAATATCACATTGTACTGGGATCGATCCATCATCACTGACAGGACTATTGTTGCCAATAAGCCTGATATAGTGGTGGTGGATCGATCAGAGCGACGCGCAATGATTGTTGACATAACCGTCCCGCATGATGAGAACCTCGTGAAAGCCGAGAAAGATAAACAAATCAAGTATCTTGACTTGGCTCGCGAGGTTGTCAACATGTGGGATGTGGACTCAGCGATCATTGTGCCGATAGTCGTGACAGCCAATGGCTTAATAGCCAAGAGCCTCGACCAACACCTGAAGAGGCTCTCGTTGGGCAGCTGGATCAAGGGCTTGATTCAGAAAGCGGTACTTCTTGACACGGCACGCATTGTCAGGAGGTTCCTCTCTCTAGAGCCCTGACCACCGGTAGCTTGGACCCTGTTCCCGATACCGGTGGGCTACTACTTTTTATATTTTTAAATGTTTTTTTATCCTTTTGTTTATAAAAATATTTAAAAATGTATTTTGTAAGTATTTAAATGAAATAAAGGAGATAATAATAATAATAATATCCCTGGACATTTCACACAGCGCCATCTAGTCCCAAGCTAAGCAACCTAATGCTTGTGTTATGGTAACAAGATGGCTGATAGACTACTTATATACATTTTTTTTTTGTAAATACATACATATTATAGATAGAAAAACACCCAGACTCGGAACAAATACATGTAGGTCATACAAATATTTGTTCCGTGCGGGAATCGAACCCGCGACTAGCGTTGAAAATGCCGAAAATAACAATTTGTTTTTTTCCACGAAAAAAACAATTTGTGGTTTTTTTCCGTTTTTATCGCATGTCACATAGAAAAATTAACAAAAGGAATCCTTTGGAAAGAAACAGGATTCTTTCGAATGTTTCGGTTGATGTTATGAAAAGTTGAAAAAAACCAGTTTTATTGAAATTAAAATATTTTTTAATAGGTGAAATACAGGTTAGTAGGTGGTGGTTAGTAGGTACGTACTACGTATTATTATGGGAAGAGTTAAAGCATAGAAGCTAAATTATAAGTAAGTACGTATTTGAAAAAAAAGACATGAAAAGTTTCCCGTTTCTTTCATATTCTTCGGTTTTTTTCGGTTTTATTGGAAAAAAACATGAAATATATACAGGCAAATTTTCTTGAAACTTTCGAATGAAACATTGAAAAAAACAACGGAATTGGAAAAAAACGGGAATTTTTCCTGCTTTTTTCAACGCTACCCGCGACACGCAGCGCAGCAATCAATCGCTTAACCACTGCGCCAACCGTGTCGTCACTTTAAAATACTCAAAGCCGAAACAAATATAGATACAGACACCAGCACATCAAGCTACTACAATCTGTCTTTCTTTAATAGATTTTCAACTTTATCACTAACGCATTAAGTTTCAAGGTTGATTGGGAAAATTTGACAGTTTCGGGTAGCTTGACCTGCTGGCGTCTGTACCTATAGGCCAACCGCTTAACTGAGACATGGCGTGCGGTAGCAGCGCGGTGCGGGAGGGGTGTGGTCACGCGATGCGAGAGCTCGGTGATTCGTCAACTTGTGACAACTATTCTATAGGCCTATAGTACAGTAGCGGACTTTTATGCTTAAGTAGGTATAATAGGGCACTTTATCCCATGTGGGAGTCAAACGCAGTTGCCTATCGCTAAAGCTACTACGCCAATTGTAATATTATGAGCAATAATATTTATATAGGGATATATTATAGTGCACAACTGGAGAGGCTTGTGGCTAAGTAATAACAGCCGCACGGGTCGATCGCTCAGGTTAAGCTACGCTTGCCGCGGTTGGTCCGTGGATGGTTGACCATCTTTACATACCAAGACTCCTCCGTGCTTCGGAAAGCATACCCTAAGCCGTTGGTCCCGGCTGTCATTCGTGGTTCTTTGACAGTCGTTACGGGTCGTCAATAGCCCGAAAGTCTGACGACCTGTCTTACTAGGGGGTATTATCCAGTAAACGGGTTGTGGAGGTCAGATAGGCAGTCGCTCCATATAAAATACTGGTATTCAGCTGCATCCAACTATGTTGGGGTCGGTTTCCAGTCTAACCGGATGCAGCTGAATACCAGTATTTTACATGAAGCGACTGCTTGTCTGACCTTCACAACCCAGTTACTGGGTAATACGATACTACTTGGTAAGACTGGTTGTCAGACTTTCAGGCTTCTAAAGACCGGTAACGACTGTCAAAGATCCACGGTTGACAGCCGGGACCAATGGCTTAACGTGCTTTCTGAGGCACGGACGGGTCTTGATATGTAAAGATGGTCTCCCATCCACGGACCAATTTCATCTGCTTACTAGCTGCGCCCCGCGGTTTCACCCGCATAAGTTTCGATCCCGTGGGAATACCGGGATGAAAAGTATCCTATGTGTTAATCTTGGTTATAAACTATCTTTGTGCCAAATTCCATCCAAATCCGTGTAGTCGTTTTTGCGTGAAAGAGTAAATAACATCCACCCATTCATCCATACAAACTTTCGCGTTTGTAATATTAGTAGGATTCCTTAACAAAATAGTTATACATAATTATACCACAGAGTATTTTCTAACTTATGAACAAGACAGTACAACAAGTCCCTACTTATTTTGTTAACTTAAGCAATACTTGAGTCATTTGGGGATACCTAAAAGAAAAATATGAGTAGTTATACCATAGTTATACGGACTCTTCGTTTATTACGGTTTATCTTTTGTCTTTTATCTTTTCTTGCTGAACTTGGGATATAATGATTAAGATAAATATTGAATTTAGGTAGCCGTTGCTAAATCAAATTATACAGGATAAATTTTTGATCAGTGCGCAAACTGTGAAAACAGCATATTATGATTCTAGAAGTCTAGCGTAGAAATTTTTCGTCAGTTATTAAGTTATTCCATACATTTTGACCGCGTAATTTTTTAATTTTTTTTTCTCAATTTGTTCGAGAATAGATTAGGTGACCCCTAAACTAGACCATGTTCTGCCTGTATTTTGGGAGTCAGAGTTACGACATTTTCAAAGTGATTGCAAGACAGGAAAACAAAAACTAAAATTTAACTAAGTAAATGAACTGAACTCATTTAAAATAAAATGTCAGAATATATATTACCATCAGCGTGAGATCAACAGAAACACAGCAGATTTTTTTTTTTGATGGATGGATGTTTGTTACTCTTTCACGCAAAAACTACTGAACGGATTTGGATGAAATTTGGCACACAGATAGTTACTTTTTATCCCGATATTCCGATGTGGTCGAAACTTATGTGGCTGAAACCACGGGGCGCTGCTAGTTCCACATAAACCATCAACATCCTACCTTCCAGCCCAACCTTTTTGCAAAAGTGAAGCTAATAGAGACAGATGATTATTTCGTACATATCCAGTGAGGTACAGTAAGGTTTGTCTCCAGAGAGTGTTCGGTGTTAATACGATTATTTGGCTCGGGGTCGCAGTTACCGGCTTAAGGCTTCGCAAGTGAGGCACACACCAATTGAATTAGTGGTAAATAGATTGCGATATAGATGTCGCGATCTATTTACTGTTTTAACGGTGTTTGTGGGTATACGATGTTATTTTTTGGTAGGTAACATGTTCATGTTTTTCTTTTTGGCTCCTTACTCCTCTCCTTACTCTGCCATACCTCCATGCGATCACTACTGGCTTGCGCCAGTTCTCTTTGGCCGAGGAGAGCGGGGTGAGGCCCTTGTCCACCGCGACT
Organism: Apamea anceps; assembly: GCA_951799955.1. Lineage (NCBI taxonomy): Eukaryota > Metazoa > Arthropoda > Insecta > Lepidoptera > Noctuidae > Apamea > Apamea anceps. The sequence continues at coordinate 13,105,568 of OX637523.1, read as the reverse complement.
ACATCTCGATGCATCCCCACGTCGGTTTCTAGGAAATATTGACATCGATATACGTAACGGTTAATTCTCCAAGTGCAAATGTTAGTTTCTAATCACGATTTTCGGACAAATTCATGATTGATGACTGCCCGTTGACCTAGAAACCCTATCAGGTTTTGATTTATTTGCGAATATCAAAATATGTCGCATTAAATGGTCATGTCTTATATTGCGTTGACTTAGAAGGTTGTGCTTGTGGCTAAGTAATAACAGCCGCACGGGTCGATCGATCAGGTTAAGCTACGCTTGCCGCGGTTGGTCCTTGGATGGGTGACCATCTTCATATACCAAGAGCCCTCCATACCTGGGAAAGCACGCTAAGCTATTGGTCCCGGTTGTCATTCATGGATCTTTAACAGTCGTTACGGGTCGTCTCGTCAATTACCCTGAAAGTCTGACACCAGTCTTACCACGGGGTATCGTATTACCCAGTGACTGGGTTGTGGAGGTCAGATAGGCAGTCACTCCATGTAAAATACTGGTATTCAGTTGCATCTGGTTAGACTGGAAGCCGACCCCAACATAGTTGGGAAAAGGCTAGGCAGTGGTGATGATGATGACTTAGAAAAAAAAATGTATGATGAAAACAATGCAAAAGAATAGCAGTTTATTTTGCTTTCCTTCCTACATAAAAAAAAACACTGCAGAATTTGGGTCAGAATATTATCGGAAAAGGTATTCGAAAAATATCTTGTTCACAATTTTCTCCATCTCGCACACAAAAATTAATCCATTATAACTTAGAAATTCCAAAATAATCTCAACTTTCTAACTCAGGCGAGAACTTAATAACTTAACGCGTCGTATTTGACTGCCTCTCACTAAAGTACTTAGAGAGCTTGTACTTAGAGAGATGAAATCAACCTGTCCTAGGTTGGATTTCATCTGTCTAAGTACAAGCTCAGATGAAAGCGTATATATTCTCCAGAGGGCGCGAATACTTCAAAAATATATAAGTAAACGTGGGAAAAAAGCGTGTTAGGTATTATGAGCTTAAAGTAAGCAAAATATTTATTTATTTAACTAGTAGCGCCCCGCGGTTTCACTCGTATAAGTGTCGATTCCGTGGGAATATCGGGATAAATAGTATCCTATGTATTATTCTGATGTATAAGCTATATTACTGTAAAGTTTCATCAAAATTCGTTCACTAGTTTTTGCGTGAAAGAGTAACAAACATCTTTCCATCCTCACAAACTTTCGCGTTTATAATACTAGTTGCGCTCCGCGGTTTCACCCGCATAAGTTTCGATCCCGTGGGAATATCGGGATAAAAAGTATCCTATATATTAATCCTAGTTATAAACTATCTGTGTGCCAAACTTCATCCAAATCCGTTTAGTAGTTTTTGCGTGAAAGAGTAACAAACTCCATCATTCAAACTTTCACGTTTATAATATTACTAGCTGTTGCCCGCGACTTCGTCTGCGATCCAAAATGAAATGAAACCTATGTCCTTTTCCAGGTCATGGTCTACCCATGTGCCAAGGTTCATCTAAATCCCTTCAGCCGTTTTAGCGTGAAAGCGTAACAAACAAACTTACTTTCACATATAATATTAGTTAGGATGGAAACTGCTATGAAGGAGCAACTTGCCGGAAAATTAATATGTTCAGGACGTCACCAAACTATTCTCTTGATGAAATGCTCATATTAATTCCACCAGTGAACATAACTATTATACACCAGAATTATATGAGGTAAAACACTGTTATTAACTTCGTTGAAACTTTAGATTATTTTGCCTTTGGTGAAACGAACAACTTCAAGACAGTTGCGCATCGTCAGAAGTTGAGAGCACATCGGCAAGGCTACCCTTTGATTTTGGAGATATCTATTTGCCGTGTGCGGTAATAATTTTCTATGAGAATACATTACTTGGCATTTTTGTCACACCTACATGGTTATGAAATGAAATTGTTTATTCATAAATCCATATCGGATCAGATATCGGAACCACTTTTACACGTCATAATAATATTATAAAAAAATAAGCTTCATGAGGTCGGCGTTTCCTATCTGACTAGGCTTAGAAAAAAGTCCGAAACAAAAACAGAGGTCACAGTCTTAATACTATATAGAATCAAGTTCTTCTAACTGTGTTCAGTTAGAAGAACTTGATTCTATATAGTATGCGCAACAATCTCCCCAATAGCACAGCTGTCTGTTGACAGCTGTGCTATTGGGGAGATTGTTGCGCCATTTTGCTGTTATTATAATAATAATTCATTTATTTCAGATAATAATAATCCATAAAACACATTCAATTAAATTAAAATCAATTGGTACGTAGACCACAGACACTGAAATATAATTAAAATCAATTTAAACAATACTAACATTACATTAAATTAAATAATTTACAGTAAAATCAAAATCAAAAATTGTGTTAGTATATATACAAGTATATGACGTGCACAATGTGTTAGTGAGCGCCCAAAACAATTTATAGACATTTGATTCCATTCACGATCGATTTTCGTTTTTTATGGACAAAAAAGCAGTAAACAAATATTAATATTGCTCCATCACACTGTCACGCACACACTCACATTTCAAGATTGTTATTATTCTACTTCTTTCAAAAAATATGTGTTAGTTTTTTCATTTTTCCTACATTTTTAACAACAAACGACATACGTAATGACTTTTATAACCGAGGAACACTGACTCCTAGGTAGGTATAAACCTAGTTTTATTATTTTTTCTTCTTCCCAGTTAAAGCACTAGAAAGTGGTAAAGGGTGGGCGTTTTGGGGGACTGTATTATGTAATTTTGACGTTCAAAAAGTGTCCTTTGACTTTGACTTTCTGTTATCAGCCCGTAAACTTTTTAAATCAATGGAATCTTCCAAGGCAACTCTTGATAACATAATAACGTTTGATCAACCTAACCAAGTTTGTCAAACAAACGGATTAACCACCATCATCCATCAGTATGATCGAATTGCAATGTTTATTTATGTAAATAGATCTTTTACACGTCAATATTTTAAAATATAGTTGGCGCCAGTATTTCCTAGCTGTCTGATCCCTGAGAAAAAATGCCGAAACAAACTCAGATGTCATGGTCTCTTTTAAATTGTCCACCGTAAAAAATATCTATACTTCTACACCAATATTTTATAGAGGTAATCTTCGTAGCTATTGATCCGATGCCGAAATATCTTTCAATAATGGGAAACAACGCTATTGCCCAGCCAGTGTAATATGATATACTAGCTGCGCCCCACGGTTTCACCCGCATAAGTTTCGATCCCGTAGGAATATCAGGAATAAAAAGTACCCTATGCGTTAATCCTGTTGTAAACTATCTGTGTGCCAAATTTCATCCAAATCCGTTCAGAAGTTTTTGCGTGAAAGAGTAACAAACATCCATCCATACAAACTTTTGCGTTTGTAGCGATAGGATTTTATGTTAAAACGAGAAATTTAACGCGAACAGAGTCGCGAGCAGAAGCCGTTGTCATAAACCCAAGGCCAGCAACAATGAAAGATTGAAAAAAAAAAAATACAGCATAAATTCGACTGAAAAATGGGTGATTTCGGTTTGTTTTATTGCACATTGTTATTCTGCTTTACATTTATTCTCTAAGCAACCTTTTCATAAACTCACAGCCAGAAAGAGGTTGCCTATTCTTTGCGGAAAAAAACAATACCGCAACGTAAAATTATGCTTTGAAAAATACAGCCACGGAGAAAACCTTTATTGTCTGGCAGCTGTGTCCTATCTCAATATAGAGGGTATTTTATTTATACCACGAATCGAATGGAAAGAAAAAAGTAAATTAAAAATAAACAGAACGGGCATGAATGGGAAAATAAACGGGTAAGTACGAGTATTTACGAATGGCAGTGGGTTCCGGATTTTTTTTTACGAGCCTGTGACAAAGTTTATGGTGCACAGCTTGATTTATGATGTTCTTAACCGTAACTGCGATAATGCTATGTAATAGATACAGATAATCAGACAGACAGACGGATAGACAAAGATGGTCGGAGGTATACGGCTACGAGTGATGCGACTTGCGTCAAGCGTCGCCTGTTTCCGTCCGTCACTCCATAAGTGTTCACACGGTAGTCACACGAGCGGCACGCATCGACGACAGAGGCAAGTGCAACCGCCGACACGTGTTGACATGTGTGTATTTGAGTACGGTGCTAAAATACACTAGTGCCATGTTGTCGAAGACTGTAGTCGCCTCTGTCGTCGACGCGTGCCACTCGTGTGTATGCACACTATGTCACGTCACGGTGACTCGTGGTACGCTCCAACCACTTCTTTTACTTGTTTTTACCGCAGTCGTTGTCACAAGATGTTAGTTATAGGTCGCGTTGGCACAGTTTGCATAAGGAACCCTAATAACCGTTTCGTTTGAATAAATACGGGTCTAATTTGCTACAGGAAAGGACCAACTGATGAAAGGCTTTTTATTCGATTCAATATGTCAACAGATTTTTTAAATCAAATTAGTATTTGGAAAAGGTGGGTTATGATATACCAATACGTTGTGACCTTTACAGTTAATATTTATTTCTGAAAATGAAAAGGCTTATTGTTCCTAGGAAAGCTATGAAAATTGTGTATGTATGTCATTAAAATAACTATTCTGTGATCCCTACGCCTTCCTTCCTATCTTTACATACCGAGACCTCGCCGTTGGTCCCGGCTGTCATTCGTGGATTCTTGACAGTCGTTGCGGGTAGTCAGAAGCCCGAAAGTCTGACAACCAGTCTTACCAAGGGGTATCGTATTACCCAGTAACTTGGTTGGGCTGTTGAGGTCAGATAGGCATTCGCTTCACGTAAAATACTGGCCAGTTGGCTAACAAAAAAGAGGGATTATTGTTTTTAATATTTATTTATTTTTTTTTTTTTTATATAAAACGGTCAAGGCAAATTACGTTAGTTAAAGACACAAAAACGTAAGTTAAGTACAATAACGAAAAATATACAACTAATTGACAGTCATGTGCTCAATTCACAATACTCCAGAAATGCTGACAAGATCGCATGCTGAAAGAAGCTGCGTGATCGAATCAGAAATGAAGAGATCCGCAGGGGAACTAAGGTAACCGACATAGCCCGAAGAATTGCCAAACTTAAGTGGCAATGGGCAGGGCACATTGCTCACAGAATAGAAGGGCGATGGGGCCAAAAGGTTCTGGAGTACCGGGCGACGTACCAGGTGGACCGACGAACTTCTAAAGGCAGCAGGAACCTGTTGGATGCGAGAAGCACAGAACCGGTTGAAGTTGAGGTGCTTGGGGGAGACATCTTTCGGCTGAAATGATGATCATGATGATGCTGACACAGTCAGGCTTAGCGTCCAAGAGGGCGTTGAGTGGGAGGGACAGGAGACTGGGCTCGAGCGACGGTTCGACTCCCAAGCACGGCGTACATGCCTCCTGTTACGGCTATAATTTATCGAAGCAAAAAGATGGGACAGTTCATCGAACATTCATCTATCTGCTAACACCGTTTTAGAAAGGCCGATCAATTCTCTGTTCAGATAATCTGTTCTCTTAAGATGTTAAGACTGCAGCTTGTTGTGATTGGTTGTCGGAGAAACAAAAGGGAGCGTCTGCCTTTATACCCGCTCTTAGCTGCTAATTAATCACATAGAGAACCTACTTGGCACCTATTATAATGAAATATATCTATACTAATAATAAAGTTGAAGAGTTTGTTTGAACACGCTAATCTCTGAAGCTACCAGTCAGTTTTCCGAAATTCATTTTGCATTTGATATAAACGATTTTTCAATAAACAGTGGTCCTCTAACATAACTAACTGCCATTAGAGTCTATAATTTGTGTTCACCAACTCATGTTAAGAGTTTCCCTACTTGTGGTCTACAATCAGCTCGATGCCTAAGTATAAGTATCTACAAGCCGAGTTCGAACTCAATCTGCATAGGAGGCGGGTGTCGCGTGTTTGCAGCTGTTTGGTTGACTCGCGTTAAGGTTAGAGTATCCTATCCTACTTACTGCCTACTAATAATATTATAAACGTGAAAGTTTGTATGGATGGATGGATATTTGTTACTCTTTCACGCAAAAACTACTAAACTGATTTGGATTAAATTTGGCACACAGATGGCCTATAACCAGGATTAGCATATAGGATACTTTTTATCCCGATATTCCTACGGGATCGAAACTTATGCGGGTGAAACCACGGGCCGCAGCTAGTTCAATCATAGTTTAATATTAGGAGTTCTCTCTTTAACTTCAAGAATAGACATCTCAATTGTATTTCCCGAAGGGGTAGATAGATTTAAATAGAAAGAAAATCTAAAGGCGATGGCTTAAAAATAATGCAGGCGCCGCGCAAAAGTTTTGTATCTTAGATTTTAAAGGATTTAGTAAACAAAGTAAAAGGAGTATGCAAGGATCGTTGCAGGTGGCGTTCTGTAGTTCTGCCTACTCTCATGGGAAAACGCGAGAGTTTATCCACATACAAACGCTACTCGTGATTAAAATGTAATCCAAAAGAGTTATTTATACATTTAATCAAACGAGATCCTCAATCTGAAAAACAATAAAGGAATTTCCTTAACGTTCCTCAAGCGAACGTTTAATTTTGTATTTATTTAAAAACGAATTCATCAGTCGGAATTTCAAATGTTCATGCTTGATTTATTTCAGAAAGCGGTGATTGCGATCCGATTATTTAATTAATTTTAATCGAAAATGTGGAAACGAGGTTCTATTGTTTATTTAGGCAACACGACAGAATAATCTAATTCCTACTAATATTATAAAAGCGAAAGTTTTTGAGGATGGATGTATGGATGTTTGTAACTCTTTCAATCAAAAACTACCAAACGGATTTTGATGAAACTTTACAGTAATGTAGCTTATACGTCATCAGAATAACACAGGATACTTTTGATCCAGAGATTCCCACGGGATCGACACTTAAGCGGGTGAAACCGCGGGGCGCTGCTAGTCCTACTAATATTATAAACGCGAAAGTTTGTGAGGACGCATGTATGTTTGTACCCCGTGACATCATAGATTATACAGTCTATTGTTGGCATGACAACACAGTGGGCCCTGTCAGAATACCAGCGCTGCGCGCTGCGACATTTATTTTTTAAATGTCGAAGCATCATACTGAGATAGGAGCCTTTTGGCCTCGTATAGGACTTTCTGTTTCATTTTTCTTTTTGTTACTTTTTTTTATATAATTTGTTTTATTTTTTATTTTTAACTGCATTTAGTTAAGTTTAGTTTATGATCCTGTACGAGTCACATTAAATACTTTTTCTTTCTATCTTTACTCTTTCACGCAAAAACTACAGAACGAATCTTGATGAAACTTTACAGTAATATTGCTTATGCATCAGAATAACACATAAGATACTTTTTATCCCGATATTCCCACGGGATCAATACTTAAGCGGGTGAAACCGCGGGGCGCTGCTAGTATATAATATATTATTTACCTACTGTTGAAAGGTTATCGTTTTATGTAAAATACTGGTATTCAGCTGCAACCAGTTAGACTGGAAGCCGACCCCAACATAGTTGGGAAAAGGCTATACAGATGATGATGATGAAAGGTTATCGTTTTATGAGTTAATTTTGTTAGAAAACTAGCCTGCGGGTTTTCTAAATCGGGGTTAAGGTGCTTGATAGTGACGATTTTTAGATTGTTTCATTGGTTTCGTGCTCGGATTCGTTACCGATGTAGCTTGCAGAGTAAACAAACTGAAGTAGCAGTGAGCTGGTTATGTTTGTCGAAGGACCGAAGGCCGGTGGAGCAGACGAGTCGAGTGAGGAGGCGACTATTCAAGAAATTTCAAGAAAACTATCAAATACAAAGACTCGTCATCTGCCTAGCCTTTTCCCAACCATGTTGGGGTCGGCTTCCAGTCTAACTGGTTGCAGCTGAATACCAGTATTTTACATAAAGTACTACCTATCTGACCTCCACAACCTAGTTCCAGGGTAATACGATACCCCTTGGTAAGACTGGTTGTAAGACTTTCGGGCTTCTGACTTCCCGTAACGACTGTCAAAGATCCACAAATGCCACCCGATCTAATACAGAGACTGCAACAAGAATACAGAATATTCAAAACTCGTGTTCTGTGTCGAAGTCACAGATGTTTTAAGCGCGTTCCGTAATTTGGGACTTAAACAGGAAGTTTGAAAGGCTTTCGAATACTGCCGTACTCATTCGTACTTGTAACTTTTAAGTAGAATGTTGCGTTGAGGCTAATGAGGGTGTTGATAACTTTCCACCAACCCCCATTTTAAATACGTAAGTAACTAAAGTAAAATCGGTGGTTAGGGCTCCAGAGACAGAAACCTCCTCACAATGCGAGCCGTATCGAGGAGCACTGCCTTCTGAATCAGGCCCTTGATCCAACCGCCTAACGAGAGCCTCGATAGATGTTGATCGAGGTTTTCGGCCATCAGGCCATTGGCCGATACGACAATCGGCACAATGACAGTCGAGCTCACATTCCACATGTCAACAACCTCGTGTGCTAAGTCAAGATATTTGATTTGTTTATCTTTCTCAGCTTTCACGAGGTATTAAGTTAGTTCTAATTAAATACGTAAGTAGTTTAATCGCATATATTTTGCGCGTTCCGTGCCTCGGAAAGCACGTTAAGCCGTTGATCCCGGCTGGCAAGCGTGGATCTTTGATAGTCGTCAGTAGCCCGAAAGTCTGACAACCAGTCTTACCAAGGGTTATCGTATTACTCAGTAACTGCATTGTGGAGGTCAGAAGGACATTTCCTGTAATTTAAAACGTTCAAAATCCAGGCGACAAACCAATGTAAAAACTTGTCAAAATATAGGGAAATTAGAGGTATTTTTGGATTGAGACTGAGATCAGACTGTGAAATTACGAGAATTACCCCTGTGATAGGCAGTCGCTCCATGTAAAATACTGGTATTCAGTTGCATCCGGTTAGACTGGAAGCCGACCCCAACATAGTTGGGAAAAGGCTAGGCAGATGAAGGTGCTTCTTCTTAGCGTGTCAATTAATCCATAACATAGAGGAATAGGTATTTTCTGAAAGGTTAGAAGGGCCTTCAAATTCCAATGGATAGGTTTATCAAGCTAAATATCCGACATGGGGCTTGATAGACGTTTCTTTAAATGTTTTAATATTGTATTTGTGTTCCTAATGTGTTATCTACTACTAACACATATTTTTAAGTTACTTGTAATACTTACACGCTATGTGCCTACGATGCCTGCCAATAAAAGATTTTAATTTTATTATAACACTCACACAAGTTTTCATCAGTTATTCCGATCAATTCGGCTGGCACGTATTAAAACACTTACACAAGTTTTCATCAGTTATTCCGATCAATTCGGCTGGCACGTATTAAAAAACTTACACAAGTTTTCATCAGTTATTCCGATCAATTCGGCTGGCACGTATTAAAACACTTACACAAGTTTTCATCAGTTATTCCGATCAATTCGGCTGGCACGTATTTGAGCCTCCGACTTGTTGAGGGCTACCTCCAGGCCTAGGCGCCGTATGCGGCTCATCACCTGTGAGACCACAGCCGTCGCCAGCAACGCTGCCTCCCTGTATGAGCTCCCTTGAGCGGTGACCAGCGTGTCGTTCGCATAGCACGTCAGGTCCACGCCCGGTTGGAGCTCATACCTTAGCATCCACCCACCTCGTACCCGATGTTCCGCAGGAGCGATCCTATGACCGAGGCATAGTTCTAACCTAACCTAACCTTAGCTTAGTTATTGCGATCAATTGTGAGAAAAGGACAAACAGTTAAAAAGCTAGGTCCCACATCCCGCGCGAGACTCGCTTCAGTTTAACCAGAGCCTTAAACTTTTCAATGTAATATCACTATTATGAACAAGAAAAGATGTAGTTTCCATTTCAAACTACTTTCCCTCCATTCTAATCTCGGTGTGAAACGAATAATTCTGTGCAATTTTCTTATCTTGCACCAGCCATAACTTTCGTCTAAGTTATTGCCTAGAGAGTGAAGCAATTTTTAATTCCTTTGTTATTGCTTCGCGAGATTTCAGGCTATAACTTAGAGCTTAGCACCTTTCTTGGGCTTTTATTTGCATCTAAAAGGTTTATTTGTGTTGTGAAGATGAAAAGTGAATGTAAGTGTTGTTTATTCTTGGGGATGGCAAGCTGTAACGCATTACTGTGGCTTATTAGGTGTAAACGCCGGTACTGGGCTTCACGTGGACTATGACGGGGTGGAAGAATGATGCAAAATTGATTTTTATAATTATTGGTTTAATGACCAAGAGAGATTTACAAGAAAAAAAAAATACGTATGCATATGGCGGTTTCAACGATCTATGGGCGAATGACGTGACATCGTCGCTCGCGGCTGTTGTCTTTTCGTGTCGTGTGGGTGTGTGCGTGAGACATTGGTGAGCGCAAACATGCTAGGCGTTAACATTAGGAAAGAAAAAAAGAAAAATTGGTTTATTTCTCACAGAAACACGTGCATACAAAACGATAATGAATTCTAATAAAAAGGAAAAATAAAAACAAAATATATCTATAATTACGAGGACGAAGCAGAAATAGTCGACGGCTGCACGTCATGACTGTGACAAGAAGGCTTCCACTCAGCATGATGCTGTGCTGGATCCACAGCACAGCGCTGATTTTCTGTGGTTACAAAGGACGTACGGAAACCAAGTTAGATCAAATGATCATCGATTCACACGAATTTACTCGCCCGAAACGGGTGAATCGTCACTTTTAAATAATATTACTTTTTCTATAGGCTACACGCCTGAAGTTAATTTATTTGTGGGTGAGTCGACAACTCCAGATATATGCATTAGGCAATGGGCACATTTTAAATTTTATGCAATAAATTATAACACCCCTCGTTTTTGCGTCGGGGGTTAAAAAAGGACACTAGCGCACAGAAGCGATAAGAGTTAATTATTATAAAACGTGTATATTTTTCTTACCGTTATTGCATACAATTTAAAATGTGCCTATTGCCTAATACATATTTCTGGACTTGTCAACTGACGATTCGCCCGTTTCGGGCGAGTTAATTCGTGTGAATCGACTAAAATCCATTAGTGCAGGGCAAACAAAGGTCTCTTCCTTTCCTGCTCTCAAAACGGTTAAGGAAAACATCGTTTTCGAGGAAACTAACAACAATCCAAACAGTCCAATCCGAAGGATTTTAAAGGGAATTGCTAAACCATTTCTTCATATGTAGGAATCATTCGTCTGCTCAATGCAGCGAAAGGCATTAGTATAGTAATTTATACAGGGTGGCAGGGACATCGACGCGCGACCCGTTACCATGGATTCAGTACGTGATTCTGAATCTCACTAGGTTGAAATTTTTCGTCAGTTATTACGCGGTCTAGAATCATGTGCTGAATTCATGGTTACACTTTGCACGTCGATGCACCCGCAGGTGTAGTTTGCCATCCTGTATAAAATACGTGGTCAGCAATCACGTTTTCACAACGACCTTGTGAATGCCGCAGGAACCCGTCGGATGCAAGAAGCACAGAACCGGTCGAAGTGGAGCGCGCTTGGGGGAGGCATTTGTCCAGCAGTGGACGTCTTTCGGCTCAAATGATGATGATGATGATTATGGTGAATCACGTTTTATTTTAAGCAGACAGTTTTATTAGCATTTAAAAAGTCACACTGTGCCATCTAACGACTCATTAAAAGACTCTCGTAAAAATAAATAAAACAAACAACAATAAAACCATTAATTAATGGAACCGCATAGGTATTACTAAGTGATAATAGACGGTACTTACATTCCCACACAGTCGTAAACAACGGAGGCTTTTAGCTCGCTAAGTTAAAAATGTTGGTCTATCTATAATCTGTATATGAAGTTTGATTTACGCACTGGGAAGACTGCCTACTGCTGTTAAACTTTGATCCATATTTCACTAAATCATACCAATACATACTAATACCAATATAATAATTCTAATATACTAATTATAATATACTAATTATAATATACTAATACTAATATACTAATTCTAATATACTAATTCTAATATACTAATTATAATATACTAATTCTATTATACTAATATAATAATACTAATATGCGAATTCTAAAGTAACTCTGTCTGTCTGTCTATAAGTTACCTTTTCACACCTAAATCAGTAAACGGATTTCGATAAAACGATATTCTTATAATGGCAAGGAGATAGATGGGATCCTGGGGAAGTACATAGGCTATTCTCCTAAAGGGGGGAAAGGGGATAAAAGTTTGTATAAAACTTATCATTTATTAGGTTAGGGATATGAAAAAGCTTTAAACTTAGAAGTCAGAAGGTGATGAATATCATGTACACATCTCTGGGAGCCAGATAAGCTCCCAGAGATGTGTACATGATATTTATCCGAGTAGATGTAATTTAGCAGTTCCCTCATTTATTTATTTATTTATTCTCACACTGGAACGCCATACAGCAATATATATACTCTATATATATTGCCGTATACTCATATACTCCTAGTAGTCCCTAGGAATGCGAGTGAAAATGATCCAGTTTATCTTATTATCTTATCTTATACTAATACTAAAGCTGAAGGGTTTGTTTGTTTAAAAGCGCTAATCTCTGGAACTACCATCGGATTTCAAAAATTATCTTTGCTTTTGATAGCCCAATTCTTAAGGAAGGCTATTATTATAGACTTTTGAATTTAACATCACACTAGGACCCATCGGAGATGAGCAAAAATAAACAGTCTGAAAGAAACCTAAGCGAAAACGAATTAATAGCGCGGCTAGGCGATGCGATGCGACGGGTTGGATCGGGGAACATTTATATACGGTCACAATAATGCAGTATTTTCATTTGGTAACGGCAGCAAAACAGCCTAGTGTGTTTCATGTATTGTCCGCCATTACATAGCTAACAGACCCGTACTTTATTGAACTTTATTTGACTGCGGGAGAATTGAAGCGGATTACGGCCCGTAGGGAGAACTGAGCTAAGGTTGGATCTCGGGGTAATATTAGATTTGTAACAGATTAGAATGCAATCTCTTACGTTCTGAGTCGATGTTTATACTTTAGCATTTTTCTATTTTTCGTTTAGTGTCCACCGATTGAGTTTGTTCATGTGTTGAGGGGTGCAGTGGTGGCCTAGTGGTAACGGCTGCAACTGATTCGAACCTACGACCTGCAACAAGTTGTAGGTCGTAGGTTCGAATCCGGACAGGCGCTTTATTTTAGGTCGCTTCCTCATTACTCGCCTCATTGATCTTTTCGGACGAAACATATTCACATACAACATTATTCAAAATCTTATTTATTACCTACCCTTGCCAATTAATTTAATGAAGCAAAAAGAGGAGATTGATCTTTTATGTAATTAATAATACAGGATTTGGTAGTAGTGGTGGTCCAGATGTAGGTCATGGGTTCGAACTCAAGTAGACGGTTTAGTTTGTTTAAATTACTTTATCACCACTGCTCTCGAAACCGTGAAGGAAAACATCTTGAGGAAATCGGCATGTCGTAGTACCAAAAATTCGAAGACATGTGACTTCTACGAACCCATACTGGGCGTGTGGCTGGGTTCGAACTCACGACCTACAAAAACTCGTAATTCTGGGCCGATGCAATTGGGCCACCACTCCACTTTAACATCAGTACTTTTATTTACGAAGAAAAGCATCGTATACTTCTGTTCACTCATCATCGTCATCTTCCCCAATTATGTTGGGATCGGCTTCCAGTCTAATCGTATGCAGCTGAACACCATTATTCTATATGGAGCGACTGCGTATCTGACGTCCACAACCCAGTTACTGACTGGCTAACACTAGAGCCCTTGGTGAGACTGGTTGTCGGACTTTCGGGCTTCTGGCTATCCGTAATAAATGCCAAGGATTCGTGAAACAAAATCCGGGTTTCTGTTCAGTAATCCAATAAAGTATTCCCTTTCCTTTGTTTAACTTAATAAAAGGTTCATTTATTATGTATTAACTGGCGAATAAGTTAGTATTTGCTTAAAATTCAGTTTGTTGTTCTTAGGAATAAACCGCCTACGTCCTAATGCGTGGGAGTTGTATGACTCGAATAAATAATGATTTTGTATTAAATAAGTAATCAAGTTTTTCTTGTTGGCTAAGTAGTATGTGGCTTTGTAGGTCTTGAGATTGTAGTTCATTCAGTATAGTAAAACTATGCTTTTAATAATTGAAATGTCAGAGAATAAAAATATTTTAAAAAACAAGCTTTTATTCAAATAAAAACGTAACTTAAACAAGAAAGAATAACGCGAACTAGAAAATGGACTAGAACTGGAAAAGAAAAAAATAAATTTAAGTGACATTTTCCATACAAAATTATTTTACATTTGACGTATCTTTTCAAAATCTATACATATAATAAAACAGTAACGAAAGAAAAACTGTACATTGAGAATTTTCGAGAAAAAATAAGTGGCTTTTGTTAGAAAAACGTAACTGATGACAAAAAGTGACTTTTTAGAATTTTTGTCTGTTTGTCTGTGTGTATGATACGGCTTCACGCCAAAACTACTGGATAGATTGAATTGAAATTCAGCAAAAATGTTCTTTGTAAACCAAGGAAGGCTTTAGGCTACATATTATCACGCCGTATGTTACGGGAGGTAAGCAATATTGATTTTAAAAGGTTTTTGTTCGTAATTGAATGCACAAAATAATTTAATGCACATAATGACATGTTATTTATTTAGTTAATAATAATTTAACTCTGGGAACATAATAATCACGCTATTTTTATAAAGGAGCGGGGCAGTAATATTATAAATTGCAAGAGAACAGCTATTTTAACAATATGTCAACGGGGAATTTAGCGGTATGGTCAGGCGACCGTTTACCGCTCTAAATGGTGCGAGTTCAAATCCCATACTAATGTTTTAAAAAATCGCAAAATTCTTTTTTTTTTATTTTTTGCGTTTTTTTATGTGCATTGGGAACGATACTGTTATGAAATCTGAGAACTTTACATGTCCTATCTAATTGTATAGAGAGTTTCACACCAATATTACTAAACAGATTGATTGGTGGTACAACAAGCTACACTATCATGAAGTCAAGTCAAGTCAAACGTTCTAAGTTATATCTTACCAAGCACATTTGTTGTGGGTAATTGATTTAAGTATGTAAATCTTAGTTTTGTTCCTTGCTGCTGTTACCATATTTTTTTTTAATGCAAAAATAATGTAGTTGTCTGTTAAATTATCGACAATTTAGTTTCATTCATAATTTAATTAATTTGGGTAAATGATTATGGTAGTTTCCGTTTTCTAACTATATGGCGTTGGCGTCGAGTTAGATCACGCTATGGTTTCGTTCCCAAAAAGTGATGTTATAGGTGCCAATGTGCCGCTCTCATCCTATAGAAACGGGGGTTACCTTTGTTGTCTGTGTTGGTTGGATGTGTTTAATTTTCCTGCGAATAATTATTATTTTTCTACTAACTAGCAATTCTTACGTACTTATTCGATTATTTTTCATTGATTTAAATATCGTTAGTATCGGATTAAGAAGGAATTTTAGCTATGCCTTTTAGAAAAATATCAAATCTGTCTCTAAACTCAAGGGTTTCTAAAATGCGCAGGTTAGTTCGATCTCTCGAAACCGACGCAGAGCGTGAACAACGGCTAGGTGCTAACCGTGAGCGTAATGCACTAAGTTTGTCCGCAGAGACTAGCACGCAGCGCCAATTACGACTAGAATTTAAACGAGTCCGCACTACTGCTTCTCGATCTCAGGAAAGTGTGGAACAACGAGAAATGCGTTTAGCTATCGACCGGGATCGTCATTTCAGTTTAGTCGTAACTTTCTAGACGCACAACACATTCCCTTGGGCTCTTCCTTCCACTTACGCGCGTGACAGTGTGCACACACCTCAGACATGGTGCCAGTGTCTCCGTGTTCGATGTAATTAATAAATGGGTTATAGAAAAACGCGCTCCTTTCTTTATTGAACCACGGTTGCTCTTCAGGATCAGAAACCATAGACTCAGTATCAGATGAGGATGAATTGCGAAGATTGCGACGTATACGGTCTAGATCAATTTGGGCCACACGCTGTTCGACTGACTGACTTGAACGAATTTCCTGAATCCGCTCACGTTCTTGCGTGGAATGAACAGACACCTCAATACGCATGTCGTGATTTCTTTGCTGAGCAAGTGCGTTGCGTTGCTCGCGCTGCTCGTCTGTCTCCAAAGACCGAGCTAGAGCATGCTGTGAGCGGTCTGCGCTAAGGCGCGTCTCATGCTCTTCAGGATTCTCAAGTGATCGAGATGTGGCAGTGCGAATACGCTGGGAGCTTAAACGCGAGTCTCTCTGCGTGTAAGTCTCCGAAGCGCGAGATACTGCGTGGCGCTCGCGATCGCTTGCTTGGCGTGTATCGCGCTCCTGACTGTTCTCGAGCGACCGAGTAGTCACAGTGCGGAAAAGCTGAAGACTTAATCTCTGCTCTCTCTCTGTATCCGTTTCGGAAGCGCGAGATAAAGAATGACGCTCTCGGTCACGCGCAAGTCGTATCTCACGCTCCTGACTGCTCTCAAGTGATCGAGCAGGATCCCTCTGTGTAACCGTTTCGGATGCGTGAGACAAAGAATGACGATCCCGGTCGATAGCTAAACGCATTTCTCGTTGTTCCACACTTTCCTGAGATCGAGAAGCAGTAGTGCGGACTCGTTTAAATTCTAGTCGTAATTGGCGCTGCGTGCTAGTTTCTGCAGACAAACTTAGTGCATTACGCTCACGGTTAGCACCCAGCCGTTGTTCACGCTCTGCGTCGGTTTCGAGAGATCGAACTAACCTGCGCATCTTAGAAACCCTTGAGTTTAGAGACAGATTTGATATTTTTCTAAAAGGCATAGCTAAAATTCCTTCTTAATCCGATACTCACGATATTTAAATCAATGAAAAATAATCGAATAAGTACGTAAGAATTGCTAGTTAGTAGAAAAATAATTATTATTCGCAGGAAAATTAAACACATCAACCAACACAGACAACAAAGGTAACCCCGGCTTCTATAGGATGAGAGCGGCACATTGGCACCTATAACATCACTTTTTGGGAACGAAACTATAGCGCGATCTAACTCGACGCCAACGCCATACTGTTAGAAAACGGAAAGTACCATAATATCATTTACCCAAATTAATTAAATTATGAATAAAACTAAATTGTGGTTAATTTAACAGACAACTAAAAAAAAATATGGTAACAGCAGCAAGGAACAAAACTAAGAATTACATACTTAAATCAATTAATGCTTGCAAATGTGCTTGGTAAGATATAACTTAGAACCAAAAGTTTGACTTGACTTCATGATAGTGTAGCTTGTTGTACCACCAATCAATCTGTTTAGTATTATTGGTGTGAAACTCTCCATACAATTAGATAGGACATGTAAAGTTCTCAGATTTCATAACAGTATCGTTCCCAATGCACATAAAAAGTGCAAAAACTGCAAAAAAAGAATTTTACGATTTTTTAAAACATGATGGCAAAATGAAAATAATGAAAAATTAGTATGGGATTTGAACTCGCACCATTTAGTGCGGTAAACGGTCGCCTGACCTTACCGCTAAATTCCCCGTTGACAAATTGTTGAAATAGCTGTTCCTTTGCAATTTATAATATTACTGCCCCGCTCCTTTATAAAAATAGCGTGATTATTATGTTCCCAGAGTTAAATTATTATTAACTAAATAAATAACATGTCATTTTGTGCATTAAATTATTTTGTGCATTCAATTACGAACAAAAACTTTTTAAAATCAATATTGCTTACCTCCCGTAACATACGGCGTGATAACATGTAGCCTAAAGCCTTCCTTGGTTTACAAAGAACATTTTTGCAGAATTTCAATTCAATCTATCCAGTAGTTTTGGCGTGAAGCCGTACCATACACACAGACAAACAGACAAAAATTCTAAAAAGTCACTTTTTGTCATCAGTTACGTTTTTCTAACAAAAGCCACTTATTTTTTCTCGAAAATTCTCAATGTACAGTTTTTCTTTCGTTACTGTTTTATTATATGTATAGATTAATGATATTGCCCTAACACCCAGCTTGTATACAGCAGGTAAACTTACTGTTAACTTCAATGTTTTTAACTTTTCGTGTCGCGATCAAAAACTTTCTGCCCGGGCAAACTTTAATCAACGCCTTGAAATTCCGAAGGCACGCAAAGTAAAAATCCGTTTTATTTTTCATTACGCTTAAAATAACTAGAAAAAATGTGTAACAAGGTATAATACTCGTTTAATGAAATAAGAAGCTACTGTTGTTCATTTTGCTTCAGTATTTTTCAGTACATACTTTACTCTTTATTAAAAATTTAAATGAATTAATTTAATTTAGTAATAACAGCCGCACGGGTCAATCGATCAGCTTAACCTACGCTTGCCGCGGTTGGTCCGTGGACGGGTGACCATCTTTGCATATTGAGAACCCCCCGTGCGTTAAGCCGTTGGACCAGCAGTGCGATTCTGTAAACATCTTACCGTGAAAACTTAGGTGAAGTGAGCATGGAGTGAGCTGTCATTCCAATTAATGCTAGGGATTGACACTACTGACAACTCATATCAAGCTCACTTCACTTGAGTTTTCACGGTGAGATTTTTACAGAATCGACCGGCTGCTGCCGATCGATTCTGTAAAAACCTCACCGTGAAAAGTTAGGTGAAGTGAGCTTAGAGTGAGCAGCCGATCGATTCTGTAAAAATCTCACCGTGAAAAGTTAGGTGAAGTGAGTTTAGAGTGAGCTGTCAATAGTGTCAATCCCTAGCATTAGTTGGAATGACAGCTCACTCCACGCTCACTTCACCTAAGTTTTCACGGTGATATGGTTACAGAATCGCACTGCTGCCAATAATGTCAAACTAGGATTTAGTTTGTCATGACAGCCCACTCCACGCTCACTTCACTTTTCACGGTGAGATGGTTACAGAATCGCACTGCTGTTTTTATCAAATTGACATCTAACTACGTCACTTTGCCTGGTTATAGCCATTGTATACAATCTGTCAAAGTATTGATAGTTGTGATTTGATTATACGGACAATTTAAGTACGTAAGCAATTCGATAAAAAATATTTTCTTGACTATATTTAAAAGTCGCTAGTAGCTCCATACCTAGATTTTTTAAAATTTTTATAGGTACTCGTATAGTTGTTTAACTGGCAAGCTATTTATCCAATACAAAGTAACGGAAGAACTAGTAAGCTCACACAAAGTTACGGACGCCCGATATCCTTGCGGACGCCCGATACCAATGAAATGCTTCGACTTTGTAACTTGGCAATTGATAACTTTGAATTCTACAGCGGCGATCAGTTTCAGGGATTCGGAAGTTTACCTGCAAACGGTAACGAGACCCCTTCATCATTGGCCCTGTATTATTTTACAAAAGGGAAACGACTTTATTTTTGTATGTAGGTCACACCAATTAACACAACATAAAAACCTGCTCAGCCAATCGATTCTGTAAAAATCTCACCGTAAAAATTAGGTGAAGTGAGCTTAGAGTGAGCTGTCAATAGTGTTAATGGCTAGCATTAGTTGGATTGACACTATTGTCACCTAACTTCTCACGGTGATATTTTTACAGAATTGATCGGCAGCTCACTCCACGCTCACTTCACCTAATTTTTACGGTGAGATGGTTACAGAATGGCACTGCAGGTGAGATTCACAGATGACTCCGTCCTGGAGTGGCCATCATTATCATAATCAGCAGCTTATATTGTTCCCACTGCTGGGACACAGGTGTCCTTGCCTTGTATAAATATTTTTATCACCACTGCTCTCAAGACGGTGAAGGAAAACATTTTAAGAAAATCTTATCATGTCCTAGAACCAAAAATTCAAAGATTTGTGTCATCTACCAACCATTACAGCCCACTTCCTCTTGAAGAGAAGAGACCTGTGTCCCAGCAGTGGGAACATTATAGGCTGATTACGCTGATCAGCACCCTAATTGCGTAACACACGATCAATCGGAATCGGTTTCATTTTGACAGCTCAACAACATTCATTGCGTTATTTACGTGTTGAGCAGACAAATTTTTCGAACTTATGAAGCAATGGATTAGCAATTTGCTTCAAAATTATTCAGATTCCGATTGATTGTGTGTTACGCAATTAGGGTGCGGGTCGTGAGTTTAGTCTATTGTTCGTCTGACATACGGCAGATGTGTCCAAGTGTGTATATTTTAGCGTGGTAGCTTTCCGAGTGACGTCAGTTATCTTTGTGATGGAACGGATGGTCGTATTCCTAACTCGGTCTGCAAGTTTGATATCCAGAATACTCCGTTCCGTCCGTCCGGCGTCCGTAGAGAAGGTATTAAAAAAACCGGCCAAGTGCAAGTCGGACTCGTGCACAAAGGGTTCCGTACCAATAGTAATTGATGTGATTTTATTTTTAATATTTTACATGTTCGCTTATTATATCGTTATTTTTGTACGAAGTTTTCCAAGTAAGCGCATTTTACAAGTTGGCCTCTATAACTCCTGAACTAACAAAGTTATCTAAGCGGCTATAGTTTTCCTTCAAAGTTCATCACATGGACTACCATCATGAATTTTTTCAGATTTTTCGAGCCAGCCGTTTAGCTTTTAGCGGGGGGGGGGGGGGGGGGGACACGCCCTATTTTAACAAAAAAATGCGCGTCAAAGTTGAATATCTCGCAAATGGATACCTAAATCAAAAAATCGTCTGAGTAACCGCTCAATGTTTTTAAAAGACCTATCTAATGATACCCCACACTACAGGGTAGACGCGATCAAAAAACATCTATAAGTAGGGTAAAAAAAATAAAAAAATTTCGTGATTTTATTTTAGCACTTTGTAGACGTGGTAAATACATTATATCCATGCAAAGTTTTATCTTTCTAGCACTAACCGTTTGGAAGGTAAGCCGAAGACGGACGGACGGACGGACATGAGGAAACTATAAGGGTTCCGAGACGTGAACTACGGAACCCTAAAAAACTGTGCCACACTAACAAGCCGACCGGTGTCACTTTATTAGTGCTGCTTTGAACGTGAAGATCTATCGATATGAAGTGTGGCCGCCTCTATGCTAGACTACACAGATGTAACCGATGAAAGACCTCTAGTTTTAATGAGGAACCACTTGATCGCTAGTGGTGTCAGTAAATAAGCTATCGAGATTTGAAAGATAAACGTATCATTAGAAAAATGTTGGTTTTATTGCGATAAAACCATCGTTCTCCAAAGACGGAGGAGGAATTCATAAGGATTTCCTCATAGGAAAAAAGGTAAAATACCATCAAGTATTTTCTTCTCATAAGGGGAGCCCGTGAGCAACTTAGTTGCACAGGAACTTTTTTGTCTCTAGCGTTGTCTCCTGGCCGACATTTGGACGATGCGCACAACTTGCGAGAGCGACGCTATGTTTTTGTAAAATTTTCGTTAAAGTGGCCACTGAATAACCGGCTACTTTTTTGTCGCCATGCGCGCACTTGCATTGCAACCAGTAGATGGGCGACAGTTGCATCCAAACCCGCGGACAAAAATGTCTCTCAACTATCGCGTCGCGCTTTCATACAACCCTGTAGACTTGATGTGAGATGCAAATTAGTTGCGGAGACAAGACTTGCTCGTGGACGCCGGGCTACCTGAAGGGTCGCCAAGTTGTGGAGGTCAGATAGGCAGTTGCTCTATGTAAAATACTTGTATTTAGCTGCATCCGGATAGCCTGGAATCCAACCCCAATATAATTGAGAAAGGCAAATGATGAATATTTTCACAGTGTGCAGTGTAGCGATGAAATCGAATACTATATATAATCACTTAGCCGAAAGATTTAGAAGTGCTACAGATTTAGAATTTAATAGAAAGAGATATAACTGGTTGTGTGAGAGATGCTTTTATTCAATCAATGAATATTTTGAGTATAAAATGTAAAACTTATTTATTATAATTATTATGACATCTACATATTTACATTACTTTGTATAATATTGAAACATTTTCTTTTTTTTTTGACATGACATCATTATTATTGATCTCTATTTTTAATATAAATTATTGTTTTAAATTACTAGAATTGTATTTAATTTTATTAATTGCATTGTAATCCAAATTTAAATTATGAAATTATTATTAGTATTTTTATGTTATTGATAATTACTAAATGTGTACAGTATGCGATAAGTATAACCAAGATGTAAAATCTAAATATTTGCACGGCAGAAATGCTGAATATAGTGAAACCTATAGATCTTAAGAACTTATGTTAGCTACCTATATTCATGCAAATAAATATATCATTCATTCATTCATTCATATTATTTTTATGGTGTTTGATAGTGAAAAAGTATGACGAGAAAATGATAACACAGATTGGAATGAAAAACTCATCAAATTTTGTTGTTGATTTGAAAAACGCGTTCACGTTCAAATATTCCACTATTTTTATGTTTTCATGTTCATTTTTAGATAGGTGCTATGAAACATATTAATCTGCTTCGGATTTTATTTGCACTGAAATGTTTCCTGGAACATTTATTCCTGTATACGCGTCGTATGGAATACAAACACGTGCTGAAAAACTGGGTCAATAATAGTTATATTTTTCCTTAAAACTGTTAGGTAATTGCGCTTAAAATGGCAATGCCATTCATTTTGATAATTCAACAACATTCATTGCGTCATTTACGTATTGTCTGATTCAGATTTTTCTAACATAATCAAGCAATGGATAAGGAATTTCTTTCAAAACCCTTCGGATTGCGATAAGTAGTGTAATGCAACCTGTACCTCAATTGCGTAATAGACTTTCAATCACAATTCGGCGGATTTTGAAGGAAATCCCTAATACATTGCTTCATATGTTACAAAAACTCGTCATATCAACAATGTAAATAACGCAATGAATGTTGTTGAACTTTCAAAATAAATGGAATTGCCATTGTAAGTGTGTTACGCAATAAGCCGACCCAATGCTTATTGCTGGTCACTTTTTAGACACATGTTAATGAAAGAAAAAAAAGGAATGATACAAAATTTACATAAAAATGCCTCCTCAAAATATGTATGTATATTTAAACACAAACTCTAAAAGGTTTTTGAATGTGTAGACCCCACCTACGCAGCCGTAGACAACACCTACGCAGCTGTAGACCTCACCTACGCAGCCGTAGCGCCTTCCAAACTACGCCGCTACGCCGTAGCATGCCGCGTAGTGAAGCGTAGGATGAAATTGAAAACGTAACTTTTTTTTTATTACTATTGATAGTCTCACTTTCGACCACTTATTATTTTACTATACAGTTATTCTTATAACGAAGTGGTGCCTTACAACAAATTCTACCTTTAATAGTTTGTGTTTGTTTAATAGTGGATGGGTAACCATCTTCACATACCAAGACCCCTCCGTGCCTCAGAAAGCACGTTAAGCCGTTGGTCCCGGCTGTCATCCGTGGATCTTTGACAGTCGTTACGGGTCGTCAGAACTCCGAAAGTCTGACAACCAGTCTTACCAAGGGGTATCGTATTACCCAGTAACTGGGTTGTGGAGGTCAGATAGGCAGTCGCTCCATGTAAGATACTGGTATTCAGCTGCATCCGGTTAGACTGGAAGCCGACCCCAACATAGTTGGGAAAAGGCTAATTACCTATACACCATTACCATAAACCATTTCCAACCTACTTAGTCATTCACCTTTAACCAAGCTAAAAGTGTAGTTAGGTACTTCACCATAAATAAAAATTGCGTGGTAATACGCAATTACATACTCAACACAGCTTTCATGTTAATTAATTAGTAGAATCGTAATAAAAAGTGTAAAAATCTGGCGTAGTACATTTTTATGCTTGAAACTCATTTCAGTAATTACATTTTTTACTGTAAGCTTACTCTTTGCAACAAAGGTAGGGGTGTATTTAATTAAATTAAGGGCTGATTTTACCAACGCCAGATAACTTCGATTCGAGGAATAAAATTGACGTCTGACAGTTTTTGTATGGAAGAACTGTCAAAATTTCAAAATTATTCCTTTGATAAAATTATCACAAAAGTCTTTTAAAGTCCAGACAGGATCTTGGTCACATCATGTAAAGACTATATAGATTGATGTCTGAAATGGTAATTTGAGGAAATTACCACAGAGGTTGAATGCACCTGACCAGTCAGTACACACTTGGCAGTAATCGCGCAGCTCAACTCAAAACTTAAGGAGCTCAATGATTCAACCAACAATTTATAGGTACCAAAGAAAGGACATTTAATAAATTACTTTTGAACTACGCTTGATTGCGGTCAAAGAGAAATTAATAAAATAAAATAATTAACGAAGGTGGCTGGGTGAATCCTGATGATTTATTTGTTTACATATGATCGATTAATCTTTCAAAGTCCACCTTTTGCAAAATCAAAGGGTACAGACCTCTCTCAAAAATAAATTTCTACTGTCTGTCCACAGTTATTTTACCTCTGACAGCGGCAACCTAACATCAACTTTGTTGAAACAGGAATAAATATCACAATGGTTTTGACAGACATGTCAGTGACAGCAACCCAACAGCAACCTTATTAAAATGAAAATAAAACTCACTGTGACTTGGATAGTGATGCGAAATGAGAGGTAAAATAACTGTGAAAAAACTGTAGTAGGCGTTCAGCTTTTGATCCGTTCTCCGCTCTTATGCTAGGTATACACGCGACTGTCAGCAAGTCGCGTGTATACCTTGGATTTCATAACCTCACGTTCTCACACAGAGTTTGACATGTTCACTGTTTCTGATTGTCTTTGTTTATAATCTATATTGTCAAAAAAATAAAACGTCAAATTACATTTTCCTTCATAAACAGAGGGGCAATTCTCGTAATTTTAAGACCGTTCACAGTCTGATCTCAGTCTCAATCTGTCAAAAAATACTTCTAATTTCCCTACATTTTGACAAGTTTTTGACATTTGTTTGTCGCTGAGATGAGACTGCGACTAGATTTTGAACGTTTTAAATTACGAGAATTGGCCTTCTGATCGGATCTTGAATATTTTGAAAATAACGTAAATAGAGCGTGACATCGAGCAAAGTTCCGAGCTATGTGGCCTCGGACTGAAATATTTCTAAATCCTCTTTTTTCAGCATATCAGAATGTGCACAAGTGTGCCTCTCAGAGCTCTCAGACTCTTAGTGTTTGCTAATAAATCCTGATGCCGCCCCTCTGGAGACGTAGTCCTGTGGACTGTTTCGGATACCCTTAGAAATGCTGCCACTGTATCCGTTTGAGGGCGGCCGCCATACTAGTATGTGTTGTCTCATTCGTAAATGTTTCCAACCTCGTTATTCTTATAGCAAAACCAGTGGCGAAACGTCTGTATTAAACCGGCCAAGTGTATTTCAGACTGGCACAATAGAATTTCCTTACCAATAAAACTGATATAGTTAAACTTGGAAGCAGTCGTGGCCCGGTGATAACGGTCGCGAGTTACGAGTTGTTGTTGTTGTTGTTGTGTTGTGTTGTTGTTGTTGTTTGTTGTTGGTCGTACGGTTTGAACCCAGACAGGCGGTTACTTTGTGTAAATTATTTCATCGGCACTGCTCTAAAAACGTGAAGGAAAACATCGTGAGGCATGTCCTAGAACCAAACATTCAAAGACATGTCGTCGCTGATACTGCAATACCGCGTAACTAACAGTGGATAATGCCGTGGAAGTACAAAAGTATCAAATTTTAGATTTCGCGGCAGTGAGCTAACGATGCCGATTGGTCGTGTTTTTTCGCTCTCCTGCAAAATTTGCCATATCGAAGTTACGCGGTATTGTCTGTTGTTAGTTACGCGGTATCGCAGTATCAGCGACGATGTGACGACATTTATTTATTTATTCATTTATCTACTTACAGTTACCATTACAGGATATAACCCAATGCGGTAAATGCGCTTATCCTAACTTAAACTAAACTAACACCTATAATTTATTATAAATAATGCATTCCTGGTGAATTCACTCAGAGAACAACAGAATAAGTCCGTCCCACTCGCTATGAGATTTGAGAGACATCTACCAACCAGCACTGGGTCCGCGTGGTGGATTACGGCCCACTCCCCCTCACCGAGAGGAGACCTGTGTCCCAGCAGTGGGAACATTATAGGCTGATTATGTCAGTTCAATCTTCTTTTTATTATCTACGATAGCGAAAAAATAAACTGGCTACGTACAACGGTTAACTACAGCCCAGCCCTGTAAATTTATTTATTTCAGGCGACGCAGACCCATAGATAAATACCTTAACCTAAACATACATGTAAAGATTGTATGGGTGATATTTCGGTGTTCGTGTGAAAGTGGGAAGAGGGGCTTGTGGCTAAGTAATAACAGCCGCACGGGTCGATCGATCAGGTTAAGCTACGCTTGCCACGGTTGGTCCGTGGATAGGTGACCATCTTAAGCCGTTAAGCCGTTGGTCCCAGCTGTCATTCGTGGATATTTGACAGTCGTTACGGTTCATCAGTAGCCCGAAAGTCTGACAACCAGTCTTACCAAGGGGTATCGTATTACCCAGTAACTGTGTTGTGGAGGTCAGATAGGCAGTCGCTCCATGTAAAACACTGGTATCCAGCTGCATCCGGTTAGACTGGAAACCCACCCCAACATAGTTGGGAAAAGGCTAGGCAGCTGATTATTGGTGTAAACGTGGGATAAAACAAAATTAACCTTTACTCGAGTGAACCATTCACTCGAGTGGCGTTTCTGATATTGGCCTAAAGCTACGGTTTCGTAGAAAAGCGGCGACCACCCACTTAGCGTCCGCAATTTTCCGGTGAATGACGTCACTGAAAGGTTGTTTATGAAAGTAAGTTGGTGTGTTTTCCTAGAGAGCGTTTTTGACACCGTAAAAATAAACTCCGCTGCTCAAAGATTTAAATCGCTAGATTTGCCTTCACCGTACTTAGTCACGCGTAAAAGTGTATTTACTGAGAAGAGTGAGCTCACATATTATTACATAGTGTTTCCATGACAATCATGTCAAGTCACTGTCGTCATTGGGTGGGAGGTGCCAAAACGAAATAGGAACGCGACTATCTGAGTGGCAATTCTCATAATTTAAACGATTTAAATCTTTGCCGCTGTCACCATTTTCATGACAGCCGTCACTGTGGCTGTTATGTGTGGTTACCGCTTTTCTAGGAAACCGTAGCTATTTCAGAATAGGTACCTAGAACTATTATAAAAGCTGTGTGAAAAAAGTTGTATCGGAAACTATCCTTTATGACGCACTTAAGTTATTTTTCCAAAATTACACCAATTGGAATACAATATTATACAATGCCACAGGTTTTTCTTTCAGCTGTAACTATGCCCACCCTCCTTTTATAATGTTTGTAAATGCTACTTTTACAATGTTTGTAAATATGTGAGCACCATGTATCTATCACACGAATCTACCTTTTGGAAGGGGGGTGACTACAATCAATTCAATTTTATTGTACGACGTTCAAAAGTGCCTTTTATGTGCCTATTTGAAATAAATGCTCTGACTTTGAAGTCTTAAAATAACGTGGTTAATCTCTCAATATTACGCGTACAAACTTACATTTGCAGTTGGATAGTATGGGAGAACATGAATATCAACTGCCAAGTTAAGTTTGTCCTTCAATCCGAGTTGTAAATTCGAGCAGCTGAGCACAGCTTTGAGACGGAAGCCTCGGGGCACGAGTCCTACTCGTAATAGTCCGGTTTTTTGTTCTTATTCCAATAAACTCATTATTTTTCTATCTTTTTTGATAAAATCAATAAATTTGTTCGCAGCTATGGGTTATAGTCGAGCTGTCGCGATCAGAGAGATACATAAATTCAATATTTGAAGGCGCCGACGCACTCGTTCTTACAATTGCATGGGTACTGCATTTATTTGTGGTCTTCCTCTTCTTAATCGCTTGTGCTGTACTAATGCTTGGGATTATTACTGTAAGTAAATGAGATCTTCTTGGTTCATATGATTAGCCTTGTAGCTGGGTATCTACAACGCCACATGCGAATGTCGCATGTGGCGTTGTAGATACCCATAGATACCCATACATACAAACTTCCCGACGTCAATCGTTGGACAATTAGCCAGACACGACACGGACACGGTTGGAGGATCCTCCCTTTTCTATAGAGTATGAGTGAACTTTACACCCTGCTCCTCATACCTCTATACTGGTTACCCCGAGGATGAACGTCAGTGCAGCCTTCGTGCAAATACTTCAGCGTGACGTCATCATCATCACTCCCGCAAGCTTTAGCGGCAAATCACGCAGCCAGCCAGCATCCACGGCTTCAACGGGTATCCTGACCACCAGCATGCAGCTTCCGCGCATGCCTGGTCAAAATTTCTTGCTCCCTTGACCCACCCCGTTGCATCGCACTTGATTTTCGGCAACCCTCATCCAGCTGCTACCAGCCATCCTGCGAAGATTGTCGCTCCACCTAGTCCGAGGGCGTCCCACCTTACGCTATAGGTATACTTCTGTTTAACCCTTTGAGAAAATACAGGTGTATCAACACTCGCACTGGGCCCTCATGTTGGATTACGACCCACTCCCTCTCACTGAGACGAGGCCTGAGTCCCAGCAGTGGGAACAATGTAGGCAGATAATGCAACAGCCTGCAGCGGAACATTGCTGTCGTATTGTCTCAAGATATCGAACTGTGTTCTTTGAGGTGGCAACTGTCTTTCTTCGAAGCCTGTTTATGTTTTCAGGGTAAACCTGACAACAAAAGCAGGGAGTTACCTATGTTTCAAGAAAATCTATTTAAAAACTTTTTTGCAAAAAAAAAAAAAACAACCGACTTCCAAAAACGACACTACAAAGTGAAAAATAACTTTAATTTCGGAAGTCGGTGTCGTTGGGTTCGCACTTTCGTTGTTTGCCACCGACTTCCGAAATTAAAGTTATTTTTCACTTTGTAGTGTCGTTTTTGGAAGTCGGTTGTTTTTTTTTTGGAAAAAAGTTTTTATTTTTCACTTTTAAGTTGTAATTTTTACCAGTAATTTTGGTTTAAAAACCAAACTACTTAACCGTTTTTGATGAAATTTCTATGGGACCACTTCAGAAGTATCTCCTTTCGAACAAAAAAAGAATTTTGAAAATCGGTCCACAATAGGCGGAGTAATGGCGTAACCTCCTCCTTTTTTGGAAGTCGGTTAAAAATGAGATTACCTATTTTACTATTTACTATTTTGAGTCTACCTATTTTTGGCAGAAAGCCGAAAGAAATTGGGTCAGTAAGATTACAATTCCCTTGATCAGAACCACTAGTATAGCTAAGCCTCTTAGACATGACACACACTATGCGGCATGCGACAGCTCAGCCACTAGACGCAACGAGAAGCTGCGACCGAAAATGATCATATATTTTGTTTGTAACTTTACATACACTTGGCGTCGAGTTGCAGTGTCGCTAGTTCACAACAAAAGGTTAGGGGAGTCGCACGCTCTAGCTACCTGTCGCAGCGACTAGACTCATGGTGCTCGTGCGCACCCGAGGGTAGTCTGATGCCTTCGCATGATAACCACTAAGGCAAGTGGAGGCTCCATGTTTACTCACAAGATGAAGAACACGACCGTCTCTCTCTAATGCCCAATACTTTAACATAAAAAACATCAGGGCTGTATACCCCGTAGGTCTAAGCAGAGATGCACCTATAGTACACCCACATTTCGCCATTTAAATAATGTTGAAGTCCAATAGGCCTTAGTCCAGAAGGCTTTTTATACCGTTCAGGCTTATATCGAGGACAAAAAGGCTTGGGATTAAGCTGCTTCCAATTTTTACATTTTGAATGTTTTTATTTTTTTTTGTTTTGTTGTTGTTTTTTTTTTTATATACACTTTGACATTAATGAATTTGATCTATGAAATTTACTTACTTTGTAAAGTATTCTATTATTTTAATTATTGTGAGTGTGAAGACTATGTGGGTCATTTTATTTTTTATTTTTCTCTCTGTTCTGTTAGTTTTTGTCATGGTCTGGCAGTTTGAGTAATTAATGTGGCCTACCCAAATGTCCTTTCTTTGGTATTGTTCGTCGAATCGTTGAGCTCCTTAAGTTTTGAGTTGAGCTGCACGATTTCTGACATATGCGTGCACTGACTGGGCTGCCTATCGATTCTGTAAAAATCTCACCGTGAAAGTTAGATGAAGTGAGCTTAGAGTGAGCTGTCAATAGTGTCAATCCCTAACATTAGTTGAAATGACAGCTCACTCCACGCTCACTTCAGCTAAGTTTTCACGTTGAGATGGTTACAGAATTGCACTGCAGGTCCTCTCAATCTGTGTGGTTCTTTCCTCAAAAGACCATCTCAGACATCGACCTACATGGTCTTCATATGATCTGACCAAGATTATGTCTGGACTTTAAAAGAGACGTCTGAGTTTGTTTCGGCCTTTCTTCTCAGGCTAGTCAGATAGGAAACGCCGGCCTCATCTAGTTTTAAAATATGATTGACGTGTAAAGTGTTTGTACAAACCTACTTACAAAATAAAATCATTTATCATTTAATGTAATAGGGGCGAGCATATTGCCACCAACCGGGCTCAAGGAAACTGATTGCTTCCTGAAAGACGTCTGTCGTAACGACAAGTCGCAGACGCAAACGACAGCTCTGCGTCTAGTCGCAGCGACAAGACGCAGATGTAAACGACAACTCTGTGTCTTGTTGCAGCGGCTAGACGCAGATGCAAACGACAACTCTGCGTCTTGTTGCAGCGGCTAGACGCAGATGCAAACGACAACTCTGTGTCTTGTTGCAGCGGCTAGACGCAGATGCAAACGACAACTCTGTGTCTTGTTGCAGCGGCTAGACGCAGATGCAAACGACAACTCTGTGTCTTGTTGCAGCGGCTAGACGCAGATGCAAACGACAACTCTGTGTCTTGTTGCAGCGGCTAGACGCAGATGCAAACGACAACTCTGTGTCTTGTTGCAGCGGCTAGACGCAGATGCAAACGACAACTCTGTGTCTTGTTGCAGCGGCTAGACGCAGATGCAAACGACAACTCTGTGTCTTCTTGCAGCGGCTAGACGCAGATGCAAAAGACAACTCTGTGTCTTGTTGCAGCGGCTAGACGCAGATGCAAAAGACAACTCTGTGTCTTGTTGCAGCGGCTAGACGCAGATGCAAACGACAACTCTGTGTCTTGTTGCAGCGGCTAGACGAAGCGACAAGAGGCACAGTTTGCGCTGGCACTTATTCTTTACCACAAAATATAATCAGTGGCTTAAATGCCTATAACATTCACACCCAAAAACCTAAATATACAAACCCAACATATTTCAATCTACCCACATTTACAGAGTGACATGGAAAAACTTTCACCCTCTACAATATATCTTACTTATTCAAGTTGTTCTCTAAGAAGGCGTTCGTTGTACTCGAAGTACTTTAAGCTGCCTACGCCGACTACTAAGTATTTACTTAAGGTGCTTGACATTTGATTAAGCTCTGCTTAACGCGTAGACTCCTTTTGAATGTTGATTATATTGTATTACAGGTCGTCCCACGTTTTGTTTTATATAAATTCATTATGTATGGTTGTACTTAAATATATGTGTACTGCACTGAAAGTCTGTTATCATTCACTGTATTAAATTAAAACTGAACACAATTGTTAAAAAAAACCGGCCAAGTGCGAGTCGGACTCGTTCACGAAGGTTACCGTGCACAATCGAACAATATTATTATTATTATTAAAAGCCTGTGATGTCTATTATATGTCTAAATTATTGTATACTGTATTATTTAAAAAAAAAAACACGTTTCATGTAAGGTATAATTTTTTTACTAAATTTTATTTTTATTATTTGTTGCTATAGCGGTCATATTGGTACACATTCTGTGAAAATTTCACGTGCTTACCAATAGGTAGTCACTTGGAATTTGGGCTGTATCTGTGACAGATAGACGGACGGAAGGATGGACAGCAGAGCTTTAGTAGTAGGTTCCCGTTGGCAGCCTTTGTGTACGGAACCCTAAAAATGGAAAATATGTACTGGTAATTAAAATATTGAAACCAGAGCCATATTCATATAACTCACTTTTACCTTGGCCAGAGGCTAAGCATTGTCATACAACATGGCAACGCCGCCAGTCTCTTGGGTTCATAATCAGTCCACAGCAATACGGATTAATTTTTTGACGCCATTTTTTAGTTTTAGTTAGTTTAGGATACGTATTACGTAGGGACTCGTATTTACTTTAATTTTAATTTTCTGTTAGTTAATTTATTTAAAGAAGTTTATATAATTTTGTTATTTTTATTTATTTACTTAGAAGTTTATCCAGTGTATATGTTTTTATCGTAAATATTTAAATCCGAATATACCACCAGAATTAAAAAAAAATTACAGTTTCACATACTTATCAAAAATTTACCAAATTGTCACATTTTCAATAATAAAGTGAAATGTATGCCAAATTGGCGACAATATGACATGTTGGATGCTAGCCTGACACCTGTTAGTTCTATTAAATAGAAATAACTAAATAAATAAATTCTATTCTATTCTATAGGCCCCAGATTTGTGTCCGTTTCGACTGCTCGGCCACAGTTTCGTAGAAGCAAAACGACTACGTCAACATTACGAAGGAATTTGTAAAACACTAACAATGCAAGTCGCAAATTCGTAGATCCAATATTCAGAAAGTTGTAAAGGTTTGACCATGGCCGCGCAGTCGAAACGTGGAGAACTGCGCGGCCACGCAGTTCTTTTTGCTATCCACTGATACGATTTCGAAGAAAATGTAGACAGTATGAATAAGCCCTAATGTTTGGAATTCACGATCTACAGAACTTAAACGCTATGGCCGCGCGGTTGAATATACGAATAATTTTGTTTCAATTTAGATTTTACATCGACTTTCGCTGCTGACCTTACAGCGAAAGGTGTTCCAAGACGACTTAGCTAGCGTAGCGACTTCGTAGCATATATCGGCTACGGCGTAGCCAATTCGTAGCACTATTCATTATTTACATATTAAAGGTTTCAATAAAAGTCATCCCACATCGCATAATACATTCTTCTATTAATAAATTATGTGTGAAGTATTATTGTCTGGTATCAAGGGATGGTTGTATTCTATATTTAGAAGAAGTGGGTAGATCAGGCACATATAACATTTCTTATACATACATAAATTAAAGTTTAATACATTTAAAAATTGCTTTTCACTCTCTGCTCATACATACTTACATAAACCCACGCTTTCTTCCCGTGAGGGTAAGCAGATACTACAGAAAGCCAGCTGCTACGATCCTAACATACTGTGTTTGTTTCCTTTATGTTTATTACTTTTTTTTTGTTAGCCTTTCCTGTCCCACTGCTGGGCAAAGTCCTCCCCCAAATCTTTCCAGAAACTCTTTTTTCCTGTGCCACCTCGAACCAGCCATGATTCCTTTTGATTCATGAAAATATGTGTCGATCGGGAAGTTGTTTTTAATATTAGGGCTCATGTTTTCAGTGTACGCGGGTCGTGGACATCTGATAGGCAGTCGCTTCATTTAACATGCTGGTATTCAGCTGCAGCTGGTTAGACTGAAAGCCAACCCAACATAGTTGGGAAAAGGCTAGGCAGATGTTGATTTTCAGCGTACAAGACTAATGGCTTTCAAAATCACTGTTGATTGCTGTCACTAGTGTCACCACCCAAATCACAGTGGCCTTTATTCTCGTTAATATAAGGTTGCTATAAGATTGCTGCTGTCAGAAGTAAAATAACTGTGGAAGGACTGAAGAAAAAATAAACACCATATTAAAATAAAAACAATTCTAATTAACTTGGCTTGTTCAATGGACAACAGTATCCCCATAAACACGATACTTATAACTGTTCACCACACTTATGTAATAGAAGAATACTGTGGACAAATAAACAAGGAATTTAGTTATTTGACATACATATAAACGGTAAATAATAATAGGCTGCCGAGTGATTTCGGGCACGGTAGCCAATCTGTGACTGGCTCTTGTGATACAGGACCTCCTAGTACAGACGACAGCAGGTCAAGCTACCCGAAACTGTCAAATTTTCCCAATCAACCTTGAACCTTAATGCTTTGCGATAAAGTTGAAAATCTATTAAAGAAATTTGACAGATTGTAGTAGCTTGATGTGCTGGCGTCTGTACAAGAGCCAGGTCCACACTGATGTTTGTATCTTGAAGTGAAAATAAATAAATTATTAAAATAAAAAAATAAAAATATAATCTAAACGGAGATTAACCCCCCAGGTACGCAGGAGATATTATAGTGCACAAGTATGTGCGTAAAAACAGGTGCACTCTCTGTTCCTTTACTCTCATAGTCCGATGGGACGGCAATCCGACACGACCGGGGAGAGATCAGGCGCAGGACCAACGGCTTTACGTGCTTTCCGAGGCACGGGGGTACTAAACCGCCAACATCCAAACTCCAAACTGTTACTAAGAAATTCCTAATGGAAAACCCAATAGCACTTTGTCCGACTTGCGAATCGAACCCAAGACTCCACGTTCAGCAGTCGCGCTTGCAACCACGAGACCAACGAGAATAGAATAGAACTCTTTATTATGTACAGACGCCAGCAGGTCAAGCTACCCGAAACTGTCAAAATTTTCCAATCAACCTTGAACCTTATGTAGTAGTGATAAAGTTGAAAACCTATTGAAGAAATTTGACAGATTGTAGTAGCTTGATGTGCTGGCGTCTGTACACCGTATAAATTACAGACATAAATATAGAAATTTTAAGAGTGACATAAATACACAATGGGCGGTCTTATCGCTAAGAGCGATCTTTACGAGGCAGTTAAATAATAATAAAAAAAACGGTAAAAAATAAACGGTAAGTATTTAACTGATCCTTTAAAAACTTATTGAGCTACTAATGATGTAAAGACGCCAACAGTTCAAGCTACCCGAAACTGTCAAATTTTCCCAATCAACCTTGAACCTTAATGCTATAGCGATAAAGTTGAAAATCTATTAAAGAAATTTGACAGATTGTAGTAGCTTGATGTGCTGGCGTCTGTACACTGCTGTCATAATTTTGATGACAGTCGTCACTGGGGCCGTTACTTGCGATCACGGCTTTACTAGGAAACGGTTGCTTTAGTCAGTGCGAGCTAGCGCACCTACTGTTTGATATTTCATCAATTCAAAAAGTAAGCCCAAGTACCCACGTACACTTTTTAACGCGCTAGAGATGCGCTCCGTTGGATTCTCAACGCTCGGCTCAACGTCGAGAGTTGAAGTTGCATTGCGCTCTAAAAAAATGTCACGTGTGAACGTGGGCTATTAAGGAACTTACAACTATGCCAAAGAGCAGCCATTGTCAGCAGCGTAGCTATCCTCTTAGTCATCGTAGTCCTTGTGACCTGGGATGCAAGCGATATCAAGACTACCGCTATGCATATACAGTTGAATATCAATGCAATCCAGACATATACGTTAATGGCTTTGAATTTATTCTGTAAATAATAATAATAAAATTATATTTGATGGCGCGTCCCGCCGACTACCGGCCACCGTAGGCGTGGGCTTGCGGGCGGCGAGCAATGGACAGCTCGCCGCCCGGTAAGGACCAGGCCCGGGTCGACGGTGCGTTGTGTTCCACGCGCGCCTCAAAGAGATAACAGCACGAACTGACGGGGTCCGCTAGGGCCGATGCCTGCCAGGGCCGCGGGTTGTTCGAAAGAGATACCGTGGCCCCTGGCACAGGCAACTGAAGGAACACAGGTGGGTTTTAGTCAGTCAAAGTCTGACACGCCCTTCCGCTCAACCCAGAGCGGGAGAGGTCATTAAAAAAAAGGCGCGTCCCTAGCGCCATCTAGTTGGATTATTTGAAAATCTTATTTTCTTTCGACATTGTGCGGCAGAGAGTGGCAAGGGGGGTGTCACTCTAGCGGAACGTCAAGCAGCCATCTGACTCGTGCAGTTTTTGAAACGAACGGTGGCGTAGACAAGTCGGTCACGACGGATCGCTTACGTCCTGAATCTTAATCTATTTTCATCCGAGTTAAATTGTGATATTTTTGTAATTTAAATTGAGAGTCCTGATTATAAGGCCGCTGATCGAAGACCTTGTCTATTTATTTCTAAAATACTTCGCACGATTACCCCCTTTACGATGAGTGATACAGATACTCTGATACAGATACCCACGTGCCTATATATTGTGCAAACTAGGATCAGATTTCATGGCAAGGTAATGTATAAAGTACAGGTGTAAAGTGCTTGTTGTAGTAGTGGGTGCCGTACTGTAATCATAGATAGATTACGAGATAACCTCTGTTTAGAAATAATCTTTCCGAATAATAAGAGAAATATTTGATGTAAGGTTTTATCCTACGGGAACGTGCTACCCGGATATAAAAATATTATATGTCCTAGGGCCAACATGGCCAGAGATTGCTCAAGACGAGATGGTTTGGAAGGAAAAAGGGGTGGCATTTGCCCAGCAGTGGGACACAATATAGGCTAACGAAAAGAAAAATATCCTAACCCAGGTCACGGTCTATGTGTCGAAATTCGTTCAGCCGTTAAGTTGTGAAAAGTTATAAACAGACAGAGTTATTTTCGCATTTATAATATTACTAGCTGCGCCCCGCACTTTCACCCGCATAAGTTTCGATCCCGTGAGAATATCGGGATAAAAAGTATTCTATATGTTAATCCTGGTTATAAACCATCTGTGTGCCAAATTTCATACAAATTTTGCGTGAAAAAGTAACAAACATCCATCCATCCATCCATACAAACTTTCACGTTTATAATATTAGTAGGATAGTTTAGTAGGATTATGAATGGATAGTATGGATAGTGATCAGACGGGTGAATGACCTACAAAGCGCTGGGAGTCCAGCAGTGCGATTCTGTAACCATCTCACCGTGAAAACTTAGGTGAAGTGAGCGTGGAGTGAGCTGTCATTCCAACTCATGCTAGGGATTGACACTATTGACAGCTCACTCTAAGCTCACTTCACCTAACTTTTCACGATGAGATTTTTACAGAATCGATCGGCTGGTTAAGACTTGGTACACACCATAGAGAAATATTATATATAATTATGTCTTTGATACACTACCAAGGAAACATGGCACAAACGGAAGGAGGTCTGTACTTAGCAGGGTGCAACAAGACTGCCAATGATGATGATTGATGATTATTTTGATAAAATAAGTACGGCGTTAAGATGTTCAGGGTGTCTGGTAGCATTGTGTTTTCAAAATTAAATAAAAAACTGATTATTTGACGTGTCGTTTTTATGAAAAAATAGGAAGACAGTTGACATAACTGCATCGAAACTGCCAATTCACTGCTTCGCCAACTGCATGCCTACTACAAGTGGACTGCGCTGTCGGTTGGCAGCTTCGATACTATTGTTATAGAACAAGACTACAAGCGAACTGCAATGTTGCAGCTAGCGTGCAGTTCAAATACAATATGTCTGTTGAGACACTTTAGGAAGGCCTGAATCTTAGCAGTGGAAATATTATTGGCTTATTTATTTATATATCCTCACACTGGAACGCCATACGGCAATTACACCAACGGAGCGAATAATCACTTCATGTGCTGCTTTTAATCCATCCTGTGCGCGGTGGACATCGAACGAGTGGCGATGGATCACGCACGCTCACGTAGCGTGCAAGTGCAGCATACTTGCACGCTACGTGAGCGTGCGTGACCCATTTCTCCATAGCCCCCCATCACTCTTCCATATTGCGCACATTCATTGCGAATATATTGTCAACGTTGCAGTAGAACAATTCCTCTTCTCCAATTTAAGAGACAAGCTTTTCTGATACCAGAAAAGTAACATGATAAATGATTTTATTTCTGTTAGCAGGTTTATACAAATAGTTCATACTCACCGCAATTATGCCAAGCATGAGCACACCACAGGACACCAAGTACACAGTTATCACGAATATGTGGATCATTTTAGCGCATTTAAATAAGTTGTCTTTATCAGGGAATATTGTAGCCATCGTCCTTTCTGATCGTGATAGCTCCACCAGGGCCCAAATCTGAAAAGAATGGGATAAAATTTAAGCAAAGATGGCAGTCGATGATAAATGGCAAGCGGCATCGCGGCAGCCAGACGGAGATGCCGGGATGAGCTGTGGGTGACTGCATAGCACACTATCAGTAGCTAATGGGTTTCATTTTGACAGGTCAACATTATTCATTGCGTTATTAACGTTGTGAAGCAGATAAAGTTTTCGAACCTATGAAGGTTAGGTTAGGTTAGGATTAGCAATATCCTTCAAAATGGTTCAGATTGACATTGATAGTATTTTACGCAATTAGGGTGCTGGACTCCTTCAACAAGAAATGGTAGAATTAAATAGAGAGAAGTGGAACAACTTTTGCAACTTTTGCACTGGGACATCACAGGCTTTTAATAATAATAAAAAAAAAGATGGAAGAAGATTACTTTATTCGATAATTAGATAGGGAACTGTTTAATATAATTCATCTATCAGGAATCTAAGGAACAATTCTCGTAATTTTAAGAACATTCACAGTCTGATCTCAGTCTCAAACTGTCAAAACTACCTTTAGTTTTCTACATTTTTGACAAGTTTTTGACATTGATTGTCGCTGAGATGAGACTGCGACTAGATTTTGAACATTTTAAATTACGAGAATTGGCCTTCTGGTCAATTAGATAATTAACAGTGGTATGTAAGCTGAGTTCATAAATCCTGTAGGACAAATGCCTACCCTAAGTTATTGGTTTTATTTAAGTCACAACAACGATGAAATGAAATGAAACGATGAAATGAAATGTTGAAATGAAATGATGAAATGAAATGATGAAATGAAACGATGAAATTAAATGATGCAAAGAAATGATGAAATGAAACGTAGAAACGATATGTTGAAATGAAATTATGAAATGAAATGATGCAAAGAAACGATGAAATGAAATGTTGAAATGAAATGAAATGATGAAATGAAACGATGAAATTAAATATCTAACTTTTGCTCCGTTTGTGTTTACAACTAGTCAAATGATTCACTTGTAAGACCATAAACATAAACACACAGAAAAATTCTCTCCAACGTATCTTTAGACAGATGACGTAAATGGTGAAAAGACAGCAAGTACAAAGTCGGGTGGAGCATACAGACATTATGCAATTCTGAACTGCTCTTTGCGTACAAATGACTTGTGCCTGAGAATATGAGCTCTCAACTGTCAGATGTTTTGTTTACATTCAACAAATATAGCGTTTTTTCACTTGGAGCATTGAAGGTAGAGTTTTTACGTGTTTTTGAGTATACTAGAACGTGAATGTTGTGTGAAACCTGTGTTATAGTGCTGGCCTCAAGAGCCTAACCTCAGACATTAACCTAAATGATCTTCATATAATCTGAGCAGCACCCTTATTGCATAATACACTATCAATCTCCATCTGAATCATTTTGAAGGATATTGCTAATACATTGCTTCATGTGTTCGAAAAAATTGTTTGCTCCACAACGTAAATCACGTAATGAATGTTGTTGTACGGTCAAAATGAAACCCATTGTTATTGTGATAGTATGTTACGCAATTACCCCTCAGTAAAATGTTATTCTGTGGACTTTTAAAGAGACTTGACCTTTATTTCAGTGTTTCTTTTCAGAGTAATGGACTAGGAAACACCAACCTTCATATTAGTTTTAAATACAGGGTGCCAGGGACATCGACGCGCAAACTGTACCATGAATTCAGCACATGATTCTAAACCCTTTAGCGTAGAAATATTACGTCGGTTATCAAAAAAAAAATGCTACTGCTGTATGATAGAAAAGTGCAATACCTACGTTGTCAAAATGCATGGAACAGCATTTTCGTAAAATCTCTAAAAATACCTTTATTGATAAAAAGCTACACGATTCCCGAATGTCGTAAGAAATTTTAAATGCCATAAAAATGTATGTTTCCTGTGCGCGGAAGGACATTAAATTCTCCACCAGATACACTAGGTTTGGTTGTGACAGCGGACTTTTCGTTTGATACAGGACGACCTATATTTGAAGGTCCTTTTACGCGGAAAATCTTGCGGACAGAAGTTAGTGTGGAGATGAAACCCTGATTACCGATAGTTGGACCGTTAAACATTAAATCAGATCACAGTTTCCGATCATCAGACGGCTCCCGAATTGCAAGCGAGCAAGTTACATCTGTACAAGTTTCAAATTCAATTTGTTACTTGCAGTAGGTACATAGATTAACACGCTTGCCGACGTTTAGCAGTTAGTAACAAAGTTTTACACCAAATGCTCTTAGTTGATTCGTTAGCAGTAACGACATGGAAACCCGATGACTAATGGGCTTGCCATGATATTTTGTTATTTTCCTTTATTAGGGTTTCCACACAAAAAAAATCACACCTGTATTTCCCGGAAGGTAAGGCAGTGTTGTATAGTACACCTACATTTCACCAGTTATGTTTAAGTCCCCTGTTATAGATTCTATAACATGGGACTTGAACATAACTGTTTTTTTTTGTGTGGAAACCCTAATATAGGAAAATAACAAAATATCATGTGTTTGTCATCACTTACCTAGCCTATTCCCAACTATGGTTGGGTCGGCTTCAGTCTAACCGGTTGCAGCTGAAAACCTAGTTACTGATTAATACCGTTGTTGTTAGGTATGTAAGGTTAGATAAGTTATTTTTAAAGTTGATAACTACACTGTCGCATTAGGGTCAGGTCTGTAATGATAGTTGTAAGGTTGATAAATAAATAAATACGATACCTCTTGGTAAGACTGGTTGTTAGACTTTGGGGCTTCTGACGACCCGTAACGACTGTCAGAGATCCACGAATAACAGCCGGGACCAACGGTTTTAAGTGCTTTCCGAAGCATGAAGAGGTCTCGGTATGTAAAGATGGTCACCCATCCACAGACCAACGCCGCAAGCGTTGTTCAACCTGATCGATCGACCTATGCAGCTGTTATTATTTAGCTACGGGCCCCTCACGACTTCACATGCATTATCATGCGTATGTTTTGTTGTAAGAGAGTAGGCAGAGATCACCAGTTATGTGTACAGGTCCTAACTTCTACTACTTCGCAGAGTAGTCACTTTGGAAACACCGAAAGCATATACTTTTAAAACGTAATTTAATTTTTACGTGTATAAGTGTATTTTGAACCAATTTACAGAAATGAATAAATTTCTTTCTTTCTTCCTTTCTTTCTGTCTTTCTTTATTTCTTCCTTTCTTTCTTTCTTGCTTTCTTTCTTTATCCTCACACTGGAACGTATATAATATACCTATAACTTATAATTTACTAGCTTTTGCCCGTGACTTCGCCCGCGTAGATGTCAGATAATATCCCTCTGGAACTACCGGGCTTAAAAGACTATGTATCAATCCAGTTTGTAAACTATCTGTGTGCCACATTTCATCAAAATCCGTTCAGCCGTTTTTGCGCCAATCTGGAACAAACATCCAGACAAAAGGACAAAAATTCTAAAACTATATGAACGAGGAAAAGATGGAAGGAGTGGGGGAAGGCCTTTGCCCATGAGTGGGAAAGCGTGGGCTAGTAAAAAAAAAAAAAATTAGCGAACGAAAATTAATTATTTTCGTATTTATCTCGTGGCAAGAGTGATAGGACCTACTTAGATTCACAAGAAACAACGTACTTACAAAAGACAAAAAGCATATTATAGCAACGCCTGCCTTTAGTGGGAAGCAGTAACAGCATTTGTAAGGATACCCGAGATAGTCTATCGGAGATCTGTAGCGGGGCTTGAGATGATTGTCGTAGATCTCTGGTGGCGGAGGAGCACATGCGCATATAACAAGGCTGGAAAACAAAAGAAAGAGGGAGGGAGTCAAAAAAAGGAGAGGAATCTAAAATGATTTCAATGCAGCCTATAATGTTCCCACTGCTGGGACTCGGGCCTCTCTTCGAGAGGGAGATGTCACTTTTCTTCGAATTTTTGGTTCTAGGACATGCCGGTTTCCTTACCATGTTTTCCTTCACTATTAAGAAATCAGTGGTAATTAAATTATTTACACAAAGTGAAGCGCCTCTCTGGGCTCGAACCCACGACCTACATTCGTAAGTCCCCTCCGCTCTCATAAAACATAAAACACATCATTACATCTAGCCTTTGGAACCTAAAGGCTAGGGGCTAGATGTACTTACCTACAAAGACAGTGTTTGCAGTCTGGCATAATCTACCAGAAACTTGTTCTTAAAATAAACAGTTTTTCAAAATGCTTATTTACCCTTGAATACACATAAAGATGGACCACAAGTAATTCGCACAGTTAATAATAATGTAAACAGTTCTCCATCACAGCTGATTGATTGATTGATTATTTTAGTATTGA
This sequence comes from Apamea anceps, assembly GCA_951799955.1. NCBI lineage: Eukaryota > Metazoa > Arthropoda > Insecta > Lepidoptera > Noctuidae > Apamea > Apamea anceps. Next base: position 13,063,167 of record OX637523.1, on the reverse strand, counting down.
CTTTTTTAATAAAAACAATTTGTTTACTTATAAATACAATAATTTTAAGCAATCATTTCTAATACATGATTTTTTGATTTTCAGTTACATGACGTTTTTTTTTTTTAGAACAGTCTTTATGACAAATGTAATCTGCTACACTGTTGTGTATGTGTTACTTTATTTATAGTACATTCTAATTCCATGCCTACACTAGACGTTTTGTCTTCTATATATATTAAGCTGGGTTTTATCTGTCCACACGCTGATCGCGACTGACGACGAGGATATACGAGTATTAAATGTTGGATTTATAGAGGTCGATCAATTGAAATTCAATTATTTGGCATAGTACAGTCAAAATATCTGTGTACAAGAAAATAGAATCGATTTCAGGTGCCTAAAAGAGCATACAAAAAGGTGAAAAAAAATTAAGGTGTTAGGTTCATAATTATGGAGAAGAATGGGCAAAAAACTCCATAGTTCCTCTTTAAAAATGTTATACAATATTTTGATGTACTTAAAATTACTATAGTACAATAGGTATTAGTAGGTAAGATACTGTGCGATCGTAACATAGCTGAATTGCTTCTGACGCGGACAACCCGTGTCAGAAGCAATTCAGTTATGTTACAAAGGGCGTTTGTGACAAAGGGCCAAAAATAGCGAAGAAGATGCGCGTCAACGAAACGTGCTACTGAATCGCTGCACAAAATCGTAGAGGGCGACCGCCCTGAAACACGGCCCATAGAAAAATTAACACAAGAAAGAAAAGAAAGAAAATACATTTATTTAGCACAAACTAAAAGACACACAATACACCAGATACATACATCAGACAAAACAAACAATAAAAAAAAAAATAATAACGGTCAATTCCTTTGTCTTTTACGATATCCGCAAGATGGGAGCGACTCTGGATTATTCAAATTAATACCTTTTTGGTTTGCTATAAATATTCTATGAAACTTAACTCGTGGGATCAAATCAATCTTGCTTAATTGAATAGCCACAATATCAAATTATTAGAATAATAAATTTTTGAGGCTGTTAGAAATGGTCTACTGATTTTGAATAATTTATCTGCCTTCGTTCGAGTTCATGTTGGAAAAAATATTGGATTTAGGTAGCTATAGGTTAATTTTCTTTTTGCACAGAATATATATATATAATACCTAATATTGCTGGGGCTCTGTCTCTATCTTAGCATTATGCTGAGCGATAGCTGTTTTGCGTGGACGTGACGCATGTTTTCCCCCAACTTGTTATTTTTTTTTTTGTGTTTGTGTTCTTTTTATGCGTCATGCTTGCCACAAATAAACGCATTTTCATTCTAATTATTTTTCTAAAATAAAAGTAGCCTAAGTTACTTAATAGTGATTGTCCTTTTCACAAAACTATAATTCGTCGATATATGTAGTTACGGGCCCGCGTGGTTGATTATGGCCCGCTCCCACTCACCGAAAGGCCTATGTCCCAGCAGTGGGAACATTATGGGCTAATTATGCTGTAAACATAACTAAATATATATAACTATAATTAGTATAAAAAGAACAATGTCGCATTTTAACATAAGATTTTACTGCAAGAATTTCTCGATAAACCCACACAATTTTACTTCAAACACAACCTTCACACACAATTTTTCTTCACTTTATTAACTTGACTGGTCGAAAAACAATCAAATAAGCTAGTTTCCGCAAGTTTCTAAGCAATTTTATATGAGTTCTAGATAGAACTGCTGCCTACTCAGGCTTCAGTCAACACGGTGAGAAGTTGAAAACTTGGAACTTTATATTTTCTGACTAACCACTAAATATTGCAGAAGTAAGTTTCGTATCTTCCTGTGTCTTAGTTTGTGCTTTGAAAATTAGTCTAATTTTTAACTGACTTCTAAAAAAGGAGGAGGTTCTCAATTCGGATGTTTTTTTATGTTTGTTTACGCATAACTCCGTCGCTTGCCAACCGATTTGAAAATTCTTTTTTTGTAGGAAAGGGTATACTTCCCAAATGGTCCCATTGAAATTTCGACAAGATCTGATGATGAGTTTCGGAGATAGACAACGGAAATCTTCAATAACAACACGGTTAGCGCAGTGGCTGAGCGATCGGACTGCTGCGCTGCGTGTCGCGGGTTCGATTCCCGCACAGAACAAATATTTGTAAGTCCTACATGTATTTGTTCCGAGTCTGGGTGTTTTTCTATCTATAATATGTATGTATTTACAAAAAAAAAATGTATATAAGTAGTTTATCAGCCATCTTGTTACCATAACACAAGCATTAGGTTGCTTAGCTTGGGACTAGATGGCGCTGTATGAAATGTCCAGGGATATTATAATTATTATTATAATAAATTCCAGCAAATCAACGGCTATTGCTGCTATCGCTTGTGTATGTATTGTTTACGCAATCACGCAACAAAACGTCACGCCTGTACCTCTAGTCTTGTAAGTATATACGAATTTGTGTGGGGTAAGTACAACTAAACAGTGAAAAATAAAAACATTTTTACAAAAAAAAAAACAACCGACTTCCAAAAAAAAACGGAAGTCGGTGTCAAAAAACGATAATGCGGAACCAGCGACACCGACTTCTGAAATTAAAGTTATTTTTCTCTTTCTAGTGTTTTTTTGGAAGTCGGTTTTTTTTTTGTAAAAATGTTTTTTATAAGGTCTATTTCATCATCACCACTCTACTACCCTTTTTTATACTAGCCTACGCTGTTCCACTCCTGGGCAAAGCCCCCCCCCCCCCATTCCTTCCCTCTTTAGCGAGCCCGCGCGTCCTCCTTTCAGATTTGGCGGAACCTATCCAGCTCGTCCTGCCATCTATCTCCTACGTGGACTGCCGCGTCCCCACCTCACTATCTCAGGGGACCAATTCTGTGCTATTTGGGCCCATAGCCTATTCCGGCCACAGCATATACCTGCCCTTATCCCAATTTATTTGGTGTCAGCGCAGCTTGTTATAGAGGTATGAGGAACAGGATGTAAAGTCCACTCATCCTCTATAGAAAAGGGAGGATGCTCCGACCGGACGGGTGTTGTGTCTGGCGGGCAATTGCCCGACGACTGATGTCGGGAAGTTTGTATGTATGCTAATTGCGCGGTAAACTCTGCTTGCGAGATGCAGGATTTGCGTGACTCCTGTATGACGCGTTGTTAGCATGTGGCGTTGTAGATACTGCTACAATGTCTTTTTATTATATCCTTCTTTATTGTCGTCATCTCGGTAGTCACATTTCCAACCATACTATCATCATTCACACAGTCCATCCATAGCTTTTTTTTTTTTAAAACGTTGCCCCACTCTAGGAATTTCTCCTGTATCGTGGGTGCGTTTACAAACATTTAAACTCACATACACAAACAGCCAGACCCGGAACAACTACTTGTAGGTCATACAAATATTTGTTCCGTGCGGGAATCGAACCCACGACACACAGCGCAGCAGTCAATCGCTTAACCACTGCGCCAACCGTGCTGTCAATCGTCGTTTCTTACATTTATACTCAAAACTTTCCTCACGACATTTTTATCATTCCAGGTTAAGTTCTATTTAAGATGTGGAAAATGGTCTCTTGGTTTAAATCCCTGGTTAGGCTATGTATTACAAAAATTTGTGGCACTAGCCCGCATGTTGGATTACATAATAATTTTTGAGGTAATTTAAAAAAATGGCACCACTTAGACTTACGCAATTAGGGTGCAGGTTCCACCCTAATTGCGTAACACACGATCAATCGTAATCAGAATCATTTTGAAGCAAATTGCTAATCCATTGCTTCACAAGTTCGAAAAATTTGTGTGCTCAATACGTAAATAACGCAATGAACGTTGTTGAACTGTCAAAATGAAACCGATTCCGATTAATTGTGTTACGTAATTAGGGTGCTGTACCCTAATTGCTTACCACACTATCAATCACAATCTGAATTATTTTGAAGCAAATTGCTAATCCATTGCTTCATATGTTTGAAAAATGTGTATGCTAAACAGCGTAAATAACGCAATGAATATTGTTGAACTGTCAAAATGAAAGCCATTACTACTGTTTGTGTGTTACGTACTACCCCGCTGCACGTGTAATGCTCCCAAACTCATGCATTGAGCAAGCTTATTCACTGCCTGTATCTTCTTTGTTCAAGAAGAGGCCTTTGATGCCAACCAAGTAAGATACAAGTAAGATTGCGAGCACAGATTATGAAAGAGGGTATGATAAAAGAAGATATTGCATTACAAAATATATGTGTGCTGTGTGCCCTCTACACGCGAGTAGTACTCACTTGACCCGCATCCCGGTCGGTCGCTAGGGCTGGCACAACTGATAAAATTATTTTTAACCGACACAAAAAGGAGGTTCTCAATTACTATATATTTTTTATTTTGTATGTAACCAACGACGGCGACTTCCGTAATTAAAGTTATTTTTCACTTTGTAGTGTTTTTTTGGAAGTCGGTTGTTTTAAAAAAGTTTCCTGATAATTTCATTCCTGAATTTATGGACAGTTATTACGAATTCAGAAAGATTGAATGCGACGAACTATCCGTTTTACTTATTATATCTGTTTTCTTACTCTAACATGCGGAAATATTTGTTTGTTAGGTTTTGGTACTAGTACCGATACTTATTATAAATACCAATAGTGCAGGTACAGACGCTAGCACATCAAGCTACTACAATCTGTCAAATTTCTTTAATAGATTTTTAACTTTATCGCTAGAGCATTGAGGTTCAAGATTGATTGGGAAAATTTGACAGTTTCGGGAAGGTTTACCTGCTGGTGTCTGTACTACGTCTGGTACCGGTACCAATAGTACAGATACTACACTGGTACCGGTTATCTCACCAAGGCCAATGGCACCGGTTCCCAAACACACCGGTGTTTCAAGTTCTGCACCGTAATTGCGTAATACACTATCAATCTCAACCTGAATCATTTTGAAGCATATTGCTAATCCACTGCTTCATATATTCGAAAAATATGTTTGCTCAACAACGTAAATAACGCAATGAATGTTGTTGAACTGTCAAAATAAAACCCATTTCTACTGATAGTGTGTTACGCAACTACCCCTAAATGTGGTTTTAAGAATATTCTTAAATAGTTTGTATCGACACGAGAAAAAGCATCATATGGCGGTATTTTGTTTATTTCACGCTGTTATTATTATCTGTGTAGGATGTTTACATGTAACGGTTGACGTCTTTTAGCTGATCATAACGGACATCCCGGATTATAATTACTCGTTTCAGATGTGAAAAATGAAAATAATTACTCGAGATAAATTTACAGGGCCCAATTTTGTTGACTGTTTTTAGAATTTTAGTTCCTTTTGAAAGATGCTGCAAACAATTTTTTCTTGGTTCTCAAAAACGATTGTCAGCTCACCCTTTGCTGTACAGTGTACTATCGCCAAAACCTATAACTGACCACTTTCAAAACAAAATCCCGTGCACATGATGACCACAGCTGCGTCCGTAAGTAAAACAAAAGAGGATCCTTTTTAGGTCGACTAATAATATGGATTGCAAGCAGAAATAGTCCTTACGATATAGATTTTGGCGATAGTACACTGTTATACTTAACTATACTCGTACCATATTGTTTGAGCCACAACACTAACATTAATCAAATCAAATCGTTTATTGGATTGCAAACGTGGGTGCACAGATGTTTTAGTATAAGAGTCCTCCATGTTCTACACTCACATGGGAATGTAGTCAGTATAGAGGTAGTAATGAAGACTTATTTCAATTACCCGTGCGTGCCAACCCTAAGCAACCATCCTCACGAGTCGGACGTGTGAAGGGCCATGGTTGCCACTTCTTTGTTTTCTTTGGGTTCCGCCGTCTTTATAAAGTTTATAAATAGAATATTTTAGCCTTACCGGATCTTAGGTTAACACGTTTAGGTCGACTTTTCACTCACATGGTATCCGGGTATGTGTTCTTTATTTTTGAAACTTTTTTGTGAATATATGAAGACAGTAGGGCGTGGTAAGAATATCCCAAGTTTTCAGACACTCAGTTGTAGAAGCATACTTGCTATTAAAGAAAATAGCGTGAAGACATACAAGAAAGAAAGAAAGAAAATACATTTATTTGCTGCAAACATGACGCATAAAAAAGAACACAAAACACAAAAAATAACAAGTTAGGGGTAAACATGCATCACATCCACGCAAAATGGCAATCGCTCAGCATAATGCTAAGACCCTATACGAGACACAGCCCCAGTGATGGTTTTCAACGGCAGCCGGCGTTGACCTGATGACGTCAACCAGTGCAGCATACGATCTGGACTTCATAATATGAAAGCGCCAATTAAACATTAAATGAGCAGATTAATTGCTGTCTCGTTGATCTCGTGGTTGCAAGCGCGACTGCTGTGTGTGAAGTCCTGGGTTCGATTCCCAGGTCGGGCAAAGTGTTATTGGGTTTTTCCATTAGAAATTTCCTAGTACCAGCCCGGAGTTTGGAAGTTGGCGGTGTGATATCCCCGTGCCTCGGAAAGCAAGTTAAGCCGTTGTTCCAGCGCTTGTTCTCTCTCGGTTCGTGTTGGATTGCCGTCCCATCGGACTCTGAGCGTGAAGGAAGAGAGACTGTACCTGTGCTTGCTCAAACAATTGTGCACTATAATATCTCCTGCGCCATCTAGCTAGGCTAGTCTCCGTTGAGATTGACCGCCATAGCCAAAATACGTCTGGAGGAAAACATAATATATTGCGTAATGAACTTACAATGGCAATGCCTGTCATTTGAGAATTCAACAACACTCATTACGTGACATACGTTGTCGAGCAGACGAATTCTTCAAACATTGAAACAATGGATTATCAGCTACTTCCTTCAAAAATGGGTTGCTGGTTTAGTAATCATGGCTCTCCGTATGCGAAGAGGTCTTTGCCTTACAAAAGCACAGTTATCAGTTCTCATAATATAATAATCATAAACACCCTATAATGTTCCCACTGCTGGGACACAGGCCTCCTCTCTGTGAGAGGGAGTGGGAGATAGTCCACCACGGGGGCCCAGTATCAACGTCTTGAGAGTAGTGGTAATAAAATAATTTACACAAAGTTAAGTGCCTGCTTGGGTTCGAACCCCCGACCAACAACTCGTAAGTCACGGCCGTTTCTGCTGCTATCACTGCTCTCAGTTATTAGCGTTTAACTGAATACTTAATTTAGTGCCAAGTTAATCAAACAACAATAAACAACCACTTTGCTAAAGAGCAACAAAATATAAACAATTTTTAAAGCGAATCCAGCTTTCTACTTTCCAGCAAAATTATTAACAGTCACGCAAAGAAAAATGTAGTCGTTGGACGTTAAACGGGCTACCATTTAATAGAGTGCCACCATCTTAAAGCTAGCTTAAAAAAATAAGCAAAAACAAATGGCCGCCAGGAGGAACGATAAATCTTCATTCAATGTAGATAAAGAAGCTAGAGTAAATAAAACTAGCAGATAAGAGTGGCGAAAGGTTTTAAAACACTTTGTTTCCGTTTACAAACCTCTTGTGTTTGTAAAAGATTAGCTGCAGAAAATTGAGACACGAAAATACATGTTGTTTTTGGAAGATATTCTAATCTATCTAACTAGCCTGTATTGTCCCACTGAAAGGGCACAGGCCTCACTCCGGTATCACCAGATGTCAACCTACCTCTGTCGCATTGTCGAGGCCTATTTAATGGACAGGGTTATCATCTACCCCGGTCACCAGGGAGAGTGGAACCGGCGAGAGATGTCGTGCGGTATCCCACAGGGATCGGTCCTGGGGCCGTATCTGTGGGATGTCGGGTACGACTGGGTGCTGCGCGCCGACCTCCCTAGCGGCGTCAGCGTGATTTGCTACGCTGATGACACGCTGGTCCTGGCGCAGGGGAGGTCGCACCAGGCGGCGGCCGAAGTAGCGATACGCGGATCCGGCAATTGGGACTCGAGGTAGCCATGTACAAGTCTGAGGCCATGTATTTTCATGGTCCTCGGGACGCGCCACCTTCGGGTTCCCAAATAACGGTAGGAGGGGTTCACATCGGCGTCGAGTCGACGATGAAGTATCTGGGACTCGTCCTCGACAGCCGGTGGAACTTCGTGGAGCATTTCCGACGTTTGGCTCCCAGACTGGAGCGGGCCGGGGCTGCCTTGAGGTGGCTCCTGCCCAATCTAGGGGGACCAAACGCCTTCTGCCGGAGGCTCTATGCGGGGGTCATGCGGTCTATGGCCCTTTACGGGGCACCGGTGTGGGCGCGTTCCGTGAGGCGGCGTCCAGCCCACCGGTTGAAGGCGTCCCAAAGGGTCATGGCTGTCCGGCTGGTTTGAGGATACCGCACGGTCTCCGCTGAAGCGACGAGCCTCCTTGCCGGATTGCCCCATAGGATCTGGAGGCAAAAGTCGTCGCCCACATATTGGAGTGACGCGAGTTGGCGTGAGTTTTTTTCTAAAGAAAGGGGATGGTCTGATGACCATCCCCTTTCTTTACCTTTTATGGATTTTGCAAAAGGTCAAAAGATAAGAAAGAAACAAGTACTTACCGTCAGGTAAAAAAAAAGAGGCACCTACCGTCTACCTACGCTACAAATAACCTCACTATAGAGAAAAAAAATCACTGAACTATAGATGGTTCATAAAAATTACAAAAATATTTATTCCATAGTTTGCTCTCGAGATAGTTATGATTATGATTTATGTCATACTAAATTTTGTTACACTCAGTAAGCGTGAACGAAGTAGATTTCGGCACATCTAGTTATTTTTTGGAGACGGTCTAGGAGAAAATATTATGGAGACATTATTTTCTCATCCCTCATTAGTTATGTAATAATAACAACTATGATTAGAAGGCTAAAAGTCACTCAAAGGGCAATTTATATATGTATTTATATTTATTTATTCTTTTTGGGTGGGCCATCATCAAAATAATGACCTCTCCCGCTCTGGGCTGAGCGGAAGGGCGTGTCAGACTTTTACTGACTAAAACCCACCTGTGTTCCTTCTGTTGCCTGTGCCAGGAGCCACGGTATCTCTTTCGAACAACCCGCAGCCCTGGCAGGCATCGGCCCTAGCGGACCCCGTCAGTTCGTGCTGACATCTCTTTGAGGCGCGCGTGGAACACAACGCGCTGTCAACCCGGGCCTGGTCCTTACCGGGCGGCGAGCTGCCCATTGCTCACCGCCCGCAAGCCTGCGGCTACGGTGGCCGGGAGTCGGCTGTTGACTCCCGTCCAGGGCGTCTCCTACGGCGACTAGGGTCGTGAGGGCGCAGAGATTGCCTCACGCGCTCCGCCTCCTCCTTTGCGAGCATTACTGCTTCGCAGAAGGAGGTGACTGCCTCCAAATAACTTTGTAGTCATCATCTGCCTAGCGTTTTCCCAACTATGTTGGGGTTGGCTTCCAGTCTAACCGGATGCAACTGAATATCAGTATTTTACATAGAGCGACTGCTTATCTGGCCTCCACAACCCAGTTACTGGGCAATTCGATACCCCTTGGTAAGACTAATTGTCAGACTTTCGGGCTGCTGACTACCCGTAACGACTGTTAAAGATTCACGAATGACAGCCGGGACCAACGAAGCACTGAGGGGCTTCGGTATGTAAAGATGGTCACCCATCCACAGACTAACCGCGGCAAGCGTAGCTTAACCTGATCGATTGACGTGTGCGGCTGTTGTTATTTAGAGACGGGCCCCTCATAAGGCTAATAAGCCTAATTAAGGCTACCATCTGATAATATTGTTATTTACGTCGTTGAGCAGATAAATGTTTCGAACATAAGAAGGAATCGATTAGCAATATCCTTTAAAATGATTGATATTGTGATAGAAAGTGTGTTATAGGTGCTGGATAGTCGCTTCTTTGATCCTGTATTTTCTATATCTTATTTATTTATTTACTATGGAAGACTTACAGCTAAAAAACACAAACAAAAAAAGGAAACAATAGTCGACAGAAAGTATAGTTATCTCATAAAGTATTCCTTGAATGCTTTATATGATATTGTCATCCTTGTCCTTTGCAGTCGGGCCGTATCTATACAGTCCGCGGCCTCGAAAATAGTGATGAAGGCCATTTTTAACCGACTTCTAAAAAAGGAGGAAGTTCTCAATTCCGATGTTTGTATTTTTTTTTATGTTTGTTCGCGCATAACTCTGTCGCTTGCCAACCGATTTAAAAAAAATCTTTTTTTGTTGGAAAGGGTATACTTTCCAAATGGTTCCATAGAAATTTCATCAAAAACGGTTCAGTAGTTTGGTTTTTAAACCAAAATTACTGGTAAAAATTACAACTTAAAAATGAAAAATAAAAACTTTTTGCAAAAAATAATAACCGACTTCCAAAAACGACACTACAAAGTGAAAAATAACTTTAATTTCGGAAGTCGGTGGCAAACAACGAAAATGCGACCCCAACGACACAGACTTCCGAAATTAAAGTTATTTTTCACTTTGTAGTGTCGTTTTTGGAAGTCGGTTGTTTTTTCTAATCCTATTTTTTTCTAAAGATAGGAATAGACAAGGATAGGCGATATTCTTGAGTTTTCTGTTAGAGTACTAGATGCCTTTATGAAAGGTATTCTATTTTTCATTCGTCTTCTTAAGCCGTGTATGCACTGTCTGAGGCCTCGAAGTAGCAAAGGCCACATTCTTATTAGAATCGTTCCTTTGATGCAATGTTTTCTTTGAGCAAAATGGGTAAATAGATCGAGTTTTCTGTCCAAGTACTATTTATATGCATTTATGATTGTCATCTTTGTAAAATAGTCTTCATGATTAAAGTTCAATAGAGAGGGGCCCGTAGCTAAATAATAACAGCCGCACAGGTCGTTCGGTCAGGTTAAGCTACGCTTGCCGCGGTTGGTCTGTGGATGGGTGACCATCTTTACATACTGAGACCCCTCCGTGCCTCGGAAAGCACGTTAAGCTGTTGGTCCCGGCTGTCATTCGTGGATCTTTGACAGTCGTTACGGGTAGTCAGAAGCCCGAAAGTCTGACAACCAGTCTTACCAAGGGGTATCGTCACGGATATCTATGGGTATCGTATTACCCAGTTACTGGGTTGTGGAGGTCAGATAGGCAGTCGCTCCATGTAAAATACTGGTATTCAGCTACATCCGGTTAGACTGGAAGCCGACCCCAACATAGTTGGGAAAAGGCTAGGCAGATGATGAGATGATGATGATTAAAGTTCAATAGAGTCTGTTTATCCCGTGGCCTCGAATATACACGTCAAAATTAATTTTATTCGTTTCGTGACAACAGATGCTTCTATCGTTACTGTTGTTATTGCTTTTTGGAAGAGCCACCATACTTAAAATGAAATTAAAAGACAGTGACATTACGCCTGTCTTACGAAGGGGTAAGTAAAGGTGTCTAGTACATTTCGCCGGTTATGTGTAAATCCTACGTAAATATCAACTGGGTACGCACGGCTACACGTCAAGCTATACAAAACCAGTTTGTCTTGGCCTCACTTTGTATGATATTTTCTCACAATGAACGGTCAGCCAATACTGGTTTTGCATAGCTTGATGTGTAGCCGTGTGTACAAATCGAGATTCCGGCTTGCTATTAAAAATTCCAAATAGAAAAAAATCTATGTAACACAGAAAACAATGAAACAATAGAATAAAAAAAAATAAAAAAACATCACATAAACTTATACACGAACATATCCATACTTTATGGCCTTGTAATAGAGAACAAAGGTCTTGTTTGCTGGGGTCACTTCCGTGAAAGTTGTGTCATATGGTTCCAGAGGGAACAATTACTTCATTCGATTCACAAAAGTTTTGTCCGGAGATATTGAATATTATCCTAATAGAAAACTGTAGGTAAACTTACAAACCAAATGCTTTTTTGGAATTTGAGCATTGTGAGAGGATAGCTCCCAGAAATGAGAAAGAACTATGTACTGTAAAGGTTGTCCTCTAAAGTCGGCCTTATGAAGTGCAGGCTGGCAATAGATTAGCTCTGGTCATATTTGCACAGTCAAGCAAGCTTAGAACGAGGTTTCAAATATTTTGTATTAGGTTTTTTTTTTTTACAATAAAACAGTGTTAGTTTAGTCGGGAAAATGTAAAGAGGTTCAGTCAAAATAAACGTGAAGAAATCGTAACGTTGTTTGATTTCTTCGAAAAGCTCATCAGATCCTCACAGTACTTATAGAAAAAAATACATGCATGAAGTTTTGTGTATTGTATAATTTATTATGACTGCCTTGCTGGTTAGCTGGCTTAGCGGTGCTCAGCGTGAGGTGCTAGGTTGGGATTACCATGTCAGGCCAAAATAACGTTACTGGTTTTTCCTTTAGGATTTTTTTAGGGTCCGGGTGTGTACCCGGTTAGTGACAATAGTCTTGCCCTCTTACGTCTGACAAAATGAGGGAACACAGGCTTTATGTTTTGTTAAGCTTTCATTCATTCTTTGTTATAAAAAAAATCCGCATTAATATTAAATCTCGTATGACGTCAGAACGTGCTATTCCATGGCCTTAAGGATACAAACAAAGGCCACGTTAACTGGGTCGCTTCCTTATTACTCGCCTCATTGATCTTTTCGGACGAAACATATTCACATACAACATTATTCAAAATCTTATTTATTACCTACCCTTGCCAATTAATTTAATGAAGCAAAAAGAGGAGATTGATCTTTTATGTAATTAATAATACAGGATTTGGTAGTAGTGGTGGTCCAGATGTAGGTCATGGGTTCGATCTCAAGTAGACGCTTTACTTTGTTTAAATTATTTCATCGCTACTGCTCTCAAAATGGTGAAGGAAAACATCGTGAGGAAACCGGCATGTCCTAGAACCAAATATTCGAAAGCATGTGACATCTAACAACTTACACTGGGACCGCGTGGTAGATTACAGGCCACTCCCTCTCGAAGAGAGGAGGCCTGTGTCCCAACAGTGGGAACATTATAGGCTGATTACGCTGCCAATTAATTTAATGCTTGAAACCCGAGCTTGGTCTTTTATTTAATTAATACAGGATTTGGCATAGATTTCAAGGTGATGCAAGTCAACCTAAGGTCTTTTGGGCCTTTTTTTGTTTCCGGGGTGGAAAATCCTCATGGATGTCCGCCGCCCTGGGGCGGGCGATGGGGTCTGTCAGACTCTTACTGACTAAAAACCACCCCGGTGTTCCATATCACACCTATGTCGGGGGTCACGGGAACGTACGATCCTTCCGCAACCTCCGACTAGTGTCGGCCCGCCACCGCGAGCCTCCTCGGGAAGGTCTTTTGGGCCTCCATCAAGTGATTGGAACAAGAAATTATGTGGTGCTTTCCACCAGCAATGAGAAAGTACTTTCCCAGAAAGCAACCCTTGGATAAAAAAGTTAACTGTAACATCGCAAATACTTGAAATTGCACTTATTGTTAATGCTTTCCTAAGTGCTTCTTTTAATGGTTGTCTGGAAGAACTCTTAGCGATAACGCCGCCGCCTGTTACTGCTGTCTTTATTGTATGTAAATTGCTGGTGTACTTCTTTCCAGTGTACAAATGTAATTATCTTGTACTAGGTGTTGTCCGCGACTTCGTTTGCGATCCAGAATAGGAAATAGCCAATGTCCTTACCCAGATCATGGCCATATTTCATCCAATTCCGTTCTACGTTTTCGCGTGATTGAGTAACAAACAAACTTACTTTCGCATTCTCTTCTTAGAGTATCGCAATCTAAGTGGACTCAGCCCAGAATTCGGCCACTTGTTTAGCACCATCACCAGCGTCCACCAGTTCCTGTAACGAGCAGCTGACAGGACACACAGGGTACGATATTAAGTCTCCCATCATTTGTGGAACAGCACCACATTTGCACTCCAAGGCGGAGTTGTCTATGAATCTCCACCTGAACAGGTTTTCCTTGCTTCGGCCAACCTGGGTCCGGAGTCTATTTAAAGACTTCCAGGTTACCCAAGGTAACTCATGTACAGGTGGGAGGTTTTCAGCGGGTGGGACGAAAGGTTTGGGTAAGGAACCCCAGTCTCGCCACAGCTTCAGTCTTTCTTGCGATTGTTCACCAGTGAGTGGGACGATACAGTTTAAAAAGCTGTTTCGACTTTTAAGCCTTTGTGGCACAAGGAAGTTGTCGTGCAAAGGGTGTCGTGTGTCGGAAACCATTTTGGCTCTTTCGCTGGAGCTTGCCACCGCTCTACGAACTACTGGTGGCACTATTCCTGCCAGTGGTTCGTAGAGCCAGATACAGCATATGTACTGGGGTCGGTTTTAGGCAGCCAGTGATGATCAACATTTCTTTCAAAGCTGTATCCACTAGCTTCTTAGCACTTTCGCATAAAAAATATTAGTTAAGAATTATCTGACCTAAATATGCTTTGTTTTAAACTTATCGTAGTTTAAAACAAAGCATATTTAGGTCAAAACAAAGCTTTTCTAGATTTTAACATCTGTAATTTCAACTTCAATGATGTAACCATTATTTTGTTTTATAAGTGAGTGTCCATAGAGTTTCTTGCGGTTCTTTTCCATAAGTACCAACTAAACTTTGGAATGGCCAACTCTTTCTGACCAACCGACTCCTTAACAATTCAAAAGTGACTGTAATTCATCATAGCAATAACAGTTTTTAACGTTCCCACTGCTGGGACACAGCCCTCCTCTCTATGAGGAAGTGGACAGTAATCAAACCACGCGGGCCCAGTGCGGGTTGGTAGATTTCACAAGTCTTCGAATTTTTTGGTTCTAGGATATGGCGGTTTCCTCACGATGTTTTCACCGTTTTGAGAGCAGTGGTGATAAAATTAAATACACAAAGTAAGAAAGTATAGGCATATGGGTTCAAAGTCACAACCACTGGTAAATCACGGTCCTTTAACACTGGGGCCACCACTGACTGTAATTGGTTTCATAGAAATCAATGGTTTGACACCTGTTGAAAACACAATTTCGTAACCTCTAAAAACAAGGCCACAAGGCCCCAGACGACAGACCACGAGGCCACAAGTATTAGTCGTTCCATTGTAATACCAGTGATGGATGACCAGTTCATTTGAAGGGTTAAGGAGCTCCATTTCTCTTAGTTAAGACCTTGTGAGATAAACAGCTGATGTATCCTGTTTTGATACAAAGAGAAATATGGGAGATAAGGATATTGTTGTAGTTTGTTATGACCTCCAGGGTTTTGAAGTTAGTTGGTAGGTTTAAATGAAGGAGATATTGTTGTTTTTATGGTGTTTGTTTGGTTAAGGGTAGGAATGCCCTCGACGGAACTCGTGTAGGTAATTCTATAAATTATTATGTTTGTTTAGTAAATAATTACTAACAATCCTATATGCAATATATATGCAATTATGTGGACTTTGGACAATTATATGGAACAATATAGCAATTTTATGGACTGTGTCTCAAAATAAAGCTACTACTAATATTATGAGTGTAAAGGTATATTTGGATGATTGGGTGTTTGTAACCCAATCACGCAAAAACGGCTGATCGGATTTAGATGAAATTTAGCACATAGATAGTTTATAACCTGGATTAATACCTAAGATACTTTTAATCTCGATAGTACGTTCCCATGAAATATTTTCCGACATCCACGCTTGCGGAGCCGCGGACAAAAGTTAGTATAAATAAATTAAACCTGGTCAGAGAAAGTAATTATGAATTAAAATGAAAAAAGTAAATCGGATAAGTTATTTTCGACTAATGAGCTTACTAACGGACAGAGAGATACTGTTATTAATAATAATATTTATGTAAGGAAGGTTTAATGCCTAAAATATGTTGAATGATTAACACCTTTTACATACATAAATACGGGAACCCACGCCTTCTTCCCATGGGGGTAGGCAGAATCCACAGAACACCACCTGCTACGATCTTTACATACTCCTTTCCCTCGTTTACGTTCGTACACCTGAAGGCCAATTCCTATAACTAAAAACGTTCAAAATCTAGTCGCAATAAAAGAAAGAACGAAAATATATTTATTTGCGGCAAACATGACGCATAAAAATGAACACAAACACACAAAAAAAAAAAAACAAGTTGGGGGTAAACATGTGTCACATTCACGCAAAACGGCCATCGCTCAGCATAATGCTAAGACTCTATGCGAGACATAGCCCCCGCGCTGGTGGCAATCTCATCTCAGCGACAATCAATGTCAAAAACTTGTCAAAAATGTATGAAAATTAGAGTAATTTTTGACAGATTCAGACTTATAACCAGATTGAACGTTCTTAAAATTAAGATAATTGCCCCTCTGGTCATATACGCACGTTGGGTGGGAGTACTACGCACCTGACTTGTCTTAAGAAAATCTCAACATCATAGATTTATTACACCAAAAAATAATTTCCAGGAACATTCATTAAACTTCAGTAAGCTTTAACATAAACGAACTAATTTAATTACAAAATCGCATTGATTAGCATTAACTTAACCGTAAACCCACATTTTAGCATCAATAATAAATGGCCTAAAAATGTCCTTGGCCAGTCCGTGGCCTGGCCATAAATTAATTAACATTGTCATCGGATATTGAGGTGAAAGATATTTTATTCGTTATGATTCGGGCGTGTTCGGCTGTTGTCGGCTATGTTCGGCTGTTATTAGAGGATAATATTGATGAATGGAGATGTATTGTAGGTGTTGTTATGTGCGGAATTTTAGGAAAATTGTCTGACGAGGTTTTTCATGAGAATTGCTATTTCCACGGTGTTTGTTCTGTAGGTCAAAATTTCCAGAACGAAAACTTTGCAACATCATTAATCCTTCGTGCTGTTTCTGCAGCGCTGGTGCCACGTTGGAACTCGTATTTGTAAATAACACTAAGTATATTTTAAGTTTTCCTTATTGTGAACAGAACGAGGTCAAAGAAAAATCAAATGGCGCAAAAACAAATGAATCACTCATTTGTTTTTGTGCCATTTGATTTTTTTTTTTCAACATTCGATACACAAACACACAATCCTGAAGTAAATTTGAATTTGGAATTCCTAATCAAACGCCAGAGGGGCAATTTCCATATTTTTAAAAACGTTCACATTCTAATCTCGGTCTCAATCTGTCAAAAATACAATCAATTTGACAACGTCAACATTTCTGACAAGTTTTTTGCGACTTGAATTTGAACGTTTTTTATTCCCTGTCCTTTAGGTAATCCGATTTTTGACAGTTGAAACTAATGATTGCAGCAACACACAATCCAGGATTGATACCCGTACGGTATTATAATGTCTGAAAGAAGCCATAAATAAGATAATTCAATAACATAAGGCAATTTATATATTTATTTTATCACGCATTTTAAAGTTAACTTTTACGAAATCTGGAATATGTACGTTCTAAGACAGCGTTCAAAAAACGGGTAACTTAGTGCACAGGGTACAAGTACGAGAATCGACCTTCAAATATTTGACATCAAAGTAGCCAGTTCGATAAAACGCATATTACATAATTATGTGAGGACCTAATATAACCAGCCGATCGATTCCGTAAAAATCTCACCGTGAAAAATTAGGTGAAGTGAGCTTAGATTGAGCTGTCAATAGTGTTAATTCCCAGCATTAGTTGGAATGACAGCTCACTCCACGCTCACTTCACCTAAGTTTTTAAGGTGAGATGGTTACAGAATCCCACTGCTTGCTGAAGCCAATATACTGCTGTCATTTTCCTAGCATAATCCCTCTAACCTTCCGAGGAGAAAGAAAGTGGCCTTTCCTCCAACTTCACCGGTGTTCTCAAGGCCACAATATATCCTAGGTTTGAGATTATTTTGGTTCATAAAAGCTTGAGTAAGCGAAAATTGCATCTACTTATTAACTTTTGCCACGCCATATTTTCGGTGAAGTATTCATTGATGAAAGTGGAACGGAACGGAGTTATATTAATTGCTTTTTGGATTATCAGATTAGGGTGTTTAGGAACGATAAAACAACATGAGGTAAGTTAAGGTTATACAGGTAACAGACCTGTCTGTTTTTTGACATGACCGTAATTTTTCACAATCCGGAAAGCTACGGTTCTCTAGAATAGTACTGGCCGCCACATAACGGCCGCAGAAAAAACGCTATCTAGGAAAATACACCATCTTACTTTCATAAATAAAGTTTCAGTGACGTCATTCACCGGTAAATTGCAGACGCTATGTGGCGCGAGGTAGCTTAGTGGAATTTGAAATTGAATTTGATAAATGAAATGTTTGTTTTCTATTAATTAAATTAAATTTTATTCGAAAACATCCATCGCTTTCTTACTAAACATCAATTACATCCGACGACCATGGCTACTTATCTCTATTGGTTACAGTACCAATAACCCTTTTAAAAAAAATCATTCCCTTTGAAGGAAAAGAAAGCTACAAGCTTTTCAAAACTATAATAGAATACTAGCGACCCACTCCTGCTTTATACGGTTTTTGAGACAACACAGAGATTTTGTAGCAACAGGAGTAAAAAGACTGTCACAGGGTGCAGATTTTCTCTGTTTTTCTTTTTTTAAATGCCAATAAGTTTTAAAATACTCAACTTTGTTTTTTTTTATATATTTTTCTGATAATTATTATGACTATTGCCTATTAACCAATTTCAGCTTGACATCGACTTCTGGGACAGTCAGTATAACATCACGCTACGACCCTTAGGAGCCGATCAAAAAGAAAAAAAAGTCAGAAAGCACGCTATAAGCGAAAACGACGTAATAGCGCGGGCAGGCGATGCGATGCGACGCGATGGGTCGGGGCCGAAATTTCACGCGGACGAAGTCGAAGGCAGAAGCTAGTAAGAAATAATAAAATCTTACTAATATTATAAACGTGAAAGTTTGTATGGATTGATGGATGGATGTATGTTTGTTACTCTTTCACGCAAAAACTACTGAACGGATTTGGATGAAATTTGGTACACAGATGGTTTATAACTAGGATTAACATATAGGATGATTTTATCCCGACATTCACACGGGATCGAAACTTATGCGGGTGAAACCGTGGGGCGGAGCTAGTAGTAGATAGATAAAGATGAAGCTACTATCCATCAATTTAAAACGGAGTGACGTACAACAAAACCCTTGGGATGAAATGAAATAATACTCATTATTTTCTCTATTCCCTTGAAAATAATACAGTTATTAATTTGTCACAGGTTTATCATAATTAATAATGACATTCTGGTAAAAGAAATTACTGGCCGAGGAAATAATTTACAAAATAATTACGCGTGGTTTGTCCCTCCATTTTGTAGATAATTATTTTTAATTATAAGGGAGAATAAGTTGGTGATACTTCGACGTATTTTGGATGGTTAAATAGTAATTGGAATATCCTTCAAAGATCTAAAAATTTCAAATTTCATTCAAATTTATTTATTTGTACAACTATGTGTAATAATGTAGTGATACATGATGGTATAAAATAAAAAAATATGTTGTGTCAGTAAGTGCTGCCTTGCAAGGCGTACAAATATTGATTACACATTAGATAATGGGTTTACAAGAAGGCCTAAATTATTATAAAAATACTGCTAAGTAACAGTTTTAAATCTTTAACAATACACAAAAAATAAACAAAGAAAATAGTACAAAATTAAGGTAACAAATATTATAAACTAAACTCAATTATGACTAAAGTAATAAATTAGGTAATTAATACATCTGAGAAAATGGATAGGGGTAGTTTAATTTGCCAAATGACGGGTGTAAAAAGATTTGAGTTACTTGTATTCCTTGTCATTCTAATATTTTTTTTGTACTGGACCGTACTTGGGAACCTTCTAGTTATGGATATATTGAAGGTCAAAATTCCTACTTTTATAGACTTTTTTTTACGAAAAACAAGTTTTTAATGTTATAACACTTATAACTCAACTTTAAATACCCCTACTACCCCTGTACCGTTGCATGCACAATGTTTTGCGTGTGTTACATTGCGCACTATCGCAAACAGTAAATTTTCACACCAAAAATATGAGTCATTTCCCAGCAATTATTTTTATGCAATGTTACTTACTCGTATTTTGTTATACAGAATGCGTAGTTGACGGCTATGTGATGGGTCTTTTTACACCCTGTATACTTACATATACATTTTTTTTAAATTGCTGGTCCTGCTCTTGTCGTCGATCACGTCTGATGGCAAGTGATAGTTGAGGTCATCATATAAGAACAACTTTTACTATGGGACCAACCCTGAAATCGTGAAAAAATTATCAGTTGATCCATACATTATGTCGACTTATGCGAACATAAGTCTTATGGATAAACTGATTTTTTTTCACGGTTTCAGGGTTGGTCCCGTAGTAAAAGTTGTTCATAATGATGAGTACAATGACCCATTTTAAGGATTAATACGATCAACATTTAACGGTGTATAATGGAACGAGCGTTCCCAGAAAATGCCTATTCACTCTTAATATAGAGGGCAATGGAGAGGACTATGCTCGGAGTGTTTCAATGAAGAGATCCGTGTCTGTTGGCCAGACAATTTTAAGAACATATAAAAAATAGAAAATATTTATTTGTTTTCCAGGTAATACAGTAAGCAGGTTCACTAGTTAACAGCAAGTTAAGACGATATGAGTGGCTTAAAATATTACCTACAGCTAGGTGACAGTATAGTATTTGCTAGTGAGCCCCAAACTAGACAGTTAGTCTGTATCTTGGAGCTCGGAGTACGAATTCCAGAGTAGGTCTAATCTACTCTGGAATTTGTACTTGTCCTGGTATTTGTACCTGTAATCACCTCTCTAATTAGATTCTTAGAGAGGTGATTTCAGGTATGGTATGGTAAGTACGTGTGTATGTGTGTTGTTTGTGTGGTGTGTGTGGTGTATATGAAGCAATGGTTTAGCAATATCCTTTAAAATAATTCACATTGTTATTGATAGTGAAATGCAATTGGGGTGCTCGTTAAGGTCGCGGCAATCCGCTGGATGTAAAAAACACAGAGCCGAACGATGTGGCGACGCCTGGGGCAGGCCTTTGTCCAGCAGTGGACGTCTTTCGACTAAAATGATGATTATGATGACACAGAGAACTGCTTATCTAACCTTCACAAGCCAATTACTGTTTAATTATTTATTTTATAATCTAAGATATAATTTTAATAACTTAGATAAAAGTTCGGGAACAAAATGGCCGGAGGTCTTAAAAAAGAAAATAAATATCTTATGAAACATTAAAACGCGAAAGAAAGGACGGAATAAAAATTACCCACTTTTAAAACAACTGAGCACTTCTTTTTTACTTTCCATCTAATTCAGAATTTGGGTGTCGTGTAAAAGACTTTAGAGGTATAAGGAACAGGGTGTAATGTTCACTCAACCTCCATAGAAAAGGGAGGATCCTCCGACCAGACGGGTGTTGTGTCTGGCGGGCAATTGCCCAACGACTGATGTTGGGAAGTTTGTATGTATGCTAATTGTGCGGTAAACTCTGCTTGCGAGATGCAGGATTTGCGTGACGTCAGTATGACGCGTTGTCCGTATGTGGTGTAGTAGATACCGCTACAAGACAAACATTATTTTCCATTATTATACATAGTTCCTTGTTTATTTACTTCTAGTTTCCTTCCTTTGATGTAATCGTTGACAATCTAGCCCGACATAGATAAAAGTCAGCGGGGTATTTGCGTAACACACTATCAGTACAGTTCACAGTATCAGATACCATTTCAGACACCAATCTACATGGTCTGACCAAGATTATGATGGACTTTAAAAGAGACTGTGACCTCTGAGTTTGTTTCGGCCTTTCTTCTCAGAGTAGTCAGATAGGAAGCGCCGAACTCATCTAGTTTAAAAAAATATGATTGACGTGTAAAAGTGTTTGTACAAACCTACTTACAGAAAATAAATCATTTATCAGTAGAAATGGCTTTCATTTTGACAGTTCAACTACATTCATTGCGTTATTTACGTTGTTGAGCAGACAAATTTTTCGAAGATATGAAGTAATGGATTAGCAATATTCTTCAGATTGTAATTGTTTGTTACGCAATTAGGGTGCTGGCCCCTTGAACTAGAGATACAACTCTTGGATTCAAGTTTGTTTGTCCCAATGCTTCTTTTGCAGGTCACTGCAGTAATCCTACTAATATTATACATGCGAAAGTTTGTGAAGATGGATGGTTGGATATTTTTGACTCTTTCACGCAAAAACTACAGAACGGATTTTGATGAAACTTTACAGGGGTCTACTCCGAAGTAGTATTGGCTGAATGTTCTGCCGTTTCCTGCTACGAAGTTACTATTTGGTTCGGTCGGTTCCGATCCTACACTCCTACACTCTTTCGAATATTGACTATGGTCCCGACTCAACTGAGCCGACCCGAACTTTTTTCGCCTTTTTCAATAATATTCGGTTCGGCCATGTGAACATTCGCACTTGGCACTTCGGAGTAGGCCCCCAGAACACATAGGATACTTTTTATCCCGATATTCACGGATCGACATTTGTGCGGGTGAAACCGCGGGCCGCTGCTAGTGTACTATAATTTGAAATCAAACGAGTATCATCATTTAAGCCATAAGACTTCCACTGCTGGACATACGTAGGATTACCCCAAGCATCGCCACTTCGGCCGGTTTTGTGCTTTATGTATCCAGCGGATTCCAACCGAGCATTAGACCTTACTACAAGCGGGGTGAATAGGGACGAAAGACAGGCTCTTTAATTTGTATAAATTATTTCGTCATCATCTCAAAACGGTGAAGGAAAACATCGTGAGAAAATCGGCATGTTCTAGAACCAGAAAATCGAAGACATGTGACATCTATCAATCCGCACGGGCCCGCGTGGTAGATTACGACCCATTCTGTCTCACAGAGAGGAGGCCTGTGTCCCAGCACTGGGAACATTATAGGCTGTTTATGATGCCAACAAGGGAAATTAATCGTAAATTATAAATACAGTAAACACATTAGAGTCCTTTTTGGCTTCGGACTATAATATTTCAATGTTAAAATTCCTTTTAAAGTATCTTCCCGATTCACGCCTCCATCCCTGTTCACCCCGTTGGACGTACCAAAACTAAAGTCCAAAAGACCTTTTTTAACCCCCGACGCAAAAACGACGGGGTGTTATAAGTTTGACGTGTCTGTGTGTGTGTGTGTGTGTGTGTGTGTGTGTGTGTATGTCTGTCTGTGGCATCGTAGCTCCCGAACGGATCAACCGATTTTAATTTTGTTTTTTTTGTTTGAAAGGTGAATTTGTCGGGAGTGTTCTTAGCTATGTTTGATGAAAATCGGTCCAAGATGGCCGCCGCTACAAAATGGCGGATTACATATTTATTCACAACTCCCTCAATATGGGTATCAAATGAAAGGGCTTGACTAGTAGAATACTATACACTATGACAAATTTCAAATCCAAGATGGCCGCCACCACAAAATGGCAAATTACATTTTTTTATTCACAACTCCCTCAATATGGGTATCAAATGAAAGGGCTTGACTAGTAGAATACTATACACTATGACAAATTTCAAATCCAAGATGGCCGCCACCACAAAATGGCAAATTACATTTTTTTTTCACAACTCCCTCAATATGGGTATCAAATGAAAGGGCTTGACTAGTAGAATACTATATACACTATGACAAATTTCAAATCCAAGGTGGCCACCACCACAAAATGGCGAGTTACAAAAAACCTGATTAAATACCAGATTACCTGAATCTTAAAACGCAAGAAAATAAAAGAAAATAAATAATAAGGAGTCCCTACAAAAAGCATGAAATAAAAAATTAAATTAAAAATTTAAAAAACCCCCGACTACGAAAAATCCTATAAAAAGAAAAAAATAACCTTGAAATTATGACCCTACGTAAGTACGTATGAAATTTTTTGATTAAATATTGTCCTGTCGGGGGACCGCTACTATTTTAAACTTTAACAGAAAGTTAGGCTAATAATTAGAGCGGTCCCCCGACAGGACAATATTTAATCAAAAAATTTCATACGTACTTACGTAGGGTCATAATTTCAAGGTTATTTTTTTCTTTTTATAGGGTTTCAAGTAGTCGGGGGTTTTTTAAATTTTTAATTTAATTTTTTTCTTTGTCTGGCAGACCTATTTCCGAGCACAAGAAAAGCGAGGAGGCAGTTTTTCTACCGTTTTTCGTTCTTTTGTTCAACAAATCTAGACGAATTTTCTACTGTCACTCTAAACGTGGATAACACTTATCTACAGAAAATTCGTTTGATAGAAATCAGAATCCGTGTTCCCGAATCCAAAATACTTACAAATAATCGTTTCTCATCAAAAATTACGTAATTGACCTTACTAGCATTATACAAAAATAACATAGGCAGTCGTGGGGACTTCTGAAAGAAGTGAAAAAAAAAACTATAAAATATCAATGGTTTTTTTTTACTGCTCGCCAAGCGCAACACGTTAGGTATACAGCATGTCGGTGACGCGCCCCAAAATTTTTACACTTCTAAAACAATTGCCCAAAAAAATCTGCATCGTGTATTCGAGTTCTTAGAAACGAGACTGCACTATTATTTAGACCGTGTACATACGAACGGTTACGGGCGAACCTGCGCTATAAGCAATAATTCACTGCAGCGAGTCTTTCGGTCCGCGTCTCCAGTCAGTCTCGCGTCGCGCCGTGCGATGGTCGCATGCTTGCAACCGCCGTTATTTGCGCTCCAAATTCAAAAGTGATCCTTTGTGTGGAATACGTGTGTTGATTCAAATTTATTTTTTTGTTCTTAAATGTGTGTGTGACGGTTTTTATGTGAGTGTGGATTATTTATTTTTTAACTAAAAGTGGTAAGTTTGAATTGTATTTTAGTAAAAGTTTTTTCTGAGAGGGATTTTCGTATTTAATTTAAGGTGACTGAAAAGTTTTTAAAGTAGTTAAGTATTTTTTAAGAGTAAATGAATTACGTATTATTAAATTTAAGAATTGTTTTACACTTTAATTTCCCCATTTTGGATGCCTACTTCTTTATAAGTTAAACCTAAAGAAATTATGAGCATAAAAAAACCTAATTATAATCTAAGGTTTTTATCGGACTTCGGAAAATATTTTCAAACTCTATTTTCTAAATACGCAACTTTAATTATTTATTTTATTTACAAAACCTTTAGGAATAATTATTCATATTTTTTTGTCTACCTGTATTGAGCCACTGCCGAGTACCTACATGTCTCCCCATAACTTTTAACTGTTCCTTGTGTGTTGCCATATACGGGCAGGGTCCTTATGAATAATTGCAGTGGTTAATTTATCGGCCATCAGAAAATATTACCTAAAATTTTATGTAAATATTTTCTGATGGATATTAAATTGTATTGTTTACCGACGTTAAATAAATAACATCAGGATTTTAACACAGCCGCGCTGTTTGGCCAGACACAATTAGTTTTAAAGTACCACTTAAAAGCATTTAAACGTTCGCAGGGCTAAAAGCTGTTGGTAGCAATAATTAACTTACTTTTAATTAATCAATTATATTTATTATCATTATCTACACTTGGGTAATAAATTAAAGTTTTCTTTGTAACTGCTGTAAGTTGTGAACATTTCACAAATTTGGGTACTGAATCTTGATCTCATCTGTGAAGCTGTGATATTTGCTCAATCAATTCCTTTCATGGCCTGTTTCATCACCTATTAAGTTTCGGATACCTTATCTAGCAGATAGTGTTATACAATTTACATATAAATATTTTCATAATCTTTTAACTAACTATTTACACTAGGTACTAAATTAAAAGACTAACTAACTAACTATATAAATAAACACATAAGGATATTTCTGTTTAATTTTTAATTTACGTAGTATCGAACATATAAATTGAAAGTCCCTTTCTGGCCACTGCAAAATTGGCCCTTAGTTTTGTCAACCTGCTGGCCAGTATGTTTAAAAAGTTGGCGCTACTAAAATGCCACAAACCTGTAACTGGTGTTTGGATAAGTTTTCCTTTTGAGAATGTATTTACCAGGTTATCAGACGAAGCCACTGCCATCTGATCTAAACAATAGTTGTATTATTTTATTTTATTATTTTATTTATTTTTATTGGTTCACCAACAATTGTTTGCACAGGTTGTATGCTAAAAAGAAACATGCAGAAATGTAAATGCAACAGTGCAACAATCACTTATAGGTAAACTCCGCATGCATAGGAGTTGTACAATTTTATAAAATTAATCTAGATTAAAAAACGAAAAATACTAATCTAAAAGACTAAACAATATAACAACTTATGGAACTAATTACATTTAAATATATTTTTCCTCTCAGAAGTAAAGTTATTTAGCAAGATGCTTAAAAAAATTGGCCTTCAATCTGCCCAGACTATCGAAGTGCAAATCAATTTGATCACTGCAGCTATTTACAACCTTGCATAATCTCGCATAGGGGGAATTGGCGCCTAGAACCGTTCTTCTCTGCGGAGGGCAGAGTGGTGTAATCACACTGCGAGGAATTCTTGCCGGTGCACGGAAATTAAAAGTGTATAATATTTGTGGGCAGTCAATTTTGTGGTGCATCACTTTACACACAAACATTGCGTCATTGATGCGTCGGCGATTGTCAAGCGAAACCATTTTAAAGTGTATAAGTCTGTTGCTGTATGAACGTACTTTTTTAGTTATTCCGCTAGAAAACGCCAGGTGCCATAGAAAACGCTTTTGAACGCGTTCTAGACGCAACGAGTGTGTGGCGTAATGTGGACGCCAGATCACGCTACAATATTCTAACATACTTCGTATTAAGCAATTGTAAAGCAAAATTTTAGTCTTACAGCACCTGAACTGTTTGGAATTCCTCATGACAAATCCCAGCATCTTAGAGGACTTATTTATTATATTGTCTATCTGGGGAATAAAAGTTAACTTCCGGTCAAACATGACACCAAGGTCTCTTATTGTGTCCAGTTCCGCAATCTTTACTCCATTGATATGATAGTCTTGGTCTATTAAATTATGTTTTCGCGTAAATTTAACATGGTAACATTTACTTGAATTTAGATGCATCTTGTTGGCTTGACACCATTGCACAAGCCTGTCTAGATCGCTCTGTAGCGCAGAGGCATCATCTTTACATTTTACAATTTTAACAAATTTTAGGTCGTCTGCATACATAAAGATAACAGAGTAAAGAAAACAATTGGGAATATCGTTAATAAAGAAGTTAAATAAAACAGGCCCTAGATGAGATCCCTGTGGCACGCCAGACGAGATGCATCGTAATTCAGACTGGAAACCGTTAATAACCACATAGAAAGATCTACCTACGAGATATGAACTCAACCATGAGAGTAACGACCCGGTGATGCCATATGCGCGCAATTTGCTAATCAATATTCCATGTGACACCTTATCGAAAGCTTTACTAAAATCTGTATAAATGACATTCGCTTGGAAACCTGAGTCTATTGCCTTCGTTAATAATTCAGTAAACAGCATTAGGTTGGTAGTTGTGGATCTAGACTCCACGAAGCCATGTTGCTCCTCACTTAGGTACAGCTTTAAGTGATTCTGAATGTGGGGGCAGACCAAAGACTCAAAAATTTTAGCAAAGGTAGACAAGACTGATATGGGTCTATAATTAGAAACCATGTCGTCATTATTTGATTTGTGTATGGGAACCACCTTCGCTATCTTCCATTTAGAGGGAAAAACTCCAGAGGCCAAAGACTTATTAAAAATAAGTGACAATGGTATAACCAACTCGGCCGCACACTCGTAGATAAAAATAGGCGGTATTCCATCTGGCCCTGCACCCTTATTGCAGTCCAGGTTTTTTAACTTATTGTATAAAGCCTCACAATCAATAAACAGATTTGATAAACTTAAGCTAAAATTTTGAAGGTTATCTAAGTACGCATTATTGTTGGAATGGCCATCGTCCTGAGCAGGGCTATAAACAGAGGAAAAATAGGATGCAAAAAACTCGCATATTTCAGTCCCGTCAGATGACGTAGTAGTACCATCTGTCATCGACAAAGGGTATGCACTAGACCCCCCCCGTTTAGCCTTTATGTAAGTCCAGAACAATTTGGGGTTATTTGCGAGTTCGTTTTCCAAGTTCTTTAAGTAGTTATTGTAGTAAACTGTTGCGAGGTCATCACAGCGTTTACTGATTATTTTTAATTCAATTTTATCTAACGGGTTCTTATAGATATTGTAGCGTTTTCTGATTTTGTTTTTAGAGTTCAGCAATTTGATAAGACTTCGGTTAAACCATGGTGGGTATTTTCCAGTCTTGGGTACTTTCGTAGAAATAAATTTTTTTATAGCCGTATCAATGATGTCGTAAAACATATGCACCATCGCATTGACGTCATGTAGTCCCGTAAATAATTCCTCCCAGTTAAGTTCTTTTAAGTATCTACGAATCGGTATATAATTTGATTTACGAAAATTAGGCATTCCTTTAACAATATTATATGGCAGCTTGGCTTCCTTATTTAAGGAGATGATAATATCTAGGGGTGGATGGTGCTGATCAATGTTACACAATGAACAAATACTTTGGCTTACGTTACACAATGGATTATTGCACAATACAAGGTCAAGTATTCGACCCGAGGTATTATTTATGTTGTTATATTGGTTGAGCTTGTTAACATGCGTGAAATCTAACAAAGCTTCGCAGGTATTAGTAAGCTTGAGACTGTTATTTGAATTACTGACTTTTCCCCAATCGATACAACCCAAATTGAAATCACCTATGACACATACGCAAAACAAACATATAAATCAGAATGCCGCAATTCTGTACACAATCTACCAATTTACAAAATTTCAGTAATCTGACTCTCGTAATGCCTTTTTGATATTTGTGCGGGAGCTAAATCAACTGTCTTACTTTTTGACTTTTCCCCAAGACTTGCAGAGAACTCGTTGCATAACAGCCACCCATCCACAGCCTGGCCGGGTCATATGCAACTAAACGAATACTTCGAAAGAACGCGGTTAACACAGGACGTGTGTTGGAGGACTTTTAACAATAGAATACTATTTAATCAAGGTCTTGAATTAAGTAAAGTTGAATAAAGTAGGTAAATACATCGACAGGAAATCTGGACTTATAGTCAATATATGTCTGAAATAATCCGTCTTGAGCAAGCGTGATGATCAATGCTCGCGCCTTCTCTGTATCAGAAGAGGCCTTTGCCCAGCAGTGGGGCAATAATAGGCTGTTATTATTCAGGTAAATAAATAATAAGAAAACAATACAGGCTGTTTGTTTATCGTATAAACAGAAACAATTGTCTATTTCCGAGTAATTTTGGTTACATTAAAATGGGATTCGTTCTTTTGTTCCATCTTTTCAATAACAGTTACACAGGTTTAAGTTATAGAAAAGTACAATTACTGCTTTAATGACTACTACAGTCTGGCCGTCGAGACAATACGTCCCTGACACTTGTAGCACACGTAGCATGATACCATAGATAAAATGACAGATTTCAGAGAAATTTGTCGACAATCTGTCATTTTGTCTATTCTGTCTGTGATTTTGTCTATTCTATCTGTAATTTGATCTATTCTATCTGTGATTTTATCTATTCTGTCTGTGATTTTGTCTATTCTATCTGTAACTTCGTCTATTCTATTTGTGATTTTATCTATTCTATCTGTAATTTTGTCTATTCTATCTTTGATTTTATCTATTCTATCTGTAATTTTGTCTATTCTATCTGTGATTTTATCTATTCTATCTGTAATTTTGTCTATTCTGTCTGTGATTTTATCTATTCTATCTGTAATTTTGTCTATTCTATCTGTCTTTGCCTATTCTATGTCATTTTGTCTATTCTATCGGTCATTTTGTCTATTCTTCTTTCGACGAAACCCATTTCTATAGTGGTCATGCTACGAGTGCTGGCACCACGAACGCATTCTCTCGATAACAGTTGTCGTGTGTGAAAATCCTAGTAGCTTAAAAATATCAAATTACCAAAACACGTATTCGTTTGTATGAAACTGACAGGTGTCAAGAACGCATTTTGTCGTCGGCAGCACTGTAGAATATTATAATGTATGGAAGAAAAATACATGTTGCGCCTATCCAGTATAAATTGGGATAAACGCAGCAGAATGTTGATGAAATTATACAAAAATTGATTTAAACAAAAGTCTGTCGTTGATGTAGAAAGGAAAAAGCGTGTTGCTTATAAAATCTTCTTCTTCTCTTCTAAGTCTTCTTCTTATCTTGACGGTAGATTAAGAGAACTATTAATTTCAGTGAAATTTTGTCAATTAAAAAAAAAGGCCAGGGTCGAAAGAACTATGGAAAATGTTTAAAGGAAAGTTTTGAGTTTGAATGAGCTGTCTATAATTTATTTATTTCTTAAATCCGTTTAACCAAAGAAATGATGGATGGACTCTGTAAAAGATGATGTGGCTAGAAAGGGGGTGACTACCGAGATGGCGAATAATATAAAAGTATGCAAGAAGAAGACATATTGCGCTGACGCGAAATAAATTGGGATGAAGGCAAGATAACGATAAATAGAAAAAAAGCATGTGATCACTCAGGATTTAAATTGATTTGTTACTAACATTTGGTAATTCGTAAAAGGAAATTGTTTTTGGTCGTCAGAGTTGCACCAACTACTAGGAATGAATCGTGACTAATTAATAACAGCCGCACAGGTTATTTGAAGTTAAGCTACGCTTAACCGCCCGCCGGTCGGTTCATGGATGGATTAGGCGCGGACGCGTCTCGATACGTAATGGATGGTTTCCATTGCATATCGAGACACCTCCGTGCCTCGGAAAGCACATTAAGCTGTTGGTTTCTGCTGTCATTCGTAGATCTTTAACAGTCGTTACGGGTAGTCAGAAGTCTTTAGTCTTACCAAGGGATATCGTGTTATCCAATAACTGGGTTGTAGACGACAGATCATGTCACTCCATGTAAAACAGTGGTATTCAACTGCTTCCGGTTAGACTGGAAGCTGACCCCAACATAGTTGGGAAAAAGCTAGGCAGATTAATTTTGAGTAGCACAAACAAACGGAGTCCCAGTAAAACCTCTTTGGTTACTTCACTAGTAAAGACATAATATCGTTTGTGTATTACGAGTACATATATTATTGACTAATGAATTGGAAAAGGACTGGAGTTTAACATAATATACAATATGTACGTTCATTGAATGGGATGTGCGTTCACCCGACAATCGTACGTAGAACTTTATCGAGCATTTCAGGCTTTCAGGTCCTTGAATTATTATTGCTAGATTAAGGAAGGGGTAAGGATAATGTTCTTGCATATTTAGAACTAAAGAAAAATAAAAGCTGTTTTGTAAAAGCTCAACATCGACCCATTTTAGTTTTTGCATTAATTTTGGTAGTTAACAATTTTTTAGATGTTTATATGTTAGCTTTTCAGTGTCCATCCAGGTGATCCAGGACCCATTTACTACCAAATCGAATTGCTAATCTATCCAAAAAATGCTTGCCTGGTAAGAATCCTAGCCAGTCAGCAATTTGAACTGACCAGGTACCCAACGTACACTGCTACAAGGATCTTTTGGGCCTTGAATGATGTTAACAGGGGGGCTTTATTGGGTAAACTTTTATGCATTTATTTTGAGAAATGTATTGAAAAAACAATATGGCGGCGTTAGTTCCGATTTTGACCACGCGCCAAAAGATCCATATACTACTCTACTTGTACTTCCTCTGATTTTGCGTCACCGTCAATATTACAGTGGTCTTTAATCTCCTGACCATAAGGTTGCTGTTGGTCTGCTACAACTGTCGAGTCTGTCAAAATTATATTGATCTTTATTGTGGTTGTAATAAGGTTGCTGTTGGGTTGTAGCTATTAAAGGTAAAATAACTGTGGAACGACTGTATCCATTTATGAATCGGCATTCAAGGAGGCTAAAACAAAATTCGAATTAAAGATCAAAGGTGGTTACTACCCTAGAAAGTAGCAATGACAAATAATCTAAACGTTTTAATTACTTCGCGGATCAGTTTGAAATCGTTAGCAAATTCGTTTGGCGGCTTTATTTGTTTTCTAACACTTCATGATGAGAATAACTTGTTTAGGTATAATGTTATCAATTTAATAACGTTTACTTCGTAATCTTTGTGAGGTTAAGCTGGGTTTAATTTGATTAATGAATTTCAAGCTTTAATTCAATGCTATTAAGTAACCAACCCGCACTGAGCCTGCACTGGGCCCGCACCGGGCCCGCTCTGGGCCCGCACGGTGGCCCACTACCTCTCACAGAGGGGCTTGAGGGGTTAGTGGCTAAGTACCCAGAGTCACACGGCTGCTGGGGAGTTTGTTGCGCCATTTCTTCTTCCCAGCGATAGCACTAGGAAGTGGTGAAGGGCGGGCATTTTTGGGGGACTGTCTTTTGTAATTTTGACGTTCGATAAGTGCTGACTCTCAGCCTAATTTTAATAAATGACTTTTGATTTTGATTTTGGTGGATAGATCAGGTTAAGCCACACTTGCCGCGGTCGGTCCGTGGATCATTGACAGTCGTTACGGGTCGTCAGAAGCTCGAAAGTCTGACAACCAGCCTTAACAAGGGGTGTAGTTAACACTATTCCCCAACAACCCGGTTGCCTACTGGGTAACCCCAGTAACTGGGTTATGGAGGTCAGATAGGCAGTCGCTCCACGTAAAATACTGGTATTCAGTTGCATCCGGTTAGACTAGAAGCCGATCAAATCCAATAAAATGGTGAGAAGTCCAGTGACACAGAGTCCTTTTTTTATGCGTCATGTTTGCCGCAAATAAATGCATTTTCTTTCTTTTCTTTCTTTCTAATGACATCTGAAGCGTCATTCAGTGAAGTCATGAGACTTCAAGTGTAAGGTCTATCCTTCACAAACTAGCTAACAACGCGTTGATAAGTCGCGTCGTGTACGTTCCGTTGAAATACGTAGTGTAGTGAAATTTTGGCTACTCATTGGTGATTTGGCTACCTTTTTGGAGTTTGCAGATGTGTGGTGTAATGAATGAGGATCAATACTGACAGTGCAAATATTCGGCGTTATCCGATGTAATCTATAAAGGAAAACTTTTCTAAACCAATCGTGTCTATCAAGGTGCTAAGGTTTAGATACAATTTTTTGCATATTATTTGCCAGATTTATCTATGTATGTACGGTCGCCAAAGGAGATACGTAACCAGGGTCGTGTGATATAGTTCTAGTTTAGTAAGATGTTGATGTTACTAAACTAGAACTATAAGTTGATGCCGATGGATGTTTTCGAATAAAATAAAATAATAGAAAACAAGCAGTTCATTTATCCAATTAAATTTTATTCGATAACATCGATTGGTTTATTGCTAAACTTCAACTATATCCGACGACCCTGGTTACTTACCTCCTTTGGTGACTGTACCTTCGGAAATTCTTGATAAACCCCAAGTCTCGTTCATTTTTAATTGTAACACCTTTATCTAGATAATATTCTGTACTTGAGATAATACGTAGTGATAATAAACAAGATGGCAGGGAAATCGACGCTGCCAGGGTAGCGGGATCGTCCGAAAGGGTTACCGCTGCCCTGGTACATAAAGGGCTAAGGAAGGAACACGGGTGGGTTTTAGTCAGTAAGAGTCTGACACTCCCTCCTGCTCCACCCAGAGCGGGAGGAGTCATTTGATGATTTCCCATCCTCAAAAAAAAAAAAGGGAAATCGACGCGCAACCTATTCGGGGAAACATGATTCTAAACTCCTCAGCGATGAAATTATTCGTCGGTTTATAACCAGGATTAACATATAGGATACTTTTTATCCCGATATTCCCACGGGATCGAAACTTAAATGGTACTAAAAACCAAATTAATCCCAAGCAAAGCCGTGTATTTTCTCATTTCAGATTAGCGTTATTGATACCATCTTATCTCTCTATCAAGATGTATTACTTTGGAGACTTCTTTCATTCCAATATTAACTTAAGTTTGACTTGACTTACTTTTAAATCGAAAGAAGATGTTTATTTATATCTTCGATTTTATATTCATGAGTTTTTTTTCCGGAAAAGGGAATGGAGGAAAATAAATACAAATAAACGAGAGTAAAGACAATTTAAGGGATCAAGATTTTACAAAATCTGTTTTGTTTTTGACAAGAACAAAGTAATTTAATAGCGAATTTTACTTGTTCTCACAACAATTAATAAGATTATTATCATCATTTGATAATATACATAAAAAGAATACCTACTCTTTTTCATGGCTAGGAAATTTTTTCCTCCATAGCCTTTCACACACTTCTTCGTGTATTGCATTTTTATAATTTTTTGGTCAATTTGTAATGAATTCAGTAATTCTTCTCAGTAATTAGGCTCATGTAAGGCTTTGACCTCCGGTGTGTATGCGGTGTCTCTCCACAGGCAATGGCTCGCCTCCTATCATGCTCCGCATGCCCAATCTAATGGCTGCGTCGGTGAATGCTACCCGCGTTGTTGAATTTTGGGCCAAACTTTAAGAAAAGAACTATATGTTCGCCATTGACACGCTAAGAAAAAGTAATTAGCCAACATTTTAAAGGGCACGTTATTCGCATTTTGCTTGCATTTTCAATATAAAAAGCGAGTCTCTCAGGCTTCTGCCCGTTTTCCATAACATTCCCGAAAGTTGAAAATCCAACAGCGAGCTTTTACTTACGCATTCATTTAGATGCTGCCTCACGACACGATGAGCAGTTTGACATTGAGACAAGAAAATACGAGACTCGTAAAGCTGGGTTCCCACGGTGCGTGATTCTGCGGATCATCACGCACAGCCGACGACAACGGACGGCAACGCACACAGACAGGGCTCTTTCAACGGTGCGTGTCGGTCTGTGTAGATCTTTTGATGGCTTCATTTCAAAATGCAAAGTAAAAGAGAACGTATCGTCGCGGCGTCGCTGCAGCTGCCGGTATTAATTAACAATTACCAAATTATGCGATCTAGTAAAAGTAAAAAGAAACCACGTCGCTGGTGGATATCAGCATACAACAAAAGTCGTTTAAGGTAAGAGTACTTAAATATCTAATTTTATTTTCTGTATTGATCACGGTAGAAAATTAACGAATGACATAAAATATTCCCTGTCCTGTGATCCTACCGGTGGGATCATGGGGAATGATTCGGAAAAACTTATAAGTGTCGGATGGCGTCGCACCGCACCTTTGAAGTTACCGCCTCGCGACGGATACCGGCGCACCGCCACAGACATCCTGTGCTACCACGGACGAGACCCTTCACACGGTGCGTCGTGCGAGCTGGTCCGCGTCCGTCCGCGATATCACGGACCGTGGGAAGCTAGCTTTAGACAAACGAATAAACATGAAGAACACCTAAACTTCTAGAATCAATAGAAACAATTAAATATTTAAAATTAGAACCAAGGGTACCGAGATCTATAAACGTTACTTACCACGTATAACATTGGCGAAGCGTTATTCTTGTCGCACAACTGTCAAACTATAAGTGCAAAACAGTGAAGGGACATGTCTATACCGTGTCCATTAGGTTAACCGTTTTTTGACAGCTGTCATAGAACGTACATATCACGACGTCACGGTTAGCGCAGTGGCTGAGCGATCGACTGCTGCGTTTCGTGTCGCGGGTTCGATTCCCGAACGGAACAAAAATTTGTATTGCCTACAGGTAGTTGTTCCGGGTCTGGCTGTTCGTGTATGTGAGTTTAAATGTTTGTAAACATACCCACGATACAGGAGTAATTCCATGTGTGGGGCAAAGTAGGTACTAAAAAAAATCCAGATTACGTAAAAGTTAACTTTGAAATGCATAATAAAATAAATGTATAAACTGCCTTATCTTATTGAATTATCTTATTTATGACTTCTTAAATACATTGTAATACCGTACGTGTAGGTATCAGTTTTGACAATAAACATAATTATAATTGCTCACTAATTCGATCTGTCAAAAAACGGTTAACCTAGTGGACAGAATGTAAAACAAAACATGAGCTAAGTGGGTAACGTTTAAAGATCTCGACCTAAGACCTTAAACTTAAAGTGCTAGTCTAGGTCATATCAAACACATTAAGGTGAATCTGGTGAATGTAGGGTAGTTCTTAACAGCTTTAAACTGTCACTCAAAATTACTTAGGTATACTTACTTAGTTTAAGAACTTAGTTATTAAGGTTAAATAAAATAGGTTTATTATTTTTTGCTTTTCAGTTTTTCCGGCGGTTAATTTTTTTTGTTAAATTGTTTTTTAGATAATTGACAATAGCGCATCGCGGCAATTATGGCTCATAACAGCGTTTGATGTTAGTTGAATCGAATGGCTACCTACGAAAATAAAAGCCATTTTGCGGTTTTAATTTAATAAAACAAAACATCATTTCTGGTTTGTAATAAATACTAATACAAAAAACTGTGGGACAAAAAACACTCTTTTACGGTGTCCTACGTTTGGGTAGCACCTTATTTCCTTCCTTTCTTTTTTTTTTCTTGTTCCTTCTTTCCTTTTTTTTTCTTTTTCGGGATTGACACTTTTTTCAGCTTACTTCATCTAATATTTCACGGCGATTTTTACAGAATAGACAGGCGTAATCGAAAAACAAACTTTTTATTTCGATTATGCTTCAGCTCTAAAATAACTATTTAGCACGTGTTTATACAAAAACACATAATATAAAACCCTAAACCCCAAAAACCCTGTCAGTTAAACTAGGACAGTTTAAAACATTTCATGTTTTTTTGCTGCTGGTATCTAATTGGTTTTTGGGTGACGTCTCCGAGTGTGGAAATTGTGACTACGTTGTTGTATTGGGTTCCCACCTGTAAAAACAAATATAAGTGGTAATAGTGAATAAATAACAATAAATAAATAAACATCAACATGAAAAATACCATCACATTAAATGAACAGACTGTAATTACAATTTTATTTGCCTTCATTAAGGCCTAACTTAGACAAATAAAACGAATGCCTATTTTCTAACTCAAGACACCTAAATTTATGCCTAAATAAATCCAACAGCAACAAAATCCAACATCGCGCGATGTTGGATTTTCGACGCTCGGCTCGCCACCGAAAGTTGAAAATCCAACAGCGTGCTTATACAGAGTGTATCAGAATGGTGTAGTCAAATTGAATGGTGTGGTACAGACCATCAAGCTGAACTACTTTCTCCATGGGACCAATATAGTAATTGAGAAAAAGTAATCAGGCGTCCCGTACGTTTGGGTCGAGTAGTTATTGAAGTGTCGTTTTCATGGTTTCCGAGGGTGCTGAAGCTGAAAGTAAGGTCAAAATGAAAATCCAAGATGTTGTAAAAATGTAAAAAAAAATTGTCATTTTGAAATTTTCGCAGTCACCATCTTGGATTTTTATTTTGAACTTTGGTCCTCAGACCCCACACGTTTTTTGGTCCCAGGACATGCTGGTTTCCTCACGATGTTTTCCTTCACCGTTTTGAGAGGTGATGAAATTGTTCACAAAGAGTAACCTGATACATCTTATATTCATTTAGATGACGCTTAATGTGACTGAACAGTTTTCAGTAACATTAAGCGACATCGAAATGTATTAAAGGTAGACTATACATACACTGCAGATGACACATGACACCCATTCCCTGAAGTCTAGACAAGTCTATTAGAATATTATATTATCGGTCCTAGATCTACACAATCGTAGGCGTCTCAACGCTGTTCAGACTTGTAATTTATTAATTATACAATCTATAATGTTACAGTTACATGATACCACTGCTTCTCTAAAGGCACAAATTATATAATATGATACATATCATCATGCCTGTATTCCTAAATGGGGTAGGCAGAACTGAAGGATTTTTGTGGCAGGGTGGATTTATGAGACGGGGCAGTCATCATCTGCCTAGCCTTTTCCCAACTAAGTTGTGGTCGGCTTCCAGTCTAACTGGATGCAGCTAAGTACCAATATTATATGGAGCGACTGCCTATCTGACCTCCACAACCCAGTTACTGGGTAATACGACACCTTTTGGTAAGACTGGTTATCAGACTTTCGGGTTTGTAATGACTGTCAAAGATCCACGAATGACAACCGGGACCAACGGCTTAACGCTTTTCGAGGCACGGAGGAGTCTTGGTGTGTAAAGATGGACCTATCCACGGACTAACCGCGGCAAGTGTAGCTTAACCTGATCGATCGACTGCGGCTGTTATTATTCTGGTTCAAAAGATAAATGTGGTTCCCTGTGGTAGTTATTGTAGGGTTCCAGGAACCCACCCTAAGGAACGTACTAAGTAGGTACATTCTTAGGATAAGACGTTATTCTTTCAGTATCGTTTGGTTTTCCCTTCCAAAAATAGACAAAGCAATGGTTTACTAATACTTTTGTAAATACTATTATGGAGGGCGCCCACGAGCAACTGAGTTCCCAGCAACTTTTTTGTTGCTGTCGTTGTCTCCTCGCCTTGATTAGGAAAATGCGCACACGGGAGCGACAGCAACGCTAGTTTTTTTTTGTAAAATTTTCCGTTGAGCGGCAACTGGTATGGCCGGCAACTTTTTTGTCGAAACCAAAAGACGTGATACATTATTTGCATTGCCGATAATTAAGTCGTTGCACATCAAGGTGCGTTCTTGATGTGTAACGACTTAATTATCGGCAATGGACTCCACACACGGTAGGCGTAGTACACAAAATGACATGTTAACTAAATTGACACCCTACGTCAATGAACGACAGTTGTGATTTGAATATACTGTTACGAGCTTAGGGTTCGTGACAATAAAAACTGCCGATATAAATTACCAAAACTTACACTTTAATTGAACAACACTAATAACAACCCAAACACACTAATTATAAAACACAATTGCTCTTAAGTCGCACTTGAAGATCGCTTTCAATGTATTCGCATGTATCGCTGATCCAAGTCTGCCTGGTCGCGGCTAATCCCGGCCTCATATAGTGCCGCAGATAGTTCCAGAACCTTCTATTGTAGAAACATCTAGAATGTTTGAGAACATACCGGCCCCGACTGACCAGATGTCGATAGTTCTAGTATCGAAATTTCTAGAAGGATCTATTAGTTCTGTTACTTTATTATTATTTTATTTGCTTATTAATTTTACTTAACCTATTATAAGGATGAGTTTGCACCATTGATCACGTTTACGAACGCAATCTAAAGTACATCTATCTACTCCAATTGAATGAAAATATGAAAACGAGGGTATCAAACTCTAGCTAGAGATATCAAATCACACATTGTACAATGTGTACTCGGCCTATCTAACACAACCATTTTATCTAGATTAACAATACTCAGTTAAACATTTACGTACCTTTATTACGGAAATTACGCTAGAATTTTTATTAATGTTTGCATTAAGAATTTGAAGATTGTTATTGTTATTCCACTGCAGTATATAGAACTCTTCTTACACAGAGAAGGCACGGGCATTGAACATCACACTTGCTCAAGACGAATGCCACGATTTCAGAATTATATGAACGCTTGCGGGAACTAAACGCCCCTCGACGTAATGACAGTAAAACTTGTGTTACGTTCAGTGTCCTTCATGGGTTAATGTCACATTTGTGATCTTAATACGAGAACACGGGAAATCTTTTTCCATACAAACTTCGATCCCCTTAGGGTTCATTTTCGAAAGAATCTGGTTAATCAATCAACAGCTCGTCCATGGTAACGATTTGGCTTTCACAACGCCATTATATCGTAATGATAAGGGGCGGTTTTCCTAAACCAAATGTTACACTTGATTTATGAAAACCTTACCAGATCTATTAAAAAAATGCCGATAAAACTTCGTTGAAGTGAGCTGTCAATAGTGTCAATCAAAGGGTTCAAAGTGGAATGACAGCTCTGTTGGGGTTTTCTCGTCGTTAACGGATACCTCGGTAGTTTTTGTAGGTACTTAGTAATGCACACCAAACCACTGTTAAGTCGTTTATTGATTTGTTTACCGTAGGTACCAATATCCGTAGTAGGTACAATAACAATGGTATATAAACATAATAAAGAGGGAGTACAAATGTATTTAATTAAGTAACCAAGCCAACCAAGTGATATTAATAAAATAAAATAAGCCTCACAGGAAATAAAAAAACAATTATAAAGAATCAAACATTTCCTAATAAAAATAACTAATAAATAAATAGCAATAGTAATTAATGTCAATAAAAAAATATGAAAAAATGTCAATACATGTTGGCATGCAATGTTCTGACATTTTTTCTTTTGTTTTTCTCTGAAAACCCAGACTGAATACAAATAATAAGACTAGTTCAATAGTTTATTCGTGGAAATAGTTTATCAAGTTTATGTGTAGTTACGACTGAATCATAATCATCTCCCTGCCTTTTTTTTTCTTTTTCTGGGGTGTGAAATCATCAAATGACCTTTCCCGCTCTGGGCTGAGCGGAAGGGCGTGTCAGACTTTTACTGACTAAAACCCACCCGTGTTCCTTCAGTTGCCTGTGCCAGGGGTCACGGTATCTCTTTTGAACAACCCGCGGCCCTGGCGGCATCGGCCCTAGCGGACCCCGTCAGTTCGTGCTGACATCTCTTTGAGGCGCGCGTGGAACACAACGCTCCGTGGACCCGGGCCTGTTCCTTACCGGGCGGCGAGCTGCCCATTGCTCGCCGCCCGCAAGCCCGCGCCTACGGTGGCCGGGAGTCGGCTATTGACTCCCGTCCAGGGATCGTCTCCCTGCCTTTGACTCATATTACTTGGGGCCAGCACAAAACGTTTTCTTCTTCCATTCTTCATTCAAGTTCACATTGTAACTTAAGTTTTCACGGTGAGATTTTTACAAAATAGACCGGCTTATATCCGTACGTCTTGTTCCACTAAGAAATAAGTATATCTTAAAAATTGTGTTATCTGTAAGTTAATAAAAAAAACTATACGGAAAGATTTCATTTTTCGGTTTGCAGATAAGTGGATATAAAACTAACCGTACATTATTACTTAGGTATATCATAAATGTAATACGGCTAATGAGTTTATATTGCGTCATATAGCAGCCTTATCTTTTGTTCTTCGAGTGTTATAAAAAGTTACGTTATCAGAACAAGAAGAAGACAACCTTCGCTTCTTCAATGCTAAGAGGTGTCCTCCATTGCACGCCATTTTACTTGGTCTTGGGCCTCCCGCATCAATCCTAGCCCAGCCTTTTTACCTGCGCCGTGAAAATCCTCATGGACTTCCTCCATCTTGGGGGTGACAGAGTGGCACGGACTCTTACCGGCAAAACCACCGCGGTATCCCACCTCTGCCTATGGCCGGGGGTGCGGGATTCGCATAAGCATTCACCGCTCCCGGGGTGGACCAGCCTAACCGGATGTAGCTGAATACCAGTATTTTACATGGAGTAACTGCCTATCAGATAAGCAGTCACCTCCACAACGAAGTTGCCTCCCGCATCCAACTCAGAAATCAGAAGGAGAGAGAATCTTTGCTTGTCTTCGCTGATAGTTTGAAAGGTGTTTTTAAAGTCTGAAACGCACCGGAAATTCACTTTGAAATAGCAAGGACAGTGTCCCTTCAGATAAAAGGACTTTTCTACTATAAGCATCTCATGAATAGTAAAATAATATTTATTTATTGTCTATTCTTTGACTATCTGTGTTGTTCAAAGATATCATAAACGTTACATATTTCGGACTAAAAGACAATTTTTTCAATAATGTACTACCTTTAGTTTTTATCCATAATTGAATAATAACAAATCCTAATTTATCCTTAGAGGCAAATACCTATTATTTTTCAAAATGGAAAGATAATAATCCTTTGAAATAAAAACCCAAGAAGAAACTCAAGTCAAATATTTATGCATGACGTGTTACTGAATTTCGTTTGAAAGAAACGTAATGAATTTTATTTTGTTTTATTCATGAACATTTTATTATTTTTATTTGAAAAACATTTGGTTTTCGTAACGACAGATGCCTCCAATATAAAATTGGCATTTTATTTGTATTGTTACTAAAATTACGAATCGTATTTTTATATTCGCACTTGTAATAACTTCATTAAAATACAAATTGCATCAAATATAATAATACTCCATCTAAAGGTTGTCTTTAAAAGATCGCTCTTAGCGATAATTCTCTCACCCTTTTATAAAATTTCTATATTTTTTTAAAAATCTTTTTAATGTGTGTGTTGTGTGTCTACATACTAAAGAGTATTCTATTCTATTTTATGCAGGATCAAAAGAAAAAAAAAATCTTCTGTGTCGCGGGTGTGTTTACAAACATTTAAACTCACATACACAAACAGCAGCAGCAGTTGGCGGTTTAGTACCCCCGTGCCTCGGAAAGCAAGTAAAGCCGTTGGTCCTGCGCCAGTATATCAGCCGATCGATTCTGTAAAAATCTCACCGTGAAAAGTTAGGTGAAGTGAGCTTAGAGTGAGCTGTTAATTGTGTCAATCCCTAGCATTAGTTGGAATGACAGCTCACTCCACGCTCACTTCACCACCGCACTACTGCAGTGCGATTCTGTAACCATCTCACCGTTGGGTGGTGGATGGTAAGCTCACTTCACCTAACTTTTCACGGTGAGAGTTTTACAGAATCGATCGGCTGTTGTAGCTATGATTGTGACGTGTTGCGATTCGCCAGTCTGTAGAGAAAGTGAATTTTCATAGTTTTAAGTTTTCACGTTTTTTTTTTTAAATTGCGTTATTTCTTAGGGTTTTATTGACATTGCTGTCAGCTTTGTCATAGCTAAATCTTCAAATACAATTTAAATGATTGATGTGTAACACCAATATGAAAGGATAAGCAGATGATGAGTTCGATCGACTTACAAAAACCTTTACCGTACTTAGACCCTCATCATAATGACGATGCAAATGGTGACGACAAAAATGGGACTCGCCCAGCGAACTAGAGTGCGTAAGGATTTATTGGCGCTTAGATGACATTGATAGGGGGCATTGTTGGTAGACATTTGCAAAATCATCACAGAAATTATACTGAAATAAATAAAATATTATATGGGAAATTATCGTCAACAAACGCCCTAAGCTGACGTCAGTACCCCACAAGGGGCGGCCTTAGGTCCTTTTTTGTAATGAAACGATAAAACTACGTTTTATCCGCCGTGTGTAGGCACGGTTTTCAGTGTTGTATAGATTACTATGGAAGCTTGTTGACAGACACTTTTTCTACGATGCGGTTTTACGCCATACCGTGCACAAAGGGCCTTAGCGAGTAGTCGCTTAGTTTATAAGTCTTATACCCTTGCTGTAGGTCTTAATTTCTTAAGGCATCCACAGGATAGCCCGGTTAAGCAGCCGACAACCGACGTTGACCTACGAGAGGCAATTCCCACCAAAAAAGGGCTTTGTAGCATTGTTGTATAATGTGACAAAGTCTCGAGGCTTATTGGCAGTCAAAATCTAGCCACAACACACTAGAGTGGTTTCTCGAAATAGCTGGAGCATTCACGTGGAACGGATAGTGGTCAGTAATCTGAACTGGGATGAACATCAATCATTCTGAGAGATCAAACGGAGTTCGATCTCTGATTGTAACTGCTTAATGTCCTGCAACGAACAAAAAATAGATGATCTTTCTAGACTTGTGAGTTAAAGGGTTTTTAGAACGTAGAACTTACTGCTTAGTAGCCCTCGTAACTCTTTAGTGATATACAGATTGTGAATGAAATGACATTGACAAAGGGGTTAAACATCTGCAGCAGCTGTTGCTAAACATTTATGAAATTGTATTGAATAAACGAGATCAAAAATCAAAATCAAAACATTTTATTTCACATAAACCTTCATGGGCACTTCATGGAAACTTCACAAGCTAGATGCACGGTTCCAATTAGTTGTTTCCTATGGAGAAGAGTCGGCATAAAACTCCACGGTTACTCTTTTAAAAATAATTGGCTTTTATAATGTTTTTGAAAAAAAAAAAAACAGTGTTAATAGATATGGGAAGACAGTGTAGGGCTGTCCACAAGTACCAGGTACAGTGTCAGCACATCAAGCTACTACAATCTGTCAAATTTCTTTAATAGATTTTCAACTTTATCGCTGAAGCATTAAGGTTCAAGGTTGATTGGGAAAATTTTACAGTTTCGGGTAGCTTGACCTGCTGGCGTCTGTACCTAATAAAATAGGAAATGATCTACAGTCTACAAGGCCTACAACGTTCTCAAATTAACAAAATATGAAGGAATCTATATAAAAAATAAATAAAATAATCTATATACTAATAATAAAGCTGAAGAGAGTTTGTTTATTTGTTTGAACGCGATAATCTCTGAAACTGACAGTCGGATTTAAAAAAATATTTTTGCTTTTGATAGCCGAATTCTTGAGGAATGCTATAGGCTATTCAACATCACGCTAAGACTCTTAGAAGCCGGGCAAAAAGAAAAAAGTAAGAAAGAACTTTAAGCGGAAACGAAGTAATAGAATGGGCGGGCGATGCGATGTGACGCGTCGGGGAAACAAGAAATTTCAGGCAGATGAAGTCGTGGACAGAAATAAGACAAATATAAAAACCTATTTAAACCAAATGACATGATTGC
Organism: Apamea anceps; assembly: GCA_951799955.1. Lineage (NCBI taxonomy): Eukaryota > Metazoa > Arthropoda > Insecta > Lepidoptera > Noctuidae > Apamea > Apamea anceps. Next base: position 13,018,723 of record OX637523.1, on the reverse strand, counting down.
CATTACATTCACTAAGATGGCGGCGCAAAAGATTGTCGTGTACCGACAGGAAACTAACTTTAAATTAAGTAAGTAAAGAAAGGGAAGTAGAAATCAATTGAAAGCTGTCATAATAAAATATATTCATCATCATAATCATCTGCCCAGCCTTTTCCCAACTATGTTGGGGTCGGCTTCCAGTCTAACCGGATGCAACTGAATACCAGTATTTTACATGGAGCGACTGCCTATCTGACCTCCACAACCCAGTTACTGGGTAATACGATACCCCTTGATAAGACTGATTGTCAGACTTTCGGGCTTCTGACTACCCGCAACGACTGTCAAAGATCCACGAATGACAGTCGGGACCAAAACGTGCTTTCCGAGGCACGGAGGATAAAATAAAATAATAAAATATATTATATTAAAAAAATACAATAAAATCTATAATTATTTTGTATAAAAAGTATAGTGTTTATAGGAAAAAATGATATCAATCAATGTGGGCGAAATTCCCAACCTTTGGATGTCACTAAATCGTCGTAGTCTTACATATGTTAAAGTTGGGGCTGTGTCTTTGTACTGGTTTCGGATAAAACGTGTCGTGAGGAATAATCCAAACAGCGCCTAACAGTAACAAAATGCTTGTTCTGACCTTTAGGAATGAATGAAAATAAGTGAGTAAGTAGTGAGTCTGTGAGTAAGTATGTACATTATGTTACAAGATCTTTAAAAAACAATACTTATGCATTTATCTTAATTTACCTTACTAGTAAATACGTTCTTAATGTACTTAGTTTGTTTTATAGTAGTTGAACACAACTGCACGGTGAAAGCGGTTTTTCTTGGAACGAACATAAATTGCTTTTAGTACTCGTAGAATTACATAATTAATGATGACTTACCCTGTAATGGATGGTTTCGTTTAGATGCGGCTCTTGAATAAGTATATGTGCTACGGTTAGTTGCGATGTTATTTTAAGGCTACATAGGTATTGGATAGAGTTAGAAAACGTAACAAGCAAACATACAAAACATGTAATACTCTCTTTATCCTATTCCGACTATAATAATACACTCGCGAGCAATGAAAAAGTTCCAGTGACATAGCACCAAATTACTCCTAAACGGGAAAGGCTAGCTTAATGACGCCGTCTGCAATATTGAAGTACATTTAACAGCGCAACAGAATATTAGCAACTAAAAACGTAAATATTGTGTTCAAATTTTAAATTATATGTATTAGGAGATATTAAGGTTTTTGTCGGCATTTTGTGGGTGGAACTTTTTCATTGTTCGGCATAAACGTCAATGTTTGTATAGATGGATAGATGAATGGATGTTTGTTACTCTTTCACGCAAAAACTACTGAACGGATTTGGATGAAATTGGGTACACAGATGGTTTATAACCAGGATTAACATAAAATATACTTTTTAACCCGATATTCCCACGGGATCATAACTTATGCGGGTGAAACCGCGGGGCGCAGCTAGTAAACAATAAAGTTTTTATTTAGATGCGATATCAACGACCCAAATCTTTTCAACGAGAACGTTTTACCTCATATTTTACGCCCTCATTAAAATGACGAGCTTATCAATCGATATCTAATTGACTTTGTGATATACATCCGTATATCACAAAGTCAATTAGATATCGATTCAATCGATTCAACTCAAAGCTATAGAATTGGGCCCCGGCCATGTTTGTCATTGGCCCAATTCTATAACTTTGAGTTAAGTATTGAGTTGAGTATTGTTAATGCGCCCTGGTATATAAGAAATGACGACCTCCATCGTAACTTAAAAATGGAACCGGTCACCGACATAATCCAAAACTTTGCTGAGGCCCATGAACACCGACTCCACCGCCATGTGAACATCGAGGCAATTCAGCTGTTAGACCAAACAAATATAGTGCGAAGACTAAAACGGACAAAACCTTTTGAGTTAGTGTAGTGTAAAAGTGTAGAAATAATAGTGCCAATGACAAACATAATAACACATGAACAAAGTGCTTATATCATCATATCAGACTCTAAGAAAGTGGAACGGACTTGTGTAAAGTACAATAAACACTATTCTAAGTTAACTACTAACTATTTATAACTATCACGTAATAAATTAAGTTAGATTAAAATTGCTTATTAGTCTTATAGGCTAGATTGTAATTAATTATTAAGAACCTGGTTCTTTTTAATAAAGGACAAAAAATAAAATATATATAGGGAACGCCGGCCTCATCTAATTTGATTGGCGAGTAGAAGTGTTTGTACAAACCTACTTACATAAATTAAATCATTTATATACTATATGTACATACAAGTAAATAAAAGTAAATTGAAATGTCTGTTTGTAATGTCAAAATAACAGCTTTTTACTAAATGCAGAAAGTAATTTTTGTTTGTTCCGGTTAAATTCCAAAACGTCTTGACCAATTTTGACGGTATTTTGGCAGATAGCTGATGTTATAAGGTGTAACTTGGCTTACTTTTATTTCTGAAAAAGAATATTATTGTTCTTTGCACACGACACGGGCACAGCCAGTCATCATTAAAATAAATGTAACAATATTAAATAATAAACCTCTGTAATTTAAGCCGCTTACAAAATGAATGCCAATATCAAAGTTTCTCTCAAATTGCGACGGTCTTGAGAACTTCTCAATTTCGGACAGACGGTCAGACATTTATCATTTAAGTCTAGGTCAAGCAAGTCCAAGTCTCGAAAGACTTCTGATGTCTTGCGAAGGGTATTTAGTGCTAAAACTGTTGCCAATTTAGCTGAAGCTTTTCAGGTTACGTAAGAAAAGTCAGTTGTTGATATAGTATTTAGGTATTCTAGGTAAACAGGCAGTGAATATTCATACATAGTAATATATTATTTGTGAGATTCTAATATCTTTCTTTTTTGTACCAATTCCTACTGATTCCACGTGTAGCATAATCAGTCTATAATGTTGCCACTGCTGGGACACCGGCCTCCTCTCTGTGAGAGGGAGCGGGCCGTAATCCACCACGCGGGCCCAGTGCGGGTTGGCAGATGTCACATGCCGGTTTCCTCACGATGTTTTCCTTCACCGTTCTGAGAGAAGTGGTGATGAAATAATTTAAACAAAGTAAAGAGCCTGCCTTCTCACGTGTAAGGATTACATAAATTGCTTTGTCCTGGGGCCCAATTCTATAACTTTGAGTTAAGTAACGCGCCATTGACGACACACTACAGACATCATATTGCCACTGTTGCAAATTTGGCATTCTGCAAAAACTTTCATGGCGTTTCAGTGGTGTCTCAGTAGTGTGTCGATAGAATGTCGATAGTGTGGCAGTAGAATAGTTTTCTTGTCAAATACCTTACAGACTACCGTAACTTTGGCCATCACGATGACATTGACACATTATAGTGGACCAGACTACCAATTATTACAATAGTCTTACTATGGCATTTCAATAGCACAACAGTGGCAAGTCAATGACCATAAATAATTTGTAGAATACCGAATGTCAAAAATTATTCTATTGAGACACTACTTACACACTATTGACAAGTTGGTTATTTTACAGAATTGGGCCCCAGTTTGATAACCATAAAAAAGTAGTCCAGGGAGGGATTCCACAAACAAAATTGCTTCTGATAAAATGTCATGACATCGTTTAGATAGTCTCAATCACACTCACGCTTCCAAAACATAAATGGAACCCTCAATTGAGCCCCATTCACGTCTAAACGGCTAACATTGAAACAAAATCTAACATATCCCTACCGACTATTGAAGATAAGAACTTAGATACAGTTAAACCACAGCTGCCCTTCAGAAGTTTTAAGATATTTTCTGAAAATGCAGTTGTTAATTTATAATTTTAATTTTTTTATATTTAACCATAGTATTAAAAAATAGAGAAGTACTATCGCCAAAATCTATATCTGTCCACCGTAAGGATTATTCCTGCTTGCAGCGCATATTATTAGTCGACCTAAAAAGGATCCTATTTTTTTTTTCTTACGGACGCAGCTGTGGTCATCATGTGCACGGGATTTTGTTTTCAAAATGGTCAGATATAGGTTTTGGTGATAGTAGTTCCATGGTTGTAACGGCTCCCTAGTATCAGGTGAAATGACGGCTTACTTCATTTCACCGAAGTTTTCACGGTGAGATTTGTACAGAATCAACCGGCTGGTATATTAGATCACATCATCGCGTGTTCGTATTTCCGATGATAGAGGATGATTGTCGAAGCTCATACTTTTCATGAGAGGTCAGTACAGCAATACCAGCCAGGAGTATGCATCTCTGCATAATACATAATCAGTATATAATGTTCCATTGCTGGGACATAGGCCTCCTCTTGGTGAGAGGCAGTGGGCCGCATTCCACCACGTAGGCATATTGCCTCCGTGGTGGGTTAGTAGATGACACATGTTGTCATGATTTTTTGGTTCTAGGACATGCCAGTTTCCTCGCGATATCTTCCTTTACCATTTTGAGAGCAATGGTGATGAAATAATTTACACAAAGTAAAGCGCCTGTCTGGGTTCAAACCTACGGCCTACAAACTCGTAAGTCGCGGCCGTTACCACTGATCTAATAATATTCTATGTGAATAATCTAATCTAAATAATATGTATATCAATAGTCTTTGTGATACCAATCAAAAAGCATATCACATTATCATCGATTTCCATAGCCATTTCTTTTGTGATTAATGTGACCGGAGATGACAACGTGGATGTCACACAGCGTATTTACATAATCAATCAATTTGATACATGAAACGAATTGTCATATCAAAAACCGGTCAAGTGCGAGTCGGACTCACGCTTCGTACCCTATAGGTTTTGATTCCCTTGCGAGTGACAGACAGACAGACAACGAAGTGATCTTATAAGGGTTCTGATTTTCATTTTGAGGTACGGAATCCTAAAAAGAACAAAATGTCTCTATTTGTGAAGTGATAAGTTGGGACAAATGTTTGCATGGCTTATGGGCGTGTGTTTCCCGCGGAGATATTTTTTCGCGCTGTATTTTCAACGCACTGCTTGCAACAGTGTTTTTTGACACGCTTGGACAGGGACACGCTCTGTTGGATTCTCAATGCTCGGCTCAACATCGAGAGTTGAAAATCCAATGCGCGATAAAAGCCCGCCGTGATATTTTTACGCCCGTATGAACGTAGAGGTTAACAGATTGTTTTTTAGGGTCCATATGAGATTTTTTTCTGTTATCAAACCCACGATACGAGCAAAAATCTTCGGCTGGCTTGCCACTGTAAAAAAATGGGTCTAGGGATGCTCCAAATGTACCTAGTTAAGTATCATCACTTGTGAATAGTGCGCTATTTCGAACTAATGACATACAATCCCCTTTCACACCAAAAGCCACTTCGATACAGGTGCCATGAGTCGATCATTCTGCCCCATTAATTGCAAGCATAACAGAATAATGCCATTATTGGATGGATCCAATTCGACGCGTCGCGCGTCGTCGCATTGGGGGCAATTTGTTCAATTGTTCATCCCGGTTCTTTCCACTGTGGATACGTAGCGAGTTTATTTGTCATGGTACGTCTATTATATCTAGCTGTAAAGTATAAATTATTGGTGTATTGTATACATATCTCTTTAATTTAGTTTTTTTATCGCAACATGGGAATAAAATTAAATAACACTACGTACTTACCGACGGGCTCGTGGCTAAATTATGACAGCCGCACGGGTCGATCGATCAGGTTAAGCTTCTCTTGCCGCGGTCGATCCGTGGATGGGTGACCATATTTACACACCGAGACCCTTCCGTGCCTCGGAAAGCACGTTAAGCCGTTGGTCCCGGCTGTCACTCTTGGATCTTTGACAGTCGTTACGGGTCGTCAGAAGCCCGAAAGTGTGACAACCAGTCTTATCAAGGGGTATCGTGTTACCCAGTAACTGGGTTGTGGACGTCAGATAGGCAGTCGCTTCATGTAAAATCCTGGTATTCAGTTGCATCCGATGGGACTGGAAGCCGACTCCAACATATGTAGTTGGGAAAAAGCTAGAGAGATGATGACTCTTTTAGTTACATGAGTTTCCTCCCTACTCATCACATGCCCATACCTAGCCATACGATTTCCTTTCAACTTTTCTGTCACTGGCGCCACTTTCAGACTTCCCCTTATGTACTTATGTCTTACTTTATCCAACCCAACTCTGTTGGGGTCGGCTTCCAGTCTTCCTCCTCTCAATATATTATTATGTATAAGGTAATTAATAATAATGCCAAAGATCAAGTTGTAGGTACAGTGAAGGCTCTTACTTAGCTATCATACTATTGGCCTCATTCCAATCAGTAGTGTTAACGATAATTGATTTAGGAGATATAACTACAGTCTCAGTAGATTGCCACCATTAGCCAACGGGAGCAGAAACTTCGAAACAATGATGGCTAAGGATATGATTGGCAGTATTAAATCGTTGCTTGTTGTTGTACATACAGCAAAAGTGATAAGTAGGCATCATATCTTTGAATAGGACAGAAAATATACACTTTGAAAAAGTATAAATTGGTGGGAAAATTCATTTGCCTTACCTATACATACCTAAAAGTTATGTTTTCTAGATTTCTTTTAACACACACTAACGGAGTTGCAGAAAGGAAAGCCTGAAAGTGGCATCGGTAACTGAAAAGTTGTGTGGAAATCGGGAAATAATATGGGCATGTGATGCTGAGGAATGAGTTAAATGTCGTGAGGAATGTTTTGAGTATGAATATCTATGGCTATAAGAGTAGGGGAATACCAAAGAAACGATGGATGGACTGTGTGAATGATGATATGGTTAGAAAGGGGGTGACTGCCGAGATGACGACTAATAGAGAAGTATGGAAGGAAAATACTTGTTGCCTCAAATAAATTGAGATAGGGGCAGAAAAATGATGATGAAAGACTTTTAAGACTTGTCAACATTGTCTTGTTGAAGCTTTCAATGTTTCAACGCATGTGGCACGTTCTTCGGTTCTAGGTCGACGTAACCTCGTACAGTATATAACATTTAACGTCAAATGCAGCCGGACTGGTATCTTTTCCTTTTATTCTGAGTCAGAAGCTTTTGTGTAAACTACCTTTGACAAAGTCAGTTTAAAGAATCATTAGCTTTTTGCCAGACAGCGGAACAACACGGGCTGATTTATTATTATTATTTATGTATTTGCTATCCTCGGCCTAGCCAGGTAGACCAAGATGTATGAGGAAAAGGATGTAAAGTTCACTCATCCTTTATAGAAAAAGGAGGTTCCTCCCACCTGACGGGCGTCGTGTCTGGTGGGCTAGTTGCGCGGTAAACTCTGCTTGCGCGATGCAGGATTTTGCGTGACGTCAGTGTCATGCGTAGTTCGCTTGTGGCAATGTAGATGCCGCCACATATTGATGGCACGGGCTTGAGTCAAGTATCCATCAGAGGGATTAAGTGGAGAGGAATATTAGATACTGCTTGGTTTTCGGCAGTAGCATGTAATAAATATATTATAGCAGTATGGGATACGAAACTGTATGTTATTATTATGTTGAGCAGTGATCAAGTCGTTGTAATTTATCACCAACACACGCAAAATTTCCAAAAAAATATGTCCGTCGAGTTCACTGTCAAAATTGATCACCAAACCCAACCATTATTAATTACACGCGACAGAATAAAGCCATAACTCGTGTATCGAAGCTTGTCCATTTGTTCTACTCTGTTGTTTACCGCACGTACCATAATATGTTTCGTCGCGCTATCGACATTGTTAAAGAGGACACCGCGAGGCATATCATGCATCATTTTTATTACTATAGAGATGTTTATTTGTTTTGCTGGATGTCGAACAGGTGTGTATATATGTTTTATAGGGCTGAGTTTGTGAAGGAACGCGTGTTTTAATCTGTGGTGTATTGAGCGGACCGCAGCACCGCTCGCTTCGCTCGCTCGGCTCGGGCGCCAGTGGTCACAGGGCATTGGCTTAGTTACTGCGACCAACTTTGAGAAAAGGCTAAACAGTTAAAACGAAGCACATGTATAAAGAAAAAGCGTGGGTACATAATTATGTACCTACGCTTTTTTTATTTGAGGAAAAATTTCATATTTCCCTTACACTGGATAGAATACAGCCATAACTCGTGTATCAAAGCTTGTCCATTTGTTCTACTCTGTTTACCGCACGTTCCATATTATATTTCGTCGCGCTATCGACATTGTTATAGAGGACACCGCGAGGCATGTCATGCATCATTTTTATTACTATAGAGATGTTTGTTTGTTTTTTTAATGATGAAGATGATTTACAAAAACGAGCGCTTGTTTTAGAGTGTAGTATTACAGTTCTTTCACACATTATTTCTTACTATGAAGACTTCTCTTCTTCTTATGGCTATTGAGCTTCAGGGCAGAAACCCCTTATTCGTGGTCCATTCTCCTTTTTCTTGTAATCTTCACCATGGTTCTTAAGCAATATTTACGGCACGGTTGGTGCAGTGGTTAAGCGATTGACTGCTGCGCTGCGTGTCGCAGGTTCGAGTCCCGCACGGAACAAATATTTGTATGGCCTACAAGTAGTTGTTTCGGGGCTGGCTGTTTGTGTATGTGGGTTTAAATGCTTGTAAACTCACCCACGATACAGGAGAAATTCCTAGCGTGGGGCAAAATTAAAAAAAAAAAACAATTGTTGTGTCAGCTCTACTTTCCCGCTCTATGATGGTTGAATGATTCATTTATTCAAAAATATATAGAGAATTGTAAGCATTATTATATTGTCTTGTGACTTATGCCTAATTATAAAAAAAAAAATTGATTCATAATGCCATGACATCTTGAAGTTCTTTGTACCAATCCATTTATTATTGTGGAGGGTCGTTAATCGTACTTGCCAAAAAAGTGACAAAATATCCACATATAAAAATATCTAGACCAGCTTATAAATAACAGATACCTTCAACATAATATCGTTGATTAATTTCGCCGTTCGAAAAATCGGTGCCTTTCAAAAGTATGCTAACAATGCATATTTTTGGCAGGTAGGTCATATATACCGCAGTTCTTCGCGTTCATTTTTCATCGTGAATCATCGCGCTGGCTGGCAAAAATATTTTTGTCGTCGATGTATAGCTAATAGGCAGAATAAATTTATTATTTATCATATTTATAGATAACTAACTATTTACTAGCTACTAAATGAAATGACTAATTAACTAAATATACAAATAAATACAAAAACAAAAGGACATTTAAGCGTCAAAGTATTCGTCCGCATCGCTGTCATTAATGGTTTTGCGTGTGTGTGAATGGCAATGCTAATTCTTTGGCTAAAGAACGACCTAGCCCCCTGGGCCCCAAGTCTGCTAATTTCAATGACATGTCCCACTATTACGATTCAATCGAGAGTCAATTATAATTGTGACAAAATGCGTATTCTGCTAAAACTTAAATGTGGTGTCAATTGAATTGTAATAGAGAATCGTAATTGGATTGCAATGGTGTCAGTTGAATATTTCGCGGTGTTGCCTATTAAAATCTACCACGACACTGAATGAATGAATGAGTTATAATTTATTTTAAATATTTTTTTTTCATTTCTGTGATTGAATTACGACTCATAATATATTGTCTATAATGAAATGCCTTCTCGATATAATAAGACCGAATGTTGTAAAAAACACTACTTATAATACGGGGACTGTGTTTCCAAAGTCAAATATTTGATGCTGTCACGGAAATGTCACTTTCAATTCAACCAACTTGTCAAAATGTCAAGTGACTGTTGACTGTTGTAAGAAAATTGAAAACACAAGGTTTCAATGTTTTTAAACAGTACTTGTAAAAAGTTTTTAAAAGTTAAAAACGAGTAAGTATTTGCAAAATGACACATTAAATACTTAAAATCTTTGTAAAAGTTTGTTCAAATTCGTTGACTGCAATTATTACGAGGCGATAACTCTTTTAGGCGGACTGACCGGTAATATGAGTGCCCTACAAATTGAAGACCTATTAGACTTCCTGGAAGCGCAGCCGGAGCTTGCTCGGGATTTGCGACGTTGCCGAGCCAATTCTAATGATCGCTGTCGTCGACGGCGATCATTAGAATTGGCTGACGCCAAAATACGCCTACGTAAACTTAGTGATGGCCTCATTCTTATTTTAAATTACTAAAATTATACAATAATTTAAACGCTGCGCGTAACGATCTATCGTTGTTGAATTGTACTTCAATGGTAAGATTGTCATTGAGAGACGATTCATATAAATGTCAAACAAACGTCAAATAACGAGCGGACTACCAATAATTGTAAGATCGAGACACAACTGTGACACGATTGAAGAGCAGAATAGCAAATTGTTCAATGGCGATTGAGTGGTAGTTCGATGATATGTCAATGGAACACCATTGTTCTTAAATAAGTAGTAGAATACCAAATGTGCCAAACTATTCAATCGAGATGCAATTGAGATTCAATTGAAGCATTAGTAAATTAGCAGACTTGGGGCCCTGGTCACGTGAAGTGTCGACCAGCCGCCGGCGCCGGCGAGAATAATACATATTATTAATAAGCCGTGTGCTCAATGGGATTTCTTATCGGCAAAAATGATGAACTTCCATATAACCTTCATATCTTATTAAACCCCTTTAGGGGAGGAGTGTTCAAATATTGTGACAATAATAATAATTCTAATTAATTAAATCAATTTAAACTAAATGATTGAATTCCAATGTCAAAAAAAATAGTATTAAATCAAGGATCGTCTACAAATCAAATCAAATCAGAAATGTCAAATAAAAATAATTAAATTACAAAATAAGTGTATAAATAATAGCTTTCAAAAGACAACCAAAGAAACTAAGTTACAAATTGTTAAATAGCTTAAAATCAAAATGTCAATTTAATTTTATGTCATGTAACTTTAACTTGGCTCTAGGACATGTCGGTTTCCTCACGATGTTTTCCTTCACCGTTTTGAGAGCAGTGGTGATGAAATTATTTACACAAAGTACAGCGCCTGGCTGGTTTCGAACCCACAACCAACAAGTCGTCAGTCGGGGCCGTTATTACTAGGCCACCACTGCCTTAGCGCTTACCTTCGATATATAAGCAACTCTGTTGCAAAATTTTATGCTTCTAGACCCAGCGGCTTAGGCAGCTGTGCGTTGTCCGTCAGTGAACGAATGAATTTAAGATTTTTACTAAATAAATTTCAGTCCTCTAATGGACGTAGGGTTTCTTCAATAAACGCGTCCTATGTACAGTCACGAGCACCAATATGTCAACACTTGACAACTTTCAATTGCGATTTTTTCGTGAAATAACGATTGCCACGTTGAAATACGACACATTACATAAACCTATGGGTTCGAAAATGCTATGTTTGTAACAACATAAAATTTCCTTTAAAAATAAAGGAGTGAATCGCCTTTGAATAAAATCGAGTGTATACATACTTTTGTTCGTGACTGTACTGAGATATCATAAGAGCAGTGGTGGCCGGGTGATAACGGCCGCGACTTACGAGTTGTAGGTCGTAGGTTCGAACCCAGACAGGAGGATTTCTTTGTGTAAATTATTTCATCACCACTGCCCTCAAAGCGGTGAAGGAAAACATCGTGAGAAAACCGGCATGTCCTAGAACCAAAAATTCGAAGACATGTGTTAACCGCCAATCCACACTGGGCACGCGTGGTGGATTACGGCCCACTCCCTCTCACCGAGAGGAGGCCTGTGTCCCAGCAGTGGGAACATTATAGGGTGAATAAGATAATTTACTGAGATATACATAACTACAAGAGCCCAAAAGGGTTATACTAAAGAAGTTTTCACAAGAGACTACAGTTTAAGAAGCAACATAATGGAAGGACTAGCAGCGTCCCGCGGTCTCACCCGCATAAGTTTTGATCCCGTAGGAGTATCGAGATAAAAAGTATCCTATATGTTAATCCTGGTTATAAACCGTTTGTGTACCAAATTCATCAATCATCCAAATCCGTTCTGTAGTTTTTGCGTGAAAGAGTAACAAACATCCATCCATCCATGTATCCATTCATACAAAATTTCACCTTTATAATATTAGTAGGAAGTATGATAGGGTTTCACATTATTATAACAATTTTGCCTGAAATTCTTAGACAAACCGCTTTATTTAATGGCCAAGTTAGTAATAAGTAAGTAGTTAGTTCAACATAATTCATGTATTATGTAGCCTAGATGCGTGGTGCGGAGTGGAACCAATGACACGTTCCACGTTCTATTTGGGTGCCGAATTGGTTAACTGGCTCATTGACTGTGACGATTGAGGCGAATCTTAATTTATTCATGCTATATGCTATTCTTGGGATTTGAGGAACTGGGTATTTTCTTCAATTGCCTGGCTTCTGGAGCTCTATTAATGTTAAATTGGTTCGGTTAATGTTTCAATTGATTTGTTCGTTGTTGTTCGTGTATTTTACTCCTACAGGTCATTTTGTATTTTATTTTATTACTTTTAGGAAAGCTAACAGCTAATACATTATGATATCTGGTACAATGTGTAAACAATGGCCAATTACAAGCTTCCACTAACGATCAATGTGAGTAACATTAACAAATACGCGAAAACAGCGATGTAAGAGATACGCACATGAATTATCCACGCTCAAAAGGTACAATATCAAAAGAAGAGAAAAAAATAAAATAGTTATACATCGAAGAAACAATTATTCAAACTTTGCTTTACTTCCTTAATACTACTAGTAAATAAATCTAAATCGACATCCCGACACACCATATTAAAAGTACGACAAGCTCTTATCACGTACGAACGACGAACGAACGTATATTTTGTATTATCTTATTTGTTTACCTACGACCTCGACTTACGAGTTTTAGATCACTAGCTCGACCCCTGACAGGGGCTTTACTTTGTGTCTTTGTATTTCATCACCACTGCTCTCAAAATGGTGAAGGAAAACATCGTGAGGAAACCAAACCAAAAATTCGAACACATGTGACATCCACCAACCCGCACTGGGCCCGCTATTGGATCACTAAATAGTGCTTGTGACGTCATAGTAGGTAGTCAAAAAATGGCACGCTTGGTTTTCTATTATAATAATAATAATAATAATAATATCCCTGGACATTTCACACAGCGCCATCTAGTCCCAAGCTAAGCAACCTAATGCTTGTGTTATGGTAACAAGATGGCTGATAAACTACTTATATACATTTTTTTTTTTTTTTGTAAATACATACATATTATAGATAGAAAAACACCCAGACTCAGAACAAATACATGTAGGTCATACAAATATTTGTTCCGTGCGGGAATCGAACCCGCGACACGCAGCGCAGCAGTCAATCGCTTAACCACTGCGCCGTGTCTGTGCCTAGAACCAAAAATTCGAAGACATGTCATGTGATATCGCCAACCCACACTGGGCACGCGTGGAGGATTACGACCCACTCCCTCCTACCGAGAGGAGGCCTGTGTCCCATTGGGAATATTATATTCTGTTTATGCAATCAAGCATTATAAACTTGTCAACGGACCCAAAATTTCTGTATGAATCATAGTTTTATTCAGTAAATTCTCTTCTAAGTCAAATCACGAATGTAGCAAGTAACCTGAAGGCGTATTCTCGTAATTTAAAACGTTCAAAATCTAGTTGCAGTCTCATCTCGGCGACAAACAAATGTCAAAAACTTGTCAAAATGTAAGGAAATTAGAGGTATTTTTGACAGATTGAGACTGAGATCAGACTGTGAACGTTGTTAAAATTACGAGAATTGCCCCTCTGAAGGCCAATTCCCGTAATTAAAATCGTTCAAAATCGGAAACTCAACTCAGCGACAATCTATGTCAAAAACTTGTCAAAATGTTGGGCAAGTAGAGGTATTTTTGTCAGATTGAGACTGAGATCAGAAGGCCAATTCTCGTAATTTAAAACGTTCAAAATGCAGTCGTAGTCTCATCTCGGCGACAAGCAAATGTCAAAAAGTTGACAAAAATGTAGGGAAATCAGAGGTATTTTCGACAGTTGAGACTGAGATCAGACAGTGAACGTTCCTAAAATTAAGAGAATTGCCCCTCTATACTCTTACTTTGTATCCCCATTTCTTCATTAGTCGGGCCTTCCTTGCTTAATTAATAAAAAGCACGAACGACATTTTTCTAACATCTCCATCCCTCTCTGTCCTCAAAGCATTGTATATTTCTTTCTCTTTCTCGGAACAGTAATAAATGACCGTTTTTGTAAGGTTCAGCACACAAGCGTTAGCACAGTACAGTTGTGGACATAATTACTTAACACATTAATCTTTTGCTCAAATTACTTATTTTCGTTATTTATTCTGTAAATCATAATTCTCCTGGGTTTTACTTGCGATATTTATGTCTCAGTTTTTTCATGATTCATTAACAGCCGCACGGGTCAATCTTCAAGGTTAAGCAAAGCTTGCCAAGGTCGGTCCGTGAATGGGTGACCATCTATTACAAACCGAGAGTCGTTCGTGTATGCTTTTGCTTCGCGGATTGGCACGTGTCAATACGCGTTTACATCTACTAATAATTTCATACGAAAACGAAATTTCTGGAAGTTACTATTAGTGATCACTGAACGAGAAAATGAGGCACATAAAAAACTTAATGGAATCAGTTTCTTCAGGCTGAAAACCTGAAAAGGCTTTGAGGAAAAAGAAACGCGAAACAAAAAACTTTGCCGGCTTCAGGTGAAGTTGTATTAGTGCACACAAAATTGCCCAGACACGGGGTCGTCTGACGCCCATGTGCTGGTTTGGCCCCTGGGGTGGTCACGGTGTGCTATGTGTTCTAGTGCGCCAGTGATGGGGAGTACTCCCCAGAAGAGGGTCCGGTGACGGACAGCTGCGGCGGGTTCACGGATGAGTGCTAACGCGTGCCCGTGTTCCCGCCGTAAGCGGCAGGGGAGGGCACCGTGGAGATTGCGCACAAAGTTAGCTTACGATCCAGGAAACGGTGGTTTTACCTTTGTTAAATGAAGTAATAAAAGTCATGTTATAACTTCAAAAACCACCAAAATTGTAAACACAACCTCTCGCCTGTATTTCTCAAAGGGTTAGGCAGAAGTGTACTATTTTTTTTTTTCGTTGGGAAATCCTCTTGGATATTCGTACCCTCCGTCGGGGAAACGGTCGGTGTTATGTCGGACTCCTACCGACTAAAATCCCATCTTCTAGCACCATGAATCGGGGGTCCGGGAGATACTTGTACATCTGCCGCACCCCCGACTGGTATCTGAAGGCCAATTCTAGTAATTTAAAACGTTCAAAATCTAGTCGCAGTGTCATCTCAGCGACAAACAAATGTCAAAAACTTGTCAAACTGTAGGGAAATTAGAAGTATTTTTGACAGATTGAGACTGAGATCAGACTGTGTACAATCTTAAAATTACGAGAATTACCCCTCAGAGCTCACCCAAATTTCACCAGTTATTTTTAGGTCCCATTAAATATGGAAAGAGCTTATTGTAAGCAAGCATAAATTCCGAGCTGCTACTGGTCTCAGTAGCAGCTCGGAATTTGTGCTCGCTTTTGGAAGGTATTAATTTAATTTGATTAATACCTTGCCCGAACTGGGAAGTTGAACCTAGGACCTCATGCTCAGCAGTGGCGCTTGCGACCGCTAGACCAACGAGATAGTCATATGACGTCACCTTTTTTTTTGCGCGACACGCAGCTCAGCAATTGATCGCTCAGCCACCGCGCCAACCGTGTCGTCCCCTTTAATTTACACATACACACATACATGATCAGCCTCTAATGTTTCCACTGCTGGAACACAGGCCTCCTCTCTGTGTGTGGGCCGGTATTACTGAGCCACCACTGCTCTCGCATAATCTTTATATGGTTATCATAAATGGTGATTATGGGAAAAAAACTCCAACGAATACGTAAAGGGCACCTAATTATTTATTTAAGGGTCAGCCATTAATAATAATAATAATAATTACCCAACCTGGGAATCGAACCTCATGCACATTAGGGCCGACATACACGAACCGCTTGAAGCAGTCAGGTTGGACTGCTTCAAGCTGCGACTGCATAGTAAACTACAGTCTTCTACGTACACACTTACACGAAACCGCTCGAGCAGTTGAAACTGCTTCAGGCGGTCGAGCGGTCAAGCAGTCGCCAGGCATACACTGACTGCTGGAGCTGTCGACTGCTCTCGCGCAGTTACCTGATTTGAATGACGAGCAGTTGGTATCAACTGCTCCAGCAGTTATCAATGGCAGCTTCAAGCTGTTGACTATGACTGCAAGAGCGGTCCGTCTATGTTGATCAATCGCTAACTGCTCGAGCAGTTCGTGTATGTCGGCCCTAAGTAGCGCTTGCGAGCATTCGCATTCGTCTCAAAGTATAGGTATCCTCGCCGTGCCCTTGTCCCATGTTGCTTGGGGTCGTCGGAACATGTTTATCTCGTCTAATCTCCCCCGTCAGCCGTCACGCCAACATTCACTCCATTTTCGTTCATATTATTATCATCCTTCACACAGTAATAATGCAGCCAGTTGTAACTGTATAAATTAATATAATTCGCTGTCTTCAATATGTCATTAGAATAATATAATAAAATAGATAATAAAAATAATAATAAAATAGATAATATATAAATAAAAAAATAATAAAATAGATAATATAATAAATAATAAAATAGAAAAAAAAATATAAAATTAAAAAATAAATAATAATGATAACATATGTTGTTAATATATAATAGATATAATATATAGATTTTCTAGCCTTTTCCCAACTGTGGTCGGCTTCCAGTCTAACCGGATGCAGCTGAATACCAGTATTTTACATGGAGCGACTGCCTATCTAACCTCCACAACCCATTTACTGGGTAACATGATACCCCTTGGTAAGACAGGCTTCTGACCTTACGACTGTCAATGATCCAAGAATGACAGCCGAAACCTTCCCGAGCCACGGAGGGGTCTCGGTATCTAAAGATGGTCACCCATTTACGGACCTACCGCGGCAAACGTAGCTTAACCTGATCAATCGACTCGTGCGGCTGATATTGCTTAGCCACGAGTCCCTCAATTTTGAATGTGAAAGTTTGTTTGGATGGATGGATGGATGGTTGAATGAATGGATGGATGGATGGATGGATGGATGTTTGTTACTCTTTCATGCAAAAACTAATGAACGGATTTGGATGAAACTTGGCAAACAGATAGTTTATAACCAGGATTAACATAGAGTATACTTTTAATCATAATATTCCCGCAGGATTGAAATTTATGCGGGTGAAACCGCGGGGCGCAACTAGTACTGTAATAATTTTATGTCTATATTAGTTGAGAAACCGACCTTGATATTTATGTATATTTTATCAAAGAAAAACGAAGTATCGTTCAGAGAGAATATTATAAGTATTAGCTACAGGTGATCGATCGGTAATATATTCTAGACATGCCCGAGTAGCTTTACTTTACTTATGGTAACGAGGTTTTTATTCGATTTATACTTAAAAGCATCTATGTACAGTCACTAAAAGAGATAAGTAACCGGGGTCATCGAATATAGTTGAATTGTAGTAAGAAACCGATGGATGTTTTCAAATGAAATTTAATTTGATAAATGAAATGTTTATTGTCCATTAATTAAATTAAATTTTATTCGAAAACACCCATCATCGGTTTCTTATTCCACTTAACTATATCCAACGACACTGGGTACTTATATCTTTTAGTGACTGTACCTACATTATAATGTGAACCTTATATTTCCAAGGCATGCTAAACAATTTTGGCTAAGAATATCACGACGCTTGTAATCCCCGATGGGTTAGGCAGAGGTGTATGTACGTGTAGTATGACCTTTTTCATATTATATTCGTGACGCATGAAACACAAGCACGTGCTGAAAAACTAGGTCAATATTATTTATATTTTTTTCTCAAAATTGCGGGGTAATTGCGCTTAAAATGGCAATGCAATTCATTTTGATTATTCAACAACATTCATTGCGTCATTTACGTTTTTAGATTTCGATTTTTCTAACAATATGAACTACTGGATAAGGAAGGAACACATGACGATAGTAATTCACCACGTGGGCTCAGTGCGGGTTGGTAGATGTAACATGTCTTCGAATTTTTTGGTTGGATTATGATTTTCATCACGATGTTTTCCTTCACCGTTTTGAAAGCGGTGGTGATTAAATAATTTCACAAATTAAAGCTCCTGTCTGGGTTCGAACTTACAACCTACCAGGGTGAATCAAAAAGTTCTTAGAATTGCATATATATAAAACCTTTTTGGGAGAAGTTCGATATTTAAATTAAAGAGAGTGTCAATCACACAATATGTCACTTGTTTTTGTCAGTTCGTTCGCACGTAATAAATTGTTTTGTGCAACGAGTTGCTAAAACCCAAAATTATGGATAAAAGTGAGTTACGTGTGGTGATAAAATATCTCAGTTTGAAAAAAATGTCTACGAAGAAAAAAATTTTCGGACATTCAGCAGTCAGCATCAGTACATATATATTGTAACAAACATCCTAAGACTGTCCATACTTAAGTACCAATGTTGAAACTTTTGCGTAAATAAACAATTTTTATTATTATTTATTATTATTTTATTATTATTTAGTCATTAGGGGATGATGCTGTACCCTATTCTACGGTTGCGTACTGGGTGGCTGAATTTAAAAGAGGTAGATCAAGCTGTAAAGATGACCCGCGTTCTGGGCGGCCTTCAACCTCCGTTACAGAAGAAAATGTCAAGAAGGTTGAGAATCTGGTTTTGGAAGACAGAAGAATAACTATAAAACATATAGCTGAGATCCTAAAGATATCATTTGGTAGCGTTCAACCTATTTTAATTGATTCACTGGGGTTCAAAAAAGTGTCGGCAAGATGTGTGCCACGAATGTTAACCGACGAAAACAAAAAGCGACGTTTGGAAATTTCTAAGCGTAATCTTGAAATGTTCTAGCGTGATTCGGATAATTTTTGCCGTCGCCTTGTCACTATGGATGAAACGTGGGTCCACCATTTCGATCCTGAAACTAAGAGACAAAGCATGTCTTGGAAACGACCATCCTCTCCATCCATTAAGAAATTTCGAGTTGCTCCTACCGCTGGCAAAGTTATGGCCTCAGTATTCTGGGATAGTGAAGAAATCCTTTTTATTGATTACATGCCAAAAGGCCAGACGATTACTGGACCCTATTATGCAAATTTAATCCCGAAAGTGCGTGAAGCGATTAAAGAAAAACGTCGCAATCCGCTGTGCTGGCTTCAATCTCCTTGACCACCCACCATATTCTCCGGACTTAGCCCCAAGTGATTTTCACTTATTCCCAAAATTAAAAGAGGGCATTTGTGGAACAAAATTTTACGATAATGACGCGGTTATGGCTGCCATAGAATAGTTTTTCGAGAGTCAAGAAAAGCAATTTTTTTCACAAGGAACAAGGAAACGCGTTATTATAAATGCATTGCATTGGAGGGTGATTATGTAGAAAAATAAAATATTTTTGTTTAAATCTTTGCATTTTTTAATATTGATTTCAAGAATTTTTTGATTCACCCTCGTACAACTCGTAAGTCACGACCGTCCACTTGGCCACCACTGCATAAAAAACAAATTTTTTTATCAAATCAAAAGTCATTTATTCAAATTGGGCTGAGAATCAGCACTTTTCGAACGTCAAAATTACAAAAGACAGTCCCCCAAAAACGCCCGCCCTTCACCACTTCCTAGAGCTATCGCTGGGAAGAAGTGTATAATTTTGAATCCTTTCAAGGTCAAATTAAAAGTAGCAAGATCAAAAGCGATCCTTGCTATTAAGTTTTCAGCGAAGTGACTTTGTTTTTCTACAAAGGATTTGAGTAAATAACTTAATAATATTCTTTTCTTTGAAATGTTAAGGTCGGTTGGATATCTTTGCAAAAAAGATTTTCCCGAACACGAATAAATTACTATTCAATTAAATTGTGTTACTTTGGTCAACCTTCTTAAATAAACTAGTCAATGAGATGGAAAAGCGAACAAGGTTTGTTTAAAGGTACCGAGAGGATACAAGTATACAGGTTGTTTTTGACAAAGGGACCTTTGTAACACGAGAGAGAGATGTTGGACGGATAAATTTTTTTCTTCTTCTTCATTTCGCAGGCTGGCTGGTAGGTCTCTACCAGCCAGCCAGCCTGCCCAATGGTAACTGCCACGACTTACGAGTTATTACTATTATTATTTACTAGCTGTTGCCCGCGACTTCGTCTGCGATCCAGGATAAAAAGTAGCCTATGTCCTTCTCCAGATCATGATCTACCCATGTGTCAAATTTCATCTAAATCCGTTCAGCAGTTTTAGCGTAAAAGCGTAGGTAATTCTTAAATTTTCTGCGCAAATTCCTTAATTTTTTTTTCCGTAAGAATTTTCTACAAAGTATTACAAAACTTAAAAAAAAGATGGATGAAATCGGTAAGGTCGTTCATAAGTTATGGCGTGACCAAGGGGAAGAGGGATTCATTTTTATATAATAATATATAGATTAATAACCAACTTATATTCACAGTTTGCACCACACATACAAGTTATTAATCATATGTTACAATAAAAATGGACAAATTTTGATGAAATTAAATGAAATGAAACAAAATTAGTAAAAATAAGATAAAATTAAACAAAATTAGATAGAATTAGGATAAGTTTGACTTTTTAAGAGTGGTAGTCGTGGGTTCGAACCCAGGCAGGTGCTTTACTTTGTGTCAATTATTTCATCACCACTGCTCTCAAAACGGTGAAGGAAAACATCGTGAGGAAACCGGCATGTCCTAGAATCAACATTTCGAAAACACGTGACATTTACTAATCTGGCCTGGGCCCGCTTAGATTACATGGGAATATTCAAGGTATAGGCTGACTATGAGTCGGTTCCTGCTTAGGTACAGATCTAGAAAAAAATAAGAAAAACCATTTTTCTAACGGTTAATAAGAATGAATTTGAGAGCGTGATGAAATTATTTACACTAAGTAAAACGCCGGTCTGGAACCGATTCACCAGTACCCAATGTTCTGAATCCGTTCCTACATAGAAAATATTTCCTTCTTATTTCTACATCCTGTATACTTGAAGCGCGTACCAAAGGTATAAGTTTATACAAGTATAGGTCCGTCACTTAACGGTAACGTAGGACTGACAGTAACAAAACCAATTTTCTATTTTTGGTTTATCTTTTTGTAGAAAATTGGAAATCTGCGCTGTGGGGTTGTTTGAAATGTATCTGTTAGATATCCATACTAATATTATAAATGCGAGTAACTTTGTCTGTATTTTTTTTATAGTCTGAGGGCAATTCTCGTAATTTTAAGGACGTTCACAGCCTGATCTCAATCTCAATCTGTCAAAAATACTTCTAATTTCCCTACATTTTGACATTGATTGTCGCTCAGATGAGATTGCGACTAGATTTTGAACGTTTTTAATTATGAAAATTGGTCTTCAGTATTGATATCTTTTACTCGTGGAATAAAATTGACATCTGGCAGTTGATAAAACAGTCAAAAATTCAAAATTTATTCTCAGGATAAGACTTATGCCAGGTATAAAAAAGTAAAATTCGCCCTAACGAATGCAATGAAAATTAAAGGTAATTTTGACAATCAACGTTCATTGCGTTATTTAAGTAGTCGAGCAACGGAATTACTCAAACAAAAAAAGCAATGGCTTAGGGATTTTCTTTATAATCCTTCGGTTTATGATAGAAAGTGTGTTACGCAATTGGGGAGTAAGTGACGCGCGCGCGTGGTACTTGACTTTTATATTTCTATGCTCTTGGAGCAAGTGGCGTCACACTTCGCATCGCTCAAAGCCGTGAACGAGGCCTTAGTTCAAATATAGTGGTTCAAATTCCATTTTCACTTACCTAACAATACAAAACTAAACAATTTTCCTTATCCGTTGCCATGTTCAACAAGTGCTTCAATTAATTATTTTCCTTTACCGTCAAAACATAATACATATTGTTTTACACAAATGGATATTGTGTCAAAAAGCATTCATGTAATCGACACTACGACAAGAGCCTTTGTCATGTTTGTGTTGTTTCTGTAAACAAATATACTCAATTTACTCTGTTGTTTAGACACACCACTTTCTGTTCCTTTAGTGTACTTCCAGACCGTATTTCGGTCATGAACGTCAATCACAATGGAGCCTTTGGCGTGGCAGACACACACACAGTGCACAAGTGTGTGTGCAGAAGGCACACACACTTGTGCACTATCATATCTGCCACGCCAGTGCACTCTCGGTGCAGGACCAACGGCTTAACGTGCTTTCCGAGGCACGGGTGTATCACACCGCCAATTTCCAAACACCGGGCGTTATTAAATAATCTGTTCGTTTTATGATATTACGACATAGTCAAGTAAGCATGAGCGTCCGAGCAGGAGTTCCTGGGTTCAATTCCCAGGTCGGACAAGGTGTTATTGGGTTTTTCCATTATTATTTTCTCAGTAACCGCCCGGAGTCTAAATTTTTTCCCGCTGGATACTATAAGATCACTCCTTGTTACCCTGAAGGGTTCGACAGAGGTGTATATAAAGTACATCCATTTTGCCAGCTATATTTAAGTTCCATGTAATATCCCAACATGATTATCCTTAGCTATTTATATGTACTTAGGGCGGGTTGTTTTACGTCCGCTTGACGCACGCGTATACGTCAAAAATGGCGCTAACTATCGTCAAACAAAAAAAAGGTTATTTCAAATTACAATTACAAAATTATTGCCTTGTACTTGTAGTATGTTACGTTAACCAACCGTTTGAAACAACTGGCCCCTACTTGTTTATTGTATTTTAGAGCTAAGCTGTTAGTGGCATAACATCAATCGAAAGAGGGTTGTTCGATTATGAATTCTATGCTTGCTACTCTTACGTGCCAATTCCGTGTGATATTCATCGAAGTAAAACTCTTTAATCTTCCTTAGCATTTCATACTGCCTACCTTTCCCAACTATGTTGGGATCGGCTTCCAGTCTAACCGGATGCAGCTGAATACCAGTAGTTTACATGGAACGACTGCCTATCTGACCTCCACAACCCATTTACTCGGTAACCCCTCGGTAATACTGGGTGTCAGACTTTTAGGTTACCTATCTGTCCACCCGTAACGACTGTCAAAGATCTACGAATGACAGCCAGGACGTGTTTCCCGTGGCACGGAGGAGTCTCGATATGTAATGGAAGGTCATCCATCCACGAACTGACTGGTGGTTAAGCGTAGCTTAACCCCCGATCGACCCGTGAGGCTGAAAGATCAAATATCTCATCAAAGATCTATGAATGACAGCCAGGATCAACGGCTTAATCTTCCTCATCGTTCGCTAAACCTAAACCGATGACTCTAAAAACCAGATCTACGCCAATTAAACTCCGTCAATATTGACGATTATCTCGTTATAAAGTTTACTTTAGTTAGAAAGTTAGATCAGTTTAGATCTCTTAAGTAAATATGGCTTACTGCTGATATGTCGATTGTGTGGTTGTCAAAATAAAATAAAGAATTCTTTGTTTTTATCAAATCTAGAAGCTAGCACCGTTGTGTAAAGTTTTAACTTTCCAGGATGTAAAAGCTACATTTTAAATCTTATAAGGAGATCTAAGGCTCGTATTACAAAACTTGACTCAAAACTTCAGCATTTTACAACTAGTTTCAACCAATGAAACGACTTTAAGTAAGTTAGACACAAGTATACTAACGCTGAAGTATACTAAAGCTGAAGACACTTGTGTCTTCAGCTTTAGTACTTGTGTCTTGAGCGTGCTTTAATCTTATTTTTAGCAAAAATAAGAACTTTATTTGATCATTATTCTTTCTTTTTAATTACTAGTCTGGAACAAATGTACCATATTTTTGACCTGGGCGTTGATACCTGCGCCACAGTTTTAACTTTTGTAGCTATCTTCGTTTTCTTTTGTAAATTTGTGTCCTGAAACTTGTTCCAAATAAACGTTTATTATTTATTTATTATTTTATTATTATCAAACTCACAGACGACATAAGTGCTTACTCATGCAAAACGTGGAACGTTATAAGCTGATTATGTAATCTCATTATCAGCCTATAACGTTCCCTCTGCTGGGACACAGGCCTCCTCTCAGTGAGAGGGAGTGGGCCATAATCTACCACGCGAACCCAGTGCAGGTTGGTAGATGTCACATGTCTTCGAATGTTTGGTTCTAGGACATGCCGGTGTCCTCACGATGTTTTCCTTCACGGTTTTGAGAGCAGTGGTGATGGAATAATTTACACAAAGTGCCTCTCTGGGTTCGAACCTACGACCTACAACTCGTAAGTCACGGCCATTACCACTGGGTCACCACTGCTCCGAAATAAAAAATAAAAAAAAATCTTTTATTTTGGAACAAAAACAGATACAATCATAAAAATAGTAAAAACGATGATAACTGCAAAAGTTAATAACTGTGGCACAGCTATCAACGCCCGGCTCTTAGTGAGAGGGTAGTTCGGATAAGAAAAATACTATATTAAAAGAATAACAAATTCTATTTTTAACCCCCGACGCAAAAACGACGGGGTGTTATAAGTTTGACGTGTCTGTGTGTGTGTGTGTGTGTGTGTGTGTGTGTGTGTGTGTGTGTGTGTGTATGTCTGTCTGTGGCATCGTAGCTCCCGAACGGATGAACCGATTTTAATTTTGTTTTTTTTGTTTGAAAGGTGAATGTGTCGGGAGTGTTCTTAGCTATGTTTGATGTAAATCGGTCCAAGATGGCCGCCGCTACAAAATGGCGGATTGCATATTTTTTCACAACTCCCTCAATATGGGTATCAAATGAAAGGGCTTGACTAGTACAATACGATACACTATGATAAATTTCAAATCCAAGATGGCCGCCACCACAAAATGGCAAATTAATTTTTTTTTCCACAACTCCCTCAATATGGGTATCAAAAGAAAGGGCTTGACTAGTAGAATGACAAATTTCAAATCCAAGATGGCCACCACCACAAAATGGCGAATTACAAAAAACCTGATTAAATATCAAATTACCTGAATCTTAAAACGCAAGAAAATAAAAGAAAAGAAATAATAAGGAGTCCCTACAAAAAGCATGAAATAAAAAATTAAATTTAAAATTTAAAAAACCCCCGACTACGTGAAACCCTATAAAAAGAAAAAAATAACCTTGAAATTATGACCCTACGTAAGTACGTCTGAAATTTTTTGATTAAATATTGTCCTGTCGGGGGACCGCTACTATTTTAAACTTTAACAGAACGTTAGGCTAATAATTAGAGCGGTCCCCCGACGGGACAACATTTAATCAAAAAATTTCATACGTACTTACGTAGGGTCATAATTTCAAGGTTATTTTTTTCTTTTTATAGGGTTTCACGTAGTCGGGGGTTTTTTAAATTTTAAATTTAATTTTTACATTTAACTGGCTTTATTCGAATTTAATAACCAAACTCAAAAAAACCCAACCATTAAAGCTTGTCCAAAATTGCCCCAAAATAAAATACATCAAAGAAATTGGCTAATAAATCGGCAACCCTCAGCTGTGGTGAACCATTTTTTCTTGGTCGGTCAATTTATAAAGGTATCTGGGGTCTACGGGGTCCACACGATTTTTCTTTAAAAGCTAAGCTCCTAAACTTTGTATAAAGCAGCCAAGTGCGAGTCGGAGTCGCACACGAAGGGTTGCGTACCACCGGGCACTGTACAATATTTAATACTACATAATAATAATATATATTATATTTTGTTAAACGCCGAAAAAAAGCCTTTCTTGTATGGGTACTATATTATATGTTGTTATAGCGGTCATAGTTATACACTGTGAAAATTTCAAGTATCTACCTATAACGGTGCAAAAGATACAGCCCTGTGACATACAGCGGAGCCTTAGTAATAGGGCCCCGTTGGCGGGTGCGGAACCCTACAAACGGTCAGAATGAATAATTTAGAAGTAAGGGTTGAATAAGTTACTTTCAAAGTGGGTAAGACATATTTTTTTAGAATTTCGCCACATCCATTTTTAAAGTTTTGGTTTAAGGGGGGGGGGGGGGGGGGATGCGCTAAGGTAGCTCGCGAAAAACAAATTTTCTTAGATTTCTTGCAATTTTAAGGTCAGTGTAAGGTTGTATGTTGGTAAAAATATGATTCAACAAATATGAGTTTACAGAATATTATAGGTAATCATAAGAATCAGTAATATAACTCCTTGAGTTAGAATTTGCTTCAAATGTCATGATTTCATGAAATTGACATTCAGTAGGGTAATATGAGCTTAGAGAGTTCTATTGATGATTTTTATGATTATAATTCTGGAAATAAATATTTGTTATGGCCGCAAATTATATTACATTTAATAACTTATTCAAATCTACATTATAGCATATTAAACATACACAGATTAATTACTATTTTTAAAAGCTAACACTAATATATACTATATACAATTATTTACAAGTATATAATACGAAAAATATAGAAAAAGGCAGGAGCTCATTGGGCATCAAAAAATTCGTCCGCATCGCTGTCAATGGGATAAGTGCCCAAAAGGCTGGCAGCATTACCAAGTTGGATGGCAATGCTGATTCTTTGGGCTAAAAATAGGACAACCTTCTGGTCACGTGAAGAGTCAAAGTCAAGATATAAAACCTGATCATAATCATAATTTCAGTCCGGAACCACCACTACTGGGTATAGCTTCCATTTCTTCTGCCACACTTCCCGATTCTGTGCGTCTCTCATGGTGATTCCCGCGACTTTGACGATATCGACAACCATTAATTTAAAAAAGTGTCCATCATTAGCAGGGAAATAAATTTTTAGAGGATAAGTTAAATATTTCCTTTTATTAAATCAATTTAACTTTCTTACATAACTTTTTTCTCCGAGTAAATTCACACATGCTTTTTTTAAGATTAATAAACTACTCCATGAGGGTAACAAAGATCAACATAGTTATTATGCTATATTTAACTTTGTGTCTCGGTACGCTGTTAGCCATTCTCCTTTACTTTGACCATACACTTTAACCTTTATTTTGAAAACACAAGAAATTTATCCTTTAGCCAATAAAAGGGGTGTTTCTATACTTCACAAAAACAGACCTTTAAATCTAACCCAGCTGTTGGTAATGTACACTTTTTCTTGCAATTTACTATGGGAGCCCACTCGATTTTTCTCTCAGAATTATTAAGGACCAAAACTTTGTACATAACGGTCAGAATGAGTAACTGAGGGTTAGGTGCCTTTGCATACATTGTTATAGTTCTATGGTTTAAAAATTGATGACGACTGCTTTTTTTTATTTTGCTTGGGATTTGCTTTTATTTTTTGCTTGGATTTGCTTTAGAAATGTGAGAAATGGTGTAAGGTTGAAAAATAGTGTGAAAGTCAAAGTCAAATCTTTTATTCCAAATGGGCACATAAAATAGACTTTTGTACTTCAAAATTTACAAGAAAATGGAGTTGACAAAATGTAGTTTCGTATGGAGAAGAATGGGAAAGGAAATTCATAGTCATTGGCGTAGCTAGGATTTTTGTCTAAGGCCCCCCTTAGACAAAAATCCTAGCTACGCCAATCCATCCATCCATAAGCCATCCAGCTGATCTAACCACAGTAATTTAATGAGAGATCATAAATGACGCCTCGTAATAAATAGTCCCACCAAAAACATTTTATGCAAAGTAGGTTGCTAAAACTTAAATTTTTATTCTGTCGATTTTTCTAGGGTGGGCAAAGAAGTTTCTAGGATAGATATTGCCCACCCTAGAAAAATCTTTTGAGTATAGTGACAGACTCACCTTGTATTAAGTAATTATGTTTAGAAAAGTTAGCTGCTACAATGTGACCAATCATGTCTAGTTGTCGAGTTCTTAACGTTTTAGTGAAAACGCCACGAAAAGATATAAGTAGTACTATTTTTGAAATCTACATGATTACTTTGATCATTATTATCATCAGCTTCCTAGCCTTTTCCCAACTATGTTGAGGTAAATGATAAATGAATTTATTTTGTAAGTAGGTTTGTAACACTTTTACACGTCAATCATATTTTAAAATTAGATGAGGTTGGCGTTTCCTATCTTACTAGTCTGAGAAGAAAGGCCGGCACAAACTCAGAGGTCACAGTCTCTTTTAAAGTCCAGACTAATCTTGGTCAGATCATATTATGACATGTAGATCGATGTTTGGGATGGTCTTTTGAGGAAAGAACCACACAGATTGAGAGGACCTGTCCAGTCAGTGCACGCATTTGTCAGAAATCGTGCAGGTCAACTCAAAACTTAAGAAGCTCAACGATTCGACGAACAATACCAAAGAGCCCGAAATTCTGACTCTCGGGCATCTGACTACCCGAACGACTGTCAAAGATCAACGAATACCAGTCGGGACCAACGATATTTTCCGAGGCACGGAGGGTTCTCGGTATGCAAAGATACACGCACGGAGGGGTCTTGGTGAAGATCGTTAACCAATGGTCACCCATCCATAGAACAACCGCGGCAAGCGTAGCTTAACCTGATCAATCGACCTGTGCGGCTGATATTTTTTGGCCATGAGCCCCTCAGAAGGATCCTTTAAGACTCCTTTAAATAGCGTAATTACTATGTAGTAGATGAATTATTTTTTAGGCCTAGTTTCCTACATAAATCACTAGTCTACTTTTTCGGCCATTTATATATCCAATGAAAAATGAAACTAGATACGTTTCTACCTATGAATGATACACGAATATACATTAAGGTAAAGGTATGCCCAAGTATAAATAATAAATTGTAAGGGGGTGTGTAGACCGCCAGATGGGCGGGTTGAGTTATAGACGAAACGTGGTGCCGCGAGCCAAATGCGATTACGATACGCTTAGATAATGTTGAATGTGTACATGCTTTATGAGGTTGTAAAATATTTTGTTGGACAAAGGTATAGTTGGACTGGATCCAAGTGGCAGTGGATAGATCATCATCATCATCTGCCTAGCTTTTTCCCAACTATGTTGGGGTCGGCTTCCAGTCTAACCGGATGCAGCTGGATACCAGTATTTTACATGGAGCGACTGCCTATCTGACCTCCACAACCCAGTTACTGGATAATACGATACCAATTGGTAAGACTGGCAGTGGATAGATATTAGTGGGATAAAGAAATGCGACCTTAGCCAGTGGGTTATTAAAAAGTGATGAAGAAAGTTTCAAATCCATAAGACATTTTAATGGAGAAGTCGATAAGTCTCGGCTATATATCATAATCAGCCTATAATGTTCCCACTGTTGGGATACAAGCCTCCTCTCTTAGAAAGATACCACGCGGGCCCAGTGCGGGTTGGTAGATGTCACATGTCTTCGAATTTTTGGTTCTAGCACATGCCGGTCTCCTCATGATGTTTTCCTTCTCCGTTTTGAGAGCAGTGGTTGTACTTTATTTTATGTAAAAACCAATAATCATTTATTTAAATTAGGCTGATAATATTGTCACTTTTAAAACGTCCAACGTTACAAAAGGCAGCTCCCAAATCGCCAGTCCACTTTCTTCTAATTTATCTTTCATATTTTTTTCAATCTAGTAGGTAGTATATAATCTAGTAGTAGCTGGTAAGAAGTGCAACCGACTCCTCAGCAACAACAGTATGCGTCTGAATATTTTTCACACGTTGTGTCGTATTAATTGAAATTAAGGACTGTTTAAAGAAAAAAGAAATCGTTTTTATTATGACGTATTGGATTTTGTTCTGCTGCGCCGTCACGGATGACGTTACTTTCAAAATTGGTTTCATATAGACTATTTTAATATATATATTTTTAATAAAAACGTTGCCCCAATCTAGGAATTACTCCTGCCGATCAATTCTGTAAAAATCTCACCGTGAAAAGTTAGGTGAGGTGAGCTTAGAGTGAGCTGTCAATAGTGTAAATCCCTAGCATTTAGTTTGGAATGACAGCTCACTCCGCGCTCACTTCACCTAAGTGTTCACGGTGAGATGGTTACAGAATCGCACTGCTGTATCGTGGGTGCGTTAACAAACATACACAAACAGCCAGTCCCGGAACCACTACCTGTAGGCAATACAAACAGCCAGTCCCGGAACCACTACCTGTAGGCAATACAAATATTTGTTCCGTGCGGGAATCGAACCCGCGACACGCAGCGCAGTAGTCGATCGCTCAGCCACTGCGCCATCCGTGTCGTCAGTCAATCCTTATTAACGAAAAAGTTCTGAAGGCCAATTCTCGTAATTTAAAACGTTTAAAATCTAGTCGCAGTCTCATCTCAGCGACAAACAAATGTCAAAAACTTGTCAAAATGTAGGGAAATTCGGTATTTTTGACAGATTGAGACTGAGATCAGACTGTGAACGTTCTTAAATTTACGAGAATGCCCCTCAGGTGCTTTTCCATAATGTAGTCTTTGTGGGATAATCCTTAGCGATGCCTCCATCATTCATCGTCATCGTTCATTGGTCATTTTCTGAACGTAACCTCAAAATATGAAGTAGGTAAATGGCAAATAAATACGAATTGCGGGAATCTATGTAAATAGCTTAGCAATATAGGAAGGGCATTAAATTCTCCTCTAAATACACTAGGTTTGGTTGTGACAGCGGACTTTTCGATTGGTACAGGGCACCCTACATTTGATGGCATTCTCCTTTAATCTTATCCAAGAATTCTTTGATTTGTAAAACGCAAAAAATTTGGTCAGCCAACCTTAATTTTATGTAGAATTCGGCGGTAAAAAAACGTGGTGCGAATCCTTAAAGTGTGCTTTGGGAATAGAACGTTTAATGAGGTCACTGCTGTTGGAAACGTAAATTCTAAATGCCGAACGTAGGAATTTGTGTGTATCTTGAATTTAATAAAAAATCTGTTAAGTAAGAGGCGGACTTGCACACTGAAGGCTCGTACAAATTTGTAGGTATGTAAATAGTTTTTTTTTTTGTTAATTAACTACAAATTGACGGTTTTCGGATTTTGCCTTTTACTTGTGCTACATGATATTGCTTCTTGCTACATTTCATGATTCTAGGTCAACGAGAAGTACCCTATAGGTTTTTATTTCGGAACATAAACACCCATATCTTTTGATTGCGTTGACTTAGAAGTTTGATTTTTTTTACTGCTTCAAGGGATTGCAGCCCTGAGTATTTGATATTAATTTCAACTTGATAAGTCCACGCGTTTCTGAGAAAAAGGGTCTTGACTGACGGACAAACAGACGGACAATGAAGTGATCTTATAAGGGTTCCGTTTTACCTTTTGAGGTACGGAACCCTAAAAAAGAAATCTATGCTTACCCAGAGTTTAAAAATTGGAAGCTTTGTGGTTTTAGTCGGTAGGAGTTGGACATAACCATTCGTTCACCCCAGACGGAAGGTATCCATGAGGATATCGGAAAAAAATAAAAGGCGATGGAAAGAAGATATTGAGGACTATTAAAGGAAAAATGATACTGCGGAGAAATAGTATTTGTAATCAAATACATGCGAGTTTAAAATTGAAATTACAAGTAATATCATTATTGGTCATATATGTTATCAGTTTGATTTCGGCGAAAACGGACGAAAATCTAGTTATTGCGAAAAAATTCCAATAGTTTTTTTAAAGTGCTTCTATGCTTATAGCCTAGCATTAATATCGTTCTCGGTAAATCCATTTTGTGAAAATTTAAAACGCCTGTGTATTTCGATACCGATGGGTACGCACGGCCACATATATCAAGCTATATATTTCCAGTATAAGCTGAATTCTCATTGTACGAAAAATCTATAAAATGCGAGGTCAGCTTAAACTGGAAATGTATAGCTGGTATAAGTGCCCGTGTATACAAAATTCACATAACAATTTACTTTTCCTGGAAAACTTTTTGGTTCAGATCATAACACAATTTATAATAATACTGTGACACCCAAAACTGATTGGCTGAAACAAGCAGGTAGCAGAAAATTGTATCAAAATAATGTAAATTGCTTTTATTTTTACGAAACTAAATTTGAATTAGATTTCCTTCGAGACTTTAATGTGTTTTTGTTTTACACGAGTTTTTCTCTTAACAAGATACTAGGTTTCTTTCCTTGTTGTGGTTTGAGGACGTAAATTGCTAGTATGTATTTCTTTGGTAAATTTACTGAGGGGCAATTCTGGTAAATTTAAGAACGTTCACAGTCTGATCTCAGTCTCAACCTGTCAAAAATACCTCTAATTTCCGTACATTTTGACAAGTTTTTGACATTTTGTCGCCGAGATGAAGCTGCGACTAGATTTTGATCGTTTTAAGTTACGTGAATTGGCCTGCTGGTGTGTTAGAGTGGTTTGTTTGACAGGAAGCTAATTCCAATACTA
Source organism: Apamea anceps (assembly GCA_951799955.1). Lineage (NCBI taxonomy): Eukaryota > Metazoa > Arthropoda > Insecta > Lepidoptera > Noctuidae > Apamea > Apamea anceps. Next base: position 12,986,394 of record OX637523.1, on the reverse strand, counting down.
ATTAGTTTGAATATAATTGGTGTTTTATTGAAGTTGTATTAGTAAATAGGAAAGGATACAATCTTTAACACTTACTTAATCAAGATAATATTTACATAATATAAGATACCATTTAAAATAATAATATTTACGTACATTTATCGTCCATGTCCATCGCTGTCAACAGAAACAGTGCCCAAAAGGCTGGCAGCGTTGCCACGTTGTATGGCGATACTAATTCTTTGGCCAAGGAATAGGCCAGCCCTCTGGTCACGTGAAGAGTCGACTAACCGCTTGGCGATATCTCGAAAAACCAAGTGATTGGTGATGTTTTTAAAATACTCTTCTTCTCTAGGTTCTGCACGAGTTAAATATGAGAATAGCTTAGCTACATGTCTTTTTCTTCCATACTTCTCTATTAGTCGCCTAAATCCCGTGGTATAAATAATTATTTAAAAACGTATTTTACTGCCCAATGATAATGTCCAGCTCTTCTCTAGATTCAAACCTCGTTGAGCAAGCAGCGCCTATTTTTGCACATACAGTCACGACCAAAAGTATGTATACACTCAGCTTTATTCAAAAGCGATTTACTCCTTTAGTTTTGAGTGAAATTTTATGTTGTTACGAACATAGCATTTTCGAACCCATAGATTTATTTAATGTATCGTATTTCAACGATGCATTCGATAGTTCATGAAAAAATCGCATTTGAAATTTGCCATGTGTTGACATATTGGTGCTCGTAACTGTACACAAATTTTTTAAAGGGTATATGGGACCCCCCCAGCTAGATCGACGGACGACCTAAAGAAGGTGGTTGGTACAGATGACAGAAGATGTGGAAAGCGGAGGACAGGGTGTTGTGGCGCAGCCTGAGAGAGGCCTATGTCCAGCAGTGGACTGCGCTAGGCTGAGTTGATTTTGATTTTTGAACTCCTAAACTCGCAAGCCGCGTTAAGGAACTTTCCAAAATCTAAAATGTTACACGTGACGCAAATTACATTTCCATCGATTTGGTAAATAGGTCGCCCACACCAGCGCCAAGCTCTGTCTCGCGGGGTCTTAGCATTATGCTGAGCGATGGCCGTTTTACGTGAATGTGACGCATATTTTCCCCCAACTTGTTCTTTTTTGTGTTTGTGTTCGTTCTCTGCGTCATGTTTATCGCAAATAAACGTATTTTATTTCTTTCTCTATTTTATTCATAAAACGATTTCGAACATAGAAGTCTATTTTCGCCAACGCCTAAGGCTCTACAGCGAAGAGTCGAATTTAGAACTGATGATACAACTGTACTGCCTGAAACTTCAATATAGGGAGAGTATTGATCTTTTTAAAATAGCCTGTGTTCTAGATTTAATTCATTCATGATTCTAACGTGTTACTGCTGCATGTGACGTGGAATATTTTTATAACTCTCCTGTAGACTATTATTTTATCGCGCGTCTCAAGCTTCAGTTTATGGGTTCTACCCAACAAAGAGCTGGTCTCCTTAAATGAAGACTGGTCCTTGGAATAGTCGTAGGGATGGCTTTGCCCAGCAGTGGGACATTAATGGCTAATAAAAAAAAAACATGTACGAATGTGATTTTTGTACGTTCATATGTTACGAATTCCGCCGCCGGATTTTTTTAATAAATGTGACATTTAGTTTTTTCCGCGGTTTCGCTAGCGTGGATGACGGAAATAATTCTAATTCTCTTTCCTTTGTTTTTCTAAAATAAAAGTTAGTTACTCCTTATAATAGTCAGTGGAGGTCCTGACAAAATAGGTTTAGCAGTTCGGAAATTAATCGGAACAAAGAGACAGATAAAATTTTTATATACTTTTATATGTATTTAGTAAAAAGCTGTTATTTTGACACACTTAAATTTTATTTATTTTTTGTATTTGTGTCTTGGGTACATTACCAGTCGACAGCGATGCGGGTGAATTTTTCGACGCTATATTTTAATTTGTAAATAGTTTTAGTTAATTTAGAATATAATTTTATTATTTTAGTGTTATCTTGTTCATTCATTGCGTTACACATGCTGTTGAGAGGCAATTTTAAATTGTTTAAACTCAAATTGTACAGGAATGGACCAAAAAATTTATATGTATTGTAGGTATAGATAATAACACTTATAGATACCTACGCACATCTTCTTCTTAGTGTGTCTATAGCAATCTTAATGGACTCGGCCCAGAATTCGTATACTTGTTTGGCGCCATCATCAGCGTCCATCAGTTCCTGTAACGTGCAGCTGACACGATAATAAGTGCCCCATCGTTTGTGAAACAGCACCTCATTTACACTCTAAGGCGGAGTTATGACTCTCCTGAATCTGAACAGGTTTTCCTTGCTTCGGCCAACCTGGGTCCGGAGTCTGTTTAAAGACTTCCATGTTATCCAAGGTAACTCATGTTCTTCAGTATGTGGAACGAATGGTTTTGGTAAGGAAGCACTGTCTTTCTTGTGACCGTTTGACAGATTACTTGCATAATTTATCATCATTCGAGCCCACAAAATAAGTAAATCCTAATTCAAGCAAGGGTACAAAAAGTTTGTTGGATTCCTAACTTGACTCAGGTCTGAATTTGGCTCGTTAGCCTAAATGTTATCGTAACTCATAACTACCCAACAGTTTTTAACAAAAACGAAGGACTGATGAGACAACTTTTCGGTTTCCATGGTAGAGAAATTTGAAAATCTCGGGAAAATATTTTGGGGTTACGGAGGGTATATCCTACTATAATATTATAAACGTGAAAGCTTGTATGGATGGATGGATGGATTAATGAATGTTTGTTACTCTCTAGCGCAAAAACTACTGAACGGATGTGGATGAAATTTTGCACACAGATGGTTTATAACCAGGATTAACATATACTTTCTATCCCGATATTTCCACGGGATCAAAACTTATGCGAGTGAAACCGCGGGGCGTAGCTAGTGTTTATATAACCGGCCAACTGCCAAGTCATTGTATTTCAGCATTTTATTTAACAGCTCATATTCATAATTTTACTTCTGTTCCAATTTTTTATTTAAATATTTAGCTCAGTAATTAAGAACTTAAAAAAAACTGAAGTATTAATCGCCTTATGTCGCTGACTGTATCTATTAAGTATTACCTAACCAAGTGCAAGCGATTGTGATTACAAGTAATTCGGGCGAATTAGAATAATTAGTAAAAAGATAAATAACTAGTCTATAATCTACACCCTAATTGCGTAACACACTATCAATTAAAATCTGAACCATTTTGAAGGATATTGCTTATCCATTGCTTCATATGTTCGAAAAAATTGTTTGCTCAACAACGTAAATAACGCAATGAATGTTGTTGAACTGTCAAAATGCAACCCATTGCCACAGATAGTGCATTATGCATTCACCCCGCAGGATATTACTAGCTTAAAAAAGTAACCTCGTGTAACCCGGGCATAAGTGTTAAATACGCAATAAGTTTACCATAACAATCGAGTACATAAGTAGATAATCATAGTTTGCTGTTCCCACCTACGGCCATTAGGTACAATGAGAGTAATAAGTACCTACCTATTTACCTCAATTGACTCGTATGAATCTCGTTGGATGTTGAATAAATAATGCCTTGTTGGTACCAGCAGGGTATTACGTAATACACTATCAGTAGTAATGGCTAAGCGAAGTTTGACAGTTCGACAACATTCACTGCGTTATTTACGTTGTTAAGCAGATATATATTTTTCGAACATATTGAAGCAATTGGGTTAGCAATATCCTTCAAAATGTTCAGATTGAGATTGCGAGTCATCAGATGCAGCTGACTACCAGTATTTTACGTGGAGCGACTGCCTATCTGACCTCCACAACCCAGTTACTGGGTAATACGAAACCCCTTGGTAAGACTGGTTGTCAGAATTTCGGGCTTCTGACTACACGTAACGACTATCAAAGATCCACGAATGACAGCCGGCATCAACGGCTTAACGTGCTTTTCGAGGCTCGGAGGGGTCTTGGTAAAGATGGTCACCCATCCACGGACCAACCGCGGCAAGCGTAGCTTAACCTGATCGATCGACCCGTGTGGCTGTTATTACTTAGCCACAAGCCCCTCCGAGATTGAAATTAATACTGTGTTATGCAATTAGGGTGATGGACTCAACATGTTATTATATTTTCGAGATGTAGCTTATTCGCGGTCCAGATAATTTTCTCATTTATTCATAGACTAGCTTCTGCCCGCAACTTCGTACGCGGATCCTGTTGCTTATGCCAGCGACAACGAGGTCGTCAAAATCGAAGATCTGAAACGTCTGATGTCCAATTCATTCTAAGAGCCCGGGGACGGGAAAACAGCGTGATGCGCGAGACGATTCGAGACGTTCCAGATGTTTAATTTTTGTAAAAAGTCGGCATGAATCCAGATTTAGTGACTTGATGAGCTCCAAATGAAGTCATCTGAAAAGCACTGTTGTAGGCTCGAATATTGCTTAAGAAGTGACTGGACTTGGGATGCTCGCCATTCAAAAGAACTTGTATGATTTCCGGTAGCTCTTGCATAGAGTTTAGTCGTAACTTTCCAGACGCACAACACATTGCCTTGGTCTCTCCCTTCCACTTACGCGCGTGACAGTGTGCACACACCTCAGACATAGTGCCAATGTCTCCGTGTTCGATGTAATTAATAAATGGGTTATAGGAAAACGCGCTCCTTTCTTTATTGAACCACGGTTGCTCTTCAGGATCATAAACCATAGACTCAGTATCAGATGAGGATGAATTGCGAAGATTGCGACGTATACGGTCTAGATCAATTTGAGCCACACGCTGTTCGACTGACTGACTTGCCCGAATTTCCTGAATCCGCTCACGTTCTTGCGTGGAATGAACAGACACCTCAACACGCATGTCATGATTTCTTTGCCGAGCAAGTGCGTTGCGTTGCTCGCGCTGCTCTTCTGTCTCCAAAGACCGAGCTAGAGCATGCTGTGACCGGTCTGCACTAAGGCGCGTCTCATGCTCTTCAGAATTCTCAAGTGATCGAGATGTGGCAGTGCGAATACGCTGGGAGCTTAAACGCAAGTCTCTCTGCGTGTAAGTCTCCGAAGCGCGAGATATTGCGTGGCGCTCGCGATCGCTTGCTTGGCGTGTATCGCGCTCCTGACTGTTCTCGAGCGACCGAGCAGTCTCAGTGCGGAAAAGCTGAAGACTTAATCTCTGCTCTCTCTCTGTATCCGTTTCGGAAGCGCGAGATAAAGAATGACGCTCTCGGTCACGCGCATGTCGTATCTCACGCTCCTGACTGCTCTCAAGTGATCGAGCAGTCTCAGAGCGGATATTCTGAAGACTCAACCTCTGATCCCTCTGTGTAACCGTTTCGGATGCGTGAGACAAAGAATGACGATCCCGGTCGATAGCTAAACGCATTTCTCGTTGTTCCACACTTTCCTGAGATCGAGAAACAGTAGTGCGGACTCGTTTAAATTCTAGTCGTAATTGGCGCTGCGTGCTAGTTTCTGCGGACAAACTTAGTGCATTACGCTTACGGTTAGCACCTAGCCGTTGTTCACGCTTTGCGTCGGTTTCGAAAGATCGAACTAACCTGCGCATCTTAGAAACCCTTGAGTTTAGAGACAGATTTGATATTTTTCTAAAAGGCATAGCTAAAATTCCTTCTTAATCCGATACTAACGATATTCAAATCAATGAAAAATAATCGAATAAGTACGTAAGAATTGCTAGTTAGTAGAAAAATAATAATTATTCGCAGGAAAATTAAACACATCAACCAACACAGACAACAAAGGTAACCCCCGTTTCTATAGCATGAGAACGGCACATTGGCACCTATAACATCACTTTTTGGGAACGAAACCATAGCGTGATCTAACTCGACGCCAACGCCATATAGTTAGAAAACGGAAACTACCATAATATCATTTACCCAAATTAATTAAATTATGAATAAAACTAAATTGTCGTTAATTTAACAGACAACTATATCATTTTTGCATTAAAAAAATATGCTAACAGCAGCATGGAACAAAACTAAGAATCACATACTTAAATCAATTACCTATAACAAATGTGCTTGGTAAGATATAATTTAGAACCAAAAGTTTGACTTGACTTCATGATAGTGTAGCTTGCTGTATCACCAATCAATCTGTTTAGTAATATTGGTGTGAAACTCTCCATACAATTAGATAGGACATGTAAAGTTCTCAGATTTCATAACAGTATCTTTTCTAATGCACATAAAAAATTCAAAAAAAAAGCAAAAAAGAATGCAAAAAAGAATTTTACGATTTTTTAAAACATTAGTAAGGGATTTGAACTCGCGCCATTTAGTGCAGTAAACGGTCGCCTGACCATACCGCTAAATTCCCCGTTGACATATTGTTGAAATAGCTGTTCCCTTGCAATTTATAATATTACTGCCCCGCTCCTTTATAAAAATAAATAACATGTCATTTTGTGCATTAAATTATTTTGTGCATTCAATTACGAACAAAAACCTTTTAAAATCAATATTGCTTACCTCCCGTAACATACGGCGTGATAATATGTAGCCTAAAGCCTTCCTTGGTTTACAAAGAACATTTTTGCTGAATTTCAATTCAATCTATCCAGTAGTTTTGGCGTGAAGCCGTACCATACACACAGACAAACAGATAAACAGACAAACAGACAAAAATTCTAAAAAGTCACTTTTTGTCATCAGTTACGTTTTTCTAACAAAAGCCACTTATTTTTTCTCGAAAATTCTCAATGTACAGTTTTTCTTTCGTTACTGTTTTATTATATGTATAGATTTTACAAAGATTATCATAAGTAACCATTAAGTATTTGGCAACCATTAAAGTCCCCATATAACTTATTTATTACTCGAAATTATAGCATATTAATCCAGCAGTAAAGGCAAATTTTATAGGTGTTTATGGGTACAACCAATTTGTAAGTGTCAATTTAATGGTTTGCCTGATTTAATGGCGTTGTTCGGCTATTATGTACACGCTTTGGTACATATTAAGTTTAGTCTGTTTGTGTAGGGTTATATTGATTGCCAAGATCCATTCGACTAAAAAAATATGAAGCGTAAGAAAGTGCGAAAAAAGTTGCGTTTTAGTAATAAATGTAGAACTTTACGATTTAATTTTGTATATACGTAATTTTGAAAAAGAAGAAATGACAAAGAACGGGAATTACATAACATACACATAATCAGTCTATAATGTTCCCACTGCTGGGAAACAGACCTCCTCTTTCTGTGAGAGGGAGTGGGCCATGACCCAACACGCGGGCCCAGTGCGTGTTTCAACGTCAGTTCGGGTTAGTAGATGTCACATGTCTTTGATTGTTTGGTTCTAGGACATGCCGGTTTCCTCACGATGTTTTCCTTCACCGTTTTGAGAGCAGCGGTGGTGAAATAATTTACACAAAGTAAAGTGCCTGCTTGAGTTCGAACCCACGACCTATGTCACGGCCGTTAAGACCGGGCTACCACTGCTCACAAAAGGGATTTGCCCATTTCTAAATATGTTTAGTTTACTATCAAGTCAACTGGGTCAAAAATTTCATCAGTAATTTTTTTTTATATTGGATCCTCTGCCATGCTTCGTCCACATACCTACATTGATATGAGTAGGGCCAAAGCCATTTACATTAATTTCCATCAGATGGGTCAGCAGGGAAGTAACTAGAATAGGTCCGCACTTATATCACAAAGTAAATTAGATATCGCTTGATATGCTCATAGTTTTAAATGAGGGCGTAAAGTATGAGGAAATGTGGTCTTTGAAAGGATTTGGGTTGTTGATATCTCATCAAAATCCAATCTTGATTGTATTATAAAGAGAAAATTTGATTTTTTGTATGTTTGTTTTGTTGTTTGTGTCGCTTTCACGCTAAAACGGCTGAACAGATTTGTATAAAATTTGGCACATGAGTAGACCATAACCTGCATCCTAATGCAGGTTATGGTAATATCGGAATAAAAAGTATCCTATATCCTAATATAGGATACTTTTTATTCCGATATTTCCACGGGATAGAAACTTATGCGGGTGAAATCGTGGGCAGCAGCTGGTAATAATTTTATATGTATATGAATTATAAAGAGAAAAGATTTTTTGTATACTCGTTTGTCACGCTTTCACGCTAAAACGGCTGAACGGATTTAGATGAAATTCGGCACATGGGTAGACCATGACCTGGAGAAGAACATAGGCTACTTATCATCCTAGATCGCAGACGACGTCGCGGGCAACAGCAAGTTTGCAATAAAGGTTGATATATTGTGAAGGAAAACATTGTGAGGAAACCAATATGTCTTAGAACAACAAAATCGAAAACGTCTGACATCTACCAACCCACACTGAACCCGTGTGCTGGTTGACAGCCCACTAGGGAGTGGGCCGTAATCCACCGAGAGGACGCTTGTGTCCCGGCAGTGGGAACATTATAGGCAGATTATGCAATATTGAACAAATGCGATCTAATAAAATAATCAATTCACTTTGTACTAAAACAAAATGGAGATACAAACGCCAGCTTAAAACCTTACACGATGAAGAAAATACAGAATTGTTTATAGTTACAACAAAGATTATCGTATTGATGACAAAGCCGTCTTGGGTTGAAGGACTGGGATTATGTCTGAGGGCCCAGGAGGCATTACACTAATCCGCGACTCAAGCCCCAAAGATCTTATGTCGGACTTTTTTTCACAAAATCGCTTTATCACAAACATATGGTTGGAGGGTTATGTAAAAACGGTGAGAGCAAGAGCCTTTTTAGGGGATTTTTTATTTTTTAGATTTTTAAACTGAGTGTGTATTAAAATTAATTGATGGAAAAACAGTTAGTTATTTTAGCACAATTTCAAATAATACATTTTCGTTTTTCTTTAGTGAATAAGTTACTTATGACCCAGTGGGTCATAATAGCAAACGACATCGCGGCAGGCCCATACTGAGATGGCGGAACGAGCTGGACTCCTTTAATAAAGATTGGTTCTTGGCAGCTCTGGACAGAGAGAGAGGTGGAAACAGAGTAGGGAGGTCTTTCCCCAGCAGTGGGACATTAATGGCTAATAATAAATAATAATATATATTTTTTTTAATAACAATAATCTTTATTACATAAAGTGGTTACAAATAGTGCGAAGTCCCTGACACTTGTGCTAGGTGGTTAACCTGTGTTACAAGAGCCAGTGCCCTCTCCCAGGAATAAATAAATAATAAGTAAAACCTATAGAAAGGTAATTCCTATTAAATTATAATAGTCTAATTTAGAGTTGGATGTCATTGACTGCAGTTCGAAACTAAACCATATCGACTCATATGTATTTTTAGCGTCATAGACACCTGTCCCACAGCCGACGAGAAAGTTCACGATTTTCTCGCTCAAGAAACGTACAAAGGATTGTAGGTCCCATGTTAGTAAAATATATACATACAAGGTGGCAGGGATGACATCGACGAACGACCTTGGACGAAAAATTTCAACTCCCACTGCGTTGAAATTTTTCGTCGCATATTTAAAAAATAATTGCCCAGTACATCTTGACCGCGTACATATAACATACCATTCTATTCAATGAAACAGCAGATTTTTTCTTTGATAACCAGAGATCGGAGTAGGTAGATTGAATTGGGGTCATTCATCCGAAACGTATATATTAATATGGACATTCCTCCGGATTTTCGGAATTGTTTAATTATTAAAAAAAAAAACGGAACTTAGGTAGGAATTGTATTAAAATGAGCAATATTATATTGTTCATAATTTTTTTAAACGTTATCCAGTCACGATTTGACACAACCCAACGACCAATCAGAGCAAAGGATCATGGGTGGTGCACTAACCGGTTATCAAAACAATGCGTACGCCCGGCGACGATACCAGGTAGCTCACTCGTTCCTTTAAATGAATTGAGTAGTAATAATATCACTACCAACATTAACAATATTTAACTGGATCTGGAAACACCGGAATTACTTTCCAGGAAAATGACTTATCCATGTTATTCTTTCTGTGAACATCTATGATACCAGTACCAAAAATCAATCTACCTACTCCGATCACTGTTGATAACCGACGAAAAATTTCTACGCTTGGGGCTCTAGAATATCCCTGCCACCCTGTATATTAATAATTGATCGTAACTTTACACTAACAGCGTGAACTCTCTCTCCACTAGTTTGCGATAGCGACAAGAGCTATCAAAGAGAGTACTCGCTCAGCGACGCTCGCTTGGCGAGCAGAACACTCGCCGAGAGACTCACGCTTGGTACATACGCATACCAGCGAGTCATCGCTCGTCACCGTCGCACACTCGCTTCTCTTCGTTTGCCAAATCATTTTTAATTGCTTGCTCTACTCGCTTCTCGGTAATCGCCGACGGTAGGACAGGTGCCATACCGGCGGCTATTTCAGTCAATACTATAAATATTCAAGTGAATGACGTAAATTTGCCGTTCCTTAATCAAAGAATCGATAAACGGAATTCAATTTGTACTTAGGTATGAACTGTATTTATTTTAACTTGGTTTTTTCTTAAGATGTAATCTAGAGCAGTAAAAAGAACCTTATTTCATGCATACATAAGTTACATACGTAATCAGTCTATAATGTTCCCACTGCTGGGACACAGGCCGCCCAGTGCGGGTTGGTACTCGTAGATGTCACATCTCTTCGAATTTTTGGTTCTAGGACATGCCGGTTTCCTCACGATGTCATGTCGATGATTTCATGTATAATGCACCTCATTTTACATGTGGAGCCTGTGGGTAGATTGCACTCAAAAACCGTACAGCGCTCGTGGCATTCAATATAATAATGCCTTCCGGGTGTTGATGGGGCTGTTCCGATTCTGTAGCACATCAGAGAAGTTTACGGAAGCTCCTGTCGATTGCAGTGACTGCTAATCCAGTCCAGAACCTAATGATTGGATGAGACGACGATCCCTCGATAACACAAACATGGTAAAATTATTTGCTAATCAGCAAAGTGGTAGCTAACTGCCCAAGGTAAAATTCTACTTGACGCTATCTACAGGATGGCAGGGATACCGACGCGCTACATGTTACCATAGATTCAGTACTAATTCTCTAACCGACGAAAAATTTCAACGCAAGGGTGCGATGAAATTTTTCGGTGGTTACTGAAAAACCATACATACATCCATACATTTCCATACATTTTGACCGCGTAAGATTGATAGATATTGCACTTTTCTATGAAACCGTAGATTGTTTTTTTATAATCGACGAAAAGTTTCTACTCTAGGGGTCCAGAATCATGTGTTGAATTCATGGTTACAGTTTATGCGTCGATTCCCTGCCATCGTCATGAACAAAATAATTTAACAAAAATAGGCTATTTTAAGGTGTGAATAGATATATTATTTATTTTAGTCTTAGCTTAGTCAATAGTTTAATATAAACATAAATACAATAATATAAGCACAAGAACATCACGTCAGCCTAGTCAAATAACCCGCTCCTAACTGTTCCCGGCGCAAAGGTGCCCAAAACGCTTGCTGCATTGCCACGTTGGATGGCAATGGCTAACCTTTGCACCAAGAACGAGCCGGAGCGGGAGTCACCCGTTTTGTCACGGAGCTTGTGCCCTATCTCACTAATGAGTTTCCTGGCCTCAGTGCCCCAAGCACCCATGGTCTCCACGGCAATGGGCACAAAATGATAGCGGTCCGCCAACTGTGCATACTTCACTCTCTTCCTCTCAGCGGTGTCTTCCGCTGCTGCTGATGGTGAGTGGAGTACGACCAAGATGGCTGGCAGCAACAGTGCTGACGCAAGTTGCGTCCCAAATTAGGCACTTGCCGTTCCTCCAAGGCACCAGGGTCAGCCCGTCCGGCCTCTTGCCGTCAGTCTTGCACAGACCCGGAGGCTCTAACAGGCAGGGGACATCAGCCGACACAAAAGCCCTCCGAACAATACCATTGAGCGCATGGTGACACGGGAACCTCCCCGAGCAACGAAAATTAGGTGTGAATAATAATAATATTTTTTATTCAGTATTCAATTGGTAAAATATTTACATAGTCTTAGAAATAACTTACAAAGGTATAATAATGTTAAATGCCTGTACTAGGATAAACCTGTATCACAGGCGGCATGAGCATACTTTATGGTAATTGTAGGACAATAAAATTCTTAACAATATGGCTTAAAGTAGCCTTTAATTAACTTGCCACTAACATGACCCACCTAGTTTTGTGTCTTATGAATTTATAAATAAAGTACTGTTCCAAAACTGACCATTAATATTAGTAACGCTTCCAAAAGTTTATAAATAGCCTGCCTTAGCTAAATATATCGGTCTACCGTACCAAAAAAGGGTAAAAATATCCATTCTACCCTCCATAAGCGATTTTTCACGAATCAATTCTCCCATTTTCCCCAAGGGATGCCGTTCGACCCTTGTGTAATTTAAAACTAAACTGTGACTTGTATGTAAATGTTAGGGTTTCATAAAACTATGGGAAGAAACATAAATATTAGTTTTCGATTTTCTTGTTATTTGTAGACTAGGTGCGAACTTATCATAGATTCTCCAATTGTATGACAAATTGTATGGGAGCAGTGGTAGCCCACAAACGGTCGCGACTTACGAGTGGTTAGTCATAGGTTCGAACCCAGACACTTTACTTTGTGTAAATTATTTCATCATTACTGTTCTCAAAACGGTGAAGGAAAATATCGTGAGGAAACCGACATGTCCTAGAGCCTCACATGTATTTGAATTTTTTCAAAAACATATGACATTTAAAACCCGCACTGGGCCCGCGTGGTAGATTCCGGCCCACTCCCTCTCACAGAGAGAAGGCCTGTGTCCCAGCAGTGGGAACATTATAAGCCTATAACATCAGGCGATTTGCTATAGCACCAGGTGCTATAGCAAATCGCCTTTCACTGGCGATTTAAGTACTGTTTGAACAAACTTTTTTCTTAAACGTAGGTATTATTGTTTGATTGATGTTTATGTACCAAATAAAGAGAATTACATTTGAATATTATTCAGAACATCGCCGTCGAGGTAGACCACGACGAAGGTAGTGCGACGATGTGGTAACATTTATTGGGCCAACATGGCCAGAGATCGTACAGACGCCAGCACATCAAGCTACTACAATCTGTCAAATTTCTTTAATAGATTTTCAACTTTATCGCTAAAGCATTCAGGTTTAAGGTTGATTGGGAAAATTTGACAGTTTCGGGTAGCTTGACCTGCTGGCGTCTGTACAAGACAGGGAGCTTTGGAAAAAACAATGGGAGGCCTTTGCCCAGCAGTGGACATAACTTAGGCTAACAAAATAAAAATAAAAAAATATTTAGAAGAAAACATAATAACTATCTAACATTTCTTAGATAGAGTAAGTTGTATTGTAAGCGCGATAAGACCGCTCATTGTGTCGCCTTATGTAAAATTTCTACATTTAGATATATCTGCAATCTTTATGGTGTACATAAATAGAAAACTGTGCTTCCGAGTATGTTTTTTAATTTAAAGCTTTTTCCGACACTAAAGTTTCTCCTGTACCGTGGATGCGTTTACATACACAATAACCAGTCAGACCCATGTCAAATATACTCATGCAAAAGGAAACTTCAACTCTCTAAGAAATCAGCCATCTTCCAAGATACAAAAATAACCGTTATTTTACCGAAACAAGTCATTAACATCATCTGCCTCGCCTTGTCCCAACTATGTTGGGGTCGGCTTCCAGCCCAATCAGAAGCAGCTGAATACCAGTATTTTAGATGCAGCGACTGCCTGTCTGACTTCCACATCCCAGTTATTGGGTAATACGATACCCCTTGGTAAGACTGGTTTTCAGACTTTCGGGCTTCTGACGACCCGTAACGACTGATTTTACCGAAACAAGTACCAAACAAATAAAACCAGTCATAATTACATAAAACCAATGGGCCAAAAAACCCGAACCATTGCGTAAACGATGCCTTTTCACAACAGAAAAATGTTGTTTTTATTATACAATATTGTCCTTGCAAATGCCATCACAATATGCATTGACAAACACATGCCCCAATAAAATAAACAAACTGAAAATGAATTTCCGTCGTATGTTATACCCGACTGTTTTAACTGTGCATATTCAAATATGTTCGTGAAACTACTGGAGCGTTCAGAAAAGTACTGGAAATTCGAGCGGTCTAGTGGTGCGATAGTGTACGGTAAGCGGGTATAACAAGATTTTGTGATAGCGTTTCTGGGTTCCGTAATAAGTTTAGATAGTAAGTTGATCGATTTGTAATAATTGTTAGTATTGTTAGTAATAATTTGACACACTATGGGTGCCTGAAAATGGACGGCGCCGCCGAGGCCGGCCCAGAAACAAATGGCGAGATGACCTGGAAGCGTACTGCGAGGGTTGGTTCAAGGTGGCGAGGGAAAAGAGTTCCTGGAGAGATTTGGGGGAGGCCTTTGCCCAGCAGGGGGATAGTACAGGCTACCAAAAAAAAAAAAGATTTATTTATGAATTTAGCTTTGATTGAATTGATTTATTATTAAGATGCAAATTGATTGATGTGAATACTCTGCGAGTTTTATCTGTTTGATGGATTGCATGTCTTACTAACCAAATATCTAAATTAATTAGCTAAAATTATTAAACCAAAATTAATAATTACTATTTAAAAAGAATTGTGTGTGAATAAAATTATTAAGAAATAAGGAAAGAGAGTACGTTTATTTGCGGTGAACATGACGCAAAAACGAACACAAACACAAAAAAGAAGTTGCGGGAAAATAGTATAGTATTTATTTATTTTATTTTATTCTATTCGGGAAACTTACAGTTAATATAAACAGTGTTTATAAACAATATGCATTTGAAGGTCATTTAAGTAACAGTTTCCATCGATAAACACTACATAAAAAATGTGTAACTGAATTGATGCATGTTGTGAAAGTAATTTGTTGAAAAATGAGAGGAATCGATTCACGATTACTCTCATTTTTCAACAAACTACTTTCGTGAACGGTTCTCCCGTTTTCTGAAAGGATTTCTCTCATTTATAATATAAGTATTTTTTTTTATTCCATAAATAATTAGAACTATGTGAATTACAATCACACTTCTGCTGTACAGTCAAAAAGTACTTACTACGCTAGATCCTTACACGTATAAGACAGAATTCAGTGTATGTATGGTTATGTGTGTTAATTCCGGGACATGTTGTATATCATACATATGTTTGAATTCCCACGTATGTCGAAAACCATCCTAAAATGAGGCGAAACTAGGTTTGCAATGTGCGGTAATAAATAGAGCATTGCTGGCCGATTTTAAGCAGTAATTTACGCTCGGCAACTTATTCACTGTGCATTGAGCCGACATATGACGCTCCTGTGCGCTGCAATCAAACACTTAGGTAATCAAGGTTTGTGCACTGGAATTTTGAAAGCCAATTCTCGTAATTTAAAACGTTCAAAATCTAGTCGCAAACAAATGTCAAAAACTTGTCAAAATGTAGGAAAATTAGAGGTATTTTTGACAGATTGAGACTGAGATCAGAGGGGTAATTCTCGTAATTTTAAGAACGTTCACAGTCTGATCTCAGTCTCAATCGGTACCTATGGAGAAGAACGGACAAGAAACTCTACGGATAGTCTTTTAAACCATAAAATTGTAACAAAATATTGGTTACATCATTCATGTTGAAATTATACATGTGAGAACGATGTAAAAAGACGTGCGCGTTAAATGAGTTCATAAAAATAAAGATAAAAAGAATAATTCAGATACAAATTATCATCATCATCGTCATAGAATAGAATACTCTTTATTACGTACACCATAATATAATATATAAATTACAGATATAAATATAGAAATTTTACAAAGGGTGATACAATGGGCGGCATTATCGCTAAGAGCGATCTTCTAAAGAACCTTTGGATGGATTAAAAAGGGAAGGAGAGGCAAATATTCATACATAAAGTATATTATGATAATCTCTTTAAATATAATGTATACAAGCTGTTGTTTTGCATCCTCGTCAAATTTCAGGAGGCTGTTATGAAAGACCTAAATAATCAAATAAAATTACGATCCCTGGTAAATAATGAATACATACTTGTTTTTTTAGTTATTTAAGTTTGTCAGTATTTCAGAATACACCACTTTCAAAGAACAGAATCGCGTTATGGTATCGTATAAGCGGCCGCGTTTTTATGTTATGTTATGTTAAGGGCAGTTACAGTGCGTTCTCACACAGGCCGCGTTTTAAAATGCGTGTCCCACACATGGCAATTTCCGAAAATTAGAAAAAAAAAATACCTACTTATTTTATTATTGATTCGTGTCGAGAATCAGTAGCATAGTTACATCCATGAATTTGACGAGGATGCAAAACAACACCTTGTATATAATGAAAAACATGAAACAGGAAAAAAATCAACCTATAGCAGTCCACTGCTGGATATAGGCCTCTCCTATTGCACGCCATTCAACTCGATACAATTATACCTACGTATATATACGTACAATATACATAGTTTATGTACATACTCTAAGTATGTGAATTATGTTGCTCACTTTCAGCCGAACATCATGCAATCTACATATGTATATCAGATATGCAGGATTCCACTACATCTGTTTTTATTTATGTAAAAAAAAAATTGCGTTATTACAATTTGTTGAGCACTAGGTCCTAGGTACAATTACCAGGTCGGGTGAAGTGTTATTGAGTTTTTCGGCAGGGATTTCTCAACAGCAGCCTTTAGTCTGGATTTGTACCTGGTTGATGGCAATATAGGCTTGCCTCCTATGACTTTTATACTTAACTTGCGGAATGCGTTGTATTATTCGGTATAAATGAAACAAAATCTTTCCAAAGCGAGTACACAAAATATTTTGTTCTAGACCTTATACGATATACGCGGAGAATGTTGACACCGCGATTCAGAAATATACCCAAATGGTACAACGCCATCTATCGAGCTTAAGGGAAAACTCGCGATCGAACAGGTACCTACACCTCTACCTAACCCTTCGGGAATTACAGGCGTGCTTTCATCTTATATAATTCCAATTAGTCAAACTTTTGTTTTTCAAGTAGTGAATTATAATATCATTCTATTAAAGTGTCGTGATTGTCAATCGATTCTTTTTGAAATCAAAACATTCTAAATCGGGAATTGTTTTTTTTTATTATATCCGACAAGTGTAAACCATTTTTTTTCTTTTTCATGTTCCGGTTTAACTAAAAACTGAGTAAGCGGCTTTCGAGTCAATCCTGCCGTTTCAAAGCTTAGGATTTAACATGCAAAACTTTATTTTTGTTTGGCACTGTTTATGACGAACGCTAAAACTTTAATTTAAATGAAAGTCCAGTTTAAAGCTAGATTTGGGTCAAATATTTGAAAGTGGCTCTATAAAACAGCACTCTAATTGCCTAACACGCTTTCAATTAAGTTCTGAATCATTTTGAAGGATATTGCTAATCTATTGTTTGAACATGTTCGCGTACATAACGCCATGAATGTTGTTGAACTGTCAAAATGAAAGCCTTTGCTAGTGATAGTGTGTTACGCTGCACAGGTCGATCGATCAGGTTAAGCTACGCTTGCCGCGGTCAGTCCGTGGATGAGTCATCATCTTTACATACCAAGACTCCTCCGTGCCTCGGAAAGCACGTTAAGCCGTTGATCCCGGCTGTCATTCGTGGATCTTTGACAGTCGTTACGGGTCGTCAGAAGCTCGAAAGTCTGACAACCAGTCTCACCAAGGGGCTTCGTGTTACCCAGTAACTGGGTTGTGGGGGTCAGGTATGCAGTCACTCCATCTAAAATACTGGTAATCAGCTGCATCCGGTTAGACTGGAAGCCGACCCAAACATAGTTGGGAAAAGGCTCGGCAGATGATAACTATGTTACCCAGTTACCCCGCTGATTGCTGTTAAGTACCTACCATAGCTTTCTAATTATTACTCACTAAAATCTGCCCGCGACTTTGTCCACGTGCGCTACCCCTACCCTAGCAGGGGTAGTGGACTTCCACGTGGACAAAATATAACATATTATAAGCAACGGTTTTTTTTTTTAATAAAACGTTGCCCCACACTAGGAATTTCCCCTGTGTCGTGGGTGCGTTTACAAACATTTAAACTCACATACACAAACAGCCTGACCCGGAACAACTATTTGTAGGTCATACAAATATTTGTTGCGTGCGGGAATCGAACCCGCGACACGCAGCGCAGCAGCCAATCGCTTAACCACTGCGCCAACCGTGCCGTCAGATGGTGTGGCTTCATGTCAGTGATTTTTTTGTGGTTGTCTGATCAGTAATTCCAGTGATTACCTGTTCATCAACATCCGCAGCCCGACTTCATCCACTGCCGAGTATAAGCTTTTCTTTTCATGTGCCAATCACCACGCTCCTGTGCCAGCCTCATTTAGGTTCCTCGATAGCAACAATACGTCCGTCCATCTCTCTACCCGATGACCGACACTTTGTCTTCCAGTCCTTGGAACTCACCCTCAGAACCAGAACTCTATAAGCCTTATGCCAAGCATGGAACTGATACATGGCAAATAATTTAATTTTATGTTCTGTGTCTTGTAATGTTAATTACCTAGTATTGTACATATTGAATCAAGTATTTTCTAACTGAACAGACAGCTGTGCTGCTGGGGAGTTTGTTGCGCCACTTCTTCTTCCCAGCGATAGCACTAGGAAGTGGTGAAGGGCGGGCGTTTTTAGGGGACTGCTTTTTGTAATTTTGACGTTCCAAAAGTGCTGATTCTCAGCCTAATTTAAATAAATTACTTTTTATTTTTGAACGCACCATGTTTCTCTGTGCAACTCTCACCTAGAACACATCTTCAAATTACCTTTTACATACAAAAAAGTGCAGGTATCGGTACTATACAGGATGATTTTTTAACCAGCTCGCTAACTGTAACCATGAATTCAGTATATGATTCTGAAGTCCGCTGCGTTGAAATTTTTCATCAATTAATAAAAAAAAATTTGCTCTGCCGTACATTTTGACCGCGTAGGTATTACACTTTTCTATGAAACACCTGATTTATAAACGACGAAAAATTTCTACGCTGGGGGGTTTAGACTCATATGCTGAATTTATGGTTAGTTTGTGAATTGGTTAAAACATTATCCTGTATAATTTACTTTTGTCTAAGGCAGTTACAATAACAAACCAGAAATATGTGGACACGTGTGGAGAAGATTTTGGTTATAAAACAATTTGAATGATTATGTGTGTATTATGTTAATAATGATAATGGGAAGATTATTTTCATACTGTTTTGTTGATAGAGTACAGTCACGAACAAAAGTATGTATACACTCGGCTTTATCTAAAGCGATTTACTCCTTTATTTTTTGATGAAATTTTATGTTGTTACGAACATAGCATTTTCGAACCCATAGGTTTATGTAATGTGTCGTATTACAACGTTGTATTCGTTATTTCACGAAAAAATCACAATTGAAAGTTGCCAAGTGTTGACATATTGGTGCTCGTGACTGTACCTACTTATAAGGAAAACCGTTTTGTTTTTCTACTTTTCTACCACGAGGAGCTGAAGGCCAATTCTCGCAATTTAAAACGTTCAAAATCTAGTCGCAGTCTCATCTCGGCGACAAACAAATGTCAAAAATTTGTCAAAATGTAGGGAAATTAGATGTATTTTTTGACAGATTGAGACTGAGATCAGACTGTGAACGTTCTTAAAATTACGAGAATTGCCCTTCAGGTCTTACTTAAAGTCTGTTCAATCTGGTTTCAAATTGATGTTATTTCAAGTTAAACAAATATCAACTTTATTATAATGGTAATTAACTTGATTTCAGAGTGACTAGCATTATTGTTTGAAGTTGTAGCATAAACTGAACTTTATTGAGTAGGAATTAAAGTTCTTTTTCCATAAGCTCATATTTGTTTACATTTTTGGCAAATAAATCGCGAATGCAGTATAGGTACACTGATACGTGGGGGTAGGTGCGTGGTTGGTAAACATTTGTGCATTTGTTTTATTAAATGTCACTTGAAATGTATTAAAAAAACAAGATGGCGGCGCTAGTTCCGATTTTGGCCACGCGCCAGAATAACTTTGAAGCTCTAAGCAGGTTAATTTTTTTTTTAACCAGGTACTGTTGACTGATTTGGTTTAAAAACATGTGACTATAAATAAAACATACCGAAAATACCAGCTCTTTAATTCCGTAACACTTTTTCAATTCCAATCTGAATCGTTTTGAAGGATATTGCTAATCCATTGCTTCATTGTGTTCGAAAAAATTGTCTGATAAATGTTAAATGATTTTATTTCTGTAATTAGGTTTCTACAAACACTTTTACACATCCTATTATAATAATATTATAAATGCGGAAGTTTGTATAGATGGGTGGATGTTTGTTATTCTTTCACGCAAAAACTACTGAACGGATTTGGATGAAATGTGGCACACAAATAGTTTATAACCAGGATTAACACATAGGATATTTTTTATCTCGATAGTCCTACGGGATCGAAACTTATGCGGGTGAAACCGCGGGGCGCAGGTAGTCAATCATATTATTAAAAACTAGACTAGATGAGGTCGGTGTTTCCTATCCGACTACTCTGAGAAGAAAGGCCGAAACAAACTCAGAAGTCAGTCACTCTTAAAGTTCATACATAATCTTGGTCAGATCACGTGAAGACCATGTAGATTGATGTCTGAAATGACAAAATGATACTGATTGTGTGTTAGGAAATTACCCCGTCGGTATCATCATCTGCCTAGCCTTTTCCCAACTATGTTGGGGTCAGATTCCAGCCTGACCGAATGCAGCTGAATACCGGTATTTTACACGGAGCGACTGCCTATCTGACCTTCACAACTCAGTTACGGGGTAATACGATACCCCTTGCTAATACTGGTTGTCAGACTGTCGGGCTTCTGACTACCCGTAATGACTGTCAATAATCCACGAATGACAGC
Organism: Apamea anceps; assembly: GCA_951799955.1. Classification (NCBI taxonomy): domain Eukaryota; kingdom Metazoa; phylum Arthropoda; class Insecta; order Lepidoptera; family Noctuidae; genus Apamea; species Apamea anceps. Next base: position 12,965,431 of record OX637523.1, on the reverse strand, counting down.
TGGGCCAACGGTTTAACGTGCTTTCTGAGGCACGGAGCGGTTTTGGTATGTAAAGATGGTCACAAATCCGCAGACTAACCGCGGCAAGTGTCGCTTAACCTGATCGATCGGCCTGTGCGGCTGTTATTATCGCGTCGGTATAATGATATTATTAATATAATATGTAGGTACCTATGCCAATATTCTTCATGGCCGCTGACCTAATTATTCGTTACAGGGCCAGTTAATAAATTTCATGAATAAAGAACAGTGGCCATTAAAAGGTTTAATTTTGTTAATCATTTTGATGATGAACTGGATATTGTGGGCAAAGTTGTCTCGTTTAGAGAGGCTTCATTATGTAAAATCATATTTTTAAGAGCACACCTGCGGCGTAATTGCGTCACACAAACAATAGCAATGTTTTTAATTTTGACAGTTCAACCACATTCATTGCATTATTTACGTTGTTGAGCAGACAAATTTTTCGAACATATGAAGCAATGGATTAGGAATAACCTTCAAAATGTTTCAGGTGGTGATTGGACGCGTGTTACGCAATTAAGGCGCTGTTATCAAATCTATGAAAACACTTTCGGTAGTAAATCAGCCGTAGAGAGTCGATGCAAGATTTGATGGCTGGGTCCTCTATCTTGTTATATCACTGACGACTTGTTTTTGTTTTTTTTAGGTCACTTCCATTCACCAGAAAACTCTGAATCATCATCTGCCAAGCCTTTTCCTAACCAAACATTCAACTGCGTTTCATTCTAGCCGGATACAGCTGAATACCAGTATTTTACATAGAACGATTGCCTATCTGAAAACCACAGCCCAGTTACTGGCTAACAAGATACAAGAATCAGCCTACAATGTTCCTACTGCTGGCATACAGGCCTGGGGGCCTACTCCGAAGTGCAAAGTGCGAATGTTCGGATCGGACCGACACATGGCCGAACCGAATATTATTGAAAAATGCGAAAAATGTTCGGATCGGCTCAGTTGGGTCGGGACCATAGTCAATATTCGAAAGAGTGTAGGAGTGTAGGATCAGAACTGACCGAACCAAATAGTAACTTCGTAGCAGAAAACGGCCGAACATTCGGCCGACACTACTTCGGAGTAGACCCCCTGTTCTCTTCGAGAGGGAGTCGGCTGTAATCTACCACGGGGGCCCAGTGCGTGTCGGTAGATGTCAAATGTCTTCGAATTTTTGGTTCTAGGAAATGTCGGTTTTCTCACGATGTTTTTCTTCACCGTTTTGAGAGCAGTGGTGATGAAATTATTTACTCAAAGTAAAGCGCCTGGCTGGGTTCGAACCACGACCTACATCTCGTAAGGTCTCTCTCAAAATACAATAATAAACAGTACAACATAAAATTAAATTAACAAGATGTACGAGAGCGAACCTATCTTCATTACACTTTAGTGAAAAGGTGTCGTAAACAACTCAATATAATGAAATACATTCATATTTCATCTTGTTCGTTGGAGCTACGTTTTTGAAGTTCATGTGTCTGAAATATTCTTGACGTTATTATAATAACGTGTGAAATGTGTCGTATATGTCGTTGAAATATAATTCTTTTTTTTTTAACGAAAGGAAAGGAAAACAGACAAAAGGAAAGTCTGAAAAAGGAGTTAAAAAGAAGATTTGGTAAAGGATGGTAGATTTTGCGGTAAAGATTTTTTATCAAATTCTTCAAATTGCATTTTAAATTGTTGGAGTAATGAAATTCATCAGCCTAAGGCAATGTTACTGGACGAGGCCACCTTGATTGCACGCCACAGTTCATTTCTCCCGTAGTGCATGGAGACGCTTCGGCGACCGCTGCTAGACAAGGTCTGTCAACACTTCCCATATAACTTAGCGTGTTAACTGGTGTTACCGTTTACTCATAAAAAACTATCAACCCGTGACAATTCTGACAATGCCTGTGTTAGCCAAATTTGCGCTCAGTACTAATTACGTCTGCACGAATAATATTAAAGAGCAGTGGTATCTCAGTGGTAACAGCCTCGACGTACAAGTTGTAGGTCGTAGGTTCGAACCCACGCAGGCGCTCTACTTTGAGTAAATAATTTCATCACGGCTGCTTTCAAAACGGTGAAGGAAAAAATCGTGAGAAAACCGACATTTCCTAGAACCAATAGTTGGAAGACATGTGACATCTACCAACCCGTACTGGCCCCGCGTAGTAGTTTACAGTCCACTTCTCCTCGAATAGATGAGGCCTGTGTATCAGCAGTGGGGATGTTATAGGCTGACTGTGATAATGATGATGAATATGAATATTATTAGGACTGCCACTTCTAGTCGCTAATGGTGCGACCATTCCATACTCCGTGATTTATCGCTTAGGTACTGTATACCTATAATTCCTCTATATACCATTTGTTAAATACACCGTATCAAGTGCTCCACATAAAATATTCAATTCACCTTCATCACCTCATTTTATATGGAACCGTTCAATCATGTTGTAAAACAGCCTTCCTTGAACTTAACTTAATTGGTATTGATCGACAACAATATAGAAACGTTTGTCCGCTTTTTGGATATAGATAATGTTTATGGCATTTATGGGTCGAACCAGTGTCAATAGGTAGTGATGTGTTTAGATTTAGTAGTAAAGTTTGGCCAGCGAGTCGTGGCACAAGGACATGGCGGCAAATTTAAAAAAATCTTCGGCTGGTAACATAAAATAGCTACCACCAATATAAATCAGTTTTAGCTAGTTTTCAACCAGGTTTTGCAGTTGATAATCAGCTTTAGGTACTAGTTGTCTGGCATTTTAGCTGAACTTGGCCTTTTTGGTGCAGCCGTGGAGCACACTTTCCTGCTAATTTCTTACATCGGACTTTACACTTTCCATTTGATTTTTATTTGTTGCTATCAGAAGGCCAATTCTCGTAATTTAAAACGTTAAAAATCTATTCGCAGTCTCATCGCGGCGACAAACAAATGTCAAAAACTTGTCAAAATGTAGGGAAATTAGAAGTATTTTTTGACAGATTGAGACTGAGATCAGACTGTGAACGTACTTAAAATTACGAGAATTGCCCCTCGATGTAGATATGTCTTTTAGTCTGTGCTGCATAAATATATTTTCATTCTTTCATCTTTCGCTCCCAAAAGAATAGAGATAACTTAGGGCAGGAGAATGATTATGACGACGTTCAGCAAAAAGGGATTACAGTAAAACCCAAAGCCAACAGACCGACACGGGAATCGACGCAGAGGGAATCATCAATTATAACCATTAACAGTATTTTTATCTCACGAAGCGATGCGGGCTTTATAAGATAAAAATTCTGTACCTCATTATGAATTCGAACACAAGAACTCACGTTTGGCAGTCCACCGTGCAATCCTACTTAAGTTTGTGAGGATGGATGGATGGATGTTTGTTACTCTTTCATGCAAAAACTACTGAATGGATTTGAATGATAATTGGCACACAGATAGTTTATAACTAGGATTAATACATAAAATACTTTTTATCCCAATATTCCCACGGGATTGACACTTATGCGGGTGAAACCGTGGGGCACAGCTAGTAATATTATAAACGCTAAAGTTTGTGAGATTGGATGGATGTTTGTTACTCTTTCACGCAAAAACTATTGAACGGATTTTGATGAAACTTTACATTAATATAGCTTACATATTAGAATAAAAAATAGAATACTTTTTATCCCGATATTCCCACGGAATCGACCCTTATGCGGGTGAAACCGCGGCACTGCTAGTTACCAAATAGATCAATCATGTTCTCAAGGAACAACTAACATTATCCACAACAATATAGCGCATTGAAAGTTAATGCAGTTCATATCAAATTTCATTGAAACCGTCTGTTGTTGTACCGACAATATTTGCTTAGTTTCGAAAATGCACGAAAGGACGGTCAAGGAAAACAATATCATATTCCGATCACACAAAATTATACATGTTCTTTGCAAAACAAACTATAGTTACGTTTACTTATAGAAACCAATAAAAGCTATTTCATGTATTCGCATCTACGCTTCAGAAACTTGGTTTGTAGTAGGGGTAAGTGTGATGGAGGCCATATTAGAGGACGGCCTCCTCTAATATAACGTCATATAGGAAAACAGATGACCGATAGGGCTGAAAGGTTCTGGAGTGGCGACCGCGTACCGGAACACGTAGCGTTGGAAGGCCTCCCACAAGGTGAATCGACGACCTTGTGAAGTCCGCAGGAACCCGTGAGATGCAAGAAGCATAAAACCGGTCGAAGTGGAGGTGCTTGGGCCTATGTCCAGCAGTGGATGTCTTTCGGCTGAAATCATGATGATGATGATAGGAAAAAAAACCAACAAACCAACCTACTTTCATAAATAGCATTTCAGTGACGTCATTTGCCGGTAAAAGGCAGACGCTAACTGGCAACCACCGCTCTTCTAGAAACCGTTGCTTTAGTACTGAACCTGGCGGTGCGGTGGTGGAAGCAAAAACCTGACATTTTGGTTTATATATCTAGGAATTTAAATAAGGTAGCATGTAGCCTGCATGCAGCTTTATCTAATGATACTGATGTCTGTAGCTATCTTAAAAAAATGTAAAACATTAGTGAGTTCTAGATTTGAAATGATTTGACAGTGAGAAAGGTGAAGTAACGAACTAAGAAATGTATTTTTTATTTATATTTTATTAAAAGAAATTAAACGTATTTTCCAGTATCATTTCGATTTGCACCCGTTCATATATCTTCCACATTAAAGAGTCCTTGATTAGTTGGAGCCAATTTTCTTTACTTGCGGAGGTGCATGCGGAGATGAAATAAAGAAAGAAAAATTGTGGTTTTTTTATCACAGAAACTCGTGCATATTAAAATAGAGGATACGTATAATAGAGGTACGATTTCTTGCGGGAATTCCCTATTTGCGGAAGCTAGGTTCAATTATAACCCTGGTTCGAAGATAAATAAGTAAATAGCTTTACCATCACGGATATCTTTACCATAATGTGGGTAGGTCGTGTTCTCGTTAGGCCGGGGCTTGGGGGAAGCGATAACGTCATTAACAGCTCAGACGTGGCCGTGAGCGGTCGTCCTAGTGCGAGATAGTTGAATATTAATGTATGCAGATACGAGTAATATGTGATACACGAGTTTGTTAGAGGTACAATATTCAATTCAATTGTGACCCGTTTATGTTGAGTTAAATAATGTACGATGTTTTAATTTGAGTTTTGATTCGAGTTTAGTATTTAATGCTCAAGACTACCATGATAGACAGAAATTAGATGATTGTTTAATTAATGCATTAACACTAATAAATGCATTATGTCAGGTGTTCCTTTTTTTGGAAAGAAGATATAGTTGATGACTTTCCCTATGCCATTATGAATGTGATTTATTAAGGACGAATTTCATCAATGAAACTGAACGCGATCAGCGCATCTAATGATCTAAGCCGCGTTGAAGTGCTGTCAGCGTCAATATTCCACAACAAAGATGACACTGACAGCTCTTGAACGCGGTTTACACACTGTGTTGATTGCGTTCAGTTAAATTCGCCCTTAAACTTTGCGATCAAGACGCGATGTATTCCCAAAATCATGTACTAAAATTTAAAAGACTACTTAACAATGTACAGTCAGCAACAAAAGTCAATTTAACACTGTTACTTTTACAAATCATCTGAATTGATACAAAATGATGCGATACGTTGGTTTTCTCTATTTCATGTAACAGCAAAGAGTTAATTATTCTTAAATATTCTATTACTATATGTTTTTTAAGAATATTTTGCTCAATAATTAAGATTTAAACAACTAAAGTGTTAACCGACTTTTGTTGCTGACCGTACCTACATGAAAATTAAAATTGATTATCAATTTATTTCTCCTTTTTTCAAATACCTAAACTTAACGCCATACATTGCACCCTAATTAACTGTTTCAGTACGAATCAGCGCGTGGGTATAAAATAGCCGTTGTTTCATACCTCCGTCCATTATCCTTTGTTCATTAAAACTTTTTGCACTCATCGCAGTTTCCGTGAGCTCGGAGAGCAGCGGGGGCGATAAGCTGCTGGTACTCTTAATGAAAATATAAAAATATTCGTTCATTTTACAATGGAGTTTTATATTTTTTTACAAAGCAGAGGTGTCAAGCAGGTAGGTCACGAGCATAAATACTTTACAGTTATTCTCGATAATATGGATATTTATTATGTTATGAACATATAACAATATAATAACTATGAAACCGCACCCTAATTGCGTAACACACTCCTGAATCATTTTGAAAGATATTGCTAATACATTGCTTCATAATTATGTTCGAAACATTAGTCTGCTCAACAACGTAAATAACGTAATGAATGTTGTTGTCAAAATGAAAGCCATTCCTACTGTTAGTATATAACTAAATACCCTGCAGGTCTTTTTTGAAATACGCCTACTTTATTTCACGAGAAAATCGCTTTTTAATTTTGCGTAAGTGAATGGCCGCGTCCTAATCAACGCGATTGGTTTGTACTTTTTGTTCGGCGAACCCGAAAGCGTGGTCGCGTCGACAGAGGGCACTTTGTAGTTTTCCGAACAAATTATTGACATATGAACATGACGATCGCATAAATATGCGATCGTCATGTTGGTCGTGCCGATCGCATAAATGATCGAACGTGCAAATGCACGTTCGATCATTTTGGGACGCGGGGTAAGATATTTGTGCTCGTGACTCTTCTTGACTACATTGGCGGAGGTGTGCTAAGGCCCTCGGAGAATTTGAAATAAATTAATGAGTGAATGTGTATAATAAATAGGTATACAAAGTCGTTAAACATACAACAGAAGAAAAAACAGTTAGTCTAGAGGCCCCAAATCAGCTTCCCCAGTGTTTTCCATTCTAATTTCTGAATATAAAACTGTAAATAGAAGTTGCTCCGACTTTAATAAGTCCCAATGGCAACGTTCAACACAGTGGGAAGGAATGGAACCCCTCATAATAACACAGTTATTTTATATACCCCACGCACAACAAAAAATAGGAGAAAGGCTGTGTACCTAGTTAATTTATTAGAGTGTTTATTATTATTTTGTTGGTATAATAGACGCGTTGGCCTGGTTTAATAATATATACGTTTCTTGAGAAACCGGTTGTGGGTTTAAAGCTTTAGGGCGTAGACAAAATGATATTCTGTATGATATGTACATAGTTAAACACAAATTCATTTTAAAATGCAATCAATAAACTCTCCTCCTGCTTCATAGGATAATCTAGAGTCTAGACAAAATGAAACTGGTTGCTAATTTAATAGATTTTTTATTTTTATTAATTTGAAATAAATGGTTTGTTGTTGACTTTGAAACGAGGATTCAATAAGGTCAAAGTTACCACGGCCTACTAGTCAAACCATGAGGTTCGATTCCCAGGTCACGTAAAATTATATTGGGTTTTTCCAGCGGGAATTTCTTAGTAACAGCCCGGAACTATCTCCGGTTGATGGCAATAAGCTCGCCCCCTGTTACAAGGGACTGAAAAACTGGAGAAATGTAGGTGTACTATGTGGGTAACCTCTGTTTAACCCTTCGAGGAAAACAGTCGTGATATTATGTTCTCAATTACCTATTTCTAAGAAGATCTCATCTTGGAAGTGAAGCAATAAAAATGAAACATTCGACGAAACCGAATATAATAAAAGAGATTTCCAACAAAGGATCATCTCTCTCTCTGAATGACAACACAAACCTTCATCTCACATTACCGCATAATCTTTATTTCTTAAATGACATTCTTTATCTTTTCTGACACAAGTTATACGTACATCAGAAAGTTGTCAAAGTTCTGTAGTGAATACTCTGGAGAATTTATTAATATTGAGTTTACGTCCAAAAGCTGGCACTTGGGAAACCTGTAGGGCTGTTACCTTTTGTAATTTATGTACTTAGATATATATATATATTTGTTGGCCCAGTGGTAACGACCGTTACTTACGAGTTGTAGGTCATACGTTCGAACCCAGACAGGTACTTTACTTTGTGTAACTTATTTTATCACCGCTGGTGAAGGAAAACATTGTGAGGAAACCGGAACATCCTAGAACCAAAAATTCGAAGACATGTGACATCTACCAACCCGCACTGGGTCCGCGAAGATTACGGCCCACTCCCTTTCACAGAGAGGAGGCCTGTGTCCCAGCAGTGGGAACATTATAGGCTGATTATGTATGTATATTTTTGTTTGAGTTATTTCCTGTCGAAGAAAATGTCGCTTACGAAAGTAATTAATAATGGTACCTACATTTTTAATTATTTTTGTAAACTAAATTTTCTTGAATAATCTATCTTCTTCTTCTATATAAATAAAAATGAAATGCTGCTCGTTGGGAAGCGCATCATTTGAGAACGGCTGAATTAATTTGGCTATTTTTTGTTCTAAAATGTTCGTAATAGTCCGCATTAGGTTGGTCCGTGGATGGGTGACCATCTTCAATTATCTTATCTATCTTCATATACCAATACCCCTCCGACCCTCCGTGCTTCGGAAAGCACGTTAAGTCCCGGCTGTCATTTCTGGAACTTTGACGGTCGTTACGGGTCGTCAGAAGCCCGAATGTCTGATAACCAGTCTTACCAAGGGGTATCGTATTACCAAGGAACTGGGTTGTGGAGGTCAGATAGGTAGTCGCTCAGTCAATGTAAAATACTGGTATTCAGCTGCATCCGGTTAGACTGGAAGCCGACCCCAACATAGTTGGGAAAAGGCTCGGCAGATGATGAGTCCGCATTAGGTTTTTGTATGGAAACAAAAATTGAGAACGTTTTTTTTTATGGGATTTTTGTATGAACTATTGAAATTTAGACAGGACGGCATCTGTCGGTGGAATTGTTCGGTTTACTGTCAGAATAAAGCGGCTGTTATGTTATGCAACTGCTAGTATTATGCCTAACGCATATTGGGGAAAGCAACCCGCACTGGGCCTGCGTGGTGGATTATAGCCCACTCCCTCTCACAGAGATGAGGCCTGTGTCCCAGCAGTGGGAACATTATAGGCTGATTAATTATGATATTGGAAAGAGCCCCGACCAAAACACAACTCCCTGTAAAAATCCTCCTTCGGCACTTTCATACATTTTTTAAGAACCAACGCACACTACAAGCGGGTTACACTGTACTTTTTGCACGAAAATGCGTTGCACTCCTGCCCGTGGCGGCTGTAACTTGGCTTTAAAAATTCGGTTCGATTTTGCAAACATACTCTGTCATTCGCAGGATGAATAGAAAGACTTTCATGTCAGTTTTAAACAAAAGATGTTCGCATCAAAATTAATTGGCAGGTACGTATCCCTTTTGTTCTGCATGTTCAGAAAATATATATGTGCAGTATGTACCGTCGAACAAGCTATTTGGTATACAGGCAACTAACTAGAAACTTCTTATAAACAATGTTGTAAGTGTGCTGAGTAGTCGATAGGTACTTTTACATCCCCCTCTTAAGTCATCCTCATCTACCTAGCCTTTTCCTAACTATGTTAGGGTCGGCTTCCAGTCTAACCGGATGCAGCTGAATATCAGTATTTTACATGGAGTGACTGTCTATCTGTAACCATGAATTCAGCATTATGGTTCTATAAAAATCAGCGGTGTCCCAGCTGTGTGAATATTACAGGCTGATTAGAAGGTTTTTAAAAGATTAAAAGGATTTGGCTGGCTGATTAGGATTCGGGTATAAAGTTTTTACGCACAAAATAAAATGAATAATGGCAGTGTGGTGGAAAGATGAATATTTTAGCCTGTATAGCAAATACCTTGTTCTACTGTACGTCATCCAGATTCCATGAGTATCAATATCGGCTTTCCCGCCAAGCCTTGTATGCGGATTTGTGAACATTGTGCTTTGGTATCTAAATTTTGAACGAGAACTTCGGGGAAGTTGCGTAACATACTATCAGTAGCAATGGCTTTCATTTTGACAGTTCAACAACATTCATTGCGTTATTTACGTTGCTCAGCAGACAATTTTTGCTAACATATGAAGCAATGGATTAGCAATATCCTTTAAAATGATTCAGTTTGTGATTGATCGTGTTTTACGCAATTGGAGTGCTATTCAAAGTTTAATACAGGAAAAACCGAGTATTATAACTTGCACCGACGCGCGACGGTTAAGTGGCTAAGGTCGAACATACATCTGACGGGCAATTTTCGTAATTTTAAAAACGTTCACAGTCTGATCTCAAACTGTCAAAAATACCTCTCATTTTCCTACATTTTGACAAGCTTTTGACATTTGTTTGTCGCCGAGATGAGATTGCGACTAGATTTTGAACGTTTTTACTTAAGAGAATTGGCTTTCTGTTTTTGCAAATATGCGGATTGTCAAAAATATAAAACTGCTGAAAATAAGCTACCGAAAAGCTTATCCTATTGAAAGTTGTTGTTAAAATACGAAACGCTTTGAAATGAAAATCAAAATATTTTATTTCACATAAACCTACATGGGCACTTATGAAACGTCAAACGCTAGGTGCACGGTTCCAATTGGTTGGTGGTTTCCTATGGAAAAGAGCCGGCAAGAAAATCCACGGTTACTCTTTTAAAAATAATTGGCTTTTATAATGTTTTCAAATCACAGTAGGTCTGGGACGACAGCAAGTACTTGGTACTTAATAAAAAAAAATAGTCTATAGATCTAAAGTCTACAAGCCTTACAAAGTTCTCACATTTACAAAATATAAAAGAATCTTTCAAAACGATAAATAAAAAATAAAACCCTATCCTATATACCCACGGAGATGGCGGGATGACCTGGACTCCTTTATTAAAGCCTGTCCCACTGCTGGGCAAAAGCCTCCCTTTGCCCAACAGTGGGACAGTAACGGCTAATAAAATATAGCCACTTGGCTAGACCGCCTTGAGGAGTAAGAAGTTTTGATTTGATTTTAGTTCATAACTTGGCTTTATTATTAAAATGATCACAAAAGAATCAGCAGCATGACAGACGGCCTTTTGTTACTGTTTTTTGAACGCTTGAGGCTATATTGAAGCAGTGCCATTTTTGGCAAGTACCTTTTTTTTCTGAAAATAAAACACTTAACACTAATCGCCATTTTTTCTCGGACCCTCGACGCTCATAATCTGCCTTGCCTTTTCCCAACTATGTTGGGGTCGGATTCCAGTCTAACCGGTTGCTGCTGAATACCAGTATTTTACATGGAGCGACTGGCTATCTGACTTCCACGACCCTATCACTGGGTAATACGATACCCCTTGGTAAGACTGGTTGTTAGATTTTCGGGCTCCTGACTACCCGTAACGACTGTCAAAGATCCGCGTATGATAGCCAACGGCTTAACGTGCGTTCCGAAGTACGGATGGGTCTGAGTATGTAAAGATCCCATCCACAGACCATCCGCGGCAAGCGTAGCTTAACCTGATCGATTGACCCGTGCGGCTATTATTATTTAGCCACGGGACCCTCCCTCGGGGTCCCGTGGCTAAATAATAATATCGAGGACTCGACCTCGACGCTATTTTTCAAATAAGCTTACAACTTATAGGTAAGGAAAACAATGACCCACTTTTTGACGTTCGCGGCAACCCTAACCGCCAGTAGCTGTGTTACTCACTCGAACGAACCACAAAGTTTCTCACCCTGGGATATGTTATCATAAACCAGCGCCACATGCGGATTTGGGAGAAACTATTTTTGAGTTATACTGCCCCAGATGTCAAAGTTTTTTTAGTAACTCGTCTGTTTGTTTTTAGAAAGGTTTTTAGGATTTTGGGTATGAATTTTAATTGGGTTAAAATGTATTAGAAAAGGTTCATGATATTTTGTTGATCTAAAAAATTTACCCCGGTCAGGTTCGACCTTACCCCACGAGTGTCAAAAATATAAATTGAATGGTACAGTATTAAATGTGTCATAGGATGAAATAAATGAGAATACTTCGGTAAAAATTTGGACCATTTTAATAAAATATGTGACCTGGCCGTTGGTATTTGATTTTTAAACTCCATTTTAAAAGGGTGACTTTAATTGTCACAGATACTGAAATAAATGTGAATAAGGTTCTACAGCTGCGTCCGGTACGTTCAACAGAAGGTACTTCTAATGTGCTGAATACGGCTAACGAAAGTTTATTTGTTCAATATACAGCCAAATAATATTACTATTTTAATTACATATATCCCTCTTTGAATTTAACGACGACATAATATATTTATTTTATTTTAATTTTTTATTTGATTTTAATTTTGTAATAGTTAAGGACTATGGACATTGTCTGAAATAAATGAATTGAATAATAATAATCCCCCTGACCGATTTCGGTTACGGTGGCCAATCTCAACGGAGATTACCCAGGTTCACAGGAGATATTATAGTGTACAAGTGTGTGCGCAAACACAGGTGCACTCTCTGTTCCTTTACTCTCATAGTCCGATAGGACGGGAATCTGACACGACCGGGGAGAAATCAGACGCTGGACCAACGGCTTTACGTACTTTCCAAAGCACGGGGGTATCACACCGCCACCTTCCAAACTCCGGGCTGTTACTAAGAAATTACTAATGGAAAAACTCAATAACACTTTGCCCGACCTGGGAGTCGAACCCAGGAACCCACGCTCAGCAGTCGCCCTTGTGACCACTAGACCAACGGGGTATACACACACCCTCACATACGGCATAAACAGCCATCAGCGTAGTAACTCGAAAACAGAATCATAGTTAGTCGGGCATGATTAGGCACCGGCTGAATCATGCCGACCCGAACATGTATGTAGCACTTTTTGCAAACTCTATTACCCCGGCCTATCCATAAATTAATGAAAAATGAAAATACTATTATTTTTTACCTCGTAAAATGACTTACTCTTAAAATGACTCGAACACAAATAAAAATATCGAGAGGACCCTTCGATTATAACTATACATAGTAACTATTCAGCCACTTTTGTTTCGTAATAACATAATATACAAGGTGTTGTTTTGCATCCTCATCAAATTCAAGGAGGTAACTATGCTACTGATTCTCGACATGAATCAATAATAAAATAAGTAGGTTTTTTTTTCTAATTTTCGGAAATGGGCATGTGTGGGACACGCATTTTAAAACGCGGCCTGTTTGAAACCGCACTAGGCTGTATCTGCCCTTTTACACACACATAAAAACGCGGCCGCTTATACGATACCATAACGCGATTCTGTTCTTTGAAAGTGGTGTATTCTGAAATACTGTCAAACTTAAATAACTAAAAATCAAGTTGTATTCATTATTTACCAGGGATCGTAATTTTATTTGATTATTTATGTCTTTCATAACAGTCTCCTGAAATTTGACAAGGATGCAAAACAACAGCTTGTATAGATAAGATTTCTTATTTTTTTTAAACATTTTATACATAAAAAAGCATGCAAGATATTACGTCGTTTGAGTCCAGTCATGTTTAGCCGTATAGAGTATCGGCGTACAAATATTTCCATAACATTGAAAATAATTAATAAAAAGAATATATAGATTGTCCTTTATTGACTAAAAAACAGACTTGCAATACAAGGCCGTATCCTAACCAAAGCGACCGTCGTGCGAACACACTACCGTCTCGTTCATTTCGTTTGGTAAACACGTGTCGTCGCACCGACAGAGGGTGCCTTCCAGCCGGTCGATTCTGTAAAAATCTCACCGTGAAAACTCAAGTGAAGTGAGCTTGATGTGAGTTGTCAGTAGTGTCAATCCCTAGCATTATTTGGAATGACAGCTCACTCCACGCTCACTTCACCTAAGTTTTCACGGTGAGATGGTTATAGAATCGCACTGCAGTTTACCGAACAAATGGGTGACATATGAACACGATAATCGCATATCCACGCGACCGATCGCTTTGCTTATGATGCGGGGGATGCCTTTGATCTTAATTCCGTTATCTCTGAAATTTTAAATATCTTTGACAAAGAATTTGAAAGAGGCCGTCTTGATTTCTACATTAAAACAAGTTTTCAAAAGCTTTTTAACTTTACAATTTCATTGAATTTTCAATTATTAAAATAATGAGATAAAAGGCGAAGATTCCTTCAGACATGGCATTTATTTTGATTTGATAATTTTTAGATGTTTTAAAATATTATTACGTTTTGTTTGCGTGGATTTGAGGTTGTTAAACTTAGGTATTTATTTTATGTAAAAGTTTAGTTGTAAGTTTTGAATATTTTAGAATGACATCAGGTTTAGTTTTTAATCAGTCGGATGGACGGACGATGAATGCGACGGTCGCTTTGGTTAGGACGCGGCCTTATACTGCAAAGACAGACTTGCAGTGTAAGGCCGCGTCCTAACCGATTTCTACAAAATGTTCCATAGTGAATATTTTAATAAATAGTGAATATAATTATTATCTGTTTGGCTGCCTCCTCCGTGTTTCGGAAAGCACGTTAACCAGTTGAACCCGGCTGCTATTCGTAGACCTTGACAGTTGTTACGGGTACTCAGAAGCCTAAAAATTTTAAAGTTACTGAGGCCTGGGCCTGGCCTGGGCTTACTGAGGTATCGTGTTACTCAGTTACTGGGTGGGTGGTCTGATAGGCAGTCGCTCTATGAAAAATACCGGTATTCAGCTGCATCAGGTTCGACTGGAAGCCAACCCCTAATTAGTTGGGAAAAGGTTAGATAGATTGTTATTGTGTATAATGTATCTATATAACTATAGTATATCTACCTCTAGGCTGTAACTTAACCTAAGGGAACATACGTGAAGTCTACGTAACTATGTAAGTATATTTGTTGCTGCTTAACGAGTTTCCAATACTTAATCACTTTGATTTCGAAATAATTTGATAACATTAATGACTTATACGTGAACAAAGTCATATTACGAACTTATGTTATTCACATCAAAGTATGAATGTGACTAGCTATAGATTGTGTGTATGCTTGCTGCATATATACAGTCTTTCTTGCCGTTTTTTATGCAACCGCTGCAGAGACGCATGCAAATTTAACTCAGTCGTCGTGTCCGCAGTTTTCCTTCAGCTTTGGAAGCAAATCTAGATTGTGATATGTTTTCAGGAAGCGTGTGAGATGATTTTGTGAGATGCATACCGACAAAATGATCTGGGATTACTGTTTAGAAACTTCACTGTGAAGCCGGTTTGCTATTTATGGAGACACAAAAACTGAGGTCTGAGGGGTGATGCTTGCCTACTGAGATTCAGTTTTCTTTCATACTGACGCATTGAATTAGTATAAGGGCTGATTTTTCCATCGCCAGATAACTTTTATTCGAGGAATAAAATTGACGTTTGACAGATTTTGTATAAAATGACTGTCAAAATTTCAAAATTATTCCACGAATACAGTTATCAGATGAACGACAAATCAGCCCTAAGTCGTCTAAGGTTGCCTCAATTACAACCAAATCAACAACCTTATTGATCAAATCAAAGAGCAATTTTGCGTGTACCTACGAGTTGCGGTGACATTTAATTCCTGCCGCGATTGACAGTTTGTCATATTCATACTCTCGGATACCTCTCCTGATTACATTCTCAAAACTTATGTAATTAAACCTACTTTGATAGGTAAAGTTCGTACCTGTGTTTGTCTTTGACATACTTCTTGGCGATGTTTTGTCTGTGTTTAACTTTGCAGACCAAACCTCTATATACTTTGGTTTGGGCTTGTTATAAGTTGACCTTTCTCGCAGTTGAAGTGTTAAATGATGAGGGGTCAAAGGTCTATTGGTTCTTGATAATCTGTAGTGAAAGATAAATAAAAAGTTTTAATATGAATTTGAATTTGTGACTAAATTAGGCTTGCAATAATATTCCAGGTCAAACTTTGAGTACGAACCAAACTCATTCTTAGCAATTGTTACAAAGGTACTATGAAAAGTGTGATGTGCTAACTCTTGAGGTCTTCAATCAAACCACACAGTACATTTTTATGTATCTACCGTATTTACCAATATTTAAAAGGGTTTTAGTTATACGTAGTTACATATATAGTTTTGCAGACAATTAATTCCAGCAATTCTCCGCTTTACAAATAATGTACAAATGCAGGATGACAGGGACATCGACACGTAACCTGTTACCATGCATTCAGTACATGATTATAAACCCCAGCGTTGAAATTTTTCGTTGGTTATGAAAAAAAAAATTGCTGTTCCACACATTTTCCACGCATTTGTCTATGATACTGCAGTTTTTTTTTTGTCTTTACAAAGTGACATTTCTTTTCTTAATAGTTGACATTGCGCCGTAGAAATCTACACACGATCTGTCGTTGTCTGTCGTTCCTACGGCGGTTCTGCTACGCGTGCAGTCTACCTATTCTGTAAAAATCTCACTGTGATAATTTAGGTAGATTGAGCTTGAAGTGAGCTGTCAGGCATCTGGTGGAATGACAGCTCACTTCAAGCCGCGGCCGTTTTGTGTCGGCTAGAGTGAATAGGCTCATAATAAATTAGTGCGCTTACCATCAACGATTGCATCTCTGCTTTCCATCAGGCGGGATCGCAGTCAAGCGCTAGTTTATACAATTAAAAAAGAAAAAAAAAATGTGACACATGTTTCCCCCAACCCTTTCTTATTTTTTTTTTTGTGTTTTATGTTCTTTTTTTGCGTCATGTTTACTGCGAATAAACGTTTTTTCTTTCAAGCTTATTTCGTCTAAGTTTTCATGGTGAGGTTTTTACAGAATAAACCAGCTGGTTTGCCTAAGATTCCACTGTCTTAAAAAACCACACACATATCTTCTCAAATTGAAGGGTCCTAACAACTATAAACTCTGCTGACATCACGCTAGGGATATATCGTGAAGGTCCTTGTTCAGCAAAATCGCAATTTTGCTCGTTTTATCCACTTATAAAGGCAATAAACTTTACCAGTAGATTTCCCGTGGGCTTGTCGAGGCGATCAATCTTCGCATAGATAATGAAATAAATTTTTTTGAATATGCTTTTTTGTTAAAAAATTACACGTTATTTTTTTTTGTTGACTAAGAAGTTCGTATGTTGTAACCAAAGTACACTGCCGAGCAATGAAAAAGATCCACCCGCAAAATGCCGACAAACACCTTAATGTCTCCTAAGACATATAATTTAAAATTTGAACACAATATTTACGTTTTTAGTTGGTAATATTCTGATGCGCTGTTAAATGTACTTCAATATTGCAGACGGCGTCATTAAGCTAGCCTTTCCCGTTTAGGAGTAATTTGGTGCTGTCACTGGAACTTTTTCATTGCTCGCGAGTGTAGTAGTTACTATACAAAATTTTACAGTAACTATTCCATAGCATAGTTAGACTATAGTGTTTCCACTGCTGGGACAAAGGCCTCCTCTCTGTGAGGGAGTGAGCCATAAATCACCACGCAGGCCCAGTGATGGATGTGGAAAAAAATCGAAGACACATGTCTTCGATTTTCTTAAATCTAGGACATACAGGTTTCTTCACGATATTTTCTTTCACCGTTTTAAGAGCAGTGGTGATGAAATTAAATACACAAAGTAAAGTGCCTGCCTGAGTTCGAACTTGCGACTTCCAACTCGTCAGTTGAGCCAGATACCTCTGAGCCACCACTACTCTATAAGGCTTTGATTAAAATCGTTCGAATTTACTTTACGTTTACCTTGGTCGTTCTTGCTAGGACCTCTGAATATGGATATCTCATATATACATATGCAAAACCGTTCGAAAGCATACATATAGCAGCCATATTCATAAATCTATCTGTAGATCCTCACATGGCCTTAATACCCTGTGCCAATACTATCCAGGATGGCAGGGACATCGATGCGCAGACTATAACAAAATTTTGCGTCGGTTATCAAAAAGCTCTTACAACCCTTATCCGGAACTCTGTCGTGAAATATGATTCTGCGGTATTTAGAACTTTGCAGAAGCAGAATCATAATGTCTGATAAATTTCAGTAAATATGATGCATGTCTAACATTACATCAAGCCTGTATTCTCCGAAGGGCTAGGCAGATGTGCACCCATATTTCAACAGTTAT
This sequence comes from Apamea anceps, assembly GCA_951799955.1. Lineage (NCBI taxonomy): Eukaryota > Metazoa > Arthropoda > Insecta > Lepidoptera > Noctuidae > Apamea > Apamea anceps. The sequence goes on along the minus strand of OX637523.1, from coordinate 12,947,457 downwards.
GTTTAAATCCCACCCAAGATAGAAGGCTATCTTTTTTCTTTCTTTCCTTTTCTCATAGGATGAAATCGTTTTATTGAATAACTAAGACACACCCAATCAATCCGCCTAGTCTTTTCCCAACTATGTTGGGGTCAGCTTCCAGTCTGACCGAATGCAACTAAATACCAGTGTTTTCATGGAGCGACTGCCTATCTGACCTCCACAACCCAGTTACTGGGTAATACGATACCCCTTGGTAAGACATAGTTGTCAGATTTTCGGGCTTCTGACGACCCGTAACGACTGTCAAAGATCCACGAATGACATCCGGGACGAACGGATTAACCTGCTTTCTGAGGCACGGAGGGGTCTTGGTATGTAAAGATCCCTCCGTGCTTCGGAAAGCAGGTCAACCAGCCACGGACCAACCGCGGCAAGCGTAGCTTAACCTGATCGATCTACCCGTGCGGCTGTTATTACTTAGCCACAAGCCCCCTAACTAAGATACAACCATCTGAAATAACAGAGCACGTAAAAATAAAGCCAAAACATAACATTTACGTACTTCTGTAAACCCAAGCTACAGAATCCTGTAGCTTGGGTTTACTGAAGTACGTAAATTTTATTTTTTGTTTATAAATAAATCATTTGTAACCGTATTTGCTGCAAACTTTGTGAAAGAGATTGGTGCTCACCAAACGAGATGAGGACTCAGAGTTCTGTGAGAAAACACAACAATTTCCTTCTACTCGCGCAACATGTAGTCTTCATTTTTTAGAGTGTGACGTATTTATTTAGGTTTAATGTAGAAGTATTTTGCACAAGCAGATTTACTGACACAGGCATCTGCAACTAGTGTGCATGGGAGATTTAATCGAGTGTCCTTAATAGTAGCTTTCATTTCTAAATGCAGTTTTCATTCTAACCCTCGACTTTTTAATGAAAAACTTAATTGATTACTATGACTAAAATCTAGGTATTAAGTCGAATGTCATCAACAATAATTCCCTGCCATTCCATCAATATTTTCCTGCCTATATTCCAATTTATTCGGGGTTGGCGCAACATGTATTTTTCTTCCATACTTCTCTGTTAAATAGAAAGCAGGAAGCAATCACAGTAGTTTCCATAACACAAATTATTAGCGACGTCTTTAATGTCAAAAGTTTATGATATTACATTTATCATAAACTTTTAACATTACTGTAAAATGAAGGCTGTGTTTACCGTAAATATTTCCTGAAGGTGAAATAGAGTTATGGGCGATATTAAATTACGTGTGTCCGGACACAACTATATTCCATACTAAAGTTATAAAATAAATTTTAGGGGCAGAGGTTGGGATAATCATTCTATCCCTTGGGCGTTATTTAGCAAAAGTTTAATACATAGTAATCTATCTCCATAAAATAAAATTAAAGTATATTTACTTTATTTTCTCTTTTAGAATAGACTACTTCATATTTTCAGAATTAATGAACATAAATATCGCTTGTATTTTTGGAAGTAGTAGGCAGAACTACACTCACATTTTGAAAATACATCTTGACGGACAAACCCAATAACATTTCGTGTTTTGCTTGGATGTGACGCATATTTTCCTCCAAGTTGTTCTTTTTTGTGTTTGTGTAAACGTATTTTCCTTCTTTCTTTTTATTTTTTTATTTCATCCGACCCGAGAATTAAACTCAGGACCTCAGCAATCACGCTTGCGACAACTAGACCAACCAAGGAAACTCAGTTAATTACAGAAATATCAAAAGGCATTTCAGGCTGATTTTTCAGTGGACAGATACTTTTTATTCGTGGAATAAAATTGACATCTGGCAGATTTTGTAAGGAAGAACTGTCAAAAATTCAAAATTATTCCTCGGATATAATTATCTGACGTGGGAGAAATCGGCCCTTATTTAAATTAGGCTAAGAATCAGCACTTTTCGAACGTCAAAATTACCTAAGACAGTCGCCCAAAACACCCGCCCTTCACCAGCTTCTCGTACTTTAGCAGGGAAGAAGAGGTCGTGCAATGAACTCCCCAGCAGCACAGCAGTTCAATTAGCAAAACTTGATTCTATACAATAGTAGGTTTGCAATGTAATTAACATTACGAGACTGAACATCATCATCTGCCTAGCCTTTTCCCAACTATGTTGAGGTAAGTTTCCAGTCTGACCTAATGCAGTATTTTACATAGCGCAACTTCCTATCTGACCTCCACAATCCAGTTATTGGATAATACGATACCCCTTGGTAAGACTGGTTGTCAGACTTTCGGGCTTCTGACGACCGGTGACGACTGTGGATCCACGAATGACAGCCGAGGCTGAGGTATCTAAGTATTTTGTGTAATTTCAGAGGTCACTGATGAAATTGAAACCTTTTTCACTAAAATGACCTGATTCTTATAAAGGTGACCCCTTTATAAGAATCAGGTCATTTATAGGGCTGACGACTCGTAACGACTGTCAACGTGATTTTCGAGGCACGGAGGGGTATTGGTATGTAAAGATGGTCACCCATCCACGGACCAACCGCGGCAAGCGTAGCTTAACCTGATCGATCGAACCGTACGGCTGTTATTACTTAGCCACAAGCCCACGAGACAGAACATTAAATTAAATTATTTGCCAAATGTCAGAACTGAATCAAAAACTATCTTACAAGTATTTCAGCAAGAAAGGTGAAAGGATATACAAATAAAAGTTAATAAAGATTTGTATTGAACGATATTTTGATTCCATTTCGTTTTTAGGGTTCCTTACCTTAGAAGGAAAAACGGAGTCCTTTTAACATCACTTCATTGTCCGTTTGTCTGTTAAGAGCCTTTTTCTCAGGAACGCGTGGAGTTATCAAGTTGAAATTAATACCAAATACTCGGGGCTGCAACCCTATGAAGCAGTGAAAAAATCAAGTTCTAAGTAAAGGCAATCAAAATATACGGGCGTTTATGTTCCGTTTATGCCGCATATTTTGACACTCGCAAGGGAATCAAAACCTATAGGGTACTTCCCGTTGACCTCGAATCATGAAATTTGGCATGAAGCAATGTCATGTAGCACAAGTAAAGTAAAAAATCCGAAAACCGTAAATTTGTAGTTACATACCTACAAATTTGTACGGAGCCCTCAGTGCGCGAGTCCGACTCGCACTTGACCAGATTTTTATAATACCTTTACCTGAAGTTTTTTATTCCCTTTTAACACACTGGCCATTATTATACCAATCCTTTTCGAAAAAGGCTTTATTTGCTTATCAGTCCAAACTGGTGATGCCTCCCCTCGCATTTTATAATCTCTGTATAGGTATGAAAAGGTTGTATGGTTGGAGCTACGGTTTCGTAGCGGCGTAGCAGGCAGCGTAGCGGCGTAGCGGGTTGCGTAGCAACTTCGTAGCAGCGTACCGGGTGGCGTAGCGGACGTCGTAGCTGCGTAGCGGGTGGCGTAGCGAACTTCGTAGCAGTGTACCGGCTGGCGTAGCGAACTTCGTAGCAGCGTAGCGGCTGGCGTAGCGATCGTCTTTGCAAACAATTTACTCAAGCAATGATGCTCTTGTACTCTAGAATCTAAGTAACAAACATATCATAATGATGTAGTTCATTGTGAGACTATCCACCTCTCCGTAACTTCTAGAATTTTTTTTTTTATTTCCTAGATGCTAATACTTGCAGTCATCTACCAATAGACAAACATTCAATTCAAGCAAAGGTGTGTACATACCTTTGCTTGAATTGAATGTTTAAAATAGGTACTTTGGTGATTTAATTTATTGTTCTGTGCCTCGTAATGTTAATTACTCTACTTACCTACTATTGTATAGAATCAAGGTTTTCTAAAATTACTAGGACGTAGTGAAGGGCGGTCGTTCTTGGGGACTGACTTATGTAATATTGACGTTTGAAAAGTGCTGATTCTCAACCTAATTTAAATAAATGATTTTAATATTTTAGTAATAAATTCAAGCAATTGTCTGCACACAAAATACCTTCTTGTCTGTGTGTCTTTCTTTAAATTCTTTCTTTAAGCAAACTATTAATAAAATCTATTTGATAATAGACTACGACAGTAACACCCCACTACCCGCTAATCGCTCTGCTTATCCACCAAACCGCAGCCTACCACTGATTTGAGGCAATTTTAAAAACCTGTGCGTATGTAAACATGTGGAGGTCATGTCAAAGAGAAGTTTACATATTCATGAGAACGACTGTTATGCCAATGTTATTGTGAACAGTCTGAATTATGACCCTTGTGTTATGTGTGTGTGTTTGTTTCATATTCGGGATGAAGAGATTAAAATTTCATTTGAGAACTTTATGGTTAGGTTTTTCATGAAAGTAATGTGAGTGTTAGTGCTCATACACACGAACGACACGCGTTAACGACAGAGGTAACTGCAACCGTCGATGAGTGTTGACGGCTGCCGTCGACAATATGCCGCTCGTGTATGTGAGCACCGTACTCAAATACAAGAGCGGCACATTGTCGTTGGCAGCGGGCGATGCATCGACGGCGCGTGTCGGCGGTTGCAGTTGCTTCTCTCTGACTTTGACGCATGTCGCTTGTGTGTACGTACGATAACGGCCGCACCCAATTACCTATCTATCATCAGTTTTGACATACTTTTTTTTTATTGATTTTTGAATTATAGTGTATTTTAATTTTACTACTTGTCATTTTAAACTGTACAATGTAAACTTCGTAAATTTTAATTTTGTTATGATCATTTTAGTTTTTATTATTGATTATACAAGTGCTGTGCACACCTATAAGTGGCAAATTCACCGCAAAGCTGTTGATATAGAATATATTTAATGTAATGGTTTAGTGAATAAGTCGTTGGTGTGTCAATAAATAAATAAATACCGAAGGTAGAAAACCTATCCATCTCTAGTATTAACGTCCCAATAATCTATATCAGTAGCCATCTGTATAACTATATTATACTGACAATTAAAATTATACTGGCTACCATCAGTAGCTACCTGTCAATAGGTTATTGAGTTCAGCCGTTAGTTGTTTTAAAATATGTCGATAAAGTGGTACATAATAGAACCTGTAACGTATAGCTGTCGGAACCAAAAACAGTCACCGTAGCTGAAATCGGCATGAGATTATTATTATTACATAATAGAATTCGACGGCACGGTTGGCGCAGTGGTTAATCGATTGACAGCTGCGCTGCGTGTCACGGGTTCGATTCCAGGACGGAACAAATATTTTTATGATCTACAAGTAGTTGTTCCGGGTCTGGCTGTTTGTGTATGTGAGTTTAAATGTTTGTAAACGCACCCACGATACAGGAGTAATTACTAGTGTGGGGCAACGTTTAAAAAAAAGAAATGTGAATGAGTTTATATAGACTTAAGAGAGTTTCTATAAAATAAAAATTAACAGTTATAACGCGAACCTATTTCGAGTCGCTCCCACCATAGTCCACTCACCAGCACGGCTTCCAGAACAATCTAGAAGGTGCGCTTCTAGATTGTTCTGGAAGCCGTGTGAGAAACAGACGACGCGCATCTTTTTTGACATTAGCTGTCTGACGTCTGTCAACACGCAAAAAGAGATTCTCTGTAATACAACTTATGAAACTTTCTCTTTGCCCCAAAACCTAATATTTTAAATATATATTATTATTTATGTTACTGGAAATAAAACAATTACAGTATATATGTGTGTATGTTAAACAATGGTAGTTTAAATAAAAATGCTCTGTATTCTGTAGGTACTACAATGATGTTAATTAAAATAGTACTTTTTTCATATACATTAATATGATTTTATATTCTTTTTGTTACTCTACCATGACGACCTTCTGTATGTATGTATGTACTCCAAATCGAAAAAAATATTAGGCATTATTATTACACGTTACCTTTTGGGATAAATAATTAATGTCACGAGAAGTAATTAGATGAACTTTAGTAGAAACCTGTTTATAAGGAGCGTGGGTTGACAATTACCTCCCTACCTGTAGGCGGGAAGTCTATCAAATCACGAAATATCAGAAAGTCATCATGGTAGGTACACATATTTCATGTTTTAATTTGTATTCATGTACTCTTTTAACTACATCGTTACGGGTAATCAGAAGCCCTAAAGTCTGAAAAACACTCTTACCAAGGGGTATCGTGCTACCCAGTTACTGGGCTGTGGCAGTCAGATGGACAGTCGCTCTATGTAAAATAGATACCGTAGATAAACCATTTATTCAGTGCACACAAAATACATACCAGAACACACAAAGGCACAATTAAATGATAACAAATTACATGAATATTTAAAAACAAAAAATGAAAATATACTTAAACAAGAAATAAAGAAAGAAAATACATTTATTTGCGGCAAACATGGCGCATAACAAAGGACAAACACAAATAACAAGTTGGAGGTCACATCCACGCAAAACTAAAGATATTAACTTTTTTTTTGTTTTTTATTAATACGTTGCCCCACACTAGGAATTTCTCCTGTATCGTGGGTGCGTTTACAAACATTTAATCTCACATACACAAACAGCCAGACCCGGAACAACTACTTGTAGGCCATCCAAATATTTGTTCCGTGCGGGAATTGAACCCGCGACACGCAGCGCAGCAGTCAATCGCTTAACCAGCCGTCAATCAAGTGACACTATGACATACTTTAAATCAAAATACTGTAAGTATAAGTATTCTGGCATTCAGCTCCAGTTATTGTTGACTCATTCTAAGCGCCCCACCAATTGTTTTATAAGCATAAATAATAATAATCGTTTATTTATAAAAAGGGAATACATTTACATTTAATACCTTATCAATTTAAAAATAGCGCACAGTTGCTAATTTGCCTGAACTAGGTTGAACCTGTGCTTCAGGCTAGAAAGTGCTTAAATACTTAAAGAAATAAATTAACAATAAATATAACGTAAAAACTAAATTTAAAAACTTAGGTAAATAAAAGTAAAATAGCACCTGCCGGCAGGATTTGCTTTTTGTTGATACTACTCGAAAAATCGGAAACGGAAAACCTCAAACGGCGCAATTATTCCAATATTATTGGAACTTATATATTCGAGCCGTTGGGGATTGAAACTCTAGTGCCATGGGGCGGACCCCATGGCACTAGAGTTTCTTGGCAATATCTTTTGTGGGCACTCGGAAGTGCCCACAAAAGATATTGCCAAGCGGTTGGTCGACTCTTCACGTGACTAAAAAGCTGGCGTATTTTTTGGCTCAAGGATCAACACTGCCATACAACGTGCAACGCTGCCAGCCTTTTGAGCACTTTTCCTGTTTACAACGAAGCTGACAAAATTGATTTAAAAAAAAAAACTCGCAAAATTAAATCGATTCCGAATAAATCTGTCGGTAACCTTTCAAGAAAACATATAAAGAATTTTGTAACATTTTCCGACTTCCACACATTATGAACACAATGGAACGCTACAGTTCTTTTGAAAAGAAAGCGCGGATTTCCCTTTGATCAAAAACACGCGCAAAAACTGTTTGATGTCAAAACGGCGCTAAACGTACCTTAGGGACCGCACACACATGTTCGGGTCTGTGCATTTGATTCCGCAGATTTTGTTGAACAGCAAAGTTCTGTAACAAGTATAAAAAAGCCACATACGCTTTCATTTGGCTCGTACCGATCGGCAAAATACAAACGACGAAAACTGGCAAACAATGGAAACTGTCGAGATAAAGCAACTGTCTAATCGGTAAAACTGACGAATCAGTGAAACTGACTAATCAACGAAACTGGCGAATTAAATAAACTGACAACTGAGGGGAACTGACCAGTGACATGCGGACTCAAAGATATGGTAGAGCCAGAAATACAAGCATTTCATTGAGTGTCATCTCCGATACACCTCACCTAATAATCGTGGAGAAAAAACAAGATATAATGACACATCTACCATTTATAAACGAGTCCGCGTATCACTGGTCAATTTCCCTCAGTTGTTAGGGCGTGTATCAAAAGTATGTGATATCACTTTTAAAAGTTTATCTAGAAAATGTAATATGCTTATCACTAATTAAATCATTACAAACTAAATTACAAATTAAGGAATGAAACGACTATAGGCTACTCTTGCCGCGGTTGGTCTGTGGATGGGTGACCATCTTTACATACCGAGACCCCTCCGTGCCTCGGAAAGCACGTTAAGCCGTTGGTCCCGGCCGTCATTCGTGGATCTTTGACAGTCGTTACGGGTAGTCAGAAGCCCGAAAGTCTGACAACCAGTCTTACCAATTTGTGTCGTATTATCCAGTCCTATCTGACCTCCACAACCCAGTTATGTGGAGGTCAGATGGGCAGTCGCTCCATTTAAAATACTGGTATTCAGCTGCATCCGGTTAGACTGGAAGCCGACCCCAACATAGTTGGGAAAAGGCTAGGCAGATGATGAAGGAATGAAACGACTTATTCACAAACCACGCGGCAATCCACCACTAGCGATACAGTGACAATAACTGAAGCAAACGCAACAAATGCAGTTGTGCCCTTTCAAACATGCTTACCAAATGGATTATCTGCATTTATTTCTTACTGTGTTTAAAAAAACTTTGGAGCCACTTGGGTTGTGTCTTTATGTAATTAAATTAACTGTATTTATGCCTTTTAGTTCGATTGTCTTTTGGGATTTCTTGTAATTACCTATGTATGTCTATTAAGCAGTGAAAACTTGGTATCGATAGATGTGCCTTTACACGCAGCCGAGTTATGCCTTTAATATATTACAAAAAAAAATGTTAGGATGCAGCTAGAGTTAATCCTTTTGATATGTTATGTAACAGAACACGTGGATTACAATGGTGCTATAAAAACAAAAGGGCATAACTCGAATTATGCCGTTCTTTATTGAAGGCACTGAACTAATCTAACATCCGTAGGTGATACGGAGTAGGACTGGACCGTAACTTAGTAGAGCTCCTGCTCGGCTCAATTTAAGTAAAACCGAGCGGCTTTTGCACCCGGCTGAGCCGAGCGCCGAGCCGAACAAATGTATACCACACCTTTCGAAAAACCTTTACCATTTTGAGGACAAAAGAAATCTCAAGTTTTCTTTCTTTTTCAGGTAACGACAATGGAAATCACCTCCACGGATTCATACGTCAACGCTTACAGAATAAAGGCTAACGCGACCTGAAAAAATGTGAAACATGAAACTTGAAATCGTCCTTGAGCCCGACAATTTTACTTTGGACCTCTCCGACTTATCAACTTCAATGTATCTGACAGATATCTATGTGAACAAGACTTTGGAAGTCAACGAAACGACCAATGACTTGGTATATTCAAACCAATTTGAAGATGATCCTCTAATAGTGTTTTTAGTGATACTAAAATGTTTGATAATGCTGTTTATCATACTGGCAGCGATATTTGGGAACTTATTGGTGATAGTGTCTGTTATGAGGCACAGAAAACTACGAGTGATCACGAACTATTTCGTCGTTTCCTTAGCCTTGGCTGACATGTTGGTCGCTATCTGGGCCATGTGTTTTAACTTCAGTGTAGAAATAACTAATGGAGAATGGTTGTTCGGGTACTTCATGTGTGATGTTTGGAACTCTCTGGACGTTTATTTTTCTTCGGCTTCTATTCTTCATCTATGCTGTATCAGTGTTGATAGATACTACGCCATAGTCCAACCTTTGGACTACCCTTTGATAATGACGACAGCAAAACTTGGAATCATGTTGGCTGTAGTCTGGTGCAGTCCAGCTCTAGTCTCCTTTCTTCCGATCTTCATGGGCTGGTATACAACGGAAGACCATTTGAACTTTCGGAAGAGGTTCCCAAACGTGTGTAGTTTCACCGTAAACAAAGTGTATGCTGTGGTGTCGAGTAGTGTTAGTTTTTGGATCCCCGGTGTCATCATGCTGTATATGTACTATAGGATCTACTTGGAGGCCGAGCGGCAGGAGAGGATGTTGTACAGGTGAGGAAATATTTTTTTTATAATAATTATCGATCAATATCGATAATAATCGATCGATCAGGTTAAGCTACGCTTGCCACGGTTGGTCCGTGGACCGGTGAACATATTTACATACCAATATCCCTCCGTGCTTCGGAAAGCACGTTAAGCCATTGCAACGGCTTTTTTTGACGTGATGCCACATGATGAATTAAAATATAAAAATAATCAGGTACTCCTAAGGGATTACTTCATTATTTTTTATGATAAGTCAATGGTACTTGAATTAGTCAATAATAACATTATGGCAGTTCAAACATTTGGACCACTAGAACTTTAAATCGTAATGTGGTGTGTACAGCTATAAGTGGAAATATGTCAACTAACTTTTGGAGGCCACTGCATATTCCATATCCTGCAATACTCCTACTTGGTGTAGGAGTGGTTGTTCTTGGGTGCTTAGTAGCTTGCATAGTACAAACAGAGATAAACGTCGATTGCCATCTCATTTCATTAAAAGTGTCTAATTGGCTTCTGCGAGTTTGCTTCGGGTCCTTGGACGCCTTTCCAAGGTCCGAGATCACTTAGTCCCGAGAAGTTTCAGACACAACAAAATTTTAAAAAAATCATATGACCGTTGAATTTTGATTTTGTAACTGTTAATATGACTGTTGGTCTTGATGCGTTGATTTCAGCATTGCCTCCCGACTAGTCTTAAGCTGATATCAGACAGTTCACTCGAGCGGCTGTTAATTTTAAACTTTTTATTTTTTCCTTGCCAGATACTTACAATATTCACCACACTCACACACCATAACGGACCAGTCTAACTCAATAGCAACACACACTCTCACACCATTATAGTATTTGAAATAGTTATTTCTTTAATTAAAACGGTTTAAAATCAATTACAGAAATAAAAGGCACAATTTGTGTATACACGAAACAAGATAAAATAAAAGATACACAAAAGATAAAATCATCAAGTAAAACAACACTTTCATAAATCTAAAAATCTTCGCCCATTCGTAAAATGAATTAACTAAAATATTGACTGTCCCAACATTATCGAGTATAAATAACGTTTTGCGCATATTTTTACCTAGTGAGTTCAGAAGGCCAATAATTCTCGTAATTTAAAACGTTCAAAATCTAGTCGCAGTCTCATCTTAGCGACAAATATTATGTCAAAAACTTGTCAAAATGTAGGGAAATTAGAGGTATTTTTGACAGATTGAGACTGAGATCAGACTGTGAATGTTCTTAAAATTACGAGCATTGCCCCTTTGGTATTTGACACCAAAGCGTTAATATAATTATTGGAAATTCGTATTGTGTTAAAATGATTGAATTAAATTACTGAACACCGTATTAATTCGAATTATTTAATTCTATAAATTTTGACAAACTATTCATTTAGGGCTGATTTTTCAATCATCTGATAACCTTTGTCTTTGTCTTAATTCGAGGAATAATTTAGAAATTTTGACAATATTATTTCATGCAAGACCTGTCAAACGTCAATGTTATTCCTCGAATAAAACTTACCTGGCGATGGCAAACTCAGCCCTTAAACTATTAATAAATATTATTTAGCAATCTACATACAATATTCCCTTTATAATATAAAAACTTGAGAGGTGTCAAGGGACACCCGGATGGAACGAAGTTCCTTTCGATTAATTAGTGAAGGAATTAATATTAGGAAGGAGTAATAAAATTTTATTTTTTTTAATTTATAATAATATAAAAATTAATAATAATAAACAAGAAAATAACTGGCTTGCTTTCTATAAGAGAGAGAGAGAGACAGACAGAGAAACGCGCGCGCCGCACGGCTTACAACTATAGCAAAAAGTGTCGTTACAACTTTTGGTCTTAATTTTTTCCGTCTAGCCCCCTTTCGCAACGCGCGATAAGGAACTTCGTTAACAGTAAAACGAGAAAATAAATTGAAAAGATCTACTCTTTTCAATTTATTTTCTCGTTTTTTTTCGTCGCTTAGATGGTTTGGCCATGTTGAGAGAATGAATGATAGGTGACTAAAAAAAGGTATTTACAAGGCATATGTGAGCGGAAATGCCCTAAAAGGACATATATGTAGTGTTGTTATTGGTAATGTCCTTAAGAAAGCACAGGTGCGTAGTACTCGTGTATGACCAGATGTACGAGTATGAACGTAACTGTAGAAAAGGAAGTGACAAATGTAAGGATCGTAACAGGTGGCGTTCTGTAGTTCCTGCCCACTCTTATGAGGACAGCGCGAGAGTTTATGTATGTACCTAATAATTATGTAAATTTCCACTCTTTTTAGGAAAATTATGATTTTACTAGCTGCGCCCCGCGGTTTCACCCGCATAAGTTTCGATCCCGTGGGAATATCGGGATAAAAAGTATCCTATGTGTTAATCCTGGTTATAAACTATCTGTGTGCTAAATTTCATCCTAATCTGTTTAGTAGTTGTTGCGTGAAAGAGTAACAAACATCCATCCATCCATAGAAACTTTCTCGTTTATAATATTAGTAGGATTGACGCAAGTAGGTACCACTTATATGGTTAACATGAATCACATGCGAATGATATCGTCACCATCTTCTTTCCTATATCTTTTTTTTTTTTTTGAGGATGGGAAATGAGAATGACCCCTCCCGCTCTGGGTGGAGCAGAAGGGAGTGTCAGACTCTTACTGACTAAAACCCACCCGTGTTCCTTCCTTAGCCCTTTATGTTCCAGGGCAGCGGTAACCCTTTCGGACGATCCCGCTACCCTGGCAGGCTTCGGCCCTATCGGGCCCCGTCACTTATGCTGACATCTCTTTGAGGCGCGCGTGGAACACATACACGCCGTCCGGCACGGGCCTAGTCCTGATCGGACGGAGAGCTACCCATTACTGTCCGCCCGCAGGCCCGCGCTACGGTGGCCGGGAGTCGTCACGCGGCTCCCGACGCCCGGAGCGTCTCCCGCGGCGGCTGAGGCGTGAGGTGCGTTCCCTCGCCCACCCCGCCACCTCCTTCGCTAGCATGACTGCTTCGCAGAAGGAGGTGACTGCCTCCCACTCCCTCTCGCCCCGGACCATGGCCTGAACCAGGGCCGGACGCGAGAGGTCGCCGCCGCTGCTTTCCTATATCTAAGGTCACCATCATTCGTTTGCCCATACCCCAATTTACTTCATGTCGGCGCAACATGTCTTTCTCTTCCACAATTATCTATCAGTCGTCATCTCGGTAGTCACCTCCTTCCTAGCCATAACGACTTTCACACAGTCCATCCATCGTTTCTTTGGTCTTCCCCTCCCCTTATCGCCATCCATATTCATACTCAAAACTTTCCTCACGACATTTTCCTCGTCCCGCATCACATGCCAACACCATGACACGTAATTTCCTTACAAATAATAAGAAGTCACAAATATTTATACTATCGTAGATACGATACGATTTCTTTGCGTCATGTTTACCGTAAATATACGTATTTTGTTTCTCTCTATGCGCACTAGTGACAGACTGTCTTTAATAGATCATGTCACCCTTTGTGAAATTTTATATATATTTATGTTCTGTAATTTGTATGGTGTACAATAAAGGGTATTCTATTCTGTTCTAGTAGGCATTGTTGTATTGTACAGACGCCAGCAGGTCAAGCTACCCGAAACTGTCAAATTTTCCCAATCAATCTTGAACCTTAATGCTTTAGCGATAAAGTTGAAAATCTATTAAAGAAATTTGACAGATTGTAGTAGCTTGATGTGCTGGCGTCTGTACCTAAAGTAAACTACATAGTTTATTACTATTTCAATGTAGGTAACTAGTGTTCATTTAGTGTTCGTACTCCTGTACCTACGCTACAATCTATATAAGTACTAATAATAAAGCTGAAGGGTTTGTTTGTTTGAACGCGCTAATCTATAATAATAATAAAAACTTTTAATTCGGACCAGTAGATATCCATATTTTTGTTAGTTACAAGACAAAACTTAAGAAACTAGACTACACTAGACTAGACTCACTACTTGTGTAGTGTGTGTGTGTGTGTGTATCTATGAAGATAACTGTAGGATTTGAAAAGTTCGTTTTGCATTTGATAGCCCAATCTTTGAGGAGGCTATTTAATATCACGCTACGACGCTTAGGATCCAAGCGAAAATAGAAAAAGGCAGAAAACTAAATAATAACGCAGGCGGGCCACACGATGCGACGCAGTGGGTCGGGGCCTGATATTTCACACGGGCAAAGGCGCAGGCAGAAGCTGATTTATTAATATTATGTTTAAAATACACAAGACACACATGCACAACTTAACTTTAAAAAGAAAACATACACATATAACGCAAGACGACGAGACAAAATATAATTAAGAAAACCTAGAACTAACTTTGGTAGGAAAAATATACTATATGAGGGAGCAAAACTTTGTAGTGAAATACCTGATGATGTGTTTAACAGTAGCAGATGGTATACACATTAAAAAGCCCTAGAAGAATACGTTACAACGAAGTACCAACACCGAATGTCACCTATTGAATATTTTAATTCTGTTGTTTTGTACAGCTGTATGTGATCACAGAGACTGTATCTACTTTTATTATATATTTTCTATACATTTCTCAACATGTAAGTGAACCGTAATGTTCTTTTTTGAGAAATAAAATGTCATTAAACCGAAAATAAAACCATTGACGACACGGTTGGCGCAGTGGTTGAGCGATCAACTGCTGCACTGCGTGTCGCGGGTTCGGTTCCCGTACGGAACAAATATTTGTATTGCCTACAGGTAGTTGTACCGGGTCTGGCTGTTTGTTTATGTGAGTTTAAATGTTTGTAAACGCACCCACGATACAGGAGTAATCCCTAGTGTGGGGCAACGTTTAAAAAAAAGCATTGAATAAGAAACTTGAAACGATAAAATGTTTCCTTAACAAAAATCGTACATAACTTTTGCAAATATTTTTAAAAATGTATGAGTAGGAAATTAAGTCTTCTAAATCTTAACAAATCCTCTACTCTCTGAGCAGTTTTAAAACACCACTGCATAATTTAGACAAGTTTATTATAGAAACTGTAGGTATACAGTCAGGGAAATTTATTGTTCAGCAAATTGACACACCCTACGTTGATTTGCCGTGTTAAAAACATTTTATACAACTGGCAAGGAATGACAGTCATGATTTCAATTTACGGACAATTGAAATCGGTAGTCAATTTCTTTAATAGTTAATTACCTGAACAGTAATAATTTGGAGCAGGTGGTAGCCACTGGGCTACCACCTGCTCCAAATTATTACTGCTATTTCGGTCGTTACCACTGGGTAACGACCGCAACTTATTACGAGTTGTAGGTGTAGGTTCGAACCCTGAAAAGCCTTTTACTTTGAGCAAATTATTTCATCACCACTGCTCTCGAAACGGGGAACAAAATCATCGTGAGGAAGCCGGCATGTCCTAGAACCAAAAA
Source organism: Apamea anceps (assembly GCA_951799955.1). Lineage (NCBI taxonomy): Eukaryota > Metazoa > Arthropoda > Insecta > Lepidoptera > Noctuidae > Apamea > Apamea anceps. The sequence goes on along the minus strand of OX637523.1, from coordinate 12,932,113 downwards.
TTCGAAGACATGTGACATCTACCAACCCGCACTGGGCCCGTGTGGTATACTATAGACCACTCCCTCTCACAGAGAAGAGGCTTTGTGAGACTCGAGGGCTCTGGAGGTGGTGTGTCCCAGCAGTGGGAACGTTATAGGCATTATAGGCATTATATTATGCCAATTTCCTGACTTAACATATCTTCATTTTACGTTACCTACTTCTTTTATTCAACGTAGCCTGGTATTCTTACTTCTTTTGAGTCATAACATTAAGCACAGTATCCAGACTTAAATAAATTCAAATACTTTAATCACTTACTACATCAACAGTTCAGTAATCTTCACTGATAGAAGCAACAGGCTCCCTCGAGATCTGACCTTTCGAGTCCTTCCTTAATGAAGCTAATTCTTATAAAGAGATAATGAAGAAAGAGGCGGGGGCGGGGCGTAGGAATACGTACTTATAAGAATTGTCTCAGAAAGTTGTGGTTGTGGCGGCATCTGCATCGCCACATGCGAACTACGCAGCACACTGACGTCACGCAAAATCCTGCATCGCGCAAGCAGAGTTTACATGAGAATCGAACCCAGGATCTCATGCTCAAGAGTAGCGCTTGCAATCTCTAGAACGATGAGGCGGTCAGTAGGTTATTATGTTCAGTGTTTTAGGCATTAACACCCAGTCTCGGAACTGTTCGTTGTCTCGTATCTTATGTACAGTCACGAGCATCAATATGTCAACGCTTGGAAACTTTCAATTCAATTTTCTTTGTGTGAAATAATGATAACAACAATAAAATACGACACATTGCTAAAAGGTATGGGTTCGAAAATACTATGTTTGTAGCAACACAAAATTTCATTAAACAAAATAAAGGAGAAAATCGCTTTTGAATATTCATGTTCATATTCGTTTATTTGCATTCCACAAGGTATAAAGATGTTCACAAGGCTTATAGCTAGGAGCCGTTGTAGACCCGGTCAGGGCACAGCAAAATTATAGTTATACATATTTATATTTATTAAAAAACTAAATCGTAGGAACAAAAATCAAAATAAAATAAAGTCAAGAGTATACATACTCGTAACTTTTCATAACATAAACCCACTCCTTTCTATGGTGGTAGCCAGAAACTGCAAAAAAAATCACTTTATCGTACTTTTACCTAAAAAAATTCAAGTAAAATAATCACCATTCGTTCCTAAGCCACACTACAAACATCAATAGTTCAGTAACCTTCACTAATAGAGGTAACAGGCTCCCTCGAGAACCGACCTTTTGAGTCCTTCTGTAATGAAGCTAATTCTTATCAGGAGATAATGAGCAAGGAGGCGGGGGCGGGATGTTAGAACTGTGGTGTGTTTGTTTATCTAACTAATAGTTAAAAAGAAAAAACATTGTCATGTTTGTTTGTTACGCTTTCACGCTAAAACGGTTGAATGAATTTGGATGAAATTTGTCACATGGGTAAAACATATCTTGGGTCGCAGCTGAAGTCGCGGGCAAAAGTAGTTAGCAGTTGAACTTGAGTATTTAAGAATCGAAATCAAACATGAAGTATTTTTACAGGTGTTTCTGAGCTGTTAAGTCCGTGAGTCAAAATGTTGCAGCTAGATCCATCTAAAACTATCAAAGTTAGAGTCATCCAAAACTTGTGGTTCACTACCGAACATATTGTTCTGGGGCTTACCACCAGCTCTTATAGCAGGAAAGAAGTTGAACTGCACTGCTTTTTTGTTTTATGACTAAGTACAAAATAGCAGTGCAGTTCAAATTCTACCCTGCAAGAGCTGGTGGTAAGCCCCCTGATGTTTCCCATTATTTATGTGTCATGTATTGTGTATATTTTTTGTTGGATATCTTTAAATAAATACATAAGGTACATTCTCCTGCTCCCATCAAGGGAAAAATTAAATTTTTAATCACACAGGAACTGGTAATTCCTACCGCTGTTCGAAAATAACCTGAAACGGGTCGTCGGTCACGTCAATTTGTTGACCGCTGAATGAATTCTTAATTCCCTAACTCAGTGACCGTTAATTACTTTTTTCGCAGTTAATTTAATTAGTCGTAAGTATTTAACTGTGTAATTGAATATTTCACTACTCTTTAAGTGGTCAGTTAGTTTGGAGTCTGAAATGTAGGATAGTCAAAAGTTTGCTAGACGTTATGTTGGTCATAATTATATCGTATCCATTCGGTAAACCGTTTTTTGACAGATGGAACTAATGATTGCAGCAACACACAATACATTGATTGATACACGTACAGTATTATAATGTCTGTTAGAAGCCATAAATGAGATAATTCAATAAGATAAGGCAGTTTATATATTTATTTTATTGCGCTTTTTAAAGTTAACTTTTACGTAATCTGGAATATGTACGTTCGAAGATAGCTGTGTGTGCGGGGTGCAAGGTCGTAGGTAATATTAAAGCACTGTTTGGGTTTGGATTTAAAAATGTTTATTAAAAGTTCTTCAAGGCTAATGTAAAATGTCTTAAAGTAAAATGTTAATGTTAAATGTTGTGAATGCACCCGGTCCGTTTGACGTATGGAAATGCACTGACGTTAAAGTATACATAAAATTGTCACTTAGATACAAGGACCATTGTTGTAAACTGCTGCGTTAGAGGTGTTCGGTTGCTTAGACCGAACACTGTGAAAAAACCTACAGGGTATAGCCCACTTTCGCACGGACGTAAAAGTGCGGCGGGATTTTATCGCGCACTGGATTTTCAACTCTCGGCACTAAGCAGTGCGTGATAAAATCCCACCGCGGGAAAAACGCGCCCGTACCTTGCTTAGACGTAGAGGAAAGTAGTATTTACCGGTAATATAAATGATCCACCGGTGTCGGGAGCAGGGTCCAAGTTACCGGTGGTTAGGGCTCCAGAGACAGAAACCTCCTCACAATGCGAGCCGTGTCGAGGAGTACTGCCTTCTGTATCAGGCCCTAGATCCAACCGCCTAACGAGAGCCTCGATAGATAAAATAGCAAATAATATGCCCTCAAAAACAGCCCTACTTTCTAAAAGTTTCTTCGAAATGTCTTCACGAATTTATAATAAGCTTCCTAAGCAAATGAGAGAAATAGAAAAAATTATTTAAAAAAAAAATTAAATGAAGTCTTAGTAAACAGACCATATTATACAGCACATGATTTTTTGTCCGACAGATTCGTGATGAGTTAGTGGCTTAGCGCCAAACTGTTTTTATGTCTTGATGCAAAATAAAGCTCTATTTCAATTGAAATGTCTATTTGAATCACATAAACTTAGGTCTAATATAACAAATTGTAAACTATTGTATGCCTAACATGGCGGAGCAGTGCAAAAGCACACCATTTAACAGAATAACAACTCTGTAACCACTGCCTCACAATAAAGATCTTTGACTTTGACTTTAGATGTTGATCGAGGCTTTCGGCCATTGGCTATACGACAATCGGCATAGTGACAGTCGAGCTCACATTCCACATGTCAACAACCTCGTGTGCTTTTCTTCTATTCAAGTCGATGGCAAACGTAAAAAAAACAACCGACTTCCAAAAACGACACTACAAAGTGAAAAATAACTTTAATTTCGGAAGTCGGTGTCGTTAGGTTCGAAGTTATTTTTCACTTTGTGGTGTCGTTTTTGGAAGTCGGTTGTTTTTTTTTTCAAAAAAGTTTTTGTTTTTCACTTTTACGTTGTAATTTTTACCAGTAATTTTGGTTTAGAAACCAAACTACTTAACCGTTTTTGATGAAATTTCTATGGGACCATTTGGGAAGTAAACCCCCTTTCCAACAAAAAATCGAAAAACAGACAATTTTCAAATTGGTTGGCAAGAGACGGAGTTATGCGCGAACAAAAATAAAAATAAAAAAATACTACCATCCGAATTGAGAACTTCCTCTTTTTTTAGAAGTCGGGTAAAAATATTTGATTATGTTAGATGAATTGGACCCAGTAGGTGGCTACGTCAATTGCGGCATCTGTACTAAAAAATATTATAAAGAGGAAAATGAAAAGAGGCAAATGAAAAAAAATAATAAAAAAATTTTGTGAGTTTGTATGTAGGGTTATCTTCGAAAGTACTAATCAGAAACCGAAAATTCTTTCACTAATGGGAAGCTACAGTATTGGTGAGTGCCATGGCGCCATATATTTTATGCCTAAAATTAGAAATTTCACGCTTGCGAAGTCAATAGGCGGAGGTTAGTCAGTAATATGGGTTGGATGTGTGTAAGTAAACGTTGCCTGAGGTAGCTGCGCGGTGCGGGAGGGGTGATAGCTGTCACAAGTTGACGAATCACTGAGCTCTTGCATCACGTTATCACACCCCGCCCGCACCGCGCTGCTACCTCAGGCAACGTCTCAGTTAAGCGGTTGGCTTATACAAGTTAACATCACTACTCACTAGTCAATGTATTATGATTTTAATTAAAGTATAAAGGTTTTAATTACATTGAGTGCGGTTCGAACTCAACACACAGGGTCACAGGAATCAGGAATAATACCCTACTGTAATACAGTATCAACTAGTACAGGGGGTGTTGTGACTGTTACTGTCGGCGGTAATGTCAACAGTATACATAAGTTAATAAATTGTGCTAAAAAAAATTTTCACTCGTTAACGTAAGATAAAACCATGTTATTTTTCATTTTAGGTGATTTATTCCGTTCTAATACCAACAACTAATACCACTGGTTCACAGGTTAACAAAACAAGTAGAGACGACATAGAGTTGCTTAAAATACAACGTAAAATACTAACTACAACTAGCTACAGCTTACAATATATTATTTGTCAGTGAGCCCTCAAATTAGACAGTAAGTCTGTATCTTGGGGCTTGGGGTACGAATTCCGGAGATTAGAGAGTGTTTTAAGCAATTTAGGCGTTGATTAAAATAAAACACTCTATATTTATCAAAGTCTAAAACTAAATAGGTCAACAACAATGAGAACGGGTAAAGTAAATAATTCATAATTTCTTTATCCAGTAAACCAGTTAATTACTTTCAAATTCATTCAATAAGTGAACCGAAGAGAACTGTTTATCAGAATCTTACTTCGAAATTGTGTCTGTTTATTTATTTCTCAGTTCACAAATGGAACTCTACTGTTCCATTATTCTCTTGTTTTGTTTATTTCGAACAAAGAACAAGAACCGTTTTATTTTTAAAAGTACCTAAGGGTGTGTTTGTACAGAATGCTGGTTAGCATAATCAACCTACAACGTTCCCACTGCTGGGACACAGGCCTCCACTCTGTGAGAGGGAGTGGACCGTAATCCACCATGCGGGCCCAGTGCGGGTTGGTGAATGTCCCATGCCCTCGAATTTTTGGTCCTAAGAGCCGGTTTCCTTACGATGTTACCTTCACCGTTTTTGAGAGCAATGGTGGAGATGAAATTAATTACACAAAGAAAAGCGCCTGCCTGGGTTCGAACCCTTGACCTACAACTCATAAGTCGGGGCTGTTACCACTGGGCGATAACTTCTCTCTGGTAATACGTTAAAAATCATACCTCCGCAGTCTGATTAGGTTTCAAATTGTAAATTTCAGATAACAACATTGTCACATTATAAGGTACATTCTCCCGCTCCCATCGATTTACCGATAAAATTACGGTTTTTATTTTTTTCATGCGGCAATGTTTACACCAAATATGAAATGAAATTTTACGAAAATTAGAGGAATTCAGGAAATGAATAGCTTTTAGAGTTATTGCTTAAAGTGGCCTTTTTAGGCCCAGAAAGGTTGGTCTGTGGATTGGTGACCATCCATCACATAAATGCACGTTTTATAATAATATTGCATTGCATTATACATGGTACGGAGGGTTCGAGACCCCTAGTAACCAGGAAAGTACGTTAAGCAATTGGTCACACCTGTCATTCGTAGATCTTTGACAGCCGTAACGGGTGCCTGCTCCGACCAGCGTTGACAACAAGCGCTTGTCAGTCCCGAAAAACGCTGGTTACCAGCGTTCTATATGAGTATACACTTTTTTTTTGGGTGGGACATCATCAACTTACTACACTCGCTCGGGTGTGAGTCAGGGATCCGTATTAGGGCCGCCTTTGTTTCTGATCATGATCAATGACCTTATTAGTAAGATTCGATTCGCAAAATGTCTACTATATGCCGACGATCTAAAGCTAGCTGCGCAAATCAGAACAGAGGTGGATTGCGAACTCCTACAAAAAGATATCGATACCGTCTATGAGTGGAGCATTGCGAACAAGTTGTTGTTTAATATTAGTAAATGCAACGTTATGACTTATGGTCGAGGGTTGAGACCGATAAAATACGTTTATAATTTGGGGGGTATAGTGATCACTCGTGTCACCAGCGTTAAGGACTTAGGAGTGACTTTCGACCGCAGTCTGACATTTAGAGACCACGTGTCTGCCCTTGCAAAGGAATCCTTCCGGCGTCTGGGATTTGTCTTGAGGAACGCTCGTGACTTTCGCAATCCCAGTGTTATTAAACTGCTATACACCACTTTGGTTCGGAGTAAACTCGAGTCCAGCGCCTGTGTCTGGCATCCACATACTGCGTCACTGACACTGATGCTTGAGAAAGTTCAGAAAACCTTCCTGAGATTCTTGTATCAAAGGCTGTACCATTACTTTCCATTCATGTACCCAACGAACTATCTTCTAGGGGTGTTGGGCTTCAATTCGTTGGAGGTAAGAAGGGGCTTTGATCAGCTCACGATTGCCTGTAAAACCCTAAGCGGTCGTATTGACTGCCCTGAGCTCCACGGACTTTTCTGCTGCCTATTTGTGCCCGAAAAATACCTTGGGCACCGTCAATGCCGCCGTCATAACCTGTTCGCACTACCGCTATCTAGATCGGTTGCTAGAGCTGAATCCCCGGTATGTCGAACCCTAAGGATGCTAAACGCCCTCCTGACTGCCGACCCTGAATGTGATGTGTTTGCTGATGAATGGAAGAAAATAATGCGTGCCTGTCTGGTGTTTTGTGAGAGACAGTATGCGAGGGTGTCCACTGTTACATGATAGTTTATGTTATTTTATGTTGTTTCTAATTTATTTAACCATTTTCGCAAATAATTATTTTTATTAATTTTATCCACGAATTGTACATCTTTGAATTTGAATTTAATTTTTGTATTGTATGTTATTTGAATGCTTATTTTATTTTAATCTTTATAATTCTATGTTAATTGTTATATGTTAATTTGTAATTGGACCTGTGCCGTTTTAATTAACTATAAATAAATAAAATAAAATCAAATGACCTCTCCCGCTCTACGCTGAGCGAAAGGGCGTGTCAGACTTCTACTGACTAAAACCCATCCGTGTTCCTTCAGTTGCCTCTGCCAGGGGCCACGGTATCTCTTTCGAACATCCCGCGGGTGACGCACTTTGGTGAAAATAATTCAATTTCATCAATGACCTTTGAAATTACACAAAGTAGATACCTCAGCCTCGGCTGTCATACGAGGATCTTTGACAGTCCGTCAGTAGAATAAGAATGGATCAGCAGTGCGATTCTGTAACCATCTCACCTTGAAAACTTAGGTGAAGTCAGCGTGGAGTGAGCTGTCATTCCAACTAATGCTAGGGATTGACACTATTGACAGGTCACTCTAAGCTCACTTCACCTAGCTTTTCACGGTGAGATTTTTACAGAATCGATCGGGAGAAAAGAAAAGGAAAACGTACCTGTGGATGTCAATTAGTAGTGCCATTTACCAATAGATTTGATTATTTGAATACTTCTGTTTTAGCTAGTTATTCATTATTAAAGAGAATTAACATTTATTATTTTATTTATTAATTTTATAGCCATTTTCACCGATGATTTATGAATTAAAATTGAATAATGTTATTCAAACAAAAGGACCAGTGGTGGCCAAGTGGTAACGGCCCCGACTTACGAGTTGTAGGTCGTGGGTTCGAACCCAGGCAGGCGCTTTACTTTGTGTAAATAATTTCATCACCACTGCTCTCAAAACGGTGAAGGAAAACTGTAGAAAAGCACCATAATCTCAGCCTCGTGTTTCCATTTTTGCTGGTTTAATTCAAGACATATAACCCCCGCCTACACTGATAAACACACCTTTACGGCGCGCACTGATAGTTTCGCGTGCCGTAATTAACAAAAACATCGTCAGAAAATCGGCATGTCTAAGAACCAAAAATTCGAAGACATGTGACATCTACCAACCTGCACTGGGCCCGCGTGTTAGATTACGGTCCACACCCTCCCACAGAGAGGAGGCCTGTGTCCCAGCAGTGGGAACATTATGATTACGATTCAAACAAAAATTGGTGATGTAAATGGTGAGAAATAAAGTTTCTAATTACTTATAGACAAATATGCTACTAATTTCATACTTTGGAGAAGTATGGAAGAAGAAGACATTGCGCCGCCCCAATTTATTTGGGGTCGCGACCCCAAATAAATTGGGATAAGGGCAGGGGAATTATGAAGATGCTACTAATTGCCTTTAGTTTGATAGATTGCGTAATAATTTAACCTGGACTTGTCCAAGTTAAATACCAAATCTTGGTTTGTTTACCCTTTCGTTAGATAGTTTTGGAACAGACCATACATGCATGTACGTTTTACGGATTAAGATCATTTATTTCAACTCAATACAATTATTCACTCCTATGAGGAAAAACATAAAAATTAAGATAGGTGACGGATTCGCTGGATTATGTACTAAAATTAAGTTATAAAAAATAACAAAGAAGAGTACATTATTCTGAATATGGTGTGCGAACGAGCAAAAACAGACGCAGACATATACTATGTATGCGTCTGTGTTTGCTCGTTGCGTAGAGTCAGCTCAATCAGCTTTCTGTATCTACCTATTTTGTGCCTATTCTATGGTATTAATGACGATAATGGGCCTATTGATTTTGGTATCAATTTGCTGCCTCTGAATAAATCATAATTGCGTAAACGAGGTATATATATATATATATAGATATCTTCCTTCCTACTCAGTTGCTAATTACTGAATGAGTAGTAATCATCTGTGATTTGACGTTTGATTTGTCGATATAGAGATTATCTGTCTGCCTTTTAACTCTGAAACCTCTTGACTATACAGGATCTATTATTATTGTGTAATTTATCATTAAACTTATTCATTAAAGAACTTTTAATCATATAAGAACATGATAATCAGCCTATAAACGTTCCCACTGCTGGGAAACAGGCTTCTCTCGGTGAAAGGAAGTGGGCCTTAATCCACCACTCTGGCCCAGTGCAGGTTGGTCGACGTCACATGTCTTTTTAGCTTTAGGTCGTGCCGGTTTCCGTACGATGTTTAGTTATTTATTTAAACTTTTCGCACAAAAAGGTATAAAGGCGGACTTGTTTCACCGTTTTGGGAGCAGCGGTAATTAAACAATGTATACAAAGGAAAGCTTTTGTCTGGGTTCTACAACTCGTAAGTCACGACACTCGTAAGAACACGATACAAATATTATTTAAATTCCTGAATTCATTTTATACCTACGTTCGAACAAGACCGGAGTGTACATATAGAACATTACAACACACGCGCAAACTGTAACCATATATTCAGCACATTATTTCAGACCCTCGAAGAAATTTTCGTTAGATATCAAGAAGTAAATTAGCTGTTTCGTAGACAAGTGCAACACTTAAGCAAAATGTATGGCAGAGCTAATTTTTTTAAAATAACTGTCTTAACATTTCATCGCACGGGGGTTTAGAATAATGTACTGAATCCATGCTAACCGGTTGCGGGTCGTTGTCCCTACCACTCTGCATTACAAGAATTGCTAGTTAGCTAGCTAAGCTCATATCATATAATATTCCTTATTTTAATTAAACCAACACAGATACTAAACTAAAAAATAAACCCAAAACTATTGCCATTCCGCTAGATTTAATTAAAAGTTTTCTCGCCTGCATGGATTAGTACCGTTTGGCATCAATAGATGGCGTTTACTTAAATTGAACGCGCAGCTGGACCACCTGTGAAAACAGTTAGGATAGAACTCTCTAAATGGTTCAGTTTGAGGGAAGTTTAAGTGCTTAAGGATTATTTGAACGGGTGGAGCAAACTTTGTGCAGTGGATGGATGAACACTAAACAGAGGGTTTTAGGATATTGATTTTGGGAAGTAAATTGTGCTTGCTATGTGGGACTAGGTAGTGTATGTACCTACTCAGTAAGCACATTGTTCGATGAGCGTTGAGACAGTTAGTGGAGATAAAAACATTCGAGTTGCAAAAATGACACTTCAGATGTTAGAATATTCGTTTAATATTTTCTTATTTTTGTAAACCTTAGATTTGTGTAGCGATACTTTTTTTAAATTTACTTTTGTCTTATATTTTACGTTTTGCAATTCACAGGTCAGTGTCAGGTTGTATGTTGAATAAAATATGATTCACAACCGTAACAAATATGTATTTACAGAATTAAACTCATTAGAATCATCAATATGTTAGCTTTTGGTTTTAATGTAACTTAATTTTATTAATTGAGTGCAGATTATTTTGTAAACATTTTATTTAATTATTTGAGACTTTCTGCAACAGACTTCTTACAACCGTCTCCAGTTAGTGAACGGAAGTCGATTGTAAAATAATAATTAATTAATTAATTATTTCTGGAACGCCACCTTCAAAAAAAAAAAAAAAAACGTTGTCTCACACTAGGAATTTGTCCTGTATCGTGGGTGAGTTTACAAACATTTAAAGTCACATACACAAACAGCCACACCCAGAACAACTACTTGTAGGCCATTCAAATATTTGTTCCGTGCGGGAATCGAACCCGCGACACGCAGCGCAGTAGTCAATCGCTTAACCACTGCGACAACCGTGTCATCGAGTTTATAGATGTAGAAAAATATAAAATCAAATGTCAGTGCATTTTAACGTTTTTTAAGCCCTGACTGGAGGCCCTTATTTATTGAATCACCCACAGGCAAGTCCGGGTAGGCAAACGACAATCTCCTAGTTTGATCTGCGAGATGCCATAACAAACAGAAAAAAATCCGTTACTTTCGTGTAGAATAAATATTTATAATGTTATGCTGCTCGTTTTCTTGTCCCAATCTGTTCTGATTTCCTACAATAGCCACAACTATCTTACTGAGAATTGGCCTAAAATGCCGCGAGTTTACGATATAAGTAGTCATTTAATAGGGCAAATTTAGGTTAGAAAGTTGCATTGATGATTTTAATGATTATATACCTTAACAAATCCTCCTTCATCGACATGACCTCAATATTATTTATTTATCTAAGAAACAACGTAATATTTAGGAAGATCAATTTTCTATCTAGTAAACTACGGTTTTAGATATTTAATTAAATTTACCTGCTGCTGTGGCACCGAAACGTGATGAAATATGCATGTGCTTATGTAAACAAGCGACACGTCTAGGTAGTTAGACTTTATACGTGTACTACCGTGTTCTGTAATATAAAAGTTCTTCATTCTTTTGTTTAAGTATTCTTTTTGGTAGACAAATAAATTGTGCATACAGCCGTTGAGCTCTAGAGAGATGAAACTATCAGGGGTCATAACCGATGTGATGTACATGTACGTAAATTTACCCCTGTATTCCCTGAAGGGTTAGCCAGAGGTGTGTAGCACTTATACCCCCATTACGCCAGTTATTTTCAAGTACCATGTAATAGAAGACGAGCCATCAACTGGACACTAATCCAGGATTCGGGACCTCAGTGTAATGTATTCTGAATATTACCTGGATACTTAATAAAAGAAATACACTGGATTTCACGTGTAAAAGAAAGAAAGAAAAAAGTTTATTAGGAAACAGTTCGTGGAACACAAAGTACAAAATTAATAAAATAAAAAATAATGTTTCAGACGACAATAGTATGTGCCTTACGGCTGCGCCAAAAAGAACATGTTTAGTGATAGTAGTAAGCTCTTTGCATTGGAGCTCATAACTCTAAGAAGTAAGTACAACTGGGATGGTACCACACCAGCATAGCCCCTGGTACTGCAGTTGTTGACATATATTACGTAAGTGCGGCACGCTGACCAATTTCCATCAGGGGCCACGTCACCACCACCGCTTAGTTCTAGCGACCCGCCACCGCTTCGCACGGTTTTTGCGACTTGACAATACATCGAGGTTTCTTTATTTTATTTAAGTTTTTTGAAGGTTTTATACACATAAAGCTTTCTGAATAAATTCCCTAAATGATCGTAAACACCGCATTAAAATCTGTTGCGTAGTTTAGAAGAACAACGCGTTCGCACGGACGGACACGAAATGTGACTTTAATTTTTAATATGTACAGATATGGATTATTTAATTTTTACTTCAGTGTGGGAAAGGGGTGGAGTTATTACCTGTACCAATTGCCTACTTGTTTGCCACTAAATAACATTAAAAACTTACAAATATTTCTACAACCATATCATCATCGTCATCTCAGTACTAACCCCCTTTCTAGCCACATCATCTTTTACACAGTTCATCCATAAATTTTTTTGGTCTTTCCCTAATCTTATAGCCATCCAAATTCATACTCAAAACTCACGACATTTTCCTCTACCCTCCGCATGACATGCCCATACCGTGATAACCGATTTTTCACACAACATTTCAGTCACCATTGGTGCCATTTTCAGACTTCCTTTTATGTACCTACTCATTTCTTATTCTATCAATTCGGGTATCGTTAATGTCAACAATTATATCATAAGTAATAGTATCTATTACTAACAAACATGAAAATACATAAAAAATGTATTACGAAGTATACAAAAAACACATCAATGAAGGCAATATAATATTTGTTTGTGCGATTTTCGCTTGACAGTCAAAGCAACAAATACTTTTATATCTTTGGCTTGCTTAACTTGATAGCTACTTCAAGGATCTACCATGGAAAACAACTGAACATCGGATACTACTAGGATATATTTTTCCCCACAAACTATTTTGGCTACCAATAAAAAAATATTAGTTTGCTTTTGTATATGTAAATCTCGAGAAACTAAGGCTAAGCGCGCACTGCAATTTTTTTTTATCGCATGTTCATGCGAAATACAATCGCAAACGCAAATAATTTTTCAAGCGAATTCTCAAGCGATTTTTTGACGGACTCCAGTGTATTGGTATTGTTCAGATTGACGATTATTTATCGCAACTATTAACGTGGATTGAAGATTTCATATGGAGCCTGGCCTACTTACTGTCACGCCATTTCGATTTTTTTTTTCAAAATAGCGGTCGCGCTTGAACCCTCCCATATATATCCTATTATTATTTATTTATTTTAATACGTTGCCCCACACTAGGAATTTCTCCTGTATCGTGGGTGCGTTTACAAACATTTAAACTGACATACACAAATAGCCAGACCCGGAACAACTACTGTAGGCCATACAAATATTTGTTCCGTGCGGGAATCGAACCCGCGATACGCAGCGCAGCAGTCAATCGCTTAACCACTGCGCTAGCCGTTCCGTATTATATTTTCCATTTGCAATGATATCAGCTATCGATTTATGTAGGTTTCATGGGTAGCCACCATTTTGAAAAAAAATCAAGATGGCGGACAGGTATGCCACGGACCTTCAAAGCCGTGGTGCGCGTTAAGCCTAAGTACTTGATTTGTATTGAATCGTTTATTTGACCTTTAGAGTAAGGTTTGTGACCTCAGTACCTTTTCTATTACATTGAAGCAATTATAGTAATGAGACGTGTTTATTTGCATTCAAAATCATTGGAAAAGTTTTTTATGAGTGGAAATATGACAGTTATGTTATGTATAGTTATGTTTCTGTAAAAAATAAACTAATGGATTTCACGTAGAGACTAAATATGCCTTGGAAAGCGCGGTAATGGCTGACATTTTTAAGTCTTACAACCAGTCTGGCTAAGGGTATCGTCTTACCCAGTAACTAGCTTGTGGAGGTTATACAGGCAGTCGCTTCAAGTAAAATACTGATATTCAGCTTTATCCGGTTAGACTGGAAGCCAACCTCAATATAGTTGGGAAAAGGCTAGGCAGATGATGGCAGTAAGTTTCTTACACTATACATGTCAATGGCCGCGTTTTCAATTACATTTTCTTTTATTAAAAATCTGATTGTAAATAAAATATTTCATTGAACTTTTCCAAATTCAATGAACATCTTTACAAATGTATTGAAAAGGATTAAGTAGACGGGCCTTCATTGAAATAACAAGTCTCTCATTGGTCATTTGAATTGTGCCCAGTCTAACCCGATGTAAGCTGTGGTGGCTGAGTGTTAACGGCCCCGTTATACGAGTTGTAGGTCGTGGGTTCGAAACCCAGGCAGACGCTTTACTTTGTGTAAATTATTTCATCATCACAGCTCTCAAAACGGTGAAGGAAAACATCGTCAAGGAACTGGCATGTCCATATACCAACCCGCACTGGGCCCGCGTGGTAGATTACAGCCCACTCGCTCTCACAGAGGCTTTTGTCCCAGCAGTGGGCACAGTTTATGCTAATATTATGCTAACCTATGGCAACCTCGTGTCCTAATACATATAAATGATCGTCTCGCGAATTAGCGTTTATTTGTTCATGAACCCAAATGCGTCGTCGGACCGACAGTTTTCACTAACACAAGGAAACACTTTAATGGACGCCTAAATGTTATCGCACTGTCGGTTTGTCAACGCTCGGCACTGAGCCAAGCACTTAAAATCCAACAATGCGGTTTTGACATTCATTTAGGTGACATATGTCATAGTAAAAACACGTAGTAATTAGTGTCATAAAAAAAAACATGTTTCCTACAGGGTGGCATGGACATCGACGAGCATTCCGTACATGATTTAGAACCTAAAAATTTACGAAATGAAAAAATATATTATGTTCCGTACATTTTGGACCGCGTAGATATAGCACTAACCGACGGAAAATTTCTACGCTGCGTTTAGAATCATGTACTGAATTCAAGGTTATAGTTAGCGCGTCGATGTCCCTGGCACCCCATATAATAAAAATGGATTTACCTTGTAAAAACCGTCATGTGAAAATGGTCTTAACCTCAACATCACATAGCTGGTGGTAATAATATGCATCCGCCACATAATTTAGCAAAAAAATGCTAAATAGGCTGAAAGTCTCGAAGAAAACTTTCCAAGTAAATTCAGTAGGAGGCCGGCAAACATTTATTAATGTCCAAACAAACTGCTAAAGCGTTGGTCGAATTTGCATAGTATTAGATGAAACCTTTGCTCTTTTGCGCTGAAGTACACGTGGCACAGAAATTAGGTATGCAGGCTATATCTATACTAACACTAGAAAGTGGTCTTTGTGAGTTTAAATACATATATTATGTAGGGGTAATCTTTGGATCCAATTCCAAAAATCCTTTAACTAATAATTAAGGTAAGCTACAGTATTGTCGAGTGTAACCTATTACACTCGGCAATACTGTAGCTTACCTTAACTAGTGAATATACAGGGTGGCAGTGACATGATGCGTAGACATATTTCGTCGGTTACCAAAAAAAAAACAGCCGTTTCATAGAAAAGTATTGCACTTTTCTATGAAACGGCTGTTTTTTTTTTGACCACTTGGTCAAAATGTATGGAACAATTTTTATTTCATAACCGACAGAAAGTTTTAGTTTAATCATGTACTGAATTTATGGTTACAGATTGCAGTCGATTGCCACCTTTTATATGATTGTAAAACATGAAATAAATCGCGTACGAAGTCGCGGGCAGAAGTTAGTCTATCATGAAATTGTTGTAAATTAGTACTTCAAGTGGTCCTTACAGTCATTTACCGAAGAGCAAAGAGGAGATTGTCAGAATCACAACGTCTTTCCATCAAGATAAGTGAACTATTAGAAGGTAAGAGAACGCTCTCCGTTTGTAGTTATTACTAGATCAAAAGAAACTACCCGCACGTTTAATTGCCTTCGGCCAGAGTCAAAGTCAAATCATTTATTTCAAGTAGGCCTTTAAGGGGCACTTCTGAACCTTAAGGTATACGGAACTCGTGGAAACGATTGGGCCTTGGTCGTTGACCGCGTATACTTTTAGGCTATTCTATTTTTATTAAATAGCTGGTACTTGTTGACAGGCCTACACTGTCCTTCCATACCTATTATATACAGGGTGGCAGGGACATCGACGCGCAAACTGTAACCATGGATTCAGCACTTGAGTTTAGACCCCACAGCGTCGAAATTTTTCGTCGGTTATTAAAAAAAAATATTGCTGTTCCATACATTTTGACCGCGTAGGTGTTGCACTTTTCTATGAAACAGAAGATTTTTTTTTTTGATAAGCGACGAAAAATTTCGAATCAATGGGGTCCAAACTCATGTGCTGAATCCATGGTTACAGTTTGCGCGTCGATGTCCCTTCCACCCTGTAAATAACAGTGTAATTTAAAAACATTGTAAAATTCAATTATTTTTAAAACAGTATCCGTGGAGTTTCTTGCCGGCTCTTCTCTATAGGAAATGACCGATTGAAACCGTGCATCTAGCTGCTGACGTTTCATAAGTGCCCAATCTGCATAAAATATATGTAATTCTATACTAAGGCCGACTCACTTAAATATTTGCTCGTGTGTACCTACAAGAAAATTTTGCTTAACCTCTGCATAAATTGAAGGGGAATAACTTTATTCTGTAAGCATATTGTTTAGTGAAAGGTTTTATCTTCACTGTTCTGGTGTTAGGTTTGCAGAAATCGAGATGTCATGGTTTCATTTTCGTGTTGAACAGACATCTACATCATACACATACAAATTTATTTACATATTATAATTTTTTTGTTAATATTTTCTTTCAAAGGCTTCTTTCATACAAGTCAGACAGAGGGGCTCGTAGCGAAATAATAACAGCCGCACGGGTCCATCGAAGTTTGAGCCACGTCTCCCGCAGTCGGCGTATCCATTACATATCGGGACGCCTCCGTGCCCCGGAAAGCATGTTAAGCCGTCAATCGCGGCTGACATTTGTCATCTTTGACAGTCCTAACGAGTAGTTAAAAGTCCAAAAGTCTGACAACCATTCTTACCAAGGGGTAGATATCCCTTGGTTGTAACCCAGTAACTGGGTTGTGGAGGTCGGATAGGTAGTCGTTCAATGTAAAATACTGGTATTGAGCTGCATCTGGTTAACTAGAAGCTGACCTCAACATAGTTGGGAAAAGGTGAGGCAGATTGAGACAGACAGACGCTTTTCCTTAGAATTGTTTTTAACTTAATAACCTATTATTGTAAGTTCGTTCTCACTATGTAGGTTCTGCCCGCGGCTTGCCCGCGTTGATGTCGGAAATTATATAGATATTAGCTGTGCCCCGCGGTTTCACCCGCACAAGTTCCGATCCCGTAGGAATATCGGGATAAAAAGCACCCTATGTATTAATCCTGGTTATAAACTATCTGTGTGCCAAATTTCATCTTAATCCGTTCAGTAGTTTTTGCGTGAAAGAGTCACAAACATCCATCCATCCATACAAACTTTCACGTTTATAATATTACTAGGATTATCGCACGGGAACGTGCTGCTGGGACAAAAAGTATCTTTGTCCTTTCCCATCCAAGTCCTTGCCAAAATTTTTCCAAAGATAACATACAGACCGAATTTAGGATACCACTTAAGGGAAGAGCGAAACAGTTCCGACACAAGTACTATTGCAACTTACTGGGGCTGCCTCAGTTTATGTATGACACAATGTTTGAGAAGTAATAAATATTTTTGTTTTTTTTATTTGAGTTACTTTAGGGACATCGACGCGCAAACTGTAACCATGGATTCAGCACATGATACTAGACTCCATAGCGTCGAAATTTTTCAAGGTTATCAAAAAAAAAAAATCTTCTGTTGGTGGACGTGGACAAAATGTATAGAACAGCAATTTTTTTTTTAATAACTGACGAAACATTTCGACGCTATGGGGTCTAAACTCATGTGCTGAATCCATGGTTACAGTTCGCGCGTCGATATCCCTGCCACCCTGTATAAATTACAGACATACTCGTAAATATAGAAATTTTACAAAGGGTGATATAAAAGGGATTGTGCAAGCGCAGTTTTAGTGGCAGTTTGAAGAAAGCTCTACGATCGTCCCAGTGACTTACCAGATGTAAAAAATTTGCGACTTATGTCCTGTAGCTGAGGACCCCAAGAAAGGTGTTTGTGGATCCAAACCCCAAGGTTCTTAACGTTTTCGCTGAATTGAATAGCAGTTCCGTTAAATTGAACCTGGGGAAACTGCGACCAGTTTATCTTGGGGATCATCCTTGAGCTGCCAGCAACAATGAGCTGAGTCTTCGATGGGTTAACCTCCAACCCACCCAACCCCGTCCAGCTAGTACCGCATGTCCACAGCCTAACTTTGTGCTATACATGCCATAAGTTGTGGTTGTCTGCGGTAGAACTATGAACTCAACTATTGTAAAACCAACCCCCTTTCACAAACTACTAAAGCCTAGCATAATTATTGAGGTTCGAACTCTGGAGTTTCCACCACAACTTCCATATTTTTATGGTCACTTGTGTCGAGATTGTTCCAGAATAGGTGTAAACCGGCAAGTTAATGTATTAGTTTATATTTTAATTAAATTAAAAGTATCTACGTACTGTATTTGTTGAGAAATGAGTAGAAAATGGAGTTAATATGAACATACTTGTATTATATATTTATGTAAGTTATTTCTTCGATAATCATCATGGTTAATAAACAATGTTTAACTAATATTAACCCGACGAATTGCCAAACTTAAGTGGCTGTGGGCAGGGCACTTTGCTCGCAGAACAGATGGCCGATAGGGCCGAAAGGTTCTGGAGCGGCGACCGCGTACCGGAAGACGGAGCGTTGGAAGGCCTCCCACAAGGTGGACCGACGACCTTGTTAAAGCCGCAGGAACCCGTTAGTTGCGAGAAGCACGGAACCGGTCCAAGTGGAGGTGCTTGGAGGAGGCCTATGTCCAGCCGTGGACGTCTTTCAGCTGAATTGATGATGATGAATTTTTATTGTAAAGAATAACATCATTGATAACACGCGAAGTTACACAAAATTACCCAATTAGAAGGCGGCTTCTAATTGGTTAAGTTTGAGTCACTCCAAAGATGTTATACTGTAGAGTCCATTCATAGTCATTTTACCTCTGAATTTGCAGCACCGTCAAAATGAAAATGTTCTTTATTTTAGTTAAAATAAGGTTGCTTTTGGTTTGTTGCCACTGACTAGTCTGTCAAAATGACATTGATCTTTATTCACGTTACAATAAGCTTGTAGTTGGGTTGCTGCTGTCAGAGGTAAAATAACTGTAAAATGACTTTACATCAGAATACCAGAGCGCTGCGACACTTTTTTTTAAATGTCGCAGAATTATGCTGGGATAGGAGCCTTTTGGCCTTGTTCAGGACTTTCTGATTATTATTTTCGTTTTATATATTTTAGTTTTTTTATGTTTTTATGATTGTGTTAAGTTTAGTTTGTGATGTTCCTGTACGAGTAGCAATAAATACTTTTTTTATGAATAAGAATAATTTATTTGTAAAACATACGTAATTATATACAAAAATATAAAAACAAGGTAATAGGTTTTGCTAATATTGACATCAATACCTATTATTAAAAACGACTATAGTGTTAACCAGCAAAAACAGTAACAATATATTTTTTTTTTTGAAAACCGTTATGTAGGTATTATTATATATATTATATTTTGTATATTATACGAGTATATTAACCATTATGTATTAAAACCATTATTAGACGATTATCAACTCTATATGACCAATCGTTCTTGAATGTATTATCTATTTTTCATTGATCACGCTGCACTATGTACAGTCAACAGCAAAAGTAGATGATCAAAATCAGAAATTCAATACTAATGAACGGAGTTCGCGTCAGAACTGTGTGGCGTACTAGTAGTAAATGTTTGGTATAATTTACAATCACATACTTTTGAATCACTTCGACGCCACACAGTTCTGACGCGAACTCCGTTCATTAGTATTGAATTTCTGATTTTGATCATCTACTTTTGCTGTTGACTGTACCTACCTAAACATAACTATTGTTTCTATTGATTAATACTTATCGCCTGTATGTGTACAGACGCCAGCACAACA
This sequence comes from Apamea anceps, assembly GCA_951799955.1. NCBI lineage: Eukaryota > Metazoa > Arthropoda > Insecta > Lepidoptera > Noctuidae > Apamea > Apamea anceps. The sequence goes on along the minus strand of OX637523.1, from coordinate 12,912,037 downwards.
AGCTACTACAATCTGTCAAATTTCTTTAATAGGTTTTCAACTTTATTGCTAAAGTATTAGGTTCAAAGTTGATTGCGAAAATTTGACAGTTTCAGGCAGCTTGAAGTGCTGACATCTGTACCTTATGGATTACAACAAAGATTAATTAAATTGGTTATCTTGTTTCACGAGGGGCCCGTGGCTAAATAATAACAGCCGCACAGGTCGATCGGTCAGGTTAAGCTACGCTTGCAGCGGTTGGTCTGTGGATATGACCATCTTTACATACCGAGACCCCTCCGTGCCTCGGAAAGCACGTTAAGCCGTTGGTCCCGGCTGTCATTCGTGGATCCTTGACAGTCGTTACGGGTAGTCAGAAGCCCGAGTCTGACAACCAGTCTTACCAAGGGGTATCGTATTACCCAGTAACTGGGTTGTGGAAGTCAGATAGGCAGTCGCTCCATGTAAAATACTGGTATTCAGCTGCATCCGGTTAGACTGGAAGCCGACCCCGACATAGTTGGGAAAAGGCTAGGCAGATGATGATGATGATGATCTTGTTTCACGAGCAATCTTCTAAGTGAGCAATATTACCCAGACAAAGTCAACATTGCGCTGAAGTCAAGACCAATATAAGGCGAGAGTAATATCAATATTGCAGCCGTAGAGATATTCAATCACTGTCTAGAACTGAGTTAAATCCGGGCAGAGTTGAACTGAATACTCACAAGGGCATAAACGTCTTAAGATAAGTCGTTGCGGTCTTAAGACTTGGGAACTGGAGATAATGTTTGAATGGAACTTAGCTAAGGCTTTATCCTTCAAAATGGTTATTAGGATAATATAATACCAGAATATTATTGGCGCACTGCAAGGGGCTCATCTCATACAGAGAAGGCACGAGCATTGACGACATTGTTGGCGCAGTGGCTGAGCGATGATATTTTGGAATGCGGTCTACTCTCCCTCCGTCTTACGCATTTTCAATCAGGTTACGAGTCTTGACGCGAGCTCCGTCTTACGAATTTTCGATCAGGTCACGTGTCCTGACGCGAGTTTAAGATTTTTACCCATCACAAAAAACTCTCCCTCCGTCTTACGAATTTTCGATCAGGTCACGTAGCCTGACGCGAGCTCCGTCTTACGAATTTTCGATCAGGTCACGTGTCCTGACGCGAGTTTAACATTTTTTACCCATCACATAAAAGTGCACAACGACGATAAAGAAGTTTTCACTTCAAAAAAAAAAGAGGGTTTTTAGAGTACGTGTTGGCGTTTTCAGTGTTTTTTATACAGGATGACAGGGACATCGAGGGGCAACCTGTTTTAATGGGTTCAGTACACGGTACTGAAGCCCCTGCGTTGAAATTTTTGCTTATTGGTGCATTGAAAAAAAAAAGCTGTTCCATACATTTTGACCGCGTAGGTATTGCATTTTTTTCTGAAACAGTTGATATATTTTTTTATAACCGCCGAATAATTTCTACTCTCAGGGTTCTAGAATCATGTGTTCCTGCCACCCTGTATAAGTTTTCGTACAGTGTTTACCTATACTGACTAAAGTTTCTCAAATAATAATATTTGTCAATAATAAGAGATGACAGCAGCCGCTGCTGTCAATTGAGATCAGCCAATCGACGTTCGTCAATTATAATATACTGTCAATTCGATTTTTTTTTTTATTAATTATCCTGAATTCCTGATTTATCAAATCGTTGTCAAATTGTAATTATCTATTTGATGGGCAAGTGAAGATGCAAAAAGATAGTCTTGCCAAAAACCAATCATTCTTTTTATTACATAATCAGACAATAATGTTCCCACTGCTGTGACACGGGCCTCTTCTCTGTGAGAGGGAGTGGGCCGTAATCCACCAAGCAGGCCCAGTGCGGATTGGTAGATGTCACATGTCTTGGAATTTTTGGTTCTAGGGCATGCCGTTTCCTCACGATGGTTTCCTTCACCGTTTTGAGAGCAGTGGTTATGAAATAATTTACACAAAGTAAAGCGCCTGTCTGGGGTCGAACCTACGACTTACAACTCGTAAGTCGCAGCCGTTACCATTGGCCCACAACTGCTCTTCTTTTTATGAATTATCCTGAATTCCTGATTCAGTAAATCGTTGAGCAATGTTGGTAATTATGCAAAAAGAAAGTCTTGCAAAAGTACCGAACATCATTAAAAAATCGTACCCAAACAAAAATATTCAAGTGTTCGCTAAAAAAAAAAACTTTATCAATTTACCGGGTGTTTGCTTCCCTCGTAACCACTCGAAAATTTAGAAGATGTATTATTATCCCACAAAAACATCAATTTAATTTAAGATGAGCCTAAGGCAATGAATAAGAACGTATAGATGCGAAACTCATCGCCATTTTATATGCCTACCGTTTCGGGGCGTAAGGCTCAATTTACATTACCGCGGAACGGGGTGGAAACGAGTTTTCGTAACGATATTGTACAGTCGCCAAAGGAGATAAGTAACCAGGGTCGTCGGATATAGTTGAATGAAATTTAATTTGATAAATGAACTGTTTGTTTTCTATTAATTAAATTAAATTTTAATCGAAAACATCCATCGGTTTCTTACAAAACTTCAACTATATCCGACGGTCCTGGTTACTTATCTCGTCTGGTGACCGTACATTGCAAAATGGACTTTATTTCAATTGTTTAACGTACAAACTATGTAGATATGAGCTTATTACTGCGGGAATTCCCGAGATTGCGCGATAATCCTCCAAAAGATGCGCGACCAGTGCGTATGTATCTAATTTGTGCGTTACACTATTGACACAAAGTTCATTATGCTTTGAACAAAAAAAATCGCTTCCGTTCCATTCCACGGCAATATAAATTGAGCCTTAAACCGGCCAAATACGAGTTGGACTCGGACACTGATGGTTCCGTTTTGCTAGTCGGTTGTCTTTCTTTGTGTAAACTTTTTTTTTAATATGATTGCCGTGATAGAGGTTACACGTCGTCATCATTATCATTTCAGCCGAATGACTTCCACTGCTGGACATAGGCCTCCCCCAAGCGTCGCCTCATCGAGCGGACCCGTGCTTCTCATATCCCGGTGCTTTACACGTAGGTAGGTAGCTCTACTCTGTTAAAAATAGAACTGACTACGTTTATGGTTAAAAGGTACAGTCCTGTAACATACAGACAGACGATGTAGACTTAGTAATAGGGTTCTATTGGCATCCTTTGGGTTCGGAACTCTTAAACACGTTCCATTGTCATTTCTTCCAGTGTCTGTGTCCGATGTGTAAGGTGTGGTAGGTATGTAATTATTTTGGCAGTACACTTCGATCAAATTCGCTAGATTCAGGGTTAGCGCCCAAAAATGGCCCAAAAAATAGGGCACCGTGGCCTTTATGTTGTACGATCAAAAATAAAATAAGCATCAATTACCAACATAGTTTTTTAAGCTAATTGCTTAGATTTTAGAATAAGTATTTTTGTATTTATTTTAAAATTATTGTTGCGCGCCACAATTTATGCCTGGTACAGACGCCAGCAGGTCAAGCTACCCGAAACTGTCAAAATTTCCCAATCAATCTTGAACCTTAATGCTTTAGTAATAAAGTTGAAAATCTATTAAAGAAATTTGACAGATTGTAGTAGCTTGATGTGCTGGCGTCTGTACATGGTGACATTAGTTACCACTAGCGCCATCTAGTATCAAGTAGGTAGTAGAGCTACTATTAGTTCCTATCCTTCTAGAAATGTCGATCGGTACTAGAACTATCGACCTCTGGTCAGTCGGGGCCGGTAGTACTCGAACATTCTAGATGTCTCTACAATAGAAGGTTCTGGAACTATCTGCGACGCTATATAAGGCCGGGACTAGCCGCGACAAGTCAGACTTGGTTCTGCGGCACAAGCGAACACATCGAAAGCGATCTTCAAGTGCGACTTAAGAGCGATTGTGTTTCATAATCAGTGTGTCCGAATTGTTATTAGTGTTGTTTAATTAAAGTGTAACTTTTGGTAATTTTTATCGGCAGTTTTTATTGTCACAAACCCGAAGCTCGTAACATTATTTTATTTTAAAGCTTCAAGCGAAATTGTTTTTACATTTTGTCAGATAACAGTCTTAAAAATTATTATACTGCAAACATAATTCAACCCTATGTTCGTGAGTTTTAAGGTTGATAATAACCAGTGGTTGTATGTTCCAACTATGTTGGAAGCCGACCCCAACATAGTTGGAAAAAGGCTAGGCAGATGATGATGAATAATCAGTGGTTCATGATATCAAAAATATTATTAAAAATTCAAAAAAAAAAAAAAAATGAGACCTACTTGCACCACCGCTAAACGTATTATTCTTCAAACGATTGACAGAAATATGTAGAACGATATTTGGAATCCGTATAGCGCTAAATGCATTTTTAGTGATTTGTGGTGCAAGTAAACCTTAATGTACAGACGCCAGCAGGTCAAGCTACCCGAAACTGTCAAATTTTCCCAATCAATCTTGAACCTTAATGCTTTAGCGATAAAGTTGAAAATCTATTAAAGAAATTTGACAGATTGTAGTAGCTTGATGTGCTGGCGTCTGTACATAATTTTTACTGTCGCGGTCAGTTGAGCAATGAGTGTTTGTTGACGGAACGGCAGTTGGGTGTGATTGTGTAGCTACATATGTCGCAAACCATGCTCCACCTCCTATCCTGCCCTCTGTGTCCCAAAACATGCAGTCACAGTGACCTCTGCGCTGCCACTGACGATGCCGAGGAAGTGGCAAAATTTGGGCCAAAAAGATATAAAATTCAGTCGTGCCTGCGACTTGAAGAAGAAGAAATAGTTTTATGTACAATCAGGGTCATGATTATCGCTTCTACACAGTCATCTTAGTCTATGACAAAGCTAAGATTACGGTTGGTAAAGAACACTTGAGTGGAAAAAGGTAATTTTGAGCCCACGATCAAGGGATGTCTAGAGTGCTTGCGTTTTAGATTTAGAGATGGTTTGTATGAAGTGCGGTTCCTTTTAATGTAATGAAGATTATGTGGGTTGATTTGTTGATTGGTAGTGCTTGAGAGTCTAGTAATAGAGCTCTTTGTGAAGAAGTTCGTCTAGCGAAGTACCTTTACTTTTTACTAGTTTCTGCTTGCGACTTTATCTCGCATCGCATCGCCTGTCCGCGCTATTACTTCGATTCACTTAGCGTTTTTTCTGATTCTTTTTCTTTTTGCTCGGTGCCTATGGGTCCTGGCGTGATGTTAAATAGCCTATAGCCTTCCTCAAGAATTGGGCTAATAAATGCAAATAGATTTTTTTCAAATCCGACTGGTTGTTCCAGAGATTAGCGCGTCCAAACAAACAAACTCACCAGCTTTATTATTAGAATAGATTATTTTTTTCCGTGGGGAAATCTTCATGGATACCCTCCGTTTGGGGAGAACGGAGGGTTATTTCGGACGCCTACCGACTAAAACCCCACTGTTCCCGCTGACCCGAAGACAGTTGGAAAAAGGCTAGGTAGAGATGATGATGATAATATTACCAAAAAGAAAATGTGTTTTTTTTTTTCATTAAAAAAATCACTCACTAAAAATATAACCAGCCTTTATCAATGGGTCTAAAATAATGCTGTCCGGGTCCAGATTATAGATTTAGTTTAGTCCGGCTATAGATTTAGTTTAGCAACCGGACTCGGACGCAAACACTCCACCATCATTAGGGACATCAATCACTATTACACAACTATATTAAGGTCAGACTCCAGTAGATCCAGATGTGGCTGGGAAATCGAAAAAACTTCTCTGGGTTGTAAATATTTTAACATCGCTTTCCAGTTAATTATTTATTTTAGGTAGTGATTGACTAAAAGGCCTGAACGTTTAGGCTTTAATCTTGGTTAAAACTAATCGACATAGTGGGAATCGACCTAGCGGTAATCACTTAAAAGTGGAGATGCGCCGGATAGTGGTTTCACCGGATAACCGAATACCGAATAATATTCGGTTAAGTTCTTACCGAACCGAATATGCTGCCGGATCATTCGGTTCCCCGTCCGATAGTTTTGCCGCGCAAACAAGTTTATACACGCTATATTTCCAAAGCGCCGCGCGCGAACGGAGTGAGTGGTATCTCGCCTCCCGCTACCCGCTGCACCCCGCCACTGTCATTGCGTACGAAAACACAATACGGGTACCAGATTTTAGTGCAGTTCTTGACTAAGTGATTAGAATTTTGGTTTTTTGAGGAAACAACGTAGTTCATTCATTATGCATAAGTAAACCTTTCCTATTACAATATAATTGTAATTTGCTAGTGGATTATTGCAATTAAAAATTACTGTGCTTTTAAGATACTTGATTGTAACTATTAGTGCTAGGTTTTATTTGATTACCTGTGTTTAATTATATCTGTGTTTGAGTACCTTACAATAAACGATTTCTAATAAATATGATTGTTAGAATATGGGATTCCTTTAAATGATTTTGCCCTAAAGGCTAATTTGCAATGATCAATTAAACCGAATACATTCGGCATTTAAACTGAATGATTCGGCCGAATACGCCGAATACCGAATATAAAACGAATATTCGGCGCATCTCTACGTAAAAGTAATCGTGTAAAATTAATGTCACTTTTCGTGTCTGTCTGTGTGACCGACTTGTTCTTCTAAACTAAGCAACGTATTTTAATGCGGTTTTCACCATCATTTAGAGAATTTATTCCCGAAGGTTTATGTATCTAAACTAACATTTAACAAAGAAATCTTGCATTTTTATCAAGTGGTTGGCTTTGCCCGCATCGAGATAGGAAATTATTAAAAAATTTTTTTTTACAAAAAATCTGACTTAAATAAAAGACACTACAAAGAAAAAAATAACTTTAATTTCGGAAGTTGGTGTTGTTGGTTCCGCATTTTCGTTTTTTGACACCGACTTCCGAAATTAAAGTTATTTTTCTTTTTGTAGTGTTTTTTTTTCGAAAGTCATTTGTTTTTGTTATGGAAAACGTTTTTATTTTTTAGTGGTACCTAATCCACACGAATTCATATAACACTACCCAAGCAAATTCAATAATATTCATATGCGAGCATTAAAAAAAGAACTTTGCAAATCGGCTTATAAATAACGGAGTTCTGAGATAACAAACATTAAAAAACAACCGAATTGGGAACCTCCTCCTTTTTTTGAAGTCTGTTAATTAAACGCTAGTAAGTAAATAAATGTCTGCACTGCAAATACGTTTAGAACATTAAGCCATCAGTTCTATTGTTTAGTTACTTAACGCCGAGTTCAATAAACAATATTATTAAGACCCTGTAACGATCCTAGGACAACAACCTCGTCTCATAAAGACAACCAATAATACAATGACAGAAAATAAAACGGAACAAAATGAGGTTGCAACGGATTTACGGTCCTATAAACTTATTCTTCCCTTATCAATCAATATACACTGTCTGAACTTTACTGGGAGGAAACAAAAGACACTCGCTTTAGTATCCCTACAGCTGTGTTTACACGGGCGACTTAAATTGTACCAGTACGTATTAAAGTCTATTTCAAAATTATCTGACGAAAATGTAAACAAATGGATCAGAAAACTTTAGAAATTGAGAGCTTTATCATAACTCTTTAAACGCAAATTATAATTTTTAGTCACCTTAAAGTTGATTTTTAATTGATAATTCAGGTTAGTATTATCAATTAAAATTTTCGTCGCCAATTGTTCAATTACAGTTTAATAGTTTTATTGTTATCTCTCTTCCCTTCAATTCGACTATTCCTTGCACGTTATTCGTTTTAATATCATTGATGCAATGTTATGAATGTTATGATCCGTGTACCCGGCAAATGACCCCTGCGCAGATGTTTTGTTAGAAAATTGTATATAAATAATAACATCAAATGAAATTAAAATAAAATTACAACAAACAAATTAATGTTGCCATTAAAACTTTTAATGGCAACATTAATTTAATACACTTATACGGTTTCGCGTGTTCATTTTATGAACATATTTTAATTTCAACGGCACGCGGTATAATATAATGCTGTTAAAAACATGCTAAAGTTAAAACATGAGAACAAGTTTGACAGTTATTTCTTATTATTCACTTGTTTTGTCTATTCGTAAACGTTTTAAGTGGTGTTAAAAACACAGCAACAGTTTTTTTTACAAAATATTTCTTTTTTAACCGACTTCAAAAAAAGGAGGAGGTTCTCAACTCAGTTGTTTTTACTTTAAAACCCTTTCATTTATCTTCGGATTTTTTTTACTTTATCCTGTGCATTTAATTATCATCGAATGGTAGGTCTGCTTGATTAGTTTACAGCTATGGCATAATATAAATCAAAACTTATAAAATATTTTCGTGTTCGTATTATTGTTTCAGAAACAAAGTACACCAAAAACCAAAATTAAAAATATTTATCTATATATATAAAAATCAATTGCTGTTCGTTTGTCTCGCTAAAACTCGAGAACGGCTGGGCCGATTTGGATGAAATATTGTGTGTATATTTCAACGGGTTGGTCTGGTATGGTCTGAAAATATAATTGGACCCGGTAGGTGGCGCTGCTGTCGGTAAATGATGACTCAACCGGTTAGGACGACGTCTGCCGGATCCGAATAAATCTAAGTACCCATCTCGTATGAAACGTCAGGAGCAGTGCACGGCTCCAATTGGTCGTTTCCTATGGATAAGAGCCGACAAGAAACTGTAGAAAGGTTACTCTTTTAAAACTCCTACGAAACATCTGTACCTATAAAAAGTTTCTTTAAGTGTCATCCAAATCATCATAAATCAATAGTGAACTGCCGAAGGAGCAGTGGTAGCCCAGTAGTAAAGACCGCGACTTACGAGTTGTAGGTCGTGTGTTCGAATCCAGGTAGGCGCTTTACTTTGTTTAAATGATTTCATCCCTACAGCCCTCAAAACGGCGAAGGAAAACATCGTGAGGAAACCATGTCCTAGAACCAAAAATTCGAAGACATGTGACATCTATCATCCCGCACGGGACCCGCGTGGTGGATTACGGCCCACTCCCTATCACCGAAAGGGGGCCTGTGTCCCAGCAGTGGGAACATTATAGGCTGATTATGCTTATGCTAAAAGTGAATTTTCAGTGCGAATTTTTCAGAATAATTAAATTTATCTACCCTAACAATCCTGATTGCCAATAACTAAGTTAAAATTCAGTTAGTTTCGAAATAAAATGCAAATTGAAATTCCAACACTCGATTCCGATTGAATTTAAATTAATTATTTGCATTTTATAAAATATTCTCGACTCTGATAATTTATGTGTCAATTAGTCTGAATATTAATTTATTAGAAGTGTTGTTAATACGATTAATAAAGGGTTGTGGTTACGTGGAGGTTGCGGATAACCCTCTACTCGCAATTACGCAATTAAGATTCGTCTAGTCACGCTCGTTCCATCATAGACCTCATCCATCGCTTTCCATCAAGCGTGCTCGAGGTCAAGAGCGGCCCCATTCAGCAATATCAAAAAAAAAAATACTACTTCGCACACATTTGCAATGGCAATGCCATACATTTTGACAATTCAACAACATTCATTGCGTCATTTACGTTGTTGCGTACTTAGACGAATTTCATCAACATACGGATTTCAATTGCCGGAGAATCTGTGTCTGAAACTGCTATTTCATATAAACGTCTGTTGCCGAAACAGACATCATACACGATACTGCAGTGCCAAAGCTTTCACGATATTGCTATTGGATAACTCATGTACTCATATTTGAACCATCTGGCGTACGGAATCTGTCAAACGTGTCTATGATCAATGAGTTATGTCTTTATTTCTGTGTTATAGAAGAACAGAATCAAGTTATTAAAATTAAACCGCCAGCTGTGCTGCTGGGGAGTTTGACCAAAGTACTATTAAGACCTAACTTAGATTGAACAATCTCAAAACTACTTTTGAGTAATATCTATCATTCATTATCAAAGTAGTTAGTACCTTAGTACCTATAAATACCAGTGGTCGACCCCTTCATTGATGAATTAATTGAATAACTGGAAACCTAGAATAACTGAAAACCTATCTCACTAATAACAAAATAGTTCAAAGCTTAGTCCGGATAAAGCATTTTGGGAGAAAAGGTAATCCTTTCATAATTAACTCTTCTTCTATCTAAAAGACGAAGTTCTAACTACATTATGTTTTAGTCTTCAGCCTGGATTTCAACCTAGACTCGGTAGATCGTCGGGGTTAATTTATTCAACGAACTTTTAGTTACCGTTATAATATTCGTGTGAAATGAAGTTAAGTAGTTGTTTATATATATATATATGTATATATAATAAGTTGTTGTTTGTGAAATAAAGATACATAAAGGTCTCTGCACACAGCTTACGGGACGGCGACGCGGCGCTGGCGCGGCGGCAGTGTTCACACTGCGGGCGCGATCACATCCCGTCGCGTCCTGCCGCGCCTTTCTTTCATCAAAAAAGATGTTGAGCGATTCAGACATAGAAACGCTATTGCTAATAGTTGCGCTAGCTAAGAAAAAACAACGTAAACGGAAATGGGTGCATGAAATAAATAAAAAACGCGCTCGCGGCCCTCCACGCCCCGCCCCGCCGCTTCTGACTTGTATTCCCACTCGGCGCGGCGGCGGCGGTGGCGGGGCGCGACGGATACCGTCACATCGAGCGGGGTGGCTCTGTGTGGCGTCGTCTGTAATATCTAGTACATTACAACTGCTCAGCGTCGCGTCGCCGTCCCGTCCCGCCGCGCCCCGCCCGCTGTGTGCAGAGACCTTTAATGTTTTAAAAGAAAAATTGTAGATAAGATTTCTATCTCACATTTTTCTCATTTTTATGGTTTTTAATTTTAAAGATTCTAATTGGGCAAATATCGTTACTCATTGGACTCCTGAGGGAGAAAATTGCTGTCGAGGTAGACCACGGCGAAGGTCTTGTGACGATCTTGAAACGTTCGCAGAGCCAACGTGGCCAGAGATCGCACAAGACAGGGAGGTTTGGCAGGAAAAGGGGAGGCCTTTGCCCAGCAGTGGGATAAAGTGTGGGCTAAAAAAAAGCATGTTCTTGTAAAACCTCTTAACTATTCTTTTTATTTTTAAACCAGTATTGGAACAGCTGAGCTTTATAATCAGCCTCTATTGTTCCCACTGCTGCGACACAGAGATCCTTTCTGTTAGAGAGAGTGGACTGTAATCCACCACGTGGGCCCAGTTGGTAGATGTCACATGTGTTCGAATTTTTGGTTCTAGGACATGCCGGTTTCCTCACGATGTTTTCCTTCACCGTTTTGAGAGCAGTGGTGAAGAAATAATTAACACAAAGTATAGCGCCTGTCTAGGTTCGAACCCACATAACATTACAAGTTTATTATGCTACGAAACAAAACGCTTTTCACAAAAGGTCCACCACTATTCTATTTTTATAATAAATTTCGTCGTTAACCTGAAAATTCTAAGACAAAACGAAATGTCAACGACGTAATAAATTCCCTCGTAATTTCGTGAATTACAACGTCTTCATGAAGGTTTCTCCTGAAATTTTCAATACCTTTGTTGATTTAATTTTTGTTCGTTTCAAGGGATTATTTTGCACGGAGAATAATGAAGGTTGTATTTTATGGATGTGATTGTGACCTAATTTGTTTAATATTAAATATTGATTTAAAATCTAATACTAAAATAACAAAGTTATATCCTAACTTAACTAGAACTATATACAAACTAAAATATAGCCTCGAAAAATTCATCCGCATCGCTGTCGACTGATAATGTACGCAAGACACTGGCGGCATTGCCACGTTGTATGGCAATGCTTAATTAACCTCCGGCCAAGGTAAAGGCCAATTTGTTTAATAGATTAAATAGAATTCTGATTATAGGTAAAAAATAAATATATGGGATAACAAGTGGCTTTAAAAGTCAATGCATATTATTCTTGTTTTTGTATTTGAAGAAGATTGTGATCTGATAATGTTTTATTTTTATTTTTAAATTAATTTAGTTAGTTAATTATAGTAGGTACAGGATGAAATTGAAAACTTGCCAAATTGCAATAGAAAGTTCAGTAAAGTAAAGTAATCATCATAAATTGTCATTTGGGAAATGATGATGGTTAGTGATTTTTCGAAATTTTCGTGTAATTATTGTCTTAGATAGTGCAAATTAAGTTATTGCCTTCAAATAGACAAGAATTATCGTCTTTTCGGTAAAAAAAAAGTGATCAAATCATGTAAGGAAATTAAAGTAAGTATCAATTTTAGCGCGCGCTCGATAAGCAATCCATTGCAGAGCAATGTGTAAAAAGTTGGTTGATGATCTAGCGGTAATTACCTAATAATTTTGACCGTACCTACGAAAAAAAGAACGCGCGACGACGTTGCTTAATCGCTAATCACTTATGTGCATCCCTTTCCTTAATGACATGCAGTAAATTTACTTTATAACACGTAGAATTAGATATTTTATTCTAGCGCACCTATTCATTTCATCCTGTATAAGTACATCGTATTAATAATGGCCTTATGTGAACAGCAGTACAATAGAATATTAAAATAAATAGAATGTTAAAGTAAAACAATTCCACAGCGCCTGTTGATACTGTGTTAACATTATAAAACAAAAGAATGAAACGGAAAACGGAATTACGGAATACGAATTCAGAATTTGAATAATATTATACATTAACTGATATTAAAGGCCTTTAATTTGCCATTGATAACATTTCTATATTTAATTCATATTCAGCGTGATTTCGGCATTCAATTAATGTAATATTTGAATGGAAAATTCAGTACGAGGCAATATAAATGTGCATTCTAAGAGAAGAAATGTTTATGAATAAATAATTATATTTATTGAAGGAGTGGAGGGAGGGCTTTACCCAGGTGTGGGACAGCTAGAAAAAATTATGTTATACTAGCTGCGCCCCGTGGTTTCACCCGCATAAGTTTCGATCCCGTAGAAAAATCGGGATAAAAAGTATCCTATATGTTAATCCTGGTTATAAACCATCTGTGTGCCAAATTTCATCCAAATCGGTTTAGTAGTTTTTGTGTGAAAGAGTTACAAACATCCATCCATCCATCCATACAAAGTTTAACGTTTATAATATTAGTAGGAGTAGGATTTATCATTATTTTGGGGTCAGCTTCCAGTCTAACCAGATGCAGCTGAATACCAGTATTTTATATGGAGCGGCTGCCTGTATAATAATAATAAAGCTGGAAAATTGTTTTTTTTTTTTTGATTGTTTGAACGCGCTAATCTCTGGAACTACCAATCGGATGTGAAGAATTATATTTGCATTTGATAGCCCCATTTCTGAGGAAAACAAAACAACGCTATTTATCATAAAAAACAATTATCAAAATCGGACTAATCTGTAAAAAGCTATACGTGGTCATACATAAAAATAAATATACAGGATAAATTTTTAACCAGTGCGCAAACTGTAACCGTGAATTCAGTACATGATTCTGAACACCCCATTGAAATTTTTGGTTGGTTATTAAAAAAAAAAAATTAGCTTTGCCATATATTTTGACCGCGTAGATATTGCACTTTTCTATGAAACAGGGGATTTTTTTTTTGATAATCGACGTAAAGTTTCCACGCTAGGGGTCTACAATCATGTGCTAAATTCATAGTTACAGCTTGCGCACTGGTTAAAAATTTAACCTGTTTATATCGACTTGAGAACCTCCTCTGTTTTTTTTCGTCGGTTAAAAAAGAAAAAAAGTCATAATAACTAGGCGAAAACGAAGTAATAGCACGACCAGCCCCAGCAGTCTCGACATTCATAGCGATCGCGTTACGACCGAATTCGGTCGCAAACTCCCGGATTGACAGGTGTAATGTTTGGAGTGACAGGACTTTGCGACAGAATTCGATCGTAAAGCGATCGCGTTACGACCGAATTCGGTCGCAAACTCCCGGATTGACAGGTGTAATGTATAGAGTGACAGGACTTTGCGATAGAATTCGGTCGTAAAGCGGTTGCTTTACGACCGAACTCGGTCGCAAACTCCCGGATTGCCAGGTGTTATGTATGGAGTGACAGGACTTTGCGACCGAATTCCGTCGTAAAGTGATCGCTATGAATGTCGAGACTGCAGCCCCAAGCGACGCGATGTAACGGGGTGGGCCGGGTGAACAAGAAATTTCACGCAAGCCAGTTAAGTATAATCGCGACGTGATAATGGATGTAGCGTGAACAGGACGTTACGGAAATCATTCATACGTTTATTTTATCCATTTTAGATTCTGCTGGAACCATAGTTCATGAGTAATCAGAAAATTTAATCTTACAACGTCAAATCATCTAGCCCTTTGACTACCGTACCGGTCGATCAATCAACTGTTCCGAGGGGTATCAAAAAACCGCTATGATACAGTATTTTTATCTTACGAATCGATGCGCGCTTTAATTGTGGTAACGAAGTGTACCGACAGGCTGTGAATGTGTGCGTGAAGACGAGTAGCATCAGCACATAACACACACACACACACACTTCTGACTTCGCACATTCACAGCGTGTTTATACACTTGGTAACCAGAAGTAAAGCGCACGTTGCTTCGTGAGACAAAGGTACTATATCGAACGTATTAGAAGTTCCTTTAGGATCTTTACGTGAACAAACCTGAATCTGTAGGCTATGCAAAAATATATGCTCCGAACGAGAATCAAACCTTATCAAGCAGCCACTACGCCAATCATACCGTTAAATAGTTTTACATTACCATTTAAATAAATTTAGTAAATCTAGACAATTATTAAGGCCTATTCAGATATAAGCGATATCGCTGTCACGCTCGGTCGCATACCAAATTGGTACGCGATATCACTGTCGCGCACCGATACTAGACCAAAGTGACTAACCAGAAGTTGGACCAGTATCACTACCGAGTGCGACGCCGATATCGAGTACCAATTCGGTATCGCTACCGAGTACGACAAGGATAGCGCTTATATCTGAACAGCACCCTAATTGCGTAACACACAATCAATCGGAATCAGAATCATTTTGAAGCAAATTGCTGATCCATTGCTTCATAAGTTCGAAAAATTTGTCTGCTTAACACGTAAATAACGCAATGCATATTGTTGAACTGTCAAAATGAAACCGATTCCGATTGATCGTGTGTTACGCAATTAGGGTGCTGGTCTTTAATATTGATGCCCTCTCTCTCTCGTTCTCATGAGCTATACAAAAATATGATAAAAGTATATATATATATATATATAATATACTCTTTATTATGTACACCATAATAAAGACCAATATAGAAATTTTACAAAGAGCTCCCAGGAGCTTTTGGTATAACTTTAAATACTTCTGATTCCATACAATCTCCATCAGCCAGCCCGATATTTGCTATAACATCACATTAAATTAAAATAAACAAAACACACTCGCAACCTATGATAAGGGAAGGGAGGTGGGGGGGGGGGGGGGATCCATGGATATGTGTGTAGAATAAAGATTAGGAGCACAAAACAAGTCAATCCTTGTTTTGGAGCCTACTTATTTATTGTTCGTACGTAATTTAAATAAGGGATTTAATTTGTATTCGTTTGGAAATTATGTTTACACTAGCAGCGCCCTGCGGTTTCACCTCCATAAGAGTCGACCCCGTTGGAATATCGGGATAAAAAGTATCTTATGTGTTATTCTGATGTAAGCTGTAACTGTAAAGTGTCATCAAAATCCGTTCATTAGTTTTTGCGCGAAAAAGTAACAAACATCCATCCATCCGTTCATCCATCCATCCATCCTCACAAAACTTTCACGTTTATAGTATAGGATTTCTTTAGGCTCTGTTTATACTGAATTCAGATTCAGTTAACTTTATTTCCTCAAACATGTGTGTACATACAATACATTGCATGCAAGATGCTACAAGTACATAAACTTGTGCTGTTTAGAATTTAAACAAATAATATGTAACAAACATTCATTAACATTGACAATGCTGACATAAGTAAATAAACTGAATTAAATTGATTGATTACATAATTAATTCATATATTTCTATTAAAATAAATAAATAAATAGGAGTTACATAAAAACTTGTCAAACATTCTATTGTCAAAAATAAAATCATAATATAATAAAATAAAAATAATTTCAACGTAGGTCCAAAAATATTCAATACAAACATGATTATCAAAATCATTATTACATTACATACACTTCAGATTAAATTTGTTGCCACGGATTGAGTACGTGATTCTTCTGAACCCCAATGCGTTGATATTTTAGCCGGTTATTTAAAAAAAAATGCTGTTCCATACACTTTGCTAACTGACGAATATTTTCTGTGCTGAATCATGGTTACAGTTCACGCGACGATGCCATCCTGTATTGTAGGAACACAATTTTTTTTTTTTTAAATTATGTGCCAATCACTGTTTCAATAATGATTCTTTAAAGTATGATAATTGCAGTCTATATCTAATACATGGGTAGGTATAACATGATACATGTAAATCCATTATTTCCGTTCATTTATTTACTTACTTATTAAATACATTTTTAAATATTTTTTTTAGAAAAAACCGTAAAAATAACTTTAAAAAATATAAAAAACAGTAGTCCATCGGTATCGGGAGCAGGGTCCAAGCTACCGGTGGTTAGGGCTCCAGAGACCGGAACCTCCTCACAATGCGAGCCGTATCAAGGAGTACTACTTTGATACAGGCAAATTATTATTATGATTTACCTGTATCAGGTATTCTCAAACACTGCTAAACAATATTTTTAAGTGCCTATTAAACCATTATGACAAAAAAAAAACATTCGTTCAGAGAAGAAGTACGTAACAAAAAACCAACAAAATTTATAAATATGCTCAGAAACTGAAACGAAGATCAACAACCCACAATATTACACCTAGAAGGTAAATATGAATGAAAATAAGGGTACTATAAAAATACGGCGCATATTACGAGCATTACGTCGGCTTATTGAACATTATCGCTAAGGCCGCCAGACTTTTTATTTTTAATATAGGTAAGTAGGTAAAACTTCCAATCTTTTTTGGTCTTAGTAGGCAAAGTCGCTTACAGGAAAGGTGTGGAACCTTTTGGTTTTTGACAAGGTAGGTATAGTGTAAGAAACTTACTTAATCCTACTGCCAACGGTCATTATGATTGAAAATATATAACATAACGCATAATCAGCCTGGAATATTCCCATTGCTGAGACACAGGTCTCTCTGTGCGAGTGACTGGGCCGTTATCCATGTTGGATGATGTCATATGTCTACGAAATTTTGGTTTAAGGACATGCCGGTTTCCTCACGATGTTTCCCTTCACCGTTTTGAGAGCAGTGGTAATTAATTGAATCTATTTAGACAAAGTAACGCTCCAGTTTGGGTTGGGACCTACAACTCGCAGGTCGCGGCCGTTACCACTGGGTCATTACTGCTCCTCTTTAAGTAGGTAAAAAGGTAACTTTTGACCTTTGCATGTTATAGTGTAAGAAACTTACTGCTATTGCTAAAACATCATCATCTGCCCAGAATTTTCCCAACTATATTGGGGTCAGCTTCCAGTCTAACCGAATGGAGCTGCATACCAGTATTTTACTTGAAGCGACTGCCTATCTGACCTACACAACCTAGTAATTGAGTAATACTATAGCTCTTAGCGAGACTGGTTGTCAGACTTTCAGGCTCCTGACTACAATTATCGATTGTCAAAAATCTAAAACAGCCATGAACACGGCTTTACGTGCTTTCCAAAGCATACTTAAGCCACCGGCACATTAATGTGTTGTGTTGTGTCGTGACGCGGAATACACCAATCAAACGTATCGGTTCAGGGCTACGTCAAATCACAACGAGTTTTGATTGGTTAAAACTGCGTCAGAAAGCGACACAACACATTAATGTAAACCCGGCTTGAGTCTCTACGTGGCATCCATTAAAGTTTGTTTTTTACTGAAGCATAATTAATTATAACTGTCATAATATTTCTACTCATAAAATACTTTTGACGCCGAACACATACAAATTCGCACCCCTCGCTTGAGAAGCCGGAAAAACTCAGTCTGTCGGAAAAACATAATGCTACTTATATTTGTACATAAAATAAAGACAGACATGCGAAGGTACATTTATGTTGTTATCTCATTTAGCATACAGCAGGATGTGTATCCTCGCATTTATGTCGAGGATAAAATGTTTACGAGTTTCTCTTTATTGAAAGTATTTTTCTTATTTGGACTGGTTTATTTGTTTATACTTTGACTGATGGAAAGTTAAGGATGATTTTCACCAAACGGCTCACGCCGCATCGGATCCGAACGTATTTTTCCAATCTTTAAACAATATTAAATCGTGTACACAGTATTTAAAGTCTATATTACCAAGCCGCGCACAGCAGCTTGACCACGGGCGCCTTCTGCGACACGCGATTGTAGCGGAATGTATGCTGCGACGTGCGATCGGCTCCGTTCGTATCCTTTACGATCCGATGGGATGCGAGCCGTTTAGTGGAAATCATCCTTTACGCACCACGTGTAAGACATTATGTTTGTATAAGAGAATGGCGTCGTGAAAGCACTGGCTGAACTGACGCTAATTATCTAGTCATCAAGGAGAAACGTCAGGGTAGCCGCGAACTCCAAATTTTCTTACGTTTTTTTGCAATTTGCGGGTACGTGTCAGGTTGTATATTATTAGTCATTGAATTATCATTATGTAATAAAAATAAACTATTCTTAAAAATATCAAGTTAACAAGGTATTTCTTTTTTATATTTTCATTTAATGTAGTTAAAGTTCTATTCAGATTTAATGCCTATTCAGATACAAGCAATGTCGCTGTCACACTCGATAGCGATCGATTCCTTTAAGTTTATATTGACAGAACCACTGCTATTCAGACTATCTTTGTTTTGCAGAAGCAACCTGTTCGATCAATTTATGAATTAAGTCCGAGACACTCGCACAGAGACAAATTTAAAGAGATTAATGTTATGACGACTGTGCCTTCTCAGTATATTTATGAAAATCTTTTATATGCCCATAAAAATATAAAATTGTTTAAAAAATACAGTGATATCCATGATATAAATACTAGGAACAAACATAAATTTGTTGTACCTACAACAAAGCTCAAGAAAATAGGTGGCTCGTTCAGATGCCAATGTATACGCTTTTACAATAAAGTTTCAAGCCCCGTTCAAGATCTAAGGCTTAATAAATTCAAATCATTCATTAAACGTAAGCTGTGCCAGAAAGTATTTTATACCGTTAAGGATTATATCGAGGATAAAAAGGCTTGGGATTGAGCTGCTTCCAATTTTGACATATTGAATTTTTTTTTTCTATTGTTGTTGTTTTTTTATACACTTTGACATTAATGAACTTATATATACAATGACATTTACTTACTTTGTATTCTATTATTTTAATTATTGTGAATGTGAAGACTATGTGGGTCATTTCATTTTTTATTGTCTCTCTGCTCTGTTAGTTTTGTCATGGTCTGGCAGTTTGAGTAATTAATGTGGCCTACCCAAATGTCCTTTCTTTGGTATTGTTCATCAAATCGTTGAGCTCCTTAAGTTTTGAGTGGAACTGCGCGATTTCTGATAAATGCGTGCACCGACTGGACAGGTCCTCTCAATCTGTGTGGTTCTTTCCTCAAAAGACCATCTCAGACATCGATCTCCATCGGTCTTCATATGATCTGACCAAGATTATGTCTGGACTTTAAAAGAGACTGTGACGTCTGAGTTTGTTTCGGCCTTTCTTCTCAGACTAGTCAGATAGGAAACGCCGACCTCATCTAGTTTTAAAATATGATTGACGTGTAAACGTGTTTGTACAAACCTACTTTAAAAAATAAAATCATTTATCATTTAACATCTTTACATATTTTCGACTAAACTAGCACTGACTGTTCTGAACAAAAATCCTAATGGAATATTTGACAACTTATTTTAAACTAGCTTGAATGTTCGAATGGAACCCGCGCTAAATTATAGCCGGCCTGCACTACATAAGGTTACCTTCAGCAGGCAACCTTTACACTACCGAGCGCGACAGCGATATCGCGTACCAATTCGGTATCGCTACCGAGTGCGACAGCGTTATCGCGTACCAATTCGGTATCGCTACCGAGTGCGACAGCGATATCGCGTACCAATTCGGTATCGCTACCGAGTGCGACAGCGATATCGCGTAACAATTCGGTATCGCTACCGAGTGCGACAGAGATATCGCGTACCAATTCGGTATCGCTACCGAGTACGACAGCGATATCGTTTATAGAAATAGAGTAGGCCTTGAATAAAATATTGAGACTCTGTATCCATATTACGTATCGATATTCTAATCAATGAAGGTGTTTTCTTTTCTTAATTGAACTAAATAGTTTACCAATACTGATCTTGTCATGACCGCAGGAATTCGCTGTATGCGAGAAATACAGGACTGGTCGAAGTGGAGATGCTTGGGGGAGCCAAGCACCTCCAATTCGACCAGGTGTTCGTCCTGCCTATGTCCAGCAGTGGACGTCTTTCAGCTGAAATGATAATGAATGAGTTGAGCAATAAAATTTGCCCGGTATTAGAAATTATGGACGACAAAAATAGCAATAGGCTCGTGCGTTTAAACGGACTTTTACATCATCATTAGTAAAAGGATACCACACTTAACTAAACCTCTGTCTTAACCTTTAATTAAGAGCTAAAGTAAGAACATAATTTTGGAAAGACCCAGAATTTTAAGTTATGTCTAGCAATTAATATTAATGGGCAAGAGGCTCGACCAACATCTAAAGAGGCTCTTGTTAGCGGCCGGGTCAAGTGTCTGAATCAGAAAGCGGTGCGACTGAACGCGGAATACAATGTTGGCTTTCTTTTTTGGGGTACCCGCTACTTGTGCCCTAGTAGCTTGGTTCTTATGCCGGTTTTACTAAATTTGTAGGTAATTTATGATCGAAGTAGGCTTGTCGAGCTAGTTGAAGACGGGTTTGCTGTAGGATGAGTTTAGACTCCTTAAAGTTAAGTTTGTTTATGCAGATGAAAAGTTAAAGTCGAAAGATTTTCTTTGTTAAACATACGGTGACTGTTCCTAAGTGACTCTAAGCTGATAAAATTTTCGTTGTTCCTACTTATGCTAATATTACAGTCAAGATCGGCTCTCCCTGTGGGAGAGAGAGCACGCCCCATTCCGGCCGCGTGTTCCTTAGAGCTTCGACACCAGATCTGGGCACCCTCCCATTGTATAAGAAATGAATTCCCATGAACGAATTTACCTTGTCCCGACTAGGTATTATAAACAAAATAGGTATACAGATCTCGAGATGAAGGTAACAGCACCTGCAATTGCGTAACACACTTTTAATCTCTCAATCTGAATCATTTTGAAGGATATTGCTAATCTACTGCTTCATAAGTTTGAAAAATTTGTCTGCTCAACAACGTAAATAACGCAATGAATATTGTTGAACTGTCAAAATAACTATCTTTTTTAAATTTATTTATTTATTAGGGACAAAAAACAGTTACATGCTACAAAATACAGAGAAATACTTAAACTAAGATTTAACAAACATGTAACCCACACCATAGAGAATTGTGATGAGGTGTAAAAACAATGATTCAAAAATCTTATTATTTCAAAGACAGACGTTTATTTTATTCGTCGGATGTGGTAGGCACAAAGATGGTTGGTATATATGGATAAGTTCAGGACACATTCGCCGCTACTAGCGGCATACAAATGTTTACAATGTGACCCTAATGTACACGTGGGTATAAAACCTAACTTATATACTATTTATACTCTAATAAACAATACAAAACACTTATACCATGGACATTTGTACTCTAATATAAAATAAAAACACAACAATAACAACATTTCTATTAAACAACTAAATAAATTTACTTATTATTTAAAAAAATGACAATTATACCTTTCATAAGAACTTGTAAATTGGCATGAAGTTTTAAAAGTAACATGTATTTCTAACTTAAGCGAAGATTCTAATAGAATATAATGGCCAAGGAATGTCTAAAATATTTCAGTTACATAAGCTGGCAACACACAAAGAGCTATAGAAAGCTATGAGGGAGACCTTTGCGATGCAAAATTTGTCGCGCCTGGTTTCCCAATTAAAGATGGAGATGTTGAGGAGAGGTATTAAATGATGGAAAATATACGCCTATCGCTGGTTTGAGCATTCAATTATTTCAAACATTTACAATGGGGTTTGCAATTACAAGTCG
The DNA here is from genome assembly GCA_951799955.1 of Apamea anceps. Taxonomy (NCBI): domain Eukaryota; kingdom Metazoa; phylum Arthropoda; class Insecta; order Lepidoptera; family Noctuidae; genus Apamea; species Apamea anceps. The sequence goes on along the minus strand of OX637523.1, from coordinate 12,889,818 downwards.
TGACGGATCATAAGGAGTTATGTTGGCTGAGAGATAGGAAGGACATGAATGGAGAATTGCTTAGGTGGTCACTGTGCATCCATGCATAATATTATCTATAATGTTCCCACTGCTGGGACACAGGCTTCCTTTCTGTGAGAGGGAATGCCCAGGGGAAGGCCCAGTGCGGGTTGGTAGATGACACGTCTCTTAAAATTTTTGGTTCTAGGACATGCCGGTTTCCGTTTTGAGAACAGTGGTGATGAAAAAATGTAAACAAAATAAAACGCCTATCTGAGTTCGAACCTACGACCTACAACTCTTAGTCGGATCCGTAACCACTCAGCCACCACTACTCTCAAGGGACAAGGATAAAAAATTTAAAACAATCTTCTAGGAATCATTATTACAGTAATATGTAAACTGTGCTTTTATTTACTCGTCCGGGTACTGGTAGAGGTCGTAAAGTTCAAATTCTTAAAAAAAATCTTGCTAAGGCACTTTCAAGATTAAAATTCCAGATATACGTAGGTACCTACAATCTATATTCGAAGCCAAATGGTTTCCAGTAGGCACTTAGTACTGGATCAGTTTTTCCTCAAAGGTCGGCTCGAATTATTATCGCATCGGGTTCTGCGAACGATAAAATCTATTGGGCTTTCGAATCGTTCAGTTCTTCACAATCGGAGTGGCCTTTTCTTGTCATTTACTTTGATAGTGCTTACGGGAGCGAATGAACGAGTGAACGGAAGATCGTTTTGATTATTATTTGTGGATATCTGATCGAAAGATTTTGTGCATCGTTGCGTATTTTGGGAATTTGTTTGGGACAGAAACCAGTCATGTGTTAAATTAATGCCCAGTTATGATTGTGAATATCTCGAATAGGCCGGAGGGGCCGGTTATAGGACATCAAGTACTTATCCCAGACGGAAAAAAACTATGGCATTTGTTATATTTTTTACTAGCAGTGCCCCGCGGTTTTACCCGCATAAGTTTCGATCCCGTGGGAATGTCGGGATAAAAAGTATCATTGTTAATCCTATAAACTATTTGTTTGCCCATCCAAATCCGTTCACTAGTTTTTGTGTAAAAGAGTAACAAACATCCATCTGTCCATCCATACAAATTTTCGCATTTATAATATTTACGATTTCGCGATACCCTCCAAACTACTTGTAATTCCAACCTAAAAAAAAAAAACCCCACACATAAAAATGCATTCCAACCTAGTTCACCACATAAAAATGCAATATTTAAAAGAGATTTGCTTAATTATTGCATTCATGGTGTATACTTATGGTATATTTTTACGTGTTTTATAAGTCATGTCATCAATCAGCCTATAATCACGTTTCCTTAATACCCCTTTTTTTTTTAGATGGGAAATCATCAAATGACCTCTCCCGCTCTGGGCTGAGCGGAAGGGTGTCAGACTTTTACTGACTAAAACCCACCCCTGTTCCTTCAGTTGCCTGTGCCAGGGACCACGGTATCTCTTTCAAACAACCCGCAGCCCTGGCGGCATCGGCCCTAGCGGAGCCCGTCAGTTCGTGCTGACATCTCTTTGAGGCGCGCGTGGAACACAACGCGCCGTCGACCCGGGCCTGGTCCTTACCGGGCGGCGAGCTACCCATTGAAAGCCTCACGACCCTGCTCGCCGCCCGCAAGCCCGCGCCTACGGTGGCCGGGAGTCGTCCTTAATATCCCTGACATTAGGTCTCAAGTTTTTAAAATATCTTCTATTATTTCTCTCTCTCTCAAAGAGAGGAGGCCTGTAGAAGTGGGACACAGATGATCTTTTGTTTAATCTTGAAAATATTTCCAGTAAATAACCCATCTTCTCCTTTGGTCCTCAGGAGTAAAGTAGCAGCCCTTCTCCTGGACAAGCACCTGCAGATCAACGGGATCTCGATGGGCGAGGTTATGAGAGAGAGACAGAGCATACAGATGCAGCCTATGGCCAGCAGCAAGATGAAGAGAGAGAGGAAAGCGGCCAGAACACTCGGGATTATCATGTCAGCTTTCTTGGCGTGTTGGTTGCCCTTCTTTTTATGGTAAGAGACAATTTAAATAGAAGTTATCTATACATATAATAAAATCGTAGGAAGGTCAAAACTGTACATTGAATATTTTTTAAAAAGAATACTTGGGGCGTGATCTACAATCGATATCGAAGCCAAAAATATAGTTTTTAGAATTTTTGTCTGTTTGTCTGTTTGTCTGTACGTATGTCCGGGGTAAACTCAAAAAGTACTGCATGGATTTACTTCAAATTTGGCATGAATATTACTAAGAGGTCGGGTCAACATATAGGCTACATATTATCACGCTATCACCTACGGGGGAGGAGCTGTGAATCTTTATTTTTCTTACGCATTCTGTGACAGCGTGTAATCTAACGACGCATATTTAAATGTTGTTTTTGAGTAAGCCATGATATTATCTAGCTTTACACTATAAAAACTTCGCCATTTAAGTAACTTGGGCAGAGAAACATAGTTTAATGAATGTTAGTAGTATAAATACAACTTTAAAGCAGCGCCATCTATGAGATTTCATAAAAATCAAATCAAGTTACATGTTTTTGAAATTAATTATTTAAATTTGATCATGTTGGCGAGGTTAGTAGTTAGTTATTCTTAAAATTCATAAAAGTTGTATCGTATAGTTCATTTTGACAAATTCAAGTTCCAACAAAACCCTCAAAATCTTGAGCAGAGTTGAGGAAGACAATTTAAAAAAATGCGGTGTTTAGTAGTTCATTGATGATGATCATTTCTTCATCAATTCCATGTTGTTAGTACAAAATAAACATTGACTATTAATCCTAAAAACTATCCAGGGATATTATACTTTTTTTCACGTTAGGCAAAACCAGGGTTTTTCTTGGATGCTCCTGGTGGAACAGGAAAAACATTTGTTACCACTGGCATACTTGCAGAGGTCAGGATGCAAGGCAAAATTGCTATTGCTGTAGCGTCGTCGGGATTCGCTGCCACGCTGCTTCCGGGTGGCCAGACAGCACATGCCATGTTTAAAATTCCCATTGATTTAGAGAGCGCCGAAATGCCTGTTTGTGGTGTGTCTCGTAACAGCAATAAGGGACACGTGCTCAAGGATTGCTCTCTGATCGAATGGGATGAGTGCACGATGGCCAATAGGAAGGCAGTTGAGGCCGTGGACAGAACCCTGCAGGACATCCGCAGGAACGAACATTTGATGGGTGGTGTCACAGTTCTGTTCAGTGGCAATTTCCGGCGCTTACCGTGGTGACGCGGGGATCGAGAGCTGACGAGGTGAATACTTCGTTAAAACGATTTTCGTTGTGGTCACGAGTTCGTACGCTGCGCTTGACCATTAATATGAGAGCTCAGCTGGGCGGCAATGCACGTGCTCAAGAATTCTCCGATGTCCTTCTAAGTCTTGGCGAAGGCACTCTACCAGAAGAGAGAGATGGACAGGTGGTGCTTCCAGAGTCTCTCGGTAGAGTGGTATCCAGCTTAGAAGAACTCATTCGCTGTGTGTACGGGGACATCAGTCGTATACTGCACCAGCAGAATTCTTGGGTGTGTGAGCCATTCTCAGCCATTTTGACGCCCAAATATGATCACGCTGCAGCAATTAACGAATGCATTCTCTCGGGAATTGAGGGGAATGAAGTGGTCTACACCTCGATAAACACTGTTGACGAGCAAGATGACGCCACACATTATCCCGTGGAATTTCTGAACTCCCTGTCAGCAAGTGGACTTCCAGCGCATACCATCAAGCTGAAGGTCGGTGTCCCGATTATGCTTCTTCAGAACCTATCTCCTCCGAAGTTGTGTAATGGGACCCGCCTTAAAGTCATCTCGCTCCACAGACACACCATTGAGGCGGAAATTCTTACGGGTTGTGGCGTCGGCGAGGCAGTATTTATACCACGCATTCCCCTCATACCTCATAACTTCCCGTTCCAGTTCAAGCGCGTACAGTTCCCCGTGAGTGTTTGTTTTCGCGATGACCATCAATAAGTCGCAGGGGCAGACACTGAGGGCAGCGGGTGTCGACCTCAGGACGAGTTGCTCCTCACACGGGCAACTGTACGTCGCTTGCTCCCGCGTCACCAGTCCTGACTCTCTTTACATTTTGGCTCCTGGCAGCATAACTACCAACGTAGTTTATAGGGAAGTGTTGTAAGGTATGATACCTTTGTACGTATTTGTACTCTTTTGTGCCCTGGAATGTATTCCTGCATTATTTTCTCTATTTCCTTCAGTCACATCTTATGACTGAACGCAGCAGGATTCCCATATAACTCTCTTCACTTGCTTTGCTTGCAACTTATATTTTAATGCTATTTTAAAAGTTGTTTACATAAAATGCTATAGCGACACTGGCATCTTAAGTATTTTTGGTGCTGTAGAGTGTAGAGCCTTTACGCAGACGACGTCGCGGGCAGCAGCTAGTGTAAAATATATTGATTTAAAGAGAAATGTCTCTTAGTTCATGACACATTTACTGATGTTTAAAATGATTGTGTAGGGTTTTAAGCGTGAGCGTGTTTCAACGTTAATGGAGCATTATGCTGACCAGCTATTCGCAAACATGGGATGAGCGGAAAAATGACGAACTTCCATACTTATTTAACCTCCTTATATATACATTTTCAATAGTCCTTCTTTACCTTCGTTATAACAGGAACTCTTGTGTAAAATTGCTTTTAGACCCAGCGGTTTAGGTCGTGGGTTGTCTGTCAGTGAATTTAAGATTTTCGCATGGAGAATTTTGTTTTTAGTTCACCCACAAAGTCCTCACATAAAGCCCAGAAAATAATGATAAGCCTTAGTGTATTCAATTTTAATAATGGAAAAATACCTAGAAAAAAATAAAAATGGTAACCTGTACGTTTGTTTATTTCCATTACCTATTAAATGACTTCTTAGGTGCTTTCAAAGACATGTTATGCTGTATCACGTATCTATGTCTGTGTATATTATATATTTATGAACTATCATACTTTCTGTATCCGTTGTTTTTAGGGTTCCGTACCAAAAGGGTGCCAATGGAACCCTATTACTAAGCTTCAGCTGTGTGTCCGTCTGTGTCAGCGGGCTGTATCTCATGAACGGCGATACTTGTAGGTATAGGTAGGGTAATAGAAATACACACATTGGGAAAATTGCAACTATCTTGCAATTGTGTATTTCTATTTCCGCTACAACCACAAATATGCAATTAAAATAAAATAAAGTTAATAAAAATTAGAGGGGTCTCCATACAAGAAACGTGTTTTTTTGGCGTTTTTTGTCTTGTGGTTACCTTCGTGTGCGAGTCCAACTCGCACTTAGTCGGTTTTATTTTTATTTTTCCTACGTTTGCTAAAATCACGAAGGTAAGAGGTGAGGAAATTTTGTACACAACGGCCAAAATGATCAATCACCGTTAAATTTTGATTGTTTAAATCCTTAAAAGGGGCTATTGTACTCATCATTATGACCAATTTTTACTACTGGACCAATCCTGAAATCATGAAAAGAAAATCAGTTGATCCATAGATTTATGTTCGCAAAACTCGACATAATGTATGGATCAACTGATTTTTTTCACGATTTCAGGGTTGGTGCCGTAGTAAAAGTTGATCATTATGATCAGTACAATGACCCCTTTTAAGGATTAAAACGATCAAAATTTAACGGTGTATAGTCTGTTTCAAAAGTATCTGATAGAAATGGAAACAAGTCGATCAGAAAACGTAAGTGTGGATGCCAATTTGTATTTTCACTTACAAATTGAGTGTTTTGATTTGATTATTTGAATACTTGAACCAGAAATATCTTATTCTAAATTACCTTAGAGATTATTTCATCTCATTTGACAATTGAGGTTAATATTATAACCTCAATTTTCCTCTTGTCAATTACAATTTAATAATGTTATTCAAACAATGATTAGTGGTAATATATATAGTGGTGGTATATCAGATATACTCCTTCCCTTTCTCTTGACTTCTAAATACAGCTGAATATGTTACTAATTCCCTTTAGTTATTGCGTAAGAATTTAACCTGGACAGGGTTTGTTTACACTTTCATAAGATACTTTTAGAACACACCATATAATAATATATCCTACTAATATTATAAACGCGAAAGTCTGAATGGATGTTTGTTACTCTTTCACGCAAAAAGTACTGAACGGATTTGGATTAAATTTAGCACACAAATAGTTTATAACCAGGGTTAACACATAGGATAGTTTTTATCCCGATATTCCCACGGAGACAAAACTTATGCGGGCGAAACCGCGGTGCGCTGCTGGTCTCCCTATAATTGTCTTTAACAACTCCTTATCCCCACAGGTACATAATCACAGCCCTCTGCGGAGATGCCTGCCCCTCGCCCCCGCCAGTGGTGGCCGCCGTCTTCTGGGTAGGGTACTTCAACTCGGCGCTGAACCCCCTCATCTATGCCTACTTCAACAGGGACTTTAGGGCAGCCTTCAGGAAAACCTTGGATTCTTGCTGCAGGTATGTGTTACTTTAGAATAATTCTTAGATCCGTATCTCATCGGGACGCCATGGCCGCGCAGACAGGTCGTTCTGCCAACAAAATGTATATATGGTTGCGCAACCAAGCGGACACCAGATGAGATACGCTCTATAGAGTCGTATACATTTTAGGAGGGGTCTCGATATGTTATAGATGGTCACCCATCCACGGACCGACCTCGGCAAACGTAGCTTAATATTTGACTGTTAAAACTTTGCCACGGGCCTCTATAACCACTGACCCCTGACTATTTCGGTGGACTAAATTCTATCTAGGTACCATATTAACTAGGTACATGATCTATTGAACCCCGAATGCGGTTGATTTCCGGAATCGTCTAGAATTTATAAGTCATGTAGGTCGACTTCTATTTGACAGCTAGGGCTACCGAGTTAAGTATTACGTTAGTTAAGAACTATTTATTTTATTGCCTCATTAGTCCTTTTGTAATAAGCAACGTGTGTTTATTGTGATTATATTCTCAGAGGCAGACCAGAATGTTTTAATATTCTTCCCGAATATAACGTTCGGGGCTCGTGGCTAAATAATTACAGCCGCACGGGTCGATCGATCATGTTAAGCTACGCTTGCCACGATCGGTCCGTGGATGTGTGACCATCTTTAAATACCGAAAGATCCACGAATGACAGCCGGGACCAAGGGCTTAACGTGCTTTCCGAGACACCCCCTCCGTGTCTCGGAAAGCACGTTAAGCCCTTGGTCCCGGCTGTCATTCGTGGATTTTTGACAGTCGTTACGGGTCGTCAGAAGCCCGAAAGTCTGACAACCAGTCTTACCTAGGGGTTTCGTGTTACCCAGTAAACTGGGTTGTGGAGGTCAGACAGGCAGTCGTACCATGTAAAATACTGGTATTCAGCTGCATTCGGTTAGACTGGAAGCCGACTCCAACATAGTTGGGAAAAGGCTAGGCAGATTTATTGAACATAGCGTTAGGCTCGATCTTTAGATAAAAACCATACTTAGCAGTGGGGGTCTTCAATATATTTTGGAAAGTAGTTTGAGAATCTTCGGTAGAACGCACCTTTGCTACTAGGGAAAACAATGTCTTGACTCCCAATACCTTGTTGTTACCACTTTTTTTTTTGAGTATGTGAAATCATCATATGACCCCTCCCGCTCTGGGTGGAGCGGAAGGGAGTGTCAGACTCTTACTGACTAAAACCCACCCGTGTTCCTTCCATAGCCCTTTATGTTCCAGGGCAGCGGTAACCCTTTCGGACGATCCCGCTACCCTGGCAGGCTTACCCTTACCCTTGAAGATACATACATACATAAACTCGTCCCTTTTTTACAGGGGGGTAGTTAGAAACGTCACCTGCTGCAATCCTTACATACCCCTTCAAGATAGGATTTTTATTCACTTTTTCTTCCTCCAGGTCTCTCTGCGGTGACGTTGCCCGCCGGTACTGCTGCCAGCGCCAGCGCCGCGAGCAGCACCACTCAAACGCATCCTCAGACATCCACATGAACAACTGCATCAAGTCAACATCCGCGGATGTTCTGCGTCATCATGCGTCCTGTTCCAGACCAGAGGAAATTGTCTTTGGTACTGCGTAGAGAACGAAGGTCTTAGCACTTAATAAATAGTTACAGAAGGTCCATACCAAAGATTTAAATTGTTAGATTCGCCCTACCGTGACAGAACATGGTCGCGTTTCTGTTTCGTTTTGTCACCTCTGGTACACACTATGTTGCAGCATGTCAAGTCTTGATTGTCATGGAAACGATTAATTATGGCTATCTCCTTAACTCGTCGCTCAGTATTTACCACTTTTCGCGCGACATAAGTATAAATTAATAGGGCAAATCTAACGAAATAAATCAATAGCGAAACTGCACGCACACATGCTTCATGCACAGTGAGTACGACGCACATGTGATTAGCATTCGACGGAGATATTCGAGTCACCGTATGTGTGAACATACGGTGACTCGAATATCGTCTCTGTATGCGTGCGCCTGTTTTTGCTCGTTATCTGAAGCCAATATTCTATCGATATTCTTCTTTTGTGATCTTAGGGTGCAATTAGACCGCGGTCGATCGGCAATATTGTAACATATTTTGAGACGTAATGAGGTGTCATTTTTATAGGTCGACGATCAACATCAATACACCGCGGTTTCTTTGCACCCTTAAGTTAAAGAAGAAAGGTTTTCTATTATGATCTTTAAGTGTAACAGTGTTAGATTGAATTTGTATTGAGATTTTCTATGTGCCAGTAATTAGTACGTTTTATAAGTTCGAGATCACAAACTCATTTTCAGTAGGTAAAGGTACGCCTTCTTAGCAGTGTGTCTTTTCATGTTTGACTAAAATATAAGGAGTTATTAAGATGTTAAAAGCGTCACACAGTTAACTTTTGTTTTTTAGTTAACCAATAAATTGCTCGCCTCTAAGGGCTGATTTTTTTTTTAATTATCTGATAACTTTATTCAAGGAGTAATTTTGAAAGGACAATGCCCATGAAAAAAAAAAAAAATCAAAAGTCATTTATTCAAATTAGGCTGAGAATCAGCACTTTTCGAACGTCAAAATTACAAAAGACAGTCCCCCAAAAACGCCCGCCCTTCCATGGATATATGGAATTCCGTATCATGCTGCATCAAAGTTAAACTTTGGTTTTTATAGACCACACTTATCATATTAACTCCCACCAAAGTTCTTTTTGTAAACAAAACCCGGGTATCGGATATTTTCAAAATATCGCAATAACCTAAACACTAGGTACTTTATTTTGTTTGACATGTCATAAGCGAACGGCCATTATTGCTCTAAATAAAATGATAATCGTTTAAGTAAAAATTCTATTTTATTAAAAAAAATCTATTCCAGTTATTTTTAATTAATGTAGAATCGGAAAAGTATAATTTTTTTTCATGTTTTTTGAAATACGTTATCACATGACACTTAAAATTCAAGGTTATATTAATCATATCATTTGAAACGGAACGTCATGTAAAGGGCATTACTTATTAGCTAATAGGCTAGATTGCAATGTACTTAAATAAAGTATCACCTATTGTGGTAGTTTATAAAAGAGGAAAAAAAGTAAAGGGAATAATACAATATCAACACTTTTTTACTTTAAAATAAATTCCCTGTTAAAAAATTAAATCACCGACGTGTAATGCCGTAAAAAGTTATGAAAATGATTACAGCGACAATAGCATTCTAAAAAGAGTCGTGGAGAGTCCTTATTCTGTGGCAATATGTGGGGATAATGATCAGGTAGCTCATTCCTCACTTTTCCGTTCTCTGCACATTCTGCCAGAGAACTTTGTTATTTGTTTCTTGGTTATTTACTACTAACACTAGTTATAAGATATTTTACTAACAAAATGGACTATATTGTTGTCTGAATCTGATATAATATATAAATTAAATTACTATAATATTTTGATCTTGCATGCATGCATGAGACTTTGTGTTACGACTTTTGGTCATTCTTCTTTGACAGTTATTTCATACAAAAACAGTCAAACGTCAATTTTATTCCTCGGATAAAAGTTATCTGGCGATGGCAAAATCACCCCTTAATGAAATACATACAGACATGTTTAATGAAAGTCAAATAGCAAATAGGTAGGCCAACAAGATGAGGCAAAGAATGTAAACAAACTTGATCGAAACCGCGGATGGGGGACCATCTTCATATATCAAGACCCCTCCGTGCCTCCGAAAGAACGTTAAGCCATTGGTCCCGGCTGTCATTCGTGGATCTTTGACAGTCGTTACGGATCGTTTGAAACCACAAAGTCTGAGACAGCCAGTCTTACCAAGGGGTATCGTATTACCCAGTAACTGGGTTGTGGGGGTCAGATGGGCAGTCGCCCATGTAAAATACTGGTATTCAGCTGCTTCCGGTTAGACTGGAAGCCGACCCCAACATAGTTGGGAAAAGTCTCGGCAGATGACGAAATAAGTAAGTACAGAGATAATAATCGCTCGCTATCGTAATGTAACTCAGTAAAAGGTCAGGTTGTTTACGAATATTATCTCGTCTCGTTGGCTGCACTTTAGATCGTGTTATTTACATAAGTGTGTGTGTTAACTTTTCTAGACGTCTGTGTAAATGATATTCTAATTACTTTAAAGAAACGCACGAAGTGCGTTTTCATGTCAAATGAAAAAGTTAAGAAAATATTTATTTTTTAAATGAGACGATGCTTTGTAACTAGTTAAGGTTGTGAAGGAGGTAAATAGTTTAGATGGTTGTGAACAGATTATTTTTATTCAATTTTGTTTATATCAGCTTACTTTTTTTACCGTCTGAACAAAAAAGGTGAACGGAGTAGAAGCCAGGAATTTCTGTTTTTATTTTTTTGTTACAGCCGGTGGCCGGTTTCAATCAAAGGATTGAAAGTCGCTAGGAATTCATTGATAAATTCCGTACGTAGAGAAGGGTGCCTTTAACTTGAATTTTTATATTATTTGTCGACTTATACGTTTGTTTTTTTGGGAAAAAATGAAACTTCTTTGCTTTGCTTTAGCTTTTACTCCAGTCACCATTTAGTTCCGGATCTAGATGGTAATAAAGTCAGCCTGTAAGTAGATAATTTAAGTTACATAGTTAAATCGAAAACCAAAGAAGAATGTATTATTTAGAGTATTACAAATAAGCAGAAAACGCTTAAAGCTTAGTTTAATGTAAATGGTTTTAAACCATAATAATGTATAGTAGGATGTCAATGAATGTTTAATGTACCCACTGAAATTATTTATACAGGGCCAAAATAAATTAGCTAGCGAAACTCTGCATTCCTTCTGAATATCGAATTATCGATATCTAAACACGATAAAATAAAAAATAAAACATTGGATGTTTTTTTAGGGTTCAACGACCGCTGGTAGTGTTGTTACTTGAAGTATGAGTTGAGAAAATATGTTTTTGATGAGTTATCGATACCAATTACGTCTATGAAGTTTACACTAAAAAACTGTGTGTTTTTTAAGTAAACTCTTCTTTGTGTCGCTGGCACGACTGTATTGTAGATCTTGTTGGCCCAAAAATTAACTATTTTTAAACTCATATTTCAAGTGACACTAGCTGCGGTCGATGACCCCACAAAAAAGAAATCAAATGAACTTCATTTTTGTTATATCATGTTTAGATATCGATACTCTTCACGTCTGCGGAGTTTCGCTAGCTAATTTAATTGGACCCTGTTGTGTTGTTAGATGTAACTGTAAAATCTATTTCACTTAGGCTGTGTATTAGACCTGGGCCCGTATTCCCGTAATTTAAAACGTTCAAAATCTAGTCGCAGTCTCATCTCGGCGAAAAACAAATGTCAAAAACTTGTCAAAATGTAGGGAAATTAGACGTATTTTTGACAGATTGAGACTGAGATCAGACTGTGAACCTTCTTAAAATGACTTTTCTGCAGCAGCAGCTTTCGAGAGAAATGATGATGAAGTTTTAAACTTCATCATCATTTCTCTCGAAAGCTGCTGGACATAGGCCTCTTCCAAGCACCGCCACTTCGACCAGTGTGATTCTGTAACCATCTCACCGTGGAAACTTAGATGAAGTGAGCGTGGAGTGAGCTGTCATTCCAACGAATGCTAAGGCATTGATACTATTGACAGCTCACTCTAAGCTCACTTCACTTAACTTTTCACGGTGACATTTTTACAGAATCGATCGGCTGTTCTATGCTTCCCGTTAAGAAAACAAAACAAACTACAGATTTCAACAAAAGAAAACTATTTGACTCGGTTGACAGTTCCTTAAGTCATTGACTGCCAGCGCAGTCACACGGCTCTTTAGTCAACTGAGGCCGCTTGGACTTATCCCGCGGGATGAGTTGACCACATTGTCCGCCAACAACAGATTTTCTGTTGTCTGTTGTCTGGCAGTAAACGTGTTAGGTAAGCTACCATTTCTTAGAAAAGCGAGCGTCACCACATAGCGTCTGCAATATACCGGCAAATGACGTCACTGAAACGTTATGTATAAAAGTAAGTTGGTATGTCTTCCTAGAGAGCGTTTTTTGACACCGTAAAGTCAAACCTCGCTGCCATCAGTTTCATGACAGTCGTCACTGCGGCCGTTATCTGGCGGTTACCGGTCTTCTCAGAAACCATATCTTTACACTGCCCAATACCAGTACAGTCACGTGCTGAAAATGATACGTACTTAACAATGCTTAAGCATTTCGTACTTTCCCATTAATATATACCTAAAATAAAATTACGACATATTTGCTAAAAGTGTAAACAAATATGCGTTTTTAGAAAAATAACTTTAATTCCTACACAAAAAAGGTTAGTTTACGCTACAAATTCAAACGTTTTTAGAACAGGTAACAGGTAATTGAAATTTATGAATACGAGTTCGCAATACCAATAAAAAAAAAAAAAATATTTATCTCAGACAACTGTAGTCCATATTTTACACTCATACATTAAAATAACTTATAAACTATCACACCAATGCCACTACCAATCACACTTACTACCAATGTTGCGTTTGGAGCAACATTTATATTGCGAGCTGTTTCTGCCGCGTTAGTTCCGCATCGGAACTCGTATTACAATATAACGGCAATTTCATACTTTAACCCCTATTGTTACATACAATATTTGGAGGCGGATCGAAAGATAAGATCGTTGTATGTTTTGTTCCTAAATTCATTACAGCATTGTTTCCATACAAATAAATGCCACCATTCAAATAAAACGTAATTCATTCCGGGCCGCCGACTTCTTATTTTTTACCCTAAGTCACCGAACAACATGGGTGATCTCCTTTGTGAAAATGTTTGGTACTCAATGACACATAAACGGCCAAACCGATTTAGAAAGAAAAGAAAGAAAGAAAAGAAAGAAAGGAAAATAGGTTTAGTTGTCACAGAAACACATCATCATCAACCTATAGCAGTCCACTGCTGGACATAGGCCTCTCCTATTGCACGCCATTCCACTCGATTTTCGGCAACTCTCATCCAACTGCTGGCAGCCATCCTGCGAAGATCGTCGCTCAACCTAGCCTGAGGGCGTCCAACCTTACGCTTACCAACTCGCGGTCTCCACTCAAGAACACGTCTACCCCAACGGGCATCGGTTCTACAGCTAATATGACCAGCCCATTGCCACGTCAGCTTGCTTATTCTGTGAGCACAGAAACACTTGCATACAAAAAGATGGCGATTAACGACGACTGGACGTTGGCGATTTTGATTTTTTTTTTTTTTTTGGTCCTGCGATGATGATTTATACGAAAATTGGCACACAGATAGACAGATTCTGGATTAATACAAAGGAATCTTTTTGTCCGAGTTGACCATGAAATTCCCTCGGGAAAACAGTTTAACCACGAGGAAAAGATACCTTGTAAAATTTGTATCCAGGAACTAGAAAGAAAAAGTATTTATTGCAACTCGGAAGTTTCTTGATTCAATCTTTATACAGGCCACAAAATTATATGAAACAAATTTCCGACTAACTTTATAAGTATTTTCCAGAAAACTTTTCACTCACAAGATAACTTCCTCATTCTCCTCGTAATATTTCATGTTGGTATGACGTAATCACTATCATATTCCGAATGACTTTTTTACCCTTCGAGGTATCTCAATAAAGTAGAGTAGTGTGGGGAAAAAGTGGGACACGGGATTAGGAGTAGGGGAGTTTTTAATGACACTTCCCGGGATTAGGTGAGATTTTTGGGAAAGTTTGAGTTGAAAAGATAGTGGGATACTACGAAATTTAGCTGATTGAAAAATATAAATTAATAACAACACAAAATTGAACTCTACAAACACTGAAACTCTGCTTGTGTCACGCAATCAGCATATATACAACAGCCCGATATAATTCATCGGGCAGTTGCCGGACAGACACAACACCCGTCTGGTCGGTGGATCCTTCCTTTTCTATGGACGATGAGTGGACTTTACATACTTTTCTTCATACCTCTATACTAGGATTCTTAAAAAAAGCAATAGTACAAAAAAATCTTCGTTTCCGAAAAAATCTTTGCCTTGATTCTGATCAAATGAAAGTTAAGTTCTTAACAAAAGTTGTGTCACCTTTATCAATCAATCTTCATTATAAGGTTAAAAGTCACAAAGAAGTCTTTTTATCAACAGATCGTCTAAAAGCTGAAAACTTTCTGCGACGCTTCCAAAATAAACGACGGATGGATGTTTCGACAGACACTTAGAATATAAATTGTCGGGCTATCTCACTAAAGGACGACCTGTTCTGAGAATATTGAAACGGTACGGATCAATTCAATGGCGGGAATCAATCACGAAAGAAAAAGGACATACATAAACTTACACCCTTGAGGGTAAGCAGAACCTTAATTCGTACATCCGATTATGTAAACGTGTCGGTTGCAAGTTTTATTCACCTGACTTTTATGTCTGACCTCTTTTCCTAGGCTGTTTCGCTCAGCCCTTCACAGGAGTTTTCATTTTAGTTCGCCTTATGGAAAAACTAGCTTTTTCCCGTGGCTTCGCCCGCTTGGAGGTCGGGAATTACTCCACCAGAACGTACGTATTTTTTTTGTGTGTTTATGATCTTTTTATGCGTCATGTTTGCCGCAAATAAATGTATTTTCTTTCTTTCTTTCTTTACTACTCAGATAAAATGTATTCTATGATCTATTCTAGGTGGTCTATACGCGTGCAAAATTTCATCCAAATCCGTTTACCCACTGAAGCGTGAAAGGTTGTTACCTTTCACGCTTTAGTGGGTGAACGGATTTGTCTGTAGTCTGTCTGTCGGCCTGTCTGTCTGTTGACAGACAGGCCGACAGACAGACTGAGTATCTATCGCATTTAACTATGGATTCAAATATGTAGTTAAAAGCCTTTAATTCCCCAAAAATTACCAAAACCATCTAAACAAAGAAAACCACAGCCCCGGGAAAAACGGGACACTTGCCAACACTACAGTCAAGATGTACTATATCATTAAATACCTTCACGAAATATTTAGTAGGTGGTATTATTAGAGCGACCTTTAGGCCTCCTTGTACACTGTACACTCATATTATGTCACGGTCAGCTGTAGTTGATATTGGAAAATAAGGTAGGTATTTGGGGAAAGGCATTTAGTGATTGGATTTGGAATAAGAATTGTTTTTTTTGGGATTAGATACCAGCCGCACAGGTCGATCTAAGTTTAAGCTACGCTTGCCGCGGTCGGCTCGAGGATGTAGCCATCCATTATATCGAGACCCCTCTGTGGCTCGGAAACCATGCTAAGCCGTTAGTTCCGGCTGCCATTCATAGATCTTTTCTAAGCCAAAAGTCAGACAACTAGTCTTACCAAGGATTATCGAGTTACTCAGTAACTGGGTTGTGGAGGTCAGATAGGCAGTCGCTCCATGTAAAATACTGATATCCAGCTGCATCCGTTTGGACTGGAAGCTGATCCCAATATGGTTGGGAAAAGGCTCAGCTGATTGATTGATTGTCAACCAAAAAGCCTGCAGAGGAGATGAACATATTGAGTTGGATGTATAAATGACGAGAATGGATAAAGTATGAAATGAGGCGCCAGTGACAGAAAAGTTGGAAGGCAATCGCTTGGCTCCATGGACACTCTTTAAAAAAAAAATAGTCTGATGATCGAATTAGTTTTCACAGTTTGCATTTGGTGCTGGCACTATTTCAAAGGCTTCCAGATAGTCTCTCTTAGTAAACAGACCTGTTCATCAACTGTTCTTTTTCAATTTAAAAAGGAAGAGGAATAAAACTTCTGTATCTGATTTCGTTCTGTCTAGTTGGAATCTAAAACTGTTTTTGTTATAGTTTTAGTAGAGACTAGCTGTTGCCTGCGGCTACTTGTTCAGCGAGTCGGTTTGAGGGATAACTTTGACAAACAAAAACTGCTGAAGAATAAATAATTGACAACGGACCTTACTGTTTACATCACCTACATCATCCCTCTGCTTGGTAAGACCTTTCCTCGTGACTTCCAGGTCTTTCGAAATATTTGATTTCACATATACCTAGGTACATGGGCACTTATGAAACGTCAGAAGCTAGATGCACGGTTCCAATTGGTCGTTTCCTATGGAGAAGAGCCGGCAAGAAACTCCACGGTTACTCTTTAAAAATAATTGGCTTTTAAAATGTTTTCAAATTCAAGTGTTAATAGGTATGGAAGGACAGTGTAGGCCTGATCCAGGATTAATGTAGTCTCTGGTCGTGCTCATTATTCGTTTGTTTTCTCCAGCTCGTCCTGTCATCTTCTTCACTGCAGGGTCTGCCCCAACACCTTCTGACTGTGTCAGGGCTCCACATAGTGACCCACAACTCACTGGTTATACGGTAGACGTGCCCAGGCCAGTCCCGCTTCAGTTTTTGGAGCAACGTCAGTAATCAGTTATTTGGAGATCAGTGTGGTGTTGCGAATATTGTCTGTTTTGAACCTTATATATACTGAAAAGCATTTCCATGTAATCTTCTATTTAATTTACCTCTAAGAAAGGTATTATAATTTTAATTACGGTGCCACATTAATCAAGCGTGATACGGTAGCGTTAAAATTAATAGTCTGGTTGAGTGGTATAATGGAAATTCCCGGCGAGCCGCTCGAATGCACTTTGTTGACGAGGTATATGGGAGCAGGACTAAGCTAGGGTCATATTGCTTCTATAAATAAGTCTTTATTGGTGAGTGGAGATTGAATAGCGTGGAGAGTAGGTATTTGAATTATGTTTAATACAGACAATCCGACATACAATCTGTCAAATTTCTTTAAAAGATTTTCAACTTTATCGCTAAAGCATTAGGTTCAAGGTTGATTGGGAAAATTTGACAGTTTCGCGTAGCTTGATGTGCTGGCATCTGTACGCGATTGTTCTAGTCCTTTAGCTTGATTTTACTTAGTAAAAGGTTGTTTTACTTTCAAATAACTGCAAAAGAATATAAGCCTAGCCTAGAATATAAGCAAAGTGGCACCGGTAACTGAAAAGTTTGTGGAATTTTGTTGTCATGGCATGGGCATAATTATGATGCGGAGGAATGAGGAAAATTATGTGAGGAAAGTTTTGAGTATAAGAGTAGGGGAAGACCTTAGAAACGATAGATGGAGTGTGTGAAAGGTGATATTGCTAGAAACTACTGTGGGGGCGTGACTGCTGAGATACCGACTAATAGAGAAGTATGGGAGAAGAAGATATGATGAGAAAAAATGAGATAAGTACAGGAGAATGATGATTATGATAAACTTCATAAGAATATAAAAGTCTCAATTTAAAAAAAATGCCAGGTGTATTATCGCCTCCAGAAGTGGCTCTACATTGCTATCATTTGATTGAGGGTTTATAAAAAAATGTTAAGTGCCAAAATATGTCGTACAAAACAGAAAAGGTACTTAGTAAAATAAAAATGGCTAAAGAATTTCATTAGTCTAGAACTGGCTTCAAAACAAGCATGTCAAATAAAAATAACGACAAAAGACTAAAACTCCGAGAAAAATTCTTCAAGAAATGCTTTCCAAAACATTTTTCGGAATACACAATCGAATTTATCGTGTTGCATTTTAGAAGTGCAAACGAAATATTCGATGTTTCCTTATTTCCATTTCGCGTGCCGGTTCCGTCTGGCATCCGGTACGGTTCCGAGCCACAAGAGTACAAGAGTGCTTCAACGGTCTTGTGTATTTGCATGCCATTTTACTGTTTTATTCTTGTGTTTGATTTTGAATTGAGTTTTATTTTTAGTGTTAGAGGTAGAAAACAATATCTGCCTACACCCATGGGAAGAAGGCATAAGTTTCTGTATGTATATGGTAAGTTTTGAATTCGTATTTAAGGGTATTTAAACAGAGTCTCTTAATATGTTTTGGTATATATTATCTTTGTCACTGGATGGTCTGGCTAGGGTGGGAATGTATTAAAAAAAAACCTTTTTTCAAACATTATATGATCTGGTAAAAACATGATGAAGTTTTAACTCGGCTGTTTGTCGTTCAAAAAACAAAATATTTTATTACATATAAACCTATATGGGCCCTTATGAAACTTCAGAAGCTAGGTGCACGGTTCCAACTGGTCATTTCCTATGGAGAAGAGCCGGCAAGAAACTTCACGGTTACTCTTTTAAAAATTATTGGCTTTTACAATGTTTTCAAATTACAGTAGGTATGGGAGGACAGCGTAGGCCTGTCAACAAGCACCAGGTACTTAATAAAATAAAAAACGTTCTACAGATCTAAAGTCTACAAGGCCTACAAAGTCCTCACATTTACAAACTAGAAAAGAATCTAACAAAAAGATAAATAAAATATAAAAACCTATTAAAACCAAGTGATATGCCTGCCATTATAACCACTAATAAAGATTTGAAATTAGAATTGTTTGTATATAAAATAATCAAAAGATTATGTCAAAGAAGTACCTACGGAAAAAACACATAAAACATGAAAATCGTAATTTGGGAGTAGTTAATAGACATTTACGTAGTTATGCCGTTACTTTTCCTATCCTGGAAAAATAGATTTAAAATCTCATCTGCATCTTATTGCTTCAAAGATTTAACTCATTTCCGCCAGCAAAAGAAGAAAGACAATTAGTAAAAACAACCTCTTTTGAGGGTTGAAATTGAAATACAACCCTTTCTAAGATTAGAGGGGTATATTGTTAACCCTTTGACGGTCACAGTCGTGTTTATTTAGGCAAAGGACTTTCAATTGTGCGTGAGTAATCGTTGGCAATCAAGGGGATGCTTTGTGGTTGAAAAGACTCACAAAGAGAAAATCTGCTATTTAGAAATTCCGGCTGTCATTTGTTTTTTTTTTTCAAAGGATTTAGTGCGAATTTTACCAATGAAACTGACGCGATCAGCATTTCTAAACCGCGTTCAGGAGGTTTCAGTGTTAATATTACAATAATGACAGTGAGAGCTTTTGAACGCGGTTTAGATGTTCTGTGCCCTAGCACGAAGACGTGTCAGGGTGTGTGTTCTGTGCTTCTGGCTGCCCATAACGACTGTAAAAGATCTACACATGACAGCCGGGACCGACGGCGTACGTTCTGTCCGAGGCATGGAGGAGTCGCGATATAAATTGGATGGTCACTCATTGACGGACCGAACTTGGCGACCCGCACGGCTGTTAAATTGTAATTTCGTATAAAGATCTTTCACATTTACGTTAAGTCTACTTCGCGCAATCGTGCTAGGTTTGCTTTGGTCTCATTAATATATTGAAGGCTTTTAGTATATCTACTTATCCAATTAAAAGACGAGAATATTAAAAGAATGGATATTAAAAAAGTCTATTATTAGTAGTACTTCAAACATTTGAGTAGCCAGTTTTAAAACATTTACTTTTTCTAATTAAAATACCACAATGGAAGCTTATATTTAGGGAGGGCCCATGGCTAAATAATAGCAGCCGCACAGGTCGATCGATCAGGTTAAGCTACGCTTGCCGCAGTTGGTCTGTGGATGATTGACCATCTTTACATACCGTGCCTCGGAAAGCACGTTAAGCCGTTGGGCCCGGCTGTCATTCGTGGATCTTTGACAGTCGTTACGGGTAGTCAGAAGCCCGAAAGTCTGACAACCAGTCTTACCAAGGGGTATCGTATTACCCAGTAACTGGATTGTGAAGATCAGATAGGCAGTCGCTCCATGTAAAATACTGGTATTCAGCTGCATCCGGTTAGACTGGAAGCCGACCCCAACATAGTTGGGAAAAGGCTAGGCAGATGATGATGGAAGCTTATATTCAGGCATGAAACTAGGTTGAATAAAAAACAACACTATATATACTAAAACAGAACAGGCTATACTTAGCACAGTGGGGTGAAATTAAAAATATAAAATCAATACCTACCTATTTTCAGTACTAACCATTATTTAAATTTCCTCGTATAAAAGAGCGTGTGACATCATCATATTTATGTTGTAATTAATATTTTTAACGTTTGAATAAGAATAGAAATATGAATAGTAAATTTGGGAACCTCCTCCTTTTTAAAGTCGGTTATAAAGCCTGGTATTACAGTGACAAATACAAGCTAAAAATGTTGAACTGTTGCTACGTCGGAGCGGACAGCTACGCGAGCTACGAGAGCTACGCTGTCGTAGCAGATAAGCGACCCGCTACGAGCCAAATCTGACGTGTACTTTGTCTGCTGTTGTTTCATTTAATAAGTGGTACATTTTACGTTAGTAAAAGATTATTCTTGTTTTAAAAAGTGTATTTGATTTAGTATTTTATATACGGCCAATGGCCATTTATTTCATTGTTTAGTGTTCTTTTCGCTAGTAAAACGAATTTCACAGTACATTCTTTATAAAAAATGTATTTTTCATTTAATGTAACGCCAAATTAATGATTATGGAAATGATATCATTGTATTAAAATAAACTTATGTAATGAAAAGAAATGTCGATTTTTAAGACTGGTTGTCAGACTATCTTCTGAATACACGTAACGACTGTCAAAGATTTACAAATGACAGCCCGGACCAAACGCTTAACATAATTTCTGAGGCACAGAGGGGTTTCAGTATGTTAAGGATGGTCACCCATCCACAGACCGACTTAAGCAAGCGTTGCTTAACCTTGAAGATCAACGCGTGCGGCTGTTATTATTAAGCTACGAGCCGTTTTGGACTCAATCAACTCAGCGTATCACAGTCCACTGCTGGACATAGGCCTCTCCCAGGCTGCGCCACAACACCCTGTCCTCCGCCTTCCGCATCCAGTCTGTCCCAGATCTGGTCTTCAGCCAGTGCGTCCTAGACAAGACATATGCCGCCGAAACGTTGACACTGACGTCGGGCTGGTCCACAAATTCAAGGTCGTTCTGGACTATTAAAAAGAAATTCTATACCATAATTCAAACCCTTGATTTGAATACAATAGTGGGCAGGTATATTATTATTTCCCCATAATAACTCAGATATTATTTTCTAGTTCGAAAAGGCAACAGCTTGCCTAAACCGCTAGTAAATTACACCTGCTAACCTAACCTATTATTTAGACTTCACTATGGTGAATTTACCACACGAATAACTTGAGACGGAATTTTTGCCTTTCCTATTGTGAAAAATGAAAGCCTTTACTCAGCAAAGGGTAGGTTATTTGGGCTAAAAAGATTTACGTGCGAACATGAAAAATGATTTTCTGAAACGCTAACAATACAGTTGGAAAAGTGTACAACCAGCACCACAATTTCATGAAACACTTTTTTTCACGCTACAAAGGATCTTGAAAGAAATTCCTACGTTATTACTTCATATCTTTAAGGAATTCGTTTGTTCGACAATTAAGGTTGATGTATGTACAGTCAACAAAAGAGATAAGTAACCAGGGTCGTCAGATATAGTTGAAGTTTAGTAAGAAACCCATGGATGTTTACGAATTAAATTTTATTTGATAAGTCAACTGTTGGTTTTCTTTTAATTAAATAAATTTAATTCGAATACATCCATCAGTTTCTTACTAAACTTTAACTATATCCGGCGACCCTGTTTACTTATCTCATTTGGTGACCGTAACGCAATGAATGTTGTAGTATTGTCAAAAATGCATTGCAATAGTCAGTGTGTTACGCAATTAGGGCAGGTTGTTTGACGTCCACTTCACGCACACGTATACGTCAAAAATGGCGCTAACTATCGTCAAACTAGAAAAAGCGTTGTTTCAAGTTACAATTACAAAGTTATTGCCTTGCCGTACGTCAAATAATAACGAGTATGTCATCGTTATTATTTGACGAACGTGTGTTACGTTAACCAACCGTTTCAAAAAACCGGCCCTTACCCCGCATATATTTTATATACCTACCATTGAAGTAACTAGGTTTTATTTTCGACTGTGAAATCAAATACACAACAAAATGCCGCTTGTATGTTGTTTACGCGTGACGCTCGTGTGCCTGACCACTAAGTAACATTGAGCAAAACTAATTGCTGGGAAAGTACTTTTTTTTTGGTGTGAAAAATCGCTGTTTACAGTAGTGCGCAATGTAACGCACACAAAACATTGTACTTACGGTTGCATACACTTACGAGTTTGACTCATCACCTAGAATAAAACTCATATTTAATTTACTTAATGTCCAGAGCACAAAAGGCTTTTAAAAGTCATACTCAGTAGTAAATGCAAGTACAACAAGAATAGACAATATATTAAAACCAAAATGTATTTTTATTTTCATAAATGTGTGTTATTAAAATTGATCAATTATAAATATTATAATAGATATATCTATTTATTAAAATAGTTTCTAAAGTGTAAGTGTGTAAATTAATGAATTATATTTAAATGTTTGTATTGTTCTTAGATTTTAAAGAAGTGTATTTTGAGGGGTGGTTTGTGGATTTTATACAATATTATTATATTTTTGTCTGCGGATACTCTTTACTTGTTTTACTGGTATTCCTTTAATTTTTTTCTTACACATAATAATAATTGAACTGCAACTCTTAAAAAATAACATTACTTTGTATTTTTATACAAAAAATATTTATATAAATGATATCATTAAAATCACCCTTTTAAAATACAAAATTGACATAAAATGTGAATTAAAAAAATGTAACATATCTTTAATGGGGCAATAATGTGCCAAAATAAATAATTTTTAATAAAAAAATATAATATTTAGGTCGACGGCTTCACGTTCCTTGTACATAGTACCTTGAGTGTTTATAATTATCATATAGACCCCTATTTTGAGATTTGTGTATGTACATTGCATTCAAGTAGTATATGTAAATTCGAAGAAAAATTCGGTGTTAGTTAGGTATAGAAATTTACGTGTGTGAAGATTTTATCATTAAAAAAAACTATTTTTCTCTATGGCAATAGAGCCGATGTCGACAATTCTGCCAATGATACAAAATATTTGCTTTGTATTTTTTTTAAAAAAAAAACGTTGCCCCACACTAGGAATTACTCCTGTATCGTGGGTGCGTTTACAAACATTTAAACTCACATACACAAACAGACATACCCGGAACAACTACTTGTACGTCATACAAATATATATATACATAGTGTTTAGAACCAAAAAACAATTTGTTTAATCTGTTAAATCAAAGAGCAAAATAATCTTAAAGAAGGACAAGAGTCCTTGATTTTTGTTAAAAACTTTGTCAATAAAAAGGACATTTTTAATTTTTTACAACAATATTATTATTAAAAAAATATATATATTTCAAAATTATAAAACATCGATACATAATCATCATACATGGTACATCTCTACAATGTAAATAATACTAGTGTTGTATTGTTTTATATTCCACATCACGGGTATTAAGTGTAACTAGATTATTAGCTAGCAATAAACTAAGTTTGTAAATAATAAATGTAAGGACTGTATTAGCAGAATAAATTCATTATTATGCGTGGCTCTGTGCTTTTATTTTATTTATTTCCTTTTATGTTATTTTGGTGGCAATCAAGCAGACGGCAACGGCCCCTCTCACTGAGAGGAGTGTGAACGTTATAGGCTGGTTATGTAAACAGACAGTACACTCGATGGCAAGGTACCTATTCCACCGCCAACGAGTAACTAGCGTTCAACGATTTTCTTGCTCAAGAAACGTGCAAGAGATGGTCCCTTAAGAGTAAAAGAGATACATACATTAACAATTGATCCCTGACTGTTCACACCTTTCCCAGTTGTTTGTTGCATCAACAAGAGCTATCAAAGTGAGTACTCGCTCAGCGTCGCTCGCAAGCAGAACACTCGCTGAGAGACTCACGCTTGGTACTACAGCCAAAACCTATACAAGGCTATTTTTCAAAGACCAGCCAAATTTAAGGACGTGGTACAGACCATCAAACTGAACAACTTTCTCCATGGGGCAAATAGCGTAATCGCGAACATTTTATTAACTATCCCATAGAAAACTTTTATACCTACTCGACCTAAATGTATGGGACGGCTGAATTTTTATTCGCGATTACGATGTTGGTCCCAAGGAGAAAGTTGTTCAGTTTGATGGTCTGTACCACATCCTTAAATTTGGCTGGTCTTTGAAAAATAACCCTGTATCTGAACATTTTGAAAACAAAATCCCGTGCTCATGATGACCATATATAGCTGCGTCCGTAAGTAAAACAAAAGAGGATCCTTTTTAGGTCGACTAATAATATGCGCTGCAAGCAGGAATAGTCCTTACAGTGGTCAGATATAGGTTTTAGCGATAGTACATACGCATAACAGCGAGTAATCCCTCGTCACCGTCGCGCACTCGCTGCTCGCTGCTCGCCAACTCGTTTTCAGTCGCTAGCTCTACTCGTTTCCTGTAAATCGCCGGCGGAGCCACCGCTCATGGACATTTGCAATACTAGAAGCATCGAAGGTGCATTGCCATCCCAGAGACAAGCTGTAACGTCACATGTGCCTGTAACTACACCGCCACTGATACCCTTCAAATTGGAACACAGCAACGCTACTTGGATCTCAATATCATCATCACTGGGTAATTCTCGTAATTTTAAGAACGTTCACAGTCTGATCTCAGTCTCAATCTGTCAAAAATCCCTCTAATTTCCTTACATTTTCACAAGTTTTTGACATTTGTTTGTTGCCGAGATGAGACTGCCACTAGATTTTGAACGTTTTAAATTACGAGAATTGGCCTTCAGACTGTGAACGATCTTAAAATTACGAGAATTGCCCCCCTGTATTGCGTAAAAATTTGACCAGCGCGAAATGTTGTTCAAAATTACGTTGTATTTAACTATAATATTCAGCTTATGTAAAACGGACGATTGGTTTGTTAGCCACATAACAGAAACGATAAATTGAATGCAAAGTTTCATGCTTCGAAACTCATTCGAATTACCTGTACCAGCACTGTACCTACATTTTGGACTAAATTATTCGATATTGGTTTACGTTTTTAATCCGAATTGCTTGCCGAATTGTTTTTAATCCGAATGCCCTTAGATCTACCTATAATCCTATCCTACTATATTATATTATTTATATTAATTTATTTATACTTTATATATATATAAGATTATAAACGAGAAAGTTTGTATGGATGGATGGATGTTTGTTACTCTTTCACGCAATAACTATAATAAGTTTGTATGGATGGATGGATGTTTGTTACTCTTTCACGCAATAACTATAATAATATGGCTTATAACTAGGATTAACATATAGGCTACTTTTTATCCCGATATTCCCACGAGATTGAAACTTCTGCGGGTGAAACCGCGGGCCGCAGCTAGTAAATCCAAATTTGGTCAGTTATATTTAAGTTCCATATAACAGGGGACGAGGCTATTGCCTTCAACCGGACACGAATCCAAGCTCTGAGTTGCTACTGAGAAATTCCTGATTGAAAAACCCAATAAGACTTTGCCCAACCTGGGAATCGAACCCAGGACCTCATGCTTAGTAGTAGCACTTTTCATCACTAAACCAACGAGACAGTCCTTGTAACTTTTTTTCTCTAACAAAAAAAACTGAACTTATTTGTCATGCTCACTTAAATGTCTCAATGGTGGTGGCGCGTGTGTTGCATCATTCAAAATGGTTGAGGTGGATGGTGCTGATCCACATGTCATGTTCGTGAACGGGCGCCGTCGGTTGAGACTGGTCATCTCGTAACTGCCAGGGCTTATTCATAATTTTATATTTTAAATTGTTTCTTTTTTACATTGTTCTCACATATAGAAGCAAGAAGAATAATGTACCCAGGATTTTGTGATAATATCTTGATTTAAAAGAGTCCTTGGAGTTTCTTGCCCGTTCTTCTCCATAGAGATCTACGTTTTGGAATGGGCAACTAGCTTCAACTTTCTGACTAACTGACTGACTATTTAATTTTGACAATTCAAAAGTGCCTGTAAATGGTTTAATTTAAATAAATGATTTGAGTTAGGTGCATTGCATTTGCTCGGAAAATTTGTTTCTAAATAAGTAGATACCACCCAGCCTCGTAAATACTCAGATATTTTCCAACCGCTGCACAGTAATACGATATTTCCCCTGCAGCGCCGCAGTTACATAATAATACGGGCCTTTTCTACGCCGAACCGCAGCAAATGTGTTAATACAGGTTATACTGGCCATAGACTAAAGATGTATAGAAGTGTCAATTCGAGCGCATTCTAAGGCTGAATTTCACCAATAAACTGAACACGATCAACACTTCTAAACTGCGTTCAACAGCTGTCAGTGTCATCAATGTTGTGGAATATTGACACTGACAGTTCTTGAACGCGGTTTGGATGTACTGATCTCGTTCAGTACTATTGGTGAAATTCAGCCTTAGAATGCGCTAGACACTTTTATACATGTCCCATCTCTTTAAACAAACCTTGTCCTGACAATAACGAACACAAAAAAGAATTATCCAATTTGGTGCAGTCATTCGAAAGTTATGGGCGTACATACATTTAGAAGATCCATTTTTATTTATATAGAAGATTATCAATAAACAAACTCTTTTATTTCAGACCCATTCACGCCCATTTAACTACTTACAAACTAGTGTTAGTACTTACCAGGGAATCAATACAAACTATTTTTTATTGTTATTACGCCGTCACCAATACCTTCCCTTTAAACCTGAATACAGCAACGCAGTTTGAAGACAGAAATAAGTATCCGGACGAGTCACTTCACAAAGGGCTTTACTACTGATAGTTTCACATCTATGCGGTTATAGTGTTCTATGCACATGCATTCCTCTCACTCCCAGCGTGAATATCGGAGCTCCTACTAAGGTAGTAGTTGTAAATAATCTGTTAGCTAGAAAATAATGCTGGAACGGTTAGAAGCATGTAGCAAAGTTATTGTTTCTCTTTTGTTTCTAGGGAAGTTTGAACGGTTATTTTGTTAGGAAATGCAGCTTAATACTAGTGTTATGCATGAAGCGACTGCTATTTGACCTTCACAAGCCAGTCACTGGGTAAAATGATACCTCTTAGTAACAGTGGTTGTCAGAATTTTGGGTTGACTACCCGTAACGACGTATTTGTCGATGGACCGATGGCCGGTGGATCAGACGAGTCCTGGAGTGGAGACCGCGTATCGGCAAGCGTAGTGTGTGCCCCTCAGCTAGATGGACGGGCGGCCTAAAGAAGGTGGCTGGGACAGACTGGATACGGAAGGCGAAAGACAGGGTGTTGTGGCGCAGCCTGGGAGAGGTCTATGTCCAGCAGTGGACTGCAATAGGCTGAGTTGATTGATCAAATCAATCAACTCAGCCTATTGCAGTCCACTGCTGCACGGTTGGCGCAGTGGTTAAGCGGTTGACTGCTGCGCTGCGTGTCGCGGGTTCGATTCCCGCACGGAACAAATATTTGTATGACCTACGTGTATTTGTTCCGAGTCTGGGTGTTTTTCTATCTATACTATGTATGTATTTACAAAAAAAAATGTATATAAGTAGTTTATCAGCCATCTTGTTACCATAACACAAGCATTAGGTTGCTTAGCTTGGGACTAGATGGCGCTGTGTGTAATGTCCAGGGATATTATTATTATTATTATCCGTAACGACTATCAAAGATCTACGAATGTACGCCGGGACTTAAGAACGGCTTAACGTCCTTTCTGAGGCACGGAGGGGTACCGATACGTAATGGATGGTCACCCATCCACGAACCAACCATGTATCGTAGCTTAACCTTCTATGGCTTCGACAAATGAACTTTATATCTGAGAAAATCGTTTTACTGACTTCCTATTAAAGTCGTATGTATGCAGTTACCCTTTGATTATGGCGCCTTTTGAGATGCTAATACCTTGCAATTTCCGCCGCATTTTCGTCTTTTTCACTTCATGAGCTAAAACGTGATAAAGGAACAGGATGTATTTATACGCAGATTATACGTTTGAAAGACGACTAAAAAATATATTCACACGGCAGATGTGAGTGGAAACGCGGAGAGGGGGGATGGCCTAGAAGGATATACAGGGTGGCAGGGACATCGACGCGGAACCTGTAACACAAGGATTCAGTACAAGATTCTGAAACCCGCTAGGATGAAATGTTCTGTCAGTTATTTAAAAAAAAAATTGCTGTTCTATACAGTTTGACCGCGTAGGTATTGCACTTTTCTATGAAACTGCTGACTTTTTTTTTGATAACCGACGTAATAACTACGCTAGGGGTCTAGAATCAATTATGCTGAATTCAAGTTTTTTCTAGATAACGATACTCATCGCGTCTGCGGAGTTGACCTATCCAATTTTAAAGAACCCTGTATTGTGCTCATACAAAAAATATTCTGGCCTCTTTGCGTAGGTGTTGTAAAATGTGATATTTTTATGAGAAGATAGCAGCTGTGCAATGTACCCGCTATTAAATACATAAAAGAAATAATGTGACTGTATAACAATCACGCATATTTTCCCCAAAAGCGTAGGTAGAGATTTGTATAACACACCCAAATGATAATAGGCTAGATGCCTAAAAAATTCCAATTAGTCCGTCAGTTAGATTATCAAAAAATATTGAATATTTTTTCCGTATTTTTTCTTTTGTCAATTGTATAAAACATGATGAAGGTGACGTCACGACCCTCTACTCCCAAATTTTGACGCGCTTTATCTTTGTCATTTTTTGTTTGATTGGCAAAAGAAAAAATACGTGTCCTTTATTTTTCGATAATCTAACTGACGGACTAAATATAATAATAATTTTTTTATCCAGGCTATACTACCCTATTGTATTTATAAGTCCCATGTATCCCTCGAATCCCTTGGTTCACTGAAAGTCATGCAAAGAGGTCGTATGTTGTTATGGCACATAGATTGCGTTCTGGTCATTTTCCATCCAGGAAATTTGGATACCTAATGAAAAACGTCGATTCCCCCCTAATTGCCAAGTGTGTAATAAAGTCGAAGATGTCCAACATTTGCTGGTGGAATGTGAAAAGAACAGGAGAGAGAGGGAGATAGTGATGCGGGAGTTAAAAGTTATTATGTATGATGTTGGGGCTTTTATTAAAATATTATCTACATACACCAAATTCGAGAGAAGCGAAACTTATTTATGAAATGGTTGCTGAATCACTAAGTATCTCCCTCGCTTACGCAATGATTTAATTGTATTAATAATATTATAATTAGGCACGTGTAATGATTAGTTAGATTAGGGTATGATAAGGCTGACGTACCTTTGTAAGGTAAAAGCCTTTAAATAAATAAAGATTTAAAAAAAAAGTCCCATGTACATCAGGCAAACAAATACAGATAGCTGAAAAAATTCTTATAAAAATACCATCGAGTCTCTTTGACGGATAAAATCAAGAACGAAATTATCCGGAAAAGACGGTTCTTTTCCGGATAATTTCGTTCTTGATTTTCTTCTTCTTTTGTACTTTTTTTGACTCCGGTGAGTTACAGACATAGCTTGCAGAGTAAGCAAACTGATGTGGTAGTGGGCTGGCCATGTTTTTTCGAAGAGGCCTATGTCCAGCAGTGGACTGCAATAGGCTGAGTTGAACCTACCAAAGGAGTAAAATAGCATGATACAAGACAAAAAAGCTGTCAAAGGCAGAGATTAAAAACTTCTTTCTGAATCGAGATTAAAACCGATAGTACCCACATATGAAAGCAGAGGAATGTAAAATGAATCGCATCGCTTAGACGTATTTATAACAGCAATATGCAGTATTAAATCGTTGCAGCTTTCAATAGACTTTTTAGTTGGTTTTCTGATTTCAAATGAATGTTTGCGTTTGCGGTTGCATAACTATTTTCCGATATTGAATGTGTTTTTTCATTTAATCTGGCTACGGTAAAGCTAAGCTTAATATAAATAAAACTGTATTTTTTAAAATTAATAATCAATGTAACGAGGGTACTACTGCGGCTGCCATGGCGTTGTAGTATGTCGGGGATGTTTGCGGATAATAATATTAATAGTTTTGCCGCCATTATCAGAAAAAGATATGCATCCCTGATGACGCGTGCTCACAGCAGCACCAACAATAGTCTCAGTGTGGTGAAGACATTATCTAGGTAACTCTTCAACGCACTCTCCATCCAATAATCAAGTCTAATTAAAACAGTTATTCAATCAACTCAGCCTATCGCAGTCTGCTGCTGGATATATAGATTCCTTAAGCATCACCACTTCGAGCGGTTCTGTGCTTCTCGCATTCAGCGGATTCCTGCAGTCTTTACAAGGTCATCGGTCATGGGTTATTGTATCTTTAGATACACAGAATGCTTTTAAATAACTCATAGTTTATTATACGACACGTAACAATATATTATAATCTACTAGCGGACCCCGGCAGACGTCGTCCTGCCCGGCAAAGTAGCGCCACCTACCGGTTCTAATTGTATTTTCAAACCATCCAGGAATCCATTGAAATATACACACAAAACTTCATCCAAATCGGTCCAGCCGTTTAGGAGGAGTTAGGTGACAAAGACACGTACAGAAGAATTAGGGAGTTTGTTGCGCCACTTCTTCCCAGCGATAGCACTAGGAAGTGGTGAAGGACGGGCGTTTTTGGGGGACTGTCTTTTGTATTTTTGACGTTCGAAAAGTGCTGATTCTCAGCCTAATTTGAATAAATGACTTTTGATTTGATTTGATTATATATATTAAGAAGATTACACAAAGAACCTCTCGCTAATGGTGCATGGTAAGCAGTTGTAATGGACGGAGAATAGAATTTAAGGTGAGTGTCCCTTCCATATGGAGCGTAAAAACACTAGTTTACGTAAAAGCGCTTGATCGTAACGTGTTTCAAAAATATTGTTTTAGCAAGAATTATAAGCAGATGGTCATTTCTAGACAGTGGGTGCAAACCAAAATTTTTTTCTGAGTCAACTTCCCCGACTTACGTAATGACCCCGACTTACGAGTGTGTAGGTCGTGGGTTTGAACCCAGCCAGGCGCTTAACTTTGCGGAAATAATTTCATCACCACCGCTCTCAAAACGGTGAAGGAAAACATCGTGAGGAAACCGGAATGTTCTAGTACCAAAAATTCGAAGACATGTGACATAGACCAACCCGCACTGGGCCCGCGTGGTGGATTACGGCCCAATCCCTCTCACAGAGGGTAGGCCTGTGTCCCAGCTATGGGAACGTTGTAGGCTGATTATGCTATATTCTGAGTTGAGCCAAAGGATTACCAAAAAATATATGCACTGACTTGACAGTTCATTAAATCTGTGTGGTTCGTTCCTCAAAAGACTATCTCAGATATTAATCTGCAAGGTCTTTTTATGGCTTGACCATGATTATATCTGGACTGTGACCTCTGAGTTTGTATGGGTCTTTATTCTCAGAGTAGTCAGTAAGGAAACAACGAACGCATTTAGTTTTAAAACATAAGCGATTTTTACATACCAAGACCCTCAATGCCTCTGAAACCATGTTAAACCGTTGGTCCTGGCTGTCATTCGTGGATCTTTGAACGTCGTTACGGGTCGTCAGAAGCCCGAAAGTCTGACAACCAGTCTTACCAAGGTGTAACATTTTACCCAGTAACTGGGTTGTGGATTCAGCTGCATCCGGTTAGTCTGGAAGCCGACTCCAACATAGTTGGGAGAACGCTAGGCAGATGATGATATATTAAACAGTGATAAAAAAGTCTGTCAGTGTCGCCGATTTTCTTGTCAGAAATGCCTCTAGACTAAAAATCACTAAAATTTAGTTTATTCCTGTCAAACGACGACTTCCCATTCTGATTTTTTTTTTTTGCAGAATAGCTTTAAGATTCTCATAGCCAAAAGTAATAAATTTTAGTAATAGTTTAGTTTGGTATACAATAGAATCGGCACCACTGACAGACTTTTTTATCTCTGATAATTAATGTCTAAGTAAAACAGACCTTATCACTGTCATAACAAGGATAAAACCTTGACAAAATAAACAACAAGACTGTTTAATTACCAAGACGACATAATTAAAGATACATAAAAACATCATTAAATGCCAGCAATTAATGAATTCCAAGGAAAACGGTTTTCATAAAAAACATACTTCAGAGATATAAAGGTATCTTTGAAGTATGTTTTTAATGAAAATGAGGAATTATTTCAAATAAATTATATATATAAAAACCCAGCTGAAAATATTTTTCGACGCAAATTGAAAAACAATGAAGATGATGAAGATGCAATTATATAAGAGAACATGTTAATTGATGTTGGCAGCATAATATTTTGCAGACCTGAATAGAAATAAATAAAATCTTTAATTAAATAAATTATTGTTACAAAAACCTGTAAAGCCTCTGAAACCCAAACTAGGTAAAAACCTGTATGTCAGATTTTAGCGCCTTCT
Organism: Apamea anceps; assembly: GCA_951799955.1. Lineage (NCBI taxonomy): Eukaryota > Metazoa > Arthropoda > Insecta > Lepidoptera > Noctuidae > Apamea > Apamea anceps. The sequence goes on along the minus strand of OX637523.1, from coordinate 12,857,074 downwards.
CCCAATTCATACATTATATTTTTATATACCAACTAAGATTTCTAAATGAAACACGATAATTTTGAGCATGCAGAAATTACAATAGACATAGTAATTTAGGGTAATGAAAATTTAGTATGGAAGTAGTGTGTGAATGTGGGTGTGTGTGGGAAAAATAAGAACATTGGAGCATTGGAGAACATTGGAGAAGAACAAGGGAGAAATAAAAACATTGCCGTTTTATTAAAAACTAGCTTCTGCCAGCGATTTTGCCCGCGAGAAATTTCTTGCTACCCCGACCCACCGTCGCATCGCATCGTCTGTCCGCGCTATTACTTCGTTTTCGCGAGTGTTCTTTCTGACTTTTTTCTTTTTTATCGTCTCCTAAATAGTCCTAGCGTGATGATGATGTGATGTTAAATAGAAAAAAAAACGGCCAAGTGCGAGTCGGACTCGCCCATGAAGGGTTCCGTTACGTTACGATTTATGACGTATTAAAAAAAAACTACTCACTAGATCTCGTTCAAACCAATTTTCGGTGGAAGTTTATATGGTAATGTACATCATATATTTTTTTTAGTTTTATCATTCTCTTATTTTAGAAGTTATAGGGGGGGGGGACACACATTTTACCACTTTGGAAGTGTCTCTCGCGCAAACTATTCAGTTTAGAAAAAAATGATATTAGAAACCTCAATATCATTTTTGAAGACCTATCCATAGATACCCCACACGTATGGGTTTGATGAAAAAAAAAATTTTGAGTTTCAGTTCTAAGTATGGGGACCCCCAAAATTTATTGTTTTTTTACTATTTTTGTGTGAAAATCTTAATGCGGTTCACAGAATACATCTACTTACCAAGTTTCAACAGTATAGCTCTTATAGTTTCGGAAAAAAGCGGCTGTGACATACGGACGGACAGACAGACAGACAGACAGACAGACAGACAGACAGACAGACAGACAGACATGACGAATCCATAAGGGTTCCGTTGCCATTTGGCTACGGAACCCTAAAAAGGGGTTAAAAAATGCAAAAAAAATAAACAACAAACCCGACCGGTATTTCCAAAGAAAAAAAAAACAAACTCTTCAGCTTTATTACAGATATATAATTACAAAGTGTTTTTAATAATAGAAAGATTCGAATGTTTGGAACAGTTAAAGGTCTATGCACACAGCGGGCGGAGCGGGGCGGGACGGGACGGCGACGCGGCGCTGGCGCGGCGGCAGTGTTCACACTGTGGGCGCGATCACGTCCCGTCCCGCCGCGCCTTTCTTTCATCAAAAAAGATGTTGAGCAATTCAGACATGGAAACGCTATTGCTCATAGTTCCGCTAGCTAAGAAAAAACAACGTAAACGGAAATGGGTGCATAAAATAAATCAAAAACGCGCTCGCCTCCCGCCACGCCCCGCCACTTCTGACTTGTATTCCCGCTCGGCGCGGCGGCGGCGCGCGACGGTTACCGTCGCGTCGGGCGGGGTGGCTCTGTGTGGCGTCGTCCGTAATATCTAGTACATTACAACTGCTCAGCACCGCGTCGCTGTCCCGTCCCGCCCCGCCCCGCCCGCTGTGTCCAGAGACCTTAAAAGTTTCTTTGTCTTGAGTGTGTTTTTCTCGATACAAGTTTTTTTGTTTTCATATTTACTAGGTCACCCTTCTATTTCCTACTTGTTTTATCAACAAGAAAAGGAAAGCAATACAATAAACCTATACCTTACCTTGTCCTACCCGTCTTGAGCAAGTGTGGTAGTTAAGCTACGCTTGGCGGGGTAAGTCCGTAGATGGGTGACCATCATTACATACCGAGACCCCTCCGTGCTTCGGAAAGCACGTTAAGCCGTTCGTCCCGGCTGTAATTCGTGGGTCTTTTATACTAATTACGGGTCGTCAGAAGCCCGAAAGTCTGACAATCAGTATAATCAAGGAATATTGTATTACGCAGTAACTGGGTTGTGGAGATCAGGGCCCGTATTCCCGTAATTCAAAACGTTCAAAATCTAGTCGTGGTCTCGTCTCGGCGACAAACAAATGTCAAAAACTTGTCAAAATATAGGGAAATTAGACATATTTTTGACAGATTGAGACTGAGATCGGACTGTGAACGTTCTTAAAATTACAAGAATGATCCCTCAGGTAGGCAGTCGCTCCACGTAAAATACTAGTACTCAGCTGCATCCTGTTAGACTAGAAGCCGACCCCAACAAAGTTAGGAAAAGGCTCGGCCAATTGATTAAGGTATCTAGGTTTTGATTATCTTGTTTGTTTGATCTCATTTGCCAGTATCGTAACATTTACACAACGTATATTGTCTTTGGTCCTTGACATCAAGCAATGGACAAAATTAACAAAAATTAATTGGTTGAATACGAGGCTTTTGGCTACTTTGTACCTATGTGTGTATTTTATGTATTTTTTTTTTATGTAATGTGCGTTTAGTTGTAGCAGAACAATTAATTTTTCTTCCTTTTCTTTCTCACATTAATATCTACTCCTAACCACAAAGTCCCTGTTTCACTTACAACTACAAAGTAAACTTTTCAATTTTATCTCTTCTCCTTCTAATGCAATAATTTTTCAATACATATTTTTAAGGCTTGGCTCACACGTACTCCTCTTTCGATCGAGATTAGAACAACTGAACAGAAGTTTTGCTGTAGTAAAGGTGTTGCAGAAGTCAAACAGCTTACAACACATAGTTTGTATCAGTATTTATCTACTTAAATCTATAGTTACAGGATAACCCATTACGATAAACGCGCTTAGACGAATTTAATCTATACTACATCTACGCGGCGTCCTACATGGGCGAATCAACGCGAACGCCATTGCCATAGTAAAAGCAAACAAGTACGACATCTTCTGAGCGCGCTCGTACGTATGCGTCGTCGCACGCACACACTGACAAAATTTATCGCTGCTAAAGGTGCGCCAGTCCTGGCTGTGACGCCGGTAATATCGCCCGCGCCCGCGCACGCTTCGCCGCTGCCCTGCTGCTCGTAATAAATAATTTGTACGTGTACCTACCTACCTCCTTTAACTACAAAGACTTCATAATCATTTAATTTTATTTGAATAAATACATGATTCAGTAAAACCACGTTTTTATTAGTCATATATTTCGATCGTAATTTTTCAAATAACTAAACAAATAACATGACGTAGGCAATGAAAAAAATGTAGTCTGCTCTGGTCTATGTACTTACACACGGCTACACGTCAAGCTATACAAAACCAGTTTGTCTTGGCCTCACTTTGCATGATATTTTCTCACAATGAACGGTCAGCTAATACTACTTACTGGTTTTGCATAGCTTGATGTGTAGCCGTGTGTAGAAAAAATAATTTAAAAAAACTTTGTATTAAAGGTCCCTGATGCTTACCCTACAGGGGACCATTGTTTTGTATAGAGATTGACTATGCATTTTTGACGATTGAATAAAGTATAAGTGACAGCCCTACGAGTTTAGGCTATTATCGCTCGCTCGGGGCTTGAGTTGGCGTACTTGTTTGCTTTTACTATGCCATTGCGAAGCGGTCCGATGCGGTTTACGCGAATTCAACGCAACGCGGCGGCTCTGTCCTACTACGTGCGCGCGAAGTCGCCGCTTTAGCCGCCGCCGCCGCCATTCATCAGTACCATTTTTTTTTTTTTTAGAACGGGTAATCATCAAATGACCCCTCCCGCTCTGCGTGGAGCGGAAGGGAGTGTCAGACTCTTACTGACTAAAACCCACCCGTGTTCCTTCCTTAGCCCTTTATGTTCCAGGGCAGCGGTAACCCTTTCGGACGATCCCGCTACCCTGGCGGGCCCCGTCAATCTTGCTGACATCTCTTTGAGGCGCGCGTGGAACACATACGCGCCGTCCTCCGAGTTACCCATTACTCTCCGCCCGCAGGCCCGCGCCTACGATGGCCGGGAGTCGTCACGTGGCTCCCGACGCCCGGAGCGTCTCCCGCGGCGGCTGAGGCGAGAGGATCTCTCCCTCATCCACCCCACCACCTCCTTCGCTAGCATAACTGCTTCGCAGAAGGAGGTGACTGCCTCCCACTCCCTCTCGCCCCGGACCATGGCTTGAACCAGAGCCGGACGCAAGAGGTCGCCGCCGCTGCCAATCGCCTCTACGAGGACACGGCGGTGCTCTGCCCAAGCAGGGCAGACCTCCACCGTATGCTCCACCGTGTCCTCTGGGCGATCCTGGCAGTGATGACACCCGGGCGGCTCTTCCCGCCTGATGATGTGCAGGAACCTCCCGAAACATCCATATCCGGAGAGGACCTGCGTCAGGCGGTAGGTGAGAACGCCGTGACGTCTCTCTAGCCACTCCTCAAAGAGGGGTCTTACCGCCGCTATCGTGGCGTGCCCTGCGCTGGGTTGCGTTCATCAGTACCCTGCATTTGTCATGGACGGATGGAAACAATTTTGACTGGAAAAATATTTTTGTTCCTTTTATCACATTGTGCCTGGCGTTCTTGAATAGCATTAATTAAAATAATTTCGACTTGCACCAGGTTTAGCTTTTATATATTTTAATTTATTTAAAACAAGCCACCGCACCGCAAATGTTCGCGCGAAAATATCAAACCAACTGGGGGGCAATTCTCGTAATTTTAAGAAAGTTCACAGTCTGATCTCAGTCTCAATCTGTCAAAACTACCTCTAATTTCTCTACATTTTGACAAGTTTTTGACATTTGTTTGTCGCCGAGATGAGACTGTGACTAGATTTTGAACGTTGAAATTACGAGAATTGGCCTGCAGACTGTGAACGTTCTTAAAATTACGAGAATTGCCCCTCAGACTGTGAACGGTCTTAAAATTGGCCTTCAGATCGCGTCCGCTTCGCTTCGCACCGCACCCACGTGTGGTTGGTCACGTAGGCCACCGCAATAGAGTATCATTGTTTGTTCCATTCGCGCAGTTTCGCTTCGCGATCGCGTTCGCATTCAATCGCCTACGTAGGACACCGCGTAGTCAGATAACGCAGTCGCTCCATGTAAAATACTAGTATTCAGCTGCATCCTGTTAGACTGGAAGCTGACCTCAAGATAGTTGGGAAAAAGCCTAGGCAGACAATGATTTTACTTCCCTGTATTACCGTAATGCCATGACGTTGACGTGGACGTCCACGTTAGCATCGTCCCGTTAGAAATAAAAGGGCACTTTGTAAATTTGATTGTGTGAGTTAAACCTAAAGACTTAACAAGTGGGGCGATGCAATCGGAAAGCAATCAAACGGGATCCTTATACTCAATTGAAGCGAACAATTGTTCGAGAGGGATTCTTCTTTCCACTTGGGAGATGAAGCTGAGTATTATTTGATTGTTTTTATTTATTTCCTTATTGTCAGGTACAGGTTGAAATAAAGGTATTATTGTTGAAAAAACTTTTGGGCTCGTGGTTAAATAATAACAGCCGCACGGATCGAACTTCAAGGTCGGTCCGTGGATGGGTGCCCTGCGTGCCTCGGAAAACTATTAGGCAGTTGGTCCCGGCAGTCATTCGTAAATAAATATAATAGTTGTTACGTTATGGATAGTCAGCAGCCGAAAATCTGACCACCAGTCTTGCCAAGAGGTAAAGAAAGAAAGAAAGAAGAAAAAGCATTTATTAAAGCAGCATTTTTTTTTTTTTAAGTTATTTATTTATGAGTTTAGTTATTTCCTTATTGTCAGGTAGAAAATACAATGTATTATTGTAATAAGAACTTCCGCAGAATATTTTTCCAGGTTGCTAATCCTACTAAATGCATTATTCCACTACGGGCTGATTTTACCAAAGTCAAATAACTTATGCTCGGAATAAAATTGACATCTGACAGTTCTGGTATGAAAAAACTGTCAAATATTTAAAATCTATTCTCAGTATAAGACTTATTATAACGCTATCATAATTATGTACCTATATTGTTGTGGAGATATTTTAAAATTATGATATCTCCTAAGATATTGATTGAAATCAAGTGATGTCAAGGGCAACTTTGTTCACAATTAAATACTTGTGATGAATAACGTTGATAAAATACCTTCGCAAATAAAGCATTAATTTCGAACAAATTTGATTATCATAAAAAAGGTTATAGTAAGTCAATCTTAAAAGATAGAGACATGCCGCGGCGGATTTTTTTAGAACTTTTAATGAGGAACCATTCCATCATACATAATTTTTGCGTAACTTAAACCGTTTATGGAACAACGGAAGCTGTCAAAAAGGAATCATTTTTCCCGTTTTTGCAACATTTTCCATTGATGCTCCGCTCTTATTGGTCGCAGCGTGATGTTATATAGCCTAAAGCTTTTCTTAATAAATGGACTATCCAACACAAAATTATTTTTTGCAATTCGAACCAGTAGTTCCTGAGATTAGCGCGTTCAACCAAACAAACTAACAAACAAACTCTTCAATTTTATAATACATATTAGTTTAGACTAGATTAGATGTGAAAGTTTGTAAGTTTGGATGTTTGTTACTCAATCACGCAAAAATGGCAAAACGGATTTGGATGAAAATTGGCACACAGCAAACAACCTGGGCCCCAAGTCTGCTATTTTTATAAATTCGTCATTCCAACACAATTCCATTCTCATCCCACTGTCATTTTGCTTAAAGTTCGTAATCTGCTAAATTCTTAATGGCGATCATTGGTCGGTCAATAGTCTCGTAATAGAATTGTGCCATAATGACATTGTCGTATTGCCACTATTATAAAACCCGTTAGTAGAAATGATTTTCGAAAAACTACCACTACTTTATTTATCCCAGATTTCATTTATATATATTTTTACATATTATTTATTAGTGTTATAAACAAGTCAAGTGTTTTATGTAAGTCAGTCATTCATTTATCATTATGTACGAGATTACAATTCTATGCCATTTCTTTCAATGGAGTGTCAGTGGTTGACCACTGGAAAGTCATAATGACGCCATTATATTAGTAGGTTACCAAACATGTCAAAATCAACAATTATGAAATCAATGATAGACCATTCTGACACTATTGTAATAGCAGACTTGGGGCCCTGGATGAACAAATCGGATACTTTTATCTCGGTAGTACAGTCACGAGCACCAATATGTCAACACTCGGCAACTTTCAATTGCCATTTTTTCGTGAAATAACGAATGCAACGTTGAAATACGACACATTACATAAACCTATGGGTTCGGAAATGTTATGTTCATAACAACATAAAATTTCATTAAAAAATAAAGGAGTAAATCGCTTTTGAATAAAGCCGAGTGTATACATACTTTTGCTCGTGACTGTACGTTCCTGCGGAATAGTCGCCGGCAACAGCTAGTATATTATAAACGAGAGTGTTTGATGATCATCATCATAATCATAAAGCTCTCTTTCACCCACAAATGGGTGTTCCAGAAACCGTAGTCATCCGTCAGTAGCGTCATTTCTTATTCCCGCAGACACCAGAGGGGCAATTCTCGTAATTTTAAGACCGTTCACAGTCTGAGGGGCAATTCTCGTAATTTTAAGACCGTTCACAGTCAGATCTCAGTCTTAATCTGTCAAAAAATACTTCTAATTTCCCTACATTTTGACAAGTTTCTGACATTTGTTTGTCGCTGAGATGAGACTGCGACTAGATTTTGAACGTTTTAAATTACGAGAAATGGCCTTCTGCAGTGCGATTCTGTAACCATCTCACATTGAAAACTTAGGTGAAGTGAGCGTGGAGTGAGCTGTCATTTCAAATAATGTTATGGGATTGGCACTATTGACAGCTCACTTCACCTAACTTTTCACGGTGAGATTTTTACAGAATCTATCGGCTGATAGTGGTGAAGGGGTGGCGTTTCGGGGAACTATCTTACGTTAGTAATTTAGACGTTCAAACAGTTCTAATTTTCAGCGATATTCGAATAAATGATTTTTGATTTAGGTTTGGCTGATTACATATGTCAGAAGAATGAGACATCTTGTTTACTAACAAAATACATAATCAGCCTATAATTTTCTCACTGCCGGGACACAGGCCTCCTTTCAGTGAAAGGGAATGGGCCGTAATCCACCACGTGGGCCCAGTGTGGATTGGTAGATGTCACATATCTTCGAATTTTTGGTTATAGGTTTCCTCACGATGTTTTCCCTCACCGTTTTGAAAGCAGTGGTGAAGAAGTAATTTACACAAAGTAAAGCGCCTGTCTGGGTTCGAACCTATGACCTACAAACTCGTAAATCGCAGCTGTTACCACTGGGCCACCACTGCTCTTTACAAAGTAAATGAGGATAAACAGAATACTTTTAATAAAAAAACGCTCATTAAAACACGAACAAACAAAAATAAAGCCGTCCACACACCCACAAACACTTCCGTACACATAAGTCCGTATCCCACTTTCCAAATCCTAATAAAACTGAACGACCTATCAACTGAAGGAAAACGTCCGTTTAAACAAACTACCTGTGTGGAAGCGATAACATTGTCATAAAAATTAAATGCAGCCGTGACCTTGTACTGGGGATGATCGCTAATGTTTGTGTAGCTTCATGGTCAAGAAAACAAATTGAAGTTTTTATTAGGACGGTTTTAAAATGGGACACTTTTTTGTGGCGCGACTGTTGCGATGCAGTTTTAGGTAATGGTGATGTAGTTTAGATGTGTTACTGGGTAACACGTGTAGTATCGTGTTAACTGGGTTGTAGAGGTCAGATACCTACGTTAGATTGGAAGCTGACCCCAACATAGTTAGGAAAAGACTTGGCAGATTGATTGATTGATGTAGTTTAGATTGCCATCTCAATTTTATTTGTAAATTTAATTAAAAAAAATTAAATTCGCTGGGCGTAGGTTTTTTTCGCCAAGTCTACTTTTCCCAGACTTTATGTTTAGGAGTTTTGAAGAATTTAGTTTTTAGAGATTCACAGATTCATTTTAAGTTTATATGTAATACATGGTAGTTATATATGTAGTTTCTCACTCATCTCATGTTTTTCAACAACCAGCAACTCTTTAGTGTCACAACTAAAAGTTGCCCAGTTCACAACCAACCTAAACAATACGGAAATACTTTAACGATTTCAATCAAATAGAACGACTCTTTGGAAAGTCAATTGGTTCCGTAGGTAATTAACTAAGATTTTATCTTTGTTTTTAATTTTATGCTTCGAGTTTGGAGGTGACACTGTAAAGAAAGAGGGAAGTTGTTTTCACCAGGTACAGACGCCAGCAGGTCAAGCTAGCCGAAACTGTAAAATTTTCCCAATCAACCTTGAACCTTAATGCTTAGCGATATAGTTGAAAATCTATTAAAGAAATTTGACAGATTGTAGCAGCTTGATGTACTGGCTTCTGTACTTAGTCGGAAAAATAAAAATGATCGGCAAAGTTACTTTGTGTTATTTTGGTGTTAACGTTTTTAGATTCCGTTATTTTCTTTGTACTTTGTCGAGATTTGATAAATGTGCACGATTTTGTGCAATCAAAATTAATTAATAATAATAATAAACCAGTTCTCGAAAATGACCATGTCACGTTGTACTGGGATCGGTCTATCATCAGCATCACTGACAGGAATGTTGTCGCCAACAAACCTGATATAGTAGTGATAGATCGATTAGTGCGCCGCGCAATGATTGTCGATGTTACCATTCCACATGACGGGAACCTCGTGAAAGCTGAGAAAGATAAACAAATCAAATATCTTGACTTAGCACATGAGGTTGTTGACATGTGGAATGTGAGCTCGACTGTCATAGTGCCGATTGTCGTATCGGCTAATGGCCTGATGGCCGAAAGCCTCGATCAACATCTATCGGGGTTCTCGTTAGGCGGTTGGATCAAGGGCCTGATTCAGAAGGCAGTACTCCTCGATACGGCTCGCATTGTGAGGAGGTTTCTGTCTCTGGAGCCCTAACCACCGGTAGCTTGGACCCTGCTCCCGACACCGGTGGATTACAATTTTTTTATATTTTTTAAAGTTTATTTTTATACTAATATTTAAAAATGTATTAAAATAAGAAAGAAAGATAAATAAATAAACGACATAATAATAATAAAATTCATTTATTTCCAATCCACGATAATAATTGTTATTACATGACATGCGTTTTAAATTATATTAACATGTTAATCAAAATTAATTACATAACATAAAATGGGGGTTGGGTAGAGGTACCAATAGATCACCCACATTCTGCCAGTTATGTTTGAGTCCCATGTAACAGGGGCGAGCCTATTGCCATAAACCTGGCACAAATCTGGGCTCCGGGATACTAATGAGATGTCTCAGATGGCTAAACCCCATAACACTTGCCTGACCTGGGAATTGAACCCAGGTCCTCATGCTTAGCAGTAGCGACCACTACGACCGACAATAGGCTAGTTTCCTAAAAAAATTTAATTAGTGCGTCAGTTAGATTATCAAAAAATTATGACCCGTATTTTTTCTTTTGTCAATTATATAAAAAATTATGAAGATATCGCCCGTGACGTCACTTGCCTACCTTGCCTTGCTACACTTTTTGGCATGGCGTGACATCACGACCCCCACCCCCCAAATTTTTGACGCGCTTTATCTTTGTCATTTTTTGTTTGATTGAGAAAAGAAAAAAATACGTGTCCATTATTTTTCGATAATCTAACTGGCGGACTAAATATAATAATTATTTCTTTACCCAGGACACTACCCTATTGCACTAAATCACAATAGCAGTTGGTTTAAAAAATAAAAAACTTTTTAAATTGAATACGACGATTTTCTTTGTCCCTCCTCTAAAAAAACTAAAACATCCACGACAATTTTATAAGAAAACAGTAATTAAATTACATCAGCTGTATTGTTTTTAATTTCCATAGACATTTTTCTTGGACTTACAAACTGTTTCCGTCGCGATCGCTCTGTAGATTTTTATCATGCAATTATGAAATTATAGTAAAATTACTTTTAAGTAACAATAAAACGAATCACAATCATTGGAGTAGGGTTAGTGTTCTTGAGTGGAGACCGCGAATCGGTAAACGTAAGGTAGGACGCTGTCAGGCTAGGTAGAGCGACGATCTTCGCAGAATGGCTGGTAACAGCTGGATGAGAGATGCCGAAAATCGAGTTCAATGGCGTGCAATAGGAGAGGCCTAAGTCCAGCAGTAGACTGCTGCAGTCTGATGATGATGATGAAAACGAATCAGATTATGATATTGAGAGAGAGAGAAAGATATGAATTTTGTTTTTTTTTAATTGTTTTTTTTTTATTTATTTTGTTTTTGATGAGATTTCTTATGAAATAAGCATCACCTCTGTACCAATTTTTTCGGTTCTGTTTTTCAGTGTCAGTTTATATATGTGTGTACATAAATAGTAAATAAATAAATAAATATAATTATTTTTTCTTAAAACAAGAAGGTTCACGTGAAAGAAGTCACGGGCTGAATCCACTTGAAATACAAGGAGTCGTTTTGCATCCTAGTCAAATTCAAGGAGGTAACTATGCTACTGATTCTCGATCTCGACACGAATCAATAATAAAATAAGCGCCATCTAGTGTAAATTATCCAAAACACTATGATGAGCGGCGTCATAAACTAGAAGACAGCAACTACAAACGATTTCTGTAGAAAAGTGTTGCCATCTACAATCTTCGTGTGCAACAATCTGCGCAAGCGCCACCCCGCGAGTAATCTGCACCACCACTACAGATGACTACATGTAGAGATTGTGCACACATGTACAGCCAATCCGCCTTTATAAGCAGAGCTGTCTTCAAATAAATGGTCAGTAACTAGCTAGAGGTTTCTGAGCTCGGTAGCCACGCAGCCAGCTCTGATCCTTAGTACGACTAGTTCCCTTGAGTTCCCTGCTTCGATAGCCTAGCAGTCTTGAGGAAACTAGCCAGCTACGGGAGGTCTGAAGGGCGATAGCCACGCAGTCCCTTTCATCCCTCCACTTAGGTTTGCCTCATCTATACATATAATAAAACAGTAACGAAAGAAAAACTGTACATTGAGAATTTTCGAGAAAAAATAAGTGGCTTTTGTTAGAAAAACGTAACTAATGACAAAAAGTAACTTTTTAGAATTTTTGTCTGTTTGTCTGTTTGTCTGTGTGTATGGTACGGCTTCACGCCAAAACTACTGGATAGATTGAATTGAAATTCTGCAAAAATGTTCTTTGTAAACCAAGGAAGGCTTTAGGCTACATATTATCACGCCGTATGTTACGGGAGGTAAGCAATATTGATTTTAAAAAGTTTTTGTTCGTAATTGAATGCACAAAATAATTTAATGCACAAAATGACATGTTATTTATTTAGTTAATAATAATTTAACTCAGGGAACATAATAATCACGCTATTTTTATAAAGGAGCGGGGCAGTAATATTATAAATTGCAAGGGAACAGCTATTTCAACAATATGTCAACGGGGGATTTAGCGGTAAGGTCAGGCGACCGTTTACCGCACTATATGGTGCGAGTTCAAATCCCATACAATTTTTTTTTATTTTTTTTTTTATTTTGCCATCGTTTTAAAAAATCGTAAAAATCTTTTTTTTTAGTTTTTACATTTTTTATGTGCATTGGGAACTATACTGTTATGAAATCTGAGAACTTTACATGTCCTATCTAATTGTATGGAGAGTTTCACACCAATAATACTAAACAGATTGATTGGTGGTACAACAAGCTACACTATCATGAAGTCAAGTCAAACTTTTGGTTCTAAGTTATATCTTACCAAGCACATTTGTTGTAGGTAATTGATTTAAGTATGTAATTCTTAGTTTTGTTCCTTGCTGCTGTTACCATATTTTTTTTAATGCAAAAGTAATGTAGTTGTCTGTTAAATTAACCACAATTTAGTTTTATTCATAATTTAATTGATTTGGGTAAATAATATTATGGTAGTTTCCGTTTTCTAACTGTATGGCGTTGGCGTCGAGTTAGATCGCGCTATGGTTTCGTTCCCAAAAAGTGATGTTATAGGTGCCAATGTGCCGCTCTCATCCTATAGAAGCGGGGGTTACCTTTGTTGTCTGTGTTGGTTGATGTGTTTAATTTTCCTGCGAATAATAATTATTTGTCTACTAACTAGCAATTCTTACTTACTTATTCGATTATTTTTCATTGACTTGAATATCGTTAGTATCGGATTAAGAAGGAATTTTAGCTATGCCTTTTAGAAAAATATCAAATCTGTGTCTAAACTCAAGGGTTTCTAAGATGCGCAGGTTAGTTCGATCTCTCGAAACCGACGCAGAGCGTAACAACGGCTGGGTGCTAACCGTGAGCGATCTCAGGAAAGTGTGGAACAACGAGAAATGCGTTTAGCTATCGACCGGGATCGTCATTCTTTGTCTCACGCATCCGAAACGGTTACACAGAGGGATCCTGCTCGATCACTTAAGAGCAGTCAGGAGCGTGAGATACGACTTGCGCGTGACCGAGAGCATCATTCTTTATCTCGCGCTTCCGAAACGGATACAGAGAGAGAGCAGAGATTAAGTCTTCAGCTTTTCCGCACTGAGACTACTCGGTCGCTCGAGAACAGTCAGGAGCGCGATACACGCCAAGCAAGCGATCGCGAGCGCCACGCAGTATCTCGCGCTTCGGAGACTTACACGCAGAGAGACTCGCGTTTAAGCTCCCAGCGTATTCGCATTGCCACATCTCGATCACTTGAGAATCCTGAAGAGCATGAGACGCGCCTTAGTGCAGACCGCTCACAGCATGCTCTAGCTCGGTCTTTGGAGACAGACGAGCAGCGCGAGCAACGCAACGCACTTGCTCAGCAAAGAAATCACGACATGCGTGTTGAGGTGTCTGTTCATTCCACGCAAGAACGTGAGCGGATTCAAGAAATTCGGGCAAGTCAGTCAGTCGAACAGCGTGTGGCCCAAATTGATCTAGACCGTATACGTCGCAATCTTCGCAATTCATCCTCATCTGATACTGAGTCTATGGTTTATGATCCTGAAGAGCAACCGTGGTTCAATAAAGAAAGGAGCGCGTTTTTCTATAACCCATTTATTAATTACATCGAACACGGAGACATTGGCACCATGTCTGAGGTGTGTGCACACTGTCACGCGCGTAAGTGGAAGGGAGAGACCAAGGGAATGTGTTGTGCGTCTGGAAAGTTACGACTAAACTCTATGCAAGAGCTACCGGAGATCTTACGGGTTCTTTTGAATGGCGAGCATCCCAAGTCCAGCCATTTCTTAAGCAATATTCGAGCCTACAACAGTGCTTTTCAGTTGACTTCATTTGGAGCTCATCAAGTCACTAAATCTGGATTCATGCCGACTTTTTACAAAAACGAAAGATCTGGAACGTCTCGAATCGTCTCACGCATCACGCTGTTTTCCCGTCCCCGGGCTCTTAGAATTCGACATCAGACGTTTCAGATCTTCGATTTTGACGACATCGTTGTCGCTGGCATAAGCAACAGGATTCGCGTACGAAGTCGCGGGCAGAAGCTAGTGATATATATAAATTGTAACGTAAAATAAGTTAAGTTGCCTATTGGCAACTTAACATCAAAACACCATCAAGTTCAACGGGGCTTTATTTTCAAAACAAGGATTAATTTTTGGAAATCAGCATGTGTGTGTGTAGAACACGCATTTTAAAACGCAGCCTGTGTAACTGCCCTTTTACACACACATAAAAACGCGGCCGCTTATACGATACCATAACGCGATTCTGTACTTTGAAAGTGGTGTGTTCTGAAATACTGTCAAACTTAAATAACTAAAACAACAAATATGTATTCATAATTTACCAGGGATCGTAATTTTAGTTGCTTATTTATGTCTTTCATAACAGCCTCCTGAAATTTGACGAGGTTGCAAAACAACAGCTTGTATAATGTGAGATTTATTCAACACTAGCTTCTGCCCGCGACTTCGTACGCGAATCCTGTTGCTTATGCCAGCGACAACGATGTCGTCAAAATCGAAGATCTGAAACGTCTGATGTCGAATTCTAAGAGCCCGGGGACGGGAAAACAGCGTGATGCGTGAGACGATTCGAGACGTTCCAGATCTTTCGTTTTTGTAAAAAGTCGGCATGAATCCAGATTTAGCGACTTGATGAGCTCCAAATGAAGTCAACTGAAAAGCACTGTTGTAGGCTCGAATATTGCTTAAGAAATGGCTGGACTTGGGATGCTCGCCATTCAAAAGAACCCGTAAGATCTCCGGTAGCTCTTGCATAGAGTTTAGTCGTAACTTTCCAGACGCACAACACATTCCCTTGGTCTCTCCCTTCCACTTACGCGCGTGACAGTGTGCACACACCTCAGACATGGTGCCAATGTCTCCGTGTTCGATGTAATTAATAAATGGGTTATAGAAAAACGCGCTCCTTTCTTTATTGAACCACGGTTGCTCTTCAGGATCATAAACCATAGACTCAGTATCAGATGAGGATGAATTGCGAAGATTGCGACGTATACGGTCTAGATCAATTTGGGCCACACGCTGTTCGACTGACTGACTTGCCCGAATTTCTTGAATCCGCTCACGTTCTTACGTGGAATGAACAGACACCTCAACACGCATGTCGTGATTTCTTTGCTGAGCAAGTGCGTTGCGTTGCTCGCGCTGCTCGTCTGTCTCCAAAGACCGAGCTAGAGCATGCTGTGAGCGGTCTGCACTAAGGCGCGTCTCATGCTCTTCAGGATTCTCAAGTGATCGAGATGTGGCAATGCGAATACGCTGGGAGCTTAAACGCGAGTCTCTCTGCGTGTAAGTCTCCGAAGCGCGAGATACTGCGTGGCGCTCGCGATCGCTTGCTTGGCGTGTATCGCGCTCCTGACTGTTCTCGAGCGACCGAGTAGTCTCAGTGCGGAAAAGCTGAAGACTTAATCTCTGCTCTCTCTCTGTATCCGTTTCGGAAGCGCGAGATAAAGAATGATGCTCTCGGTCACGCGCAAGTCGTATCTCACGCTCCTGACTGCTCTTAAGTGATCGAGCAGGATCCCTCTGTGTAACCGTTTCGGATGCGTGAGACAAAGAATGACGATCCCGGTCGATAGCTAAACGCATTTCTCGTTGTTCCACACTTTCCTGAGATCGCTCACGGTTAGCACCCAGCCGTTGTTACGCTCTGCGTCGGTTTCGAGAGATCGAACTAACCTGCGCATCTTAGAAACCCTTGAGTTTAGACACAGATTTGATATTTTTCTAAAAGGCATAGCTAAAATTCCTTCTTAATCCGATACTAACGATATTCAAGTCAATGAAAAATAATCGAATAAGTAAGTAAGAATTGCTAGTTAGTAGACAAATAATTATTATTCGCAGGAAAATTAAACACATCAACCAACACAGACAACAAAGGTAACCCCCGCTTCTATAGGATGAGAGCGGCACATTGGCACCTATAACATCACTTTTTGGGAACGAAACCATAGCGCGATCTAACTCGACGCCAACGCCATACAGTTAGAAAACGGAAACTACCATAATATTATTTACCCAAATCAATTAAATTATGAATAAAACTAAATTGTGGTTAATTTAACAGACAACTACATTACTTTTGCATTAAAAAAAATATGGTAACAGCAGCAAGGAACAAAACTAAGAATTACATACTTAAATCAATTACCTACAACAAATGTGCTTGGTAAGATATAACTTAGAACCAAAAGTTTGACTTGACTTCATGATAGTGTAGCTTGTTGTACCACCAATCAATCTGTTTAGTATTATTGGTGTGAAACTCTCCATACAATTAGATAGGACATGTAAAGTTCTCAGATTTCATAACAGTATAGTTCCCAATGCACATAAAAAATGTAAAAACTAAAAAAAAAGATTTTTACGATTTTTTAAAACGATGGCAAAATAAAAAAAAAATAAAAAAAAATTGTATGGGATTTGAACTCGCACCATATAGTGCGGTAAACGGTCGCCTGACCTTACCGCTAAATCCCCCGTTGACATATTGTTGAAATAGCTGTTCCCTTGCAATTTATAATATTACTGCCCCGCTCCTTTATAAAAATAGCGTGATTATTATGTTCCCTGAGTTAAATTATTATTAACTAAATAAATAACATGTCATTTTGTGCATTAAATTATTTTGTGCATTCAATTACGAACAAAAACTTTTTAAAATCAATATTGCTTACCTCCCGTAACATACGGCGTGATAATATGTAGCCTAAAGCCTTCCTTGGTTTACAAAGAACATTTTTGCAGAATTTCAATTCAATCTATCCAGTAGTTTTGGCGTGAAGCCGTACCATACACACAGACAAACAGACAAACAGACAAAAATTCTAAAAAGTTACTTTTTGTCATTAGTTACGTTTTTCTAACAAAAGCCACTTATTTTTTCTCGAAAATTCTCAATGTACAGTTTTTCTTTCGTTACTGTTTTATTATATGTATAGATAAAAACCATTTCCTTATTTAGCCTATAAAGAAGACATTAGCAGCCAGTATCCTACTTACCCTCAATGTTATAATAAACAACACGAAATTACCAACAAATAAAGCAATTAAGAAGAAATTTTAATAATTCACAAAGTTTTTGATGATAATTTTTGCCGCAAACAGAAACTTTATGAATTTGTTACTCCGAGGTTCGTTAAGATTACGTGCTAAAAGAAATACAATAGAACAACTTGAGATGGTTGTTTCTTACAATTTACTTTCGGAAATATAACGTAACGAAGTAGTTACCAGCGTAGCCAGATTTTTTTTCGGGAAAAGCGGAATTTAGTATAATAAAGAACAAATTCGCAAAACTCGTGTTCATTTGTATCAAACTGACCGGTGTCAAGAACGCATTCTCTCGAAGGTCGCACTGTAGAATAGTTATTTTTTAATACTTATAATTTTATTCTTTGAATTTTTGGTTTTTGGTGCTTCGACAAACATGGCCAGCTCACTACCACATCAGCACCCTAATTGCGTAACACGCGATCAATCGGAATATGAATCATTTTGAAGCAAATTGCTAATCCATTGCTTCATAAGTTCGAAAAATTTGTCTGCTCAACACGTAAATAATGCAATGAATGTTGTTGAACTGTCAAAATGAAACCGATTCCGATTGTTCGTGTGTTACGCAATTAGGGTGCTGTTTGCTTACTCTGCAAGCTTTGTTGGTAACTCCAATTCTTTTCCGGATAATTGCATTCCTGATTTTTCGGGGCTTGATAAACCTTCCTGTAATTTGGATGCTTTGTATTTTGTTTTAAATGTTTTAATACCTATTGTATTTGTGTGCCTAACTTGTAACTAGCATAGTTTTTAAGTTACTTGTAATACTAACACACTATGGGCCTGCGATGCCTGTTAATAAAATTTTATTTTTATAACCCTCATTCTGGAACATAGCCACGCTCTTAAACGACATAGAGAATCCACAAGAGTGCAACCCATCCCAGCGCGTCAAAAAGTACACTGTTGGAATTTCAACTGTCGGCGGCAGTGCGTTGAAAGGACCCCGCACGAAATGTATGGAAAAAGACGTTCAGTCAATTTGGCTGAAAATTTGGTATAATATTATAACCTGTAACATGCTAATTGGAAGTTAATATGGGCGCAAAAAATAATAATGACCAGTTTTAGAGATATAGCCATTTTTATGTTCAAGTCAGGTGGATGATTTTTACGAGTATGTTAGTTACTGCAAAAAAAAAAGCAATCACAACAAGTTCCAATTAATATAAACTCTTTTCTGTATATCCAGAAGGGGTAGGCAGAGTGGTATTACACTCATTTTGCATAATAGACAAGTCGTCCGGCCGTTTGCTGAAACTTTTGGAAAATAATTTTAGTCTGTAATCTTGATCGAAAGTCTATTTGAACACCAGAGGGGCAATTCTCGTAATTTTAAGAACGTTCACAGTCTGCAGGCCAATTCTCGTAATTTAAAACGATCAAAATACAGTCGCAGTCTCATCTCAACGACAAACAATTGTCAAAAACTTGTCAAAATGTAGGGAAATTTGACGTATTTTTGACAGATTGAGACTGAGATCAAACTATGAACGTTCTTAAATTTACCAGAATTGCCCCTCTGATCTCAGTCTCAATCTGTCAAAAAATGATTGTAATTTCTCTACATTTTGACAAGTTTTTGACTTTTGGTTGCCGCTGAGATGAGACTGCAACTAGATTTTGAACGTTTTAAATTACGAGAATTGGCCTTCTGGTTAAATAATTTCTGTAAAATTGTTTATTACATCACTAGCTTCTGCCCGCGACTTCGTACGCGAATCCTGTTGCTTATGCCAGCGACAACGATGTCGTCAAAATCGAAGATCTGAAACGTCTGATGTCGAATTCTAAGAGCCCGGGGACGGGAAAACAGCGTGATGCGTGAGACGATTCGAGACGTTCCAGATCTTTCGTTTTTGTAAAAAGTCGGCATGAATCCAGATTTAGTGACTTGATGAGCTCCAAATGAAGTCAACTGAAAAGCACTGTTGTAGGCTCGAATATTGCTTAAGAAATGGCTGGACTTGGGATGCTCGCCATTCAAAAGAACCCGTAAGATCTCCGGTAGCTCTTGCATAGAGTTTAGTCGTAACTTTCCAGACGCACAACACATTCCCTTGGTCTCTCCCTTCCACTTACGCGCGTGACAGTGTGCACACACCTCAGACATGGTGCCAATGTCTCCGTGTTCGATGTAATTAATAAATGGGTTATAGAAAAACGCGCTCCTTTCTTTATTGAACCACGGTTGCTCTTCAGGATCATAAACCATAGACTCAGTATCAGATGAGGATGAATTGCGAAGATTGCGACGTATACGGTCTAGATCAATTTGGGCCACACGCTGTTCGACTGACTGACTTGCCCGAATTTCTTGAATCCGCTCACGTTCTTGCGTGGAATGAACAGACACCTCAACACGCATGTCGTGATTTCTTTGCTGAGCAAGTGCGTTGCGTTGCTCGCGCTGCTCGTCTGTCTCCAAAGACCGAGCTAGAGCATGCTGTGAGCGGTCTGCACTAAGGCGCGTCTCATGCTCTTCAGGATTCTCAAGTGATCGAGATGTGGCAATGCGAATACGCTGGGAGCTTAAACGCGAGTCTCTCTGCGTGTAAGTCTCCGAAGCGCGAGATACTGCGTGGCGCTCGCGATCGCTTGCTTGGCGTGTATCGCGCTCCTGACTGTTCTCGAGCGACCGAGTAGTCTCAGTGCGGAAAAGCTGAAGACTTAATCTCTGCTCTCTCTCTGTATCCGTTTCGGAAGCGCGAGATAAAGAATGATGCTCTCGGTCACGCGCAAGTCGTATCTCACGCTCCTGACTGCTCTTAAGTGATCGAGCAGGATCCCTCTGTGTAACCGTTTCGGATGCGTGAGACAAAGAATGACGATCCCGGTCGATAGCTAAACGCATTTCTCGTTGTTCCACACTTTCCTGAGATCGCTCACGGTTAGCACCCAGCCGTTGTTACGCTCTGCGTCGGTTTCGAGAGATCGAACTAACCTGCGCATCTTAGAAACCCTTGAGTTTAGACACAGATTTGATATTTTTCTAAAAGGCATAGCTAAAATTCCTTCTTAATCCGATACTAACGATATTCAAGTCAATGAAAAATAATCGAATAAGTAAGTAAGAATTGCTAGTTAGTAGACAAATAATTATTATTCGCAGGAAAATTAAACACATCAACCAACACAGACAACAAAGGTAACCCCCGCTTCTATAGGATGAGAGCGGCACATTGGCACCTATAACATCACTTTTTGGGAACGAAACCATAGCGCGATCTAACTCGACGCCAACGCCATACAGTTAGAAAACGGAAACTACCATAATATTATTTACCCAAATCAATTAAATTATGAATAAAACTAAATTGTGGTTAATTTAACAGACAACTACATTACTTTTGCATTAAAAAAAATATGGTAACAGCAGCAAGGAACAAAACTAAGAATTACATACTTAAATCAATTACCTACAACAAATGTGCTTGGTAAGATATAACTTAGAACCAAAAGTTTGACTTGACTTCATGATAGTGTAGCTTGTTGTACCACCAATCAATCTGTTTAGTATTATTGGTGTGAAACTCTCCATACAATTAGATAGGACATGTAAAGTTCTCAGATTTCATAACAGTATAGTTCCCAATGCACATAAAAAATGTAAAAACTAAAAAAAAAGATTTTTACGATTTTTTAAAACGATGGCAAAATAAAAAAAAAAATAAAAAAAAATTGTATGGGATTTGAACTCGCACCATATAGTGCGGTAAACGGTCGCCTGACCTTACCGCTAAATCCCCCGTTGACATATTGTTGAAATAGCTGTTCCCTTGCAATTTATAATATTACTGCCCCGCTCCTTTATAAAAATAGCGTGATTATTATGTTCCCTGAGTTAAATTATTATTAACTAAATAAATAACATGTCATTTTGTGCATTAAATTATTTTGTGCATTCAATTACGAACAAAAACTTTTTAAAATCAATATTGCTTACCTCCCGTAACATACGGCGTGATAATATGTAGCCTAAAGCCTTCCTTGGTTTACAAAGAACATTTTTGCAGAATTTCAATTCAATCTATCCAGTAGTTTTGGCGTGAAGCCGTACCATACACACAGACAAACAGACAAACAGACAAACAGACAAAAATTCTAAAAAGTTACTTTTTGTCATTAGTTACGTTTTTCTAACAAAAGCCACTTATTTTTTCTCGAAAATTCTCAATGTACAGTTTTTCTTTCGTTACTGTTTTATTATATGTATAGATAATCAGCCTATAATGTTCCCACTGCTGGGACACAGGCCTCCTCTCTGTGAGAGGGAGTGGGCCGTAATCCACAACGTAGGCCCAGTGCGGGTTGATAGATGTCACATGTCTTCGAATTTTTAGTTCTAGGAGATTTTGTTTATTACATAATTATGTATAATTATATCTTTATTTAATTATTGTGCAGAACAGTTACAAAGATGATCTCCTTTTATAGATGCGATACTGGTATATTATACCAAAATTTCAGCCAAATTGACCGAACGGTTTTTTCCATACATTTCGTGCGGGGGTCCTTTAAGTGCGCGATATAAACTCGCTGCGTTACAAAGTCACTTACGGGTACAGGGGCTTCTTCTGGAGCTAGTTTCTTCCCGTCCCACAAAAAGACCTCTTTGTATTTAATTTTTCCCTTTATGCGGCATCTGCCTATATATTATACAAAAGGTAGATGACTAAAACTTCTTTACATAATTCTGTAGGTAGGAGACCCGGCATAATGAGATAAGTAAGATTATGGCCGGGCCTTCACCGGCCACGAGTAACGGCTAATGGTGCCATTATCTTTGCCTCTTAATTTGTATATTGAGTCTTAAAAATTTTATGATTATGTGAAAGGAAAACTGTGTAGCTTATTGTTTGGAGGAAGTTATGGCATAATTAACCTTTTTTTTTTTTGAGGATGGGAAATCATCAAATGACCCCTCCCGCTCTGGGCGGAGCGGAGGGAGTGTCAGACTCTTACTGACTAAAACCCACCCGTGTTCCTTCCTTAGCCCTTTATGTTCCAGGGCAGCGGTAACCCTTTCGGACGATCTCGCTACCCATGGCATAATGAACCTTATGTAAACTGTTAGATGATTTACACCATCTGCTAAGCCTTTTCCCAACTATGTTAGGGTCAGCTTCCAGTATAACCAGTACCTTACATGGAGCGACTGCCTATCTGACCTCCACAACCTAGTTACTGGGTAATACGATACCCCTTGGTAAGACTGGTTGTCAGACTTTCGGGCTACTGACGACCCGTAACGACTGACAGAACCATGAATGATAGCCAGGACCAACGGCTTAACGTGCTTTCCGAGGCACTGAAGGGTGTGTAAAGATAGTCTACGGACCAACCGCGGCAAGCGTAGTTTAACATGAAGGCTAATTCCCGTAATGAAAAACGTTCAATATCTAGTCGCAATCTCATCTCAGCGACAATCAATGTCAAAAACTTGTCAAACGTGTAGGAAAATTAGAGGTATATTTGACAGATTGAGTTTGAGATCAGAGGGGCAACAGTCTGATATTAGTCTCAATCTGTCAAAAATACCTCTAATTTCCCTTCATTTTGACAAGTTTTTGATATTTGTTTGTCGCCGAGATGAGATTGCGATTAGATTTTGAACGTTTTAAATTACGAGAATTGGCCTTCAGACTGTGAACGTTCATAAAATTAGAAGAATTGCCCGTCTGATCTATCGACCCGTGGGCTATTATTACCTAGCTACAAGCCCCTCCTCTCGCGAGTTCGTCTGCTTGTATTTTGAATTTCAAAAATTTCTAATTGTTCGCAGACTTTTTTCTTTTTACTCGGCTACAAACAAACAAACTCTTTAGCTTTATTATTAGTATAGATTATGTAGAAAGATTGGGTAAGGGTAATACCTTGCTTAATCTTTTTGATGAGTTTATTAACCTTACAACAGAGTACATTTACATAATTATTATTATGTAAAATAATCATGGTTTTTTTTTACGTTGCCCCACACTGGGAATTACTCCTGTATCGTGGGTGCGTTTACAAACATTTAAACTCACATAGACAAACAGCCAGACCCGGAACAACTACCTGTAGGCAATACAAATATTTGTTCCGTGCGGGAATCGAACCCGCGACACGCAGCGCAGCAGTCGATCGCTCAGCCACTGCGCCAACCGTGTCGGTTTTATTAGCTGCGTCCAGTATCTAATTCACCAGAACGATTATTGAAATTCTCATGCGATGATGTTGTGAGCCCACACAGTCAGCCTTTAATATTCCCACTGCTGGGACACAGGTCTCCTCTCTATGGAGTGGCTCATAATCCATCACGCGGGCCCAGTGCGATTTGATGGATGTCACATGTCTTCGAATTTTTGGTTCCGGTTTCCTCACAATCTTTTCCTTCACCGTATTTAGAGCAGCTGTTGTGAACCCAATCAACTGTTTTCGTCAACATGGATTAAATGTGAAGTAGGGGATGTTTCGTTATAAATATTCCTTCCATCATTTACCGTACAGAAAATTAAATATATATTAAATATATTCTTGTAATGGCGTAAAATCAATATTAGTGCTATTTACGGGTTGTCAGAAGCCCGAAAGTCTGGCAACCAGTCTTACCCAGAGGAATCGTGTTACCCAGTAACAGAGTTATGGAGGTCCGATAGGCTGTCGCTCCATGTTATTAAATACTAGTATTCAGCTGCATCCGGTTAGACTGGAAGCCGACCCCAACATAGTTGGGAAAAGGCTAGGCAGATGATGATGATGATTCAGCTGCATCCGTTAGACTTAAAGCCAATTCCAACATAGTTGGGGAAAGGCTAGGCAGGTGAACTGTTGAAAGAGGTCACAATAACTTAGGGAAACCCATAAAAGTGCACTTCGTGTTGTTTAGGTTAACAGGTATGGGAGTCGGTCATACACTGAGACCTGAAATATTAATTTGTGAAGCCAATACCAGAGAACCCATACCTAGTCAGCAAACCCACATTAGCCACTGAAAATTGTGTCATAAAAATTTCATCACCGGCAGACTATCAGGATTTTATGTCCTGCCAGTGATGCCTGGTAGGACGTTAATCCTGTCTATAATACTAATGCATAGTTATTCATAAAATGCGCCATCTATCGTAAACAGTAGGTATAAAACCAAACTCGCTTTTCATGTCTGTGTACCTATGTGTGCGCTAATTCTTCTAAACTACGCAACGGACTAACAAATTCTCAAATTGATGGTGAAAACCTAATCAAAATGTTTGGGTTTTCACCATCAATTTGAGAATTTATTTTGGAAGATTGAAGATAAGGAGCTCATTACTAAGTAATAACAGCCGCACGGATCGATCAGGTTAAGCTACGCTTGCCGCGGTTGGTCCGTGGATGGATGACCATCTTCACATATCGAGACCACTCCGTGCCTTGGAAAGCACGTTAAGCCGTTGGTCCCGGCTGTCATTCGTGGATCTTTGACAGTTGTTACGGGTCGTCAGAAGATCGAAAGTCTGACACCAGTCTTACCCCAGTAACTGGGTTATGGAGGTCAGATAGGAAGTCGATCCATGTAAAATACTGGTACTCAGCTGCATCTGGTTAGACTGGAAGCTGACCCCAACATGGATGGGAAAAGGCTAGGCAGATGATGTTTTAGAAGGTTTATGTGTTTAAAACGTTAACATTTATCTAAGATATAGAACAGAAATATAGATGTTTTGACATGTCACCACATCGGTATAATGCACCCCCTGCCCCGTTTAACTGCCCCGTTGGTCTCGTGGCCGCAAGAACGACTTCTGAGAGTGCGGTCCAGGATTCGATTCCCGGGACGAGCAAAGTGTTATTGGTTATACATCGGACTTTACAATTTTTATTTGATCTTTATTTTTTTTGTTGTATGGAACTGGTGTACTATGTGTCTTTTAGTCTGTGCTAAATAAATTGGGTTTTTCGATTGGGAATTTCTTAATAACAGCCCGGAGTTTGGAAGTTGGCGGTGCGGTACCCCCATGCTTCGGAAAGCCTGCGCCTGATCTCTCTCCGGTCGTGAATGAGAGTGAGGGAAGAGAGAGTACAGTCAACAGCAGAAGTAGATGATCAAAATCAGAAATTCAATACTAATAAACGGAGTTCGCGTCAGAACTGTGTGGCGTCGAAGTGATTCAAAAGTATGTGATTGTAAATTATACCAAACATTTACTACTAGTACCTCACTGTTACTGACGCGAACTCCGTTCATTAGTATTGAATTTCTGATATTGATCATCTACTTTTGCTGTTGACTGTACACCTGTGTCTGCGCACACACTTGTGAAAGAAAGAAAAAGTATTTATTTTATTGCGACTCGTACAGGAAGATCATAAACTAAACTAAACATAGTCAAAAAGAAAAAAAAAACAATTGTATATAAAAAAAATTACAAAGAAAAATGAATCAGAAAGTCCTATACGAGGCCAAAAGGCTCCTATCTCAGCATGATGCTGCGACATTTAAAAAATGAATGTCGCAGCGCTGGTATTCTGATAGCTCGCTGTGATGTTACGGGCAGTTACGGAAATAAATAAATAATAAACTAAATATGAGTAAAATTAGCAAATAAAATAAAATATTAATTTGCATTACACTCACTTGTGCACTATATTTCCCGCACCGAAAGTTGGTCTTCACTGAGTTTAGGAGGACAGTTTTTTTTAATATTGCATCCGTGCGAGGCAGGGTATGGGTCACTAGTTAATCATAAAACGCATCATCAAATTATCTAGTTGTAGTACAGTCAGCAACAAAAGTCAATTAACACTGTTACTTTCACAAATCATCTAAATTGATACATTGGTTTTCTCTATTTCATGTAATAGCAAAGAGTTAATTATTCTTAAATATTATATTACTATATATTTTTTAAGAATATTTTGCTCAATAATTAAGATTTAAACAACTAAAGTGTTAACCGACTTTTGTTGCTGACCGTACGTCCGTCTTACGATCCATCCTTAGCTTTACTAATCGTAAACTTTTTAGAATTTAATACCTTTTTATAGGTTTTAAGTCTTGAAAACGTTTTGTACGAGCTGTTTTATCACCCGCATGTGGTTGAGGTGGTTATGTTTTCGGAGTTCCGGAAAGGAACGTTTTGTTTGCACTTCTAGTAGGTTGTAGTTTCTTACATTATTTAGTGTTTTTTTTTTAATAATAGATACTTTATGAGTGGCAAAAAAGCTGACAGGAATCCTGATAGTCAGTGGTCACAGCCACTTATAGGCTCCTGTTATTTCCGAGACTCAGCAGAAGCATTGTCTACCCTAGAACGAGAATTTGAATGTCGCATGTGATTACACCGGCAACCATACCTTTCAAAACGAAACACAGCAACGCCGTTTGGCGGTAGAACTATGTATGTTACTTCTAACAGCTCAGCACAGACACAACAAGCGGTTGCAAGCAAACAAAAGCAGTTGCAAGCAACTAATACCAGCTGCAAGCAACTAAAAGCAGCTGCAAGCAACTAAAAGCAGTTACAAGCCACTAAAACCAGCTGCAAGCCACTAAAAGCAATTGCAAGTTAGCGGCCTGTATAGCAAATAGCTTTTCAACAGTACAGTCACAAGCATAAATATCTTACAGTTACGCAAAATCGAAAAGCATTTTTCTTGTGAAATAAAAAATTACGAAATCTTTGATAAAATTCTTACTTGTTTCAAAACACAATAGTATGGTTTCGGTAATACTTTGTTTGTAAAATCATAAAATATCTGTCAACTCTTTAGGGGAAAATCGCTTATGAATCCTGTGTATGTTACCTACTTCCTTTGACGAGCTCCTTGACAAAAAATCTTAACCTGTTAACAATGTTCTGTTAAAAAGTCTGTATAATTAATCTCATCAGGGGAAAAACACGCTGAGTTCTTTTCCGCAATATCGCGTTATCAAAAAACCCTTTTGCAGTTATCTCAATCAAGCTGAATCAGTATGTTTCTTTCTATAAAGCTCAGCCGAAAACCTAACGAAGCATCTTTTATATGAAGCTTGCCTGAAACTGGGTCAAAACTGGTTTAAGTGTATCGCTGCATACAGGCCGCAGACTTAAAAGTTTAGCTTTAGGGTACAAGTTTTTAAGAAAATTTAGGAAGATTTTGGCACTTAATAAAGAAATAAATATCTTTATTGCAAAAGAGATGATCAAAAAACGTACTTAATTTTTTTTTAAGTTAAAAAAAACGTGTGGATTCGGGGGACCCCCAGCAGGAACGAAGTTCAAAATGAAAATCCAAGATTGCGAAAATTACCAAAAAACAATAAATTTGAAAATTTCTCAACCGCCATCGTGGTTTTTTATTTTGACCTCACAATATTGGCTTCATTCAGCACCCTCGAAAACCATGAAAACTTTCTCTCTCTCTTTCTATTATACATATACAATAAAAGGGGAAAGGGGGCGGGGGACGGGGCATAACGCGTTTTCGTTACGTCACGATTTTCCCTTTTTTATTAGACTTATCCTTGTGTCGGCCATATTTTTGCGTAAGAATATTTTTATTTACTTATATCTTTATACTGCGAGACAACGCTATTGCAATTATATATCAAAATTAGTTCTTAACTATCGAATTAGCATATATTAGATCGAAAAATAACTCAATAAAACACTCAATATTAATACAACAATAATTTGAATATCTCAAAATGCCTTCACTTTCAATAAGTTAATTAAGTGAATTACTTGCTGGAATTTTATTGAAACTTAATTAATTATTTGAAAAGATAAATTTATTGAGATGCGTTAGATTCCTTAGTTAACTTCGTTAGAATTTATTGAAGTAGATCCATTGTGAGATGAAGTTACAATTAGTCTATTTAGATGTAGATTAAGTGGCACGAATTTAAAGATAAGTGCACGCAAGAGAACTATTTTAGTTTGTAAACGACTTTTGATGTTTACGATTTAGACGTTTTGAAGTAAGAAAACGTAGAAGGTATGTAATCATTTAGTCAAGAAATACCTACTATGAATGTATACCTTTTACATAACTTCATAATGCAGTTATACATTCCCACTGCGATGACATAAGTCAGTTAACATATTTCCACATCAGGGCCCCAATTTCGTATTATTTCCCTGCGAAATCTTACCGTTTTTTTTTCTTCTTTGGCAACTGAGCCGTGTCAACTATCCTGTCAGCATCAATATATTGTGTCTTGTTTAAGGGAAGGAATCGAAATGTCAACCGTGGGGACAACATGTATTTTGGCGGTTCAAACCACGCCTTTCACCAATACATGTTGATCATTATGCATCTAAACCGCCATTGTGTCATTGAGAATACGTTAATAGCAGATATCGTGATTAACTAAGATACTGACGTAGTTTCAAAGCAAAGAATCGTTATGTTATTATAGTGAAATAGGGCCCTGAGCGAAGGAGCACTCCCATTTGTCATTACCTATAGTTTTATTACAGAGTAGTCAAATAATTTGATCGGTTCCTAGGAATCCTAGGATTCTTAGGAACCGACTATAGTCTTCCTCAAGAATTGTTGTTTCAGAGACGGAAGTTTCCGAGAATAGTGCGTCCAAGCAAATAAAAAAACAACAAGACTCTTAGCTTTAATATCAGTATACATATAGATGGATAGAAGATTAGTATACACACACACACCCTACACACTCCTTCTTATAAGTAAAATTCAAATCATTGTCTAGTTTTAGTATACGGGAAACCATGATAAAATTGTATGTTTGGGGTGGAGACCTGAAGGCCAATTATTCTCGTAATTTAAAACGTTCAAAATCTAGTCGCAATCTCATCTCGGCGACAAAAAAAATGTCAAAAAATTTCAAAATGTACGGAAATTAGAGGTATTTTTGACAGATTGAGACTGAGATCAGACTGTGAACGTTTTTAAAATGACGAGAATTGCCCCTCTGGTGGCCTGAAATACAGGCTTCGGCTTACTTAGAAACCAGTCTCCCAGAATATTTTTCTTTAAGCCCACGACTGGACAATATTGTTTTTTTGTAAATATTTTATAATGATATTGTGGTGAGAAAATAAATAAATATTATACACATAGATTTGAATAATTATTCAAATAATAATTGGACTCCTTGAAACCAAAAGGTCCTTGTGATCTAGTGCAATCATAACACGCGTCGAATGCAATTCAAAGACGAGGCAATATAAATGTAAATGCATTTTCTTATCTGCTAAAACAGCTGCTTTGGCTTTCAAATAAATATGAGATGGTTAGAGACAAAGGAAGTTTATAAGTGAAGGATACTATCTATTATCCTTTGAAGTGTCGTTGGCGCTGATTCCCTTGTTCACGAACTACACTAAATTTAAATTCTGTGCATCTTTTTCTTTCTATTTCATTATGAAAAGGACAGAAGATAAAATGTTATTTTAGTCCTGTCAAATTAACATACTCCATAGACAGATTAGACGTGATTAAAAACATGGCTGCTAAAAATACGTCAATTTACGTCAGGCGCTGACTAGTTTGACAGGACTAAAAAACAATGAAAAATAAAATATTAATATTATACAAAAAAAACAAGAAAAAAAAATAATAATATAATATATGATATGCTTTAAAATACATTATAGATCATACATGTTTTGCTCATATGATAGCATTTCCCGTCAACAAATTATTTTATGCTGTAAAAATTATGCGGACTCTGTCGGCCCACTGAGTGACCTCAGAGAACGCGAAGCACAGTGGTCATGTGCTGCCTTGCACACTTGCACAGTCAGGCTTCAGGGAGACCTTTACAGTCTCCCCAGAAATGTGCCCTAACATGTGATGCACAGAGGGTGCTCCGGATTGGTCTTTTGAGAGGTAACGGTGCCCCTTCAATGTGCGGATGGTGATCACCGGGTTGGTTTTAGTGAGGTAAAAATCCCACGCTCTCTGGTTTTATCCCCAAAGACCTTGGCCTTTTGAAGGTTTCCCCCGAAAACAAAAAAAATGTATAAGTGTAGGTACTTATTGTCTACATACAGGGTGACTGGTAATTTGACTGATTGCTGAGGTGTGAGGAGGTAAAGGGATAGCATACACCAGTTAATTGATTAGGTTATCACATCATTTTTAAATATTTCAACAATTTGCAAATTCAATCTTTGCCAGCATTACCGACCGTTTCATCTGCAACTCTAAATATTTATTACACTTTTATAAATCGTTGCAATATATGTAGTTGATTAAATAAAGATGTCTTCCCGGTAATTTGTACGCTTAATTTCGTAGTTAAATGTTGAGATAACTGAAGGCCAATTCTAGTCATTTAAAATGCTCAAACTCTAGCCGCAGCCTCATCTCGGCAACAAACAAATGTCAAAAACTTGTCAAAATGTCGGAAAATTTGATGTATTTTTGACAGATTGAGACTGAGATTAGACTGTAAACGTTCTTAAATTTACCAGAATTGCCCCTTTGGTGTCAAGTTCGTAACCGTAGATGATTTTTGAAAATAGTTAATAAACTTCTTTTCTTAACGTTTAATTGTTTGATGTTTTCGATAATTCGAAAACAAAAGGTAAAGTATTAGGTACCCAATGGAATAGCAATGAAACCCATTCAATTAGAGAATTAAGAGAAAAGTTCATTTAGTGACGAATTCTGGGACAAAAAAAACATGTAAATTGTTTTTTCTCGTATGCCATGAATTTTCGCCTAGGCTTTATGGGGTGCTTAATTGTTGCAAATGGGTCACACTATCACGCCCTGGAAGGAATACGTCAAATTAGTTACCCTGTATCCTTAAAAGGGGTCATTGTACTCATCATTATGAACACCTTTTACTACGGGATCAACCCTGAAATCGTAAAAAAAAAATCAGTTGATCCATACATTATGTCGAGTTATGCGAACACAAATCTATCAATGGATAAACTGATTACTTTTTTCACGATTTCAGGATTGGTCCCGTACTTTAACGGTGTATACGCACTATACCTACAGAGTAAAAATCTGTGATTGAATTTTGATTGAAATTAAATTGCTGTGATTGTAATTGAATTGCGAGTTGCTAAGCTGGGATTGAATGAGAAATACGAAACTGACGTGATTCAAGTCATGAATTCATGAAATAGTCAAACAAGAGGCCCACTTGAACTTAGAGTTGTATGGATGATGTCAATAATCCTACTAATATTATAAACGCGAAAGTTTGTGAGGACGAATGGATGGGTGTTTGTTTCTCTTTTACGCAAAAACTACTGCACAGATTTGGATGAAATTTGGCACACAGATAGTTTATATTTTTTTATCATAATTACACCTCGTAGTATCTATCCCGGGCGGAGACGTAGGCTGAAAGGAACTTGGCCCAATGTGACCAGAGGGGCAATTCCTGTAATATTAAGAACGTTCACAGTCTGATCTCAGTCTCAATCTGTCAAAAAATACATCTAATTTCCCTACATTTTGACAAGGTTTTGACATTTGTTTGTCGCCGAAATGAGACTGCGACTAGATTTTGAACGTTTTAAATTACGAGAATTGGCCTTCTGATCTCAGTATCGATCTGTCAAAAATACCTAATATCCCTGGACAATAATAATAATATCCCTGGACATTTCACAAAGCGCCATCTAGTCCCAAGCTAAGCAACCTAATGCTTGTGTTATGGTAACAAGATGGCTGATAAACTACTTATATACATTTTTTTTTTGTAAATACATACATATTATAGATAGAAAAACACCCAGACTCAGAACAAATACATGTAGGACTTACAAATATTTGTTCTGTGCGGGTATCGAACCCGCGACACGCAGCGCAGCAGTCCGATCGCTCAGCCACTGCGCTAACCGTGTTGTCTAATTTACCTACAT
Source organism: Apamea anceps (assembly GCA_951799955.1). NCBI lineage: Eukaryota > Metazoa > Arthropoda > Insecta > Lepidoptera > Noctuidae > Apamea > Apamea anceps. The sequence continues at coordinate 12,824,808 of OX637523.1, read as the reverse complement.
TTTTGACAAGTTGTTGACGCTGATTGTCCCTGAGATGACATTGCGACTTGATTTGGAACGTTTTTTAATTACGAGAATTGGCCTTCAGGTTAGTGTTGGCATACCTGCTATAATTAGAGTTGTCATCACATAAACAACCCAATACTAACATGAAACTTGCAAAAAAAAAAACGTAATAAAATTTGAATTTTGCGGGCTATCTTTGAATTGTTAGTTTAGCTGAACGAACAACTTAATAAAGAAACAGCCTTAGTCTGAAATCGCCAATACGCAGTGAGCCCTAGCCCTAATAGCGGACACAACTATCAATCTCAATCCGTATCATTTTGAAGGATATTGCTAATCCTTGTTTCATATGATCGAGAAACTGGTCGTCTCAACAACGAAAATAACGCAATGAATGTTGACGAACTATCAAAATGAAAGCCATTGCTCCTCATAGTGTGTTACGCAATTATCCCGCTGATTAAGTCATCAGTGCTCGTCTCTTTTCTTTATGAGAAAAGACACGTAAAGTTGGAAAAATTAACTATTTAAAAAACAACTACCTACTTAAATTAGTCATATATTCAAATCAAATGAAAGAAACAAAGAAAGAAAATACATTTATTTGCGGCAAACATGACGCATAAAAAAGAACATAAACACACAAAAAAAATTACAAGTTGGGGGTAAACGCGTCACATTCACGCAAAACGGTCATCGCTCAGCATAATACGAGACAGAGCCCCAGCGCTGGTTTTCAGCGGCAGCCGGCGTTGACGTGATGACGCTAAGCAGTGCAGCATGCAATTTTACATCTATACGAGTACATATAAAATTCAAATAAATAAATAAAAACAACAATCAAAACAAGAAATAAAATCAACCATTGCAACATATGTCATTCTGTCATATCTGCCATTCTTTGACAGTTGTATGAAATGGCTTTAACACGGCAAATTGACGTAGCGAGTCAAATTGAGAAGCAATAACAGAAACAGAAACCGCAAGTTCTACAGGCATTAGGACAAATGTTTAGTTATCAGTAATACATAAACAATAAGATGCTGCATATTGCAAGGTTGTAAATGACTTTTAATGAATGGGGCAAAGTTCCATAGAGTTTCTGGCATTTCCCTTTCCCTGATTATACCTTACAGTGGGCCCAGTCATACAGGCAGTCAGACAGGCTGCCATAACTACATACGAAGGTAATTTCTACAATCTGTTCAAAATCTAGGAACAAGGTAAACCATCAAAATTGAAGGATCAGTGTCAAACAAACCCTGATTGCTTATAATCCGGGAGTTAGTTCTAATTTGTACAACACCCAAACATCGAACCCGCCACCCCCCGAAGTTTAGTACTCCAATTCAATTTAATTGGATTAATTGGAAGGGCCGTTTACATACCTTAATGTTTGATATGTTAACCAAACATACTGGCGTGTGTGGTTACATTATTGCTGCCCCTGAAATATACCTGCATGATATGAATAAAACAAGGTGGATTATTTTGTGAGTATGAATTGATACAAAACCAAAAGAATTTCAAAGATAGAAGAGTAAAGACGGGCTTTAATTCCATTAAAGAAAAAAAATCAACCGGCCAAGTACATGTCGGATCACACACAATGCAGGGTTCGGTAGTTACAAAAACCCCAGTAGTGCTTAGTGGTAACGGCCATAACTTACGAGTTGTAGGTGGTAGGTTCAAACCTGGACAGGCTTTTAGATTACTTTGTGTAAATTATTTCATCAACACTGCTCCAAAAACGGTGAAGGAAAGCCTCGTGAGGAAACAACCTAAAATGTCATGTCATGTTCATGTCCTAGGCTGATAATGCTTATCAAGCGCCACAAATCAATAGGTAATCGTAATAAATATTAGCCATAACTCTATAAGGGCCGGTTTTTTGATCCGTAGTTAAACTCAACCAATTGTTAAAAATAGAAATGGAATGATTGATTAGTTGATTGGTTTGAATGGTTGATTGGAATTGTTAATGGTTAAATTTTTGCAAAATGTGTTTTGTTCAATTTTTAGTTTATCTAATGGTTATTTTTTTTAACTAATAGTTAATTATTGGACCATTAGCAATGATATTATATCACTAGCTTCTGCCCGCGGCTTCGCCCGCGTGGATGTCGGAAATTATCCCACAGGAACGTGCCAACAGGATAAAATGTACCCATGTGCTTCCCCAGAATGCCATTCATCTCGCGGGCCCTTTGTGGCTAATTACAATAGAAAACCAATTGTGTCTCATTAGTGGTGATTAAGAGGGTACCTATATGATACCTTTACCTAAGTACCAACCTAATTTAAAAAAAAACTCAATAACAGAAAATTAAATACCTACCTACCTAAATAAACCTATTTCTGATGATAACTAATCTAAACTCAATAAATAAGCAAAATCCCTAAAAACTAATATCTATACGAATGACTAATCCTACCTAACAGTATTATAAAATAACCTACGGTCACTACGTACACTATCAAATATACTACCTATACTTTAAAATTAAAATCTATACCTACCTACGACTTATATAAAAATAAACCTAAATAACTCTAAAAACTAAAAGGAATAAAAATGAACTCCATTGCGGGTGACTTAACTTACGACAAACTTATTATTTGCGGTTGGTGCAGTAATCGGGTCTAGGGATCGAACCGCAAAATTAAGTATGTTTTTTATTGTATATACTTTTCCGGGATAAAAAGTACCCAGTGTGGTGCCCAGGATATTAAAGAATAATTATACCAAGTTTCAACGTAATCGAACCGGTAGTTTTTGCGTGATGCCTGAACAAACAGACAGACAGACAGACAGACAGACAGACAGACCGACAGACAGACCGACAAAAATTTTTTTAGTCACATTTTTGGGTTCGGTGTCGGTCTAGTAACACATTGCCATTTATTTTTTTGATATTTTCAATGTACAGAATTTTCACTTCTACAGATTTATTATAAGTATAGATTAGACAGTTTAACTACGGATCTTCATCTTTTTGACTGACTGACCCTTGACAATTCAAAAGTGCCTGTTATTGGTTTAGTTGAAATAAATAGTTTGAGTTTTGATCAAAAAACCGGCCCTAAACCACATCTCTAATCTTTAAACTTTAACTCACAAAAACATAACTAACATAAATCCATTAAACATTCTGGTCACAGGTTAATTAAAATCAGTTTTAAAATCTTTCATTGTTCAAAAGATGCTATCTCTTCAAAACTGTTGGGACATGAAAAATGTCTGGCTTGTGCCAGCGATATGGCGAATTAATTCCTGCCGCGGACCGAGTGGTGTATGAAAATGGGTGGTACTGACAGTGGGTAAAGTGCTCGAGAATTTTAATATTGTGTAAAAAAGTGCGGTCGGGTTTGCGTTAGCAATATATTTCTTTGCCCTAAAAATATACTTATCCCATGAATGACCTGAAGAAAAGTATGGGTATTATTCTGATTTCGATTAATGTTAGAGCATACCTTGGCTCGTCTAGTTTCCGTTCATCCTTTCGGGTAACCGCTGATAATCAGAGCTGTGCTGTAGGTCCCCCATAGCATAGTATCATGCTGATTGGAAGCCTTTTTGTCACAGTCATGACGTGCAGCTGTCGACTATTTCTGTTTTGTGCTCGTGATTAAAGTTTTTTTTTGTTTTTATTTTTCTTTATTATTCGAATTAATTATCTTTTTGATTGCATGTGTTTCTGTAGCAAATAAACCTATTTTTATTTATTTCTTTCTAGTTTCCGACTTATTAAGGGTGTCTATTAAGTTTGTCGTAGTACAGACGAGAGCAGGCCAAGCTACCCGAAAGTGTCAAATTTTCCCAATCAACCTTGAACTTTAATGCTTTAGCGATAAAGTTGAAAATTTATTAAAGAAATTTGACAGATTGTAGTAGCTTGATGTGCTGGCGTCTGTACATTGGTGGCCACAAACTTAAATATTATGAAAAAAATTAAGTTGTGTGTTTGGTTTTAAGTACTGATTACTAAGTAGCCTATTTATTTAGTCAAGAACTTGACTGCCAGCTAAGAGGTACCAAATTTTATGATTCTAGGTAAACGGGAAGTATCCTATAGGTATTTTTTTAGACCAAGGGACCGTAGACCTACATATTTGACATTTATTTCAACTTTATACCTCTACGCGTTCCTGAGAAAAAGGGTCTTAACATACTGACAGACGAATAAGGGTTCCATTTTTTCCTTTTGAGGTACACAACCCTAAAAATGAGAATAAAATTGTAGTGAAATAAATTATGTATTTTATGTAAAGCCATATTAAAACTATCTCTTTAAAAACTTCTTTTGCAAAAAAATACAACCGACTTCCAAAAACGACACTACAAAGTGAAAAATAACTTTAATTTCGGAAGTCGGTGTCGTTGGGTTCACATTTTCGTTGTTTGCTACCGACTTCCGAAATTAAAGTTATTTTTCACTTTGTAGTGTCGTTTTTGGAAGTCAGTTGCATTTTTTTGCAAAAAAAGTTTTTATTTTTAACCGACTTCTAAAAAAGGAGGAGGTTCTCAATTCGGATGTTTGTATTTTTTTTTTTTTTTATGTTTGTTCGCGCATAACTTCGTCGCTTGCGAACCGATTTGAAAAATTCTTTTTTTGTTGGAAAGGGCATACTTCCCAAATGGTCCCATAGAAATTTCATCAAAAACGGTTCAGTAGTTTGGTTTTTAGACCAAAATTACTGGTAAAAATTACAACTAAAAAGTGAAAAATAAAAACTTTTTTGCAAAAAAATACAACCGACTTCCAAAAACAACACTACAAAGTGAAAAATAACTTTAATTTCGGAAGTCGGTGGCAAACAACGAAAATGCGCACCCAACGACACCGACTTCCGAAATTAAAGTTATTTTTCACTTTGTAGTGTTGTTTTTGGAAGTCGGTTGTATTTTTTTTTTCACATTTAAGTTGTAATTTTTACCAGTAATTTTGGTTTAAAAACCAAACTACAGAACCGTTTTTGATGAAATTTCTATGGGACCATTTGGGAAGTATACCCTTTCTAACAAAAAAAGAATTTTTCAAATCGGTTGGCAAGCGACGGAGTTATGCGCGAACAAACATTAAAAAAAAATACAAACATCCGAATTGAGAACCTCCTCCTTTTTTAGAAGTCGGTTAAAAAATAAATCGGATACCGACAAACGACATGAGTAAACCTTACGCACGTAGATAACCTATTTTCTCTATCGTTTCCGATTACGTTAACGACTGTACCAATCTAGGTATTACCCCGTCGGGGCTCGTCCCGCTAACAGCGACAATTTATAGCCAAACGTTCCACTAACATTGTCTCGGTCATTTTTATGATTTTCCAAAAATTTCCTGGCTTTCCTTAATTCTTACGAGCTTCCGCCTATACCATTAAAATATCCTTGACTTTACCATGTTACTGTAAAGGATAGGTGATACCTAGAATTCAAATTGGCTATTTATTTCAACTAAACCGTTTACAAGTACTTTTGAAAGTTCTGTAAGTCAGAACGCTAAGTTCTTTAGGGTATCCTCAGGACATACTGAATGAATAGTCAAGAAACCACCGCAAGTGTGTCCGACCGATGCCTACCTCAACCTACATTTATTTTGTGTAGAATTTGTCGTGTAAGGCAGAAGGGTATGTCAGACTGCTGTTATTTCCAATTGTTTTGCCCTTCGTAATTGACATCCGTGCAGGCCCTTTTGACGGGAAGATTGCTTCTAGTGATAAGACTGTCTAATGTGACACCCCATGAAACTTTCGTTTGTTTTTGTTAGACATCGGATTATAATTATGGACTATCAAAATGCCAAAATATGCATACAGATATGCGGACGGCACAGATATGCGGACGGCACAGTTCGCACGGAACAAATATTTGTATGACCTACAAGTAGTTGTTCCGGGTCTGGCTGTTTGTGTATGTGAATTTAGATGTTCGTAAACGCACCCACAATACAGGAGAAATTCCTAGTATAGGGCAAAGTATTAAAAATGCACAATCAAAAAACCATTTATTATTGGAATTTATGTTTATTTTCACATTATATTTATATTAGTCATAATAAATTTTATTATAACATATAATAAACGATAAATTATACACAAGAATTATAACTTATTTATTATAATTCTTGTGACAATAAACCATAATATATTTTTATAAAATATATTGTTTTTATTATTATTTTATTTGTGAATGATGATATGGTTAGAAAAGGGGTGACTACCGAGATGACGACTAATAGAGAAGTATGGAAGAAAAAGACATGTTGCGCCGACCCCAAATAAATTGGGATAAGGGCAGGAGAATGATGATGATGATGATGATGATATTTTTCCAGGTTTTGTGCAGCAAACTTGTGACGTTTGTCAGTTAATATTAATTTATAGGCTGAAAATGACCTTTCCATGTCAACTGACGTACTGGACAGAACTTGTAATTTGGCGCCATTTCTGCAGAGACCTCTTCAGGCAGAATTTCAGGCACAATACAACACGCCTATCACATATAACTACTGCAATAAGCACTGTCAATGAAAAAGTACCAAAAAATATGCAATAACGCTATACTCGTAAAAATAGAATTATATGCATTTGCATATGCAAACATGCAAATGCATATAATCCGATATCTAGTTATTGTTATTTACAAATATTATTATGGTGAAAATACGTACCGTATCTATACCCGTCCATTAGGTAAACCGTTTCTTGATAAATGGAACTAGTGATTGCAGCAACACACAATACATTGATTGATACACGTACGGTATTATAATGTCTGTGAGAAGCCATAAATAAGACAATTCAATAAGATAAGGCTGTGTATGTATTTATTTTATTACGCATTTTAAAGTTAACTTTTACGTAATCCGGAATATTTCAATCTAAGACAGCTGTCAAAAAACGGTTAATCTAATGGACATCTATATTATTTATCCACATAAATTATCGGTAACTTTGATTGCACCCGAAAATAAGAAAGCCTAAAGCCTGGATGGGTAGCAGGATCGTCCGGAAGGGTTACCGCTGCCCTAGAACATAAAGGGCTAAGGAAGGAACACGGGTGGGTTTTAGTCAGTAAGAGTCTGACACTCCCTTCTGCTCCACCCAGAGCGGGAGGAGTCATTTGATGATTTCCCATCCTGAAAAAAAAAAAAGCCTGGATAGTTAGCACCAGTCAATCAATTTGCGTAGTCTTTTCCCTACTATGTTGGGGTCGGCTTCCAGTCTAACCGAACGTAGCTGCTGAATACCAGTATTTTACATGGAGCGACTGCCTAACTGACTTCCATAACCCAGTCACTGGGTAACACGATAACCCTTGGTAAGGCAAGTTGCCGGACTCATGGGCTTCTGAGTACGCGTAACCACTGTCAAAGATCTACGAATGACAGCCGGGACCACCTTTCACCTTTTTTTTTTTTTTTTGAGGATGGGAAATCATCAAATGACTCCTCCCGCTCTGGGTGGAGCAGGAGGGAGTGTCAGACTCTTACTGACTAAAACCCACCCGTGTTCCTTCCTTAGCCCTTTATGTTCCAGGGCAGCGGTAACCCTTTCGGACAATCCCGCTACCCTGGCAGGCTACGGCCCTATGGGGCCCCGTCACTCATGCTGACATCTCTTTGAGGCGCGCGTGGAACACAACACGCCGTCCGGCACGGCCCTGGTCCTGATCGGACGGTGAGTTACCCATTACTCACCGCCCGCAGGCCCGCGCCTACGGTGGCCGGGAGTCGTCACGCGGCTCCCGACGCCCGGAGCGTCTCCCGCGGCGGCTGAGGCGTGAGGTGCGCAAGGCGCGTTCTCTCGCCCACCCCGCCACCTCCTTCAAGCCGGGACCACCTTAGAGTGCTATCCGAGGCATAGTCATCGCCAGTATAGTCTTGTATCACTGACTGTATATTATACTATTGTAAGTGCTTTGTGAGTGACCCTAATACGCTAGTAATTTAGGCGCACCATAAGACAATGAAGGAATTATTTATTTTATTTGATAATATGTATATATAAATAATAAAATAGATTATTTATTTATTTATTACTGTAATTGGCCGTGACATCACAGCGAGCCCTATCAGAATACCAGCGCTGCGACATTTATTTTTTAAATGTCGAAGCATCATGCTGAGATAGGAGCCTTTTGGCCTCGTACAGGACTTTCTGTTCCATTTTTCTTTTTGTTCCTTTTTTTTACACATTTTTTTTTATTGTGTTTAGTTTAGTTTTATGATCTGCCTGTACGAGTCGCAATAAATACTTTTTCTTTCTTTCAATGAGTGGTGGCCCAATGGTAACGGCCCCGACTTACAAGTGGTAGGTCGTGGGTTCGAGCCCAGACTGGCGCTTTACTTTGTGTTAATAATTTCATCACCACTGCTCACAAAACGGTGAAGGAAAACATCATCAAGAAACAGGCATGTCCTAGTACCAAAAATTCGAAGACATGTGATATCTACCAAACCCCCACTGGGCCCGCGTGGTAGATTACAGCCCACTCCCTCTTGAAGAGGAGAAGTCCTGTGCCCAGCATTGGGAACATTACAGACCTACTATACTATGCTTATGCTAGGCCATCATCCTCACTTTTATCGTCGACGAATGAAAAACCCAGATCCTGACAAGCTTTGCCAAAATCAGTTCTAAAAACAAGGACAACTTTAACCACAAGGTAAGTCTACGATCCTTAAAAAACAGCAGCCTTATCTACTCTCCTTAAAAAAAACATGGGGTCGGGTGGACATACTTGTAGCCCTCGTTCACGGCCTTGAGCGATGCGACTTGCGTCAAGCGACATGCGCGCGCTTCACCTTTCTATCCTATCTTTTCTCTGCAGTCGCTGTCGCGAGGTGCGTGTCGCTTGAGCGTGTAGCTCGTGGCCACGGAGTTATTAAGCAACAAGCGTGCATTACCTGTTTCCATCCGCCGCTCCGCAAGTCGTGTTGTGGTGAATCGTGGCATGCTATAAACCACTTCTTTCATTTGTTTTCTCCACAGTCGCTGTCGCAGGACGCGTGTCGATTGAGCGTGTAGCTCGTGGCCAAGAGGTGGTCGAAGATATAATCGGCTTTTCTTGCGAGTGATCCTTTTGAAAAGTAGGCCGACCCTTGACCGGCCATTAAAAGTTTTGTTTTTTATCTTATTTGAGAAAACACTGGCTTTGTGTCTAACTTTTATGTGTGTGTTGTTGAGTGGGGAGAGATTTTGGGGTCAGGCTTTTTTGGAGATGATTACCTTGGGTTTGTAAAGGTCATGGCATTTTAGATACTACTGAAAGATTTAAAACAGTGTGTAGGTACAGTTTTTTGATGCCAAAAAGACTGTTTTGGAAAAATGGTCAAAGTCAAAGTATTTACTTCAAATAGGCACATAAAAGGCACTTTGGAACGTCAAAAATACAGTAAAATTGAATTAATTTTAGTCGCCCCTTCCAAATGGTAGTGTTCGTATGAAGAAGAATGGGCAAAAAACTCCATCGTTACTCTTTTATAATGTTTAAAGATATTTTGCATACATTAATTATATAATAATAACGTGAGGACGATGCACCTAAAATAAAATGAAACCATGACATAGAAATTAATTATGTGATAGCTACATGGTAGTCATAGAGACACGGTTTCTAAATAAATATGAAAAAGTACAACCACAACATTAGTTATGTAACATATACTACTATCAATCACTAGCTGAATCATTTTAGGGGATATCGTTAATCCATTGCTTCATATGTTCGGATAGTTATCTGCTCAACAATGTAACGCAATGAATGTTGTTGAACTGTCAAAATGAAAGCCATTGCTACTGTAAAATGTGTTAGGCAATTATTCTGACGGCACGGTTGGCGCAGTGGTTAAGCGATTGACTGCTGCGCTGTGTGTCGCGGGTTCGATTCCCGCACGGAACAAATATTTGTATGACCTACATGTATTTGTTCCGAGTCTGGGTGTTTTTCTATCTATAATATGTATGTATTTACAAAAAAAAAATGTATATAAGTAGTTTATCAGCCATCTTGTTACCATAACACAAGCATTAGGTTGCTTAGCTTGGGACTAGATGGCGCTGTGTGAAATGTCCAAGGATATTACTAGCTGAATCATTTTAGGGGATATCGCCAATCCATTGCTTCATTTATTTTCATAGGTTCGAATAGTTGTCTGCTCAACAATGTAACGCAATGAATGTTGTTGAACTGTCAAAATGAAAGCCATTGCTACTGTAAAATGTGTTAGGCAATTATTCCGCTGTAATACATTTGGCATAGCAGGAGTAAAATTATATGCCAATAGATTGAGTATTATATTCAAGGCTAGTCGAACATGGGTTCCAGGATAATAGCAATACATCCCACATAATGTTTTGCACAATAATGTTCGGGTTCGTGACAATAAAAACTGTCGGTAAAAATTACCAAAAGTTACACTTTAATTAAACAACACTAATAACAACTCAAACACACTAATTATAAAACACAATCGCTCTTAAGTCGCACTTGAAGATCGCTTTCGATGTATTCACTTCTGTCGCAGAACCAAGTCTGACTGGTCGCGGCTAGTCCCGGTCTTATACTTGTAGTGCCACAGATAGTTCCAGAACCTTCTATTGTAGAAACATCTGGAATGTTCGAGTACATACCGGCCCCGACTGACCAGATGTCGGTAGCTCTAGTATCGAAATTTCTAGAAGGATCTATTAGTTCTACTATTTCATTCTAGATGGCGCTAGTAGTAAATTAGTTCTACTACTTGATACTAGATGGCGCTAGTGGTAACTAATGTCACCAGGCAATAATTGTGGCACGCAACAATAACGATGCTATTATTATTAAAATGAAATAAGGTCAGTTCCATAAATAACGAAACGAGAATAATAATACTATTTCGATTGTTTGTCATTTTGTATTTATCTGCGTTTCCAGTGGACAGAGCTAATTCGATGAGTATCACATGTGTGTAGTGTAATCAAGTGTGATTGTGATAATTCAAATAACAAATACAGTCTAGTGCATTCAGTGATAATAAAACATGTTTGAACTCAATTATATTTCAATTTTTTTTTTTTGTTTTAATTTATATTGTTTCAAAGCAATATTTTTTATTGATCAAAGAAATGTTATTATTTGGATTCACACGAATCAATAAATTAAATGAAGTTTCTAAAGCAATTCTTCCTTTTGAGAAACATTGCGTTATTGGCCAAAATTTCTATGGAACCGCTAAACAAAACTTTTCTCTAAAATTTAATTATTTATCGTTCCCGTTAAATTGGATTATAAATTATCTAAGTAAATAATAAATGAAACGTAATATTTCATTTCAATAAACATCAAACAGATTCTTATTTAGTGCCTCTGCAATGCTACGAGTCACCTACGCAGGTGCTACGAGAGCTACTAGCGCTACGCAGATGCTACGAGAAATTCGGTTGAGTTGCGCCTACGAAATTATTTTACGCTTGTATGATACCTATTAATATCAAAACGATATTAATTTGTTCTATTGTAAAAATATTTTTAAAGTACCTTTGTTAACTCATATTATGTATTTTCTGAGGTTATCTTGGACATTACTGATATCGGTGAAGGAAAACATCGTGAGGAAACCTAAATATATCCTACTAATATTATTAACGAGAAAATTTGTAAGGATGGATGGATGGATGGATGTTTGTTACTCTTTCACGCAAAAACTACTAAACGGATTTGGATGAAATTTGGCACACATATGGTTTATAACCAAGATTAACATATAAAATACTTATTATCCTGATATTCCCACGGGATCGAAACTTATGCGGGTGAAACCGCGGAGTGCAGCTAGTAGTTAATATAAGTCTGAAATCGCGAACCCGTCTTGAGAAAGCGTGGTAATCAATGCTCGAGCCTTCTCAGTATCAGAAGAGAGAGGCATAATCAGTCTATAATGTTTCCACTGCTGGGACACAGGTGTCCTATCAGCCGTCAGCCCATCTAGCTGGGGGGCGTCCCTCACTAAGCTTGCTCTGCTCCACCGGCCATTGAGCCTTTGACAAACATTGCCAGCCCACTGCAACTTGATAAACCCGATAATTTCCTAACTTAAATCTTTACTAACTTTGACATATCTCGGGACCTTGGGGTCCCTGATCTTTGAAAGGCATACTAGGGGCCGAAGCCAACTCACAGAGGCCCTTTACACAATTTTAAATGATGAGGAGGCAACAACCGACGATTATCCCTGTATGCACCATGCAAGTGCACCCAAGGACAACCCCCGGTTGGTGCAGGATTACTAACTTTATTAATATGTATTTTAAATTGATATACAACTCTTCTTCTGCCTGGGTTCATTAAAAAAATAATAAAGACGTGTCAAAAATTCTTATACACGACCAATTAAACGAAATGACCACCAAATGACGACACGGTTGGCGCAGTGGTTAACCGATTGACTGCTGCGCTGCGTGTCGCGGGTTCGATTCCCGCACAGAACAAATATTTGTATGATCTACAAGTAGTTGTTCCGGGTCTGGCTGTTTGTGTATGTGAGTTTAAATGTTTGTAAACGCACCCACGATACAGGAGAAATTGCAGGCGTAGGGCAAGGTTTTGAAAAAAAAAAAATTAAATACGAAACCCTAGATAGCAGACGCAACACGATTTCATGTCACCATAAAATGCTTATAACCATCATAAAATTTCTCAAGTACGCCATTAAAATATCCCATCTCTTTATTAAATTAAAAGTTAGCAAACAACCGGCAAAAGATATTAAATGATAATGATAAATGATTTTATGTCTGTAAATATGTTTCTGGGGCAGTGGTGGGCCAGTGGTACCGGCCGTGACTTACAAGTTGTAGGTCGTAGGTTCGCTTACAAGTTGTACCTAGTCAGGCGCTTTTGTAAATTTTTTTTTTTTTTTTTAAACGTAGCCCTACACCAGGAATCTCTCCTGTATCGCGGGTGCGTTTACAAACATTTAAACTCACATACACAAACAGCCAGACCCGGAACAACTACTTGCAGGTCATACAAATATTTGTTCCATGCGGGAATCGAACCCGCGACACGGAGCGCAGCAGTCAATCGCTTAACCACTGCGCCAACCGTGCCGTCAAAGTCGTAATATACCAACTGTACAAAAAAAGTGGATTTATGTTTGATTCTCTGACGACAATCCCTGAGGGCACCACCAAGGCCCTCTAACGCGATTACTTGGGTACATGGTGAGGAGAAGTGAAGAGCGATAAGCGTTTTTAAGTATCGCTAGTTACACGCAATACAGCTGAGGTCCTGGGTTCGGTCCTCGGGCCATTACATATCAAGACCCCTCCGTGACTTGGCAAGCCTTTGGTTCCAGCTGTCATTTGTAGTAGTTCGGGTAGTCAGAAACCCAAAAGTCTGACTAAGACTGGTGTCTTACCATGGGTATCGTGTTACCCAGCATCTGGTTAAACTGGAAGCCAAACCCAACATAGCTGTTGTTGTTGTTTTCTACTTTCCTAACGCAGGTATGCTGGGAATGATTCTTTAGAAATAACCATTACCTCCCTCTCACAGAGAAGGAGGCTTGTGTCCCAGCAGTGGGAACATTTATAGGTTGATTATGCACAAGCATCACCTTTGTCCGTATTTTTCTGTTCCTTTCTTCTCGTCTGTTTTTTTGTGTCTATATAAATGATTAAATAAACCAATACATAATATGGTTAAATAGAAACGAAGTCAAAACTGTGAATTGAATATTTTTTTCAAAAACAGTAATTGCTACGAGGTCTGGGAACGAGTCTGCAGCCGAAAATAAAGTTTTTAGAATTTTTGTCCGTTTGTCTGGATAAATGTTCGCGATTGGCGCAAAAACAGCTGAACGTATTTGTATTAAATCTGGCACACAGATAACTCTTAACCCAAATTAACATATAGGTCAACAAAAGAGATAAGTATGCAGGGTCGTTGGATATAGCTGAAGTTTAGTCAGAAACCGATGGAGGTTTTCGAATGTTTAGTTTGATAAATGAACTGTTTGTTTTCTATTAATTAAATAAAATTTTATCCCAAAACATCAATCCGTTTCTTACTAAACTTCAACTATATCCGACGACCCTGCATACTTTTCTCTTTTGTTGACCGTTCCCGTGGGATATATTCCGCCAAGCGAAGCCACGGGCAAGAACTAGTTAGTAAATACTTGGGAAAACGCTAGGCAGATTGAAGTAATCAAGTTAAGGGTGAGATAGTTTTTTTTTTTTGTCTCTATTTGCTTTGCTTTAATGAATTTTACTTTTACTGCTTATTTTAGTTTTATATTCCATCGCGTAATATCATTTGAAACTTGTTATTTTAATTTTATAGTATAGTGCTTGTGGCACACCTAATGTTTATGGGGCATGCGGTGCTAACCTGTAACAAATTGTTACACTAACCTTATATTATGGTAGATAGTCACTTTAAATATTTACAGTGTACAATATTGTTAACAATTGTTGGTTGGACAAAAAAAAAACAAAAAAAAAATAGATGTGGTAGCATCATGCTGAGATAGGAGCCATTTTTTATTATTATTATTTATTTAAATCGAACACAAATGATTCATATTGTTGTTAGTAACACTTATAAACTATGTTAGTAACATTCTCATTAAAAGAAACTAAAATACAATCATTAAAATAAAATAATAATTAAATCAAAAATCTATAACAATAGCTAAGTCCGCCTCCCGCTGCACCAGACCTGCAGCTGTATTTAAGGGTCCGGTGACCCAGGAACGGGCTGTCAGGCTTACCCACTATCACCTTTAAAATGCTGTTGGTGCTCCCCTGAAGCCTTTGCATCAGGCATGCTGTTCTTTTTCGCATAATTGCTTGAAAGCTATCTGTACCTGCTTCAGCTAACATGCCCGATGCGCTACAGAACCGCGGGAGCCCCAACAGCTCCCTAAAAGCGTTATTGTACTATGAGAAGAGCGTTGTAGACCCTCTACGTATGTCTAACCCACAGGCTGCACATGTAAAATGACTAGCAAAACGCCGGAGTGAGTTTCACTTCTTTAGTACATCGTGCAAACCTACGTGCCAGTATATTACATCGGATCGACAACGCTCTTCGCTCCCTCTCCATGTCACTGTCATTATTCAAGTCCTCATTCACTATATGGCCAAGATACCTAAAATGCGACACTCAATTTAGTGGTACACCATACAGGCGTACCGGAGGAACTGTCTTAAGCTTTTTAGTATCTACTCTGAACACCACAAGCCATTCTTCCGTACATTGTACAATATACCATGAGACGTGGCGTACCTCTCATATATTTCAAGCATCTGTCGGAGTCCATCAATGACTCAGCAGCACCATATCATCTGCATAACTTATACACTATTACCCTCGTAATCTGTTTCATGTTTCTATTTGTTTTTTTTTTTTTTATACAATTTGATTTTTTTATACAATTTGATTTTTTATTTTTGTCTGTGTTTAGTTTAGTTTGTGATCTTCCTGTACGAGCTGCAATAAATACTTTTTCTTTCTTTATATAGTTTCGAATATTGCTGAAAATCCCACAAAGGTCTTAAAACTTGCACCATACAATTTCAACCAAAGAAGTGTGAAAACACGTGCACGCCACTGTAATTTGATATATCGACGCGGCTGTATTATTTGTAACATATATTTACCATTTTCATTGTTTGATGTACATAAGTACACTGTACACGTCAGGCCAACGAAATTGTATTGCTTTTGAAAATGATTGGTGCCTGATTGAGTGAAATCTTTTAAGTCAATAACGGTCATACCTTTTTTTCTTCCATTTTGATTGCGGCTTTTGGACTTTTTCGCTGGGTGTTGTAACGAATAACGCACCTTTGATGAGCTCGATTGTGATCGAATTATTCACCACGTTTTTAGATACTCAATTCTCGTGATTTCTTTGATTTAGCGAATGGGGTAGGAGAAATGGGCCAGAGTAATGTTCTCTGATGTATCGAGATTTGTGTTGTGTAGTCATGACGGGAGACATCGAGTGTACAGACGACCAGGAGAACGTTGTGCACAAGCATGTTTCAAAGAAAAAGTCCCATTCGGGGGAAGTTCTGTAATCGTGTGGGCCGGTATTTCATCAGATGGTCGCACAGTGCTTGTGCCGATAGAAAATGACAATCTTAACGCTGTGAGATACGTAAACGAGATTCTGGATGATTATGTACGCATTTGGTCAATATCAGCGACAATGCATTGTTTATGCATGAAATGAAATGAAATTATTTAATCTGTAAATAGGATATCAGAATCACTTTTACACGTCATATCATAAAATACATCTGGTCAGACTGGAAGCTGACCCCAACATAGTTGGGAAAAGGCTTGGCAGATGATGATGAACACAAAATAAAATATGAACTAGATGAGGTAGCATGATAATGCCCAGCCTCACATAGCTCATATTATTATGGTTAACGAGTACCTTCAAGACTTGGGAAACAATCAAGAGGAGTGGCCAGCGAGAAGCCCTGACCCTAACCTGTCGAACATGCCTGGTACTCAGCATGCCAAATCGCGTAGAAATCGTATTAAGAGCAAGCGGAAGCAATACAAATATTGAATACAATATATTAAAAAAAAAAGTTTCACTTTTGTAAACCCAGTTTTTAGAGTTATTGGTTTTTTCCTTCTTTAACACATTTTTGTTTTTGTTTCAATGTTGTGTTTTTTAATGCATTATTAAATACACTTGAATATTGCTTTTCACTTCAAGAAGCTTTTTTGCACGGTTTCGGACATATTTCATGATAAATTAGTGGCTGTTTTGTATTGCTCCTCAGTGTGTACTACAGTTGTGCGGAATAAAAGTGTTACCAAGCAAGGAGTGTTTTTCTCTATACAATATAAAAGAAAAAAACCGGCCAAGTGCGAGTCAGACTCGCGCACCGAGGGTTCCGTACAAACCTGTAGGTAGTAAGTTTAAAAGTACTTATTAAAAATATTTTTATTATAATAATATGATGTAACTAAAAATTTACGGTTTTCGCAATTTTTCCTTTATCTGTGCTATAAGACGTTGCTTCGTACCAAATTTCAAGATTCTGAGTTCACGGGAAGCACCCTGAAGGTTTTGATTCCCTTGCGAGTGTCGGAAATTTGCGGAAATTTGCACCATAAACGGCTGTATCTTTTGACTGCTTTGGCTTAGAAGTTTTTAATTTTTTTAATAAAATAGGTATATGTAAAATATCAGCAAATAGAATAAAATATTCGTTTAATCCGCGCCTCAGCGCCAGACGTAACCTCATTACTTAAGTGTCAGAGGTAGTCTGAGGTATTAATAATAATAGCCTACCGATCGATTTCGGTCAGTAGGCTATTACAGATCGGTGGCCAATCTCAACGGAGATTAGCCAGGTAGGCAGGAGATATTATAGTGCACAAGTGTGTGCGTAAACACAGGTGCACTCTCTGTTCCTTTACTCTCATAGTCCGATGGGACGGCAATCCGACACGACCGGGGAGAGATCAGGCGTAGGACCAACGGCTTTACGTGCTTGCCGAGGCATGGGAGTAAACCGCCAACTTCCAAACTCCGAGCTGCTACTAAGAAATTCCTAATGAAAAACCTAATAACACTTTTGCCCGACCTGAGAATCGACCCCAGGACCCCGCGCACAGCAGTCGCGCTTGCAACCACGAGACCAACGACAGGCATTACTGTGACAAGCAAAGGGTCGCACGCGCCGACTCTCCGGCGAAAATAAATGAATACATTATACATTACGGACCATGCTCAAACACCAGGACCAGCATCCTACTTGCGTTTGCGTTTCAATCAAATCATTGCGAAAGATATTTGCTAATCCATTGCTGCATATGTTCGAAAAATTCGTCTGCTCAACAACGTGAATAACGCAATGAGTGTTGTTGATCTGTCAAACTGAAAGCCATTGCTACTGTTAGTGTATTACGCAGTTACCCCACAAGATTCAGCAAGTGCTTGCGACCGCTACACTTACAAGGCAGTAAATAATAATAAATATTTCTACACAAATTCTATCTGTCTTGCGGTAACAGCCTGTAATTTTTCTAATCAAATAAATGATACAAGAAAATGAGTGATTACTTTCTAGGGTTCCGTACGTCCTAATGAAAAAGCGGAAACCTTACAGGATCACTCGTGTGTCTGTCTGCCTGTCTTTTGGAATGTCAAATTTGCTGGGAATCTACTGGACTGATGAAGTTGAAAATTAGAATTTTGAATATGGAGGCCCCGGATTACTTTTGGAGGCAAACCATAAAAATTGAAAACAAAAGTTTTGCAAACTGTACCGTGTAACATATCAAATGAAAGAACTTGTTATGGGTCTCAAATATATCTTTTTGCATAATTTTTAAATAAACAGTTCTAAAGTTATTTAATAAAATATATGAAAATTCACCATTCATTCTTTAATGTTGTGTCATGCAATAGTTCAAAAGAACAGTCAAGCCGTACATTTCGACCAAGATGCTGATGCTGATGATGTTTGTAGAGTTATGCCTTGTAGAGTTCGAGACTTGGCTCTACATTAGATCTGATAACTTTTTATCAGTGAAAGGATGAAATAAGTCTTGGCAACCTACTTAACATGAAACATATTTGGCAGGTAATATATTCTTCATACGGAACCCTCTCCACGCGAGTTCATCTCGCACTTTTCAGGTTTTTCCTAATTGATTAAGATTCTTTCGTCATTCATTTATTCTTCTACTTGAATAAGTAACTAATGAAACATATAACTTAGAACGTCTGTAATATCTATGAAAAAATTGTATTATAACTAAATTTATGTAAGTCAAACAAAGTTTCGTAGTTGAGTTTTTTGTTAAATCGAAAATTTTACAAAGAAACTTGACTACGAAACTTAGTTTATACAATTATTTTGTGTAGTAAAAAAAATGCAAAAAAAAAAATGTTTCCAAAGTACGATTGAAGACGAAAAAAAAAGAAAATAATAAATAAATAAATTAATCAACTCAGCATCACTCAACATCAAAAAGCTACCCGAAGGCCCATTCTCGTAATTTAAATCGTTCAGAATCTAGTCAGTCTCATCCCGGTGATAAACAAATGTCAAAAGCTTGTCAAAATGTAGAGAAATTAGATGTATTTTTGACAGATTGAGACTAAGATCACGCTGTGAACGTTCTTAAAATTACGAGAATTGCCCCCTGTTCTGATTCAAACGCACATTCTCAAATACTTCGGGCATGTCTCGAGGCGGACTCTATAGAGCGCCTTGTCGTGCTGGGTAGAGTGGACGGCACTAGACCACGCGAACGCTCACCCATGAGATGGACTGACCACATTAAATCCGCAGTGGACGATCCCTTGTATGAGTGCCTAAAAAATACCAGAAATCGGAGTACGTGGCGAGAAATCGTGAGGTGAATCACGTCAGCCCCTCGACAAGAAACTACATGAAGACCACGACCGCTATCCGGGCGTCGGGAGCCGCGTGATGACTCCCGGCCACCGTAGACGCGGGCCTGCGGGCGGAGAGTAATGGGTAGCTCACCGTCCGATCAGGAACAGGCCCGTGCCGGACGGCGCGTATGTGTTACACGCGCGCCTCAAAGAGATGTCAGCACGAATGACGGGGCCCGATAGGGCCGAAGCTTGCCAGGGTAGCGGGATCGTCCGAAAGGGTTGCCGCTGCCCTGGAACATAAAGGGCTAAGGAAGGAACACGGGTGGTTTTTAGGCAGTAAGAGTCTGACATTCCCTTCCACTCCACGCAGAGCGGGAGTTGTCATGTGATGATTTCCCATCCTCAAAAAAAAAAAAAGACCACGACCGCTCTGAGAAGAGGGCTACGAAGAAAGAAGCATATGCATTTAAAATAAAAATCTTCACTCCACAGACATTGGCGCCGATTCCCTTGTTCACAAACTAAACTAAATTTAAGTTCAGTGCATCTTTTTCTTTCTATTTCATAAAGAAAAGGACAGAAGATATATATTACTTTAGTCCTGTCAAACTCCAAAGACAGTTTAGACGTGATTAAAAACATGGCGACTAAAAATACGTCAATTTTTGTCAGGCCCAGACTAATTTGACAGGACTAAACTAATATTTATCTTCTGTCCTTTTCTTAATGAAATAGAAAGAAAAAGTTGCACTGAACTTAAATTTAGTTTAGCTTGTGAACAAGGGACTCGGCGCCATTGTTACGTATATTAAATGATCCACAATAAAGTGAGTGACTTAATCCATGCACGAAACCATTTTAATAAATTCAGATATACCACTTTCTTTGCCAATATGTGCACCTATATTCTAGTAGCTAATAATAATTTGACAATAATATTTTCTGCTCAAGGTTCTCGTACATTCGTAAAAGTTGAATAGCAGAGGATACATCCCTAAAATTGAATTGTGAGGGTACGAGGGAGTTCTCTTGCAATAAGAATTTATGTAGGAATCGTAAAGTATAAATATATTTTGTTCTGAATTTTTCTAGGTTGTTTTCTGTTCCTTTAGCATGATCTTTTTGTTTAAGACAAACTGAAATATCTCGTGTACTCGCTTTAACATTACCATTTCTATACTTATAATAAATCTGTAGAAGGGAAAATTCTGTACATTGAAAATATCAAAAAAATAAAAAAAAAATTTGTCTGTCTGTCTGTCTGTCTGTTTGTTCAGGCATCACGCAAAAACTACCGGTTCGATTACGATGAAACTTGGTATGATTATTCTTTAATATCCTGGGCACCACACTGGGTACTTTTTATCCCGGAAAAGTATATACAATAAAAAACAAACTTAATTTTGCGGTTCGATCCCTAGACCCGATTACTGTACCAACCGCAAACAATAAGTTTGTCGTAGGTTACATCACCCGCAGTAGAGTTCTCTAAGGTTATGCTCTAAATTTAGTGCTGAAGGTTGAATTTGGCTTGCACCGTTCGCAGCACACGCGTGGCGCGCGGCCGCCACGGATCGCTACCGTATTTACGGTCATTTTTTGAACTTTCATTTGAACGGACGTGTCGAGTGGCGAGCGTTCGTTCTTATTTTAACTGCTACTTGCAATAGTTACAATTCTAAACCGTGCTTTTCAGTGCGACCTTTTTATTCCTTTTAGTTTTTAGAGTTATTAAGGTTTATTTTTATAAGTCGTAGGTATAGATTTTAATTTTAAACTATAGGTAGTATATTTGATAGTGTACGTAGTGACCGTAGGTTATTTTATAATACTGTTAGGTAGGATTAGTCATTCGTATAGATATTAGTTTTTAGGGATTTTGCTTATCTATTGAGTTTAGTTATCATCAGAAATAGGTTCATTTAGGTAGGTAGGTATTTTATTTTCTGTTATTGAGATTTTTTATTAGGTAGGTACCTACTTATGTAAGGATATCATATAGGTACTCTCTTAATAACCACTAATGAGACACAATTGGTTTTCTATTGTAATTAGCCACAAAGGGCCCGCGAGATAGATGGCATCCTGGGGAAGCACATACATTTTATCCTGTTAGCACGTTCCCGTGGGATAATTTCCGACATCCACGCGGGCGAAGCCGCGGGCAGAAGCTAGTTACCTAATAAATTCATCAGATGTATGAACGTAAACGAGGCAAAAGTAGTACCTATGTAGGGATCGTAGTAAGTGGCGTTCTGTAGTTTTTGCCTACCCCCATGCGAAGAAGGCGTGAATTTATATTATGTATATTTATTTACTTAATAAAAATCGTAAATTCACTGACAGACAACCCACAGCCCAAACTACTTGATCAGAAGTTTGAATGTTTGCAAGTATTATTTTATAGCGAAGGTGAGCACTAAAGACGTTTTTTTTTTTTAAATCATCCCCTTAAGGGGTTAAATAAAGGATGAGAGTTTGAAAGGAAGTTTGTGATAGAAAATTCCAACACAGTTTTGAACACAACGTTGTTGAGTAGACAAATTTTTCGAACATAAAGAAAAATGGATTTACAATATCCTTCAAAATGATTCAAATTGCGTGACACTATGACGCACTCATAGTGTTACGCAATCAAGGTGCTGGTGTCCAAAACTATCTCAGAAAGTACAGTCACCAAAGGAGACAAGTAACCAGAGTCCGATGGATGTTTTCGAATGAAATTTAATTTCATAAATGAGCTGTTTGTTTTCTAGTATTAAATTAAAAAAATATTCGAAAACATCCATCGGTTTCTTACAAAAATTTAACTATATCCGACGACTCTGGTTAGTTATCTCCTTTGGTGACCGTACCTACATACAAAATTCTGATCTCAGTCAAACTAAAACTTTCAACTCAAGAAAAATGGCTTTATCACCGGACCACAACCACTTAGATGTTAATTACTTCTAAACTTTTTGAATAGACAACATTTTCCACTAAAAGCCACGTGCCACACTTGATGAAATTCTTATCAATTAATTAATTTACCTAGCTCACGGACGGACATTCGGGCATTGTCGGGTAACGTCGGGTATGGCCGGCAGTGACAGAGACCACCGCAGATTGTTTCGTGTCAAGGCGTAAGTTGTTAGCGGTGTGGCACATAAATAAATAAATAATAAAAACTATATTGCTCAAAAGATCACAGAGATTTTACATTGGCCCTAAACTAGGCAAGCCTGTATCTTGGGCACCAATATGGAGGGTTTACCATTTAAACATTTATTTTAAAAACATGTTCGGTAAAGTAATCATAAAAAAAACAAAAGGAAAATATTTTTGCTTCAAATTGTAAAAAAAAAAGTAAATAAAATCTAGGAATCAAAATTAAATAAAACATAACAATCAAACGAGGCCATGAGAGCCACAGTGGCCTAACTGAAAAAAATATAAATAATTTTTAGGCCACTGTGGCGCTATGACTTTTATAGTTTAGAGCAGTTTTTTCAAATAAAGTCAATATTGAAAAAATGACAGTTAGGCCACTGTGGCTCTCATGGCCTCAAATCAAGAATTATATGAAAATAATAATAAAACTATAAAAAGAAAAACGCTAGTATTATGCAAATGACTGTGAGTATAAGTGCATAATCATGTGTTGTGAATGAGTGTGAGTGTGTGTGACCATGTGACGGAGAGTATGAGGGTCTTTAAGCGTGAGTATGTGTATGTGAGACAAACGAAAGAATTGTATGTGTGCAAAAACCATTTAACCACTGTAATAACCTTTTCTGCTTTGTCATATGTTACAAGTTGGTGTGTTGTACTTGGTTGGTGTGACCATCATCTTGACCGTCGCTGAATATAGCATTGTTTAAGCGCTGCCGCGCTGCACGTATACAACATGATTTACGTGTGCTGGATTTGTCCCCACTCCACAGGGCAGATACTATTTCAATACTAAGGCCTAGTATTGATGCTTACCGAATAGAGTTTCTTATATACGAACTACCTGATAAGTTGCTGTTGTTGTTATTGATATTGTTGTTGTTGTTGTTTTCCTTGCTGTATTATCTATTCTATAATGAGATTTTTTTTGTGCGTTCGTAGAGTCAGACTCGAAAAGATAAAATAAAATAAAATAAAATTGTTTATTTCTCACCACAATACATTTTCCAACCAATATTTTTTAAAATTAGCAATAATATACGTGGTGGCTCTGATGGTAGCCATGAAGTTTTGACCCTATCCCCTGAACTAGGTGGGAACCTGTATCTCAGGGGGTAGTGTTCAGCCATGGATTATGCAAATTTTACCGAGTGCCACTACTACTGTTTAGAGATTATTGAGATAAAAGTTTTTCTTGTATATTCTATGAAAGTGGTGTGTGAAAAGTAGGTATGGGAGGTGTACCGTGTAGGTGTATACTGAATAGTGTGGCGTGTAAGAGTACAGTAAGTATGTGGTGTGTAGTGTATTTTGGAGGGTGTGCTGTATAAGTGTAGAGATGAGGGGGAGAAATGTATGTACAGAAGAAGAAAAGAAAGATGACAAGAACGACACAAGATTTGTCGATGTATTTACAATTAATGTTCCATAACACTGTATCGATGTGTAGCTACCATTAATTACTCCGTGTTTAGTGTTTTGTGGCTACACATTGATACAATATTATAAAACAAAGGTTGCAGACAATCAAATGAATTCTTGTCGATAGATACATCTATTAGTGAGGGGCTTGTGGCTAAGTGATAACAGCCGCACGAGTCGATCGCTTGCCGTGGTTGGTCCATGGATGGGTGACCACCTATACATACCAAGACCTCACCGTGCCTCGGAAGCACGTTAAGCCGTTTTTGTAGGCTGTCATTCGTGGATCTTAGACAGTCGTTACGGGTTCGACAGTAGCCCGAAAGTCTGACAACTAGTCTTACTAAGGGGTATCATATTACCCAGTTACTGGGTTGTGGAGGTCAGATAGGCAGTCGCTCCATGTAAAATACTGGTATTCAGCTGCATCTGGTTAGACTGGAAGCCGACCCCAACATGTTGAGAAAAGGCTAGGCAGATGATGTTCTAAAAGAAATAATGAAAACTGCTTCAAAACGTTTTAAACTTATAACTTGGACTATATGTAAATAACGGACTAAATGGACTCCTAGCCTTAAGGCACTTCCTCTGGATTTCGTTTTTCCCTACTCACTAGGTCAACTAGTGGGTACTTACCTCCCTTGATTTGGTGCTTTATCTCCCTTTCATTTAATAAATAAACAAATATTCAGGAGACTCTTGTTATTTTCGTGGAATTCCTTGTTTGATTCCTACAGTCATTTTATTACAAGCTTTTATTTTATTCGTGGATCACATCAAGGCCACATCACAACCATAACAGCCACTTAATAAACTATCTATAAACTAAACTTAAACATAAAATTCAGCAATGAAAAAAAATTAAAATATTATGCGTCCTTCAATGCACCTTTGTGCTCCTAACAAAAATTCCCGCAGGCTATCGGACACATCATCCGACGGCGTATTATTTATAATACGTGCGGCCCTTGAGAAAGGAACAAACTCGAGTAAATTCAACTTAGCCCATCGCACATCTAATAAAGCGGGGGCGGCGCGGTGCGCCCCCACATGTCCGTCCGGGACACGCAGCCGCAGCGCCTCCAGCACATCTGGGTGGTGCACCAGCCCGCGCAGCACCCTCGCCACGTACTAACGCGACATCGAAGACATGTGACATCTACCAACGTGCGGGTTGGTAGATGCCACATGTCTTCGAATTTTTGAGCCCGCGTGGTAGATTATAGCTCACTCTGTCTCAATGAGAAGGCCTGTGTCCCAAAAGTGGGGAATATCATAGGCCAATTATATGTATATAAAACAAAATTGCATCAATCACCTAACATAATGAGAGAAACCATTCATAATAATTATGACGCTAATTAATGAGCAGAAAATAAACCGGCCTTTTTAGAAGATGGCCGTTTTTTACTCAAACTGAGGTAGTGTGCATCAAAACTAACGATAAGAGATGATTTATGCTAAACCGTACCGGATCCGAGCCGTGGCACATACGAGGTACGGACGACGGTAGTAGGAACACTCTTATTTAAATTAGCATAATGCATTTAATGTGTGAGGCTTCCAGTGCAGTCTACCGATTTAAAATTTTTCGATGCATTCAAATAGAGTTCAAGAGAGTTTTCCGACCGTCGAGAGGCGAGAATGTTTCATCTACCTGCCTTTTCCCAATTATGTTGGGGTCAGCTTCCAGTTCAACCAGATGCAGCTGAATACTAGTATTTTACATAGAGCGACTGTCTGTCTGACCTCCACAACCCAGTTAGGGTTGTGGAGGTCAGACAGACAGTCACTGGGTAACACGATAACCCTTTTTGTTCTTCTTTTTTTTTGAAAAAAAAAACTGCCCCACACTAGGAATTACTCCTGTATCGTGGGTACGTTTACAAGAATTTAAACTCACATATACAAACAGCCAGTCCCGGAACATCTACCTGCAGGCAATACAAATATTAGTTCCGTGCGGGAATCGAACCCGCGACACGCAGCGCAGCAGTCAATCGCTCAGCCACTGCGCCAACCGTGTCGTCAAAGGTAAGGCTTTGGTAAGATGGGTACTAAAATACGAATTTTATACATAAAACGACTGCCTCTCTGGTCTTCACAACCCAGTTACTGGGTAACACGACACCCCTTGGGAAGACGGGTTGTCAGACTTTCAGGATTCTGACTACCTGTAACGATTGTCAGATCTACAAATGACAGAGGCATGAATGTGTATCTATAGTGTTTCAGATGATGATATGAACCGTGGCAGGATATCGTGGCGTGGTGGCAGGTGGTGGCGTGGCATCATCATCTTCATCAGAGTATAGGCCTAACTTTTGTGCCATGCTTCCTTTCAACCAAATTTCAAAATCAAATCAAACAACAAAAGCTGATTCAGTGGCTTAAAGAAAAATGTTTTTACACTGTTAATGAATTTGTGTCACATGTCGAAGAAAGAAAGTAATGTCAATAAATTTGGTTTATATATATTTTATTTATTTTTTAATTTGACATTTACTTACTATTATTATTTTTATTTTGACATTATAACAATATTCATGGAGACATTTCAATTAATACATAAAAGCTGACATTGTATAACATTCATATTGGTAACTGATGTAATCTTAGGACATTTTTTAATTATGTAATGTATTGTGAAATTAAATATTTGCAATTAATTTATTTAATCAGACATTTTGTAACGTTTATAGTGATAACTGAAGGAATATTATGACATTTTTAATAACTTAATGTGTTCTAGAATTAAAGATTCACACACCACATGTAATGGTAGAATGTAAATGGGCCACATTTATATTAATATAAATATATATATAAATCATACTACTTTGTACACCTATATTTTGGCAAATAAAGTATTATTATTATTAATCATGATTAGAAAGACACGTAGCGTCCTAAAGTTATTGTTCTTTTCCTTGGGAACAGTATTTTTTTCTGTCCTTTTCTACACTCCTGACAACGTATATGCAAAATTTCATGATCATCGATTCAGTGGATCAGGCGTGAAAAGGTAACAAACAAACATACTTTCGCGTTTATAATATTAGTTAGGATTCCATTCTTGTGCGAGTCTCATACAGGTCATGATGACACGATCTCCTACCACACATCAAACCCAAACCCAATCCCATTAATAACAACACATGGCTCGATTTTGCTCGTTTATTTAACAATTTGGAAGGCAAACCTAGTCGTACGCAAATTTTCGAGCCTTCCAGATTACAGGCAATTCACGCGGATTACACGGAACGAGACACATAATTGAAAACGATTATTTAAATGTTGATTGATCCGTGAAACTTGGGTTTTAAATTAATGTTTTTTTCCCTGTATTTTTCAAGGCTGAACAGCGGTGGCCCTGAAAACAGTGGTATCGGCCCTGACTTACGGATTGTAGGTCGTAGGTTCGAACCCAGACAGGCCCTTTACTTTGTGTTAATTATTTTATCACCATTGCTCTCAAACGGTGAAGAAAAACATCGTGAGAAAACCAGCATGTCCTAGAACCAAAAATTCGAAGACATGTGACACCTACCAACCCGCACTGGGCCCGCGTGGTGGATTACGACCCACTCCCTATGACCGAGAGGAGGCCTGTGTCCCAGCAGTGGGAACATTATAGACTGATTATGCTATTCGAAGTAATGTATGATCTAAATATCTTTTATTGAGATTTGTTCATTACATTAATTACAATTTACAAGATAACACTAAAATAACAAAATTATATCCTAACTTAACTAAAACTATTTACAAAGTAATGTACTGATTCACAAAGGTTTTTTCACATAAGCGATCCATAAGCTGGCTTGCAGTAGTTGAGAAAAAGTCAATAGGTACCTACATAATTTCCAAGTCTTATTTTTGTTTAAACGCATATTAATGAAATGAAAGTTTATTTTCCATGTGATTGTTAAAACTTTCACTCAATCTTCAAGACACACAATTATTTAGATTTGTTTTTCAATCTTTATTATTAGCTAGGTTCGACGCGCGACTCCATCCGCGTGAAATTTCGGCCCCTGACACACCTCGTTGCCTTTTATCGCTCACCCGCGCTCTTACCTCATTTTTTTTCTTTTTGTTCGGCTTCTAAGGATCGTAGCGCATATAACCTTCCTCAAGTTCTTCCTCATGTCCTGCGTGTCCTGTCAGCTGCACGTTACAGGAACTGATGGACGCTGGTGATGGCGCCAAACAAGTAGCCGAATTCTGTGCCGAGTCCATTTAGATTGCTATCGACACGCTAAGAAGAGACCTTCCTCAAGGATTGGGCTTTCAAATGCATAAATATTTTTTCAACTCCGACTTTTATTTCCAGAGATAAGCGCATTCAAACGAATAAAAAAATAAACAAACTCTTCAGCTTTATTTACTAGAAGACGGATGAAAAAAGATTGCATGCAGCGGAGATGAGAATGTTGAGATAGATGTGTGGAGTGACGAGAATGGATAAAGTAAGAAATGAGTATAAAAGAGGAAGTTTGAAAGTGGCGCCAGTGACAGAAAAGTTGAAAGGAAATCGTTTGGCATGTGATGAGAAGGGACGAAACGCATGTGACTAAAAGAGTGATGAATATACACGTTGATGGATGGAGAGGGAGAGGAAGGCCGAAGAATAGATGGATGGATTGTGTGAGGAATGATATGAAAGAGAATGGAGTGAATGGTAGCGTGACGGTTGACGGGGGAGAATGGAAGAAGAAAACGTGTTGCGCCGATCCCAAATAACATGGGATAGGGGCAGGGAGATGATGACTGCCAGAGACTTCGTCCGCGTGAAATTTCGTGTTCCTCCGACCCACCCCGTTGCATGGCATCACCTGCCCGCGCTGTTACTTTGTTTTCGGTTAGTGTTGTCTGACCTATTTGCTTTTTATTCGGCTCCTCAGATCCTAGCGTGAAAGATTAGCGCGTTCAATCACACAAACAATCAAACTCTTCAGCTGTATCATTAGTTATAGATATAGATTAAGGGCTGTTTTTTCTAACGCCAGAAGGTCAATTCTCGTAATTTAAAACGTTCAAAATCTAGTTGCAGTCTCATCTCGGCGACAAACGACTGACAAAAATTTTCAAAATGTAGGGAAATTAGATGTATTTTTGACAGATTGAGACTGAGATCAGAGGGGCAATTTTCGTAATTTTAAGAACGTTCACAGTCTGATCTCAGTCTCAATCTGTCAAAAAAACCTCGAAATTTCCCTATATTTTGACAAGTTTTTGACATTTGTTTGTCGCCGAGATGAGACTGCGACTAGATTTTGTGCGTTTTAAATTACGAGAATTGGCCTTCTGACTGTGAACGTTCTTAAAATTACGAGAATTGTCCCTCTGATAATTTTATAGGAGGAATAATTTTGAATTTTTGACAGTTCTTACATACAAAAACTGTCAGACGTCAATTTTATTCAACGAATATAAATTACCTGTCGATCGAAAAATCAGCCCTTAGACAGATATGTTTTAATAAAAGTAGTAATTATAAATAAAAATCTATCAAACAGCTCTACACCTGTGGTAATTTAATTCTACAACTGATCAACTTGCCGTATATCGTGCAGACAATGAAAACGAACAATTAATGCGTTTTTCTTCGACAAAAGAAAACGAATGGGTATTATTTACTTCCAACCTTCACTATTGGCTTAACGAATCACCTAGAGTGTGGCCACGAAAGCGATCAATTAAATTATTGACGCTCAACTTTCTTAACAGAAGTAAAAACTTTTTTGTTACTGCGGTCTCCGGCAGACATGTTGTTATAGTAAACTCACATTGCCCAATCTCCAATAGTTTTAGTAGTGTTGGCCCCGCTGTTCGACAAACAAAACATAGATAGCTTTATCTCGTACTACTCGTACTAAAGAGTCTACTTTATGCGTGCCAAGTCAAGTCACTCACATCGAACTCGTGTCGTTCAGCAGCCACTGTCATGGTACTGATGAGCATGGGATTTTAGGTTGGATCCTCAGATTGGCCAAAGTCTTATTAAGTGTTTCCATTACTGTTTTCTCAGTACCTGGAGAGTGGTTTTTGTCCATTAATGATAATAGACTTTTCAAGCTTGCTTATGGTACTAAAGTCGGGCGTCGACTGCTACTTTCGATGTGCACGGGCAGAAATTAACCACGTTAGCTACGCGGTTTATTTGTTTGCCAGCCATATACTGTACGTAGCCAGGGGTCGTAGTGGAAGGTCCCGCCTACATTTTATTACAAAGCGAAGCTTATTCTCGTGCATAGCTTAGCCGTGAGCTGCAGTGAAGTGGCGCCTTGACTCATAGCTGGCAAAGTGTGGATTTACTTTAACCTCGGCCTACCCAAGTACTATGACTTGGATAGGCCGAGGTTAAAGTAAATCCACACTTAAGATGTTTAGGTAATATCCACGTACGAAGGTCTTTGATATCGCAAAGCGTGTTATGAAACTAAAATGGAGTTGGGCAGGACACCTGACAAGGCGCAATGATGACAGATGGAAAAATTCTGTGACAGAGTGGCGTCTAAGGCCTGGAAGACGAGATTTTGGTCGTTCGGCGACGAGATGGGCAAACGACATTGTTGCCATCGCGGGCAAAACCTGGATGGGGATGTCACTGGAGCGTGGGGATTGGCACAAGATGAGAAGCTTATATCTAGTAGTAGGTGAATCAGGCTGCGGATAATATAAAAAAAAACAAAGCCCGCTCCGCTCATACCGACCCGCTAACTTACCAGCCCAACAGCGTCTGCACCAAGCTAAGTTACTAAATTTATTACATTGCAATCAACCGCCAGACGCTATTTCATTGGCGAGGAGGTTCAAGTCGATGCAACGAGTTTGTTAGCCCACCGCTGGGATAGTGGGGGTAATTTATTTATTGAAAGTTATTGACTATTTTTGGTTGGGGGTAGAGGTGAAAGATCAAATGAATTGTACATACCTATTCCTTGTTAATTATGTGAAGAGTGAGAGGTTAGTTTGTTTTGCTACGTCTGCATTGAAAACTGGTTTTCGTAGAAAATTAAGTAAGATTTTTTTTCGTTTTTTTTTTCTAGCTTCCTCTTCTTCTCGATTTCTTACGACTGTGGTAAAAACCAACCTAACTATTAGGTTAGGTATATAAACAACGAACCGTGGGTATGCATAGATTTAAATTCTCGTTCTTTTTCAGTAAGAATAGAGAGTTCAGTAGGTATGAGAAGGAATCTTAAGATTTAAGATTTTTAGATTTTTTCCCTAAGGGGCTGATGCCAACGCCAGATAATTTTATCGGAGAAATTATTTTGAATTTCTGACAGCTCTTCCATACAAAAACTGTCAGACGTCAAATCAGCCGTTAGTCAACAAAACGCTTATGACTTAAAATTTTCTATATAAATTTTCTAGTATCTCAATTAACCCTCCCAACAAAGCTTATATGACAGGAGTTCGAACTTGTGATCCTCTCATTCAACAGTGCAACATCCAACCCATTGAGCTATAGGTGCATACCTTACCTACTACAATATTGATGAAGCATGATACCTTATTAAATATTCATCTGTTAAGTGGCCGCAGGTGGAACTGGTTCCGTTTTCTTCCATTTTTCTTCGTAAAAGATATTATCTTTTTATACCCTCTTTATTCCAGACGATATAACTTTCTTTAAAGTTCTAACAGCAGTCACGATGGAATTAAGTTCAGTATTCCAAGTTCAACGAAAGGGCAAAATTGTGCTAAAGAGGCTAAGGAAGGAACACGGGTGGGTTTTAGTCAGTAAGTCTGACACTCCCCTCCGCTCCACCCAGAGCGGGAGGGGTCATTTGATGATTTCCCATCCACGACCAAAAAAAACCATCTAAAGTTACAAAAAATATGAAACCCTAAAAAAAACTTGTTTGGTAATAGCATTCGTTTTAGATTTAATTTTATTTATTAGGGAAAACAAACAATTACACATTAAGAATTACAAAAAGATAGGATGCAGAAATGATACAAATGTGTATCAACTACGTTCTCCACAGATACACAATGAGATAATTTAGTAAATTTTAAGACTAGTGTTGTAAGCAATAAAAAAGAGGAATAGTATTAGTAAAAGTAATAAATATATATATATATATATATATATATATAAATAAAGCCGTTAATAATGCCGCATAAGTGGAACAACAGTGTCACATTATTCTTTCAATATGTTAAGTAACATATTTAAGCCATGAGCATGATGTGTGATAATGATTTCAAACAAAATAATTATTGTTTCTTAATTTTTCAATCATTACCTAATCGATATTTTTACTATCAAATTACATAAATATTCCCAGGTACTCACCTAGCCTTAATTTGATTTAAAAAAAAACGTACGTAAGTCTGGACTTACCTACGTTTTTTTTTTATGAAATGCGTGTTCCTTGTCGCTAGAAACTCTTAAAACATCTTACCAGGAATTTTAAATAAAAGATTTTAAAACCCATCTTCTGCATCAAACTTTACAACTTTCTCCCGACAAGTTTAAAAAAAATGTCGTGTAAGTGAACCTGAAGTGGCTATTTCTGAGATTATTGTGTGATAGGAGGGACAGCCCCATGCTGGCTCACTGGATACGGCTGTACACGTAGGTGTCAGTCGTTTAAATTTTTGTATACAGGGTTATTTTTCAAAGACCAGCCAATTTTAAGGATGTGGTACAGACCATCAAACTGAACAACTTTCTCCATGGGACCAACATCGTAATCGCGAATAAAAATTCAGCCGTCCCATACATTTAGGTCAAGTAGGTATTGAAGTTTTCTACGGGACAGTTGATAAAATTTTCGCGATTACGCTATTTGTCCCATGGAGAAAGTTGTTTTGATGGTCTGTACCACATCCTTAAATTTGGCTGGTCTTTGAAAAATAACACTAACAACGTATGGTATCTTTGATCTGAAATAAAATATTTACTATTATTATTTTCATTCATCCTCTCAACATGACCAAAGCATTTAAGCATCTTTTCAATTTTTTTCACTGCATCTTCATTTAAATCGCACCGTTGTCTTATCACATCATTCCTCAGTTTAGACTGTTTGGTCATGTTGAGAGGATGAATGAAAGGTGACTAACAAAAGGTATTTACAAGGCACATGAAAGTGTTTCGGGAGGGGACGCTCTACGAGGACATGTAGTGGCTTTATTGGTGATGATCTTCAGAAAGGTCAGGGAGCTTACCACCAGCTTTTATAGCAGGGCAGAAAATGAACTGCACTGTATTTTTGTTCTATTACTAAGTACGCAAAAAACTACCAACAAAATAAGCATCACCTCTGTACCTATTTTTTCTGTTCTGTTTTTATTATTTATTTATTTATTTAAACTTTTCGCACAAAAAGGTACAAAGGCGGACTTAATGCCTTAGGCATTCTCTACCAGTCAACCAAGGGTGGTGAAGAGATTAGATGGCAGGTGCTTTGGTTGAGAGGGACAATAATAATAATAAAACTCTTAAAACTAGGTACACAAATACATAAATAGGTTATATACACATACATATTATTACTATAATATATATATATGTTTTTCAATATCTGTTTATATATGTGTGTACATAAATGGTAAAATAAATAAATACAAAAAAGTAGTGCAAGTACAACTTCTGCCCTGCTATAAGAGATGGTGGTAAGCGCCAGGTGTTTAGTACTCGCAGCCGGCGGGCGTTTATGACCAGAGGCCTTACCACGAGCTCTTAACGCGATTCAATTTACGCTCAGGGATCGAGATGGCGCTAGACGACTTGTATAGCTCTGTCTCTTTCCAACAGCCTAAACTGGATCGCGTTAAGAGCTCGTGGTAAGGCCTCAGAAGGCCAATTCCCGTAATTAAAAACGTTCAAGAACTAGTCGCAATCTCATCTCAGCGACAATCAATGTCAAAAACTTGTCAAAAATATAGAGAAAATAGAAGTTACTTTTGACAGATTGAGACTGAGATGACTGTGAACGTTCTGACTGCCCCTCTGATATATGAAGGTAAACGAAGCAAAAGGATTGTGTAAAGATCGTAGCAGGTGGCGTTCTGTAGGTTCTGCCTACCCCCATGGGAATAAGGCGAGATATATGTACTAGCCGCGCCCGCGGTTTCACCCGCATAAGTTTTGATTCCGTGAGAATATCGGACTAAAATTATCCCGTATATTAATCCGGGTTATAAACCATCTGTGTGCCAAAGGAGATGTATAGCAATGGCCTAAGAATCGTCACGTATTTAAATTTTACAATAATTTATATTTTATTTTTTTAATTACTTTACAGTTATTAGAATAACACGGACACTCTTTGATTTTAAAAACATTTTAAATAGTAATTCAATACATGTTCCTATGTTTTTTCTGTTTCACTTTGGGTTTTGATTATGCAAAGGTATTAAGCTCATACAGCCACATCTACAGAGTAGTTTAAATAAACACTTTGTGAAATTATTGATCCATTAACAGTGTGTATCGTAATTATACAAAGCAATTAATTATAATTACCCTCAGCGTTTCATCTATAAAATAAGGTTATTATTTTTACAAACAGATTATTGATTACGATTTTATGTTTATCGAGCAGTATTGACACCATAGACTAAAGTCTATGACTGACAGTTGATGAATTGACGGATGACATTTAGTTGACACTACGTACGTTGATATCTACCCTCGCGCGCATCCTGTGTTCGCATACGGATTGTTGGTTGTGTTTTCGTTCATGTTATTTTTGTATTCTGATTTAATCTAACAACTTGGCGTGAATAAAGGACTGTGATTTCGTACGGACCTACTAAGAACGACTACTCGGCATTTACTCAACGGACTTTTATTGTAACATGGAATTGGAAAACGATAATGTATTTTGTGTTAACTGCGGGTCAGCCTCTGGTTCCATGGTATTGGAAGATGAGCAAATTCTTCATTGTATACAACAATGGACTGCTCCTCGTTTGGTAAGTAAAACCACAACAACTTCCCTTTTTACAAGCTTTTATATAAGTTAGAGTAAGCCGTGCCGTGTTTATTTATGTTGGCCCGTTATAACCTCAAAATCAGAAAGAATTTTAGATTTTTCACATTTCGCTGAAGTGTCCGTGACTTAAATTAAGTTTCAATCGAAAATATGCATTATTTAGAACACAAAAAATAATTTCACGGCATCAACGGTTCTTAGGCAAATAATGTATGGAAGCCGAGCAATGTCCTTTCATCCAAATCCGTTTAGTAGTTTTTACGTGACAGAGTAACAAACATCCATCCATCTATACAAACTTTCACGTTTATAATATTAGTAGGATTATAAAACTGAAGTCTGAAACTAGCACCTCAAAATAATCCGTGTTTGGCTACCAAAGCAAGATACAAGCAGATTTGAAGAGCTTCATGCTGTGAACCAATTATGTACAAAGCGCAGGAAAATGGGCTGAAAATAAGAAATGGTGGATTGAACCACTGAAATAAGACCACTGGATGAGATTTTAATTAGTAGTCAATTAAAGCTTTGTGAGCTAATATTGCCAGACAAAAAAAAAATTAAGTCAAAATCTGAACAAATAAAATGTCACCGGTAACTGAAAAGTTGTGTGGAAATCGGTTGTGTTACGGAGAAATGAAGAAAATGTCGTGAGAATAGTTTTGAGTATGAATGTCGATGGCTATAAAAATAGGGGAAGACCAAAGAAACGATGGATGGACTGTGCGAATGATGATATGGTTAGAAAAGGAGTGACTATCGAGATGACGACTAATAGAGAGGTATGCAAGAAAAATAGGTAGGTACATGTTGCGCCGACGTCAAATAAAATTGGGATATGGGCAGGAGACTCTGAATCTGAACAAATAAAATAGAGAATTATTCCTCTATTTTATTTGTATAACATAACCACAAAGCATTATTATTACAGTCCATTGTACTGATCGTGGGCTTATAGCACGTTTATTTATTTATTTAAACTTTTCGCACAAAAAGGTACAAAGGCGGACTTAATGCCTCAGGCATTCTCTACCAGTCAACCAAGGGTGGTGAAGAGATTAGACGGCAGGTGCTTTGGTTGAGAGGGACAATAATAATAAAAAAAAAACTTAAAACTAGGTACACAAATACATAACTAGGTACACGTACATATTATTACTATAATATATACTTATAATACATATATATATATACAAAATCAAGGGAGAGATGTGTTGAGATGACTCTACGCTAAACGCTCTACGTTAAAGTTTAACAAAAGGAACAGTGCCATAGGCACCAATTTGCTTTGCACCATCCTACTGAAAGACAATGTTCATGTTCTTTCTCCAGAATTAGCTTAGGTCTGACAGGTTACTGTTATTAACCCACTTATTTATTTCACATCGATGGTCCTAGTTCATCATCTGTGACTGCAAGTGACAGCTATGTGACGAACCCAGCAATGCATAAATATGTAAGCTGTCACGCCCTTTATGCCTGGAGGCTTTTATTTAGTAGTGAGTTTTTATTTTTATTTTAATTAATTATTTTTTAGCTTGAGTACGTATAGATTTTATTATATTTGTTGGTATATTGGCGTGGCTGACATATGGCAAATAACTTAAGTTTCTTGTAATGTTCATTACTGAACATAGGTTCCTAGTATTGTATATATGCAACTATATTCTAACTAAACAGACAGCTGTGCTGCTGGGGAGTTTGTTGCGCCACTTCTTCTTCCCAGCGATAGCACTAGGAAGTGGTGAAGGGCGGGCGTTTTTAGGGGGACTGTCTTTTGTAATTTTGACGTTCGAAAAGTGCTGATTCTCAGCCTAATTTGAATAAATGACTTTTGATTTTGATTTTTTTTTTTGACCGTTTACGGCAGTTTTCCGTTTTTATAACACCACACTTGTAATTCCCGAAGGGTTCGGCAGAAGTATACCACCACATTTCGCCAGTTATGTATAAGGTACTATTAGTTATTCTGTGGCATAAGTCCAATGTACTCGTAAGGGGGGGGGGGGGGGGCGTAATAGGGGGGCGATCTTATTGGCATCAGCCGAGCACAAATGCGGACTCCGAGCTGTTACTGAGAAATTCCTGGTGGGAAACCTCAATAACACTTTGTCCGACCTTGGAATCATACCCAGGACCGCATATTCAGTAGTAGCACTTTTTTTTGCGACCGCTGGACCAACGGCAACTGGCAGTCCTTCCATTTTTACTAACACCAATAAAAAGGAAGCAGAAGGTTTTCAAAAAAAAAAAAGTAATATACTCGTCATAAATTATCTTGCAGAGCAGCGGTGGCCCAGTGGTAACCGCCGCGACTTACGATTTGTAGGTCGTAGGTTCGAACCCAGACAGGCGCTTTACTTTGTGTAAATTATTTCATCACCACTGCTCTCTAAACGGTGAAGGAAAACAGTGTGAGGAAATCGGCATGTCCGAGAACCAAACATTCGAAAACATGTGACATCTACCAACCCACACTGGGCCCGCGTGGTGGATTAAGGCCCACTCCCTCTCACAGAGAGGAGGCCTGTGTCCCAGCAGTGGGAACATTATAGGCTGTATGTATGTACATAAAATATCTTGAATATTCGCTGGCCACCTTATCATCGAAACATTCCATCTGCACAACGGAATAACTTGAACATACAAAGAGACATCAATTTCAAACTCCAATACATTTGAATATCAAACTTGTTCGACGCCTTTCTAACAGAAAAAGATTTCCTGCATAAATTGCTAATCGGATTCAATATGTTCTAGCTTTAGAGTATGAATTAGACTAGCATAAGGTCGAATTTAAATTAAATGAAGTCTATAAGCAAGTATGAACAGAGACAAAGTCAAGGGCAAAATTGAGGGGAAATAGTCGTCGTCGTCTGCCTAGCCTTTTCCCAACTATGTTGGGGTCGGCTTCCAGTCTAACCGGATGCAGCTGAATACCAGTATTTTACATGGAGCGACTGCCTATCTGACCTCCACAACCCAGTTACTGGGTAATACGATACCCCCTGGTAAGACTGGTTGTCAGACTTTCGGGCTTCTGACTACCCGTAACGACTGTCAAAGATCCACGAATGACAGCCGGGACCAACGGCTTAACGTGCTTTCCGAGGCACGGAGGGAATAGTATTTATTTAAATTTTAAATATATATGCAAACTACTTTACACTAGGCAGGAAATTAAAAGAATAACTGTATAAATAAATACAAAAATAAAAGGATATTTAGGAGTCGAAGTACTCGTCCGCATCGCTGTCATCTGGGAAATTACGTAACACACATAAAAAACCATCCGAATTTAGAACGTCCTCCTTTTTTATGTCGGTTAAAAATGGCAATCGATCGCAATGCCCAAATACCGCAATAAACGTCACTGAACTGTCAAAATTGCAGATCGGCTACCTTGCGTTATTTACGTTGTTGAGCAGACACATTTTTCAGGAGAAGACCCGGAATTTCCCACATAGCTTGCAAAGTAAGCAAGCTGAAGTAGCAGTTGGCTGGCCATGTCTGTCTAAGGACCGATGACCGGTGGAGCAGACGACGTCATCTAGTCACGAGGACGGGCCTCGTATCGGCAAGCGTAGTGTAAGAGGCCCCCCAGCTAGATGGACCGATGATCTTAAAAAAGTGGCTGGGACAGACTGGATGAGAAAAGTGGAGAACAGAGTGTTGTGGCGCAGCCTGGAAGAAACCTAAGTGCAGCAGTATACTCCGATTGGGTAAGTTGATGGACTACGGCATCAGCTCACCAATATCTCAGCAAGATATGAAATTTGCATACCTGCTGCTATAAATGTCAGGCAAAACAACGCCTTTTGATCAAGGTCGCAAGAAATCTTCAACAGGTGTCGCTGCATCGGTTAACTCAGTGCCTCGTCTAATTCATACCCAAAGGTCCCACTCCAACTGCTTACAAATCTTACGAAGATTATCAACGTAAAAAAGTTTTATTTTTGCGAGTTCATACAAAATTTGGTAATACATTTCGTTCTTAGTATCATGAATAAAAGAGTTTGCTGTTTTCTTCCTTTCTTTGTAGACAAGACTTAAAATATAATAAAGCTGCAATATGTTTCCGAAGTTAAGTATTTCTGAGCTTATGTTTGAAATTACTGACATCGGTGAAGGAAAAATATCGTGAGAAAACCAGGGGGGCAATTCTCGTATTTTTAAAAACGTTCGCATTCTAATCTCAGTCTCGATCTGTCGAAATTACCACTAATTTTCTTACATTTTTTACATTGATTGTCGCTGAGATGTGATTGCGACTAGATTTTGAATGTTTTTAATAACGGGAATTGGACTTATGGGCTTATCTTTTTTTTATTGCTAAATTGGCCTGCTCTTGTACTCTCTCTTCTCTCCTCCCCCCTCTTCTTCTCTTCCTTCTCCTCTCTCTCTCCTCTATACATCATGTCCCGGAATTAACGCACACCACGAAACACCCCAATTACAATATTTTGGTATAATCAAAATAATTTTTACTATTATGTATTAAAAATTGTTATGAAAATTGTTATTATGTATTAGAAACCGGCACGTCCTAGTTCTAGGACATGCCGGTTTCTTCAAATTCGAGGACATGTAACATCCACCAACCCGCACTGGGCGGTGGTGGATTACCGCCCACTCTCTCTTACAGAGAGGAGGCCTGTGTCCCAGCAGTGGGGACATAATAGGCTGGTTATGTATGTTACCTATGTATTGTTTATTTATTAAATTAGTTATACTGATTGTAGAAGAAAATTGAGGTCACATTAATCATCTACGCCCGCACAAAGTCGCACTCGTATATGGGTCTAGCGTAGTAGATTCTTCCTCCATTTTGGTTTGTTTTGACTATATAGCCAAAATGTAGCTGCAATTTTCCTAGTTTTAATTATTTCTGGGATAAAAATTACACACTGCCAGTGACGGTTCCTAACAAAATGAAAGAGATAGGTATTGCAACGCATACCGGGCATAAGGTAGTAGTTAAAATAGAATACCCTTTATTGTACACCATACAAATTACAGAACATAAATGTATAAAATTTTGGGGAGCGACGGGCCCGTGGCTAAATAATAACAGCCGCACAGGTCGATCGGTCAGGTTAAGCTACGCTTGCCGCGGTTGGTCTGTGGATGGGTGACCATCTTTACATACCGAGACCCCCTCCGTGCCTCGGAAAGCACGTTAAGCCGTTGGTCCCGGCTTACATTCGTGGATCTTTGACAGTCGTTACGGGTAGTCTGAAGCCCGAAAGTCTGACAACCAGTCTCACCAAGGGGTATCGTATTACCCAGTAACTGGGTTGTGAAGGTCAGATAGGCAGTCGCTCCATGTAAAATACTGGTACTCAGCTGCATCCGGTTAGACTGGAAGCCGACCCCAACATAGTTGGGAAAAGGCTAGGCAGATGAAATATATAAAATTTTACAAAGGGTAATATAATCTGCAATCACCAACCCATCTTGAGCAAGCGTGGTGATCAATGGAGCGGTGAATACTTATGCGAATCCCGCACCCCCAGCCATAGGCAGAGTTAGAACACCGCGGTGGTTTTCCGGCATACCCCTCCGTCACTCCCACGATGGGGGAAGTCCATGGGAATTTCCACCGAGAAACCAAAAAAAAGGCGTGGTGATCAATGCTCTTGCCTTTTCTGTATGTGAAGAGGCCAATTCCCTGCAGAGACAATAATAGGCTGCTATTATAAATTTTCGAAGTGTTTTAAGCTAAATATAAATACCTATTTAAAGTAATTCAAGCTTTAAATCTTGAGTAAAATAACTTTAAGCTTAGGTACTCATCATCTGCCTAGCCTTTTCCCAATTATGTTGGGGTCGGCTTCCAGTCTAACCGGATGCAACTGAGTACCAATATTTTACATGAAGCGACTGCCTATCTGACCTCCACAACCAAGTGACTGGGTAATACGATACCGCTTGGTAAGACTGGTTGTCAGAATTTCGGACTTCAGACGACCCGTAACGACTGTCAAAGATCCACGAATGACAGCCGGGACCAACGGCTTAACGTGCTTTCCGAGGCACGGAGGGGTCTTGTTATGTAAAGATGGACACCCATCCACGGACCAACTGCGGCAAGCGTAGCTTAACCTGATCCATCGGACCGTGCGGCTGTTATTACTTAGCCACAAGCTATAACTTTTAAGCTTTTTGTTATAACTTTAAGCTTAAGTACTATCTTCAAAAATACATCATGCAAAATTTTACGAAAATGCATTCCAATTTAAAAACAATCAAGCGCATATTTGCACGAGCAGATATAGTTTTTAACAAAAGTGCCGATATTATCCCCAACTTTTTTGACATTATTTGCAAAATCTCTACCTTCCTTTGCAGTATCTATTTCAAAAGTAGCTCAATTTTACATCCATGTAATCTCGATCTCATGGCCGTCTGATCTTTGAGCTAACTTTATTTTTTATTTTGTTGAGGGCGATTGTACCAGCCAGTACTTGTTTATCGCATTCTTTTTTAATTAACTTTATTAGCTGTCAAAGAACGGAACCATTAAAAAAAAAAATGTTGATGAGAAGTTGCTTTGCGCGCGAAATTAACGTCAGCTGGTTGTCGAATTGAAAATCAGAGCTGAAAAGCTGCAGTGGCTGCAGTGTATATTTTTGTAAAGCGCGCTATTGGTACATATTTTTAAAGTCTCATTCGTTTTAGTGGTATAGACATTTTACCGATAGTTAGAAATAATAACAGCAGTGCAATTCTGTAACCATCTCACCGTGAAAACTTAGGCGAAGTGAGCGTGGAGTGAGCTGTCATTCCAACTAATGTTAGGGATTGACACAATTGACAGCTCATACTAAGCTCACTTCACCTAACTTTTCACGGTGAGATTTTTACAGAATCGATCGGCTGATCCTAAAATTAAATTGACAAAATATATTCAGAGTATTACATACATAAACTCACGGCTTCTTCCTATGGGGGTTGGCAGAAACTACAGAACGCAATCTGCTAAATAAATTCAGGGTATTACTTTCACATAAAAACCAGCACTGGGCCCTCGTGGTGGATGGTTCCCAATCCCTGTCATGGAGAGGCTGAACTCTAGCCGTGTAGGGGGAATGTCTATGTTCTGACTGACTATACAGGGTGGCAGGAACATCGACGCGTAAACTGTAACCATGGATTCAGCACATGAGTTTAGACCCCATAGCGTCAAAATATTTCGTCGGTTATTAAAAAAAAAATATTGCTGCTCCATACATTTTGACCGTGTAGGTATTGCACTTTTCTATGAAACAGAAGATTTTTTTTTTTGATAACCGACGAAAAATTTCGACGCTATGGGGTCTAGTATCATGTGCTGAATCCATGGTTACAGTTTGCGCGTCGATGTCCCTGCCACCCTGTATATGTTACGTATTACATGAAATTGCTGACCACGTGAAGAAAAAAAATACGTTGTCAACCTATCGAGATGAATTTTTATTCTTTCACTCTCCTGTCCTTTTCCCATTCATTTGGGGTCAGCGCAACATGTCTTTTTCCTCCATAATTCTCTATTAATCGTCTATTAATATATGACACAACACTTTTGTTACCTCAGTGTATACTCTAAGTCAAAGGTCATTTATTCAAACTAGGCTGAGAATCAGCACCTGAACGTCAAAATTACATAAGATAGTTTCCCGAAACGTCCACCTTTACCATTTTCTATACCATGTCCGTTAGGTTAACCGTTTTTTGACAGCTGTCATAGAACTTTCATATTCCAGATTACGTAAAAGTTAACATGTAAAATGCGTAATAAAATAAATATATAAACTGCATTATCTTATTAATGGCTTCTTACAGACATTATAATACCGAACGTGTCTCAATCAATGTATTGTGTGTTGCTGCAATCACTGTCAAAAAACAGTTCCATCTGTCAAAAAACGGTTTATCCAATGGACAGGGTATAGTGCTTTATCTGGGAAGAAGAAGTGGTGCAACAAACTCGACAGCAGCGCCACTGTCTGTTCGATAGACAT
This sequence comes from Apamea anceps, assembly GCA_951799955.1. Classification (NCBI taxonomy): domain Eukaryota; kingdom Metazoa; phylum Arthropoda; class Insecta; order Lepidoptera; family Noctuidae; genus Apamea; species Apamea anceps. Next base: position 12,781,884 of record OX637523.1, on the reverse strand, counting down.
AGAAGAATAACTCAGAACTCAGAAACTATTGCCGATTATACCAAGTCCCATAAATATTTGTTTAGAAAGCAATCAATTTCGAATACAATTATAATAATAAGCATAGTTCCTATGTAATGAGAAACAGCAAAACAAGCACTTCGGAAATTTCAAAGGTCAACCTGTCAAAACTCATGAACAATAGTGGTCTAACCCTTTAGCTGTACAAGTAAAGTGACGTCCCCGACTGCTAACTTAGTTTCTGAACACTTAACCACAACTTGATATATTGTCGTCTCAACTTAACTGACAGGTGTACCGAAACTTATGTTTTACATGTGCTTAGCATGGAAGTTATAAGTGAGTTTGGTAACTTTTGATTGTAGACTATGTCACATCACTTGTTGGTTAGGGTACTTTGATTAATGGGTTTTTTTTTTGAGTAGGTAATCATCAAATAACTTCTCCCGCTCTGGACGGAACAGGAGGGTGTGTGAGACTTTTACTGACTCAAACCCACCTGTGTTTGTTCAGTTGCCTTTATTGGGGGCCACGGTGACTTTTTCGAACAACCCGCGACCCTGGCAGGCCTCGAGCCTAGCGGACCCTAACACTTTGTACTGACATTTCTTTGAGGCGCGCGTGGAACACAACGCGGCGCCAGCTTCTGCGCCTTCGGTGGATTAATGGGCATCACACCGCCAACTCAACATGCTCGGAAAGCACGTTAAGCAGTTGGTCCTGCGCCTCATCTCTGTCCGATCGCGTCGGATTGCCGTCCCATCGGACTATGAGAGTGAGGCAAGATGGAGTGCACCTTTGTCTGCGCGCACATTTGTGCACTATAATATCTCCCGCGCCGAAGGCTAGTCTCCGTTGAGATTGGTCACCGTGACCGGAATCGGTCGGGAGGCTATTATTAATCTAGATTTAAATGAACAATCTAGATTTTCTAAGCTTCCTAGAGTACTTAATAACATTCTCAACAAAGTTTGACATGACACGGTAATCCATTATACCAAAGATTAATAAAAACTTCCTACCATTACAACAAAAAACATCTGTAGATAGAGTTACAAATCAATTTTTTAAAAGTACGAACATTTTATTTCATTTGTAGTAACAAGAAATGTTATTCACATAATTCGTAAGAGCGGTAAGAAGGTATTTTTTGGAAATATTTTAAGGGTGTACATTGAGCGTGAAGAAAGATATCTTCTTTCAATAACGTGCTTTTGAAATGTATATAATATGTTGTTGAGTTTATTGATATGGGACCTTTGATAAATAAAACACTTCGATACATTTAATGAGAAGTATTCAAAAAAATGTTTGACTATAAGGTGAAATCAATAGATGTTTTCTTTTGATAATCGAGTCTTTAAACTTTCAAATGATGCTGTTTGCACAATACTCCTTCCAACCTCATCACCTGCCTAGCCTTTTCCCAACTATGTTGGGGTCGCCATCCAGTATAGCCGAATGCAGCTAAGTACCAGTATTTTACATGGAGCGACTGCCTATCTGACCTCCACAACCCAGGTACTGGGTAACACCTCCCTTGGTAAGACTGGCTGTCAGATTTTCGGGATTTTGACGACCCGTAATGACTGTCAAAGATCCACGAATGACAACCGGGACCAACGGTTTAACGTGCTTTCCGAAACATGGAAGGATCTTGGTATGTAAAGATGGTCACCTATCCGTGCACCAACCGCGGCCTGACCTGATCGATCGACCCGTGCGGCAGTTATTACTTAGCCACAAGTACAGCTGCCAATCTATTCTGCAAAAATACTCACCGTGATAACATAGGTGTTGTGAGCTGTCTTCAAGCCACGAATGTTTTAAAGTTGAGATTTTCACAGAATAGATCGGATGATGCTACGGATTGACACTATTGGCAACTCACGTCAAGCTTACTTGACCTCAGGGGGTGATCGTGCGTGCGTATCTATTAGCATGCATTTCTTTTACACGGAGGTGACATCGAAGTAGCGAGCTAAACTGCGACGGCGAGGTATTGCAGTGAAGCATCTTCGGCATGTAATTACCCTTAGTTACTAAACTCCACATTGGATGTATCAGGCCAAACAAAACAACATACGTAAAGGTACATATTTTATCACATCCTGAACCATAAAGTTAATTTACCAATTAGTACCCTTTCATCACATTAGTGAAGGGTAAAACGTTTTCCGTATACCATAACATGGAGGCAAATGAACATCGATCTTTTTAAAATGTAATAACCGTATTCCGTGTCAATATTAATAATTTGACGCTTCAGTTACGTATGGGCTTCGAAGGTAAATTGTCATCAGGAAATTGTGTTAAATTATCACATGCCGCGGCTTACGAGTTAAAGGTCGTAGTTTCGAACCCAGGCAGGCGCTGTAGTTTGTGTAAATTATTTCATCACCGCTACTCTCAAAACGGTGAAGGAAAACATCGTGAGGAAACCGGCATCACCTAGAACAAAAAATTCGAAGACATGAGTGACATCTACCAACACGCACTGGTTCCGCGTGGCCCGCGTACTATCAAAAGCACACACAAAGAGTTCTCCATAGGTACCTACTACGCTTTGGAGTGGGCAACTGGCTTCATATTTCTGACCGACCCCTTGACAATTCAAAAGTACTTGTAAATGGTTTAATTGCAATAAATGCTTTGAGTTTGAGTTTGAAATACACAAAATATTTACAAATTAAATAAGTTTTGAACACAAGCAGCCAATACCTATATTCTGTAAAAATCTCACCGTGAAAACTTAGGTGAAGTAAGCTTGTTGTGAGTTTTCAATAGTTTCAATCCCTAGTATCAAGCGGAGTGACAGCTCACTTTAAATTGACTTCACCTAAGTTTTCACGGTTTTTACAAAATAGCACCGCACCGTCTCCAAATAGTACACAAAGAAACTCGTCAACAAATGAGTGCACTCAATGCCGTCGCTTCCAGCCATTGTCTCTTACAGTAAACAATGTGTTTTAACGCGAAACTACTGGAATTGTGCACTTAATTAACTAAAACCCTTGTAGAGTGTGTTACTCACATTAATATTGTGGAAGGCACTAAAGTGGTTTAGTTAACTAATAGTTAGTGTGTTGTGCGGCATGACATGCATTTTGATTGTGTTCTTATTTTGTGATGTTACTAGGAGTTAATTGAGGGGCTTGTAGCTAAGTAATAACAGCCGCACGCGTCGATCGATCAGGTTAACCTACGTTTGCTGTGGTTGGTCCGTGGATGAGTGATCATCTTTACATACCAAGACCCCTCCGTGCCTCGGAAAGCACGTTAAGCCGTTGGCCCCGGCTGTTATTCGTAGACCTTTGACAGTCGTTACGGGTAGGTAGAAGCCCGAAAGTCTGACAACCAGTTTTACCAAGGGGTGTCGTATTACCCAGTAACTGGGTTGTGGAGGTCAGATAGGCAGCCGCTCCATGTACAATACTGGAATGAAAGATGCATCTGGTTATACTGGAAGCCGATCCTAACATAGGTAGATGATGACTTGGAGTTAATTAGAAAATGTTATGGAAGTTATGATGAATTTTATTATGAAAAACAAGGTTAAGGAATTAGAGCAGGAGGATGAGGATGATGATTTCAAGAGGATGGGTGGCAACGTGTTAACATACTTGTTTTAGTAAAAATATATGAAAATAATAATTTATAGAAATAAACATAATAGTTGGGAAATAAATATAACAAAGAAAAAAGAGAAATTAATATTAATTAAAGAAATATAAGTGTTCAAATGTTTTTACACTTTTTATATTCTAATATTTAAAAATATAATTTATATGTTTACATTGAAATAAACGCAATAAAATAAATATAATATAATATACCTAACAAATTAAATATCTCGACTTAGCACACGAGGTTGCTGGCATGTGGAATGTGAGCTCGGCTGTCATTGTGCCGATTGTCGTATCAGCCAGTGGCCTGGTGGCCGAAAGCCTTATCTATACTTATAATAAATCTGTAGAAGTGAAAATTCTGTACATTGAAAATATCAAAAAAATAAATGGCGGGGGTGTTACTAGACCGACACCGAACCCAAAAATGTGATTAAAAAAATTTTTGTCTGTCTGTCTGTCTGTCTGTCTGTTTGTTCAGGCATCACGCAAAAACTACCGGTTCGATTACGTTGAAACTTGGTATAATTATTCTTTAATATCCTGGGCACCACACTGGGTACTTTTTATCCCGGAAAAGTATATACAATAAAAAACAAACTTAATTTTGCGGTTCGATCCCTAGACTCGATTACTGCACCAACCGCAAATAATAAGTTTGTCGTAGGTTAAGTCACCCGCAATGGAGTTCATTTTTATTCCTTTTAGTTTTTAGAGTTATTTAGGTTTATTTTTATATAAGTCGTAGGTAGGTATAGATTTTAATTTTAAAGTATAGGTAGTATATTTGATAGTGTACGTAGTGACCGTAGGTTATTTTATAATACTGTTAGGTAGGATTAGTCATTCGTATAGATATTAGTTTTTAGGGATTTTGCTTATTTATTGAGTTTAGATTAGTTATCATCAGAAATAGGTTTATTTAGGTAGGTAGGTATTTAATTTTCTGTTATTGAGTTTTTTTTTTAATTAGGTTGGTACTTAGGTAAAGGTATCATATAGGTACCCTCTTAATCACCACTAATGAGACACAATTGGTTTTCTATTGTAATTAGCCACAAAGGGCCCACGAGATGGATGGCATTCTGGGGAAGCACATGGGTACATTTTATCCTGTTGGCACGTTCCCGTAGGATAATTTCCGACATCCACGCGGGCGAAGCCGCGGGCAGAAGCTATAAATGATAAATGATTTTATTTTGTAAGTAGGTTTGTACAAACACTTTTACACGTCAATCATATTTTAAAACTAGATGAGGTCGGCGTTTCCTATCTGACTAGTCTGAGAAGAAAGGCCGAAACAAACTCAGACGTCACAGTCTCTTTTAAAGTCCAGACATAATCTTGGTCAGATCATATGAAGACCATGTAGGTCGATGTCTGAGATGGTCTTTTGAGGAAAGAACCACACAGATTGAGAGGACCTGTCCAGTCAGTGCACGCATATGTCAGAAATCGTGCAGCTCAACTCGAAACTTAAGGAGCTCAACGGTTCGACGAACAATACCAAAGAAAGGACATTTGGGTAGGCCACATTAATTACTCAAACTGCCAGACCATGACAAAAACTAACAGAACAGAGAGAAAATAAAAAATAAAATGACCCACATAGTCTTCACATTCACAATAATTAAAATAATAGAATACTTTACAAAGTAATCAAATGTCATAGTATATATCAAATTCATTAATGTCAAAATGTAAAAAAAACAACAACAAAACAAAATAAAAACATTCAATATGTAAAAATTGGAAGCAGCTTAATCCCAAGCCTTTTTGTCCTCGATATAAGCCTTAACGGTATAGCCTTGATCAACATCTATCGAGACCCTCGTTAGGCGGTTGGATCAAGGGCCTGATTCAAAAGACAGTACTCCTCGAAAGCCAATCTGTATGCTCAGCATAGTGATTAAACTCTTATTTCTTCTGTAATCGTTTTATGCTGTAACATATTATAGGATGAATCGGTGAAAAAAGTTAATGTCTAACTTTTGTCACTGAACCAAAACAGTTTCTTTATATCTTTCCATCAGGAAAAAATAAACACAAACATAAAAAACACGTAAACATACGAAACAATTCAATGAACATAAATGTTACTTGTATTTATTTAGTACACAAAAAATATAAAATGCGTAATCGAATCAAATATCCGGTACGAACGGATATGACATACGGAAGCAATAATATCTTTTAAGCCCCCCCCACTGCCGACGAGAAAGCGACTAGCTATCAACTACTTAGATTTTCTCGCTCAAGAAACAAACAAAAAAGTATTTCCGTGTTCCGGTTCCGTGTAAGTATAAGAGATATATATCATCATCATTATCTGCCTAGCCTTTGCCCAACTATGTTGGGGTCAGCTTCCAGTCTAACCGGATGCAGCTGAATACCAGTATTTTACACGGAGCAACTACCTATCTGACCTCCACAACCCAGTTACTGGGTAATACGATACCCCTTGGTAAGACTGGAAGAGATATATATTAATTATTTTTTTTATCTTTGCCCCACTAGGAGTTACTCCTGTATCGTGGGTGCGTTTAGAAACATTTAAACTCACAAATACAAACAGCCAGACCCGGAACAACTACCTGTAGGCAATACAAATATTTGTTCCGTGCGGGAATCGAACCCGCGACACGAAGCGTAGCAGTCGATCGCTCAGCCACTACGCCAACCGTGTCGTCATCAGTTGATCGCTGACTGAAAACAACTCCAGCGAGTACTCATTGTCACAGCGACAAGAGCTATTGTAGTGAGCACTCGCTCAGCGATGCTCGCTTGGCGAGCAGAACACTCGCCGAGAGACTCACGCTTGGTACATATGCATCACAATTAGGCTATAATGCTCCGACTGCTGGGACACAGGCCTCCTCTCTTCAAAAGGGAATGGGCTGTAATCTCTACCACGCGGGCCCAGTGTGAGTTGGTAGATGTCACATGTCTTAGAATTTTTGGTTTAAGGACATACCCGTTTCTTTACGATGTTTTCCTAGCAAAACAGTGACATACCAGCGAGAAATTGCTCGTCGCCCTTGCGAACTCGCTTTTCGTTACTCGCCAGGTCGCTTTTAGTTGCTAAAAATACCTGGCGAGCAATGCGTAGTACTACTCGCCTCTCGTTAATCGCCGGCGGTGGGACACGTGCCTCTCTCCTATCTCACTGGAACGTAGGTTGTATTTGGCAAGTTCGTATGCAAGTGTGAGCCAAAATGATAAGGTGATTTAGAAGTGTCACATTTAAGTGTATAGTGGGAACCGATTCCTATCTTTGCAAGGACGTAAGTTATGCGAGTGCTTAACTTATTCCATTACTATTACCAGGTTTTCACTAAAACTATTCAACAACTAAATCATCATCTGCCTAGCCTTTTCCCAGCAATGTTGGAGTCAGCTACCAGGTTAACCGAATGCAGTTGCATATTTTACATGGAGCGACTGCCTATCTGACCTCTACTGCCTAGTTACTTGGTAATACGATACCCCTGGTAAGACTGGTTGTCAGATTTTCGGGCTTCTGACGATACATAACAACTGTCAAAGATCCACGAATGGCAGCCGAGACCAACGGCTTAAAACGACCAAATAAAACCAAGTGTTGTGATTGTATTGTATACGAGTATGTCGGGTCGGTATCCGCAACTCCACGTCCAACGCGTAGGTACTTAGACTCCTGCAGACAGGCGCGACGAGACCGTGCAATGCTATTCAAATAGAACAATTCTCTTTAAACCTCATAGAAATTGTTCTACCTTTTGGCGTACCAGAAACCCAATAACCGAAATATATGATATACCTAAAATAATCAAACGCTAATATCCACAACTTAATAATTAATGAAAGCCCGAGTTTATGAATATTTATGTATGTAGGTATAATCTTTGATATTGGATCCATTAATTAATTTGAAATTAGGGCTCGTATTAATTAACCATTATTAACTTGATGCCGGATTTAAGCAGAATCTTGAAAAAGGCTGTCAAACTGTACACGTCGTATGAATTTCATACATTTAACAGCATTCCTATCTGTTTCAGCTAGGTGTAATGGATACCATGATCAAATATCCCACAAAATTTCCAAATTTCCCTCGTCCCTTTAAGATCCATACCATGTATGATTCGGCCTCGTACCCTCGCATAAGGCAGCGAGATTTCTTTGTGAAAACTGTAACTGCCCTTTTACACACACATAAAAACGCGGCCGCTTATACGCTACCATAACGCGATTCTGTTTTTTGAAAGTGGTGTATTCTGAAATACTGTTAACTTAAATAAATAAAAAACAAATGTGTATTCATTACTTATTTACCAGGGATCGTAATTGTATTTGATTATTTATGTCTTTCAAAACAGCCTCCTGAAATTTGACGAGGATGCAAAACAACAGCTTGCATAATCAATCAACCAATCAATTCAGCCTATCGTAATCCACTGCTGGACGTTGTCCCTCCCGTGCTGCGCCATGCTGTTCTTTCTCAAGAGTGTGTAAACCATGTCTGTTTATTTATTACCTACTTTATAAGGTTATTAAGTGGGAATTAAGTGTCCGCACTTGTAAATCTGGTTTTTCTTTTTTGTACTGTTTGTTCCGTTCCCACAGACAAACCGTGAAAACGGTTTTGTGGGGCATAGTTTATAAGCAAGATTTTTTGTAAACTTACCATTAATAAAGAAATAATAATAATAACCTGTCCTCCACCTTCCGCATCCAGTTTGTTCCAGCCACCTTTTTGAGGTCGTCTGTCCATCTAAATGGGGGACCTCCCACACTACACCGATTATCACGTCTGTAATAAAATTCTAATAATAATTTAGATTTATGCTAATAATATAAAAGAGGTAATATTTATTTGTTTGTTTGTATGTAGGGGGTAATCTCCGGAACTACCAGTCAAATTTGAAAAAATATTTTTTCATTTGATAGCCCAAATCTTGAGGAAGACCATAGGCTATATAACATCAAGCTAGGGCACTTGGGGGCCGTGCAAAAAGGAAGAAAGTCCGGACGAATGCTAAGCGAAAACGAAACTACTGACGCGGGCAAGCGATGCCATGCGATGCGATGGGGTGGGTCGGGGTACAACAAATTTCACGCAGACGAAGTTTCGAGGAGAGACTAGTACGTGATAAGTTATCTACTTGTAAACCAACTTGGTAACTACCTGACAAGTTTTAACGAGAGCTTCTTCGAAAGCAAAGTCACACGATAAGGTATATTCGTTTCACATATATATTTTTACGAGAATATCAAAAAATATCTTCAGTATTGCTCCAAAATATTGCTCGAATAATACATAAGTGCTCTGAACTTCAGAGGATTTTATGAGTTCAACGACCTAAGTGATTGACGATACTTTTGAATTTTATTTGGAACATGAATTTTTGTGAATTTTGTATAACTTTTGGTGAATTCGGGATATAATTATATTCCTTTGGGTTTTATTTAATTTCAAAAGTTTTTAAACTTAATAAAATATGAGATTACCAAATGTATTACAATAATTATAATGTGCTTCCTTTTTCTTCGTCTCGCTGTCACGACTGTATTTCAGCACCCTAATTGCGTAACACACGATCAATCCGGAATCGATTTCATTTTGACAGTTCAACAACATTCATTGCGTTATTTACTTGTTGAGCAGACAAATTTTTCGAACTTATGAAGCAATGGATTAGCAATTTGCTTCAAAATTATTCAGATACCGATTGATCGTGTGTTACGCAATAATGGTGCTAATCTAGGCTAAATAAGACTGGTTGTCAGACTTTAGGGCTTCTGCCGACCCGTAACGACTGTCAAAGATCCATGAATGAAAGCTGGGACCAACTGTATAACGTGCTTTCCGAGGCACGGAGGGGTCTCGGTATGTAGAGATGGTCACCCATCCACAGACCAACCGCGTCAAGCGTAGCTTAACCTGATCGATCGACTTGTGCGGCTGATATTATTTAGCCACGGACCCCCTTCTATAGAAATACACGCTAATAATTAATACAGTAATTTAACAAGGTAATTAACTCTATACGGGAAACTGTTAATTATCTTATAACACAGAGATTGTTGTGTTGAGTTACATTTTTTGTGTATGGGTCACAACAACCATGTAACGTGTACGGTACGTACAGACGCTAGCAGGTCAAACTACCCGAATCTGTCAAATTTTCCCAATCAACCTTGAACCTCAATGCTTTAGCGATAAAGTTGAAAATCTATTAAAGAAATTTGACAGATTGTAGTAGCTTGATGTGCTGGCGTCTGCACGTAATCTGTGTTCTTCGCGACTTAGTTGCCAAAACTGTAAACAAATATGAGTTTATGTAAAATAACTTTAATACCTACACAATAAAGTTTAGTTTACGCTACAACTTCAAACATTTTTTAACTTTTCAATAGTGCTAGTCATTCTGAAATCAACTTAATTACCATTCATATAAAGTTTAACATGAAATAACATAATTTGAAAACATAAATTTGAATAGACCTTAGATAGAGTAATCTTAGCTCCATACAGTGACGGATTTCTAGGCCATATCGCGGGCTATATGGCCATTTCCTGCCGCTTTGATGAATGGCCTGCTGAGATTTATTAACATCTACTCACGCTATGCCTTCACTTAGCTCACAAGTCGTGATAAGGCGCAGTCAGAAAATAAAAATAAAGGTTTTATTTCTATTATGTTGGATCGCCTTTAGGGCTTTCCAACGCCAGATAATTTTTATTCAAGGAATAAAATTGACGATTGACAGCTTTTGTACGAAATAACTGTCAAAATTTCAAAATTATTCCTCGAATAAAGTTATCAGATGATTGAAAAATCAGTCCTTAAATGAATAAGGGCTGATTTTTCAACGCCAGATAATTTTATCCGAGGAATAATTTTGAATTTTTGACAGTTCTTCCATGCAAAATCTGTCAGACGACCACTTTATTCCACGAAAAATTTATGTCGATTGAAAAATCAGCCCTAAATAAATTAGTTATAGTAGGCGTCATCGCGGTAGACCAACGACGAAGACGGAGGGACGCCGAAAGGACTGACCCGCAATGGCAGGGGACAGAGGAGTGTGGAATAGATAAATAGAAAATATTATAAAAAAGAAGAAATTTTATAAGAAATAGTGTTAACTTTTTTTTCTTCCAGACCAGACATCTAAGTGAACAAGTTGCAGGTTATCGTGATAACCTGCACCCTAATTGCGTAAAACACAATCAATAGTAATCTGAATCATTTTGAAGCAAATTGCTAATCCATTGCTTCATAAGTACGAAAAATTTGTCTGCTCAACACGTTAATAACGCAATGACTGTTGTTGAACTGTCAAAATGAAACCGATTCCGATTAATTGTGTGTTGCGCAATTAGGGTGCAGTGCCGAACCGTGGGAGAATTAAAGACATTTTTTAAGTCTATGATTTTTCACTTAGCATGACAGGTCTCAGATGAAATAACTTTCGTCTATTTAAAACAGCACTTAGCTTAGAGTATACGTTTGACATTAAATGTAATTGCTTAATTCTAAGCGCTACTAAGACATTGTTATAGTTGTGGCCACGAAATCCGCGGTTACATCGAATGTAGTGTGTTTGGAGCAAAAAAGTTTTCAACAGTGCGTCTCATGGGTAAAATCTGTCAAATTTCTTTAATAGATTTTCAACTTTATCGCTAAAGCATTAAGGTTCAAGGTTGATCGGGAAAATTTGACAGTTTTGGGTAGCTTGATCTGCTAACGTCTGTACCTCTTCACCAATATACGCTGTGTTTAAAGAGAAATCTGAGATTATGAGTAAAATGAGAATATGTTTAGGCTACTGCATTTTCAGAACACAGGCAAAAGAAGGTTTTCTTTTTCCCACAATCCAAAGGCTTTTGAAAGATATTCAGAGTCCATTGCTTCATATTTATGTTTGAAAAATTCGTCTGCTTGACAATGTATAGGTATATTATAACGCAATGAATATTGTCGAATTGTCAAAATGAAAGGAATTGCAATCGTTTATTTGTTACGCACTTGCCTCGCTCGACTTACCTAAATGGAAAACCGAAGATTTGGCAATTAACGTTCGAAATCGAGTCACAATCTCATCTCAGCGAGAATCAATGTTAAAAATGAAGGGAAATTAAAGGACGAGGGACGGACGAAAGAGGGACGGGGGAGGGCTCACAGATTAAGACTGAGATCAGACTGTGAACGTTCTTAACCATTAAACAAATGCAGCGCTGTGTAATACATAACAAAGATGTTAAAATGGATTTAGCTTACATTTAGAAGTGGTTTTAATGTATGTTAAATTAAATATTAAAAAAACATAGTATACAGGATAAGTTTTTATATAGTGCGCAAATTTTTACAGGGTGTTCTGCCCATGAATATGAACAACATTCACTATGGGACCATCTCTAAACTCACGAAAAAAAAATCAGCAGATTCATACATTTTGGTCGAGTAGGTATTGAACTTTTATAAAAAACAGCTGATTTTTTTTTGTGATTTCAGAGATGGTCCCATAGTGAAAGTTGTTCATATTCATGGGTAGAACACTCTGTGAAAATTTACGCACTGAATAAAAATATATCCTGTATGTCGGTAGGTATATGGTTTTTTTTTGGTGGGAATATATTCCCCTATATTTGGTTAGGATATGTTTGATTAATTATAAAATACCAAAATGTAGATCATGGTCGGGTGGGAAATGATTTCCCAATATTTGAATAAGGGTTAAAATTACGAGAATTGCCCCTCTGGTCTATTTCGACCACACGGTGTTGGTCGACAACACGGTTAGCGCAGTGGCTGAGCGATCGGACTGCTGCGCTGCGTGTCGCGGGTTCGATTCCCGCACAGAACAAATATTTGTAAGTCCTACATGTATTTGTTCCGAGTCTGGGTGTTTTCTCTCTATAATATGTATGTATTTACAAAAAAAAAATGTATACAAGTAGTTTATCAGTCATCTTGTTACCATAACACAAGCATTAGGTTGCTTAGCTTGGGGCTAGATGGCGCTGTGTGAAATGTCCAGGGATATTATTATTATTTCTAATCACACAATTAGTAGTTCAAGAACTCAATTCGCCGTTTTACGAGCCTTAAAATGTCACTTAGTCGAAATTAAAGGATTGGCAGCCTAGCGATTAAAAATGTCTGCTAAGAACTCACTTAGTAGCGTGCCATGTCTGTCATTACGTCATACAGGCCACTTATTCGAGAATTGAGCCTATGTGTTCTGGTGAAATTCTCCAAAGTTTTAAAGGTTCCGAACTTAAAAGCTACGAGAAGCTTTTCTCGAGATCTATATAACCCATCTCTTTCAATCATATAAATGGCTGTTTAGTGTTTAGTTAAAATTTAAACTATAAAACCGGACAAGCGCGAGTCAGACTTGCACACTAAGGGTTCCGTACCAAAAATAAAAAATACGCGAGACCCCCTTTAATTTTAACTTCATTTTGTTTTTATTATTTGTACCGTACCCTAAGGGTTGGCATCTTTTGGGTACGGAAACCTAAACAACACCATATTTTTTACATGTACGTGTTTCTGTAACAATAAAATATATTTTCATTGTTTTTATAATCCAATAGTTTGTAAAAGTAAAGATCACCTAAGCTAAAAATAAAACACCAAACCATTGTCAAAATAAAATATACTTGACTAAGAAAAGTCACTCAAAAAAAGTCTTTGTACCTTCAACAGTACAAATTTTTTAACAATGCCACCTAATTGGCAACACTACCTGTGACATAATAATGCCAATTCAACTACAAATCACTCCTAGTTACTTTGGGAACCCGAAAAGCCTAGATTTGTGCGAGACATACCGTATTCATAGTCCAAGATCCGACCCAACATCGACCCACCATCATCTAATTATTAAAATGAGAAGATTTTCTTTGAAAGAAAAAAAAAACTCATTAAAATAACAGATGCAGGGTAGGTCGCTGTTAGGTCGGATCTAGTATCGTTAAACATATGCGTTTAGGACGTAACTGTTTGCCACGCAACAGAAGTAGAACCACACTGAAACAATGGAAAGGTATTTTAATATAGGTACAGTTTAACCAGAGAAGGTATGCGCTTCGGTAAAATTCGTGTTTCCGAATTATCATGACGCTCTTTATAGTAGTGCACCTATCATTCTGCGTATGTACAGTCCATTCACAGTTATTTTACTTCTGATTTTGCGTCACTGTCAGTATCACAGTGATATTTAATTTCGCGACAATAAGGTTGCTTTTGGGTTGCTGTAACTGTCAAGTCAGTAAAAATCACAGTGATCTTTATTGTTGTTGTAATAAGGTTGCTGTTGCAGGTGGAGGTAATATAACTATGAAAGCACTGTATGAAGTTTGCTCTCTGCCGGGTAACCTACTCCGTTCGCACACATCTCTGTCACTCAAAAGTTTTGAATATTTTTTTTAGAGTGGTCATAAAGCTGTAAATCTGTATTTTTCTAACCAAATACTTCCGTGGTTGTAACTATAATATTAAATCTCATCATTATGATGACGATGAAACCCGAAGCGCATACTTTATCTTGCGACATCTAGTACATAAATTGAATGGTAAGGAAGAATAAAAACACCTAACTAACTACAGTGCGGTCGACGAGAGAATGCCTTCTTGATACCTGTCAGTTTCATATAAACGAATACGTGTTTTGCGAGTCTGATCTTTATTAGGTACAATCAACAGCAAAAGTAGATGATCAAAATTAGAAATTCAATACTAATGAACGGAGTTCGCGTCAGAACTGTGTGGCGTCGAAGTGATTCAAAACTATGTGATTGTAAATTATACCAAACATTTACTACTAGTACAGCTGCCATATAGCTGCGAACTCCGTTCATTAGTATTGAATTTCTGATTTTCATCATCTACTTTTGTTGTTGCTGTACTAGAATTGTCCCACTGACAGGTGTCAGGTATTTTCTCGACCGCCGAACTGTAACTCATTCGTTAAGTAGAATAAAACCGTATAAAATGGAAATAACTTTTACTGGGGCAATTGAGATAGTGTGTATATTCTGTTGGATGATAATTTCCACCAAACGCAGTGGTATTTTTATATAGTAAAAGGGACGGAAGGCGAAAAAATTACGTCTAATCAATATGTTGCCAACCAATATCATCCAACGGATGACGGATATACCCATACCAATAACCAATATATCTCGATAGTGGGTATATTCCGTTAATACCCCAGTAAAGTATATACTACTAAGCACACAATAAAAAATATATTTGTACAGACGCCAGCACATTAAGCTACTCGAAACTGTCAAATTTTCCCAATCAACCTTGAACCTTAATGCTTCAACGATAAGGTTGAAAATATATTAAAGTTTGACAGATTGTAGTAGCTTGATGTGCTGACGTCTATACAAAACTTAATCGACGTTTAAACGCAATCAGATTTTATTTTACAAATCCCGATTTCCGAGTTTGGAACACGAGGGAAAGTTTAAAAAACTGAACAATTGTTCCATTGATAATTTGATGCAAAATTATGCACATGCATTCTAACTGAGGATTTGGCTAGGATTTCAACCGGGAATTAGTTTAGGAGTTAGTGTTCAATTTGTTGAACACATTAAGTGCTATTTTACATAAATTTTGTTTAACTATAACAACATTGATGTTTTAATGCCAAGACCTTTTTTGTATCTCGTTTTTTTACCAGTAATTGCACACATATTATTTTATTTTTTAACTGTCTTAAACGAGTCAAAACGAGAAAACTTGAAAAAGAAATCATTATTTTAATATTTCTTCTTTTCTAGAAGAGTTCTCTACTCAGAAGGAAAATATTTAAAGATTATTTAGGCTTTTATTTATAAATATTGCTTTAAGTAATGTTTTTTTTTTCGCTAGCCTATAATAAATATTTTGTCGAGTATTTAATGATTAGCAACTGTTAATTACACATTTTTGACGTTTAAATGTATTTTAACATCAAGCATCGCATCGTTTATAAATAAATCTTCAAGAATACTCAAGTTGTTTACTCTGGATGGAAAATCGTTACGTTTATTAAAACCTTTTAAAACAAAGTCTTTGAACCCTAAGACCCACGCCATCATTAATTCATATAATATTGATTCTACTCGTTATCAACGCCGCAGTATTAATATAACTTATATTAATCTATAACTAATATACCTAATCTTCATAAGCGATATATTTGTAAAAAAATGTAAATAAATGTAAGTTTATGGAAAAATAACTTTAATTCCTACACAATAAAGTTCAGTTTACCTTAGAACTTCAAACATTTTTAGAACTTTTTCGATACTGCTAGTCACTCTGAAATTAACTTATTTACCATTAAAATAAAGTTAATGTTTGTTTAACTTAAAATAACATCAATTTGAAACATAAATTGAATAGACTTTATACTGACTAGAATACATTGCAAAAATTGTATTTCAAAGAATTATTGAATAGTAGGTACTTATTAATAATTAGTTTTCTGAGAATTTATGAAAAGACTAAACACCACTACCATATTTTACGAACTAACAAAAATTTCCTTATAGCGTTTATCCACCGCCACCGTCAACGGGACGTCAACGCGTAACGAGATTATTCGAACCAAACGTGACATTGACGGACGTGCAGTGGACACGCGGCCATAGTAAATGTATGTATCGCTTCGTCGGCGCAGTCATCGCGTTCTCGTTGACGTCCCGTTGACATGGCGTTGGACACACGCCTTAAGCTCTGGTCAAACTGAAGCGAGCGAGCGAGTAAGTGTGACTAGGAAGTCCTTGCTCACTAGTTCGAACACACAATCAGTGCGACACAACGACACAATTGGTGCGACCGAATTTCGTACGGATCACTCGCTCGCTTCAGTTGGGCCAGACTTTAATTTAGAAAAAATTAAAAACATCTTACTTAATAAATAACCTATCATTGCTAGGAGTGTGGTTGATGACGACAACCAGTCCATATCGCCAAGCAAGCACTTACTCCCAAACCAAACACACTCGAAAGCCATCGCTGCGACGATGACAAATCCGACAATTATATTTAAAAATACAAGCCACACGAAAACTTGGGCGAACCCTTCTTGGTCCTGCATGTAAAAATACAAAATCATTAAACAGCATAATCATAATCAGAAAGAAAGAAGGAAAAAGAAAGAAAAATATTCATATCAGCATATGTAATAATGTTCCCACTCCTGCGACACAGGCCTCCTTTCTGTAAAAGGGATGTACCCCACCACGTGGGCCCATTGCAAGTTGGTGGATATCACATATCTTCGAATTTTTGGTTCTAGGAAATGCCGGTTACCTCACGATGTACTTGCGACTTCATCTGCGTGTATTTTGTATTTCGTCACAAATATTCAGAATGAAAAGCAGCCTATATCCTTCTCCAGGTCACAGGCTTTGCCAAATTTTAATCAAGATCGCTTAAGTGGTTTAGTCGTGATGAAGCACCAAAAAAACAGACACACAGAGTTACTCTCAGCCTTTCCACAAAAAATGAGACACTTAATATCGTGTCCAACGTCTCCTGGCTATACGTTATAGTTCATAAAAGATAGCTTAATCTCTGTGGCATATGTCAAACTGACATTCCTAGGGTTGTCAGGATATAAAAAATTGACGATAGAAATTATCGACGTTTCTTACTATTATCGATGCTAATGTAACATATAATTGGGTTTAATTTAATTACAAACGTTACTAAATTAAACGAATATTTTAATATAAAATACATTTATTCTTTTATAGGACGATGGGACGTTGACGGATGGAATGTTACATGAATAGGTGAGAAATTGGATTTTATTTACTCACTATTATTTTAGATCGAGTATGTACAAATGTAAATAATATTATAATATTAAAATATACAATACAATTAAAAGATAAATTAATTATAAATTAAGTTTTATTTAAAATATCGATAGTTTATAGTCACGATGATTCATCGCCCATCACTAATTAGGTCGGTATGCCCACAAAGTATGACATTGACAGGTACTGTCTGTACTAATATGAAATTCAGGACTTCATAGGCGTGATTTTACTGACAGTTGTCACAGAGATCAAGCTATCTTTTAAGAAGTATAGGAACCGATAGATGCTTCTGAAAGTGCCCAACTCGTTGCCAAATGCCGGGCCCCTATTTAGATAGCCATCGACACGCTAAGAAGAATAATAGATAGATATCATCGTCATCATCATCTGCCAAGCCTTATTCCAACTGCGTCGGCTTCCAGTCTAACCGGATGCAGCTGAGTACCAATATACCTGAGTACCATATGCAGCGACTGCCTATCTGGCCTCCACAACCCCCCATTTACTGGGTAATAATACGGTACCCCTTGGTAAGACTGGTGGTCAAACTAGAGGGATAATTAAGTACAATTACCGCAAAAGTGGAAAACATCAACAGCAGCCCCGAAAACATGAAGACCACAGCCATAAAAGTAATAGTCGTTGGGATTAAAGAGGACAAATCTGATAGAGCCTGTTCTGGTTCTGAAACAAAAAATGCATGTTATCGCAATACCCATTTATTTAGCACTAGCTGACCCGGCAAACGTTGTTTTGCCATATAAATTATTTATAGCTACCCGGCGCTACTTCGTTCGTGGAGTCCTACCCCCTACCCTACCTCTATCCTACTCCTACCCTACTCCTACCCTAGTCCTACACTACTCCTACCCTACTCCTACACTACTCCTACACTACTCCTCCCATACTCCTACCCTACTCCTACCCTAATCCTAACCTACTCCTACCCAGAAACCATCCAGGAACCCGTTGAAATATACACACAAAATTTCATCCAAATCGGCCCAGCCGTTCTCGAGTTTTAGCGAGACAAACGAACAGCAATTGATTTTTATATATATAGATAGATAATTATTCAGCCTATTTTCCCACTGCTGGGACACAGGCCAGAGGGAGTGGACCGTAATCCACCACGCGGGCCCAGTGCGGGTTGGTAGATGTCACATGTCTTAGAATTTTTGGTTTAGGTTTCCTCACGATGTTTTCCTTCACCGTTTTGAGAGCTGTGGCGAAGAAATAATTTACACAAAGTAAAGTGCCTGTCTGGGCTCGTAGGTCCAGGCAATACGGTACTTAAGCTGGTTCACCGTTTAACTACACGTTGAGTCGACATGAGTAGGTCTATGTATATATTACCTACAGCTAGGTTACATGTTATTTGCCAGTGATATTCATTAAAACCATAAGCTAAAGTAAAAAACACTGTATATAGGCGGAGTACCCCTATGCCATTTTCTACCAGGCAACCTAAGGGCCCAATCATATGTACAGACGCCAGTAGGTCAAGCTACCCGAAACTGTCAAATTTTCCCAATCAACCTTGAACCTTAATGCTTTAGCGATAAAGTTGAAAATCTATTAATGAAATTTGACAGATTGTAGTAGCTTGATGTGCTGGCGTCTGTACCACAATCACACCACAAAGACACCAGGTGGACGGGCGTTAATTTGTATGAAAATCATTCACGCGGACCACATTGGGCCGTCAAAATCAACCGTGTGGACGATGACACCACCACCACATGAAGATCACGTCACAGCCTGTTTTTATATATATTTAATGTGTATTTACGAGTATTTTGCTGTAAGGCCAATAACTGTATTTTTCTTTTTTCCTTTCTGTCTTTCACAAGCGAGACCGCGCACTAGTGACTGGCCACATCGCAAGCACAACGACCTGTCTGTCTGTCTGTCAAGTTGCAGCGGCACTATTCACACGTAACCACTGTTAGCCCACATTTTGTCGCTGCGATGTGATGTGGTTGTGGGACGTGTGAACAGGCACATAGAATTATGCACAGATAATACATGACAGGTGCAATATAAGGGATACACTATCTATAAAATATAAGAATACAATACATTGTAATCGCGATTGCTTATCAGGCGATAAAGTTGATACTTTAATTTTCGAATGTCTTTAGATAATTTAGAATTTTTTTTTTTACTTGAATGTCGATGATTCGCGTCTACTTGAATGCAATAACTTAGTTTGCACTATCTAAGACGATAATTACACGATTTTTTTAAAGAATTTAGTTTTGGGAATTGACAATTTATAATGATTATGTAACAGTTACTGCACCTCCTATTTCGATTCAGCGCAACTTTTCGATTTCATTCTGTATAAAATCTTTAAGAAGTTAGTTCTTAGACCTAAAGGTCTAAGAATTAACTTCTTAAAGATTCTTCTTCTTTCTTCTTCCTGCCAAGTCAGCCCCTTGCCTTGGTGCCAGGCGACCCGTCAGCCAGCAATCAATAAAATTTTATAACGAATGCAACAGTTTAGTCGTGATGAGGCAACAATGAAACAGACAGACAAAGTCACTTTCGCATTTATAGTATACTTGCACGCTGCGTGAGCGTGCGTGATCCATCGCCACTCGATCGATGTCCACCGCGCACAGGATGGATGAAAGCAGCACATGAAGTGATTTTTTGCTCCGTTGGTGTAATTGCCGTATGGCATTCTAGTGTGAGGATAAATAAATAAATAAATAAACATGCATGGAACAGCAAACTCACACTCACGGGTGTAATTCGAGACATTCTTGTACGTTTCCAAAATGGTGTAGACATCGATATTTTTGCTTTGCTCCATCACGCCGAGAGTGACGGCACCCGTTGTCTGCAACAAACATGTAAAAACGGATGTAAAGTTAGGAAGTTAGGATTTAAAATAACCGAACGTTTTTTTCTTTTTACTGTCTCGTTATTCAAGAAAGAAAAAACATTTATTTAGCACAGACAAAAGACACACAATACACCAGATACATAAATCAGATAGCAACTAATAAAAAAAAAATAGAAAGTATAAAGACCGATGTAAGAAATTAGCAGGTAAGTGTGCCTCACGGCTGCACCAAACAGGCCCAGTTCAGCAAAAATACCAGACAATAGTGCCTGGCGCTGGTTTTCAACTGAACCTGATGTGTGAGGTGTCGGATGTAAATCAGTTTTACACTGCAACGTGTCGTGTGTATGCATACTTAAATAAGATAAATATGTGATAAATAAAAAATAACGAATATGTATTGCATATACAACAAAAAAAAACTGACAAATATAATGAGACGGCGGCGTGATAGACCTTCGTTAGTATGTAACTAAATAAATTCATCGAAACGACTCAGAACAACATAAACTTGTTTTAAAACGACGCCTAACTTCCACGTTCCAACACATTGTCTTAATTAATTAATCCGTGCATTTCTATCTATAATATGTATGTATTTACAAAAAAAAAATGTATATAAGTAGTTTATCAGCCATCTTGTTACCATAACACAAGCATTAGGTTGCTTAGCTTGGGACTAGATGGCGCTGTGTGAAATGTCCAGGGATATTATTATTATTATATTTCATCGCACAATAAAAGAGTGGTACTGCTGAGTATGAGGTCATAAGTATGATTCCCATGTCGGGTAAGATGTGATTAGATGTTCCCACTCCATCATGATTTTTTCAGTAGCAACCCGAAAACTGGATTTGCGCCCCTTTGATGTCAATAAGCTCGTATCATTAAATGATAAGTTCGCCATTATATGGGACTTAACAGGCAAAATTTTCATTGACCTGCCCCCTCTGTCTATCCCTTTGGGAAATACAGGCGTGATGTTATCCGACTAATATTATAAACGTGAAAGTTTGTATGGATGGATGTTTGTTACTCTTTCACGCAAAAACTACTGAACGGATTTGAATAAAATTTGGCACACAGATAGTTTATAACCAGGATGAACAATTGAACATATACGATACTTTTTATCCTGATATTCCCACGGGATCGAAACTTATGCGGGTGAAACCGCGGAGCGCAACTAGTGTACAATATAAACATTCTATCAAAATAAAACTTAGTTAAAATCCACTCAACCGCATCTTCCGTTTCATTGGACATTGAATCAAATGTCACGGAACAATTCGCAGCAGAGGGGTAATTCTCGTAATTTTAAGAACGTTCACAGTCTGATCTGTCTCAATCTGTCAAAAATACCTCAATTTCCCTACATTTTTGACAAGTTTTTGACATTTGTTTGTCACCCAGATGAGACTGCGACTAGATTTTGAACGTTTCAAATTAAGAGAATTGGCGTTCAGATGTTTGAACTCCCACGCTGCCTAAATATTAATTAAATCAACATATATTTAAATACTTTGAACATAAAAGCAACCTTGTGTATGTCTGGCTAGTTGTTGGATATTGGTTTCCCCAGTTAGATTCAGTTCCCCAAACTGCCGCTGCCGCTGCTGTTCGTTTCAACTGCCCCGTTGGTCCTGGGTTCGACACCCGGGTCGGGCAAAGTGTTATTGAGTTTTTCCATTAGGAATTTCTTAGTAACAGCCCAGAGTTTGGAAGTTGACGGTGTGATACCCCCGTACCTCGGAAAGCACGTTAAGCCGTTGGTCCTGCGCCCGATCTGTCTCCGGTCGTGTTGGATTGCCGTCCCATCGGTCTATGAGAGTGAGGGAAGAGGGAGTGCACCTGTGTCTGCGCGTACACTTGTGCACTATAATATCTCGCGCACCGAAGGCTAAGCCCCGTTGAGATTAGCCACCGTGGCCAAAATACGGTCTGGAGGACTTTAGATTCAGTTAAGCGTTTGTTTCCTAGGAAAGCAGTTCCGTCATATTATAACGGCTGTTATGAAAATCTGACATTTTCACCAATATTTGACATTGATAAGGCGGACGTAAAGGAGAGTACGTAAAGGGGATTTGGGGAGTTTTTTGCGCCACTTCTTCTTTCCAGTGCGCTAGAAAGTCGTGAAGGGCGGGTGTTTTGGGGGACTGTCTTATGTAATTTTGACGTTCGAAAAGTGCTGATTCTCAGCCTGCTTTGAATAAATGACTTTTGATTTAAAGACACGTTATAGGTGCGCTTAGCAGAGCTTCGTTCCTTATTTTAAAGTCAGCACATTGAAGAGATGCCAGTTTCAATGAAATAGAAAGTTTTTATAATATAGGTATCACTGCTTATCAATTCAGGGATAACAGGTGTAAGGCACCTGTCCTACCGTCGGTGACTAACGAAAAGCGAGTAGCAACCAGCGACCAATGAGCAGAGAGTGCGCGACGGCGACGATGAACGATTACTTGCTGGTACCTATGCGTTTGTAACAAGCGTGAGTCTCTCAGAACGTCGCCGTCGTTGAGCGAGTACTCTCTTTGACAAAAGCAAAAAAATCAAATCAAAAGTCATTAATTCAAATTAGGCTGAGAATCAGCACTTTTCGAACGTCAAAATTACATAAGACATTCCCCCAAAACACCCGCCCTTCACGACTTTCTAGTGCACTGGAAAGAAGAAGTGGCGCAAAAAACTCCCCAAATCCCCTTTACGTGCTCTCCTTTACGTCCGCCTTATCAATGTCAAATATTGGTGAAAATGTCAGATTTTCATGACAGCATGGGCGACCAACTATTGTTATCGTGTAAGTAGTCGTTGATGGAATAAGTAGTAAGCCTTTGAACAAAGGTTGGATTTTACTTGAGCTTTAAACGCATTAAAAGGCAAGTCTAGCAAAGAAGCTACCACAAACAAGTACTTACTGGTGTGAACAGTCAGCGATCAACTATTATTTACTTACAAGGGACCTACAATCCTTTGTACGTTCCTTATTCAAAAAAACCGTTGATAACCAGTAGCTTTCTTGTCGGCGATGGGGCAGATACCTAAATAGATGCTAGTTTATAAGAAATAGTAAGTTCCTTTATCATAGATATCTCTGCTTATCCCTGCGGGGATCACAGGTGTATAGTTTACATTATAATATTATAAGTTATGTAGTTCGACATTCAAACGAACAGTTGTGGTTGCGGTGTGTCGAGGACACGCTCTAATTTGGGATTAAGCGTCACACCCGCCATATTGGTTTTAGGTAGGTACCAATATTACGTACAATTGTGTAATTTTGCACAATTTAGATTGGATTACTGTGCCATCCGGTTTACTAATAAATTTAATAATTATAACCGTGGGGACGCTTGCTAAATAATACGTATCAAACGTACTTACTTTATATAATAATTTATTGGGTAGCCAGTTATTTTTCTATATTTTAAAAGGAACGGCATTTAAAGAAAGAAAAGAAGAAGGATAAGCATTTGGTGGTTTAACCGTTAAAAAAGAACCCGACCATACATACCACAACCACACCACAATGACAACACGTGGACGGGCTTTTATTTATGGCAACAAACTAAATTTCAATGTTAAAATCGCTCTCTTAGCGTGTCGATGGCAAAACTAGATTTTTTTTTTTTTTCTTAAATTTTTTGGCCTTAAACTCAGCAACGCGGACAGCATTCGCCGACGCAGCCATTAGGTCCCCACGTGTGCAGGTGACAGGGCATGCGGTGCAAGATGGGAGATGAGGCATTGTCTGTGAAGAGACAGCGCATATACACTGGAGGTCAGAGCCTTCCATGAACCCCCACTTGTGGAGGTTATCCTAAAATCTCTATTCACCCCGTTTGACTATAGATTAGATACGGATACAAAAATCAACGGCAACATGACGAAATAAGTTACAAAAGTAATCAAACTTGTTACTAAAGTAAAAAAACTTACTTGAACATCTTGTAAAACACGGAAATCTTCGAAACGACTTTAATATCTCGCTCGTTGGTGACGGAAATAAATCAAGTTTAACAAAAAATTGTAAATAATTCGACCAACAAGTATCAATACGGGCCACGCCATTATTTATATTTAGGTACATAAAAACGAAAAATTTGATCACTAGATTTTTTTTTGTATTTTTCTACGGCATCCTTGGATAATGTTAGAAAAATCGGGTACTCACTATGGATAGGACTGCTATTAGTATCATCCCGACTCGAATGGATGCTACTCCACAGCAGCTCTCCACTTCTGGGAAAATCTCACACATGATTGTGCCTATCTATACATTTCTACAAAAAAACTGTTATTTTCATGAATAATGTGACATTTTGTAACGTAATTTTGATGGAAAATGTAAATAAAATATTTAAAATCTATATTTTAGTTCGTAAATGACGCGGTCGCCATGATATTGATACCATAAATAAAAGAAAATACTCTGTAACCATAAATTAAACATAGAGGAAGAAAGTACTATAGAGGTGCAAACTCCATACCACAAATCCAAGTTGTTATCAAGATGATACAAACCTATTAATTATAGTAAAGACCATCTTCAAACAAACATTGAAAAAAACGTTCCCAACAGTTTTGCACTACATCTACGCCCGTAGCATCTCGTAGCTGGTTACGTAGAACCTCGAAGCACACTGCTACGCAATCGAATCTTCACAATATCGTATGGGGATATTCAAACCCCGGACAGATTATATAAATATAGATAATAATAATAATATCCTTGGACATTTCACACAGCGCCATCTAGTCCCAAGCTAAGCAACCTAATGCTTGTGTTATGGTAACAAGATGGCTGATAAACTACTTATATACATTTTTTTTTTTGTAAATACATACATATTATAGATAGAAAAACACCCAGACTCGGAACAAATACATGTAGGTCATACAAATATTTGTTCCGTGCGGGAATCGAACCCGCGACACGCAGCGCAGCTGTCAATCGCTTAACCACTGCGCCAACCATGCCGTCAAAAAGATATATAGAAAATTCACTCTATTCATTCAATACTTTATCTAAATCTAGGAAGTATCTGGTTTTGTGTATCGTGTGGGTAGACTTACTCGGAATCACCAAAGAAAAGATTGTCTGGATGTTTTTTATATCTTGCTGTGTGACGTTTATTTTATCACGTATAGATATCGATACCCATAGCGTCTACGGAGTTTCGCTAGCTAATTAAATTTGACCTTGTATTTTGATCACGAGTTTATCGCAACCAAGCGTGCGTCCAGCGTAAGGTAGATTGTGACTAGCGATCGGCAAGTTCCGAATGCACGGAGAAGGAATGCGTGCGCGCATAAGTCATACGACGTGCAAAGTCACCGTTTACACGATTACACGATACAATATTATGTTTCTTGTTTGTAGTACAATAAAATGAGAGCATTATCTTAACACTGTGTACAATCCTTTCATAGTTATTTTGCATCACTGTTTAAACCATAGTGATCTTTATTACCATTCTAATAAGGTTGATGTTGGGTTGCTGCCACTGACAAGTCTGTCAAAACCATTGTGATCTTTACTCTCGTTACAGGTCGCGTCATGTAAAAAGAACGCTGGGGGAAAGTGGAGGGGGTTTGTTTGCGCATGGGTAGGGGTACACTCGCACACATAAGTACTAGGCATATTGTTTTATTTTTGAACTAGCCTTTCGCCGGCAAGCATGCGGCGCGTCACTTGCCCGCCCCGCGCCGCACCTCATACCACCAAATAGACGAGATATATCGCCAAAGCGTAGCTTGACCGCCAGCGTTCTTTTTACATGACGCAACCTGTACAATCAAATTACAGTCAGATTGTTGCTGTCAGAGGTAAAATAACTGTAAGCGGACTTGTAAACACTGTTTAGACAGTGAATCTTTTGATGTCGCTTCAAGTTATGGTACGATACAG
Source organism: Apamea anceps (assembly GCA_951799955.1). Classification (NCBI taxonomy): domain Eukaryota; kingdom Metazoa; phylum Arthropoda; class Insecta; order Lepidoptera; family Noctuidae; genus Apamea; species Apamea anceps. The sequence continues at coordinate 12,755,671 of OX637523.1, read as the reverse complement.
ACAATTAAATCCACATTTGACCCGTCTGCCTTCAAAGCAAGAGTGAACAGGCATCTTTTAGGAACCCTCGTTCCATCATAGACCTTATCCATCCGGTTAAGAACAAGCCCATTCAGCAAAAAAAAAATAAACCGTGTAAATCAACGGGGTAATAGCGTAACACACAAACACTAGCGATGTGTTTCGTTTTGACAGTTCAACAACATTCATTGCGTTATGTACGTTGTTGAGCAGACACATTTTTCGAACGTATAGAGAATCGAATATCTGTCAAAATGATTCAGGTTGTGACTAAAAAAATAAAAATGTGTGAAATATGTGTTACACAATATGGTGTAGGCCACAAGAATATTTTAACGCATAGGGGCTGATTTACAATCGACAGACAATTTTTTTTCGTAGAATAATATTGACGTCTGACAGACCCCCGTGCTGTTACCGCTCTCGCCATCGACGCCTCGGTACCGCGCGATTACGTCATCCGAGCGAAGTCTCAAGTTAACTCTTGCGGGTTGTAATTACGAATAATAATGAATTGTTTGTTTTTAATTTACGTATTATAATGAATGCTATTCATGATTGTTTAGTGAATGTTTATATTGTTAAGTGTATGGTTTGTTTGTATTCATTAGTACAAGCCATGTAAATATATTATGTAGGTCTAGACAAAAGACTCTCTAGAGTCTAGACAAAATCAAACTGGTTGCTAATATAATTGTATAATTTATTCATTTTTTTTTCCCCTGACGTTGATTTACTTTCTGTAATTACTTAAAGTCACACCCAGACTTATTACTCCTTAGTTATTTATGAAAATTGTCTACTTTTGGAATGTTTGTAAATATGTGAGCACCATGTATCTACCATTTGTATCTACCACATAGTTAATTTATATATGTCATGGTTTCATTAATCCATTTTAATTCTTTTACCTATTAACACGTTCAGTGCCGGGAGCCCTCCTGGAGGGCTCACTCAAATCCCATATGGGATGCCGGGAGCCCTCGCGGAGGGCTCATATTAAATGTACGTTTTTCTTAGCGAATACAGCATTATAAACCATGAAAATAAAATTAGTCTTATATTTTAACAAGATTTATCAGTATACTCGTTGGTTGTCAAATACAAGCATTTTTATTTTCAAAAATAATTGGGAGCTATTTCAGGGGTGGTCAACCATTTTGCGGTTACGAATTCACTAAAAATAAAAATATTTATTTTGAGATTATAAATTACGAGGAAGAGTTTAAAAATAGAAGTTTTTCAGGGTTCCGTATCAAAATGGTAAAAAAGAACACCCATGGTGCGACTTCATTTACTCTGTCTGTCCGTTCTTTTGTAACAGCTGCTTATTTCAGAAACTACTAATGCTATAGACTTGAAATTTGGAATAAATATAAATAATGCTTGTCAATGTTTATAGCAAGTGAATGAATTGAAAAAATATTACGATGCCTTTACCTACTTTGTATTTTTACCTATTTTGAATCTGCAAAAATCTTTAACATGCATAGGTTGGTACTTACAAAATCGCAAAAAGATTAAATTCAAAAGTAACATAAGCGTTTTCCCTCGTAATGACACACTGCTTTATCTAAAAACATGCATTCCTCTTACTAAATTGTTGTAAATCATTATTGTGTTCAAACATTTAAATAAAAATACAATAAATAAACGCCCAAATCCAATAGTCCATAGACAATGTACTACCACTAGAAATTATCAGTGCTAAGGCCCAAAAAATGCACATTTATTTAAAAATCAATTTGCAGCTCTATTCTGTCGTATGGTTGATCACAGTAATTCACAGTGTGATACGCGGTTGAAATGATAAGTACCTACTAGGTTATTTGCTGAATAATATTAATAATAACTGAAATCATTAATATATTACAATGACTCTTAAGTTTTATTTGTTTGAAAATATTATGACTATTCTGTAAAAACATGACGTTTTCCAGCAAATTGTAATATATATTGATAAAAATATGTTAGTAATTTCTGCTAATTTTGTTCGATTTTCGTTATGATATCTTTCTTCTATCCAATCTCAGCGTCTACATTTAATTTCAAAACGAGAGTAGGTACCTAGTGTCTCAACAATTTTGGACACAGCATCAGCTCATCTCTAATTAATTGTATTATCTTCGGAACGGAACAAGTAACTATTCGAAGTAACATGAAAGAAAGACATAGATCAGAAGGCCAATTCTCGTAATTTAAAACGTTCAAAATTTTGTCGCAGTCTCATATCGGCAACAAACATATGTCAAAAACTTGTCAAAATGTAGGAAAATTAGAAGTATTTTTTGACAGATTGAGACTGAGACCAGACTGTGAAAGTTCTTAAAATTACGAGAATTGCCCATACTTCTCTACATACACGTCGTTTGGTGTGAATTTTTGTCCTCTATGATTTCTGACAGCAATCACCTACATCATATTTATTCTGGCAGAATAGCTCATCGTATTAAGGTCAGCAGAAAAAAAAACGTGTTGAAAAGAGCCAGTATTTTGCATACCGCCTGCTTACACAGAGCATTTTTCGTGATGGCTAACCTTTAATTTTGCCATATTAATATACGCTGGTGCATATTTTGTTTTCAAATTTAATGTCCCCGTTGAAATATGCAATGCAATTGTAATAAAAAAGCTTAAAAAAATATATGTAAAAAAATTGCGTTAAATAAACGGCTATTTCAAAAGACTAGGATCCTAATTCGTAAAAATGAAAATTTAGTGGAAATATATTTTGAAATTCGAGTTTCTCGTTCCCGCGATTTATTTTAGGTACCTATTGCTGCTTTTGTTTAACAGTTGGTGAATCATGAGCGGCAAGTAATTATGTAATAGATCACTAAACGTTATGTACGTTATGTAATCAAAACGTAATTATTTTGTAACAGCTTATTTTACAGAATAATTACGTTTTGATTACATAAAAAACAACTAATATTCCATAATGTACCTAATTGTTTGTTGTTCCTATTCAATACAATAAAAAATTATTACATTGCGTGAAAATTTCAGAAAGGTTGGACACCCCTGTCTCGGGATCAAAGCGAGCGATCATACTTTTTCTTAGTTTTTAATATTTCAATATTTCACGTCTCCACCCCACTAGTACATGTAAATACCCCCAGGGATACTAAATATAGCAATAAGACATTGTAAAAACACTATTTTACTTCGTTTTACAGTGTTTTATAATACGGTTTATAACCTAATGCCGCCGACCCTCCTCGAGGGCTCACTTTAGCGCAAACGTAATGCCGGTGACCCCCCTGGAGGGTCCACTTGCAATATGTATGGCGGCATCCAGCATGAGCTCTATGAAAAGTGGGTGGAGTCGAAAGTGTTATGGTATAGTAATTTTATTTCTAGGTGCACGTCTTCACATATAATTATATAATGAATGAACGCAAAATATTGTAAAACATTTTAAAAGAGTAACGGTGGAGTTTCTTGCCCATTCTTCTCCATATGAAACCAACCTTTTGGAAGGGGCGACTAGAATCAATTTTATTTTATTTTTGACGTTCAAAAGTGCCTTTTATGTGCCTATTTGAAATAAATGATTTGACTTTGACTTAGGTAAATATTGCAAGTATAATGCAAGTCATCCCTTCCCTAAACTTACGCTATTGTAGTAAGTATAAGTTACTTATTGCAAACTTAAACTTGTGTACTGGTGTCTTATGAATGCTCCTTACGAGTTATCCATACTAATATTATAATTTCGAAAGTAACTCGTGTCTCTATGTAACCTTTTCACGCCTAAACCACAGAACGGATTTCGATAAAATTTGGCAAGGATAAAAGAAGGCTTTTTGTCCTGGTAGCACGTTCCTGTAAGATAATTTCCGACATCCACACGGGCAAAGCCTCGGGCAGAAGGAAGCTAGTTTTCAATAATGAAACTCCAGAAAATTCAAACACTTTATTGACAAGACCAACATACAACAAACTAGTTCCAAAATCACGGATCACACTCAAAACCAATTTGGAGTCAAAACACGTTCAGATTACAATGTCACTACTTGAGAGGAACTTAAGTGACATCCTGAGACTGTTCGTCACGATTAAGAAGTACACCGTCACTGAAAAAGTAAATAAAATCATAAACATTCTCGATAGCTCATGATATTTCATGAGCTGTTCTTAATCACTAGGCTATCACATTACTTCTCATGCATGAGGTTGTGCGTTCAAATCTGGGCAGGTAAACATCAAAATCAAAAGTAATTTATTCAAATTAGGCTGAGAACTTTACAAACGTAAAAATTACAAAAGACAGTCCCCCAATATGTCCTTCATCACTTCCTAGTGCTTTCGCTGGGAAGAAGGAGTGGCGCAACAAACTCCTCAGCAGCACAATTTCAGCAGACTTTATCAATTCAAGTTTATGTAGGACATCACTGACATCGGTGAAGGAAAACATCGTGAGGAAACCAGCCGATCGATTCTGTAAAAATCTCACCGTGAAAAGTTAGGTGAAGAGAGCTTAGAGTGAGCTGTCAATAGTGTACATCCCTAGCATTAATTGGAATGGCAGCTCACTCCACGCTCCCTTCACCAAAGTTTTCACGGTGAGATATGGTTACATCGCACCGCTGGACTTATAATAATAATATCATTTATTTCGGACAATGTCCATATTTGGTTAGTAATACAAATTGCTTAAGAACTAGGTATGTTAGTAAAGGAAAAAAAAAAGTGTTACAATAATTAAATTAATACAATAATTAACAATTAACCAATGAATTAACGTTAGTCAATTGCCATCATTACATTTGTTACATAATGTATATGCAGGGTCAGTTATACATTTGACACTATTACTACTACACTACTACACACTATTACACTACTTATAAATGATATGTTAAATTAATTCACATATATTATTATTATTCATCTGGTTAGACTGGAAGCCAACCCCAACTTGGCTGGGAAAAGGCTAGGCAGATGATATATTATTATTTATTTATTTATTTTGTATTTGTTTGTTTCTTTAATGTTCTATGTTTTGTCTCATCATCACCCTAAGGTTGACTGATAGAAAATGCCTCAGGCATTAAGTCCACCTTTGTACAGTACTTTTTTTACTTGTACAGACGCCAGCAGGTCAAGCTACCCGCAACTGTCAAATTTTCCCAATCAACCTTGAACTTTAATGCTTTAGCGATAAAGTTGAAAATTTATTAAAGAAATTTGACAGATTGTAGTAGCTTGATGTGCTGGCGTCTGTACATAAAGTTTTTATAAAAAAAATATAAGTCAGATATCTCTATCCGTCTTGAGCAAGCGTGGTGATGCTCAGGCATTCTCTGTATGAGAAGAGCCTTTGCACTGCAGTGGTTAAAGCTGACAAGTTTGTTTATTTGTTTGTTTACGCACTAATCTCTGGAACTACCGGATTTGATTTTTTTTTGCATTTTATATCTCAATTTTTGAGGAAGGCTATAGGCTACTTGACTTAAAAGTCCTACCTTAGGAGCCGAGCAAAAACAAAAAAAAGTCACAAAGAACGCTAAGCGAAACCGCAGTAATAGGGCGATGCGATGCGACCCACCCGGACCGGGTGAACAAGAATTTTCACGCGGACGAGGTCGTAGGCAGAAGCTAGCCCTGTCCATTAGGTTAACCGTTTTTTGACAGCTGTCTTAGAACGTACATATTCCAGATTACGTAAAAGTTAACTTTAAAATGCGTAATAAAATAAATATATTAACTGCCTTATCTTATTGAATTATCTTATTTGTGGTTTCTTCCAGACATTATAATACCGTACGTGTATCAATCAATGTATTGTGTGGTGCTGCAATCACTAATTTCATCTGTCAAAAAACGGATTATCAAATGGACAGGTTATAGTAGAGTTATATTTTAAAATAATGCTATTCTTGTCGTATTAACGCAAAAAAGGTATAAATAAATAAAAGATTAAAGACTCACACAAAACAATGACTACGATTAAGCCACACAAGACACTGCCGGCAACAATACAGTTAGCGTGAACAAAGAAGCAGAATATGGCTAGTGCAAAAAAAAGCAGCACCATAGTCGCACTGTATACTAATGCGCCCCACTGATATATCTCTATCAGCACCGGTATATTCTGGAAAAGAAAAACATGTTATTACAAAGATTTATCGAGAACAAGCCGTTAACCCAATGGGATTTCTCATCGGCAGAAATGACGAACTTCCATACAAACTTTCACCCCCTATTTAACCCTTTTTAAATCTAATTTAACTAGCCTGTATTGTCCCACTGCAGGGCACGACGGCACGGTTGGCGCAGTAGTTAAGCGATTGACTGCTGCGCTGCGTGTCGCGGGTTCGATTCTCGCACGGAACAAATATTTGTATGACCTACAAGTAGTTGTTCCGGGTCTGGCTGTTTGTGTATGTGAGTTTAAATGTTTGTAAACGCACCCACGATACAGGAGTAATTCCTAGTGTGGGGCAACGTTTTTATTTAAAAAAAAAAGGCCTATTTCTCCCTTTTTCACATAATTCTGTCTTTTGCGAGTCCCTACGGTAGGGGTCTAGCTCGTCCCGCCATCTTCGTCTCGGTCTGCCGCGATGGCGTCGTGCGTTTAGTGGGACCCAATCGGCGGTTCTCTTATCCCAATTGTCATTTGACATGCGGCAGACATGTCCGGCCTAGTCCCACTTAAGTTAACCCCTTTAGGGGAAGTTTTCAAAAAAATCTTCCTTGTTACTCATTTTCGTTATGAAAGGAAACTTTGCGCAAAATTTCATGTTGTTAGACCCAGCAGTTCAGGCTGTGCTATGTCTGTCAGTAATTCAAGATTTCATTAAGTACAGTAGGCTAAAATGCAGCACTATTTTATTTGACAGGTATTTGCGCCATTGACAAGTTCCAGGGACTTAGCACACCTCGGACGCAAAAGTAATGATGGGGAATCGCGTAAAGAATCCCACTAAGAAAAATCACTACATTATGTCACAATTCGAGTGAACATCATGAGAGTCAATCGAATTATAGCAACCGGAGCAAAATGTCGTCGCTTTCGACTTAGTTAATTCAGTTTAGATCTACTTCGAACCTGTTAGATTAGTATTTTCGTAAAAACAACATCCATTTTACAAAAAAAAAAAAACTTGAGAGGTGTCAAGGGACACCCGGATGGAACGAAGTTCAAAGAGAGAGAGAGAGAGAGACAGACAGAGAAACACGCGCACGCCGCACGGCTTACAACTATAGCAAAAAGTTTTGGTCTTAATTTTTTCCGTCTAGCCCCCTTTCGCAACGCGCGATAAGGAACTTCGTTCCAAAAATAAGTTTCGCTTTATAAACTTGTCAACTGCCACAGATACATGCGAAACAAACGCGGCACCGCAACGAAATAGCTAGCTGAACGGTGCTGCAACTAGCTTTCAAGCAGATCTGCGAAATCACACAGGAAAGAGATAGAGTCATATTAAAATCTGTGCCAGGCAGTTTCGCTCCTGTTTCGCTTGTCGTACAACGGAGAAGTCATGACGGAAATACTGCGGTTTCGCTGGTATGCTTTCGCGGTGGATATGTGAAAGAATGCCCACTCTTAAAACTTTTATAATTAATATAATTTTTCTTACACAGCAAGAACCAATAAGAAGTAATGCGCTAGCAAGACAAAGCATGATTGAGGCCATGCCAAGCGTCATCTGCGCCACCGTCTCTGTTAACTCACTATAATTTGAAAGCACCGGGTTCATATCCCAGAAGCCAGGCGTCTGGCTTACATTTGGGGCAAACAATACGCCAACCACCTGAAAAAGAATTAAAGATATTCACCAAAAATTTTAAGAAGAAAAGAAGCTGTATATACCATCAAGGGTACAAGAGAAAAAAAGATGAATAAATATGTTTATACAGGCATGAGAAACAGGGTGTAAAGTTTGCTCATTCTCCGTAGAAAAGGGAAGATACTCCGACCAGACGGGTGTTGTTTCTGATAGGCTACTCCCGACGATTGATGTTTTTTTTAAGGCTGTTTACACCGTTTTAGGGCATCAAACATTCGTCCGCTTCACTGTCAACAGGAAAAGTGCCCAAAATGCTGGCAACACTGCCACATTTTATACAAACTGTAACCATGAATTCAGCACAGTCTTAAAATAACTTATAAAGGCTGGTTATCTTTTAAATTATGTTAAATATAATCTTCTATATTTGTAAATCAAGAGTTTTACATTTTTAGCAGTCATGCCACTGCACTGTACATCTAACTATACACCGTGTTCTCGGCGATATACATAAACTTCGACCAGATGTTCGGACCATGGAAATAAGCATTTTTCATTATGGAAACATTATTGAATTCTTATTTTTTATTTTCTGTTAATTTTCATACAAACTATTGGATGATTTACGTCAAGGTATTCTTGACGTAAATCATCCGATATGCATGCCTCTTTATCTCTTTATCCGAAGCATTTCATAGATTTATCATTTTAATTTCACTAAGCGGCAACATAGGCCAAATTAAGACCCTTTCTTACTGCATAGCTCAATTAAATTTCATTAAATGAGATTAAAAATATCTTTGTAACGAACCCTTTTTAAGTACTACTTCCTTTGTTAGATTTGATTTGTAAAAGCTATAGAAGCGTTTGCCAAAGTTTATTGATAACGTGAAGAACACGGTGTATATACAGGATAATTTTTTATTCAGTGCGTAAATTTTTACAGGGTGTTCTACCCATGAATATGAACAACATTCACTATGGGACCATCTCTGAAATCACGAAAAAAAAATCAGCAGATTCATACATTTTGGCCGAGTAGGTATTGAACTTTTATAAGAAACAGCTGATTTTTTTTTGTGATTTCAGAGATGGTCCCATAGTGAAAGTTGTTCATATTCATGGGTAGAACACCCTGTGAAAATTTACGCACTGAATAAAAATTTATCCTGTATATACTATACCTTTTAAATTATGTAAATATTGTATTCCATGATTTTAATAAATAATTTATACAGTCAGTTTTTAGCAGTCACGGCACTGGACTATACATCTGACTATATAATATATAATTATTACAGAAAAATGAGTAAGGTACGTACGAATGAAAAGATGGCTATCAACACACATCCAGCCCTAAGGAAACAGCAGAAACAACAGCTTATAACTGTCGGCAATTTGTCCATGAACTTCATTTTGTTCGGTTTTTATCACACTATACATCTGAAATGATTTAAAAACTCATTGAATTTACATTATCCAAAGCTTTATATTTGGTATGACAGGTTCATTTTGATAGATTTTTGACGCGAGAGGATTTTTTCTTCTGTCATACAAGAATGATAACTATGCGGTTACACAAAGGAGTTTTTTGTTTCATGACGAATGAGTAATTATGCCTTCTTTTTAAAGTGTGGGAAGTCTTATCAAAAGAATGAGCTTATGGCAATGACCCATATAGGCCGCAGCAAGGACAACCTATACAAGGAGGGGTTCATGGACGGTTCAACCTCCGATGTGTATGCGGCGTCTTTGCACAGACAATGACTAAACCTCCAATATTGCACCGCATGCCCTGTCACCTGCACACATGAGGACCTAATGGCTGCGTCAGCGTACGGTATTCGCGTTGTTGAATTTTGGACAAAACAAATATAAAAATCTATATCTTATCTTGTAATTTTTTCCATTAAGAGAGCTCTTGGCTAAATAATCACAGCCACATGGGTCGGTCGAAAGTTAAGCTACTTGCTGAGGTGGGTCCGTGTATGGGTGACCAACTGACCATCCATTACATATCAGACCCCTACGTGTCTCGGAAAGCACGTTTAGATTTCCGGTCCTGACTGTAATTTGCAGATCTATGGCAGTTGTAACCAGAAGCCCAAACCAAAAGTCACAACCAGCCCTACAAAAGGGTAGCGTGTTATCCAGTAACCAGCTTGTGGAATTTGTGGCGGTCAGATAGTCAGTCGTTCCATGTAAAATACTGGTATTCAGCTCCATCCAGTTGGACTGGAAGCCGACCCCAACGTAATTGTGTTAAGACTAGGCAGATTGATCGATATGCAAAAATTGCATCTAGGATCCAAGCCTATCCTGGAAGCAATTTTTGCCTTGCTTATAAAATTCAATAAAACTAAGTCGTGGCAAAAAGTGAGTTCAAAAAAGACATATAACACGACAATGATGACTCTCATCCTAAATGACAATGTTATCAAATTCTGTACAATGAGTGGTCCACAATTGACAAATTAAGGTCTAGAGTCAAATGAAACTTTGGAAGAGTGGAGTGAAGAACTCTTTCACAAAGACAAATAATTAAAAAGTAAATTTGCGAACACAAGTCCAGTTTGAAAATTTGGAAATAATTAAACAATCATTCTTGAAAAGGTAGAATTAATGATGTTTTGAAGAATTATGTTGGTTATGTTTTAATTTCTTCAATACATAATAATGAAATAACTAGGTAGATATTTTAAAATACAGATCTAATACCGGGTGGCATACATCGAAGCGCAACCTGTAATGAATTCAGCACATGATTTTAGACCCCTTAGCGTAGAATTTTTTTGTCTGTTAACAAAAAAAAAAACTGCTGTTTCATAGGAAAATGCAATACCTACGCGGTCAAAATGTATAGAACAGCTAGCTTTTTTTTTTAATAACCGATGAAATCTATCGACGTGAGGGTGTTTAGAATCATGTGCTGAATCCATGGTAACAGGGCCCGTATTCCCGTAATATAAAACGTTCAAAATCTAGTCGCAGTCTCATCTCGGCGACAAACAAATGTCAAAAACTTGTCAAAATGTAGGGAAATTAGAGGTATTTTTGACAGATTGAGACTGAGATCAGACTGTGAACGTTCTTAAAATTACGAGAATTACCCCACAGGTTGCGCGTCGGTGTCATGCCACCCTGTATTATTCTCAGATTCTAATAAATTTATAAACAGGATCTTTTCAAATAAATTGGCGAAACTTTGCAAATGTATTAATTAGTAGGTATATTTTTTTAAATGCTGAACGGACCTGCCCTTGACCTCGATCATTATGATGGAGCGAGGGTGCCCAGAAGAAGCCTGTTCACTCTTGCTTTAAAGGATTAAATGTAGAAGGGAACACAGACACTGGCAGAGAATTCCATTCTTTGACTGTGCGCATAATAAATGTGGAGAATCGATGAGTAAATTCTTCCATATTCGTGTTAACAATGTATTGATCAGCATTTACACCATTATTGTATACAGTGGCCTCCAAAAGTTGGTTGACATTTTTTCACTTCAGCTGTGACACACCACATAAAAAAAAACAAAGAAAAAAAGTTCTAGTGACACACCACATAAAGAAAAAAAATCCTCCATTTTCTCATATTTTTTTTTAATCCAAATTATTGAACTGCTATAACGTTTTTATTGACGAATTCAGCTACCTCTGACTTATCATGAAAAATAATCAAGTAAACCTGTTTATTTTTTAAATCATAATATATGGAAAAATGTCAAGTAACTTTTGGAGGGCACTGTAGGTATTATTACAACATTTACATGATCCTTTATCATTCTTTCGGATTCAAAATACATGGTGTGAAATTGTATCCTAATCCCAGATCCTACCTGTGTCTTGAATTAAGGTCAGGTATAAATAATTGCCTCCCTGCCAAAGTGGTCGTCAAACACAGGTAGTGAAGTACCCTCCGTTACACCTTAGTTGTTCATTTTGATATCATCCACATCCCTCCTAGGGTCTACACTCAACAGGCTAAATGCCTCATTTACATTTAGAGATTCATCAAAATTATGTCAGCGTAGCTATGAAGATTTTGTTTAGACGGGCTACTTTTTTGTCGCAGTAAATGGTAGTTTTATACTGTTCTGTATGTTTACCGCGGAACATAAACATATAGATGATAGAAATGTGAAGAAGAAGTGAGAGTGTGTATGTGTGTGTGGAAGTGTTATTTGTATTTTCTGTTAGATTTTTTTTGTCGAATTTTTTAATCGAAGCTGGAAGTTAAGGCATTAATTGTGATTTTCTGATCGCTTTTCTCTTCAACCGTTGCAGTTGATAATACGGCCAAAATAATTGTTGTAGTGGTTGTCTCCAATTTTTTTAATAGAAACACGTCCTAATATGCCCTCGATTAATTTTTTTGCATTTGTTTGTCTCTTTAATTAACCATTTGAAAACAAATAGCACATGTTCATTTCGAACGCTGTTGTCTTCCTTATCTAAGTTTCTTAGAAAAAAGTATTTTTAATAGATCGAAAAAAAAACTAATTTTTCTGCGGCGCATGTCCTTTTAATAATTCAAAAACAACCATTTTTTCTGAGGCGCAAGCCACATTATTCCGCCTGAAATGTATAGGGTTTGCTTGTAAAGGTGAATGATATGAAACCCATACTATCTAATGGAACAGGTCTGTCATCTTACGTCTAATAAAACTTGCGAATTTGTGGATTGTAATTATGTACTGGGTATGGGTACAAGGAGAGATATGTTCAGCTGTGGGTGAACTCGGGCTGTGGACAATGACGATAATGAATTATCTACTATGAAATTGGGTGGCAGGAAAGCTCGTTAAGCCGTTGGTCCCAACTGTCATTTGTGTTTCTTTAACGCTCGTTGCGGGTCGTCATAAACCCTAAAGTCTGACTACCAATCTTACCAGAAGGATATCGTATGTATAACCTAGTAACTGGGTTGTGGAGGTCAGATAGGCAGTCGCTCCGTGTAAAATACTGGTATTCAGCTGCATCCAGTTAGACTGGAAGCCGACCTCAACATAGTTGGGAAAAGGCTAGGCAGATGATGATGAATGTATCATCCACCCGAACAAAAAAACTCATCATATTTTCGAAACAAATCGAAATCGCCGGTCTGCAGCCCCAGTCCAGCCCTAAGGCATGATTCTCCACCAATTTGCATTCAAATAGGTCGTAACTAACGCTCCCTGAATATTAATAATTATCAACCATCCCATCTTAGTTCAGATATCTTAAAATTTGCATTGCAATCTTAACAAATGAAGGGCCTATTGTGGACTCGTCAAGGTTTTATTATTTATTACAGGATGACATTATAATAGGAGATGCAGTGACTGTTACATAATAATCATTGTAAATTGTAATTTCCAAATCTAAATTATTGAAAAAATCGTGTAATTATCGCCATCGCAAACTATGTTATTGCCTTCAAGTAGACACGAATTATCGTCGATACAGATATTTTTTTTTTTAATTTTGAAATCTATTATGATAATTAAAGTATCAATTTTAGCGCATGTCCGATAAGCAATCCATTCATCGCTGAGTTTACAACATGAGGCAAGTTGGCAACGCGTTGAACTAGATTTACCTTTTTTGACCATTCAGGCCTACGAATAAAAGTGATCGCGACGACGACATTGACAAATCGCTCGCCTACGGACACGTTCTGCATCCCTTTCCTTAATGACATGCTCTAAATTTACTTTATAACACGTTGAATTATATTAATTAACAAAATATTTATAAAATATTTTTTTTTTATATAATTTATTAAATATTTTTTTTTAATTAATATATTTTTTTTAAATAATAATATGTACACGTATATAAAAAGGGGGGGGGGGAATAATCAAAGGGCATCAAACAATTCTTCCACATCGCTGTCAATGGGAAACGTGCCCAAAAGACTGGCAGCATTGCCACGTTGTATGGCAATGCAGATTCTTTGGTAAAAAAATTGGCCAGCCCTCTGTCGTTGAATTAGATATTTTAATTAGTTGGACCTATTCAATTTTATCCTATATACCTGTCATAGATGTGATTCTCATAGGTATATAAGGTATAGGAGTACTCACAGGAGTAATAACTCTGGGTCTTGGAAAGAGATTAATAGCTAACTCCTGTCTTATCCTTGAAATATTAAACTCAGTATGCTAGAAAATTACGTCTCCTGTTTCGCTGTAGAGCAAAGGCCTCGTCAGTTAGCGATTTCAAATAAGGCAAATCTTCCACATTATTTTTAGATTTGTTGTAAAAACTCCTTAACTCTCATTCTTGGTTCATTATTGGTCTTAGCTTAGTAGTTATCTATACAATATACATACAAATAAATAAAATTAAAGTGTCTGTTCATAATGTTAAAATAACAGCTTATTACTAAGTGCATAATTATGAAAATTTATAAGAAAAACATGATTTTTAAAAGTTAAAATATTGTCACATGATCAACTTTTAACGTGACACTACGGGGTTTGGTGTTATTTATTATGTTTTCAATTTGCATTGATGTCAGCTATCGATTAATGAGGGCTTAATACGTGGCCGCCATTTTGGTAAAAAAAAAACAAATTGGCGGACTGGTAGGTATGCCACAGATCTTCAAACCCCAAATATATGAGATTTTCCAACCCGCACTGAGGCCGCATGGTGGATTACAGCCCATTATCTCCCACAGAGAGGAGGCCTGTATCCCAGCAGTGGGAACATCACAGGCTGATTATATTGATGATGAAATAAGATTTAACATACACAACACATCACCAGCCATCTTTATATTCGACAGAATACTTCTACTTATCCACAAGCATCATAAATACTACTTACATACACATTAAAATTGCTTCAACCATAATCATAAAAACTCCGTCGACAAAGCACTTAAAAATATCTTTAGCAGTATAATAATGCGTCCATTTTGTACTAAACACCTGCACTCAAATTGTGGCTGTAAACAGGCTATAAAATAGTTATTAACTGGCTTATAGTCTCGGCTTTGTTCGTGAAAATTCTAGCAACGTAACTGCAATCTTTTGTTTGATTTTCTTTAGATAGAAAAGTTAGTTTGACATTATTTTGAATCATTGTTGAAGGTCCGTGGCATGGGTAACGGGATCGTCCGAAAGGGTTACCGCTGCCCTAGAACATAAAGGGCTAAGGAAGGAACACGGGTGGGTTTTAGTCAGTAAGAGTGTGACACTCCCTTCCGCTACACCCAGAGCGGGAGGGGTCATTTGATGATTTCCAATCCTGAAAAAAAAAAAGGTCCTTGGCATACCTTTACCAACCAACCTACTTGTGCGCCATAGATGTTTCATTATTTTAAATATTCAAAGTTAATATTTAAAATATCTATGCAACAAGATGTAAGCAAGTTCAAAAAAATATGGATGTCACGGTATCAACTTTGAACGGTTTCATGCGTGGCCGCCATTTTGAAAAAACCTAGGTAGATATGCCAGGCTCCATATAAAATCTTCAATCCCCAAATGATTAAACTCACATTTTTTCATGAATAAATTAATTCCTTCTTCAGGGATCAAAATGCTCTGGCATTGTGTAAAAACCAGCGGGATAGTTGTGTATCACATTAACAATACAACCCGCACTGCGCCCGCGTGGTGGATTATGGCTTCTCTCACAAAGAGGGAACGTTTTAGGCTGATTATGTTTATGCAACACTAGTAATTAATTGCAATGTCTTACATATTGATATAAGGTGATTTTTTTCAAATATATAGAATTTACATATGTACGGAAAACCCCAATAACCTGGGAATCAACCTTCCTGGGCTTGGAATTTTTAGTAGCAGCCCGGAGTCTATATTTGTCCCCGGTTGGTGGCAATAGGCTTGCCCGAGGCGAAATGTGGGTGTACTATAACAACCCCTCTGCCTAACCCTTCGGTGAACACAGGCGTAATGTTATGTGAATCCTATTGTATACAGCGCATACGGTGTACACTTTTTTCATCAAAATAATTAAAGCTTAAACCTTTAGCGGTATCTACAACGACACACGCGAACAACGCGTCATACTGACGTCACGCAAATCCTGCATCTCGCAAGCAGAGTTTACCGCGCAATTAGCATAGATACAATTTCCCAACATCAATCGTTGGCCAGACACAACACCCGTCTGGTCGGAGGACCCTTCCTTCTCTATGGAGGATGAGTGAACTTTACTCCCTGTTCCTAATACCTCCAAAAACCAATAATCCATTCCATTCACTTTGATATAAAAAGCCCTCATTCTCTAAAATCATATTACCCCTTACATGCAAATGAACAAAACAGAGGCAGTAATTAGGGGTCTCTCTTCAAATGACATACACAATACCGAACCCTATTCCTTTGGATCAAAGTTCAGTTTAGCAATGTCAGTTTCACCCAATTATGCTGGGACCACAGGTGGTAGTTCTTGCTAATTTGCGGTTACACAGCCGTTCATGCAAAGCCTATCTTTGTCTTGATTTATGTCAGACACTGAGGCAGGTTTAGTCTTTTGCTTTGATTTGATTTGCTTAATTAGTTTGTGGGCAGTTTTGGGAGAGAAAATCGTAAAGTGCTGTAAAGTAAAGTAAAGAAAATCGTAAACTTACGAATAATTAAGCGTTTTGTGATTCAGTTTATCGTCATTCAGGTTTATTCTACATGGATGGAGGGCATTGCTGGCCCAGTGACAACGGCCGTGACTTACGAGTTGTCAAGGGCTCGAACCCCAGCCAGGCACTATTATTATTATTATTATAGCCTCTTTATTTCCACATGCATAAAATAAAAAATATAATACAATTCATATCATGATTATAAATTACTATCGCATAACAGATACTTTCTAAATTAATAAAATAATTACTTTCCTACATAAATAGATTTCTAAAATATTAAATATTTTTTAAAATAATTCACAATTACATTTAAATATTTCCATATGGACCCCTCAGCGGGTGGAGGCCTCCCCCATTTTGTTCCACGTTTGTCTGTCCTTTGCCTTTGTGATCCAATTTTCACCGGCTTTTCTTATTATTTCATCGACCCATTTTTATTTCGGTCTACCTCTTTTCCTTTTGTTTGGTGGTCCTTGCCAAGTAGTTACTCTCTGTGTCCATTTTTCCTTGTCCATACGTGCAATATGACCCGCCCATTTCCATTTTTGTTTTTGAGAATGTTCCAAAGCATCTATTTTTGTGGTTTTCCTTATTTCTGTGTTTCTTTTTCTATGTTTTCTTTGTATGTTTAGTATGCTCCTTTCCATCGCTCTCTGGCATACTTGTATTCTGTTTTTAGTATTATTATTGTATATCCATGTTTGGCAGCCATAGGTAAGACAAGGTAATAGGCATGAGTCCATTACCTTTTTCTTGAGATTTATAGGGAGTTTAGATTTTAGGGTTTCTTTATTGCTCCAGAATTTGTTCCAGGTTATGTTCACTCGTCTTTTAACCTCATCTTCGTGTCTTGTCTTAGAAAAAGATATTTGTTGTCCTAGGTAAACATAGCTTTGAACATATTCTAATGTATTGTTACTGACCCGTATTGGAATAATATGGTAGTTCGTCATGACTTTAGTCTTGGTAGCATTCAATTCTAGGCCGATCTTAATGCTTACATCATTTAGCTCATTAATCATTACCTGTAATTGAGATGCTGTTTCAGAGAAGAGTACGATGTCATCCGCAAATCTAAGGTTGCTGAGGCGTTTCCCATTTATATGAATTCCTTTCTTTTCCCAGTTCAGAGTTTTCATTATGCTTTGAAGCACAGTTATAAAAATTCCAGGTGACAGGGGGTCACCCTGTCTGACGCCTCTACAAATGTTTATTTCAGGGCCTTGCCTCTCTAATTTTACCCGGCTTTTGCTTTTGTAGTAAATGTCTTTTATAAGATCTATAGTCTCCGATGGTATTTCGCACTCATGTAGAGCTTTCCACATGCTCTGATGTGATATAGAGTCGAAGGCTTTGGCGTAGTCGATAAAAGCCAGGTAGAGTGGTCTATTGTGCTCTGTATACTTCTCTATAATCAAATTTAAAGTGTGGATGTGATCTGTTGTAGAGAAGTTTTTCCTAAAACCTGCTTGCTCCGTCGGTTGAAACTTTTCTATGAACATCGATAAACGATCCTCAAGACATGAAGCAAATAATTTGTACATATTTGGTTGTAGGCTTATTGGTCGGTAGTTTCCAATATCGGCAGGATCACCTTTCTTATAAAGTAAAATTATGTCCGATTTCGCCCATTCTTTCGGTATAGCTCTGTCATTTAGAATCTTTCAATTCAGCCAGGCACTATACTTTGTGTAAATTATTTCATCACCACTGCCCTCAAAACGGTGAAGGAAAACATCGTGAGGAAACCGGCATCTCTTATAACAAAAAATCCAAAAATTAGAAGACATGTGACATAGACCCGCCCTGGGCCCGCGTGGTGGATGACCTACTCCCTCTCACAGAAAGGAGGCCTATGTCCCAGCAGTGGGTACATTAATAATAATAATAATATCCCTGGACATTTCACACAGCGCCATCTAGTCCCAAGCTAAGCAACCTAATGCTTGTGTTATGGTAACAAGATGGCTGATAAACTACTTATATACATTTTTTTTTTTTTTGTAAATTATTTATTATTATAGATAGAAAAACACCCAGACTCGGAACAAATACATGTAGGTCATACAAATATTTGTTCCGTGCGGGAATCGAACCCGCGACACGCAGCGCAGCAGTCAATCGCTTAACCACTGCGCCAACCGTGCCGTCAACATTATAAGCTGATTATGCTTAGGCTACTTATGAATAATTAATTACGACGCGGTTGGCGCATTGGCTGAGCGATCAACTGCTGCGCTGCGTGTCGCGGGTTCGATTCCCGCACGGAACAAATATTTGTATTGCCTACAGAAGGCCAATTCTCGTAATTTAAAACGTTCAAAATCTAGTCGCAGTCTCATCTCGGCGACAAACAATTGTCAAAAACTTGTCAAAATGTAGGGAAATTAGAGGTATTTTTGACAGATTGAGACAGAGATCAGACTGTGAACGTTCTTAAAATTACGAGAATTACCCCTCAGGTAGTTGTTCCGGGTCTGGCTGTTTGTGTATGTGAGTTTAAATGTTTGTGAACGCACCCACGATACAGGAGTAATTACTAGTGTGGGGCAAAGTTTAAAAAAAAATTAAGCATTTTGTGATTCGGTTTATCGTCATTCAAGTCCATTCTACTTGGACAGAAAACCGTACCTCTGGTCTTGTAATTAGTACTGTAAACGTGCTTACTTTATTTTTCCAGAACCTTTCGGGATGTCGCGATCGCAGGAGCTGGCGTTCTGTTGTTCCTGCCAAGTCAAAAAGGCGTCAGTATATGTATAATTATGTATGTATTTATGTAGAAAGTCTGAATGTGGCACCGGGAAATGAAAAGTTGTGTGGAGATCGGTTGTCATGTCATGGTATGTGTTACGGAGAAATGAGGAAAATATCGTGAGGAAAGTTTTGAGTATGAATGTCAATGGCTATATGAGTAGGGGAAGACCAAAGAAACGATGGATGGAATGTGTGAATGATGATATGGTTAGAAAGGGGGTGACTACCGAGATGACGACTAATAGAGAAGTAGGGGAAAAAAAAGACATGTTGCGCCGACCTCAAATAAATTGGCATAAGGGCAGGAGAATGGTGATATACTTATGTAAGTACCTATATGTATGTGTAAAAAAAAAATATTTTACATGTGGAAACATAAACAAACAGTAATATTCACTTTAACCTTTAACGCTTACATAGCAATCGCTAAGTAATCGCTTATCATGTAACCCTTTTGTAAAGTTCCATTTAAAATTAGAATTTGCTATTATTACGAACGATTAATTATAATTAAAACCAAAATACCGACTCCGCATCAAGGCTACAAACTTTTAAAATGAACTAAAATATTGCTAAAGTTCTCTTAGATAGCAATTACGTGCGGTCCCTAGATATAATCTTTGGGCCACCTCTGTCAAAAGTTACCCAAGTTATAGCTGGTTATAACTGTTGACTAATTAATGAAGATAAGCTTCTCTGTCTTAGTTTTGTTAATCAGGATAATCTGAAATTAAAGTTTTGGGTAAGCCTGATTTTATTACACCTACAGGGTGACTTGTAATTTGACGTATTCCTTTCAGGACGTGATAGTACTACCCATTTGCAACAATTACGTCATTCGGCTGAAATAATGATGATGATGACGTTTAGAGAAAGGTTTTACTAGTTTAGTGACGAAAGCTGGGATTTAAAAAAAAAATTGCAATATCATTTTTGGCGCAGCCGTGAGGCACGCTTTTTATGTTTTTTATGTAATCTTTTTTTTTTGTTTGTTTTTATCTGATGTATGTATCTGGTGTATTGTGTGTCTTTTAGTTTGTGCTAAATAAATGTATTTTCTTTCTTTCTTTCACATCTCTGGGAAAGCTGTAAAGGGGTCTTCCGAAACCGAACTGTGCAAGTGTGCAAGGCACCACATGACCACTGTGCGCCGTCTTCCCTGAGGTCACTCAGTGGGCCGACAGAGTCCCAACTGTAATCGCCCGCGACCCACAATTCTCGCCTGCCTTAAATGCGTCATTTAAGGCAGGCGAGAATTGTGGGACGCGGGGTTTTGGCGCTCCACCACGACTCATGGTACTTTAGTAACTAACGAAGCAAGTTAAATAAAAGCTTGTAAAAAAGATTTTTTATTATTTCAGTCACCATCTTGTAGAAATTTTATCAGAACCAGTCCACATTACATGATAAGGATGTTTTTTTTTACTTCCCTTAAAAACTTCTACCTTATTATTATTATACTAGCTGCAGACCGTGAATTTGTCTGCGATTCAAGATGACAATCCAATGCAATTCCAATGTACAATTTCATCGAAATCCGTTCAGCAGTTTTAACAAGAAAGCAACAAACTCACTTTGGCATTTATAATATACTAGACTCTGCCCGCGACATTATCCGCGTGAAATTTCTTGTTCTCCCAACCCGCCCCGGCGTCGCATCGCATCTACTAACCCGTACTGGGCCCGCGTGGTGGATTACGGCCCATTCCCTCTCATAGAGAGGAGGCCTGTGTCCCAGAAGTGGGAACAGTATAGACTAATTATGACGTACCGAAAAGGCTTCGGCCCAATGGGAGGACACGTTTTCCTTCATACATAGCCGAAAAGTATTTCCCATTCAGTATGCCAGTTTGTTCATCAGTCCCGTCAAAAGTTTTCGGACGGAGATTCAAATAGAACGCTCGGAGCTATGAGATTGGTTGGGAGATAATTTGTTCTTGTTTATATTTGGACGGTGAGAAATGTATTCCACGTGTAAGACAACTTCGACACACATTATTATTCTACAGTATTTTTTCTGGCAGTTTATCTTTCAAAGATAGGTTTAGCTTTGTTAATCTTTTTTTTTAAATGAGATTCGTCTCAAGTCTGTCGACTTAAGTTCGGAGGCATGAGGAACAGGGTGTAAAGTTCACTCAACCTCCATAGAAAAGGAAGGATCCTCCGACCAGACGGGTGTTGTGTCTGGCGGGCAATTGCCCAACAATTGATGTTGGGAAATTGTATCTATGCTAAGTGCGCGGTAAACTCTGCTTGCGAGATGCAGGATTTGCGTGACGTCAGTATGACGCGTTGTTCGCATGTGGCGTTGTAGGTACCGCTACATAAGTTTCAGTTTTGAGGACGCTACGTCCCATCGTCCATTTGGGAAATATTTCGATGCAACTAGATTTTTTTTGGTAGGTATATATTTGATGAGGTAGGAACACTTTACCCGCACTGATTATGGCCCACTCCTTCTCACAGAGAGGAGACCTGTGTCCGCGCGGTAGGAACGTTATGGGCTGATTATGTATGTTATGTAGGAACACTTTTTTTGATAAATGAGTCTATAAACTTTTTGGTCTTCTATTGATATACGTTTTTTTTTTTAAATAATTGAGATTCGGCATCACGGAAGCAGCCGGCGAGCGCTACATCTAAAATGAACGCAGTTATTTGGCTATTTAATATTTTTATAACACCAAAAGGGAATTATTCGAAGCTCACAAAAAGACGCGCATACTCGTATTATTTGGGGTTCGATTAAATACATGTATTATGTTTAAAATAAAAGCTCAACTGTCAGTAATGAGACACAATTACTTTTTTTATTGTTACCGAACCCTGTCCATTAGGCTAACAGTTTTATGACAGCTGTCTTAGAACGTACATATTCCAGATTACGTAAAAGTTAACTTTAAAATGCGTAATAAAATAAATATATAAACTGCCTTATCTTATTGAATTATCTTATTTATGGTTTCTTACAGACTTTATAATACATGTATCAATCAATGTATTAAGTGTTGCTGCAATCACTAGTTTCATGTGTCAAAAAACGGTTTACATAAGGGACAGGATATAAGGGTTGATTTAACCAAAGTCAGATATCTTTTATCCGTGGAATAAAATTGACTTTGACAGTTCTAGTATGAAAAAACGGTCAAAAATTCAAAATTTATTGTGAAAACAGTCGTGGAGAGTCCTTACTCCCCTATTCTGAGGCACTATGTGGGGGGGATAATGGTGGGGTAGGTCATTCGCCTCACCTTGTCATTTGCTGCACATTCTGCCTCAGACACCTACTTTGTTGTTTGTGTCTTGGTTTGCTTTCTACTAACACTAGTACTCGTAATAAGATATTTTACTAACAAAAAAACTTTTTTGAAAAAAAAAGCAACCGACTTCCAAAACCGACACTATAAAGTGAAAAATAACTTTAATTTCGGAAGTCGGTGTCGTTGGGTTCGCATTTTCGTTGTTTGCCACCGACTTCCGAAATTAAACTTATTTTTCACTTTATAGTGTCGGTTTTGGAAGTCGGTTGCTTTTTTTCAAAAAAGTTTTTATTTTTCACTTTTAAGTTGTAATTTTTACCAGTAATTTTGGTTTAAAACCCAAACTACTAAACCATTTTAGATGAAATTTCTATGGGACCATTTGGAAAGTATACCCTTTCCAACAAAAAAAGAATTTTTCAAAGCGCGAACAAACATAAAAAAAAAAATACAAACATCCGAATTGAGAACCTCCTCCTTTTTTAGAAGTCGGTTAAAAATGGACTTTAATTGTTGTCTGATTCTGATATATAAATAAATAAATAAATTGTCAGGATAAGACTTATTCTAGGTACTTATAAAAGATTGGTGAAATGCGCCATTAATAAGTCTGCCTAACATACAAGCCATAATGATGTTACACACAAACACATCGTTGTACTCCGACCAACTTTTAAGACCGAAATCTAAAAATTTCTTTGGAAGAAACAATAATGAAAAGCCAATCTTCGTAAAGCAATAAAATATCACCGCATGCAATAGAAAACTTCATCAAAATAAATATTTATTATGTTCTTATCGAAGTAAATGACGTGCTTAAATACATAATTCTTGTTGCAAAACATTATATTGTAAAGTTCGCAAGTCTGTGAGACATGTTCTGACATTTTCGCTAAGTTTGTACTTACGTGACGGTTCGAAGACAAACATCGTGTACAGAGAGAAAATAAAGTAGGGAACCATATTTAATTATATCGTATTTTTTTAACTTCTAAAACAAAAAAAAAAATAAAGCTTTAAAATGATGGGATTATGTGGCAAAACCACACAGCAACAGAGAGCGAGAAAAAATCTTTAAAATTCAAGACGCAACCTCATCTCAGCGACCATAAATGTAAAAAACTTGTCAAAAATACTTATACGTAAATTGAGTTTTTTTTTTTTTTGATTGAGACGGAGATTAGAATGCAAACTTTCTTATATAATATTCGTTCGTATATCATACGTGAATTGGCCGTTAGTTAACTAAACCTCAGCCGATCGATTCTGTAAAAATATCACCGTGAAAAGTTAGGTGAAGTGAGCTTAGAGTGAGTTGTCAATAGTGTCAATCCCTAGCTTTAGTTGAAATGACAGCTCACTCCACGCTCACTTCACCAAAGTTTTCACGGTGAGATGGTTACAGAATCGTATTGCACTGCTGGGGGCCTAAAAAGGCCACTTTCGCAGAATCATAATAGGATAACAATACTTATGAATCATATTAAAAATCGTAAAATGGTCACAAACTGACTATTCATAACACGATCTGTGTGCAATTCATATCACAATGAAATAACATTTAAACTGTAGAAATAAAAAAACAATTTGATTAATAAAAACTATAATTAAAAATTTACTGATTAAATTACGGTTTTTATTTTTTTCATGCGGCAATGTTTACACCAAATAAGAAATAAAATTTTACGAAAATTAGAGGAATTGCTAATGATCTGCTGGGAATTCAAGAAATGAATAGCTTTTAGAGATATTGCTTAAAGTGGCCTTTTTAGGCCCCCTGCTCTCTTGCTCACTCATTATCACCATCTTTTGTTACACGTGTTTTTCCTGCTACGGCGATGACGGGACACCACCTGAAGTGCATATCACACTTTCAATCATAATTAGATTTAGAAGGAAATGGCTAACAGCTAACCATGTTTGAAAAATTCGTCTCGTCGACAACGTAAATCACGCAATAAATATTGTTGAGATGTCAAAAGGTCAGGATTGTCATTGCAATTGTTATAGGCCAACCGCTTAACAACGACGTTGCCTGAGGTAGCAGCGCGGTGCGGGAGAGGTGATGCGACAGCTCAGTGATTCGTCAACTTGTGACAATCATCACCCCTCCCGCACCGCGCAGGTACCTCAGGCACCGTCTCAGTTAAGCGGTCGGCCTATAGTGCGTTGCTACTGTTGTATGTGTGAGTTTGTGTATTGTTAATTAACCCGCAGTTCAACAGGAATCTGTAGGCAAGTATGTGGCCAAATATGATGATGGTCATACTTTTCACTTTTATAGTCCCCTAGCGACTTTTACATGACACTATCTACAAGTCCAGTATGACATACTTTCCTATCAACGTATATTTTGTTATCAGATAACATTTAAGTTCATTCACGTTAAACCCCAAGGCGACCCTTTAAATACATGAACACTGTTCAATATTTATTGTGCTCATAGTAAAATTTATTGGATTCGCTGCAGTAATTGTTATAAGTGGTCGGAAAAAATAGTGACGTGTTTGGCTCGCTTGCTTCCCGGTATGCCTTTAATGAGGTGAACGTGTAAGGTCAGCAAAATAACTATTTTGGCAAGTGTTTAGTAGAAAATTAAATATGTATTTGACGTCCCAGATAGATGTCAAATAAAAAAAAATATCTTAGGTAGATCAGCTGTTTGTTTGTTAAATTCATCGTTAAAAAACTCTTTTACAGGTATTTTTTAACTAGACAGCGCAAGCGATTGATAACTTTATATTATTGTTGAACCCAAAGAATGTTGTCCTTAATAAGCTTCATGTCAATTGTGTAGGATAGACTCTATTTTGACCAAGGGGCTCGTGGTTAAATGATAACAGCCGCACGGGGCGATCGAAGGCTAGGCTACACTTGCCGCGATCGGTTCAGGGATGGGTCCATCCATTACAAATCGAGCGTTTAGCCGTTTGGTCCCGGCTGTCATTGTAGATCTAGGACGTCGACACGGATAGTTACAAGTCTTACAACTAGCCTTGCCAAGGGATATCGTTGCCGGTAACTGGGTTGTGGAGGTAAAATAGGCAGACCCGCCATGCAATATAGGCAGACCCTCCATGCAAAATAGGCAGACCCTCCATGCAAAATAGGCAGACCCTCCATGCAAAATAGGCAGACCCTTCATGCAAAATAGGCAGACCCTCCATGCAAAATAGGCAGACCCTCCATGCAAAATTCTGGTATTAAAGTGTATCCGGTTAGACTGAAAGCCAACCCTAACATAATTGGGAGAAGGCTAGGCAAATTGATTGTCCCTATATTTGCCCTTACTCCACACTTTTACGGGAATTTCAAAAATATTGCAGTTGCTCAAGTCTTTCCGAACCACTTAAGAAGCAGAATGATCAAAATCTAGCAAGAAAATGACAATTTTTCTTATACCAAAACTAATAATCACTATACTAAGTGGAGACGACAATACAATAATAAATTAAACTTCGGATATCTATTGAAAATAAATAATAACAGCGGCACAGGTCGATCGATTAGATTGAGCTACACTTGCCGCAGCTGGTTTGTGGATGGGTGACCATCTTTACATACCGAGACCCCTCTGTGCCTCGGAAAACACGATAAGCTGTTGGTCCTGATTGTCATTCGTGGATCTTTGACAGTCGTTACGGGTAGCCACAAGCCTGGAAGTCTGACAACCAGTTTTACCAAGGTGTATCGTATTACCCAGTAACTGGGTTGTGGTGGTCAGATAGGCAGTCGCTCCATGTAACATACTGGTATTCAGCTGCATCCGGTTAGACTGGAAGCCGACCTCAACATAGTTGGGAAAAGGCTAGACAAATGATGATATCTAATGACGTTCTCGGTCTGCGAACGAAAATTAGTCATTCCATCACTAATATTTAGTTTATTTGAAAAAATCACTTTTTTATTTTGATGTTAGGATTTATCTGATAGTTCCAAAATACTCTTAAGCGTTAGTACTGCCAGTGTTTCAGTAACATGTAGCTACCTCAAATTAATTATAAGACCTGTATACTGTGCTCATGTTTTACAAAATAAATATATCTTGTATCTTGTTTCCTTCATTTGTTTCCGTGTTGTCGGTTCCACGTTGTATAAAAATAATCGATTGCAAGTAAAATTCCGACTCTGTATAATATTAACAGTTCATCTAGTATTTAAAGCTTAACACCGACAGCAGTCACCGGCCACATTCCTAGAATTCGTTACCGCTACAATTTCACTGACATTCCCTGAAATCCTGACACAAATACCTTTGATGACGATATTTAATTATTCAAATTGATAATGTCATAGATTACGGATAGGTAGAAGCACAACTTTCGCACCTCACGTTTTTAAATGCCTACACATTTGGAGCGTATTTACTAAGGCACTACAGGATATTCAAATTATTTCATTTGCAAAAAAAAATGTTAAGAAAATGTTGCAAAATACTGATTATAAAGACTTGGAACAATTAATATAAAGACCCTGACCTGGCACTGAATCAAACAAACCACAAAGGGAACAAACAAACACACACACCAAACACACACCACACCCCACATACGCCACACGCACAACACACACACTCTTAAGCAAAAGTGGTTAATGAATGAAAGATAGAAAAGGTTGCCTGGACGAGACCGCAGGAAGCGATAAGGCCGCCCATTGTATCTTTTGTAGTGATAATTGTATGTTTTGTTATGTATTTTCTGGTGTACAATAAAGTAGGTATATATATGTCGGAAAAGGTATGTCTGTCTCTTGTTAACATCAGGCATATTTTAATTACTGTGGGCGTACCATGGGTAGTGTTGGTTATATATAGCGCATTAGAAAAACGGTTTGCAGTTCAAATCAAATTATAACTTACGAACAAGTTATTCACACTAGCAAATCACACGCTGTAGGTACACAACTCAACGATACAGTTTCTGAGCACATGTTGTTCCTACGATGTCCAATGTTTCGATGATCCCGAGAGCTCTGCTCACACCGTTCTTGTAGCTGTAGTTCTCCGTCCACCCCCACGAACTCAGGCTAGAATCTGTCTAGCGCCACGAGATGGCGCTAGCGTTCCGAATAAACGAATAACTCCGACATATAAATAATAAATAAAGAAAAATGGTTTATTCCGAACAAACAAAACGCATATTACATTAAAAAATACTTAAAATATACACATACAAAGTAGCCAAAAGCCTCGTACTCAAGCATTTAAAAAGTTGATAGTTTGGTCTATTTCTTCAAAATCAAAAGTCATTTTTTCAAATTAGACTGAGAATCAACACTTTTCGAACGTCAAAATTACAAAAGACAGTCCCTCAAGACGCCCGCCCTTCGCCACTTCCTAGTGCTTTCGCTTGATGTCAGGGCCAGGGACCAAAGATAATTTATTCATTAATTGACATTGACAATAAGAGTACAAATTAATGTGTCGCGCGCGACACTGGCAGAGGACAACAATGCTCGTGCCTGCTGTTTAAGAGAAGGGGCCTGTGCCCTGCAGTCACTGACTTTTAATAAACAAGTACTAGGGTACTTGTTTATTTCGTATAGTATATTTAGTCCAGCGTAGGCGCTGGACTAAATATACTATACGAAAAGTCAGTTGTTTTTTGTGCCGATTCAAAGCGCCCCGCTTGAGCGTCAGGAACTAAAATTGACACACTGCTGCAAATGGTTGTCGTGTTGTTTTGGTATGTCTCTGATGATTTAGGTCTAAATCGTGGAATGAGACTTTTTCTGTATTTTGTGTTTACTACGAGATATTTAGAACATTTTTTTTTTATCATGAGAGTGTGCGCATTTTGTAAAACTCACTATCAAAAATATTAGTTCCACGGACGCTCACGTTGTTATCAGCGCCAAAATGGCGAAAATCAAATGTCTTCATTTTGTCATCGATAGTACCTATACCTATGATGTCCAGCGTACTTGTATAATATAGGTCAGTGCCTGGAGTGGAATAATAATAAGGTGGTATTAAATCATTTACGATACATGAGTTTCGTTTCTACACAATTTTTTTATTCTATGGTATAATTATGAGTCCATTTCCCTGGAACATTTCGCTGCCGACGGTACCTCTCATTACCACAAGGTAGTTTGCTCGTAATGAATTTATGGCTGTACATTATATATGTTCTTGCATAACCTTACTTGAGTGTTTTACCTATGCCACTCACTGACGAGGTTTGTTTAGGAATCACGAAAAACTTTGATAGTTCAGCATGGGGCATAGAAAAAAAAAGAAAGAATTAAAAATGTATTTAATGTGACTCGTACAGAAAGATCACAAACTAAACTAAACACAATCCTACTATACAATATTATAAACGTGAAAGTTTGTATGGATGGATGTTTGTTACTCTTTCACGCAAAAACTACTGAACGGATTTGGATGAAATTTGGCAAACAGATGGTTTATAATCAGGATAACCATATGGGATACTTTTTATCCCGATATTCCCACGGGATCGAAACTTATACGGATGAAACCGCGGGGCGCAGCTAGGCATAAATAAAAAAACAAACTTTATAAAAAAAAAAGAAAAAACTGAAAGTCAAAAGGCTCCTATCTTAGCATGATACTGCGACATTTAAAAAATAGTAACGTTAAGGGGGCGCCTAAACCCAGAAAAAATCAAGTTTCAACCGCGCCTCCTTGGCTACCCCCCTCTCATCAAACACGACGAAAACAAAACACAATCCCTTCCCGCCAACAGAAACTTTTCGCCCGGCCTATACAAACAACAAAATGGCTGCCACATAGCGGGGAAGTGTATTGTACCCAAGCCTAGTGTGTAATTTTATACTTTAAAATAGTTTATATTTAAGTATTTAGAACATCACTAGTCCTTATCCGGACACACTGTATATTACCATTAGGCTAGTTTACTAAAAAATTCTAATTAGTCCGTCAGTTAGATTATCAAAAAATATTGGACCTGTATTTTTCTTTTGTCAATTATACAAAAAATGATGAAGATATCGCCCGTTAAAGTTCCGCGTGACGTCACTTGCCTGCCTTGCCTTGCTACACTAATCCACCAGTGCGGGTTGGTAGATATCACATGTCTTCGAATTTTTGGTTCTTGGACATGCCGGTTTCCTCACGATGTTTTCCTTCACCGTTTTGAGAACAGGGGTGATGAAATAATTTACACAAACTAAACCGCCTGTCTGGGTTCAAACCTACGACCTACAACTCGTAAGTCATGGCCATTACCACTCGGCCACCACTGCTCTGCAGGACAATACAGACTGATTATTATTATTGACCATCTAAGTTGGTAAAGCAAGAAGAATTTTACTCTGTGAATCTTGAAATTTCTCTTCTTACTGGATGTAAGTATAATAAGTAACTATATAACTAAAAGCTCTATGAGCTCTATAAAATTATCCGGAAAAGAACCAGAGTTACCCACATAGCTTGCAGAGTAAGCAAACTGAAGTGGCAGTGGGCTGGCCATGTCTGTTGAAGGACCGATGGCCGGTGGAGCAAACGAGTCCTAGAGTGGAGAAGTGTGGGACGTCCCCCAGCTAGATGGACAAATGACCTGAAGGAGGTGGCTGGGGTAAACTGGATGCGGAAGGTGGAGGTCAGGGTATTGTGGCGCAGTCTGGGAGAGGCCTATGTCCAGCAGTGGACTGCGATAGGCTGAGTTGATTGATTTACATAAACTCTAATTGAATTAGCTAACCCCCTAAGTAATGTAGAAACGATTCGTGGGTTGTGAAAAAAAATCAGCTGTTTCATAGAAAAGTAGGTATAATAACTACGCGGTTAAAATGTATGAAACAGCTATTTTTTTTAATAACCGACGAAATATTTCAACGCAAATGTCTAGTATCATGTGCTGAATTCATCGTTACAGTTTGCACGTCGATGCCACCCTGTATTATTTATCAATTCTTAATCACAATCAATTCACCGCTAACAAGTCCTAAACAAAATTCAATCAACCCAACAAAAGGCACAACCCTACCTTTATGTAAAGTAGGTATAATACCTACCGTCCCTGAATTGGCAAACCAAATTATTTTACCGGGAACATTCCACTTTGTTGGTACAGTCAGCGGCATAAGTCGATGAATTTTTCATAATATTTATTGTTGAACTACCTTCTGCACGTGACTTCATCTGCGTGAAATTTCTTATTCCCCCGACCCATCGCGTCGCATCGCATCGCTTGCCCGCGCTATTAAGACATTTTCGCTTAGCGTTCTTTCTGAGTATTTTTATTTATTTACTAGCTGCGCCCCGCGGTTTCACCCGCATACGTTTCGATCCCGTGGGAATATCGGAATAAAAAGTAGCCTATATATTAATCCTGGTTATAAACCATCTGTGTGCCAAATTTCATCAAAATCCCTTCAGTAGTTTTTACGTGAAAGAGCAACAAACGTCCATCCATCCATCCATCCGCCATCAAACTTCCATGTTTATAATATTAGTAGGATAGGATTTAACCATTTATGTACACACATATATAAAAAGACAAGAAAAAAACAGAACAGAAAAATAGGTACAGGGATTTTCTTTTTGCTCGCCGCCTAAAAGTCTAAGTCCAAATACTCTATAGCCTTCCTAAGAAATAGGGTACCTAAAACAAAAAAACAAAAATTTTCAAATCCACCTGATATTTCCAGAGATTTAGGGCGTTCAAACAAACCTCTCGTAATATTTGACGCTGACCGTACATAGGTACCTTCCCCGGATACGGACGGACGAGTTATCATATGAGACAGGTAATCAAAGATCCAGTGTGTGCAAATTGAAGCGTCAGATACAGGACGATCACTTGATCAGCCTCATGGAATTCATTAAAATTATCATTTTTTCGGTTAGAAGGCATCGGGTGTACCTATATAATTATATGACATAGGGCCACTTCATACCCTGAAATCAAAATCAAAAGTCATTTATTCAAATTAGGCTGAGAATCAGCACTTTTCGAACGTCAAAATTACAAAAGACAGTCCCCCAAAAACGCCCGCCCTTCACCACTTCCTAGTGCTATCGCTGGGAAGATAAACTGGCGCAACAAACTCCCCAGCAGCGCAGCTGTCTGTTCAGTTAGAAAATACTTGATTGTATACAATACTATCTATGTTAAGTAATTAACATTACAAGCCACAGAACATAAAAATAAATTATTTGCCTTATGTCAGCCACCCACGCCAATATACCAACAAATAAAATAAAAACTATAAGTCCTGAAGCTAAAAAATAATTAATTAAAATTAAAATGTAAATAAAAACTTATTACCTAAATAAAAGCCTCGAGGCATAAAGGGCGTGACAGCTTACATATTTATGCATTGCTGGGTTCTATTCACATAGCTGTCACTTGAAGTCACAAATGATAAATTAGGACTATCCAAGTAAAATAAATAAATCAGTTAATAAAGCTGTCAGTAAGCTAATTCTGGAGAAGGAACATGAACAGGCCACCAACTATTCTTATCGTGTAAGTAGTCGTTGATGGAATAGTTGAACAAAGGTTGGATTTTACTTGAGCTTTATTTTACGCATTAAAACGCAAGTCTAGCAAAGAAGAAAATAGAGCCTACACCACTTCTAAAGATTCTATTTAGAGATGAAATCATAGGAAATGATATTACCTAACATTGATATCATTTCTTATTCAGGGAGGATATATATAGAGGAGGTTCAGTGTATGATTCTGAACCTGCGTTGTAATTTTTAGACTGTTCCATACATTTCGACCGCGAACACTTTTCTATGAAACAGTTGATTTTTTTAGGTTTTGGAGGCATGAGGAACAGGGTGTAAAGTTCACTCAGCCTCCATAGAAAAGGGAGGATCCTCCGACCAGACGGGTGTTGTTGGGCAATTGCCCAACGATTGATGTTGGGAAATTGTATCTATGCTAAGTGCGCGGTAAACTCTGCTTGCGAGATGCAGGATTTGCGTGACGTCAGTATGACACGTTGTTCGCATGTGGCGTTGTAGATACCGCTACAAGGTAACTAACGAAAAATGTCTGCCTTGCGAGGTCTAGAATTATGTTCCGAGTTCATGGTTACAGTTTGCGAGTCGATCTCCCTGCCAGGCTGTGTAAAATAAATGTGATCTCTGCTGTATATAGACACCTGAAACTCCCTACGGAGTTTGCAGAAGCGCTGCTATCCTTTGAGACAGTATTGAATTTCTTCGTATAGGAACATGAAAATGCTGTTTGACAAAAAATAAGTAAGCATCGAACCAAAGTTGTCGACATAGCTCACAGAATAAGCAAGCTGAAATGGTACTGGGCCGGCTATACTATAATGACTTATTGTTATTATTATAATATTATTGTTATTAATATTTTAACTCAGATAAACGGCAGACCGCGAATCGGCAAACGTAAGGTAGGATGGTGGACCAACGATCTTTGCCTAGTGGCTGGTAGCAGCTGGATTAGAGTTGCCAAGAATCGAAATGAATGGAGTGTAATTGGAGAGGCAGTGACCTGTGGGCCGATGATGAAGTAAGCATCAAGTAAGTTCTCACTAGCATCTGAAAACAAAAATCTATTAGTAAGGAATACTAAGTCTCACCACAGACAATTCAGTTTGTAAACGAATCCTTCCCAGAAAACTTCAAATAAATTATTCATTATTTTTAATACTAGTTGTCCCGACAGACGTTCTGTGATCCGAATTTAAATAATTCATATCGACGCCCCCCAGCAATAAGTCGGTAATCGTAAAACTCAAATTTTATAGGAAAATGTTTTTCTGTTTTTGATAAATATCTTGGCATCGAGTCGGAGTATTGATGCCAGTGATACATCAAACTATTTGATAGCATTGTATTTGATAGTAGTTAATGTTTTCCTTATTCTTGACATTGGCGCCAATTTCCTTGTTTTCAAACTAAACTACATTTAAGTTCAATGCATCTTTTTCTTTCTATTTCATTAAGAAAAGGACAGAAGATAAAATATTAGTTTACTCCTGTCAAATTAAGATACTCCATAGACAGATTAGACGTGATTAAAAACATGGCTGCTAAAAATACGTCAATTTACGTCAGGCGCTGACTAGTTTGACAGGACTAAACTAATATTTATCTTCTGTCCTTTTCTAAATTAAATAGAAAGAAAAAGATGCATTAAACTTAAACATTGTAAGGTTTAATTTTGACATAAATTGTTCTAATACTTTTAATTGTAATTCTTTGAAATATTTGTACACTGGAAACAGCAGAATATTATGGATATCATATTATTACGTGTTGTAACAACAATATTTATAACAACAATATTCTAACAAATAAATAAATAATAATTATTATAATAAAACGAAAGCTATTTTTTGTACAATTCCATTACGATGTCAACATTAAATTATCTTTGTAAGACCTTCCTTGCAATTTAAGAGAATAAATATTATTACAAATTTATTATAGGTAAATTGTTTCATTAATATACACTTACGCTATTATTGCAGTAAATTTGTATAAAAATGTTGATACGTAACATAAATTTTTTCCCGAATGTGTTTTTATTTTTTTGTCGGGAAAATCAATTTTTCATTCCATGAAACCTAATTCGGATTATACGAAAATTTTAAAACAAAAACTAGCCAAATCGGTCCAGCCGTTCACTAGTTCACTTACCAACGAACAGCATTTCATTTTTATTTAAATAGCTGTTTCATAAATTTTGACCGTGTAGGTGTTGCACTTTTCTATGAAACAGCAGATTTTTTGTTTTGATAACCGACGAAAAAATTCAACCCATGGTTTCAGAGTCATGTACACAATCCATACTAAATAGTTTGCGCGTCGATGTCCCTGACACCCTGTATTAATTTTTTTATTTTTTTTTTAACATTGCCTCGCACTAGGAATTTCTCCTGTATCGTGGGTGCGTTTACAAACATTTAAACTCACGTACACAAACAGCCAGACCCGGAACAACTACTTGTAGGCCATACAAATATTTGTTCCGTGCGGGAATCGAACCCGCGACACGCAGCGCAGCAGTTAATCGCTTAACCACTGCGCCAACCGTACCGTCAACTTTTTATTTCTTATTGCAAACATCTTCAACCAAAGACTAACACTAAATCCCTTAAGTGGCCGAGATTATTCCCAGACAGACAACTGAACGCTAAACTACAGTGGGACGCGAAATCTCGTTAGGTGACGTAAATTGTACGGCAGCGTGACAGGTGTCCCGCTGGTGTAGCCTTGAAACACTTTAGAAGATAATACTTGAGAATGCAGACTTTTCAAGTTGACTTTAGAATTCTGTGATAGAAATTGACTGATATATATTTTACTTTATGCTATTAACTCTTCGTGGATCCACGCGGGATTCAATGGTTTTTTAATTGTTTCTGTAATTACGGCATTCAACCGGTTAAATATGAAGGAAACACACGTTTCGATAAAAAATATCAGTAAGTTGAATTTCGTTAGTTGACAGTTGCAAATTGTACGGCAGCGTGACAAGTGTCCCGCTGGAATAGCCTTGAAACACTTGAGAAGATAATACTTGAGAACGCAGACTTTTGAAGTTTGTGACAGATATTGATTGATATAGATGATTAAATATGAAGGAACCCCATTTTTTGATAAAAAATATCAATAAGTTAATATGAATTTCGTTAGGTTTTCATGTTGTTGTCAAAGTTCCAAAACAAATAATTAACATTTGGTACTTATACCTACTCACAAATTAATTTTCGAATTTCCTGGATCGCAACGCACCACGTCACAAAGCTACCATAGAATATGTAGGTATTAAATTGCCTTCTTGCAATCTGCGTATAAGCATACTGGTTACGTTTAGGTTCACAGAATTTGGTATAATATTAGTTCCCAGAACTAACTTGAACTTTGTTCTTTCGTTTTGTTTGTGCAGAATAAAATATTTTTCTTTCTATTCTTTTTTTCTTTCTAGATATCCCATTAGTAACTCTTTAGAAGTATATTATACTAAACTTATTATATACTTCTTCATAAGTGGAGCTTCTGGCTAAGTATTAACAACCACACGGGTCGATCGATCAGGTTAATTTGATAGCCCAACTTTTGACAACGGTATATAATAATAATAACAATAAATCTTTATTTTCAGACCATAGATCCATAACATAACATACGATCATAAGACACGTTAAATAAAAATAAAAAATAACAAGATAAAATAACAAATAAAACTAATCTAATTGAACCTACAAAATAAACCTACCTCACATGTCTGAATGCCGGTCTGTGTGCCGTAACATACAACATGACAACGTACTTATATAACATCACGCTACAACCCTAAGGAGCCGAGCAAAAATATAAAAGTCACGAAGAAAGCTAAGCGATAACGATGTAATAGCGCGGGCGATGCAATGCGACGCGGTCGGTCAGGGAAACAAGAAATTTAACGCGGACAAAGTCGCAGGCAGAAGGTAGTCATCTATATAAACATGCACAATAAATATATGAATAACTATTGTACAGTAACTACATTTATGTCCAGATGCTGTTTCAAACTTTAAGTTTTAAACACACAATATTTATATAATAATCCACCAATCAGGAGACCGGCACTGTCTCTCCTTAACACTGGCTAAATTCTAGCCTATCTAGGAGAACAGTACTTCACCCGTCTTTATTGTATAGTTGATCCTAAAAATTATATATATGCAACATTTGTAAACTTTGCTATCCCATTTTCAAATAAACTATTATTATTATTATTTCCTTTATTTTAAAGTAACCATATCAATTATATTTTTAAATATTAGAATATAAAAAGTATAAAAACATTTAAAAATATAAAAAATAGTCGCCCACCGGTATCGGGAACAGGGTCCAAGCTACCGGCTAGCTAATATTATTATTATACCATACATACCATGATATACATTCATACGTACGATCACGCATCCTGACACACACACACCCTCACCCCCACAGACACCCTCACACACGCTCACACATACACACACACATGGATACACACCCACCCGCACACATACGCCTCATGCAGGTATTGTATAATTTAAAATTGTTTAAACTTTATTGCATAATATCTGTCTAAAACTACTGGAAGAACACACTGATTCCTGTAACACAGGTTACAACCTAGCACAGGAGTCAGGGATTCCATATATAAATGTAACATACTTTTATGTCAATAAATATTATTATTATTATTATCTATTATTAAATTAATCGTCTCCAGAATTTAAACGATTTTTTTCCCAACACTTCCTTATTGAAAATATCATCCATCTTCCGCTGGCTCGATATCTAAACAGGACTAATGATCTATCTACTGCCAAGAAACTCACGCTAAAACTGGCCATAAAATAAAATTCACACCACCGTTTAGGTATTTACCATTGGCAGCTGAAGGTACAATAAAAAGATAAACGGCTCACTTATTGTCCTGAGGATTCCTCGAAGAGTTTCAGTAAATAATATCGCTTCGGGGGAAAACTTTTCTGTATCATATTAAGTGAATATCGCCTGGTGACCTGAAAGACTAGATGGTTATTTTCTTGTGCAGACTTTTTCAAGAAAGTCGATAAAATAGGAAAAACAATTGTGGAACTGAACCTGCAATTGTTAGGGCTCCTACACATAAACACGATACGACGACGTCGCGTCG
Source organism: Apamea anceps (assembly GCA_951799955.1). Lineage (NCBI taxonomy): Eukaryota > Metazoa > Arthropoda > Insecta > Lepidoptera > Noctuidae > Apamea > Apamea anceps. The sequence continues at coordinate 12,718,678 of OX637523.1, read as the reverse complement.
TACAATGCTAATGTCAGACAATGCCATTACGTTGTGATCTCGCCTTCAAGCATATACAAGCTAGCATGATACATGCCAAGTCTGTCACTAGCAGCCGTCCGGACAATCGTTGACGGTCACCATCTGACAATGAATGGTGGCACCTTTGTTATGTAAATCGAAGGATTTTACGACGCGACGTTGTATCGTGTTTATGTGTGGGAGCCCTTAGACAAATAATTGACGATTGTAAGGCCCTTTATAAACCGTAGTTTTTCACGGGAAGAAAAACATGTGCGACCTTTTTTCTTGCCGTGAAAAACTACGGTTTATTCGCCGTGTGTAGGCACGGTTGTCAGGGTTGTTTGGATCACTATGGTATATAAGCTTGTTGACAGAAGTTTGTTGTACGACGCGGTTTATACGCCGTGTGTAGGCACGGTCGTGAGTGTTGTATGGATCGCTATGGAAGCTTGTTTATAGACACGTTTTTTCTACGGCGCGGTTTATACACCGTACTGTAAAGAAACCGTGCCGTTTAGGCCCGCGGTTTATACGGTGTGCCGTAAAGAAACCTGCACACACGCTTTTCTTGCCGTGAAAAACTACGATTTATTCGCCGTGTGTTGGCACGGTCGTCAGTGTTGTATGGATCACTATGAAAACTCGTTGACGGACACGTTTTTTGTAAGGCGCGGTTTATACACCGTACCGTAAAGAGACCGCGCCGTGCACAAAGGGCCTTAGGCCGCAGGGCAAAAGCCTTTTCCTTAACCGAGGAAGTAACTAGCATTGATAACCAGAATTACTTATTGTTGGTTTGGCATTTCTGGCCATCAAATCTAGATTGTCTTCAGATATTTCCTGTATCGTAATTTAATATTATAAGAACATTTTGTTACACATCTTATAAGTTAGGCATTATTTCCACCAAACGGCTTGCATCGCATCGGATCGGAAAGGATACGAACGGATGCGGCGACAGCCGATCGCGCCCGGCAGGATGTCGACACATACGATCAGCTTCGTACCGTCGCTTGCGAAAGTATCCGTTTCTGCGTCTAGTCAAATAGTTTCATTCCTACCGTATTGACGTGTTCTAATGCCGAAAGCATTCGATCGGATACGACGACAGGTGAACGGAGCTGATCGCGGGTCGCAGCATACTTTCGGCTACAATCGCGTGTCGCGGAAGACGCCCGCGGTCAAGCTGCTGTGCGCAGCTTGGTAATAGAGACTTTAAATAAATAAAAAAAATATATATATTTATTTCATCAACGTAGGTACAACAACAAATACTGTGTACACGATTAAATATCCTTTTAAGATTGTAAAATCCGTTCCGATCCGATGCCACGCGAGCCGTTTGGTGGAAATCATCCTTTATCTGACGAGGATGTACTTATTAATAGAATCGTACATTTAAGGTTATACGGCAAAACCAAACACTACCTATTTTATTTAAAAAAAAATTACGTAACTTCATGAATTCTTCTCTTCTCCTTCTTCTTCAGCCTTTCGCCACCCAATGCTGAGTGTAGATACCACTCTTTTCTGTCTCTAGCCTTCCTAAGCCAGATTAGTCCAGCAATCTTTACCAGGTCGTCGACCCACCTCATTGGCTGTCTGCCCACACTTCTACAAAGTCTCGGTCTCCACCCCCTATGCCATCCATTGTCTTCATTAATTAATAGATATTAATTGAGCAATTAGTACATGATTAGCGGCCATCGCGTGTGCGCCCTCGCTCCTTTATATTAAAACCTTTTGTCCGTTAAATATATTTATTTTACCTTAATTACCGCACGTTCATAAGATTTGATGAGTAGCACAATACATATTTACATAATGAATTAAGGGTGTCGTATGTCGTTATTCTTGGGTCCGATGGGACGTTACCAAGCCAGCGTAGGTTTGTGTGTTCGGGTCCATTCGGGGTCACTTCCAAAATATACAGCTAAACGCAGCAGTAAAATTGACTATCTTCCAACCTTCTACAAAGGTCTTACCCGTCTATGATTAAAACTAGGTATAAAATAATAGTAAAGTTAATTATTATAAAATTGCAACTGTCTTAAATTAATCAATTTCAGGAGATATTTTTGTCAGGTTTTCTGGAGAACCTACCCAAAGACCTACAGTATAGGGAAAAATATATGAAAATAAAATCCTCATTCGTTTAAAATAATATTGCAATTTTGAAAGAAGTTTTCAATATCGGTTGTGGTAGTAGCCAGCGCTTTTGAAGCGGCTTATATCAGATGGACTGAGGTAGCCTAGATTCTGGGCTAGATATTACACCAGCTATCCAATACTGGCACACGTCCAGAAATTGCTATTTCAAGAAATTGTATGATGAAATTATCGGACTTTGGAGCACCTAATAGGCATAGTATATATCTATATCTTATTATTATGTTAAGTTGTTCTAACTTAACAGAAAGCTGTGCTGCTGGGGAGTTTGTTGCGTCACTTCTTTCTCTTAGCCAAATCACTAGGAAGTGGTGCATTGCGGGCGTTTTGGGAAACTGTCAGTAAGGTTGATTTTCAAAAACTGCTGATCATCAGCCTAATTTGAATAATTGACTTGTGATTTTTTGATTTTATAAATGTTTTATTTTTAAAGTGTGACAGTGTGACTGCTTAGTTATTGCAACAATTGAGCATAGTTTTCACGCAAATCAGCAGATCGATTATGTATAAATCTCACTGTGAAAAGTTAGGTGAAGTGAGCTTAGAGTGAGCTGTCAATAGTGTCAATCCCTAGCATTAGTTGGAATGACAGCTCACTTCACCTAACTTTTCACGGTGAGATGGTTACAGAATCGCACTGCAGTTTTTATGCTGACTGGAAAGTTATTTCAAAATGTCCACTTATGCCACGTCTCTCTTCGGCTGGCTACATCTTCTAACAATAGATGTGCAAGAGCCGTGAGACTGCATCACATACTGTCAGGCTTTTAGAATGATTGGATATCATTCTAGATCTTATTTATAGAAGCAATAAGAGTGGAAACGGATTCTGTTTTGTCTTACTTTTGGTGGTTGAAAGAGATGTCTGTAATACTCGTAACATTGATTTGGCTTTACCGTTTCTTTGTGAAATAATAAAATAGGACTAGTATTATCATCATTTTAATTTTAAATATTTATTTCAATGATCTATCAAGTCAACAAAAACTTTAGTTACCTTGAGGGATCCCTAAATTCAGCCTGCCAGTAAATTAAATGTTTTCTTGTACTTAATTAAAGTCAATAAGAGGTGTTCATAACTACACCTGCGTCAAATAGTTATAGTAAAAACCACGTGTGACAGACGTACCGACACCGGATTTAATAATATTTTCTTTTTACTCGTTTCGGCAATAAATACTAAAAAGGCACAAGTACTTTTAGGTGTGTAAAAGAACGAACATGTCAAGTGTGTGTGCGTGTGAAGTTCATATAGATGATTTTTGAACTTAAACTCAATGCATTTATTTCAAAAAAACAATATTATTCTTTTTTTTTTTAAACGTTGCCCCACATTAGGAATTTCTACTGTATCGTGGGTGCGTTTACAAACATTTAAACTCACATACACAAACAGCCAGACCCGGAACAACTACTTGTAGGCCATACAAATATTTTTTCCGTGCGGGAATCGAACCTGCGACACGCAGCGCAGCAGTCAATCGCTTAACCACTGCGCCAACCGTACCTTCAAATTATAGGCCCTGTTGAATTGTTCAGGTAAAGGTCAAGTCCAAGTGGTTAATAAACTTCTTCCTTTAACTTTTAACTGTTTGATGTTTTAGTAAAATATATAGATACATCGAAAGTTTTATTAAAGTAAAGTACCCAATGGAACAGCAATTGAAGGCCATTGAATTTGAAAGTTTAGAGAAAAGAGATATTTAGTTACGAATTCTGGGATTTTTTTTTTTCAATTTTCGCCTAGGCTTTATGGGGTGCTTAACTGTTGCAAATGCATCACACTATCCTGAAAGAAATACGCTAAATTACAAGTCACTGTATATCCTTATAAGTACCAAGACCTGTTTTTATTTTGGTACACCTATCAACCTTGACTTGCTGACAAGCTATCTACTTCGCTATGAAAATTGGAACGCCGTTGTATTTCCAAGAAACGGTGATCAAACAAATCGATTGTAGGCCTCATCAATTTTGCACACCTGCTTGTAGTTCAAGGGTAATATTGATTGTGACAGAAACAGATAGTTATTCCGATATTCAATTGTTTTAATTTCCGTATGGGCTGTTACATTATTAAGAAGTTGGTCCTTCAAATTAATTGAAAACTATAATTCTTTGGAAGTTAGTTACTGTTTTAGTATTATATATTCGAAAACTACCTTTTACATAATCAGCATATAATGTTCCCACTGCTGGGACACAGCGCGGGTCGATAGATGTCACACGTCTTCGAATATTTGGTTCTAAGATATGCCGGCTTCCTCACTATGTTTTCCTTCACCGTTTTGAGAGTAAAGCGCCAGTGAAACTAGGACCTACGACTCGTAATTCGTGGCCATTACCACTGGGCCAAAATAACTTAATTACGGATAAATATCTTTCCATATTTTCTAATCTTTGTCCGCTTTGAAATATGATCACATTTCTGAATTTCGTACAAAGCCCAAGTGGCTTCCTATACGTCTTCGCCGGAATTCTCATATCTTATTTCAGCTCTACAGTATTTTGTTTAATCCTAAAACCCCTCTTATCTTAAAGAACGTTTCAAGTTCCTTCATGACACACATAATAGATATCTGAGGTCATCGGAAAACCTGAGACTAGAGATGCCGATGCATTCCACCAGTTTCTTTGACAAAATTTTACTGTTCAAGCAGTACGGTTGTGAAATGACTTACTCGTGTCGGTAAGGCGTGCTCAATCGTTGTCCGCTTTTAAAATTTTGATAAAAAAGCACTTCCTCTCTCCTTAAACATCATCATTATTACTATTTTTTTTTTCTTTGCTCTTGTTTCATATTTATTATTATATGTATATATATATATATTTATTTAGATGAATTAAATATACTTTATGCATATATTAATAGTATAATGTAAATGGTACACCACAGACTATCTACTATATTTGTCTCTCCTTAATTTTTAATTCATCCAAAGGTTGTCTTTAAAAGATCGCTCTTAGCGATAAGACCGCCCATTGTGTCACCCTTTATAAAATCATTATATATATGGAGTACAATGAAGAGTATTCTATTCTGTTCTATAAATAGAAAAGGAATACCAAAATAAAGCAAACGTATTTCTCCCCAAAATACTTTTTCTTTTCTATTCAATACAAACGGTTCCCTAATCCGAGGTTATTGCCATATTTTGTAGGAAAACCTTCCTGATCGCCACACACCGGTATTTATCGCAAAAACAATAATAAATCAAACGTAATCCCGGGCGGGAAGAAGAGAGGACATTAATGCCTTTTAGGGTGGATATTATGAAGGAAACGTTGGACTTTCCTGTATTTTTGAAACTCTAAACTTCTTTGAGCGCACTTTGCGCTCATTCCGAACAGTGAATGAAACTGAATCATCGCGCTCGGTATTTGGAAGTATATTGATAATCCATTACTTCATATTTTCTTTAAATGTGTCTACTCAACTACGTAAATAACGCAATGAATGTTGTTGAACTGTCAAAATTAAACCTAATGCTACTGACAGTGTGTTACGCAACTACCCCATGGTCACTGAATCGGGTATACTAGGTTCCAGTTTTAAGTTTTCACTTCTGTTTTGTGTACACACTTTTTTTTGTGAGGATTATAAGAATGCGGTAACCTAGAATAGAATTTTATTTTATTTATGGCTAAAAAAAAATAATATTTTATTTATGGGCCTGCTCTTGACCTCGATCACGCCTGATGGAAAGCGATGGATGAGGTCTATGATGGAACGAATGAATATTTTAATTTAATCTAGAATGGAATATTTTTATTTTTGATGCAGATGGTTAACAAATATAGTTGGTCAAAATAAAAATATTTACAACAATCCTACGGCTCTAGAGTCTAGGGTAAAGAAAACAAATATAAAGAACAATAAAATAGTGATAGGGTGTTCCTTCCCTACCTTTGCTTAACCCATTAGGGTATTCAAGCGTGATGCTGTGTGTGTAAATATAAAGAATAGTCTAACATGGATAGCATAAATAAACAAAAACTAAACTATTTACATGAACGTTTCTAAGTAATAACCAGTGATAGGAATAGGTAGTGCCTATTTGCCTAAACTTCGAAGAACAGAGACAAGAAACGGAGACTTCCTTAGGACTAAATTTTTTCCGGGACATCTGTCCCGAAATTCGGGACAACACTTCTAAATACATTAAAAAAATATGTTATTTGGAATAAGTAATTCGTCTATACGAGTATTTACCTAAAGTTCGCGACTAGACATAACATTTATAATTTATAACTCCATAATTATAACGTTATTATTATGGAGTTATAAATTATAAATGTAAATATAGACGAATTACTTATTCCAAATAACATATTTTTTTAATGTATTTAAAAGTGTTGTCCCGAATTTCGGGACTAGGGAAGTCACCGTTTCTTGTCTCTGTTCTTCGAAGTTTAGGCAAATAGGCACTACCTATTCCTATCACTGGCAATAACCTCTTAAATAATTCTACAGTACCTCATTTAATACCTTAAGTGTACTCTACGTTTCATTGTATGACAATTAGCTACATAAAAATATCCAAGTAGTGCTTCGAATAAAAAAATATAAATTAGCGCTCCGCGTTAGCTACGTGCGGCTACGAACTTGCTACGCACGGCTACGCTTGCTACGCTCGTAGCAATTCACCGACATAATTTAATTTGAGTCCGTATTCATTCCACGAATAAACTTTTAAGTACTCACTAACTACATAAGTTCACTAAAGGAATTCTTTTTTTACTGTAAATTATATTATACAGGCTGTAATAAGACCAACTGCTGTTACCTACGCATTCTGTACATCAAACTAAGCAACATTGAGCAAAAACTTAACTACATTTTTTGTGTGAAAATCGCGTTTTACGGCAGCGCGCAGTTTAACTTTTGGGTTCATGGAGCGCACAGGAGTAAAAAAGTTGAAACTTTGTCCTTCAATATCTCCGTAACCAGAAGGTTCCCAGATATGGTCCAGCACAAAAAATATCACAATAAGGGGGAGTACGATCGACTCTCGCATTCGTTAACCGTATCGTATTTTTGTAAGGCACTGATTTAAAAAGGCAGTTGTAAATAGCGGTTTTGGTAAGTTAAAAATTATAAATGGCACGTTTAATAACTAGTTCAGCAGTTAAAACTAAGCACTAAAGTAAACAAAAATGAGTAATAAAAAATAATGAAATGGATCAGTGAGTATATAATTGAGCAGGAAAATAATTAAATGGGCGATAAAAATTATTGAACGAGCGGTTATGTGTGGGCATATATTTAAAATGTTTGGTTTTGTATTCAAAAATATGTTTCTGGCACTCGCCGGCGCTGCCGCGGCACCGCTCGCTTCACTCGCTCGGCTCGTCCGTTGTGTGGTCACGGTTCTAACCTTTTTTTTTTTTTTTTTGTCGCTGAGAGATGCTTTATGCATCCCCGCCTCCCGGGGGACGAGACGGGGTATGTGGGACTCCCTGTCGGAATGACAGTATACCCACTAAAACTCAGCGGTGTTCCCGCGTCGCCGTGATGGGAGGGCCATGGGAATCCGGCATAGCCTTTACATCCACAGCCCTCCCGACGCATGCCCGCCAAGATGGTATGGCGGGCCCCACTTGCCCCCCAGGTTGGGGGGCTACGGGAATGGCCGAGAACACCTGGCCATTCCCGTCCCACAAGGTGGAGGCCTGTGCGATGCAGGCAACGGTGCCCCCGCACCCGTTCCCTGCTGGCCCCCACGCCCGCCTAGTCGGCGAGCCCCGCATGCCCCCCCAGGTTGGGGGAGCTACGGCCGCAGAGGATAGGGAGAGCGGCAACGACACACCGACACTCCTCTTCCCCTGCGGCCCCACCGCGTCCGCCATCGAACGGTGGCGGCCCCGTCAAGGCCGCGGAAGGTAGGGAGAGCGGCAACGAAACACCGACACTCCTCTCCCGCCGCGGCCTCCAATCCTCAGCCGCGATGTCTCCCTCACGGGGGACACCGCGGCCCGCCTCAGGTAGGCTGCGATGTCGCCCAAGCGGCACCGCAACCTACCCTACGGCCGCTACATCGTCGGCTTCTCCGCCAAGCCCTGATGAGCGGCCCCCGCTGGGGTTCCTCTTAGCTTCACCGTGGCCCAGCTCGCCACGGCTACTGAGCCCCCCCGCCTCGACAATGCGGGAACCCACCGGGGGGGTCACGGTTCTAACCTAACCTAACCTAGCTGTTTCGATGTAAAAATTGACATTGTATGATAAAATAACCGACTAATTGATTTTTTATCACTGTCCATGTTTTATTGTCGCAATAATTAATCAACCGCCATTAAATTAAATAACTGCTCAATATGTTTTTCAACTGATCATAATAACATCTCTAATATTTAAATAATAGCTCAAAAAATTAGTTCCCTTTTTAACCGACTTCTAAAAAAGGAGGAGGTTCTCAAGGTATTTTTTTTATGTTTGTTCGCGCGTTACTCCGTCGCTTGCCAACCGATTTGAAAAATTATTTTTTTGTTGGAAAGGGTATACTTCCTAAATGGTCCCATAGAAATTTCATCAAAAACGGTTTAGTACTTTGGTTTTTAAACCAAAATTACTGGTAAAAATTACAACTAAAAAGTGAAAAATAAAAACTTTTTTGCAAAAAAAAAACAACCGACTTCCAAAAACGACACTACAAAGTGAAAAGTAACTTTAATTTCGGAAGTCGGTGTCGTTGGGTTCGCATTTTCATTGTTTGCCACCGTCGTTTTTGGAAGCCGGTTGTTTTTTTTTTATAACCATTATTTAAAAAAAAAACAAAAAGTTTTTATTATAACCATTATTCTATAGTCTTAAGTCAATAAATAAAAAATATTCTCCCATAATTATTTGTCCATTGGGCTATCTTTAAGGGGTCACCCTACTTTCCCCAGACTTAGTCCATGTCTGGACGCCCCAGGCTCTCATTTCCGCCGACGAACTTCCGCAGTCGACACTAAGGGATACAGAAATATGGACCCGAAACGCTCCACTGATCTTAATGTTACTGACTTCTCTCGACTGAGATATATTTTACTAAGGAATTCTAAGCTTTTGCTTAAGAAATTCTTCTTCCATTTGATTATATTTCTAGTTCCGCTTTGTAAATTGGTGAGTTGGGAATTAGAGAAATAATTTTGGCTTTTTATTTATGTAAGTGTTGGTATTTATAAAGGGGCTTGTGGCTAATAACAGCCCCACGGGTCGATTGATCAGGTTCAGCTACACTTGCAGCGGTTAGTCCGTGGATGGATGGCCATCTTTATATACCAAGACGAGGTGTCTTGGTATATAAAGGCCTTGGTTTATAGGCCTGCACCTGGTGACGGGGACCATCACGGGACACTGCTACAACAGACACTTCCATACGATAGGCGTAACGGACAGCCCCCTGTGCAGAGCTTGCATGGAGGCTGATGAAACCCTCGCGCATGTGCTCTTTGAGTGCACAGACGTCACCCAGATTAGATTAGAAACCCTCGGGACGCCCAGATCCTACACAGATGTTCTCGACAGACCAGGAGACCTAATAAGCTTCTGGAGGGAGGTGGGCTGGTTGGAATAACCACCGACGGCCGCCATGGCCCACGCACAATGGTCCATCTGAAGGACTAAATGCGGAAACCAAACCCGTAATATAGAACATAGAACCACTGCTCACGTCTAGGCATTCTATCAGCAATTACAATGACAGAAAAGCCAAAATGTATTGGACTGCTACCGAAAAGCTTATGTCAATCCTATTGCAAGTCATTGTTGGGGAAATACGAAACGCTTTGTAAGCGATTTCCTCTTATCTAAGCCCTCTGTGGTTTCATTAAACTCTTATATGTGTAGCTACCGGAGTCCTTTTGTCTACATAATAAGAACAGCTCACTAGATAATTGCCAAATCTCTCCATGTACGTTCAGTCACTGAGGTAGCCAGAGTCGTCGATTTTAGTTCAAAGTTTAGTAAGAAACTGATGGATTTAATTTGTTTTTTTTTTTGTTTTAACGTTGCCCCACACTAGGAATTTCTCCTGTATCGTGGGTGCGTTTACAAACATTTAAACTCACACAAACAGCCACACCCGGAACAACTACTTGTAGGCCATACAAATATTTGTTCGGGAATCGAACCCGCGTGCCATCAAATGAACTGTTTGTTCTATATCTGACCTTTGGTGATCGTACCTTCGTTTTATTAGCTGTTAGAAACACTGGTTCACGATTTTCAGATGTTTTAAGCCAAAGGGAGAGATTACGGTCCTCAACGATTTTGAGAAGTTCTAAGCCCCAGGAAGAGAATAAAAATATTTTATTGTCACACATCCATACTTAATGTTATGAATGTTGCGAGTAGTTCCTTTCGGTCTGTCTGCCTATCTGTCTGTTACCTTTTCACGACTAAACGGTGGAACAAATTTGGATGAAATTGCCACACTGATGTCTTAACTCAGTTCATGGTGGACCTGAGTTCAGACATAAGATAATTTTGATACTGGTACTACGTTCCCGTGGGATAATTTCCGATCTCGATGCGGAAGAAACTACGGGCAGTAAAGAGAGATTAATTAATGCTACGCTTTAGCTACAAGCGGCTATGAACTTGCTTTCAATTCTAATTTACTTAATACTTAATTCTATGTTATATCTAACAAAATAACCAAAACCCTAAAAATTTATTTTATATTATTCATTCCACGAATTAACTACTAAGTACCCACTAACTACATAAGTTCACTAAAGGATTTCTTGATTTCTTTATATTTTTACAGAAAATTGTATTATACAGGCCATACATCAAACTAAGCAACATTGAGCAAAAACTATTGCATGGAAACTAATTTTTTTGTGTGAAAATCGCTTTTTACTAGCATTTGATTGTTTGTATGTTTGTTTGTTACGCTTCACACTATAATGGCTAATCGAATTTTCATGAAATTTGGCACATAAATAGACCATGACGTGGATTAAAATGTAAAATACTTTTTATGCCATAATCTCACGGAATCGAGACTTGTGAGGGCGAATCCGGCCAGCAAGTTTTTCACAAATATATACAATAATACCAACTTTTATTGCTATTGCAATATACATGAATATCAAACCATTACCTTTCACAACTACCATATAAATGCAGCATCAAAGCACCTTATCCTCAAAGCGCTGGTAAGACCCTCGATATCCCTCTAACATGGATAATATTCTACAATAGAACTGCTCCATCGAATCTTTTGCTCATACGGCCGAGGAAGTAAGGCGTCTCAATAGGATATTACAAAGAAATGGGAACGCCAACGATGCAATCTGAACGTATGGAATTGTATGTTTCTGAGTTTATTTAGCTGTGTTTTGGTGACAGTGTTTTGTTTTTTATTCAAATAAAAAAATAGTAAAGGAAATTTTGCATAACACTGGTTATAATGACTCGGAACAATTAATATAAAGACCCTGACCTGATACCAAATCAAACGAAGCACAATGGAACACTCACAAAAAATATACGCACATCACACACACACACACCACACAAACATCACACATACACACGTATCATACCTGAAATCACCTCTCTAGCCTCCACTCTGGAATTCGTACTCCGAGCCCCAAGATACAGACGAACTGTCTAGTTTGGGGCTCACTAGCAAATACCACATTGTAACCTAGCTGTAGGTAATATTTTAAGTTACTCATATCGTCTTAACTTGCTGTTAACCATATAACTTTGCATCCCGGTGACGCAATTTCAAGCTGTTTTCAGCAAATTAATTCTATCCCGAGCTCCCTGAAACGTTCCCACTAGGAAAAACTGACAAATTCGCGAAAAATTTTGCCCACCCACCCGCCCTCTGGTCTATAGGAAGGTAGACGTGGGATTTTCGGCGAAAATTTTCAGCGTGAATCGGTTTCCTTTTGTCTTGGTGGGTCTTTTGGGGGTCTTGGGAAGAGGATTTCGCATTTTATTTTATTATTTGACCGAGTCTGCAAAGACTCATATTGATAGTCGACTGAAAACATTATTACATTTTAGCATAATTTATTATTTTAACGTATCGCAATTTTAATTTATCGTAATTTTAATTTATCATTATTATTATTTTAATTATTCGTATTTTATTGTTTTAATTTGACGTAATTTATTCTCAATTGGATTTTTTAAATTTGTGTATTACTTTCTGTGCTCCCCTCTTTACAGGGACACTTAATTTAACGTATTATTTCTGATTTGATTTTTAAATTTGTATTTAATTTCTGTGTTCCCCTCTTTACAGGGACACAGAAGAACCCAGTGTCTATTTTAAGTCTCTCCTCCCGAGTGAATTTTGTTCTGACTCCCTCTTTACAGGAGTCGGTTCTGAAGTTACTCGCATACAAAATTCAAATATGTTCCGCACCCCACTCAACATTGTGAGGGCCCAAGGCTCTAGTGGCTCGCCGCGATCGGCGGAGAAGGCGGGGCCTTTACCTGATGCGAAGAGGAGAATCTCCTTCGGAGACGAGACTCCTCCTTCTGCGTCACAGGGGGGCCCTGCCACTCCGGGGACGCGCCGAGCTGCTATCGATGCCTCAAGACCGCTCAAAAACCCTGAGGCGCGGCACCGCAGTCGCACTGAGGAGGCGAGAGCTTGCCTGAACAAGGCCAAGCTTAATTTAGGCAACTCCCGCAACCTCAAGGCCGAGATAAAGACTGCGGTGCTGGAAGCCATAAACAGGCTTTATGAGCTGGTCAAAGAGTCGGAACGAGACAAGGCCCCTGCCGCACCCATTGCCGTGCCGGTACTCGCGCCCACTGCTAACCTTTGTCCCCGGTCCATTCCCGAGAGCCTCGCTAGCCAGACTGAGCTCGTCACGACAATGAAGGAGCACATCTCCTTAATAAAGGAGAACTCCGAGGAATTGATCAAGCTGCGAGACAGTCTGGCTAACAGAGAATGTGTTGCGGGGAAAACTTACGCGGGTGTAGCGTCTGGGGGTAAAAGCCACACTAGGGCACAAGCCCCGGAGCGAACGACGCTGCACTCCGTAGTGGTCTCCTCAACACAGGAGATGGATACCGGGGCCGAAATACTCGAAAGAGTAAGGAAAGCGGTGGACGCGAAGGAGGGCTGGGTGCGAGTAGAGAGGGTCCGAAAGGCCAAGGACCAAAAGGTTATCATGGGGTGCGCAACGAAGGAGGAGAGGGAAATGTTGAAAAAGCGACTCGAATCGGCCGGAGAGAACCTCGTCGTCGAGGTGGTGAAGAATCGGGACCCGCTCCTGGTTCTTAGGGATGTGCTCTCAGTACACAGCGACGAGGAGGTCTTGAGAGCCCTTAGGAACCAGAACCGGGAGATCTTTCACGGCCTCGGGGACGAGGAACTCAAAATGTGCGTCAAATACCGGAAAAAGTGTCGAAACCCGCACACGAACAGCATTGTGCTGAGTGTTACCCCAGCAATCTGGAAGAGGGCACTCGAAGGGGGCAAACTTCGAATTGACCTCCAGAGAGTGCGCGTCGAAGACCAGACGCCCCTGGTGCAGTGTACCCGCTGTTTGGCATACGGGCACGGAAAGCGCCTGTGCACGGAGCCAGCCGATCTGTGTAGCCACTGCGGCGGTCCACACCTCAAGGCGGACTGCCCTCATAAACAGATCGGCGAAGCAGCGGCGTGCGTAAACTGCACCAGAGCCAAGCTGGAGGAACACTCGCACAATGCGTTCAGTGATTTGTGCCCGATACGAAGGAAGTGGGACGCATTCGCAAGAGCATCGATAGCTTATTGCTAAAGTTGTCGATGCTCCCACTTCCGGGTATCATAGGGAGATGACCAGATTGACACTGCCAGATTGCAGACGCATTGAGCGGACCACTGGGGTTGGCTCAATGGGGAATGGTAATTGGAGTCACTTTCGTGAGAAAGTGGCTGTAATTATACTGGACCGTGAGTCAACTCTAGTGGAACCGACAAGCGGTGTCAAGCTGGTTGAAAAAGCTATCTCACAAACACTTGTTCTCTAAATGATATTTAATTATATAGTGAGTATATGGTGGAAATATTATGGAGAGAAACAGATGTACAAATAACGTGGGGGAAACCGACAGAAATAGTATAGGAAAAAATTATATTTAGGATAATAACATAAATAAAAGTAAAATTCTTAAAATAAATTATAAAAACAGTTAAAATAAAATAAAAGCAACAAACGGATATATAAACTTAATCAGAGAATATTCAGTAAAGATGAGCAAAAAGCAGAAAAAAAAAATTATTTAAAAGTACTGTAATATTAAAATCATAATTATGTAAAAATTAATCGCACAACGGAGCGTGGTCTCTTCGGCCTCTAACAAAAAAGTCGCCAAAAAAGGCACAAAAAATGTGACTAAGGACTCTGATCCTCATGTCAGAGGGACACTGGAGGGGCAGGAGTGTGGTTTTAGCCGGTAAGAGTCCGGCACTGCCCAGACTGGCTCATTAGTGAGGCAGTCTGGGCGTCCATGAGGATTTCCCACTCCTGCCAAAACAAAAAAAAAAAACTTGCTGTTAACCTGTGAACCTGCTAACTGTATTACCTGGACAAATACTTCTACACGTCAATCAAATTAGATGAGGTCGGCGTTCCCTATATATTTTTTTTTTAAATATGTTCTATTCTATTTTCTGTTCATCATCTGCCAAGCTTTTTCCCAACAATGTTGGGGTCGGCTTTATTTATTTATTTAATCTTTTCGCACACAAAAAGGTACAAAGGCAGACTTCCAGTCTAACCGGATGCAGCTGAATACCAGTATTTTACATGGAGCGACTGCCTATCTGACATCCATAGCCCAGTTATTGGATAATACGATACCCGTTGGTAAGACTGGTTATCAGACTTTCGGGCTTCTGACTACCCGTAACGACTGTCAAAGATCTACGAATGACAGCCGGCACCAATGGCTTAACGTGCTTTCCGAGGCACGAGGGATCTTGGTATGTGAAGATGGTCACCCATCCACGAACCAACCGTGGCAAGCGTAGCTTAACCTGATCGATATACCTGTGTGGCTGTTATTTATTAGCCACAAGCCCCTCAAGATATTGGTAGATAAGTACTTATCGAAGAAAAGGACTTGTTGCGCTGACGCCGAATAAACTAGGATAAGGCAAAAATAATAATACTGATTATAATGTAGGTAGGTAAATATTTATGCTAACAAAGAAATATGCAAATCAAATATTGTCCAAAACATCAGCTGTTTTAATCCACAATAATTTCATAATTACAATATGTACGAACAGACGACATAAATGTGAAGAAAATCACGTACATTTCACTTAAAGCTTCGATATTGAGCGTTCACACAAGCCTCCGTCGATGGCTCCGCAAACATTGATCACCCTGTATCTACCTGACAATTTTAAACATCACCAAAAACACAGAAATATCAACCTTATAACATTGTGAATAAGGTGTGGGAAACGGGAGATATAAGGCGGTACAGCGCCCATTGTTTGGAAGGTTTGATGGGTCGAAAAATTGTGCTTCAGAAATAAAGCCCAGCTTTCAGGTACTTTGGACGTATTTTCACATGTTCAGATGTAAAAAATGAGATGTTTAAAACACGACTGTTTGTTGCCTCAATACGGGTTTTCGGTTAAAGGGAAATAATACGTGTACAGAACAATGAGGATGCCTGCACATTATTACAGAGACTTTGATTTTGATATTGATTTTATACTATGCCTACTCGGAAAGTACTTGTACAGTCACGAGCAAAAGTATGTATACACTCGGCTTTATTCAAAAGCGATTTACTCCTTTATTTTTTAATGAAATTTTATGTTGTTACGAACATAGCATTTTCGAACCCATAGGTTTATGTAATGTGTCGTATTTCAACGTTGCATTTGTTATTTCACGAAAAAATCGAAATTGAAAGTTGCCAGGTGTTGACATATTGGTGCTCGTGACTGTACCTTATTACATAATCAGCCTATAAAGTTTCCATTGCTGGGACATAGGCCTCCTCCCTTCGAAAGAAAGTGGGCTATAAACTACCACGCGGGCCCAATGCAGGTTGGTAGATGTCACATATCTTCGAATTTTTGGTTCTATGACATGCCGGTTTTCTCACAGTCGCGGTGTTTTCCTTTACCGTTTTGAGAGCAGTGGTGATGAAATTGTTTACACAAAGTAAGGCGCCTGCCTCGTAAGTCGGGTCGTTGCTTTTCTATGGGACCATTTGGGAAGTATACCCATTCCAACAAAAAAATAATTTTTCAAATCGGTTGGCAAGCGACGGAGTTATGCGCGAACAAACAGAAAAAAAAAAATACATGCATCCGAATTGAGAACCTCCTCCTTTTTTAGAAATTGGTTAAAAAAAGGTATTCAGCTGCCCAACATTGTTAGGAAAACGCTATCCAGAAGGATGTTGATAGAAACAGGCAAACGCCCTCGCAACGGGACTTAATATAAGATCGCGCGCCGTAGGTACGAATCTATGTGTGCATGCACCTGTGTTCGCTCATTGTATTAAACTGGCCTTCTGTATACTTATCTAGTTTGTGGCGGCGGTAAGCAAAGGGAAGTAAGTGGGTGTCTTGCAAATTAGAAATGGAAGTGGGTGACTTGTATTTCATTTGGCTTCGGCGCTCTTGAAACGTCGTAATTATGTCAGTTATTTATTTTGAGGACAAAAATTACTAGTTATTCTTTGGATTTAAGGCACCTGTCGCACTGCCAGCGATTAACGAGAAGGGTTTATTCCGTTTATTCAATCCCAAAAAATCCACTCTAAGATGCTTTTCGGAAAGTCATTAACAGAACTCTCTAAGATCAAGTAATCCTACTGAATGACTATTTCATGAAATCTTGACATTTTAGGATTATGCTAACTTAACAAGTTGTATTACTGATTCTAATGATTATAATTCTGTAAATACATATTTGTTACGGCCGCGACGGCGTTCATATTTTAAGCAATATATAACTTAGTATTGACCAGCAAATTGCAAAAAACCTAAGAAAATTTGAATTTCGCGGGCTACCTTAGAGCATCCATCTTAAGTGAGACATTGCCAGAGTTAGCTACGCGGTGCGGGAGGGATGATAGTTGTCACAAGTTGACGAATCACTGAGCTGTCGCATCACGTCACCATACCCCTCCCGCACCACGCTGCTACCTCAAACAATGTCTGAGCTAAGCGGTTGGCCTATAGTCGCTTTCTCGTCTACAGTGAGACAGATGCCTTAAATTGTAGTTTCTGTTCCATCCACACTTAGTTTCATTTACTCTGTAGCTGTTGATAATTCTTGTCTTTTTTCTCTGTCTCACTTCTTAGAATGTCACTAATAACACCCACTTTGGTCCCGTGGGTGTTCATTATTTTGGTAGACCAATAGCTGAATATGCACAAAGAAGGCCGTTGTCCTGTCTGACCTTGCCGGTCTATTCTGTAAAAATCACACCGTGAAGACTTAGGTGAAGAGAGTGGTTAATAGTATCAATTGTTAATAGTGTTATAGGTAAATTATCAATACCCTAATTGCGTAACACGTTTTCTATCACAATCCGAGAGTTTTGAAGGATATTACTAATCCATTGCTTCACAACTTTGAACAATTCGTCTGCTTTCAACGTTAATAAGGCAATGAACGCGGGTGAACTGTCAAAATGTAACCCACTCCGATCAATTGACAGTTTGTGTCTTCGCAAACGATCCCGCAGGTGCAATGACAGCTCACTTTACCTATATTAAAAATTTATTTGTTTCAAGTTGACGTTATTTCAAGTTAAACAAATATCAACTTTATTTTAATGGTAATTAAGTTGATTTCAGAGTAGCCAGCACTATTGAAAAAGTTATAAAAATGTTTGAAGTTGTAGCGTAAACTGAACTTTATTGTGTAGGAACTAAATTTATCTTTCCATAAACTCATATTTTCTACATTTTTGACGAATATGTCGCGATTCAAATTTAAGTTTTCACCGTGAGACACACCGTGAGATATTTACAGAACACTGGCAAGATTAATCAGACGGGTGGTCAACGACCTTTTCGGTTATCAATATCTATAAACGAAAACTAGTTCGAGGAAAGCTCATATTTACACCGTAACGTAATTAACAAAGTTAAATTAAACAAAATTTTCACACAAAAGTGTTTTGTTACTCAAACAATTTTAACTTCACTGTAAACTGCAAGACTATAAAATTAAAGTCAAAATGCACTGAAGTTTAATCTTGATTAGATTACCAGTCTAGACTAAATAAAATAGTAAAAAAGAGCGATTCCGACTATCCTAAGTTATAAATTCTATCAAATAAAAAACCGACTCTGTGAGTTCAGACTATGTTTTGTAATTTAATTCTATTAAGGTTCTCTAAGGATAAAATTTTCTGGAAAATAATACAATAACAGTGAACTTCATTAGAATAATGTTTAAGAAAGATAAAAGAAAATAATGCCACATTAAAAGAGGTTCCACGAAAGAGATATGTTTGACGAACACAGCCAATAAGGTCGGTAGCGGTTGCGTGGGCAGTTGGTCGGAATATAATATTTTTATCACGGCAAAAGTTACAGGACAATAATGTACTTTGTGCTGACATGAAAAATAATCATTTAAGTATGCATTATTCGTTAGTGTATAGTTCTTTCGTTAGTTACAGCGCAGTGGTGGCCCTGGGGTCACGGCCGCGACTTACGAGTTCTAGGTCGTAGGTTCGAACCCACTCAGGCGCTTTACTTTCTGTAAAATATTTCATCACCACTGCTCTCAAAACGGCGAAGGACAACATCGTGAGGAAACCGCATGTCCTAGAACTAAAAAATTCGAAGGCATGTGACATCTACCAGCCTGTACTGGGCCCGCGTGGTGGATTACGGCCCACTCTCTCTCATAGAGAGGAGGCCTGTGTCCCAGCAGTGGAAACATTATAGGCTGAGGAGCTGGAGGAGTATGTATGTACAAAATAAAGTAAAAAAGTAAAAAAAAAAATAGCAATAAATGATTTCTTTCTTTCTTTCTAAAAATTAATTTATTTTGCACACTAATCAAAATACAATACAGACATTATTAAAATGAATGGAGTAGACTGGGTGTACTCAGTATGTAGTTCTTTCATAGTTACTTTACCTCAGATTTTGCATCACTGTCCAAATAATAGGGTTGATGTTAGGTTGCTGCTTTCACAGGTATACTGTGACCGGACTGATGTTTGACTCTCGAGAAAAAAAGGATTACATAGGACCACCAAAAAATAAGAGAGAGAATATAGTTGGAAAAAGTTGAACAGTTGAAAATAGGGACAATACCTGCCATTGTAGTTTGCAGCCTGGGAACATAAAAGCACCCCACGCCTGAATTCTCCAAAGGAATATGCAGAGGCACACCTATGTGCCGTACATTCACATTTATTTAGTTACTAGCTTACCCGTGACTTTGTCCGCGTGAAATTAAATGTTCCCCCCTACAACACTCCCGCGCTTTTACTTCCTTTTCGCTCAACGTTCTTTTTGCCGGCTCCTAAGTGTCTTAGCGTGATGTTAAGTAGCCTATAGCCTTCCTCAAGAATTAGGCTATCAAATGCAAAAATATTTATTCAATTTTAGTTCCAGAGATTAACGCGTTCAAACAAACAAACTCTTCAGCTTTATTATTAGTATGGCTAAATATAGATTATTTCGTTATAATAATGGTCCCACATGGGACCCTGTTACATAACATGGGTGAGTTTAATGCCCTGCTTCTTAAATATTAGCCAAAAAAGGTTTAAGGCATACACGCCAAAAGGGAATGTTTAAAATACCTATCTCCTTTACTCGCCTTACATATTTACCTAGGAATAATATGATATCATCAAACGACCGCTCGCAGACACTTTACAATGTGGATGTCATTAGGGCTTGCTTACGTACATATACCGTACATAGGTGTATATTATAATGATGCTAATTCTATCTTGGACATGAAGTAACGAAGTGAATCATGGATAGAAATTATTTGCACTTTATTTTCACACTCTGTAGTAACCAAAAAAAGGTTTGTGGCTAAGTAATAACAGCCGCACGGGCCGATCGATCAGGCCAAGCTAAGCTTGCCGCGGTTGGTCCATGAATGGGTGATCATCTTCACATACCAAGACCCCTCCGTGCCTGGGAAAGCACGTCAAGCCGTTGGTCCCGGCTGTCATACGTGGATCTTTGACAGCCGTTACGGGTCGTTAGAAGCCCGAAAATCTGACAACCAGTCTTACCAAGGGGTATGTTTGTACCCAGTAACTGGATTGTGGAGGTCAGATAGGCAGTCGCTCCATGTAAAATACTGTGGGTCTACTCCGAAGTAGTATCGGCCGAATGTTCGGCCGTTTCCTGCTACGAAGTTACTATTTGGTTCGGTCGGTTCCGATCCTACACTCTTTTGAATATTGACTATGGTCCCGACCCAACTGAACCAATCCAAACTTGTTTCGCATTTTTCAATAATATTCGGTTCGGCCATGTGTCGGTCCGATCCGAACATTCGTACTTTGCACTTCGGAGTAGGCCCCCTGGTGTTCAGTTGCATCCGGTTAGACGGGAAGCCGACCCCAACATATTTGGGAAAAGGCTAGGCAGATGATGAGTGTAGAAACCAAAATAAAACTAGTGTGTAAATGTGCACACTGTGCGCAGGTGTATTTAATCCAGCTGCAAGTGCTGCAACTACCACAAAAGTAAATAAATAAATATAAATTTCGTACGGAATCCACGGTAACAGGTCGCGCGGCGATGTCCCTGTCACCCTGTATTATCAACTTGATCGTTAAACAGCCAGACCTCCACAACTAAGCACTTAAGCGCCATTCAAAGTCTATTATTTCTAGAGATGCCGCGAATACTCGCTATTATTCGATATTCGACATTACTCGATTTTTTTTTTTGTTATTCGTCGAATAGTTCTTTAAAATAAACTTTTAATGAACAACAAAAATATAGATTTCAAAATAATCAAACTTTTTTTTTTATAACAAAAGTCACTTAGATTTAATTATTATCAGTATAATATGAGACTGATTTATTTAACTTCATTGTTTTCTTTTCTTATAACCTTAGATTTTTTTTAGCTTACAGTAGCAAATAAATGATTGGTGAGTTCAAGACTAGAACATGAACAAATAAATTATTTTTTATATTCCTTTTTTAAGTCGAATAATAATGGCGAGTTTTTCAACTATTTCACCATAGGGAATGGCGATTAATCGGTATTCGACTATTCGCTATAAAAACTAAGTATTCGCGGCATCTCTAATTATTTATCTTGTCATCTGTCCGTCAGATAGAGGGACTTCTAACGTACGTGATCGTCATCCTAAAACATTCTTTTGCCTGTCTATTGCCGATTTTTTTCGTTGGTTAGCCAGAGGTGAGCTGCAAGGGCTACAAGTACACTTACACTTCACCAGATATGTTTAAGTCGCATGCAATAGAGGGCGAGGCTACTGCCGGGAGTAGTAATGGCTCAGTGGTAACGGCCGCGAATATCGAATTGTAGGTCGTAGGTTTGAACCCATACAGGCGCTTTACTTTGTGCAAATTATTTCATCAACACTCTGCTCTCAAAATGTTGAAGGAAAACATCATGAGGAAACCGGCATGTCCTAGAACCAAAAAATTCGAAAACATGTGACATCTACCAACCCGCACAGAGCGCGCATGGTGGATTACGGCCCACTTACCTAGCCGAGAGGAGGCATGTGTCCCAGCAGTGGGAACATTATAGGCTGATTATTATATGGCCTATTATTAGGTAAGTACTAACACATTATAAGTTAAACTTCACTGAAACACAAACCAAAATAAAACCTTCTCCTTCCTAAATAAAACCTTCCTACATCTACGGCATAATTTCTCAAGCCATTGAGCCCGCGTCTCCGCCGAGCCGAGCATTCTGTCGATCGTAAAGCCATGCGTCCCGAATGTTGCGCACTCCTTCCTCACCTGCCATTACGAGCTCTTTGTCGTTTTAACGTATTGTGTGCTTTACCCCTGACTTTGGAAGGGTTCCAAAGTAGACTTGTAGGTATAATTTTTTTGTGTGAATAGAAAGAAGTGTATCAAGTTGAAAACAATTTTGGAACTTGCTTTATTATTGGCTTTTTAGTTTTGTCCTATGGGAAGCGAGTTAGGTTCGGTCCAACACGGAACAAAGGTCTGAAAGTATTGTTGATTCGCGTTTGGATGTTTGTTGTTTGTGTCAAAATGTATTGGTTTTTTTTTGTGAATAGCTTTGTATCAAGTTGAGGAACTTGCTTTGTAATTGAGTTCTAAGTTTTTCCAACGGGTAGTGAGTTTGGTCTAACACAAAACAAAGGCATATAGGATAAGGCACAAGATGCAAATATAGTTCTTTTTTTCTTTGTTATCCAACATTTGTTTACACAATACAGTTTAAACAATTTCCTTAATAGGACGTTTTTAAATGCAAGAAGTATTTACAGGCTAACACAACATGCACCATAGTTTTACATAGTATTACAAAGCCAAAAAGGATTTAAAATAAAAGTTATTCAATATTTTTTGGCAAGGCGTAACAATAATAATAACAAAAGTTTCATTATAAATAATAAAAAATGCAGATTAGTAACATTAACATTAAATAATAATTTAATTCAAATACATAGAATCTTAAAATAAAAATTAATGATGATATCTACCTAGAAACATGATAAATATGACGTCAGATTTAGGGTCACTTTCAAACATGCAGAAGGTACTTTTAAGGCAACTATACCCAGTCCATTAAACCGTTTTTGACAGATGGAACTAGTGATTGCTGCCTGTAAGAAGCCATAGGTAAATAAGATAAGGCAGCTTATATATTTATTTTATTACCCATTTTAAAGTTCACTTTTACGTAATCCGGAATATGTACGTTCTAAAACAGCTGTCAAAAAACGGTTAAACTAATGGACAGGCCAGGGTATAACCGATTATCCTTTAAGGTTCGCGAGCACATTCGCAAGAAGCTGGCAGTATCATCACAGCGGTAATGTTTTCTTATTGTTTGTCATATATATTTTTAGTATATTCATGTACTTATTTATGTATATTTATTTGCGCTTATATTTATAGTATATAATTAGGTACATACATATATTATATTTATAGTTTTAAACAGCTGTATGCATATCTTTATATTTAAAATATTTTATTTATTCCTCGATTTTCATGATTGTCTCTGCATCACTCAAAAGTTGACTGGAAGAAAATGCCTACGGCATTTAGCTTTGTACATTTGTGTGATTATAATAATAATAATAAATCTTTATTCTCAGACCATAGATCCATAACTTAACATAGGTATGACCAAGAAACAAAAATAACTAACCTAATAGTTAGTTAGTTAGTTTTATAGTATTAAATAAATAAATAAAAAAGGTTACCTTCTGTAAGTTTCATAAAAGAAAAGGCAACCAAGCCATTACTGATATTAAGCAATAAATTCGCAGCTTCTGCAAATCTACTTTTTAACAAAAGGACTAAGCAACAAGTACCTACTTACCTTAGTGTAAGATATTGTAAAATATATGTTGTATGTGTAGGTATATTTAATATTTATGTTTTAAACTTCACACATTCATATTTTCTCTTCTTGTTCTCACACACTATTGTCTACATTTCTTTTTTACTTCTCCTTTCGCAGGTCTGCTGGAAGAAATTTCTTAAGAAATAAGCAGTACCTTTGTACTCATATTATAACTATGTCATATCCCTATATATTTTACTGTGTGTACATAAACAATACAATAAATAGTAATATATGTAAAGTTTTGGAACGATGTGAGTGGCATAATCTTCCTTGATTAAAATCCTTTTTAAATAAATAAAGAAAAAAAAGTACCTACTTACCTACTTGCTATTTAGAAAACCAGGAGTTTTTTTTTTTTTTTTTTGATACAACAGCACCAAATTTTTAATAACCCTTAAAACTAATCAAAATCAAAAGTCATTTATTCAAACAAGGCTGACAATCAGCACTTTTCGAAGGTCGACAAGAAGGTTTCAAAGACAGTCCCCCAAATCGCCCGCCCTTCACCACTTCCTAGTGCTTTCGCTAAGAAAAAGAAATGGCGCAAGAAACATCAGAATAGCTGTCTGTCCAGTTAAAAAATACTCAAATCAAATCAAAAGTCATTTATTCAAATTAGGCTGAGAATCAGGACTTTTCGAACGTCAAAATTACAAAAGACAGTCCCCCAAAAACGCCCGCCCTTCGCCACTTCCTAGTGCTATCGCTGGGAAGAAGAAGTGGCGGAACAAACTCCCCAGCAGCACAGCTGAATATAGTTAGTTGCATGTATACAATACTAGGAACCTATGTTCAGTTATGAACATTACAAGAAGCTTAAATTATTTGCCATATTATGTCAGCTAGCCACGCCAATATACCAACAAATATAATAAAAACTATACGTACTCAAGCTAAAAAATAATTAATTAAAATAAAAATAAAAACTCACTACCTAAATAAAAGCCTCCAGGCATAAAGGGCGTGACAGCTTACATATTTATGCATTGCTGGGTTCGTCACATAGCTGTCACTTGCAGTCACAGATGATGAACTAGGACCATCGATGTGAAATAAATGAGTTAATACTAATAACAGTAACCTGTCAGTACCTAAGCTAATTCTGGAGAAAGAACATGAACATTGTCTTGCGTTAATTAGGGCGACCAACTATTCTTATCGTGTAAGTAGTTGTTGATGGAATAGTAAGCCTTTGAACAAAGGTTGGATTTTACTTGAGCTTTAAACGCATTAAAAGGCAAGTCTAGCAAAGAAGACGGTAACTTGTTATAAAAGGTTATACCAAGCCCAACAAATGAGTTATGAACCTTATGAAGCCGGTGAAAGGGGGCACGTAGTTTGTCCTTATTTCTAGTGTTAACACTGTGAATATCACTGTTTTTAGTGTACAAGTGCAAATTTTGCCTAATTTTTTTTTTTTTTTTTTTTGATGTTGGCGAAGATGAATTGTGATGCAACCGTGAGAATACCAATATCTTTAAAAAAATCTCTTAGAGAAACTCTGGCACCTAGCTGGTAAATTGCTCGAACAGCTCGTTTTTGAAGGACAAATATATTTTGTATATCAGCGGCTTTGCCCCACAGCAGAATACCGTAGGACATAACACTGTGAAAATAACTGAAATAGACTAAACGAGCTGTATCAACGTCAGTGTATTGTCTTACTTTCCTGACGGCGTAGGCAGCCGAACTGAGCCTTCCTGCTAGACTTGATATATGAGGTCCCCACTGAAGTTTGGCATCTACTGTTAGTCCTAGAAAAATTGCCGAGCCTACTGTTTCAAGCACCTCTTTATTTAAGACGATGTTGGGTCCTAGATTTCTGACATTCGGTAAGGCGAACTTTACACATTTCGTTTTCTTGGCATTGAGAACTAGGTTATTTGACGTAAACCAATCTGTAACTATTGTGAGTGCACTGTTTACGTCGTCAAACTTGATTGTACATAATACTAATAAATCACAAACTTTCACACATCAACAAACTTTAGTTCACAGCGCTCTGCATTTAATTACAATCAGACTGCACAGTTGCACATTTTAATTATATTATGCAGAATGTCAGCATACAGGAGAAAGACAGAAAGTCTATTCGATTTTATTTACTTCTTTACAGTAACATATAATTATTATTCAAGCTAAAATTAAAATATATTATAATCTGTACAAGTAAACGAATGCAAAAAGACGCGCATCGCTGTCAATGGGAAATGTGTCCAAAAGACAAAAGTCCAATTCTAAAAGGACTTTCCTTTTGGGAATTTTGTACACATGAAGGATAAGGAAGTATAGAAAGTGAGAAAAAGAAAGAAAAATAGTTTATTCCGCACAAACAAAACGCACATTACAAATAAAATATAAAAAGACATAAAATACAACGCAGTCAAAAGCCAACGTAGTCAACGTAGTAAGTATAAAACATGAGAATGTATTAATGGAAATTGTGTACTTGTGTGAAAATAAGGCACTTTAAATTAAAACCTTTAAACCTTTTGTGGTTTTTTATGGATATTATTGAAAATATTGCAGCTTAAAACAAAACGACTAAAATGAAAAGCTCTTCAAAATTTCGAGGAAAACTATCAAATCAATACAATATTTTTATCTCACGAAGCGACTTGCGCTTTACTTGTGGCAACCAAGTGTACAAACACGCTGTAAATGTGTGCGTGACGTGAAGACGAGTAGCGTGAGCATGCACACACTTCCAACTTTGCCCGTGTGTCAGACGCGGACGGTACCCAGATCTCCTGCTGCTTATACACACATTCACAGCGTGTTTGTACACTTGATTACCACAAGTAAAGTGCACGTCGTTTCGTGAAATAAAAATACTATGTACTTATTTATACATACATACAAATAAATAAAATTGAAGTGTATATTTGTAATGTCAAAATAACAGCTTTTTACTAAATGCATATGAAAGTATATACGATACTTATTATAAAAAAAAAACAATTTGCACATTTTTTGTCCGTCTGTCTGTTTGTTCCTTCTCATTTTTAACCCCCGACGCAAAAACGACGGGGTGTTATAAGTTTGACGTGTCTGTGTGTGTGTGTGTGTGTATGTCTGTCTGTGGCACCGTAGCTCCCGAACGGATGAACCGATTTTAATTTTGTTTTTTTCGTTTGAAAGGTGAATTTGTCGGGAGTGTTCTTAGCTATGTTTGATGAAAATCGGTCCAAGATGGCCGCCGCTACAAAATGGCGGATTACATATTTTTTCACAACTCCCTCAATATGGGTATCAAATGAAAGGGCTTGACTAGTAGAATACTATACACTATGATAAATTTCAAATCCAAGATGGCCGCCACCACAAAATGGCAAATTACATTTTTGTTTTTCACAACTCCCTCAATATGGGTATCAAATGAAAGGGCTTGACTAGTAGAATACTATACACTATGACAAATTTCAAATCCAAGATGGCCACCACCACAAAATGGCGAATTACAAAAAACCTGATTAAATACCAAATTACCTGAATCTTAAAACGCAAGAAAATAAAAGAAAAGAAATAATAAGGAGTCCCTACAAAAAGCATGAAATAAAAAATTAAATTAAAATTTAAAAAAACCCCCGACTACGTGAAACCCTATAAAAAGAAAAAAATAACCTTGAAATTATGACCCTACGTAAGTACGTATGAAATTTTTTGAGTAAATATTGTCCTGTCGGGGGACCGCTAGTATTTTAAACTTTAACAGAACGTTAAGCTAATAATTAGACGGGACAACATTTAACCAAAAAATTTCATACGTACTTACGTAGGGTCATAATTTCAAGGTTATTTTTTTCTTTTTATAGGGTTTCATCGAAACTGTTTGATCGATTTTGACGGGACTTACACTGGCAGTTAGCTGATGTTATAAGGAGTAACTCAAGCTACTTTTATTTAAGAAAAATAATTAAGGTTCCACGTAAAAAACCCATGAAATCCACAGCTAGTACAATATAAAGAAAAATCATGAGTTGTTGACGTTTGAAAAGTCGGCACTTTGAGAAGTTGCCATTATACGCTGAAAAAAATCGAGTGAACCTTCTGTCTTTCTTAAGTGCTTCTGGCTATAACAGTTTTATGCTCTAAATTGCAGACAAGTTGCAGAGACTAGTCGTTTTTCTGTTTAACTTGCTATGTTGTAGGCAGTTATAAGTTTCTGACATTGTACTAAACAACTTTTCAGATGGTCTGTGAAGTTGTGTTTTGCATAATGTTATCGGTATGCTTTCTGTCTCAAGCGTAAGCAAAACATGTTCTTTGAGTTTTTAAAGTAATTTCCTGTTGACAACGATGCGGACGAATTTTTTGATGCCCTATGATTGTTGTCTGCTTTAAATACATGTACATATCATTATTTTAAGACAGTTAGCTTTTTAAATTGTGTATATATTAAGATAAAACAAGATTAGGGATTAAGGTTTGCTGGAAGAGATTTCTTATGAAATAAGCATCGCCTTTGTACCTATTTTTCTGTTCTGTTTTTTTCTTGTCTGTTTATAAAAGTGACTACATAAAAAAAAATGATAATAAAAAACGATTAAATGGTTTTTTTTTTCAGAAGCTACAAGAAAGCTCTGCATGTTTTGTCACGGAAATTAATTGTTTATCAAATTGGCACAGTACACTATTTTGCCAATAACAGCTGTGATTTGAAAATATACGGGCAATTCAAATTGGTTGTTACTTTGATAAACAATTATTTTCTCTGTGTACCCACACAATTTATTTAAGGCGAACACATTTTGCTGGCCTATATTATTAAAATAAAACAAAGTCGGGTTAGTTCCACCATTTTTAGCTCAAGGACGGCTGGGCCGATTTTTATCTTGGATTAATCTCCGCCCCGAATAGCAGAATAACTATTAAAACATGGGAAAATTTCACAAAAAAAAAAAAATAACGAAGATCTATGAAACGGCTTTTTTGATGATATCTCGAGAAAGGATTGATAAAAAAAAAAAAAATCGTTCGTCTTGTTGTTTCTTGCTCGGAATCTCTTTGAAGAATAAAACCAGGAATGAAATTATCCAGAAAAGAACCGGAGTTACCGACATAGCTTGCAGAGTAAGCAAACTGAACTGGCAGTGGGCTGGCCATTTTTGTCGAAGGACCGATGGCCGGTGGAACAGACGAGTCCTGGAGTGGAGACCACTTATCGGCAAGCGTATTGTGGGTTCCCCCAGCTAGATTGATAGACGACCTAAAGAAGGTGGCTGGGACAGACTGGATGCGGAAGTTGTGGTGCAGCCTGGGATAGACCCATGTCCAGCAGTGGGCTGCAATAGTCTGAGTTGATTATTGTTTCTGAGGCGGTACAAAATTTGCTGGGTCAGTTACATAATATATAAATCGTTGTTTTGTAATCAATATACGATTATTTTATCAAAACACGTTTTAGTATCGACAACGATTAATGCTTATTGACGCACATTTGAATAAGTTTAAATCTTTAAGCTTTCAGAGGTAAAAAGCCCAAGTTAACTCAAGTAATCACTCAAGTTAGTGATGAGTCAAACGTTTCTTGCTACGTAAACTTAGGTAAGTTTACGTAGCAAGAAACGTTTGACTCATCACTTTGTCTAACATAAACATGTACAGTTAATTATTTTGACTACGTCAGCATGTCTCTTGGGGCATGTAATTATAAGTTTGCGATTGGAAAAGTTTGAATTATTGAATAGAATCTGGTGTCATGTCGGCTCGAGAAGCGCGAGTGTAGTTTATGTCGCAGGAAAAAGTTAAACCCGTCAGCAAGGTGTGTGTAGAGGGGATGAGTGCACCGGACTTGCCTTGCGCCTGCATACATTTAGTATCGTCAATCGAGGAGGTTGTTTTAATAAGTTATTCAAAAAAATTTTTTTTTTTTTATTTACATAAACATATAACACCACGCCTACAATTTCCGAAGGATTAGGTACACACAGGTGCACCTAGTACACCCACATTTCGCCAGTATCAATATCTGTGTCCAGATACGACCACTACACGACGGGTAGCCAGAGGTGTACAGTAAACCCATATTTCGGCAGTTAAGTTTTAGAGCATTAGGTATACAAGCTTTAACAATTATAACTTTTCGTCATGAAGATTTCTATGTCAAAACTGTACCTGCACTGTTGTATAAGTGATGCAAAAATTATGTATCTTAAACGCGGTCTTTCAATTGACATTTTTTAGCGAAAACAATACCTACCGAATATTTGTTCTTTGCCTAATTTTGGTGTAGGTACAATAAACTATATTCTTTCTTTGTATCTATACCATTGTCTTAATTTATTATGGAACACTTAGAAGTGCATGACATAAAAATGAGCTATCCGGAATTAGATGTAGGACAGTTAAATTTAAATCTAGTATATTTGGAATGGGAGTAAAAATTTAAAACAAACTACCAAACATAGAAGTTTTCAGCCATCAATATAATTATTTAAACTTAAACTCAAGGAATTTTTGATAGGTAAAGCGCGTACTACACAATAAATGATTTTTTAATAACAAAAACTTGGGTTTATGCATTTTTTTTTAATTGATAATGTATGATTATTGCATGTATGAGTTTTTATTTTAATGTATAATTTGACCAATGTATAATTTTTTTTATGTATAATTTGACTAAAGCATATTAATTTTTATAATATTTTTTAAGGTATTATTTGATTAATACAAAGAGTGATAGACCAACTGTAAGAATGTTTATAATAATAATAACGTAATAGAATATTGTACACCGTATGTTACAGTGCTTTTATTATAATAACTATAAGGTCTTTTTCTACACGTAACATACAATAAACGTATTTGAATTCGAATCAAATTGTGCGCTACAGAATCTAGTCAGTCACAGCTTCCTCCCAAAACCACACTTAACTGCGACATAAGAAATACTTGGCACTCTCCAGGTGGCTAGTATTTAATTCAACTTTTATCTTTTGAAGGAAACTGCACTTTGTTCCGTCGCTCCTTTTAATTAAAGATAAATAAATCTTCCAACTGTTCAAGAACTAACTGTCCTGTTTATCTTGTTTTAAGATGAAGAATAAGTTTTTTTTAACTATTTATTTATCTGGGACTACGCTTTTCCGAAAGGTTCTGGAGTGGCGACCGCGTACCGGAAGACGTAGCGTTGGAAGGCCTCTCACAAGGTGGACCGACGACCTTGTGAAGGCCGCAGGAACCCGTTGGATGCAAGACACACAGAACCAGTCGAAGTGGAGTTGCTTGGGGGAGGCCTATGTCCAGCAGTGGACGTCTTTCGGTTGATATGATGATGATGATGATGATTATGACGCTTTTTCCTGTTTTGTGGGTGATCTTCCTAATAAACAGGAACACTAAGATCTACTAAGTACCTAGGTCATGTCTCTACATGTCCTAGGTACACATAACATAATCAGCTTATAATGTTCCCGCTGCTAGGACACAGGCTTCTTCTCGGTGACAGGGAGTGGGCCGTAGTCCAGAGGTATTCCACTTGCACGGATTTGAACGGCACTTCCGCGAACGGCACGTGAGCACTTCCACTAACCGCACTGAAACAAAATTCCAGCCCGCGGGCCCAGTGCGGGTTGGTAGATGTCACATGTCATCCTTCAACTTTTTGCTTCTCGGGCATGCTGGTTTGCTCACCTAGGACACGGTACGGTTCGGTTCGGTTTCGGTTTCATGACCTCTAGGTACTAAGTAGTATTTTTATATTATGAATTGTTTCTTATTCTTTTTTACATTGTTGTCACATATAGAAGAAGCAAGCATAATGTACCCAGGATTTTGTAATATCTTGATTTAAAAGAGTGTCCTTAGTTACTTGCCCCTTCTTCTGCATAGAGATTTACGTTTAAGAATGGGCAACTAGCTTCATTTTTGTGACCAACTGACTAACTTTTTGACTGTTCAATAATGCCTGTAAATGGTTAAATTGAAATTAAAGCTTTGGTTTATTAGAGTTTGACTAGTTCCGTGTTTGGGTAAAATCTGCAAAGCAAATACGTTTTTGTTAAGGCATCTGTCCCTACATAAATTAATTTGTTTTGCTGATTTTATAGAAGGATAATTATGATACGACCAATGGTATGTGATGTATTCAGATGTTTAAATTTTACGAATCAGTTTGGTTTATTTATTATTCACACACAGATAAGGAAGGTACTGTCGAACGCCCATCGGAAGTACAACTTGAGTTAAGCGACTCCGCTCCGCTACGGAATTTCAATAGAATAAGAGACCAGCTTATATTAGTTTTGTTATCACTGACGTCCGCAACCCACTTGTAAATCTGCTTGATTTAAGTGTATAGGTCCTAATTGCCTCAATAATGATAACTATTTTAGTGCGTAGGTATCACAGTAGTATACCTAACATTATCCAAAACAACAGTTCTGCTCATCCCAAAAATAAACAATAAATAAAACTATTTTTTGATTAAGATAAGTTCGTGTTTACGAACTTATCTTAATCAAAACATAATCCGGGCATGTATAGTCTGGTTAACAAAATCAAATGAATCAGAAAATGTACCTGGGGATGCCAACTCGTAGTGCCACTTACAAATTAAGTACTTCGATTTGATCATTTGACTACTTAAGGCGCGGTAAGAACCCAGTTTTTAGGTAATGGATAATAGCCCATCGCGGCAACAAATAAGGTTTAAAACAGCAATGCGTCTGAATCGAATGATCGATTCAACTAACACCAAACGCATCGCTGACCACCAAAATAAAAGTAATTTTGGAGTTTTCATTAAATTTTAAATAAATGCATTATATTTTAAATAAATGCATTAAATTTTAAATAAATGCATTAAATTTTAAATAAATTTTTAATTATGAAATATTCTTGAATAATTGGGACAACGTATAAAACCAGCGTATTATCTATGAAATAACGATGCGAGGCTTATTTCCTCGAATTCTCCCGATAACTGATCGTTTACGTCAACCTGAGCTATCCGTACTTGGAACTCGAGAACAAAAATAAACGATAAACGGTATACCTTCGTGGAATCGCTAGTGTTGTGCTTACGGTCAGTTGTCGACTTGAATGTTTTCTTGTGGAAGAAAAATAAAGTATTTTACTATAATATACATACCTACTTCATTAATATCTGCATGCCATGGCGGAATGTATCTTAGCACTGAAATTGTATGTATCATTTTTTGTACCTCATCATCTGCTTCACCTTTTTCCAACTATGTTGGGGTCGGCTTCCAGTCTAACTGAATACAGCTGAATACCAGTATTTTATATGGAGCGACTGCCTATCTGACCCCCACAACCCAATGACTGGGTAATACGATACCCTTGTTAAGACTGGTTGTCAGACTTTCGGGCTTTTCAAGCTTGTGGCTACCCGTAACGACTGTCAAAGATCTGCGAATGACAGCCGAGACCAACGGCTTTACGTGCTTTCCGGGGCGCGGAGGGGTCTTGGTATTTATTTTATTTATTTTATTTTTTATTTTATATTTTAATGGACATTTCACACAGCGCCATCTAGTCCTAGTGAAGTGAGCGTGGAGTGAGCTGTCATTCCAACTAATACTAGGGATTCTTCACCTAACTTTTCACGGTGAGATTTTTACAGAATCGATCGACTGTAACGTGGGTGCATTTACAAACATTTAAACTCACATACACAAACAGCCAGACCCGGAACAACTACCTGTAGACAAAACAAATATTTGTTCCGTGCAGGAATCGAACCCGCGACACGCAACGCAGCAGTCGATCCCTCAGCCACTGCGCCAACCGTGTCGTCACGTATGTGAAGTGTGTCGCTGGATGCACATAACCATGATTTTACGTACAGTTCTTTACAAATTAAATGTTTAGCAGATTGACACACATACATAAAGCCATCTAAAGTAAAATTTGTGAGTTTTATGATTACGTATCTCAACTCAATCAACTTAGCCTATCGCAGTCCACTGCTGGGCATAGACCTCTCCCAGTCCACAACACTTTGTCCTCCGCCTTATTAGGCATCTATCAAGTATTCTGACTAACCTATAAAGATCACTTTATGGGTAACTAGCGACCAGGGCCCCAAGTCTGCTATTTTTATAAATTCGTCATTCCAACACGATCCCATTCCCATCCTCTTGTCATTTTGCTTAAAGTTCGTAATCTGCTAAATTCTTAATGGCGATCATTGGTCGGTCAATGGTCTCGTAATACAATTGTGTCATAATGACATTGTCGTATTGCCATTATTATAAAACCCGTTAGTAGAAATGATTTTCGAAAAACTGCCACTACTTTATTTATGCCAGATTTCATTTATATATATTTTTACATATTATTTATTAGTGTTTTATACATGTCAAGTGTTTTATATAAGTCAGTCATTCATTTACGAGATTACCATTCTATGCCGTTTCTTTCAATGGAGTGTCAGTGGTTGACCACTGGAAAGTCATAATGACGCCATTATGTTAGTAGATTACCAAACTTGTCAAAATCAACAATAATATGAAATCAGTGATCGATCATTCTGACACTATTGTAATAGTAGACTTGAGGCCCAGATCCTGCTTAGCACGGTTTTTACGACTTGACAATACATCCAGATTTCTAAAAATAAAATCAAATAGGTACGTTCACAAAAATATTATTTCCCATCACTATCTTTCGCTCGCACCTCTCAAGATTACGGGGACAATAAAGAAATAGAACAAAACACGATACCGATTGTTGACATTATCAATCCTAAACACTCGGATCCACCCCCGTATTTTACTTGTACAGACGAGGACAAAAATATGACATCTACTTTTGTTACGAAGTTAGTGGAATCACCGAAGAGGTCGGATAAAAGTGACACTGGCTGGTAACACGTCCAGCACCCTAAAGACAAAGATAAAGCTATATTTATTTGTAATTAATATGTATGTTAGTATATTCTCGTAATTTTTGTTTAGTTTTTAAGTGAATTGTTTTTTTTTTGTTTCTATGTATTTTTTTTTTGTCTCCTTTGCTCTATCACACGCTGTCTTCATCTCTGTATCTATTGTCTTATCTCAGGTGTGCTGAAAGAGATTTCTTATGAAATAAGCATCACCTCTGTACCTATTTTTTCTGTTCTGTTTTTCAATTTCTGATTATATATGTGTGTACATAAATGGTAAAATAAATAAAATAAGCCTAATTGCGTAACACAGATTCAAGCAACAAGCAAGCAATAACAACAACAAGCAATCAGCAACAAGCTGAATCATTTCAAAGGATATTGCTAATCCATTGCTTCATAAGTTCGAAAAATGTGTCTGCTCAACAACGTAAATAACTCAATGAATGATAATGAATTGTCAAAATGAAAGCCGTTACTACTGTTAGTGAGTTACGCAACTACCCCACACGAAGAAATGCGAACTGCTGTATATTACGGCACAATCGTGATAATATGGAAACTGCTGAACCACTAATGCAATGAACCCTTCTGGTAAAGGATATCCTGCGCCGTTAAATATCCTATATCACAATCGGCCTTTAATATTCCCTCTGCTGGGACACAAGCCTCCTATCTCTGTGAGACGGAATGGGTCGCAATTCTCCACGTGACGGGCCCAGTGCGGTTTGGTAACTTGTCTTCGAAGTTTTGGTTGTAGGGTATGCCGATTTCCTCACGATGTTTTCCTTCACCATTTTATAGAGCTGACGAACAGATACCCCACAAAAAATCACTCTCAATTTGTCTTTTACTTATTTTTGCTCTTGACTGTACCTACATTTAATCTTCGATCCAAAATGGCGCAGCAGTAACTTCAATTGATTCAGCGGAACTTCTAAAGAGACGGTTATTCCCGGAAAGTGGCAGTAATTAAGCTCTTCGTGAAAGAGCTAGTCCGGAGAATTCCTATAGCAATACCTATCTAAGGGTGCGTTTCTACTGAGGCGGAGACTAGCGGAGCGGAGAGAAGATGTACAGGAATCGACCAATATACAACATAGGTTGAAATCCACAACACGTCTCTCGCTTATTTAAAAAGTTTCAAATGCTCATAGGGTAAAATCAGATTTTTGGACTTATCGTGTATATACCAGACACCACAGAAGTATTGTTAAGTTTGAAGAATTGCCTAACTTAAGTGGCAGCGGGCAGGGCACATTGCTCACAGAACAGATAGTCGATGGAGCTAAAAGGTTCTG
Organism: Apamea anceps; assembly: GCA_951799955.1. NCBI lineage: Eukaryota > Metazoa > Arthropoda > Insecta > Lepidoptera > Noctuidae > Apamea > Apamea anceps. Next base: position 12,682,834 of record OX637523.1, on the reverse strand, counting down.
GAGTGGCGACCGTGTATCGGAACACGTAGCGTAAGAAGGCTTTGTAAAGGCCGCAGGAATCCGCCGCATGCGGGAGGCATAAACCGATCGAAGTGGAGGTGCTTGGGGGAGGCCTATTGCCAGCTGTGGACGTCTTTCGGCTGAAGTGTTGATGATGATGACCTAGGTACAATGCATACGAAGCTTTTACAATCCATTATGCATCAGTGAAAACTGGGATAGTTTTCACTACATCCGTCTGCCTAGCCTTTTCCCAACTATGTTGGGATCGGCTTCCAGTCTAACCGGATGCAGCTGAATACCAGTATTTTACATGGAGCGACTGCCTATCTGACCTCCACAACCCAGTTACTGGGTAATACTATACCCCTTGGTAAGACTGGTTGTCAGACTTTCGGGCTTCTGACTACCCGTAACGACTACCAAAGATCCACGAATGACAGCCGGGACCAACGGCTTAACGTGCTTTCCGAGGTACGGAGCGGTCTCGGTATGTAAAGATGGTCACCCATCCACAGACCAACCGCGGCAAGCGTAGCTTAACCTGACCGATCTACCTGTACGGCTGTTATTATTTAGCCACGGGCCCCTCATTACATCCCTTTTCACTACATCCAAAAGCAATAAAAACCCGTCAATCATTGGGCACCTGTCCCTTCGTCGGCGATTAACGAGAAGCGAGCAGAGTTAGCAACTAAAAACGAGTTGACAAGCAAGGAGCAGTGAGTGCGCGACAGTAACAAGCGAAGTATTTTCGTTCGCATCGTCAAATACAAAACTGAAATAAGGTAGTATGTATGTAGTTTATATTGATTCAGTCATATTGTACTGTCGAAGCTAAAATAGATTTCGCGTCTACACACGCGACATGTTTACTTTGCGCAGAAAGCTGCGTATAAATGTGATTCAAATCCAATTTTCTGTTTCGATGTTTCTTTTATGATATTTTTTTTCTACCGTTTCCTGTTTCAAGGATTCTTTCATACCGTGGAGGACAGTATACCCTGTTCATTAGGTAAACCGTTTTTTGACAGATAGAATACGCATAACAATTATATTTTTATCAAAACTGATACACGTACGGTATTATAATGTCTGTAAGAAGTCTTAAATAAGATAATTCAATAAGATAATGCTGTTTATATATTTATTTTATTACGCATTTTAAAGTTAATTTTTTCATAATCTGGAATAGTTACGTTCTAAGGCAACTGTTAAAAAAAGGTTAACCTAGTGGACAGAGTAGGTATCACTCTAAGGTTGAATGTTACTTGCACATCACATAACAACAAGGTCTATTTGTCTATGGGACAGTTAGATAGTTTCGACCTTAGTGAAGTTTCAATTTACTGGAAATTGTTGTCAAAATTTATAAAGCAATTACATAGGATTTTGTTATAGGACCCTTTCTATTAATACTGCTTTCAAACAAGATTGTAGATAAACAGGTAGGTAAGTATTTTATGAAGTATTTAACTTCAAAAGGTGCACAGTAATAAAAAAATGTGAAGGTGGTTTGGTGTGGGTTTTGTTTACATAAATAAATACCGATGGTCCGTGTTTCTTAAATAGACTTTTACGACGAAGACTTTCACGTTGAAAATGTCATTTTACTGGCATTTTCCCGATTATAACCTCAAAACCTGATTAAACCGAACCGTATCAAAGAATAAAGTAAACAGAGGTCGCTTTGTAACAAACAAGTCTACTCTAGTCCATTCAAAATGCTTCCATAAAGAACACAGTACAGTGGACTGGACTCAAAGCCCACTGCAACAGCTTGCAATTAGATAGAAAGCATTGATATCGAACTGTGTCGTACAGTACCTGCAACCCACTTCTTTGGAGAAACAAAGGTTCTAGCACGAACGCGCGAAGTAACGCACGAAAGTGGCTTTCAACGATTTTCTCGCTCATGAAACGTACAAAAAAAGTAAAGAGTAATAGTTGATCGCTGACTGTTCATACCGCCGGCGAGTACTCGTTTATAAATCGCAGCGACAAGAGCTATCCAAAAAGTACTCGCTCAGCGATGCCCGCTTGGCGGGCAGAATACTCGCTAAGAGACTCACGCTTGGTACATACACATACCAGTTAGAACTGGCGTCACTTCTCGATAGTCACCGGCGGTAGGACGTGACGTGAATTTAAACAGAAAATACAAACTACTTCGGTTTAATTGCGGCAAGCACACTCAGTACCACCCATAAACATAAATAATGGATCCCAATGGATCTTTGTTATATGAAAATAAATGAATTAGTATTATTATTTTAGTTGTATTTGACATATCTCGGGACCCTGGGGTCCCGGACCCTTGAAAGGCATACTAGGGGCCGAAGTCAACTCGCAGAGGCCCTTTAAACAATTCTAAATTATGAGGAGGCACCATCCGACAATTATCCCTGTATGCACCATGCCAGTGCACCCAAGAACAACCCCCGGTTGGTGCAGGACTATTGCAAAACATGGAAACAAAATATACTGGGCTATGGGTTTGGGTGGCTATAGTGGATCGGTCATGGAAGCCCCTGCCTGACCAATGATAATTATAATATTCACAGATGAAATGGCAGGGGGTGACTTGCACACTCAATAACGGGTCCCCGAAAATGGTCGCTAGCACATAGTGTCGTAGCGACAAGAGGGTAACATGTCCTGAGGTCCTTATGAGGAGTGGACAGGTATTCTACGGTTATCAGGACAATCCCGGAAGTATGGTCAAGATCTCTACCAGCATCTTACTGAAATTATACTTCCTTCCTCTGAGCACGTTTGCTCTTGCGAATCTCCACTCAAGCCAGCCAGTAAAGGCAAGACTGAGGTAAGGAACAAGACTTCTCCCGGGAGATAGGGTCCGCGGGGTCTACTACGCTACTGCCCAACAGCTCGCCACATGCTGCCTTGCGGGTTCCTCTATCTCTCTTGGTCTGGCTCCTCACCCTAGACCTGTTTCGGCAAAGTAAACTCTTCCGTCACAGACCTAGAGTTTAGAGCGCTCAAGCCCCACCACGACGTCAACGACGTAACCTAATAACGAACGATTTTAAAATTGAAAATACTCGAGAACGAGTAAACGAGTAATTCCAATTTTAAAATCGTTCGTATTTATAAGTCCATTTACAATAGCAGTATAAAGAAGTTAAAAAAGGTTATTTTTAATGCACACTTTGTAACAAAAATACAATAAATATTGTTACATTATGATAGACGCCGAATTTATTATGATCTATTTTTACAGCAGCTGTCACACTTAATTGTAACCATTTTAACTATTTATCTTATGAAATTATGTGGCTTTCATTTATTTATATTATATAACTCCAATTTAAAATTACAGTGTCAATGCTAAAAACCTAAAAGAAGCAGGGATGAACAATACTTGGAACGTTATTCGTTTCACTATAATTCTGCCGAATTTTATTTTAATTAAGGTGGATGCGCTGCAGTAGCCCGCGAAATCAGACGAATTCGGAGCAATTCTAATTTAAAGGGATGTATTGATGATTTTTAAGGTTAAAATTGTATTATTGCCTACATATTTCTTATTGTTGCGCATCATATTATTTTTATTAAGATACAACCTTACACTGACCTGCAAATTGCAAAAAACGCAAGAAAATTAGAATTTAAGCATCTCCCTTAAAATTGTTTTATCATAACTTTGAAATAAAATGTTTTGCATTCCTGCTTCTACGAGCCTCTTTTTTCTAATGCTATTATAAATGGAGTATAGGTTACGTTTACTCTGCACGTTCGCGCTAGGCTCACGGAGCATTTACAACAAACACACAACATCAAACCTGTACTCTCTAAATAATAATAATAATATTATTTTTTATTCAAGTATAAAGTAAAGTAAAAATATGATTTACATTAATTACAATCGAGGAAAGTTAAATTCTAACTGTAATGTAGACCTGCCTGATGTAGGTTTATGAAAAACCTGTGTTTCAGGCCATCAATTTACATCAAACATTTAAAAAGAAGACAACAAGTTAAATTGAAAAGAAGGTATAATATTTTTTTTTAATGACTTAAAAAGTTACTATTTGGATATATAATTTTAAAACTAAATTATGTAAGATATACAGTAACGTTTAAATAAATTAACGAATAATATTAAAGTACAGACGCCAGCACATCAAGCTACCTAAAACTGTCAAATTTTCCCAATCAACCTTGTACCTAATGCTTCTAACGATAAAGTTGAAAATGTATTAAAGAAATTTGACAGATTGTAGTAGCTCAATGTGCTGGCGTCTGTACATAAATTGAAGACTATTATTAATTAGGTAAAGGAAGAGACTTATATTAGAGTAGGTAGATAGATTTTATTTTAAAATTTGTAGTAGTTTTTCCGTGTCTGCATAATTGAGTTTTGCCAAATATTCCTGTACTAGTAAATTACACCTATTATAACTTAAACTATACATCTTTAGCACTCTGTTAAACTGGTTATACAAATAGGGCCCTAAAAATAAATAAAATCGATTAGCAAAAGCATGTTTAGTCTGAGAGAAAGCACAAACCAAATATTTTCTTCTCTTATCTGAAGGTACTGGGTTAAAATAAAGTTCAGTGTGTTGGAATAAAACTACATTCAAAATAATAATTATATAATTTATTATAAAGCTCGGGTGTAGAAAATCTAAATGGACGAAAAGTAGCAACCTTTAAAACTACTCTTTGGGTGCGTTCTAGGTGCAGTAAAATTGATTTAGCGGCATCACTCCAGCACGTTATACAGTAGGTAATAATAGATTAACACAAAGCTAAATAAACCTGTCTAATTAATTTAAACTCGGCAATGTTACGTAACGTTTTAAAAATGTATATTAGTTTGCGCACTCTGGTGCACAATAAATCGATGTGGTTGCGGAAGTTCTTTGTGTCAATCGTGACGCCTAGATATTTAATATGGTCAGTTTTAGCCAAAGTAGTCATTGGTTTTAGCTAAAGTGGGACAAGTGCACGCAATGTCAGCATAACGTAAATTGCAATTGTTATGCGCTTGAATGATTAGGTTAGTAAAGAGATAGGTAGGGGTTTTTACTGTTTAGTACACCGACATTTCGCCAGGTATGCTTCAGTCGCATATAACACGGAACGGTCCCTTGTTACATGAGAGTGACATATTACTATATTGCCAATAACTATTAATCGGGCACAAATCTTGGCTCTGGGCTGCTAATCAGAAATACCCGACGGAGAAACCCAAGAACACTTTGCACAACGTGGAAATTTAACCCAGTAACCCACGCTCAGCAGTCGACTTTTTATAGCCTTACATTTTATAAAGAAAATATAAAAAAAATTGAAAAGACTTCTCCGAGAAGAGTCGATGCCAAGAAGAATGAGCTTCTAATAGTATTAAACCCTAGACGTTTCTTGAAAATGAAACCATAATTGATTCCGTTATTATTAAGAAAATAATTGTATTGAAAGACAATTTATTTTACATTGAAGAGACGTAATTGGATTATTAATATAGATATATAGCGAGCGAGCATTGATCCTAGGTACGTATGCTTAAGTATTGGTACAGTCAGCCGCTAAGACTAAAACATATGACGGCGCAGCAAGTGGCGCCGCCGTGTTTTGTTACAAAGTTACTGGAATCACCGAAGAGGTCGGATAAGCGGATAAGAGTGACACTGGTGACAGTCACTCTAGCAGAGCGTCGCATCGATGGGCCCGTATTCCCGTAATGTAAAACGTTCGAAATCTAGTCGCAGTCTCATCTCGGCGACAAATAAATGTCAAAAACTTGTCAAAATGTAGGGAAATTAGACGTATTTATGACAGATTGAGTCTGAGATCAGACTGTGAACGTTCTTAAAATTACGAGAATTTGGTCGCGTGGCGGCTTTCTTCTGAGAGGGTATCGGGGAGCCTACAGAGTTTACCGTGCAACTAGGATATAACCCAGACAGGCGCTAAACTTTTGATCTCTATTGCTCTCAAAACGGAAAAGGAAAAGATCATGAGAAAATCGGCATATCCTGGAACCAAAAATTCGAAAAAATGTGACATCTGCTAACAGTACCAACCCGCACTGGACCCGCGTGTTGGATTACGGCCCGCTCCCTCTCACAGAGAGGAGGCCTGTGTGCCAGCATTGGGAACGTTATAGGATACGACGTTCCCAGCGTTGGGAGCGTTGGGATGTTGGGAAATTAATATTAGTTCGCGTATATTTTTCAGGCTGACTGTACTAGCAACCTTCATAATCTCATTATAGCTTGATTGTTAGATTCAATATCCTGCAAAAGGAATTTCTGATGAACGTAACAACTTGCCCGAGAATATGACGATTATTTTACTTATTGTTTCGTTCATTAAACTCTCCTTTGTATTGTCGCATAATTCATCGCTACACTTTTATCTCATCAATCTCGTTCTCTTCGATAAAATGTGCTATTAAAACATTAGATTTTGTAAAGTAAAAATAGTAGAGAGGCTCGTAGCTAAATAATACCAGCACGGTTCGATCGATCAGGTTAAGCTACGCTTGTCGCGGTTGGTCCGTGGATGGGTCCACCATCTTTATGTACCAAGACCCGTCTGCGCCTCGGAAAGCACGTTAAGCCGTTGGTCCCGGCTGGCATTCGTGGATCTATGACAGTCGTTACGGGTCGTTAGAAGCCTGAAAGTCTGATAACCAGTCTTACCAAGGGTATCGTTTTACCCAGTAACTGGGTTGTGGAGCTCAGATAGGCAGTCGCTATATGTAAAATACTGCCATTCAGCTGCATCCTCCATAGACTGGAAGTCGCTCCATAGACGACCCCAAGTGGGGTCGGCTTCCAGTCTAACCGGTTTTTATAGGTTTGATTTAATAGGTTTTTGACTCACAGTTCTGCCTATCTGACATGTTATGAGTATGTCAATCAAACATACACTCACGCCTTCTTCCCACGGGGTAGGCAGAAACTATAGAACGCCACCGTTATGATCCTTATCATAGATATCCGATATCCGTGATCCTTATGCCTCATTTATGTTCATACTCACACACATGGCCATCGATATTGATGCATCTTATAGGCGTGATCAGCCCAGTCAGTCCCATTTCAGCCTCGCAGACTTATCGCCAAGATCGGCGATGCCTGTCGTAGAGCGTATAATAAAATTTTTGTGAATTTGGTCGGTGCTCAATACCCGTAAAAATAAAGGACAATGGCAACCTAACTTAGCCCCAGTTATTTCTCCAAGCGACCATTCATTCAATTACCGGTCCTCCCCGAACTGAAGTTATTTCGTTAAACTTCGACTAACACTAATTGTGAACAAATTCAACTTCACCTGCTTTAGTCTCCTGGGGGAATGTCGAGGAGTTTTAATTTTGTTAGGTTTACTGATGAGTATATTAATATGGAGTGTTATTGTGGTTTATGGAGAGGCAACTGGGTAGCTCCGAGATTATTTTTACGTACCCGACGAACGCCATGGTCCACTTGAAGGACTAAGTGCGGAAACCTATACAGCCTTATTACAAAACAAGGTTCTTTAGACAGGTTTAAGCCATCGAGCCATTATCAAATTTCGAATTATAATCCGACAAAGTTAAAGTTCATATTACAAAAAAGTGACGTTAAACCCGAGTCTAAGTTGTCAAGTTTGCATTAAGAACTTTACGTTTGTCGGAATAAAGTTCAAATACAGTAGCTGGCTCGATGGTGTAGGCTAATTCTGAACTTTAGAACTCGTTTTGTAATAAGACAGATGGGGTTTCATAACACAAAACATAGAACGCCCCTCCCTCTTCTTTCTTAGGTCGAAACATATGAACGTTACTTAGCATGTCCCCGTCTCTATCGTGCATTTGTATTTTGACAGTTGTGCGACAGTGACAAGAATAACGCTTAGCCTAAGTTGATGCTAAGTAACGTTGAAGAAAATAGAGACGAAACTTCTCTTCTGTAACCTTTACTAATTTAATTTACCGGGCTTCGGAATTGCAGCCTGTCCTTTTCTTCATATACCAACATTATTTTCAACCGTCATCTTGGTTTTATCCACTTCCAGCAATGCGATTCTGTAACCATCTCACCGTGAAAACTTAGGTGAAGTCAGCGTGGAGTGAGCTGTTCAACATTCCAACTAATGCTAAGAATTGACACCATTGACAGCTCGCTCTAAGCTCACTTCACCTAACTTTTTCACGGTGACATTTTTACAGAATCGATCGACTGGTCATTTTATTTTACACACAATCCATCCATCGTATCTTTGCTCGTCTCCTACAATTATAGCTAGAGTCTATCATGATTTGGTACTGGTAACAGCGTCACACATTTAAAATACCTTTCATTTTGACAATTCATCACCAGTCATTGCGATATTTAATTTTTCAACAAGTAATGGATTAGGAATAATTAAGGATTAGGAAGAATTTTCAACGATCCGTGGCTGTGGGTGGTTCCGTGGCCAGACTCAAATATCATCACTCGTCGATGCTCATTTATTTCAGCACATACTGTGCTAATTTATTTCAGCACATACTGCCTCCTCACTTAAAGCCATGTCTACAAATTACAGTCGACTCAATGCGCTTAGCATCGTCTGCTGGACTTAAGCTGAGCTGAGCTGAGCAGATTTGTATCCAGCTTACACGAAGTTTGTAACAGTTAGTAAAACGCAATCTGCGGGTATGTTGTTAGAGGGTTTGAGTTAAGTGATTTTGTAGTGTGGATTGGCGAGTGCAGTGTTTTGTTGGTTTGTTGAATGATGACAGTTTTATGTGTATGATCGTCTTATAATATACAGTCAGGGAAAATAAATTGTTAAGCAAATTATTAGTCCTTGGCAGCTCTGGACAGAGAGGTGGAAGGAGACTAGGAAGGCCTTTGCCCAGCAGTGGGACCGTAATGGCTAAAAGAAAAATAATCAAATTATTGGTTGACTCTTCACGTGACCAGAAGTCTGGCCTATTTTTAGCCCAAAGAATCAGCATTGCCATCCAACGTGGTAATGCTGCCAGCCTTTTGGGCACTTATCCCACTGACAGTGATGCGGACGAATTTTTTGATGCCCAATGAGCTCCTGCCTTTTTCTATATTTTTTCGTATTATATACTTGTATATAATTGTATATAGTGTATATTAGTGTTACTTGATATTTGTTTAACTTGAAATAAAAATTTACAATAAATCAAATTATACTCTAAGGCACGTACACACGTACACACACGTTTTACTTGCCGTGAAAAAGTACGGTTTATTAGACGTGAAGACACTGGGCACGGTCGCCAGTGTTGTGTGAATCATTATGGAAGCTTATTGACCGACACGTTTTTTCTACGGCGCGGTTTATACGCCGTACCGTAAAGAAACCGTGCGGTATTCAAGGGCCTCAATTTACGGTGTTATAGCCATTTCAAACAACTGTCACAGAATAAGCTATGTTTTGATTTTGAATATACGGACAGTTTGAGTTGGTATTGTCCATCGCTTAATTAGTGCCCAAAAGGATTGGAAAAAACTATAAAAATTCAAGTTTTAAAATATTGGCCAAAACATTGAAGTGTAAAAGTGTCCTAAAAGATACAGAAGTAAATGTCGTCTAATTTCCCTTCATTTCGTTTAACTTCAAAAATTATTGATACAGAATAATCCGAAAGGTAGTTGGTAAAGTTCCACAGAATCAGCTAACAAGGCATTATATTCTTTCACAAACTTTTCAAAAACTAGACACAATTATCTGCCAAAAAAACTTACACAAAAGACTTCATAACTTTATGATTTGAAACCGAAGAATTCTTTTTCACAGACAATCGGTCGAAACGAATGGCTCGAATAAAATGCGATTTTCGAGTAAAATGAATTTGTCTAGTGATGCTTGAAAGGTGAGCGGGAAGGAACATTCGCGAATTTCCTTATCCAATCGGATGTGCTATAACGGATGATTTCTTTAGGTAAGGTATAAAGGGTGTCATTGTATTTTTTAACCGACTTCAAATAAGGAGGAGGTTCTCAATTCGACGGTATGTTTTTTTTTTGTGTGTTTGTTACGCGATTACTCCGCCAATTGTGGACCGATTTTCAAAATTCTTTTTTTGTTGGAAAGTGTGTCGGTACTTCCCAAATGGTCCCATAAAAATTTCATCAAAAACGGTTCAGTAGTTTGGTTTTAAACCAAAATTACTGGTAATAATTACAACTTAAACGTGAAAAATAAAAACATTTTTGAAAAAAAAAAAAAAAACTGACTTCCAAAAACGACACTACAAAGTGAAAAATAACTTGCCACCGACTTCCGAAATTAAAGTTATTTTTCACTTTGTAGTGTCGTTTTTGGAAGTCGGTTGTTTTTTTTTTTCAAAAAAGTTTTTTGTAAGTATTACATCAGCTCGGAATTTTGAAACGAAGCTCCTTATTACACGTTTTACTCTGCAGACTTGAGGAATGAGAGTTGGATTGATAACAGTGTAACATTTTGACCGTTGCGACAGTTTTGCTATAGTGTATGTTTGTGTGTTTACAAGAGTATGCGTGTCTTAATCTACTACAGTCGTGTGAGATGCGCGTCAGCTGTATTTGTATATGCGTATGGTGTCTTTCATAGATAGAAACTATAGAACTATAGAAAATATAGTTTACATTCACGTCGACCGTGACGTATATAAACATCAACAAAACAACACATAACATAGCACAACAACAACACACACACAACAAATAACACAACACTACAAAACAACATACACACAACAACACACCCAACACAACACTCAACAACAAAATAACAAAACACAACAACAAAATAACAACACACAGCTGTAACACAACACACAATAACATTAACAGCCTTTCCCCAACTATGTTGGGGTCGGCTTCCAGTCTAACCGGAAGCAGCTGAGTACCAGTATTTTACATGGAGCGATTGCCAAACTGACCTCCACAGCCCAGTTACTGGGTATTACGAAACCCATTGGTAAGACTGGTTGTCAGACTTTCGGGCTTCTGACGACCCGCAACGACTGTCAAAGCTCCACGAATGACAGCCGGGACCAACGGCTTAACATGCTTTCCGAGGCCCGGAGGGGTCTCGGTATGTAAAGATGGCCACCCATCCACGGACCAACCACGGCAAGCATAGCTTAACCTGATAGATCGACCCGTGCGGCTGTTATTACTTAGCCATAGGCCCCTCTCTTCTCTACCCTAGCTATGACATAATATTAATTTTTGCTAAACAGAAAGTCACAATTCAATAACTATGTTCCAAGAAAAGACATCTATTCAAGACATTAAAGTCCTATTCACATAAAAGCAAGTCCTACAGACAGATATACTGACTCAAAGCAACGCTTACAATCACGTAACGTTTGAGAGCGTGTCTTAAGACGTGGGATGTGCATCTCAAAAGCGCGTCATTATGGTTGCTCTAGTTTTACTAAGCATCGTAATTTCTTGGTTTTTGATGTTACTGCTCTGAGTATTTTGATAAGTCTCCTACAAAACGACTCCTTAGCGCCATTCAACGTTTTCAAAAGGAATTCAGCAATAGTTCTTATTAAGTTATGCTTTTCAGTGTGCAACTGTGTGAACGTATGAACGTTTTCGATACAGCGACCGTCGATGTAGTGACTGTCGATATTATAAACCAGACCCGTATGTGTGTGTTATTCTGTGTACTGTGTTTTCTGTGTGTTGTGTTTAGTTTGTGATCTTCCCGTGCGAGTGACAATAAATACTTTTTCTTTCTTTCAACTGCTCAACGAATGTTTATCCCCAAACCAGCCAGTCGATTCTGTAAAAATCTCTCTGTTTTAAGATTGTTTTCTCATGATACTATTTTATTATTATGAAATATTTTTGAATCAGTTTTTTTTTGTGAACATTTGACAATACACTCAATTTTTTTTTCTGGCTTATTTTATTGCTGCGCCAAAAAACTGAGCGTTTTACGATGTCTACCTTTAGCAGGGCTTTAAATAACATAATCGTGTCACCTCGTATAGACAGTAGCTCTTTCCGCAGTCAGAAAACAGATACTTAGCATTCGTGATTTAAAAACGATTTCTCTATTCAAACGTCGATTAAAAGAGCATTACCTTTCCTCTACACCGTGAGTATTTGTATATATATATATATATGTTTATATATTTTTGTATTATGTATTTATTTAAGTTTTTTTTTTTTGCGTTATATGTGTAGGTATATTTAATATTTTTGTTCTAGACTTCACACATTCATATTTTTCTCTTCTTGTTCTCACACACTATTGTCTACATTTCTTTTTTTACTTCTCCTTTCGCAGGTCTGCTTGAAGAAATTTCTTAAGAAATAAGCAGTACCTTTGTACTCATATTATGTTTATGTCATATCAATATGTATTTTTCTGTGTGTACATAAATAATAAAATAAATAAATACTTTTTAGACAAGACAAGACAACAAAATACTCACTCATCCATCATCTTTAACCCCATAATAGTATATGATGATCTACAATATAAACCTAACGGTCAATATATTATGTAATAAGGGTTATTTGTCGACTCACTAGCCGTATTCTATGATTTACGACGGGCCGTTACATCCTGTAGGAAAAACTAATGAAAAGTAATAAAGATGTGTTGTTCTAGAATTTAGGTGAAGGGAAAATAATATTATGAATATTATTTTCTAGTAATATTCATTTGTTTTTATTGATTTTACTGAAGTTATCCGAAAAAGAACCGGAGTTATCGACCTAGGGCCCGTACTAAGCATTAAACATACGTAACATTACTGGATATTATATCAAGTAGGTACGTAGTATTACACAATATATTCAATAAAAAAAAACTGTTTATACTTTGGATGTCCAGTCACGAGCAAAAGTATGTACACACTCGGCTTTATTCAAAAGCGATTTACTCCTTTATTTTTTAATGAAATTTTATGTTGTTACGAATATAGCATTTTAGAACCCATAGGTTTATGTTTGTAATGTTTCGTATTTCAACGTTGCATTCGTAATTTCACCAAAAATTCGAAATTGAAAGTTGCCAAGTGTTGACATATTGGTGCTCGTGACTGTCCATATTTTTATTTGTAGAAACAATTAATTTACATCCTTTTACATAGAACGCCACTAAAATATTGGACCATAAACCACAATATCATCGATCAGTGTTGCCAATAGAAATTTATAATAACCAATTAGGGTATGTAGCAGCGTCCTTGTGACTCCTGCTTCGGAAGCAGCCAGGATGCTGTACAGGCTTGTAAATATTCATCGCAGAGGTAGTGTAAGATAATTTTTAGTTGTCTAGCAGTATGTAAATTAATGTTGTAACGATGAGGGTGACATAATCTATATAAATTAAAAGCCTTCTTAAAAAAATATAAAAAAAAAACAAAAAGAGTAACCAACAGTATTAATTACCCAATAACCGTTAAAACAAGTTCTGTATGATCGAGAATAAAACATCGAAAGTTGCTTCTAAAGTTCGAACCTCCTCCGTCAAGAAAAAGAGAACTTTCATTTTCCTGATTATCGTGTAGCCTTATTTATTACCTTTAAAATATTAAATTGCTCTGGAACTTTGCTTTCAACGAACTGCTGCAGCCATGAAGAAAGAACAACTAAGATAATATCGACAACAGTTAGTAACTATTCGATGTGGCTTAAACATAACTGGCGAATTGTAAATGATTTTATTTTGTAAGTAGGTTGGTACAATCACTTTTACACGTCAATCATATTTTAATAACTAGATGAAGTCGGCGTTTCCTATCTGACTAGTCAGAGAAGAAGGGCCGAAACAAAAACTCAGAGGTCAGTCTCTTTTAAAGTGCAGACATAATCTTGGTCAGATCATATGAAGACCATGTAGATCGATGTCTGAGATAATAATGATCGATGTCGAGAAGTTGGAGTCGCGTCACAACACGAACTTCAAGTCGTTCGTGGTGCGTGTTCCGACACATCATCTCGAGAAGTTCCTCAAGGAAGAGTTCTGGCCGAAGGGTGTAGTGTACCGCCGGTTTCGTGGCCGGCTACATGACACCAGTCAGCGAAACACGACGCAGACACTTTCGTGTTTAGTTAGTTCTTAGTGTAATTATAATGTTGTATGTATTTATAGTATATTTTTAAGTTATATTAATATTGTATTTTATGTGTTTATATGGGCCTTGATGCCTGAAATAAATGGATAAATAAATAAATAATAAAATGAAACGAAACGAAATATGAGCATAGATACCTCTATGTCTGCGCATCCCTTTTCGGAATTCCATTCACATTCCATTCCATTAACTTTTCTAATGTTAGAAAAGTTATTCCTAATGGGAAAACCCTACTATGCACCTCTGCTCTGCCTAATCCGTCGGGGAAGGCGGACGTGACGTCATGTTTTACGTCACATGCTTCTGTGTCCACCTCAGAAATACTCAATACATTTATTTGCATTCCATAATGTGAACTCAGGTGGTTCATTATAAAATATACATAATATTAGATCATTGTGGACCCTGTCGGGCACAGCAAGATGGGATAGAGGAAGAGGGCTATTATTATAATATTATTTGAAAAAGTAGAATATAAATATTTTTCTACAACTCACTTCGACTTTGATTTTATTTACTATATATCGTGGTTACTAAGGTAACCTAAGTAGAAATAGACTATATTCGTAGAAAGGAATAAAATAAAGACAGAGCGTACAAAAATATACGACCTACAGCCTGACCTGCACGTAGTAATGTCAATTAATGCTCTCTTAAGTCACCTGTCCTACCGCCGGCGATTAACGAGAAGCGTCTACACGCTTCAGCTTATCTGCCTAGTCTTTTCCCAATGTTGGGATCGGCTTCCAGTCTAACCGGATGCAGCTCAATACACTGTATTTTACATGGAGCGACTGCCTATCTGACCTCCACAACCCAGTGACTGAGTAATACGATACCCAGACCCCCCTGCCCTGCCTGCCTTTGGTAAGACTGGTTGTCAGACTTTCGGGCTACTGACGACCCATAACGACTGTCAAAGATTCACGAATGACAGCCGGACCAACGGCTTAACGTGCTTTCGGAGGCGCGGAGGGGTCTTGGTATGTGAAGATGGTCACCCGGACCAACCGCGGCAAATGTAGCTTAACCTAATCGATAGACCAGTGCGGCTGTTATTACTTAGCCACAAGATGCGTGTAGAGCTAACAATTAAAAACAAACAAGTGAGCGATTACTCTGCTACGCTGGTATACTAGCCTTGATACTAAAAAAAACATAAAAATAGCTTAACTTTGCAATTTTTTGTATCGAGAAAATGTCATTCTATCATGAATTCCTTCTATAAAAAGAAGGAGAAGGGAGATAGATGGCGCTGTCCGTCAAGTAACCATTGTGCTCCGTTAATAATCTTGACAAAAAATATAAAATAAAGTTAATTCAAAGTGTATTTGTGTAAATATTAAAAAAGACATTGTATATAATAAGTGAAAGTGTTATCTAATAAAAACTCTCATTAATAAATATGTTTTAGTGATATATTTAATAAAAAAAGTGAACCCGGTCAAATATACGTTAATCCAGTGTTTTAGTGATTTAAAAACTCAATAAAGGTCAAATCTACTACAGTGGAAATATAAATAACTAGTGTAACAAAACTATTCCACAATAAACTCAAAACAAAAGTGATAAAAGAAATAAAAACAATCTGTCAAACTTTTGAATATTGATTCAATCTTACGAGTCATAACGAACTTTTTATCACATCCATACCACTAGAAACGGATACATTATTTTATGTCATCTAATCAGACACCAAATGGCTCTATAAGTAAACGTACAGACTTCTACGTAATTGAGCGCTGGTTCGAATCTCACCGAATCTGGAGTCTTTTTGTAATTTGATAAATTGTATTTATCATTATTCTATCGAATTTGCTCGGCCAGAGCATAAAATCCAAACATGAATTTCTTCGAAAACATCACTATGCGTCGTACGCGTACGAAATCGGATTCAAGTACCATCATTAACCAATCTCAAAATGACACTTTCGAAGATACCGTAAACAGTCTACCCGATTTATCAAGTGATGATGTTAATGACGCACAAAAACAACAAATAACTAAATTAAAAGAACGAATTGACAATCTTGTGTTGGAATTAAACAGTGCTCATCAGGAAATTGAGTCACTGTCTTTGGAGAACCATGATCTTAAACAAATAAATATTGATTTACAGAACAAAAACGACCTCCTCAAAGAACTTACTCATAGCCCCGTCAAAAAACACAAAAAGTCGACTCCAATCAAGAAATTTCCGAAAAATAACAAACAGACACAAACAGAGCATTTATTGATATCTAATCAGAAATCAGCTAAGATACCGACCTCTGACTTTAAAAATAAAACTAGTAGCGTTCAGACAATTCCAGAACAAATACTTAAATATAACATTGAGACTAACACCCCGTCTAAGAAAGATAATGATCAACATATTATTATCCCTGACAAGCCCATAAATGTAGAACAACTGAAGCAAGATAAATGTTCTAAAAGAAATTCTACAAGCATCCAGGAAGTTTTTGAAAAAGATACTACCTCAAATGTGTGCAAGGAAAGCCAGCTGCCAGCCGCCAGCTTTGCCCACAAAAATAAACTATGCATACTGAGCACGAATAATACGAATAAAATACTATCCATAGCGCAAAATACCTTCGCAAACAAATTTGACTGTTGTCACTATATAATACGTAACGGGAAAACTGAACATCTCTTGAAAGGTTTAAAAGAAAAACTTGTGACATTCACCATGAATGACTTTTGTGTAATTCTTTTAGGTGACGAAGACTTCAAAAATACTAATAATTATTTTGAAATTATATTCCGTATAAGAGAAATTATTCAAAACATAAATAATACGAATGTGATCATCTGTTTACCGACGTATAAAAATGGATACTATGCTAATTTATTTAACAGTAGAATAGAAACTTTCAACAACCTCTTGTATCTAGATGTACTGACATATGAACATTTGTATCTGTTAGACAGTAATTTAAATTTATCCTTTGACTACAAAATGTATAACAAACGAACTGGCTTAGTAAGTAACCATGGAATGTACATAATATTTAAGGACATAGATAGTTTAATAATTGACATACAATATAATAATAGTTTATGTGAAAAAATTGACATAACCATTGATAATAATTTGACAAATAAGGACACTTTTTTTCTTGACTAAATATTTATGTATATTACATCAGAACATTGCCGGTCTCGTTAACAAATCAGACGCTCTCTCAGTATGTTTATGTGAACTTTCAGAACGAAATGTTGATGTAGATGTCATATGCATTTCAGAGCATTTTATGATGGCTGGCTGTGAGAATCAGCTACACTTACCTAATTATAGTTTAGCTGCTTGTTATAGTAGACAAACAAGTAAGCGAGGCGGTGCATGTATACTTATTAAGCATGGTATTCAATGGAAAGGATTGAACAATGTAGCAAACATGTCCTCGCAAAGTATATTCGAGTGTTGTGCGGTTAAGTTGACGGATTATAACATTATAATTGTGTGTATTTATAGAGTACCTAACTCCAATAATACCAATGAGTTTTTTGATAAACTGGAAACTCTTTTAAAATATTTATCCAAACAACGATGTAAGAATATAGTTTTAGCTGGTGATTACAACATTGACATTTTGAAGAGAAGTAGACTGTCAGCCGAACTCGAGTGTATTCTTTTAAATTTTAATTTACAACTTGCTTTGAGACAACCTACTCGGGCTGCGAGCCAAACATGCTTAGATAATTTTGCTCATAATTTTAACAAGCGTCGTTGTACATCAGAAGTATTGGAGTACGCGCTTTCCGATCACACAGCACAACTGTTAAAGTGTCCCGTTAAAAAAAAGGATGTTCTTAAGTACTATCACAAAAGTATACGAGACTACAGTCAGGTAAATATAGAAAAATTCAAGAATTGTTTAAGTAGTCTATCCTTCTCAGATGTGTATGAGATGGACGATCCTAATGCAGCCTACAACTGTTTTATTGAAACGTTCCAATTATTTTACGAATTATGTTTCCCCAGCAAAACGATTACCATTAAGACCACTAAAAATCCTACGTGGGTATCACGTGGGATAAAGTTGTGTAGTAAAAACAAACGGAAGCTTCTATGGCAATATAGGTTAAAACCAAGTCAATCTAATAGAGATAAATTCAAAAGATATTCAAAATTGCTCAAAAGAATTATGAATCTAACTCAGAAAGCACAAAACAATTACAATATTAAAACTTCTAATAACAAATCTAAGACTACGTGGCAAATAATTAATAAGAGTAAATACAATGCCCCGAAAAACTCAATTTCTTGCATCAAGTTTCAAAGTAAAGACGTCACACACCCAAAGGACATTGCCAATACATTCAATAATTATTTTATAGATAAAATACAACCAACAATTAACGCGGGTACAAACTCAACGTCATTAATTCTTGGCAGAGCAAAATCTATGTTTATGGCACCGTCTACGCCCTATGACATACTAAATATTATTATGAAGCTAAAAAACACGAACAGCGTTGGCTACGATGGTATTGCCACAAAAATATTGAAAGCAGTTGCATTTGAAATATGTACTCATTTGTGTTTCATTATTAATCTTTGCATAAGTGCAGGTATATTTCCTGACGCATTAAAGAAGTCTATAGTGAAACCGCTATATAAGAAAGATAATCACGAATTAATAATTAATTACAGACCGATCGCGCTTATACCGGTTCTGTCTAAGGTGTTCGAAAAATACATATATGGTGAAATGAATACCTATTTAGAAAAATATAATATCTTATGTGACGAACAAAAGGGATTTCGAAAAAATAAAAGTATAAATTTGGCTATTTATGAGTTTTTAAATAATGTCATGTTAAATGTAGATAAGAGAACACCAGTTTGTGCCTTATTCTGCGACATGACACAGGCCTTTGACTGCGTCCATTATAATTCCCTGGAAGAGAAACGTGAAGCCTATGGTGTTATAGGCAACGTTTTAGAATTAATTAAATCGTATCTTCATAACCGTAAACAAGTTACAGAAATCACTAAAATAAATAAAAAAGTAAACGTGAAGAAACTTCAAGATCAGAAGAACGCGAAGTTATATACGGAGTACCTCAAGGCAGTGTATTGGGGCCTCAGTTGTTCACTTTGTATATAAATGACTTGCCTAAAATAACTGAAAATCCGATGACACTTTTTGCTGACGATTGCACTTTGACAATAGCTTGTAATGACATAAACACATATGAACATGACATTAATAATTCACTAATATCTATTATAAATTGGTTAAATGATAATAATTTAATAATTAATTTAAAAAAGACCAACCTAATGCACTTTAGACAACGTACACAAACAATCAACAATCTTAATATTCAATTTAATAATATTAATATCAATGAAGCTGACACAACAAAATTTCTGGGACTAATAATAGATTCTAAATTGAATTGGAAACCTCAAATAGAGGCACTTAGTAAAAAATTGAGTAGTGCAGCCTACGCTCTTAAACAGCTTGCTGTGGTTCTCAACACAGATGCGCTAATTACTGCTTACTACGGATTAGCCGAATCAATTCTTAGATATGGAGTAATCTTTTGGGGGAATAGCACGGACAGTGAAATAGCGTTTCGGGCACAGAAAAGGTGCATCAGATCGATGTTTAGACTGCAAACAACGGACAGTTGTAAATCTTATTTCATAGAACGTAAAATATTGACATTGCCCTCATTATATATCCTGGAAACGGTAATGTTCATTAAATCCAATTTTCATTTATTTCAGCGTTTATGTGATGCTTTCCCTAGGAATAGACGTGATAATTTCAAACTCTGTGTTCACGGCGCTAAAACAGCTTTTATGCGTAAGAGCATCTTTTGCATGGCTCCGATCATTTTTAATAAATTGCCCAAATCATGGAAAACATTAAATATATCTGCTCTTAAAAGTAAATTGAAGAGTTTACTAAATGAAAGAGCTTATTACAGTATAGCAGAGTTTATGAAAGAGGACAATTTTCTTCGTTTTTGAAATGACAATGTTATATTTTTGACATATTATTGTAATCATAAATTTTTATTTGGAATTGAAATTTTTAGTGACAGTTATTTATGTATATTTTTATTGACCAATTTATTTAATTTTTACTTAGACATTTGAATTGTATCTAAAAAAATGCTTATTGAATTGTAATTATACCTAATCTTTAAAGAATAATGATGAAATGTAATTTTGATGAATATTATCACGGTTTATGCACCATCTCTTCCTACCAATTTGTACGCCACGATATGCGGCTGAACATGTTAGAACTTTTCTCTATCCTATTAATAACCTGCATGCGCACCATGTACACCATGTTTAAACAAATAAAATTTACTTACTTACTTACTATAAGATGCTAGGCCATACAGTCAAAAAACATAATATAATTTAATTTTAAATCCCTATTCCATATGCTTAAAAATGTATTTATTTATTTACTAGCAGCACCCCACTGTTTCACCCGCATAAGTTTCGATCCCGTGGGAATATCGGGATAAAAAGTAGCCTATACGAGATGTTAATCCTGGTTATAAACCATCCAATTATTGAACAAAATATTGAAGATCAAAAATTCAACTTTTACTGACTTATAATGATATTATAGCATAACTTTAAATACCCCCAAGACCTGTACCGGTGCATACATCCATAAGCACAATGTTTTGCGTGTGTTACATTGTGCACTACCGCAAACAGCTTTTCAAACCAAAAATAAAAGTCGTTTCCCAGCAATTATTACTTTACTTACTTACTTTATTTTTACTTTTTTTAACAAAAAGACCCATCCGTCAACTACGCATTCTGTACTGATGTACAGAATGCGTAGTTGACGAATTGGTCTTTTTGTACCCTGTAATCGGTAATCGCTGACTGTCCACACCGCCGCGCTGGCGAGTATTTGTTTGTCGCAGCGACAAGAGTTATCAAAGAGAATACTCTCTCAGCGACGCTCGCTTGGCGGGCAGGACACTCGGTAAGAGACTCATACTTCGTACACACGCATAGTTTAAATATAGGTAATCAGCCTATAATGTTCCCACTGCTTGGCCACAGGTTTTCTTTCTGTGAGGAAGTGGGCCGTAAGTCCACCACGCGCGCCTAGTGCGGGTCGGTAGATGTCAAATGTTTTCGAATTTTTGGTTCTAGGACATGCCGGTTTCCTCACTATGTTTTCCTTCACCGTTTTAAAAAAGTAGTGATGAAATAATATACACACAGTAAAGCGCCTGTCTGGGGTCGAACCGACGATCTACAACTCGTAAGTCGCGGGCGGCCCCCCGGTTGGTAGATGTCACATGTCTTCGAATATTTGGTTCTAGGCCATGCCGGTCGCTGCTCGTTGCTCGCATACTAGTTTTTCGTTGCTAGCTCTACACGCTTCTCGTTAAGGTGATATATTGAAAAAAAAAAGAAGTGCTTGTTCTTTATAGTGTACAGACGCCAGCAGGTCAAGCTACCCGAAACTGTCAAATTTTCTCAATCAACCTTGAACCTTAATTCTTTAGCTATAAAGTTGAAAATCGATTAAAGAAGTTTGACAGATTGTAGTAGCTTGATGTGCTGGCGTCTGTACCTTTTTAATCATTGAAAAAGGTCTTATATTATAACGTTGTTGCAATTTTGCTTACATTTCAGATGATTTTATTTTTTTATTTAGGGACTGACATCGCCTTGGATGATTCTGTAAGGGTGTTATAATTGTGGTTCAAATCCTACTAATATTATAAACGTGAAAGTTTGTATGGATGGATGGATGGATGTTTGTTACTCTTTCACGCAAAAACTACTGAGCGGATGGGATGAAATTTGGCACACAGATGATTGATACTCGATGATTCCAATAAAACTTTTTCATTTTCATATCTTCGTGACCAGAACGTTCCCAGGTTATTTCGTTACGTCATTTTTTGTACTGGACCATCAGTACAAAAAATGATTACAATGACGACGAGCATAAGAGACTCTCGGCTTCATTGTCTTTTTACACCCTTTATGAATCTATTTTACTTACACGACACCTGTATTGAATTGTATAGTCATTCGTACGTTTCTTGAGCGAGAAAATCGTTTGATAACTAGTCGCTTCTCGCTGTCGGAGGATAGGTGCCTAAACGATAAACACCGTACTAAAATAGTCGCAGGAGAAAACAAAAATATAATCGAGATCGATTCTATTTTTATTTACTCCTACGACTCCACGGTTTGTCTCCAAATAAAACGACGCCCACGACGGTAATTAGATAAGACCTACGTACGACCTTTTCTTCAAGCTAATTTTTTCAAGATTTTGATGTCTGGTCGTTAAGGGGGAAACGTCAGGGTAACCCGCGAAATTCAACTTTTCTTACGTTTTTTTTGCAATTTGCAGGTCAGTGTCATGTTGAATGTTGATTAAAATATTATTCGAAAGAGATAAGATTACTAAAAAAAATTTAATGCTGTGAGTTGAAATAAGATGCAACGACTGATATAATTTTAATAACACAATTTGCGTTGAACCAGCAACCTTAAGCTCGGTATTGCTTACAAAGGCTACCGATTGACAATCACAAAACGTATCAAACATAATATTTTTTTATTTATTTTTGATTTATTTATTTATTTAAGATTCATGCACAACATTACAGAATTAAATCCCAAGGCGTTGTCAAGCGCAATTTACAAATTACAAAGTCACACCAATGCATACTAAGTAGGTTAGATAAAATACAATAAAAAAAAAAATAATAATACAAGGTAATAACAAAATTAACGAAGCAAAAACACAATACAGTAACACTTGTTAAAATAAACAAAATTTAATTAAGAAGATTAATAGAATAATTTACAACATAAGATTTATTATCTACAAACATATTACGTGTAACGTTACCTTTGCGAACTCGCTCAGTGAACATGAGAAAATATCTAATTAATCAGCCACCAAATTTAGTGTGCGCATTGTTCTCGTCAGAGGGACGTTATGCAACAGTTTAGTTCGACCCCGCGGCACCGCGAACAGGTTGGGCCGTCGTCGTCGACGATATACGTACCCGCCCGGCACACACGCCTATCCCCTGTAGCACACCCGGAATCAAAATCAAAAGTCATTTATTCAAATTAGGCTGAGAATCAGCACTTTTCGAACGTCAAAATTACAAAAGACAGTCCCCCAAAAACGCCCGCCCTTCACCACTTCCTAGTGCTATCGCTGGGAAGAAGAAGTGGCGCAACAAACTGTCCAGCACCACAGCTGTCTGTTGATTATTTATGTTACCCCGGAACTCTTCAAGGATATACGACGCCAGTGATAGATCCCTCCTTGTTTCCAACTTGTTGTATTCCACCATGCCCAACAAACAAGGTTGGATACATCAAGGGGTAGAAGGGATATACTCCATACCGTTTTAGGTATATGTGTCTCGTAAACTCGTAATATATGCAAGCAACGAGGTTTTATAAATCTATATAAGTATCTATACTAATAATAAAGCTGAAGAATTTGTTTTTTTCAACGCGTTAATCAATAGAACCAGCAGTCGGATTAGAAAAATTATTTTTGCTTATTTTAATAATAATAATAAAAAAAATATTTCTGAGCATATGGTACATTAAGGTCTTAATATTAAACAGTTTAACATACACTACCGTTGCCGGTGTAGAAATATTAAAATTAAATTACAATGTCAAAGTGGCCAAGTATTGTTAAAATGTAATGTCAAAATTTATATTAAAAAAACAGTACAAGTTAATAGGTACAGACGCCAGTAGGTCAAGCTACCCAAAACTGTCAAATTTTCCCAATCAACCTAGAACCTTAATGCTTTAGCGATAAAGTTGAAAATCTATTAATTGTAGTAGCTTGATGTGCTGGCGTCTGTACACACAAAGACATAGGTATACACACTCGTCTTGACAGCCCAATTCTTGAGGAAGGCTATAGGCACTTATAGCTGAGCAAAAACAGTCGGAAAAAACACAGTAATAGCGCAAGCAGGCGATGTGATGCAACGGGGTGGCTCGGTGAAACAAGAAATTAACAAAACTGAAGAGTTTGTTTGTTTAAACGCGCTCTGGAACTGTCAGTCGAATTTTATTTTTTACTGAATGACTATTTCATGAAATCTTGACACTTTAGGATTATGCTAACTTAACAAGTTGTATTACTGATTTTAATGATTATAATTCTGTAAATACATATTTGTTACGGCCGCGAATCATATTTTAATCAACGCACAACTTAGTACTCACCAGCAAATTGCAAAAAACGTAAAAAAATTTGAATTTCGCGGGCTACCTTGGAGCATTCACCTTAACATCAAACTACAACCATGAGTTGTGAGCTGAGGAAAAAGAAAAAGTCAGAAAGAACGCTAAGCGAAAACGAACTGATAACGCGGGCGACGCGATGCGACGCGGTATTTCGGGGGCCGAAACTACACGTGGACAAAGTCGCGGACAGAAGCTAGTGCAGAATGTTCTTCAAAGATTTATTGCTTCTACTTTGAAGATATAATATCTAATGGAAAGCAAATGGAACTCTGTGGAAATCATACAAAGTTAGTCAAAGGGTTTGCAACGAGAAAATATATTTACTGTGATCTTATTTTAAACTAGATACGAGTATCGGTTCTGAGAATTTCTTTTGAGTTAAATACAGGAAAGGAAATAACTTTTTAAAAGAGCCTGAAGGTGGCTTGTATAGAAAGACTGTAGGTGGCTTTAATCAAAAGCGATTTACTCTTTTATTTTTTTATGAAAATGTATGTTGTTACGAACATAGCATTTTCGAACCCATAGGTTTATGTACTATGTCGTATTATGACGTTGCATTGGTTATTTCACGAAAAAATTGCAACTGAAAGTTGCCAGGTGTTGACATATTGGTGCTCGTGACTGTACAGCCAAAACAAACCAAAATGGATGAAGTACCTACTACGTTTGCCACTGTGTGCATGCGTAGATTTGTAATGTGACCACAATTTTATCCCACATGCAGTATAGGTACACAGTACCTGTAAGTACCAGTATCACAATGTACACGATTCTGAACAATTTCGAGTGTTAAAAAATTTCGTCGTTTACTTATCTCTTTTGATAAGTAAACGACGAAAAAATCTGCTGTTTCATAGAAAAGTGCAATCAACACCTACGTAGTCAAAATGTACTGAACAGCAATTTTTTTTATAACTGATGAAATATTTCGTCGCTAGGGAGTGCCGAATCCATGGTTACAGTTTGCGCGTCGAAGTCGCTGCCACCCTGTACTGTATTCTGAAACTGAATAATATTCACCTACTTTTGCCGACATTCATAATCAACCTATAAAATTCCCACTGCTGGGACACAGGACTCCTCTCGGTGAGAGGGAAAAGGCCATAAACCACCACACGGGCCCAGTGCGGGTTGGTGGATGCCACATGTCTTCGAATTCTTGGTTCTAGGACATGCCGGTTTCCTCACGATGTTTTCCTTCACCGTTTTGAGAGCAGTGGTGATGAAATTATTTACACAAAGTAAAGCGCCTGCCTGGGTTCGAACTCACGACCTACAACTCGTAAGTCAGGGCCGATATCACTAGGCCACCACTGCTCACTTTTGCCGACAGTTCGTAGTATCAATATTAAAATATTTCATCCACACAGAAGACCTCAATTCTCACATCTGTACCTATTCTTCAACACACAATTCATATTCAATAGTCGAACCGAACATCCATCACAAAATGTAATATTACAATAAATTTCGCTGTCTCACTCGCACACCGGATATTGGGTAGCGCCCCCCCACCGGAAGACGAGCGCATGAATTTAGAACAAAGGGAAATCAGCGCCACCTAGCGGCGGGAAGTTCATGTCGGTGTCGATGTTTTATTGTTTATTCTTTTGTACGATTTTTGTTATTGTACGGTCTTCTTATGGGATATACCTAATCTCCTTGTAATGGCAGACTTATACAGGGTCAAATTAAATTAGCTAGCGAAACTCAGTAGACGTAATGGGAATCGATCATCATCTGCCTAGCCTTTTCCCAACTATGTTGGAGTCGGCTTCCAGTGTAACTGGATGCAGCTGAATTTGCCAGTATTTTACATGGAGTGACTGCCTATCTGACCTCCACAACTCAGTTGCTGGGTAATACGATTCCCCTTGGTAAGACTGGTTGTCAGACTTTCGGGTTTCTGACGACCCGTAACGACTGTCAAAGACCCACGCATGACAGCCGGGACCAACAGCTTAACGAGCTTCCCGGGGCACGGAAGGGTCTTGGTTTATGAAAATGGTCACCCATCCACGGACCAACCGCGTAGCTTAACCAAATCGATCGACCCGTGCGGCTGTTATTACTTAGCCACAAGCCCCAAGTGATGTGAATTGATATCTAAACAAAATCAAAATGGTGAACAGGTCGGTATGCCACGGACCTTCAAAGACCTTTTGCAGCTGGCTCTCCTACTATCGGAGAGTACTTATTTCAGTTTGACGACAGGAAGCTTCAGTAGTATTCTTCTTTGTGTTAATACAACTTTGTACTCGGCGGAACCAAATTCATGCCTCGGCCTCGTGAAAATGATGCATTCGTCGTTGTCTTCAGCAGAGATCGGAGTAGGTAGATTGAATCGGGGTCATTGATCCGAAACGTATATATGAATATGGACATTCCTCCGGATTTTCGGAATGGTTTGATTATTAAAAAAAAAAAAACGGAACTTAGGTAGGAATTGTATTAAAATGAGCAATATTATAGAGTTCATATTTTTTTTAAACGTTATCCAGTCACGATTTGACTCAACCCAACGACCAATCAGAGCAAAGGATCATGGGTGGTGCACTAACCGGTTATCAAAACAATGCGTACGCCCGGCGACGATACTAGGTAGCTCACTCGTTCCTTTAAATGAATTGAGCAGTAATAGTATCACTACCAACATTAACAATATTTAACTGGATCTGGAAACACCGGAATTACTTTCCGGGAAAATGACTTATCCATGTTATTCTTTCTGTGAACATCTATGATACAAGTACCAAAAATCAATCTACCTACTCCGATCACTGGTCATCAGCCATTGCTGGACAAAAGCTGCATGTTAATTCCGCTCTCATCCATCTGCTTCCATCCACCCAAGGATGGTTGCCCCACCTAATTTCACGGTGACATACGATTGCCAATTCACGATCTTAATTCATGAACACTTCCACCGGTATGCCTACGGTTATGCGACCAATGTCGGACTATTGCCACACACAGATATAAGTGGTGGCCCAGTGGCAACTGTCCCGACTTACGAGTCATGAGTTCGAACCCAGACAGGCAAAAAAAAAATGTTTATTTCAATTACAATGGGCATATATTTGTAGATGTCTTAGGAGTCTCCGCAGTTTCACTTATCATCTATACATACATATAATAAAACAGTAACGAAAGAAAAACTGTACATTGAGAATTTTCGAGAAAAAATAAGTGGCTTTTGTTAGAAAAACGTAACTGATGACAAAAAGTGACTTTTTAGAATTTTTGTCTGTTTGTCTGTTTGTCTGTTTGTCTGTGTGTATGGTACGGCTTCACGCCAAAACTACTGGATAGATTGAATTGAAATTCTGCAAAAATGTTCTTTGTAAACCAAGGAAGGCTTTAGGCTACATATTATCACGCCGTATGTTACGGGAGGTAAGCAATATTGATTTTAAAAAGTTTTTGTTCGTAATTGAATGCACAAAATAATTTAATGCACAAAATGACATGTTATTTATTTAGTTAATAATAATTTAACTCTGGGAACATAATAATCACGCTATTTTTATAAAGGAGCGGGGCAGTAATATTATAAATTGCAAGGGAACAGCTATTTCAACAATATGTCAACGGGGAATTTAGCGGTAAGGTCAGGCGACCGTTTACCGCACTAAATGGTGTGAGTTCAAATCCCATACTAATAATTCATTTTTTTTTATTTTGCCATTATGTTTTAAAAAATCGTAAAATTCTTTTTTTTTAGTTTTTGCATTTTTTATGTGCATTGGGAACGATACTGTTATGAAATCTGAGAACTTTACATGTCCTATCTAATTGTATGGAGAGTTTCACACCAATAATACTAAACAGATTGAATGGTGGTACAACAAGCTACACTATCATGAAGTCAAGTCAAACTTTTGGTTCTAAGTTATATCTTACCAAGCACATTTTGTTGTAGTTAATTGATTTAAGTATGTAATTCTTAGTTTTGTTCCTTGCTGCTGTTACCATATTTTTTTTTAATGCAAAAATACTGTAGTTGTCTGTTAAATTAACCACAATTTAGTTTTATTCATAATTTAATTAATTTGGGTAAATGATATTATGGTAGTTTCCGTTTTCTAACTGTATGGCGTTGGCGTCGAGTTAGATCGCGCTATGGTTTCGTTCCCAAAAAGTGATGTTATAGGTGCCAATGTGCCGCTCTCATCCTATAGAAGCGGGGGTTACCTTTGTTGTCTGTGTTGGTTGATGTGTTTATTTTTCCTGCGAATAATAATTATTTTTCTACTAACTAGCAATTCTTACGTACTTATTCGATTATTTTTCATTGATTTGAATATCGTTAGTATCGGATTAAGAAGAAATTTAAGCTATGCGTTTTAGAAAAATATCCAATCTGTCTCTAAACTCAAGGGTTTCTAAGATGCGCAGGTTAGTTCGATCTCTCGAAACCGACGCAGAGCGTGAACAACGGCTAGGTGCTAACCGTGAGCGTAATGCACTAAGTTTGTCCGCAGAAACTAGCACGCAGCGCCAATTACGACTAGAATTTAAACGAGTCCGCACTACTGCTTCTTGATCTCAGGAAAGTGTGGAACAACGAGAAATGCGTTTAGCTATCGACCGGGATCGTCATTCATTGTCTCACGCATCCGAAACGGTTACACAGAGGGATCCTGCTCGATCACTTGAGAGCAGTCAGGAGCGTGAGATACGACTTGCGCGTGACCGAGAGCATCATTCTTTATCTCGCGCTTCCGAAACGGATACAGAGAGAGAGCAGAGATTAAGTCTTCAGCTTTTCCGCACTGAAACTACTCGGTCGCTCGAGAACAGTCAGGAGCGCGATACACGCTAAGCAAGCGATCGCGAGCGCCACACAGTATCTTGCGCTTCGGAGACTTACACGCAGAGAGACTCGCGTTTAAGCTCCCAGCGTATTCGCACTGCCACATCTCGATCACTTGAGAATCCTGAAAAGCATGAGACGCGCCTTAGTGCAGACCGCTCACAGCATGCTCTAGCTCGGTCTTTGGAGACAGACGAGCAGCGCGAGCAACGCAACGCACTTGCTCAGCAAAGAAATCACGACATGCGTGTTGAGGTGTCTGTTCATTCCACGCAAGAACGTGAGCGGATTCAGGAAATTCGGGCAAGTCAGTCAGTCGAACAGCGTGTGGCCCAAATTGATCTAGACCGTATACGTCGCAATCTTCGCAATTCATCCTCATCTGATACTGAGTCTATGGTTTCTGATCCTGAAGAGCAACCGTGGTTCAATAAAGAAAGGAGCGCGTTTTTCTATAACCCTTTTATTAATTACATCGAACACGGAGACATTGGCACCATGTCTGAGGTGTGTGCACACTGTCACGCGCGTAAGTGGAAGGGAGAGACCAAGGGAATGTGTTGTGCGTCTGGAAAGTTACGACTAAACTCTATGCAAGAGCTACCGGAGATCTTACGAGTGCTTTTGAATTGCGAGCATCCCAAGTCCAGCCATTTCTTAAGCAATATTCGAGCCTACAACAGTGCTTTTCAGATGACTTCATTTGGAGCTCATCAAGTCACTAAATCTGGATTCATGCCGACTTTTTACAAAAATGAAAGATCTGTAACGTCTCGAATCGTCTCGCGTATCACGCTGTTTTCCCGTCCCCGGGCTCTTAGAATTCGACATCAGACGTTTTAGATCTTCAATTTTGACGACCTCGTTGTCGCTGGCATAAGCAACAGGATCCGCGTACGAAGTCGCGGGCAGAAGCTAGTTTTTAATACAATTGAAAAGTAGACAATGTATACATGCAAGACTAAAAATAAAATAAAAAGATAAAATAAAATAAAACGGTATCTTAACATTAAACAAACTGCTCTGCAAAAGAATGAGCGTTATGCAAAAAAGTGCTAGATCGCGCGAGTAAGTGTTATGTGTGTGTCACGAGTGAGTGTGTTAGTGAGTACGAGTGTGAGTGTGAGTAGTGAGGTTGTGTGGTATGTGAGTTGTAATAAGTGATGCTTAGTTCACTTGTCCTAATTAATATCCTGCTAAATACGAGAGTGAGTCTGTTTAGTAAATAATTGCATCACCACTGCTCGACAGCATAAATCATAAAGTTTATTTGTAAAACATAGGTATACAATAGGTCATACATATAAAATAGTACGCTATGTTTTGTCTTAAGACGACGAACGACAAACGAACGATAAAGGAAAACATTTGTGGAAGGTAAACAAAAGTTCAAATGTGTTGCTGTAATCTACCGATTATAGCCTACTCCCTCTCTCCTAAGAGAGGAGGCCTGTGTCCCAGCAATGGAAACATTATAGAATGATTATATTGCCACTTCAGCTCGCTTATTCACGAGACAGTGAGTAATTCTAAACCTCGAAAATCTAAACTAGTACCTAAAATAAACGAAAATAGAGCGAAGCAATTGATATTCGATTTCTAACAAGTCTTCATTTAATATTTACGTAAATATTACTTTCCAATTCAAAAGAAAATGTCAGGCATACAACCGATACCATTTCCAGAATGTGAATTTATATTAATACCGTCTCATATTCTCCAATAATAAGGGCCAGTGAAATAGTGTGTTATTACAGTGTTAAAATATTCAGCTGACACTTTGTCGAATAAAGAAATAGCTGGTGGATCGAAGTGTTTAGGAAAAATATAAAGACAATAGGTACGGTCAGCAACAAAAGTCTGTTAACACTTTACTTGTTTAAATCTTAATTATTGAGCAAAATATTCTTAAAAAACATATAGTAATAAAATATTTAAGAATAATTAACTCTTTGCTATTACATGAAATAGAGAAAACCAATGTATCGCATCATTTTGTATCAATTTAGATGATTTGTAAAAGTAACAGTGTTAATTGACTTTTGTTGCTGACTGTACAAGGCAAAACGAGGTCACGCGGTTAGTTGTTTCTTATTCACACTTGAGTTCCTTAAGTTTTAAGTTGATTACTGACAAATACGTGCACTGACTGGACCGGTCCACTCAATCTGTGTGGTTCTTTCCTCAAAAGACTATTTTAGACATGAATCTACATGGTCTTCACATGATCTATTTTGTCTGAACTTTAAAAGAGACTGTGACCTCTGAGTTGGTTTCGGTCTTTCTTTTCAGTGTAGTCAGATAGGAAACGGCTAACCGTTTTTAAAATATGATTGTCGTGTAAAAGTGTTTGTTCAAACCTGCTTACAGAATTTTTAACCCAAAGAATCAGCATTGCCATCTAACGTGGTAATGCTGCCAAACTTTTGGGCACTTATCCCATTTACAGCGATGCGAATTTTTTGATACCCAATGAGCTCTTGCCTTTTCTTTAATTTTTTACTCAATACTTGTATGTAATATACATATTTTAGTGTTAGCTTGTAAATTGTAATGAAATTGTTGTCTTTATAATAAATAGTCAGCTTACAGAAATAAGATCATTTATTTTATTATTTATGAATGACAGTCGGGACCAACTACTTAACGTACTTTCCGAAGCAAATTAATTAAGAACTATAGAGCGAACAAACATATTTTAAACACAACAATGACTAACCGACATTTAATTGATTGTGGTCAACCGGTTGGCTGCCTGCATGCACATAAGGCTAGATTAATTAATGTGAAATGAGGTTTATTGAAATAATGGAGTTTTCATTATAATCGTTAATTTAATTTGTTAAATATAGACCAGTCATCGACCACTATTGTTACAGTGAATGCAGAATTAATGAAGTTTTCTGACGCATTTTGTGATCACATTAGGTTAGATACCATTACATTAGGTACGTTAGGTAGGTAAGCATGTTGATATTGTTATACATCAGTAACTGGGTTGTGGGAGCTTGTGGCTAAGTAATAACAGGCGCACGGGTCGATCGATCAGGTTAAGCTACACTTGCCACGGTTGACCTGTGGATGGGTGACCATCTTGCCTATCAAGCATCAAGCCGACCTCAATATATTTGGGAAAAGGCTAGGCTGATTAAACGGGGTTGTGGTCTGTGGAGGTCAGATTGGCAGTCGCTCCTTGCAAAATACCGTATTGGTATTCAGCTGCAACCTGTTAGACTGGAAGCCAACCGCAATACCTATAGGTTGGGAAAAGGCTAGGACATGCCATACCTCACGATGTTTTCCTTCACCGTTTTGGGAACTGTGGAGATGAAATTAAATACACACAGTAAAGTGCCTGCCTGGGTTCGAACTCACGACCTACAACTCGAAAGTCGGGGCCGATACTACTGAGTCACGACTGCTCTCATCACCGATTTAATTTAGCCAATTTAATTTACCCTACTACTTATTCTATGCCTGACAGACACTTTCCACAAAAGCCTTTGTTTCCTACACAACCAAAATAGACGGAAAATTTATCCACCAACTACACTTTCGTCCCCTCGGCTGCATAATTATCCACTTGCGACACAAAACCTCGACACAATGATACAGAACAAGTTTTTGTTCCGCACCGTTCTTTGTTTTGTGATGCTTCGGAAGCTACTATATTGTTATCATACCTATTTTTTTCAATGGTTATTTTGTATGGCACTTGCTACTCAATTTTGTGATGAAAATCATCGCAATCACCAGTCAATTTAAGCCGCGGTCAAAATCTTATAAAAACACTTTTACAGGTAAAAAGTTTTTTTCTGCTAGTGGTTAAATGTTTTGTCATTTAAAACATATTTTATGAATAAAAGATTTTGACAAACCTAATTACTAATAAAGATCAAATTCCCAAAACACGTACCTATTCGTTTGTATAAAACTGACAGGTGTCAAGAACGCATTCTCTCGACGGCAGCTGTAGGTGAGGCACTGTAGGTGAGGTCGGTGTTTCCTAACCGACCTCACCTCAAATCTGAGAAGAAATACCAAAATAAACTCAGATATCAGTCTCATTTAAAGTCACACATTGTCTCGTTCAGATCATCTCGGACATTAATCTGCATTAGATGGTAGTTTAGTATGTTACATTTAAATAGAAATACAAAAAATCCTAGGAGCCTTGCCGTTACAAAACTTCCCAAAACAAAAGACAATCAAGCTACAAGGGAGTGCAGCCAGCCCAGTGGTATCGACCCGGACTTACGAGTGAGTTTTCACTTTACTCTGTGTAATTAATTTCATCACCACTGCTCTCACAACGGTGAAGGAAAACATCGTGAGGTATGGCATGTCCTAAATTTAAAAAAATCGAAGACATGTGACATCCACCAGCCCGCTATGCCTCCTCCCACAGAGAGGAGACCTGTGTTCCAACAGTGGAAACATTATAGGTTTATTAGTACACACACACAAACCTCACGAACCTAACACAATATTTATTTCAAACATACATAAACAAACGCACGCAAGTCATTACATACTATGACACCTTGGTAATGAACCACCGCTGCACCGTCACAATGACACGCTGTACCTGACTGTATTACCCGGCTGACACTACTCTAATGTACTCACTGATGTGAGACGTGACTGTAATATGCCAGGGAGGCCACAGGGTCTTACGAGGGAGTTGCGTGTTTTATTATGAAAACATGGATAAGAAAATAATACTTTTCCTGTTGTCAGCGACGTGGATGAATTTTTTTATGTCCTTTGAGTATTTGCTCTCCTTTTAATAATATATACTTGTACATATTATTATTATTTTAAGAATGTTAGGTTTTAAATTGTATAAAAAAAATAAAGTTAATGTATAAAAGGTCTGTAGAATTTCAGGAGATTGAATAAGAAAAAAACCGGCCAAGTGCGAGTCGGACTCGCCCATGAAGGGTTCCGTTACGTTACGATTTATGTCGTATTAAAAAAAACTACTCACTAGATCTCGTTCAAACCAATTTTCGGTGGAAGTTTATATGGTAATGTACATCATATATTTTTTTTAGTTTTATCATTCTCTTATTTTAGAAGTTACAGGGGGGGACACACATTTTACCACTTTGGAAGTGTCTCTCGCGCAAACTATTCAGTTTAGAAAAAGATGATATTAGAAACCTCAATATCATTTTTGAAGACCTATCCATAGATACCACACACGTATGGGTTTGATGAAAAAAAAAATTTTGAGTTTCTGTTCTAAGTATGGGGACCCCCAAAATTTATTGTTTTTTTTCTATTTTTGTGTGAAAATCTTAATGCGGTTCACAGAATACATCTACTTACCAAGTTTCAACAGTATAGCTCTTATAGTTTCGGAAAAAAGTGGCTGTGACATACGGACGGACAGACAGACAGACAGACAGACAGACATGACGAATCCATAAGGGTTCCGTTGCCATTTGGCTACGGAACCCTAAAAATGTGGTAGCTATTTTGAGAACGTTCCAGTTTTTGCGTCCAAGTATTTTTGGAATAAGATCAGTCGAAGTGACAGTTCACCAGTATCTTCTCGGAAATCTAGTTTTAAGACCGCCATTTTAAGTATGTCTGCTTATAATATTACGTATGTACGTAAATATTTTGTTTGAAAATAAAAACACACGTTGGTATAACAATTAGGTATAACATCCCCCACGAGTATATTATGTACACGTATATATTATGTTGACTGCCCCGTTGGTCTCGTGATTGCAAGCGCGACTGCTGAACGTGGGGTCCTGGGTTCGATTCTCGGGTCAAACAAAGTGTTATTGGGTTTTCAATTAGGAATTTCTTAGTAACAGTCCGGAGTTCGGAAGTCGCGAACTTCCAAACTCCGGACTAAGAAATTCCCTTTATTAACCCCGTGCCTCCTTGGTCCTTGGTCCTGCGCCTGATCTTTCCCTGATCGCGTTGGATTGTCGTCCCATCGGACTATGAGAGTAAAGGAAAAGAGAGTGTAGCTGTGTTTACGCACACACTTGTACACTAAAATTTCTCCTGCGTACCTGGCTGATTCCCGTTAAAATTGGCCACCGTGACCGAAATCGGTCTGGAAGCTATTATTATATGGATAAGTACCTACATCCAGCGTGCTCTGGGTATTCAGCCTCGCTATTAACTTTATAGTCTGGCTAATATTTACCTATAATATAACTGCTTGTCATACGTATTCCATACTGTCTGAGAAATGGAGAATTTAGAAATCAAACAATCACGACCTGCATTTCTTAAACTACCCTTAATAAACTATCTCGATATTAAAACTTTCCATCTTTACAAGAACTTTTTGCTCGATCCACCATCAAAACTTATCCTATTTTATCCATATACGTATACGTACGTATATGTGGTATTTATACGGTTTTTAATGGAGACTTTAGATATCTCTTGTGGGAGATCTTCTAACGCGACGTCTTCCGGTACGCGGTCGCCACTCCAGAACCTTTCGGCCCCATCGGCCATCTGTTCTGCGAGCAATGTGCCCTGCCCACTGCCACTGAAGTTTGTCAATTTTTCGGGCAATGTCGGTTACCTTGGTTCTCCTGCGGATCTCTTCATTTCTGATTCAATCACGCGGGAAAACTCTAAGCTTAGCCCTTGCCATTGCCCTTTGGGTGACTTTAAGCCTTCTAATAAGGCCCATTGTGAGCGACCACGTTTCAGTGCCGTAGGTCATGACTGGCAACACGCACCAAAACTTATCCCATTTTACCCCCTGGAATTTGCTATCACACTATTAACACCCTTTTCCACTTCCTGGAATGAACCGCGTCACACCACGTAAAATAAGCAATGAAGTAAAGTTCAGTATGTGACAGCAAACATGCGGTTGTATCAACAAACAGCTCGAGTCTGTTTTTATTAGCTGTCAGTATTTCAGTAGGTATTCGCGTTGATGTTTCGGAGATAGACAAGTTGACAGACGTGTGAGAAATACTGGTATTTGTAACCGACTTCAAAAAAGGAGGAGGTTCTCAATTCGACGGTATATTTTTTTTTTATGTTTGTTACCTCAGAACTCCGTTATTTATAAGCCGATTTGCAAAATTCTTTTTTCATTTGTAAGGATATACTTTCAGATTGGTCCCATAGAAATTTTATCAAAAACGGTTTAGTAATTTGGTTCTTAAACCAAAATTACTGGTAATAATTACAACTTAAAAGTGATAAATACCACCGTTTTTGCAAAAAAAAACAACCGACTTCCGAGATACTACAAAGTGAATAATAACTTTAATTTGGGAAGTCGGTGGCAAACAACGAAAATTCGAACCCAACGACACCGACTTCCGAAATTAAAGTTATTTTCCACTTTGTAGTGTCTTTTTTGGAGGTCGATTGTTTTTTTTTTTTTGCAAAAAAGTCTTGTCACACTTGGTCATGTATGAAAGTTACTGAGAGCTAACTAGAGCTCTGTTCAGGTTTTGTCCGTAGAAAACAAACGATTTTCTATGGAATACGTACGCATCCGTTTAGCTTTACGGATGCGTACGAATAACAAAAAGGGTAAGTCCCTAATTCTACGGCAATTGGGGCCTGCTTGCAGAGCTGAGTGGCAGTGCTAAGGTTTGTCGAAGGACCGATGGCCGATGGGGCAGACGAGTCCTGGAGTGGAGACCGCGTATGGGCAAGCGAAGTGTGGGACGCCCCCCAGCTAGATGAACCGACAACCTTAAAAAGGTGGCTGGGGTAGACTGGATGTGGAAGGCGGAGGGCAAAGTGTTTTGGCGCAGCCTGGGAGAGATCTAAGTCGAGCAGTGGACTGTGATAGACAGTTGATTGATTGATTGAGGGTGCCTACTCTCTGAGTCCGTCAACGAAAATGCGGGCCCATCCAAAGGTAATTCAAAAACTTCGGAGTGAACCCTACACCCGAATAATGAGCTTTTTCGAACAAGCATATACACATTGGGTGTAGGGACAACTGTCAAGTCGTGGTGTCATTCAGAAAAGAGATATTCATTGTGAAATTAATAATAAATTTAATTTTACAATGAATATATCAAAACTTCAAAAAGTAGCACAAACTAAGTTTTTGGGAACGATCATAGACGAACATCTAGACTGGAAAGCTCATATCGATAGCATATGTAATAAAATCAATAAATTCGTATACGCTCTTAGAAGGATTAAAAATGTTACAAATATTAAAACAGCTATAATGTCCTGTCGTGCTTATGTGGAGTCCTCGCTGCGATATGGACTAATTGTATGGGGAAATAGTACCGACCATAATAGAGCATTTATCGCTCAAAAGAAATGTGTTCGAGCTATTCAGGGAATTCCACCGGACGTATCTTGTCGACCATTATTTAAAAGACTCGGTCTGCTACCACTACCCTCACTATATGTATATGAAACATGTATGTTTGTACGGAAACACAAATACCTATTCAGAACAGCAGCAGATGTAAGCTCTAGGAATCGGCGTGACAAATTTAGACTTGTTTTAGACGAATTCCCTCGATCAACAAAATATAGTAAAAGCTGTTTAGCTATGGCTGTACGTATATATAATAAATTACCATGTAAACTTAAATTACTAAATGGCAGACTGTTTAAAATTCACTTGTTTAAATGGTTAAATGATAATAATTTTTATAGTAATAAGGAATACTTTGAACATAAGTTGTGTTAACCAATTTGCATGCTTTAGTCTTAAGCAAAACATGTATGATCTTATCCCTAACTCATGTAACACCTTTGTATACCATGTTTTACGCAAATAAATAAATATGAATATGAATATGAAGGATTTCCAGAATCTTGTGCTGAATAGTAACAGGTTGGGTGTCGATGTGCCTGCCACTCTGACTTACTTTTCCAAGAGACATTTTACTAATAAGTATTACTTTTTTCCGAAATCTTAGTGCATACTTATAACAAGATGACACGAGTTACTGGTTACAATCTCGCTCCCATATGACGTCGGACCTCGCTCGTAAGTACGTCCTCCGTGTGGATTGGATTTAAAGACCTTGAGATGGACTCTAAAACCGTCTACATGAACAGCAATCCTAACAAAAATGTACCTAGTTAAAAATACAAAGTAGTTTTAGATACGAGTATATTTAACCGCACGTCCTTAATAACTACAAGGTCAAATTAAATTCGCTAGCTAAACTCCGCAGACGTGATGGGTATGAATATCTAACCATGAATCAACATCAAATCATCATTCATAAAATTCAAATAATAAACTCATAAAAAAACTCATTTAAAAAAAATCAAAGAAATTATAGTGTCATCTCGTCTCATGAAGCTGGATGAATCTGCCCAGCACTGCAGGGTTAAAAAAAATATATTTTAGAAAATTATTTGCGGCCAATAAGACGCATTAAAAAGAACACAAAAAGAAACAACAAGTGCGTCACATCCACGCAAAACGGCCATCGCTCAGCATAATGCTAAGACCCTAAACGAGATTAGAGCCCCAGCGCTGGATTTCAACGACAGCCGGCGTTGACGTGATGACGTCAACCAGTTCAGCATACGATTAGACAAAAATAAAAACAACCATCAAAATATGAAATAAAATAAATATCCTAAAACCACGTAGAAAAAACATAGAGGGAAGCTGATTTTCGAAACCATCGATTTTCTACCATAAACATAACATAGCGAATTTGGAATATGAGG
This sequence comes from Apamea anceps, assembly GCA_951799955.1. Classification (NCBI taxonomy): domain Eukaryota; kingdom Metazoa; phylum Arthropoda; class Insecta; order Lepidoptera; family Noctuidae; genus Apamea; species Apamea anceps. Next base: position 12,644,023 of record OX637523.1, on the reverse strand, counting down.
CAATAATTTGCCTCATATTAATAAGAGGTACTTACTTACTGAAACATAATTTTTAATATTAAGTAAGCAATTTATAAATATTTTCAAAATTAATTCGACGATGTTCATAACTTTTTCTGATTATCTTTTCACGAAGTAATTGAAGGTTCATCCGTTGGGAAATCAACATAATGACGGGTAATTGAGTATGTCACATTGATGATATAAGAGAAGGCAGAATTACACATCACATTTTATGTATGTATAGACGCCAGCACATCAAGCTACTACAATCCTCCTAGAGATCATCCTTAGGACTCCGTTGGCCTTCCCCCGAATCCGAGAATTTAATGTAATGAGGGCGAGGTTACCGTTAAAAGACTTTAATCTTATCTAGTACAGACGCCAGCATATCAAGCTACCTGTCAAATTTCTTTAGTAGATTTTCAACATTATCGCTAAAGCATTAAGGTTCAAGGTTGATTGGGAAAATTTGACAGTTTCGGGTGACTTGACCTGCTGGCGTCTCTACAGTCACGAGCAAAAGTATGTATACACTCGGCATTATTCAAAAACGATTTACTCCTTTGTTTTTGAATGAAATATTATGCTGTTACGAAGATAGCATTTTCGAACCCATAGGTTTATGTAATGTGTCGTATTTCAACGTTGCATTCGTTATTTCACGAAAAAATCGCATTTGAAAGTTGCCAAGTGTTGACATATTGGTGCTCGTGACTGTACATAAGACTAACTCCTTCTTTTTTTTACTAACCTACGCTGAACCACTCCTGGGCAAAGGCCTCCCTCCACTCCTTCTATATTTCGCGAGCCCGCGCGTTCTTCTTCCAATTTTGATGGAACCTATCCAGCTCGTCTCGCCGTCTTCTACGTGGTATGCCACGACCCCGCCTCACTGTCTCAGGGCACCAGTTTTATGCTATTTGGGCCCACAGTTTATCCAGCACGCGGCAAACATGTCCTGCCCAGTACTATTTAAGTTGGGCAGCTTTTTGGGCCACGTTCTTACAGTGAATAAAAAAGAAATGAAGAGCCGATGACTAGTATTTAAGGTGAGGTGAGAAAATTGGATCGTAATACAATTTTCTCCGACGGGTGACGCTGTCGGCAACCTTGGCTGGACGACAGACGATGAAAAATTTGTTTACCCACAACACAAATCTGTTATGGTCACATTTTCAATACTAAGATAGAAAAATACTAATGTACCTGTTAAGATAATACCTGATGGTTTTCAATGTAAACTACTAAGGGTATATTAAAACCACATTATTATCTAATAACATCATCATCATCTGACTAGCTTTTCCCAACTATGTTAGGGTCGGCTTCCAGTCTAACCGGATGCAGCTGAATACCAATATTTTACATGAAGCGACTCCCTATCTGACCTCCACAACCCAGTAACTGGGTAATACGATACCCCTTGGAGACTGGTAATAAATCTAATAACATTATTAATTAACTATACAAGTAATTTAAGATTGTTCTCCTACATTTGTCACTTCCTTTTAATTTAATATTTAAAAAATATATATTGTATATTTTTGATAGAATGTATTATAGATGTGGATATAGGTCAAACGAAGTTAATTAGTAAGTGTCGCCTTCAACAGGGGAAGAGCAATGATGTCTGAAATACATATTTTATATCTAGTTCAGACACAGATGTTCATAATCTGAACATACTATAAAGTTTAGTATATTATAGTGTATCACCATATTATCTAATTGTCTGTATCATTATTTTGAACAAATAACTTAGGTACTTACTGATTAATTTTAAATCTGTTCAATTATTGTCGTTGTTCTTATTTATTGTTGTTTGGTGTTCTTGCTGTTTGTTATTATTTCTTTATTACATTTTCATACATATTATTTACGTTTTTAAATATTTTTTTTATAAAAAACAAAAAAAAACAATGCACCTAAAAAATATCCGAAAAGAATATAAATAGTTATAATAATGAATAAATGAAAACATCAGAATCTAAGAAGTGTAAAAATCTGTTTCCATCTTTGAATACAATGTCGTATGTTGTGAACACAGCTTTATCTCAAGGACCCATTAAAAGGCTTTAACACTTATTTTTAGATGTAAATTGAATATTACACAATAGCAAAACATATTTCGGTAAGAGATTACAACCCACACGTCGACGCAGGAGAAACCTTCACATTTCTAACAGGGTCATGTATTCACTAGTTTAAGCCTAGCGTGTAACTATGGTCGTGCATTGTGCATTAAACAAATAAATAAAAAACTGTTTTCTGTAATTTTTTTTCAAACATCATTTTCTGTCTATCGTTTAAAGATGACAGAGACACAATGATTTAAAAATGTTTAGCTTTAAATGTATTTCGTGATTTTTGGTACGAGTTGAGTAAAAAATCTCGCAACTTATCTGGCCTATTTCAATCTAGATTATTTAATTCACATTCCATCTGAATCATTTCAACCTATTCCGCCATTGTAAAATAGAGACATCATACATATTCGACATTGTAACATTGTAGAGGGGCTTGTGGCTAAGTAATAACAGCCGCACGGGTCGATCTTTCAGGTTAAGCTCCGCTTGCCGCGGTTGGTCCGTGGATGGGTGACCATTATTACATATCAAGACCCTTCCGTGGCTCGGAAAGCACGTTAAGCCGTTAGTCCCGGCTGTCACTCGTAGATCTTTGACAGTCGTTACGGGTCTTCAGAAGCCAGAAAGTCTGACAACCAGTCTTACCAAGGGGTTTTGTAAAATACTGGTACTCAGCTGCATTCGGTTAGACTGGAAGCCGACCCCAACATAGGCAGATGATGACCACCATTGTAACATAACCGGATAAAAAACATCTATAAGTATGCTCACCTATTCACCTTCACCTTATAATTTTCCCAGGAATATTATTTGTTTATCCCAGGTCAATAACTCTAAAGCCGTCTGTCATACACCACAATAGGATATCTCTCCGGGTTCTTACAGCTTGCACAAAAATAAGCACCCTTACTTTTTCTTTTATCCCCGACGAGGATCAATAAGCTCTCGATATTCTAGAATAGGACCTCAGACCAAGAGGCAGGAATGTTAGAAGGTCCGTTTGAAGAGTGGGGAAAGTACTAGCTCCAAAATCTATATCTAACTACTGTAAGGACTATTTCTGCTTGCAGCGCATATTATTAGTCGACCTAAAAGGGATCCTCTTTTGTTTTACTTACGGAATCAGCTGTGGTCATCATGTGCACGGGATTTTGTTTTCAAAATGGTCAGATATAGATTTTGGCGATAGTATTCGTACCTTCTTGCGACTGGCTGGTTTATGGCCAAATAACTATATTAAAATTATAAATACTTTATCCTCAAGAATATCAACAGGATATGAAAAAGCTGCCAAATGCGAGTCGGACTCGCACGCGAAAGGTTCCATACCACAAGGCAAAATACGCAGAAAAAACACGTTTCTTGTATGGAGACCCTCTTTAATGTTTAAAATAATAACAAATAATGAAATATAATATATATAGGGTCCCGTTGGCACCCTTTAGGTACGAAACACTAAAAAGCAACTAGCAAACCAACTAAGCAGTGGATTGATCCGGGGTTGATAATGAAGAGACAACCTTACAACCTTTTCCAACGACGAAAACAAAGGTCACGAATGTTGGAACCTTTGATATCGTGGTTGGAGAAGGTTGTAAATAAAATGCCAGTGTCTAGTATAAAGTCTATTGAACATTAATTAGCACAGTGACGTTTCTTACATAATCTATTCAGAACATAAGCTGTTGTTACGGCGTTGGGAACACCACTGCCGGCTACACTGTATGCGCGGGGAACCTTGCATTGAGCATTATAATATAATATAATATCCCTGGACATTTCACACAGCGCCATCTAGTGCCAAGCTAAGCAACCTAATGCTTGTGTTATGGTAACAAGATGGCTGATAAACTACTTATATACATTTTTTTTTTTTTTTGTAAGTACTTATATATTATAGATAGAAAAACACCCAGACTCGGAACAAATACATGTAGGTCATACAAATATTTGTTCCGTGCGGGAATCGAACCCGCGACACGCAGCGCAGCAGTCAATCGCTTAACCACTGCGCCAACCGTGCCGTCATTGTTAGCATTATTTAATTGCCACTTATTCCTACACCATTCATTACTTTTTTCAACCATATGCAGACCATAAAGTTGATGATTTTCTCCAACGTGGTACCCGGAAAGAAAAATTTATACACTTATTAGTCATTTAACATTATGGGCGCCAAAAAGACGAAACTATGACCTCCCGTTTTTTAAAGTCTGATCAGTCATTCCGTCAATTTTCGGTAAATTATTTTGTAAGCTGTAGAAGCAAAGTAAATGATACTATGTATGGGAGGGACTAGGGCCTACTTGTATTAAAAAAAAAAAATGTACATTACAAAAAGACGATATAAACATGAAATATATGAATTGGTAACATTCCGACTCAATCAATCAATCGGCCGACCGGTCGATCGATCTGTCAATCGTTTGAAGATCACAGATCCAATTTGGTGGACTATACAAAATAGACCTTCTATACTTATTTCTTTACCGTCCAAAGTCTGGAAACACAAAGGGTATCGTCGAACTCAATGGACAATAGACTCAGCCGGCATTAAAAATGAATCAAACTGGAATATTTTATATGACTTCTATATTATATTTTTGTGAGCTCTCTTTGTTGTATAGGCTTTAGCATTAAGAAGGATCTAGCAAGTATTGTGATCCGTATTTACTAAAGATTTTGTTTATTTATCAAAACCAAAATTATAGGTAAAACAAAAGATGAATGGACTTCTTTGGAGACAAGCTTTGATTGGCATTAGCCTTTGTATTATATAACATCACGCTTGTATTTCCCGAAGGGGAAAGCAGAGGTGTGTAACCACATTTTGTCAGTTATGTTTAACACGTTCACTGTCCACAAAGTAGACACAATAGTTAAACAATCAACCTAAACCATATGTGGTTCATGGGACAGGGAATGGGTTAAGTCCCACGTAAAACGGGTGAGTCTTTTACAATTAACCAGGTAAAAAACCAGAATCCGGGCTGTTACTGAGTTCCTGACGGAAAACCCCAATAGCAATTTCTCCGACTTGGTAATCGAACCCAGGATTTCTGAGCAGTTGCGACCACTATGGTTTGTTAACAGTTTCCAGAAAATAGGTCTCTGAATATGTGGGTGCCTTATTACATTTACTTACATTTTCAGAGTTTGACTTTTGAAATTGATTTTTTTCCACTTTTTAATTAGCATTAGGATTAAGTTATTAATGTCATAGTTTGTTGTGTAGTCTAAATTTTTTTTTGGTTTATTCTAAAGCAAAAATATGATCTTTTGTATGCCATAAATGGCAAAACATGCAGATCTACCTGTTATTTTAAGACCTCGCACATATTATTTAATGTATACTCATGTTTTACAATAAATATATTCTATTCTATTCTGAAGATGTACGGGGCCGCCGTGGTCGGCCCAGAAAGTGCGGGCGAGATGACCTGGGGTCTACTCCGAAGTAGTATCGGCCGAATGTTCGGCCGTTTCCTGCTACGAAGTTACTATTCGGTTCGGTCGGTTCTGATCCTACACTCTTTCGAATATTGACTATGGTCCCGACCCAACTGAGCCGATTCGAACTTTTCTCGTATTTTTCAATAATATTCGGTTCAGCCATGTGTCGGTCCGATCCGAACATTCGCACTTTGCACTTCGGAGTAGGCCCCCAGGACGCGTACCTCGAGGGCTGGTTCGAGGTGGCACGGGAAAAGAGTTCTTGGAAGGACTTGAGGAGGTCTTTGCCCAGCAGTGGGACAATATAGGCTAAACAAAAAAGGTTTTTGAATAATCTTAACAAACCTAACTTCGCTCGTGCCTATTTCAGTTTAAGCCACAAACATTTCCTTCCCTTAGGATCATTTGAAACAAAATGATCCTAATATTTAAACTTGATTCACCATTTCACACAATGATGGCCTCCCAACCGCACAATGAGCTGAATGGCATTAAAAATGAATCAAACTCGAATCTGGCGCGGATTTTGTTTACTGAAACGCTCTTTGTATTGTTTTTCGTAATGAAAGGCTTCGATTGTACTGTCGCGTCAAATGCAGATATTTCAGCGCTTTATTTTTGAAGTTGATGATAGCTGATGAAATTATTTGAGGTACTAGCTGCGCCCCGCGGTTTCACCCGCATAAGTTTCGATCCCGTGGGAATATCGGGATAAAAAATATCCTATGTGAACTATTTTTGTGCCAAAGACAGATTGTAGTAGCTTGATGTGCTGACGTCTGTACAACGTACGAAATAAGATGAGATCCGCTTATAGTAATACTAGAGAGACAATCGTTAAACATGACTGTGTAGGTATATTTATTTAAATGTAGAAAAAAAAAATAGTTTCTAATTTTATGTATAAGGTTTTTTTTGTTTACAAATTTTATGTAACTCCGTTTTTTTTTCCTTTTGTTTTGTTTTTTTATTTTAGTCTAAGAAGTTTTAATTAAAATTTTAATGTAATTTTTTTTTTTTTTTTTTGTAGAATTAGCATAAATATAAGCGATTTGGTGTAAACTGTTTCCTTATATTTGATGATTAAATGAATATGAATAACACTGCCCGAACTGGAAATCGAACCCAGGACCTCATACTCAGCAGTACCTCTTGTCACCTTTAAACTAACAAGCCAGTTAACCATGACACTTTATGTAGGGCATATTTGCGTATAGATGGTAAAATATGAAAATCCGACTAACGTTAGGCTTTGATCGAGTTGCGAGGTATTTAGGTACTATGCTCGCAACATACAATATGTTTGGAATGACAATGCCTTACAATTTGCACGTTTCCGAGTATCTATCAGGCAGCAAGTTGGGTTCATTCAGACATTCAGTCCGGATTGGATACAAATCCATACTATTATAAATGCGAAAGGTACTCTGTCTGTCAGTTACCTTTTCACGCCTTACGGCTGAACGAATTTCGATGAAACTTGGCATACAGGCTGGCACAGGAGTGTGGGGATTGGGAGATGATAGGAGAGCCCTATTCTCGATGATGGCACACAGGTAGACCAAGACCTGGGGGCCTAAAAAGGCCACTTTAAGCAATACCTCTAAAAGCTATTCATTTCCTGAATTCCCAGCAGATCATTAGCAATTCCTCTAATTTTCGTAAAAGTTCATTTCATATTTGGTGTAAACATTGCCGCATGGAAAAAATAAAAACCGTAATTTTATCGGTAAATTTTTCATTACAGTTTTTATTAATCAAATTGTTTTTTTTATTTCTACAGTTTAAATGTTATTTCATTGTGGTATGAATTACACACAGATCATATTATGAATTGTCAGTTTGTGACCATTTTACGATTTTTAATATGATTCATATATGTTATCCTATTATGATTCTGCCAAAGTGGCCTTTTTAGCCCTCCTTGTATCTATTCTGACCTCCATGCGGGCTGTGGCTCTAACCCCAGAACATCGATATCATCCAGTGCTAACCAAAGCAAAGTCGAAACGGTATTGTCGTTTTAAAAAAAATCCCGAAATCATTCAGCGAAATAAGAAGCTGACCCTAGAAAGCGAAAAGCCTAGCTAAAAGGTAAATTGAAGCCCTACGAGCTCCACAATTTAACAAACAATCAGAACAATAGGAAATAACAGTTTGCACAATAAGTCCGCACTCCGTAACACAAAGGGGTCGGTTTCAATGGACCAGCATCGGCCAGCAGGCCAGCATTGCCCATGTAACCGGTATGACGGCACGTCTCGCCGATACTATTGTGCCGCTCCCTATTGGAGAATGCAGTTCCGTTTTATAGCTGCGTATTATCAAAGGTTCAGTGGAATTGAGATTGGCGTATTGTACGGTTTTGGTCAGCTTGGAAAGTAACAGAAAAGGGTAATGGTGAGCATATGTAGGTCGGCTGATGACGCTGATCTATATTTTAAAGATTACAAATCTATCTATCATCATTATATTTTCTTTGCTCCTGTTTCATGGTTATTATGAGTATACATAATATATTTATTTAGATTAATATAAAATAATTTATGTATGTATTTATTGTATTATGTAAATGGTACAACACTACAAAGACCACAGACTACCTACAGTTTTTCTCCTCCTTCCCTTTTTTAATCCATCTAAAGGTTGTGTCTAAAAGATCGCTCTTAGCGATAAGACCGCCCATTGTGTCACCCTTTGTAAAATTTCTATATTTATGTCTGTAATTTTTATGGGGTACGATCACGGTCACCACAGGAGATAAGTAACCAGGGTCGTCGGATAAAGTTGAAAATTATTAAGAAAATGATGGATGTTTATGATTAAAATTAAATTTAATTAATAGAAAACAAAACAGTTCATTTATCAAATATATCATCAATATCAGCTATATGATACCACGATGCTCGCAGTATTTTATAGCTGTAAGTTTTCCGAATAAAATGAAATAAAATATGTAATGCCATGGAATATCCAACTCAACTTAACCTACCTATAAGTTTTCATACATTAAAAACCTAACCTGTTTAGTTCGGTAGTTGTATCCTAACAGGCCCTTTGTACAGACGCCAGCAGGTCAAGCTACCCGAAACTGTCAAATTTTCTCAATCAACCTTGAACCGTAATGCTTTAGCGATAAAGTTGAAAATCTATTAAAGAAATTTGACAGATTGTAGTAGCTGATGTGCTGGCGTCTGTACACGGCACGGTTTGTTTACGATACAGGCGCAAAAACCGCGCCGTAGAAAAAACTTGTCTGTTCCCTAATCACACAGCACTGACAAACCGTGCCTACACACGGCGAATAAACCGCGCCGTAGAAAAAACATCTCCGTCAACAAACTTCCCTAATGATCCACACAGCACCGACAAACCGTGCCAACACACGGCGAATAAACCGCGCCGTAGAAGAAACATGTCCGTCAACAAACTTCCATAGTGATCCACACGACACTGACGACCGTGCCTACACACGTCGTAAAAACCGCGCCGTAGAAAAAACGTGTCTGTGAACAAGCTTCCACGGTATTCCATACAACACTGACGACCGTGCCTACATACAGCGTAAAAACCGCGTCGTAAAAAAAACGTCTCTGTAATACCTAATCCACACAACACTGACGACTGTGCCTAGTGCCTACACACGGCGAATAAACCGTAGTTTTTCGCGGCAAGAAAAACGTGTGTGTACAAAGGGCCTTAGGCCTGTGTTCCTTATTCCAATGTCATTCAATCAACTCCTAACAATCGTAGGCCTATGTGCAACGGTGGACTGGCGATAGACTGCGTTGATTATAGTGCCTGCCTGCCAACCTAACGAGTTCAGAGAAATGTCATTGGAAGTTTGAAACGGAGAGCAAGTTCGCTTTGTAGGTAATCAACTGCAGATTGCCAGTTAGGCCTAGATGAACTCTGTACACCGATTCAGGCTCATGTTTTCGAGCCGAACAAATGACTTCGGTTTGAAAATGCATGTATAGGAACAGGTCTTTTTTTTTTTTTTCAGGATGGGAAATCATCAAATGACCCCTCCCGCTCTGGGTGGAGCAGAAGGGAGTGTCAGACTCTTACTGACTAAAACCCATCCGTGTTCCTTCCTTAGCCCTTTATGTCCCAGGGCAGCGGTAACCCTTTCGGACGATCCCGCTGCCCTGGATACAAACAAACAGACAGACTAGGAATAGGAACAGGTCTAAGGTCCCTATATCCATACATTATACTTATTTTATTAGAGCCTTTAGATATGGTGCACACTATGCGACTTGCGACGGCGACGGGAGTCGCACGCTCTCGCTACTTGTCGTAGATTCTAGCTAGACGCACGGTGCACGCGCACACCTTATGACAATCGCAACGACAAGTCACACGCGCTCGCTACGTTTTCACCTAATTTGTTGCAGTAGGTCTTATTTTTATATTGTGTCCCATATTTCTTAACCTGTGTTGTGTCATTATATGCTTACCAGTTCTTGCACGTTGCTCTCCAAGAAACATCGGGTATGCCCGATGTGTGTTCTTGTTCTAAAACGCACGAAGGAATAAAATAAATAAAGAAGTTATATTTCCCGACTTAAAGTTCAAGCGTGTGTTTTACGTGACTTCCGCTGCGGTAACTCTTTTGTCAATTTGAGCATTGTCGTCTTAGAGATTCGGAGTTAAAGAAAAAAAAAAAGGTTTAGGTAATGAATTCCTATTATTATAAGTATCGCTTATATTTTTGTGTTGAAGGCAGAGTTAAGAAAGAAAGAAAATATTGTTTTTTTGACTCATGAAATAAGGTTACAGAATAAGCAACGATTTTTATAAAAGTAACGATAATAATACTTTTTTGGCCAGAGAATTTGCATCCTAATTGCGTAACACACTCGATCAATCAATCAACTCAGCCTATCGCAGTCCACTGCTGGACATAGGCCTCTCCCAGGCTGCGCCACAACACCCTGTCCTCCGCCTTCCGCATTCAGTCTGTCCCAGCCACCTTCTTAAGGTCGTCCATCCATCTAGCTGGGGGCGTCCCACACTACGTTTGCCGATACGCGGTCTCCACTCTAGAAATCGTCTGCTCCACCGGCCATCGGTCCTTTGACAAACATGGCCAGCCCACTGCCACTTCAGTTTGCTTACTCTGCAAGCTATGTCGGTAACTCCGGTTCTTTTCCGGATAATTTTATTCCTGATTTTATCCTTCAAAGAGACTCCGAGCATAGCTCGGTCCATAGCGCGCTGAGTGACCGTGAATTTGTGGACAAGCCCGACCGTCAGTCTCCACGTTTCGGCGCCATATGTCATGACGTAACACACTATTCAGTCACAATTTGAATATATATATATATATATATATATATATATATTTTTATATATATATATTTATATTTGATATTTATAGCAATAAATATCCTTCAAAATTATTCAGATCCATTGCTTCATATGTTCGAAAACCGGCCAAGTGCGAGTAGGACTCGCAGACGAAGGGTTTCGTACCACGAGGCAAAAAACGGCGAAAAAAACACGTTTCTTGTATGGAGAGCCCCCTTTAATATTACTTTTATTTATTTTTTGTTGTTATAGCCCTCGGGTATTATTTTTAATGACAAGCGTGATTCAAGACGATATTTTAAATCTAGGTGAAAATGTTACCAAAATAATCAGCAACAAATTAAATTGAATATTATTGCTGAACATCGCGCAAATAACAATTTTAATAAGTTTTGGAAATCCAGTAACAAGTTGACTCTTGGGCCTAGCCTTCCCATGAGTGTAGCTGGGGCCCATGACCCATGCGAGATAGCATATGTTTTTCTACATCATTTTAATGTAAAATCTCCACTGGGGACTTTTAGGACACGTGCCCCAAAGTTAAGTATAAGATTTACCGCTGCAGGAGTAGCTTCCGTAATAAGGAAAATGGTGACTGGAAAATCTCCAGGGCATGATAGCCTTACCATCGATCATCTGAGATACGCTGAAATTCACCTCCCGAGGGTGTTATCAATGTTTTTTTAATTTATGCTTGGGCCATTCTTGTTTGCTAGAGAGATTGGTGCACACGATAATAGTCCCGGTTATTAAAAATAACACAAGTGACTCTTCAGAAGTCTCAACTATAGACCGATCTCTCTGGCTACAATAGGGTAATTTCAAAAAAATATTATTATATTTAGTTCGTCAGTTAGATTATCGAAAAATAATGGACACCTATTTTTTCGACAAAAAATGAAAATTCAATCAAACAGAAAATGACAAAGATAAAGCGCGTTAAAATTTGAGAGCGGGGGGTCGTGACGTCACGCCATGCTAAAAGGTGTAAGCGTGACGCCACGCGGAACTTTAACGGGCGATATCTTCATATTTTTTTATATAATTGACAAAAGAAAAAAATACGGGTCCAATATTTTTTGATAATTTAACTGACGGACTAATTAGAATTTTTTAGGAAATTAGCCTATTATGGCCAAGATACTGGACAGTCTGATTGAGCGACAGTTAGAGTCACGCTTGAAACTGAATGATGCCCAGTTTAGGTTTAGTGGCCTCTCAACTGAAAGTGTATTATTTCTATATTTCGCTCAAACAGACAGTCCACTATTATACAGCTAGAAAAACTCCAGTTTATGCCTGCTTTTTAGACTTGTTGAATGCGTTTGACTTAGTGTCTTATGACAAGCTCTGGTTAAAGCTGCAGGATACCAGTGTACCCACGGAAATTATATCTGTACTGATGCATTGGTATGATAAGCAGCATAATCAGGTAAGATGGGCAGGCACACTCTTGGACGAGTACAAGCTGGAGTGCGGTGTGAGGCAAGGGGGCCTCTATTCCCCTCTTCTGTTTAACTTTTACGTAAACGAGCTGATCGAGGAGTTCTGCAGCACTAGGATCGGTGACCACATCGACGGCATTACGCCGATGATATGGTGCTGTTGAGCCCCTCGATCTGTGCGTTGAGAGAGCTCTTAAATGTCTGTGAATCCTATATGGAGGCCCATGGGCTCCAATACAACTCAAAGAAATCTGAGCTTAAATAGTTTTTAAGGCAGGTACTAAATCCTATGAAAACATTCCTGAAGTTTTCCTAGGTGGTACCGCATTGAAAAGAGTTACTAAATTTAAGTATTTGGGTCACTGGGTCACCGATGACTTAAAGGACAGTACTGATATTGAGAGAGAGCGCAGGTCATTGTCTGTACAATGTAATATGTTGCCTCGCAGGTTTGCGCGATGTACAAAACAAGTGAAGATAATATGACGCCGACTGCATGCAGTCAAGTAAACAGGTTTACTGGTGTCGGATTGTCCGACAACATGTTTTAAATTTTTTAAATGTTTAATTTTTAATTCATTTTTGTTCTGTATACTTACTAACTTATTTTATAAGTATTTTTGTGCTACTAACAATAATATGGATGTGTGAGAGTCCGAAATAAATGATTTCTTATTATTATTATAGCGGCAATAGAAATACACACTCTGCGAAAATTTCAACTGTCTACCTATTTACAGTTCATGAGATACAGCCCGCTTACAGACGGACGGACGGACGGACAGTGGAGGCTTAGTAATAGGGTCCCTTGGCACCCTTTGGGCACGGAACCCTAAAACCTACCCACATAAAGTTCAATAGTCAACAAAGCAACCCTCACAGTTAAACAAAATTTTCATTAAAAAAGTTTCTCAAAAATTCTAACATTTCTTTATCCTTGGCTTAGAACTTTTCCCAAACTCTAAGCTACATTTTAGGAGTTCGTACATGATTACAAGTGAACTTAAGTTAGGTGGTAATAGCACCCGTCATTGGCCGAGAAAAGGTCCCGAAGTATCAAATACGATGGCCGAGAAAAGGTCCGAAGTATCAAATACCTTCGTGCGTTATTGCCTGTAGTTTATTCAGGGAACGTGATGTTTTGTAATCTAAGTTTCGGCCATTCATTGGCCGTTTGTAAGCCTTCTGAAATAGGCACCCTTCTTGTTAAGGGGGATGCGCTAAGGTAGCCAGCGAAACTAAAATTTTCTTCCGTTTTTTGTAATTTGCAGGTCGGTGTCTGTTGTACTCGTATGTTGATTAAAATATGATTCGCGACCGTAACAAATATGACTTTACATAATTATAATCATCAATAGGTACAACCCTCTAAGTTCATATTATAATCCTATTAAATGACTATTTCATGAAATATCAATAGCTAGGACTGTTTGAACTGACCTGCAAATTGCAAAAAGACGTAAGAAAATTTGAATTCAGCGACCTACCCTGGCGCTTCCCCCTTTTTTGGGTTCTTGTGACTTCTCCCGCTCTGGGCGGAGCGGGAGGGCGTGTCAGAATTTTACTGACTAAAACCCACCCGTGTTTCTTCAGTTGCCCGTTCCAGGGGTCACGGTATCTCTGTCGAACAACCCGCGGCCCTGGCAGGCATCGGCCCTAGCGGACACCATCTGTTCGTACTGACATCTCTTTGAGGCGCGCGTGGAACACAACGCGCCGTCGAACCTTACCGGGCGGCGAGCTGCCAATTGCTCGCCACCCGCAAGCCCGTGCCTACGGTGGCCGGGAGTCGGCTGTTGACTCCCGACATCCAGGCGTCTCCTGCGACGACCAGGGGCATGAGGGCGCAGAGATTGCCTCTCCCTCACGCGCTCCGCCTTCTCCTTTGCGAGCATTACTGCTTCGCACTCTCGCTCCGTACCATGGCCTGGACCAGGGCCGGACGCGAGAGATCGCCGCCGCCGATCGCCGCCACGAGGACGCGGCGGTGTTCCACCCAAGCCAGGCAGACCTCCATGGCGCTTCCCCCTTAAGTGAGAAAGTTTGTTGAGGAATTTGCCCTCATTTGTTTCGTACCTATTTGAAAAGGTTTTGTTTAGCTATATTTTTCTAGAAAAACCACATAGGATCTGCAATTTACCGGCGATTGGCGTCAGTGAAACATTATTTATGAAAGTTTAAGAGCGTTTTTTGACAACGTAAAGTCAAATAAAGTCAAAGATAAAATACATCAACCATATTTCAGATCAACCAAAGTACATACATCTTTTATGGGGTCCTGTGTTAAATGTTACAATAAAATACCTTGTGATAGGTACTCGTATTGCAATTCAATTAAAGGAAAATTAAAATTACAACTTGTAAACAAGCATAGTAATTAGAGGATTATATACAAGTTAAGAACGCTGCGAAACATGCAGGTCCTGCTCCTTAGGACAATCTAGAGTCAAGACAAAATCAAACTGATTGCTAATTTAATTGTATTTTTTTTTTACATTCTGTAATTATTTTAAGTCACACCCTGACTTAATACTTGTATTTATTTTTTAATGAAAATTATCTACTTTTATAATAGTTGTAAGTATGTGAGCACCATGTATCCATCACATAATTAATTTATATGTCGGAGTCATTCGTTTGACTATTTGGAACGTCAGCGCCATCTCGTGGCGCTGGACAGAGTCTAGCCTGAGTTCGTGGTGGGACGAGAGCGACAGCGACAAGAAGGGTATAAGCAGAGCTCTCGGGATCATTGAAACATTGGACATCGTACGAACAACATGTGCTCAGAAACTGTCAGCGTTCCTTATCGTTGAATGTGTACCTATAGTGCGTGATTCGCTAGTGTGACTAACTTGTTCGTAAATTATAATCTGATTTGAAGTGCAAACCGTTTTTCTATTGTGTTAACCAACACTACCCATAGTACGCCCACAGTAAATAAAATATTCCTGATGCTAACGAGAGACAGACATGTCATCTCTCGTCATGGTTTCATTAATCTATTTTAATTCTTTTACCTATTGTGATATAGTAATTTTATTGCAGGTGCATCGTCTTCTAATATTATTATATAATTAATGTATGCAAAATATTGTAAAACATTTTAAAAGAGTAACGGTGGAGTTTCTTGTCCATTCTTCTCCATATGAAAACTACCTTTTGGAAGGAGCGAATACAATCAATTCTATTTTATTGTAATTTTTGACGTTCAAAAGTGTCTTTTACGTGTCTATTTGAAATAAATGCTTTGACTTTGAAATCCCGCTGCCATCATTTTCATGACAGTCGTCACTGCGGTCGTTATGCGGGTGGTGCGGTAGAATGCAAGGTCGAAAATTGGGGAGGTCAGTTAAAGTTAAAGGTTTCCTCACGATACGCGGCGAGCGGTTACCAAGGGTACGTGTTAAGACAAAAAAAACAGTGCACCCTTGCACTCCAGCGATTTGTGAGATAAAAATTGGCTTAGATATAAGTAGTTCCCGCAACATGCAACGGACGACGACTTTTTCGGTGGAATAAGAACATTACAAGAAATAGGAACGTTTGTATTACAGGTTACTACCTACCACAGGCACCAGCGATCCACATCAAAAAGAAGATCAGAACAGAATTACAAGTTTATAGTGGGTCAGAATTAAAACGTAATAACAACCAGCAAGGGATCAGATCAGGATATCCGACCGGAATAAATAAAAAAATCGTTAGCTACATATTTCGTGTGTGTAAAATATAGTTTGTGTTGTTTTTTTGGCTTGTGGTGATAAATAAACCCTTTTTATTTTTATTTATTTATAGTATTTATTGTAAGTGCTGAAAGAGCTTTATCGTAAGTAATAGATCCAAAAATAAAAGGTTTTTTTTTTATCGCAGTATGCATGGGATACAGGCGGGATGGTTCCTACGTCATAATCTAAATTAATTTTATTCTTTACGTCATTGCTGTTTTTTAAAAGCTGCACAGATTTCAGTACCTAATTCTTATTTCGCTTCCTAAAAGATAAGAGCCAAACTCGCGTACAGTCACGAGCACCAATATGTCAACACTTGGCAAATTTCAATTGCGATTTTTTCGTGAAATAACGAATGCAACGTTGAAATACGACCCATTACATAAACCTATGGGTTCGAAAATGCTATGTTCGTAACGTAAAGGAGTAAATCACTTTTGAATAAATCCGAGTGTATACATACTTTTGCTCGTGTCTGTACACAGTAACTTAGTTGTTTACAGTCTACCTTGTTACCTATTGTATGCTGTTGTATTCATAAAACTGTTTGCAGAACGAGTGGTTCTACGATTGGCGTATAACAATGGAAGGGGGCTGTAATAGCACTCTTACGAAGGCCGGAAGTGGTGTGGTTGAGGTGAGAGGAGGTAGCGGGGCGGTGAGAGGTAGCGGGTTGCTGTTGTTATTGTTTTGGGAGTGTGATTTTTAAAGATATTTTTTTGTAAAGTCAACAATTAATGAAAAAAGGGGTAGGCAGAAACAGCAGAACGTCACAAATAAAAAAGACATTGCTCTGGTGGAATACATTGTTATTCTAAGAACCAACAGCCTCGTAGAATTACTGTCTGTGTTATAATAATAAATAGCTGCGCTCCGCGGTTTCACCCGCAAATGTTTCGATCCCGTGGGAATATCGGGATAAAAAGTAGCCTATGTGTTAATCCTGGTTATAAACTATCTGTGTGCCAAATTTCATCCAAATCCGTCCAGTAGTTATGGCGTGAAAGAGAGATCCATCCATCCATCCATACAAACTTTCGCGTTTATCATATTAGTTGGTGGTAGGATAGTCTCCAGACCGATTTCGGTCACGATGGCCAATCACAACGGAGACTAGCCAGATACGCAGGAGATATTATAGTGCACAAGTGTGTGCGTAAACACAGGTGCACTCTCTGTTCCTTTACTCTCATAGCCCGATGGGACGGCAATCCGACACGACCGGGCACAGACCAGGCGTAGGACCAACGGCTTTGCGGCTTTCCGAGCACTTTGAGTTGGCGGTGTGATGCTCATTAATGAAAGTACTCTAACCAACAAGTGCTGTGACATAATCTACAATCAAAAGTTACCAAACTCATTTATAACTTCCATGTTAAGCACATGTAAAACACAAGTTTCGGTACACCTGTCAGTTAAGTTATGACGACAATATATCATGTTGCGGTTACATGCTTTCCGAGGCACTTCCAAACTCCGGACTTTTTCTAAGAAATCCCTAATGGGAAACCCAGTAACACTTTTGCCCGACCTGGGAATCGAACCCATGACCCCATGTTCAGCAGTCGCACTTGCAACCACGAGACCAACGAGGCAGTTAAGTCTTTGTGTTATAATTAAGTACAGACGCCAGCAGGTCAAGCTACCCGAATCTGTCAAATTTTCCCAATCAACCTTGAACCTTAAAAGCTTCAGCGATAAAGTTGAAAATCTATTAAAGAGACAGATTGTAGTAGCTTGATATGCTGGCGTCTGTATATTATGAATAGGTACATTCGACAACAGACACGGTGTTTAGTGTCATCCGATTTTTAAAACAAAATTTAAGTACCCAATGAGATGAAAGATAGACAGCTAGTCGGTACTTTGATTTCGACCAGCCAAGCATAAAATTAAGTTTGCCAAAATGCCAATCATGCTTCAGTGACGGAGAGACGAGCGTCTGGACTCTTTTCCAACAGGCTACCAGAGGCCGTGATTTGTATTATATGTAAAGCCGTATCTCCTGCGCGTGATTTTTCGAAACATATTACACAAAAAACCTTACACATAAACATTTGTTTTCATACACAAGCTGTCTCCTGCGTATTAAAATATTGTTGGATTAGTGTCAATTATTCACAAGACTGGCGCCGATTCCCTTGTTCACAAACTAAACTAAATTTAAGTTCAATGCATCTTTTTCTTTCTATTTCATTAAGAAAAGGACAAAAGTAACGCTTGCAACCACTACACCGTTTATATTTCCGCTATACCTACCCTGTCCATTAGGAAAACCATTTTTTGACAGATGGAACTAGTTATTGCAGCAACATACAATATATATATTTTTTTTTTTTAAACGTTGCCCCGCACTAGGATTTACTCCTGTATCGTGGGTGCGTTTACAAACATTTAAACTCACATACACAAACAGCCAGACCCGGAACAACTACCTGTAGGCAATACAAATATTTGTTCCGTGCGGGAATCGAACCCGCGACACGCAGCGCAGCAGCCGATCGCTCAGCCACTGACTGCACCAACCGTGTCGTCATTGATTGATACACGTACGGTATTTAGAGATGGGCAATCCACCGGGTTTAAGCCCGGTGCTTTGGTAAACACCCGATAAACACCCTATAAACACCCGATAAACACCCGATAAACACCCGTAAACACCCATAAACACCCAGAAAATTGGGTGTTTACCAAAGCACCCAGGTGGATTGCCCATCTATAACGGTATTACAACGTCTGTACGAAGTCATAAATAAGATAATTCAATATGATGAGCCAGTTTACATATTTATTTTGTTACGCATTTTAAAGTTATCTTTTACGTAATCTGAAATATGTACGTTCTAAGACAGCTGTCAAAAAACGGTTAACCTAATGGACAGTGATATTTCCGCTAATCGCTACATCTTCTCACTGAACCCTCTCCCAATTACTTTAAGTCGTAACAAGATTCTGTGGGGGCTTCAACAGTACGCTCTCTATAACATTTATCAGACATAAAATGTTCGAATATACATAAGCCTCTTTTAAAATTTAACCTGTTTTCGAAAAGGCTTTTACGAGAGACATGGAAATTGCGTTCCTTCCTCGTGGTCTAACTTAGTAGTCAAACTGATTTGACCACGAGGAATTTTAACATTCTTCGTGGTCAAACTGTAACTAATAACCTCTTTGAACATACTGTATACGATGTAGTCTTATTGTACAGACGCCAGCACATCAAGCTACTACAATCTCTAAAAAAAAGAGTCTTACTATATATTATTTTCGATGGTAAAATCACGATTGAATAATTGGTCGCCAAAATTTTTTCACGTGGACTTCGAAACAGCTTCAAGCAATGCACTATTAGAAATTTTTCCTAAAGTCCAAATTGTAAACTGTTTTTATCATTTCTCAAACAGCCAATGGCGAAGAGCAAAGAAATTGAACTTGAAAAGTAAAGATGAAAAGAGAGTTGTTGGCTTATGTGCTGTACTCGCCTTATTACCTGAAGACAAAATAGAGGAAGGATGGGAGTACATTAAATCTGATAAATATTTAATCTTATAAATATTTAAAATATTTCGAGACTACATGGATGAAGAATAAAACATTTAAAAACAATGGTCCGTATATGGTCAGCGACATCGTACAAATAATATAGTTGAATCATGGAATGGACAACTGAACAAATCGATAAACGATATCATCCAATCGCGGTTGCTCGTTTACTGGCAACTTTATTGAAAAAAGAAAATACTGATCCAAAACCATATCCTCGACGCCAAGAACAATTATTCCGAGACGAATTCATAATAAAGGGTCAAATGGAATTTATACATGGCGATATAGGTGTAGGTTACTTTTTAAATAAATTACGTTAAACGAAACTTTTGGCCTGTACAATTTTATTTCAAGACTGTCACACAGGGTGTAATTTTTTAATAAATTTGATAGTTTGACCACGAAGAATGTTAAAATTCCTCGTGGTCAAATCAGTTTGACTACTAAGTTAGACCACGAGGAAGGAACGGGAAATTGTATTTGTAGGTACATTACTATGTTTTTATTGATTTTCTTTTTTCAATTATAATTTCGATTCTTATACTCGTATGCATAGGAACTGAGGGGCTTGTGGTTAAGTAATAACAGCCGCACAGGTCTATCGATCAGGTTAAGCTACGCTTGCCGCGGTTGGTCCGTAGATGGGTGATATGTACATATCAAGACCCCTCCTTGCCTCGAAAACCACGTAAAGCTGTTATTCGTGAACCGTTGACAGTTGTTACAGGTTGTAAGGGAAATAACGGGTCGGTCGATCTGATTAAGCTACGCTTGCCGCGGTTGGTTCGTGGATGGGTGATCATCTGTACATACCATGACCACTCCGTATCTCGGAAACCACGTAAAGCGATTGGTCCCAGCTGTCATTCGTGAATCTTTGACAGTTGTTACGGGTCGTCAGAAGCCCAAATGTCTGACCAAAAGGTGTGGTATTACCCAGTAACTGGGTTGTAGAGGTCGGATAGGCCGTCACTGCATGTAAAATACTGGTATTTGGAGTTTCCCTGCGTGAAGGCCCTTTGGGTGACTTTAAACCTTCTAATAAGGCCGATTGTGAACAGCCACGTTTCAGTGCCATAGGTCATCACTGGCATCACGCACTGGTCAAAGACTTTCGTCTTGAGACACTGCGGTATGTAGGACGAGAAAATACTGCGTAGCTTTCCAAACGCTCGTAAAATGACTTTAATGCATTTGATATAAAATCCTGCCTTGAGTGACAAGTTATTTGCTTTGTCGGAGTGGTGCTGTTATAATGTAAATATTCCTTCTAGGTGTTTACAGGCTCAATAAAAAAAAATACACAATTACCAATCATTATTTATTCAAAAAAATAATACAAAATCCATAAAAAATAAGAATAAATTGAATAAAATTAATACATAGAGGTGTGTTCTAACCTAATGGCACAACTTATATAAACAAAATATGTGCTGAGTAAATATTTTAACCTTTGGACGGAGATATTGTTAAGTATGTAAATAGGTATTATACTCTTATATGATCACATTGATCATATTAATCAAACGTTTAATGCAAATCAATTATTTTGATTTGATTTGCTATGTACAGACGCCAGCAGGTCAAGCTACCCGAAACTGTCAAATTTTCCCAATCAACCTTGAACCTTAATGCTTTAGCGATAAAGTGGAAAGTCTATTAAAGAAATTTGACAGATTGTAGTAGCTTGATATGCTGGCGTCTGTACCTTGTGGAGGTTTGTGCATCTAGTATATTTTATCAGTACACGGTGAAGTTGTCAGATCAAAGAGGAACTGAGAACAGCTGCCATAGAATTCTAAACTTTATTTTCGTGTATTTAAAGTGCAAAAAGCGCGTGCAGGCTCAACCTGCGTCGATGTTCATTCAACTTTGAACTTTATAATAGTTTTAATAAAGTGTGTTATTCAAGTCTGAGTAGTGCTGAACAACTACATATTCCGTCATGATATGATATACTGGATGCACTATAGTGAATATTCAAGATGAATTATTATTAAATAGAAATTCAATTTAGAGCCTGGAATATGCTTCAGATCTATTGGAAAATAGCTAGCTAAAACTCGGCAGACTTTATAAACGGCATACAGGTGGTTAGTGACGCAGGAAACGCAATTGAAAAAAAATCGGTTAAATCATGTAAAAGCAACAGTCCTTTCAGTTATTTTTACCTCTGACAGCAGCAACGTTATTACATCGAGAATAAAATCACTGATTTTGACAAACTTGTAAGTGACAACAACCCAACAGCAACCTTATTACAAGGAGAATAAGATCACTGTGGATTTGAGTGACGCAAAATCAGAGGGAAAATAACTGTAGGACCAGCTGAAAAGTATAATTAACATATTTGACAGACAGGTACAGACATCTGCCTACCCCTTTTGAGTGAGGGAGGCAAATCGAGATTCTGTTCACCATTTTTATGGTGATAGAAACTTCTATTGATATTGTATTGTCCTTATGAGGTAATTATTTCAATACTTTTTAATTGAATAGCTTTTCACCCACGTTTCAAGTTTATATAAAGTTCGTATGTAAAGAAAGTAATAATAACTTAAAATAGACGTTTGAAGATATTAAAGCCATTTAATATTTGAGCGTTTTCGAAAAGAACGTAAGTACCAAGAATTATATTAGCGATTTTACACCTTATCGCTTTCGCTTTTAGGTCGTCTTTCGTAAGACAAGGGTCACTTACGTAGCTTTTTTAAGGCTTAGTCGGTTTAAGTACAGGAAATGGATGAAAAGCTAATTTATATACTTAATTAAGTTAATGAACTAAATGAACTAAATTTCATAATATATAATAATGTACAACATTAATTACTTAAATATTATAAAAATGGACGGAGTTAATCACAACTTAAATTACCAACAAGCTTACAAACTAACTTTCAGCCTTCGTTACATCTTATAAATTATTCTGGGGATTAACATAATACGCTTTAGGGGAGTTTAAGTTAATGAACAGGCGATCTATTCCGTAAAAATCTCACTGCGAAAACTTAGGTGAAGTGAGCTGCCAAAAATATCAATCCAACATCAGGTGGAAGACAGCACTTCAAGTTTACTTCACCTAAGTTTTCACGGTGAGATTTTTACAGCATAGTTCACAATCGAAATTATCGAAATATAAATAAAAATCAATAATTTCCTAAACCAAAAACGTAAGTACGAGTGACAGTCGAGCCTGGAAACTTTAAGTGCCGCTCTACAGCCGAGTACAGTATTCTCACCTCACGAAGCGACGCGCGCTTTGCTTGTGGTAACCAAGTGGTAAAACACGCTGAGATAAAAATACTATAAGGACTACTGTTACCACGAATTTGTGCTTATTTTGCATCATTCTAAGGATGGAGCAAAACGAGTGTGACTGGGTAACCCAACAACCCGTAACTTAGGTTGCTCAAGGGACCTGATGATTTTTATATGGAGCCTGGCGGACCTACTGGCGCGCCATTTTGTTTTTTTTTTCAAAATGGCGGCCACAAGACCCTTAGACCTATACAAATCGAAAGCTGACATCAATTCAAATGGAAAATATGCTAGGACCAAAATCCAGTAAATGATCACGTTTCGAGATATTAACATTCAAATGATAAATCCTAGAATGAAAACGGAGCCATATAGACGAAGTTGCTACCCTATGTGTATTCAGATTTACAACAAGATTCCTAACCAAATTAAAGAACTTCCAATGGTCCGTTTTAGAAGGGCTTTACACAGGTGGCTAGTTGAGAATCCCTTCTATAGTATTAAAGAATTCCTTCAACTTAAATATAAATGATATAATTGTAAAAAAATTGCATGTCATTATGTTATGATTGAATATGCTAAGCTACTATTATTCTACTTTTGTAAGAACTTTTATAACCATATTTATCTGAAAATAAATCTTTGACTTTGACTTCAAAGTTGATAACGTGACATCCATATCTCGGAAAGGTGACACTTTACGGGGTTTGGTCTAATTGTGTTTTCTGTTTGCATCGATGTCAGCTGTCGCTTTGTAGGTATAATGCCTGGCCGCCATTTTGAAAAAAATATAAATTGCAGACAGGTAAGTATGCCACAAACTTTCAAAGCCCTTTGCTGACGAATGAATGCGTTTACATCGATTTATGTTGGGTTTGACGAAACCTGCTTCATTTTCTGTGACTCACTTCGTATTTTGAAGCGAATTAGTTGCAAATAATATCAGATCTTTTATTCAATAAATGCAAACATGTATTTGTACCTACTTTTCGTATTCTTTAAATATACGTCTTCATAATAATGGCTTTCCGACAGCGAGAACGAAACAAATTCAAACTAAATTCAAAAATTTTTTATACAAGAAATGTTTTAATGTTCATGAACATCTGCCATTTTAATCGAATCTGTAGATAGCTCAGCTCTAATTGCGTAACACACGATCAATCGTAATCTAATAATAAATATAATAATAATATCCCTGGACATTTCACATAGCGCCATCTAGTCCCAAGCTAAGCAACCTAATGCTTGTGTTATGGTAACAAGATGGCTGATAAACTCAGCCAAAATCAGAATCATTCACCATTCATCATTCATCTGAATCATTTTGTAGCAAATTGCTAATCCATTGCTTCATAAGTTCGAAAAATTTGTCTGCTCAACACGTAAATAACGCAATGAATGTTGAACTGTCAAAATGAAACCAATTCCGATTGATCGTGTGTTACGCAATTAGGGTGCAGGTCTAAATGCAGGTGAGTATTTTGCTACCTGATAAAGTTCTGGACTGGATCAATATTCCCGATTTTCTTGTCCGATTGTCTGATTCAATATCGCGATTCACACATATGTCATCTAATACAACATAATAGCCCCATTAACTTTCTCTTCTAAGGCCGGTGCAATGGTGTCGTTGTCTCGTCCATCCGCCATGGCTATGAGTATGCAGACGTCGTTGATAAACGCCGCTATGCCTGCTGATACCACCAGCCTGGAAATGAGAGAAGATACAATGAGTAACATGCAGAAATCTTTGTCTTGGGAAGCGCCAGGGTAGCCCGCATAACTCCATTTTTCTTACGTTGTTTGCTATTTGCAGGTCAGTGACAGGTTTTATTTTGGACAAAATATCATTCGCGAACGTAAAAAGTATGTATTTACAGAATTATAATAATTAAAATCATCAATGCAATCCTCTCAGTTCATAAAGTCCTATTTTTTTATTTATTTTGAAACTCAACAGCTTATAATTAATTTACATGAGTTATGAATGTTCACCCCACTAACAATGAACAGCTCACTGCAGTTGCGTCAAAGTTACAGCATCTTACAGTCTGCATACACTGTTCCGTGATAGTGAGATGATGACAATTATCACTTAAGCCAATAAAAGACTTTCACGACATTGATAAAGCTACGTTGACTAGAAAGTAGCGAAAGATAACAAAAGAAAAAACTTAAACAAGTATAGTTATAAATAATAGCTAAAATGCGATTGTTGACATATTACTCACATTAAATTAATTTAATAATATTTTTTTTTTTTTTTTTTTGAGGATGGGAAATCATCAAATGACCCCTCCCGCTCTGGGTGGAGCAGAAGGGAGTGTCAGACTCTTACTGACTAAAACCCACCCGTGTTCCTTCCTTAGCCCTTTATGTTCCAGGGCAGCGGTAACCCTTTCGGACAATCCCGCTACAATTTAATAATATTAATTGATATTTCATGAAATAGTTGTGCAATAGGGTTATATGAACTATGAGGGTTCTATTATGCTATATTGATGATTTAAAAAACTGCTCAGCTGTTTTGTTTTACATAATGGAGCTGTTTTGTAAAACCACTAGCGGTTTTGTAAAACAGCGGATTCTACAATCCATCTGCGACATTTCTACGGATATTGTATTGAATGTAAGTGGCATGCCTAACAAGAGTAACAAGCCTACCTACTTTCGATATACCCCTGCCAGCTATTAAGCTAGCAGGCTGTATGCGCTAAGTAACATGTATGTATAACCGGGCGCTTTAATATTTAGATTTCAATGATTAGGACATGACTGTCATGTCCTGCAACCTAATTGCGTAAGACATTATCAATAACAAATTGAATCATTCTGAAGGATATAGCTAATCCATTGCTTCATATGTTCGAAAAAAAATCTGCTAACAACGTAAATAACGCAATGAACGTTGTTGAACTGTCAAAATGAAAGCCATTCCTACTGTTAGTGTGGTATGCAATTACCCCGCTGACATGAGGTCACCAATCACGGATCTACGCCACTCATTCGACTAATGTCCTGGCCACTGTCTCTTCTAATCCACAACAATGCTTACCAGAAGGATAGTCCAAGATCAGCAGTGTCGTCAGAAGACCACGTGTTGGCGAGGTCTTCGTCCGACATCACGTTGTGCTGCAGTCTCAGGAAGTACTCCGTCAGCCATACTGCTATTGCACCCAGGCTGAATAGCACTGAAACGTGAAAAGAAATGTTTTAGTGATATAAACTAAAAAAGGTTAAGCTAGGCTAGACGTCAGCCCCCCCCGGTGGGTTCCCGCATTGTCGAGGCGGGGGGGCTCAGTAGCCGTGGCGAGCTGGGCCACGGTGAAGCTAAGAGGAACCCCAGCGGGGGCCGCTCGTCCGGGCTGTGCGGTTTAGCCCGACATAGCGGCCCACGGGTAGGTTGCGGTGCCGCGACATCGCGACCTACCTGAGGCGGGCCGCGATGTCCCCCGTGAGGGAGACATTGCGGCTTAGGACAGAGGCCGCGGCGGGAGGGGCTCTCCCTTCTTTCCGCGGCCTTGACGGGGCCGCCACCGTTAAATGGCGGACGCGGCGGGGCCGCAGGGGAAGAGGAGTGTCGGTGTTTCGTTGCCGCTCTCCCTATCCTCTGCGGCCGTAGCTCCCCCAACGCGGGGGGCATGCGGGGCCTGCCTGTTAGGCGGGCGTGGAGGCCAGCAGGCAACGGGTGCGGGGGCACCGTTGCCTGTATTGCACAGGCCTCCACCAGTGTGGGACGGGAATGGCCAGGTGTTCTCGGCCATTCCCGTAGCCCCCCAACCTGGGGGCATGTGGGGCCCGCCATACCATCTTGGCGGGCATGCGCCGGGAGGGCTGTGGAAGTAAAGGCTATGCCGGTTTCCCATGGCCCTCCCATCACGGCGATGTGGGAACACCGCTGAGTTTTAGTGGGTATACTGTCATTCCGACAGGGAGTCCCACATACCCCGTCTCGTCCCCCACGAGACGGGCATGCATAAAGCATTTCTCAGCGAGAAAAAAAAATAAAAGGCTAGCCGCGGTTGATTCGTGGATGGCTTACCATCCATTCAATATCGAGACCACGTGCCTCGGAAAGAATGTGAAGTCGTTGGTCTTGGCTGTAATTGGTGGATTTTTGACAGTCGTTACGGGTAGTCAGAAGCCCAAAATTCTGACAACCAATCTTACCAAGGGGTATCGTGTTACCCAGTAAGTAACTGGGTTGTGGAGGTCAGATAAGCAAACAAAATCATGTAAGTACTGGATACATGGGACATCTACGCGCAACCTGGTAGGTTGGTAGGTCCCTGTCCCTGTCAACCTGTATGATAGTCGACATGGACATGTTGACGGGTAAAAAATCAATTTACTTACTGGTTTGACTTGGTAAGTATAAGTATTTGTTTTGCATTGTCACAATGCAGTAGTACTTTATATCTCAAAATCACTCTAAATACTAATATTATTCACCTGCTAAAGAGTTGCTGACAAGCAACGGCCGCGGCGAGCACCGCGCGCGCGCCGCCGACCCCAACGCGGCCAGCACGCATGCGCCGCCCGCTGACAGCAGTGACGCAGCCAGTAGTGCAGTCGTGCCACACCACGCCCAGCGACGTGCGGGGTGCGTACCGGCTTTTACTGAAATCGAGATAAATACTATGTTTAACCATCTTTACCTTGAATAAATGACAGTCCTTCGATTTCGGCATGTCCTAGAACAAAAAATTCGAAGATATGTGTCATCAACAAACCCGCACTTGGCCCGCGTGGTGGATTTCGGCCCACTCCTTACAGAGAGGAAGCCTATGTCCCAGTAGTGGGAACATTATAGGCTGATTATACCTTCGGTTTAGAAACTTGAAACTTAGCAAAAATACTCATCTAAAGATACATAACGTAAATATTTATTTTATTTTATTTTTAAACTACCCTTTAAAGAGGGTAGAAGGAAATGTTGAGGATCGAATAAGAAACTACAAAAACTACGCGGATGAATTCGCGGGCGAAGAGCTAGTACCTACAATACAAGACGCCCGTCTGTCTGTTCGTAAGTTAGACGGTCAAAAGCATGTCATCGTCAGTGGTAATACTTGAACTATGGAAGATATTGAAAGGCGCAGTCAATGTCAAAATGTTACTATAGACGGTAAACGGATGCAGGCCACTGTAATATGAAACGATAAACCGTCGATCTTGGGTACCTAAGCGAGGGATTTTCTGGATATCTTGTAGGTACTAAAAGGTGATAAATTGATGGTTATCATTGTTTGAATGTATGTCCACCGCCTTAGCAAGAACTTTGGGAAGGAGAAATTGCTGAAAACACAGCAGGATAAGGTTCCAAATGATTCAGGATTTGGCAATCTTTTAAAGCTGTTGCACAAGCAATTAATCCCTATCAAACAGATCGTATCAAAGTTACGAACAATATTAATCATGTCAACTTAAAACCCGATGTCATTGGCGATTGTCCAAACGCAACGGCTCTGAATCTGAATGGATTACAAAACTGAACGCAACTCGCAACGTCCTGATCTTATCATGGACACAAAGCAAGTCTGTAGCAACGACTAGACACAAGACTCGTTCATGTTGTTCTAGTTTTTCGAGCCCATATGGATTAATTTGATGTCACAATGAAGTTGAAGTCTAATCAGTAGCTAGCATTACTGCTTCATTAGACTTTGAAAGAATAGTGCTCATATACACGAGCAGCAAGCGTCAACGGCAGAAGCAAACGCAGCCGTCCACACGTGTTGAAGATGCCATTTGAGCTTCACTACGACGAAGACGGATGGCGGACGAAATAGAGCCCTCCAAAGGATGCTTGCTAATGCATCCTTTGGGGGGATTTATTTCGTCCAATATTCAATAAAAAATTTATTACATAAAAAATAATTATCGATTGAAAAATAATAACTTTAATTTCGGAAGTTGGTGTCTTTGGTTTTGTATTTTCGCCACCGACTTCCGAAAATGCGGATGATGTCTAGATGCGTAAAGCGGAGAACCGGGTGTTCTGGCGTAACTATGCCTAGCAGATCAGTTTAGTTTTCTTCTTATGCATCCTATATGAGGAAAAACAAAACTCATCTAACCAATTACAGGGAGCCTTAACGTATCTTACAATAGCTTCGATTCGAATATAAAACTTCATAAAGCCTTTTCGGCCCCGCATATAACCAAAAAAAGGAACTGTTCCTTTTTTTTGGTTTCTTTATTTTTTGGTTGTTTTGAATGTGACTTTGTTAGTTTATATTTGTATTTAGGTTTAGGTTTAAATTTTTTTTTTTTTCTCATAACTTAAATAACAGTTCACTTAAAATGAGATACAAGGTACTTACATCTAAATAATAAATAATAATATCATATTTGCCTCTGGGGCGTTGGCGACGTTACAGGGTACATACATGTGTTTTGCCTTAAATGTGTTTATACTATCACACTTCTTTAAATCCTCCGGTGCCCCCTCAACCAATATTGTTTACTGTGTGAATCGCAATTTTATTTTTTCTTTCTAGTGATAATTAAAATGAGGTTTGGGACGTTCATAAGCTATAGCTGTAAGCAAATACGACAAATTATTGCTGCAGAGATTCCATACTTTATATCTTAACAGCCATGAGTCAGACTATTGTCAGCTAACCAACTTATTACAAAACAGAGCTATCAGAGCTTGTCAGTTGTTTAAGAGCAATCTTTTGTTATTCCAGTTTCATTTGTGGGTCACAAGAAGCAGTATTATTCAAGGTGTCAATGTCAAATTTATCTAGGAATTTTACAAGATCATTGCATTGCATAAAACCTCGTATGATTAGAAGATACGTGAGAGGGACACGTTCCATTAGTTAGCAACCTTGGCCCGTGTATTCCCGTAATTTAAAACGTTCAAAATCTAGTCGCAGTCTCATCTCGGCGACAAACAAATGTCAAAAACTTCTCAAAATGTAGGAAAATTAGACGTATTTTTGACAGATTGAGACTGAGATCAGACTGTGAACGTTCTTAAAATTACGAGAATTACCCCTCTGATCTAATGAGTAAGTTTCGTGTTTGGCTGAAGCACAGATTACTAAATTGGCTGAAATAACTTCGTTTGGATAAGTAGTTGAAGTTATGGTTTGGCAGATTTAGCGCGAAAATACAAAACAAAAGACGGCGAACTCTTTTATTCCAAATGCAGTGATCCAATAGCGGTCATTATGGACGTTTTGTATACCACAATACATTATAGGACCTGCGGGACAGTTGCGTAACATACTATCAGAAGCAATGACTTTCATTTTGACAGTTCAACAACATTCATTGCGTTGTTTACGTTGCTGAGCAGACTAATTTTTCGAACATATGAAGCAATGGATTAGCAATATCCTTCAAAATGATTCAGATTGAGTTTGATAGTGTGTTACGCAATTAGGGTGCAGTCTTTAGTCAGGTCAATCCAAGAGGCATAAAGTTGGCCACCAGAGAGGTTTCACCTTTTCAAAGACCTTCATAAAAACTTGAAGGTAGCAGATAGCCTACTAACAATAGTTGATAGAGGACGAGGATTATACAGACGGTGAAAATATTATGATAACACGTTTTTTAACGAAAACATTGCCTGACTTGTAATCAAAAACTTTAGTACAGACACCAGCACATCAAGCTACTACAATCTGTCAGTTAATTTTTGTTTGACAACTTGCGCAAACAAATGAACACAGCCATATTTTAAATAATGTTTCAAGAAAATTAACCTCATTTTTTTCAAAAGTATTAAAGTTGTCTTCCTTACCACTAAAATCATGATTCCTCCACCCATATCCGAAGTTCAGTTCCTTCCTTCCTTCGAACAGTCCGAAACTGATCCTTCCTTCGGACTCCAAAGGATTCGACGTCCTTCGCGCACGCGCATCAATCCAATGCGTAGTCCCCAAAGACGCGACTATCAACGCTATACACAAACACGAGCCAAAAAACGTCGCAAAAATCATCGACCGTTTAAATAAATTCAACTTCATCTTGATTTAATTATGGAACACTTTCACTGTCTATCGAGTTCGTCAATAAACCACTAGATGGCGTTATGTCACATTATTTTTTCACATAGCTCTTCGCGCTAATTGGTTTGTTTTTATTATATTTTCTAGCTATTCAAGTTGTGGGATTGGTTCTCTGAAACGTCCATTGTTCGAGCCATTCAGTGCCATCATAACAGTTTCCCTTTGCTGTATCTTCGCACGGGGTGAGAAGAAAATCTGAAACAATTAAAAGAAAATTGATTATGCAAACGTTATTATGGATCTTTTAAAGTGTATTTTAATTAGTAACAGCTGAGGTTGCGTCATTGTGTAATAAAATAGAAAGAGCTGTTAAAAAAACTTGTCTTTTTATTATAAAACTTGAGTGCAATGACATCATTAATAATTTCGAAAATAAAGATATCGCATGTTTATTTAATTTATCCGGAACCCTCTGAAAGGGTATAAGTACAAGTTTGTAGCGAACAGATTTCCTAAACCAATAAAAATGATTGCAAATTAGTGTTATGTAATTAAGTATGTATGTACCTACGTACGATCCTTTTAAAAGTTTGGATTCGACAACAATTTCGACAAATGACTAAAGACAATGGAAGAAATACTTTCAGTAAATAAAAACGTTTGTAAGTGCATAATACCTCCCCCACAGTTTACCACAGTTTTACAATCCACGACACTCAAGTTGAGGATAAACTTGGATTTTTATGAGAAAAGTGGAAGGCCAAAGAAAAGATTAATGGATAGTGTAGAAAATGATAATGTATAGACTATCTATAACATACTGAGCACCTGTCTAACACTCGTTGTAGAACTAAGAAAGAAAAGAACACGAAGATGAGACCTGATAGAAATGTATGAAAGACAAAGACATAAGGACAGGAGACGCCATTCCCACTCGAAAAGGAGGCCTGTGTCCCAGCAGAGGGAACATTATAGGCTGATTGAAAGACAGGAAGGGGAACAAATAGTATGCCTGAAAAAAGGAAACAATTTTGTCAAAGACACAAAAGGCTACGTACAAAAGGACAGTTAGGAACGCTTGAGTAATTTTATTAACCCCGAAAGAATTTTAAATCACATAATTTTAACATACGATGGTTCTGGACTAATTATGTAAAACTGGGGGCTTACCACCAGCTCTTATAGCAGGGCAGAAGTTGAACTGCACTGTGTTTTTGTTCTATGACTCAGTACAAAAAAGTAGTGCAGTTCAACTTCTGCCCTGCTATAAGAACTGGTGGTAAGCCCCCTGAGCTTCTTCTGTCTGCATTATTTGCACCGACTACAAGTAACTTGATCAAGGGACACGTGGAGGTGAGGGTGGTTTAAGTAATTTTGCAGTCTACTCTGTCAGCCGTCACCTTATCATTGATTACCTTTTCTTTCATATCGTTCCTCAAACAATCCATTTATGACTTCGGACTCCTTCTCCCCCGACTCATCATCATCCATCTAGCCTTTTCCCAACTATATTGGGGTCAGCTTCCCATGTAACTGGATGCAGCTGATTACCAGTATTCCTTCTCCCGGACTATTCAACAAAATAAAATCAAATTATTTTATTTCACATAACCCTACATGGGCTTTCGTTCGTTCCAACTAGTACCACCGAACTGTACCACCGCCGGTGGTACAGTCAACAGCAAAAGTAGATGATCAAAATCAGAAATTCAATACTAATGAACGGAGTTCGCATTAGTAACAGTGACGTACTAGTAGTAAATGGTTGGTAAAATTTACAATCACATACTTTTGAATCACTTCGACGCCACACAGTTCTGACGCGAACTCCGTTTATTGGTATTGAATTTCTGATTTTGATCATCTACTTTTGCTGTTGACTGTACTAGCGGGAACGTCAGAAGCTAGGTGCACGGTTCCAATTGGTAATTTCCTATGGAGGAGACGAGCAAACAAGAACTACAATGCATCAACGTTTATATTCATCACTCTTATAATCATGCTTCGCATCCCAATTACATACGTATTACATAAAACTACGAGCCTGTTATTATCTCATAGAGCCAGCTACCGTACAACCTTCCATTCAAAAATAAAAAAACCTTAATAATGATCTCACGATCTAATATTGCGTGTCCGAATTTGATTTACTCTGCCATTAACCGGTGAAAACAATTTGCGACGAAAGTTTCATTTTATTCATTATAGCCGAATATTATACGGTCTGTTAGGTTCCAACGTAAATAATACAATGACTCAGGTAATAAATTCGCTACTTTTGGACGAGGAACGATAGCATCGGAAATTGTCTGATTTTATCTCTTGTATACAGGATGTTTACAATTAAGAACATTTTGAACACATAAGAAAAAAAAGATTGTTTTATCAAAACTCATTATACAATAAATGCACTGCAGTAACTGATGACTGTAGGAAGTTACGGGAACATTTTAAAGATTTTGCGACATTCCTCAATGACGTCGTCAAGGTAGGCCAAAGATGGGCAGCGGGATCGTCCGAAAGGGTTACCGCTGCCCTGGAACATAAAGGGCTAAGGAAGGAACACGGGTGGGTTTTAGTCAGTAAGAGTCTGACACTCCCTTCTGCTCCACTCAGAGCGGGAGGGGTCATTTGATGATTTCCCATCCTCAAAAAAAAAAGGTAGGCCAAAGATTCGATTCTGCGGTTGATCACGTTATATATTGGAATGATGCTGGCTGATACATAAGAAAGAAACGACTGTTTTATCAAAACTGATTTAACAATACTGCACTGATGACTAAAGGAAGTTACGAGAATCTTAAAGATTTTGTGACATTCCATAATGACGTCGTCAAGGTAGGCAAAAGATGCGATTCTTCGATTGATCACGCTAACTATTTGAATGATGCTGACACATAAGAAAACAGATTTAATATCGATAGGTGCCGTTTGTGGAATACCTCAGGTGCCATTTAAGCGGGTGCCCAATGTGGAATACGGCAACAATAAATGTACTTACTGCATTAGCTGATGACTACAGGAAATTACGAGAATATCTTAATGATTTTGCGACATTCCTCAAAGACGTCGTTAAGAGGAAATGCGGGTGGTGTTTTTTCGGGTCGGGGGGCTTTCGGGACCGGGATCGCGGTCCCGGTTTCCCCCTAAAAATATAATAATTATTTTGAGTGGTATTTTGGGACCACAAATAAAATAAACAAAGTAATGTCTTGGGAAAGTACGGTCAACCAAATTTAGAAGTTACACAACTAAAACTATTTATACAAAACGAATAGAGACGCTCTCGCCTGTTTTCTTTCTGGTTAATGACCATATGGCTATGATTTTTAACAGAATAATAAATGTAAGTTACTTGTATGTCCCTATGTTTTCCTTTTTGATAATACATTATTTTTATAAGCACTAGAAAAAAAAAAATGCTCAAAATTGCCTATTTAGACCGCTGTTAACAGAGGCCTAGGATACAAATTTGACAACTATTAATGAAAAAAGGAAAACATGGCGACACAGTATATATCCTTCTTATCCAGTTTATGAAATATCTTTTAAATTGGTTCAATATTGGTGGAGAAAATAGGCGAGAGCCAAGCCTCGAAAATGTGACTTTTTACTTAGGCTATTCAGTCGGATCTGCAGTTGTCCTTATCGCACGAATAGACGAGAGATAGCGAGGCAGAGCGACAGCGATAGTTTCTTCAAATACCTAATTTTCAAAAGTCTCCGCCCGCATTTCCTCTTAAGGTAGGCAAAAGAGCCGATTCTTGAATTGGTCACGCTATACCCTGCCCATGAGGTTAATCGTTTTTTGACAGCTGTCTTAGAACGTACATATTCCAGATTACGTAAAAGTTAACATTAAAATGTGTAATAAAATAAATATATAACTGCCTTATCCTATTGAATTATCTTATCTATGGCTTCTTACAGACATTATAATACCGTAGGTACGTGTATCAATCAATTTAATGTGTGTTGCTGCAATCACTAGTTTCATCTGTCAAAAAACGGTTTACCTATAGGATAGGGTCTAAATATTTGAATGATGCTGTCATCAGTTGATAGAAAAACAACATCGCATCATTAAAATAGTTATTATGTCATTAGCTGGCAATAATCACATTCCACATAATGTAAGTTGTTAGTTAAGTTATGGTCTAATGCTTTATGGACAAAAGGGCAGATGGTGCTCATTTACACACAGCTGGACGGCCGTTAGATAACAAAATATGCATGGGGAACCTATTTGAAGACCCTTTTAAATATGACGTGAAACCAAGTGGGCCAGTGGACCAGTAGGAAACATACTTATTTGTATTGAAATAAATTCGAAAATTATTTAATTATGTCTGTACTCAAATAAATTTACCTATTACCTACAATCTTATCGCTAAAGCATTTTCAAGGTTGATTGGGAAAATTTTACAGTTTCGTTTAGTGTATATGCTGGCGTCAGTACGTTGATGTTAATAAATAAAAATATCTAGACTCATATGCTGCCATTTACATTCAAGGTCCAAAAGACGTTAGTTGACGTAACATGCTAACAATGTGTTAATAATATTCAATGAAACTGGTCAATTCGACGCAAATCATCTAAGACTTGATAAAGCACGGAAATATATAAAGACTGTTGTAAAAGGTAAATATATTAATATACGATGGTCCAGTCTTTGAACGTTATAAGCAAAGTCTCATTTAGATTTGCGGGCATTATAACAGGATGCAGGCTGCCAAAAGGTAAATAACAGAACGACGGAGAAATCGAAAAGGATTTCACTAAATAGTGAAACATCAAACAGTTACGCACATTTTTGCATCCTGTGTCATGTATAGGACCAATCAAACCTTTCTTTGTCCTAAGAATGTTCATAATATCCAATTTATTTATTTAATCTCTTCAGTTCTTATTTACATTCCCATGAGCAAGGTCAAAATAATTAAAATGCAGTAGGATGATTTTACGATAATTTGATACTGAAGAGGCTAATAGTTTTTGCTTTGCAAAATTTAACTAAGTGAAACGGCAACTATGCTGCATACCTACTCGAATTTGGCGAGTATAAATGACGGAATATTCATGTCTTTATTTATATAACGTCCTCTGTAACGCCTTCTACCGAGTCATCGACAATACTTCTTATGAGTGAAGATGCAAAGGTCCACAGTTAGAATATTCATGACATTTGCGTAACTCCTACGCAAGCTCAGTTTTTCTACGGACTTATTCAAATCACTCGATTATAAATTGTATGGAAGCTCGAACGATGCTGGTACAAATTATGTATATTCTGCATGAAATAACAATTTTCAACCGACACACATTCATTGTCATACACAACTATATATAACACATATCAATTTCATTAAACATTCCCAAACAGCCAAGCATAATCACGATTCACACGGCATCTATCAATTCTTGTCCGATTTCACGCCATTGAAAACGAGGGATCCAATCCAATATCAAAATTTGGACTACTTTCTACTAGCTTGGTACTATGAAATGTTACGATTTCACCCCATGCATGATATACATGGATGATGTTTTATTCATTGCTAACACCAGTAGTCGCATACTATGTGGGAAAGTCGGAGAAGATCAACAGACGGTGTTTAATTGGAAAATCGATGTTGAAAGGAATGCGTGGAAAAAGATGCACCTGCGGCTATTCTCTGGCAAGTGTAGACAATTCCTGCATTAAAAAAAATTGCAAGTATGCTACCGTGGAAGATTTTCTTTACTTTTTCTTTTTGTTAGATCAAAAAAAGCGAAACGTTACACAAGCTGTCTTTGAGTGTGTTTGACTCGTAAGACGACTTTGTTTTTCTCTCTAATCGGTGTGATGTTTACTTCAAATATGTAGATGAGATTATACCTGTTATACAAGGAAATACATTGATAAATAACTTGATAGTGGCGTCAATTAAATACTAGTAGTCTTATTATTAATTCAGCATGAGTCTATAGAAAGTAATTTGTACAACTTTAGAAGTTTAGAGCTTCATAATTAATAATAATAAATAAAAGTTTATTGACCATAAGTTTAGGTTACAGTACACCGGTAATACATATTTACATAGTATAGGGCACACTCACTTACGTTCAACTACACTAAGTTAGAACTTATCTATAACAAGTAGCAAGGGGAGTAGAGGAAGAGTTAAATTATACTAATGCTATCACAAGAAAAGCAATGGTTCACATACTTAATAAATTTTATAAATGCCCAATGACGGTATACAGAGAAAAGTTCTTTACCTCCCGCGCTAGTCAAGGACTGTGTTACGGCAAGGTAAGATTCTCGCTCATGGAATAATAGTCCTAGTGTAAACACGTTAAGACACTTTTTAACAATTACATATGTTTTGCTGTGAATCATAGACGTCGATAACGAGTTGAATTTCTAGTCTGCTACGGCATAAGCCCATATAACACCATATATGCCATATAATTTCCCGTAACATCAAAATTCGCACAAAAGTCACAATCTACTTCTTCAACATTACTGTTGTTTCAACACACATTAACAGCTATATAATTTCAGGCAATTACGCAAATCAGTACGCTTCACCTAATGAATCCTGTCAACCTTGACAATGGACAGACGTAACGGACACGAAGTAGCCACGCGTCGCGATACGCTTCGCTGACCGTAAGGTCATTGTTATGCTGACTGTTTCAAACAAATGTGGAATGACATCACCAGCAGCATATTACTGAAATGGGAGTCTGTTGAAAAGAAGAGGACAGAGAGAGAAGGAAGAAGGAAGACTAGAGTTCTTTCTGTCAGAGATGTGATCAAATGGATTGTGACCGCTAATTCAGCTCTCGATGGTAAATCAATCAATCAACTCAGCCTATCGCAGTCCACTGCTGGACATAGGCCTCTCCCAGGCTGCGCCACAACACCCTGTCCTCCGCCTTCCGCATTCAGTCTGTCCCAGCCACCTTCTTAAGGTCGTCCATCCATCTAGCTGGGGGCGTCCCACACTACGTTTGCCGATACGCGGTTTCCACTCTAGAAATCGTCTGCTCCACCGGCCATCGATCCTTCGACAGACATGGCCAGCCCACTGCCACTTCAGTTTGCTTACTCTGCAACCTATGTCGGTAACTCCGGTTTTTTTCCGGATAATTTCATTCCTGATTTTATCCTTCAAAGAGACTCCGAGCATAGCTCACTCCATAGCACGCTGAGCGACCTTGAATTTGTGGACCAGTCCAACCGTCAGTGTCCGATGGTGCTACTCTTCAACGGAAGCGAACCAGCTCATCGATTCAAAATCGAAATTCATTTATCCATATTCTCTTATAAATATTAGATTGCCTTACTGGTGGTCGTTATATTGACAATCTATCAACTACGATGAATTGACGTCATACGTAGGAGTTACTAGTAATTGCTATGGGAAAATGTGAATAGTTTGTTTTTGTTTGTTTGAACTTCATCGATCCAATTCGTTGTGGAACATTTTTGAATCAAGAAGATTTTGTTGGAGATCCGAAATTAAAAAAATGAAGCTGGCTGACTGCAAACGTCAACCTTCGGTTTTATACCGCACACTTCGGGATACTTTTGGAATTTTCAAGGAGTCGGTCGGTGTTGCCAAGTTCCTTATGGAGCAGAGGTATAGTGGACGATAAGCCATATGTCGTGGTGATCCAGTAAACGGCTCGCCTCTCATGATCGCGGTTGAGAGTTTAAATTTGGGCGGGTACCAATATGACTTATTCAAATATTGTGTACTTTCTGTTGGAGTATTACTGATATCGGTGAAGAAAAGACATCGTGAGGAAACTTGGACTTAGTTAAGTCCGAAATCGCCAACCCGTCTTGAGCAAGCGTAGCGTTCAATGCTCGTGCCTCATCTGTATGAGAAGAAGCCTTTACCCTGCCTTGGGACAATAATAGGTTGGTCATCACCATCTGCCTAGCTTTTTCCCAACTATGTTGGGGTCGGCTTCCAGTCTAACCGGATGCAGCCGAGTACCGGTATTTTACATGGAGCGACTGCCTATCTGACCTCCACAACCCAGCTACTGGTTAATACGAAACCCCTTGGTAAGACTGGTTGTCAGACTTTCGGGCTTCTGACGACCCGTAACGACTGTTAAAGATTCACGAATGACAGCCGGGGGACTAACGGTTTAAAGTGCTTTCCGAGGCACGGAGGGGTCTTGGTATGTAAAGATGGTCACCCATCCACGAACCAATCGCGGCAAGCACAATAATACACAACAATAATAGGTTGGTACCTATTATTATTATATGTTCTGCGCTTCCCCCTTACACCCCATGCGTTGAGGCACGCATGGCTGCCTATACAGAGTATACAGTAAGGTCACTGTTATTATGGCCGAATATTTAAACCGAAATTTTGTGAAATGGTATGCCATTATGCAAGGCTGTTATTAAAACGTTTCGGCAAATAATTCTGGCACTTTCAGGGTTTTGTGTTGCGTGTTATTGATTTCGTATTCTGTTTTTTAATTAAAGCCAGAATGAGGAAAAACATTAAGCTAATCAACGAACAAAAAGCTTTAATTCTATTGAAGGCTGGTGTTGCATTTTGATAATCCAGAAGTTTTTTAGTACTATGAAGTTTAGCCACCTACATTCAATGTATGCAGGGTGTGAAGAGTTTTCACATAGCCGTCAACTACGAATTCTGTACATAAAACTAAGTAAGATTGCATAAAAATAATTGCTGGGAAACGTCTTTTATTTTTGGTGTAAAAATTTGCTATTTGCGTTAGTGTCCAACGTAACACACACAAAACGTTGTGCTTATGGGTGCATGCTACGTTACAGGGAACGTTAGGGGTATTTAAAGATGTGTTATAACAAAAACTTGTTTTCGTAAAAAAACCTCAGTACGAGTTGGAATTTTGACCTTCAACATCTCCGTAACCATACGCATTTTTCGAACGTCAAAATTACAAAAGATAGTCCCCCAAAACGCCCGTCCTTCACCACTTCGTAGTGCTTTCGCTGGGAAGAAGTGGCGCAACAAACTCCCCATCTGCACAGCTGTTTGTTCAGTTAGAAAATCCTTGATTCAATTAAAAAAGCAAGGTGTTATACGCAGATGCAGAACGATCATGAATCCATTTAACCGAAGATCTCACATCGTTAAATCACGTCAGTCAATAAATAATTGAATTTCCGATTCTTTAGAACAATTCTCCATTCTAGTTAGTTTCAGATATCAATAAATCTGTTCTAGATATCAGATTTTCGAAACCAACTCGAGAGTATTGATTCATCGAGTTGCAACAACTGCGTAAGAAACTTACGTAACTTGTACCAAAACCTACGCCGATAGCATTGTCCATAAAACAATCACGTTATGGACATGTTGGTCTTTGTTCTTTTTTAATCCCGTCCTTGCAACACCAATTAGATACAAGCTATGGCTACTTTAATGGATCCCACGTAGAAATCTTCACAACGGAGCGAAACGGATGGCAGAACTAATTTAACATCTCGTGAATAAACGGCTGCGAACTCTGAACCAGGAAATATGAAGAAAAAAAACCGGCCAAGTGCGAGTCGGACTCGCCCATGAAGGGTTCCGTTACGTTACGATTTATGACGTATTAAAAAAAAACTACTCACTAGATCTCGTTCAAACCAATTTTCGGTGGAAGTTTATATGGTAATGTACATCATATATTTTTTTTAGTTTTATCATTCTCTTATTTTAGAAGTTACAGGGGGGGGGACACACATTTTACCACTTTGGAAGTGTCTCTCGCGCAAACTATTCAGTTTAGAAAAAAATGATATTAGAAACCTCAATATCATTTTTGAAGACCTATCCATAGATACCCCACACGTATGGGTGTGATGAAAAAAAAAATTTTGAGTTTCAGTTCTAAGTATGGGGACCCCCAAAATTTATTGTTTTTTTTCTATTTTTGTGTGAAAATCTTAATGCGGTTCACAGAATACATCTACTTACCAAGTTTCAACAGTATAGCTCTTATAGTTTCGGAAAAAAGCGGCTGTGACATACGGACGGACAGACAGA
The DNA here is from genome assembly GCA_951799955.1 of Apamea anceps. NCBI lineage: Eukaryota > Metazoa > Arthropoda > Insecta > Lepidoptera > Noctuidae > Apamea > Apamea anceps. The sequence continues at coordinate 12,603,176 of OX637523.1, read as the reverse complement.
CAGACAGACAGACAGACAGACAGATAGACAGACAGACAGACAGACATGACGAATCCATAAGGGTTCCGTTGCCATTTGGCTACGGAACCCTAAAAACAGAAGTTACTGCATAAGCAGCCTATAATGTTCTCACTGCTAGGACACAGGCCTCCTCTCTGTGAGAAGGAGTGGGCCGTAATCCACCACGCGGGCCTAATGCGAGTCGGTGATGTCACATGTTTTCGAATTTTTGGTTCTAGGACATGCCGGTTTCCTCACGATGTTTTCCTTCACCGTTTTAGGAGCAGTAGTGATGAAATAATTTATACACAGTAAAGCGCCCGTCTGGGTTCGAACCGGCGATCTACAACGTGTAAGTCGCGGGCGTTACCTTACCACTGGGCCACCACTGTCATGTCAATGTTTTATTTTCCGCTGCATTGTGTGGATGTGGGTGTTTGGGGGAAGGTAAACATAAACACAACAAGGAAGTTACTGATTTTAAGTGAATTGAGAAAGGATACAAAGCGAAGCAGTGAACGAAACTAGATTCAAGAAGTAACTACAGTCAAATGTTCAATAGTCGAGGTTAACCGAATATTCCCGATCAGTCACACCTTGACGTCCACACTGTTGACGATCGGGAAAAAAAAGTTCCATTCGTTCACAGTGTTGACGAACGGAAATGGTTCAAAAAGTTCAAATAAAGATGACACGGATTTTTAAAATGCTTTACCTTTTTTGCCGATTGTGAACAATGTTAACGACAGTGGTGTTACTGATCAGCGAGGTAATTACGTAACACACTACCAGCAGCAATGGGTTTAACTTTGACAGTTCAACAACATTCATTGCGTTATTTAGGTTGTTGAGAACGTCAACACAGAACGAATGAAACTTTTTTCCCGATCGTCAACGTGGACGACAAGGGGTGACTGATCGGGAATATATCAATTTGGCATCTTACTAAATCCACAATGATAGTCTGAATAATAATAATAATGTAATTTACACAACCCACTACAAACACCAAATTCAGTCAAGGATATGCAATGTCCGTAGGTACAATGTCGATAGTCACCGCCACAAGTGACCGCAAACCCAACCCAATTCACTCAAGGATATGCAATGTCCGTAGGTACAATGTCGATAGTCACCGCCACAAGTGACCGCAAACCCAACCCTCATATACAGACGTGTTTCTCACCTCAACCAACAGTAAGATTGAAATCGATAAATTAATTAATAACGACTATGAAATTAATCACAGCTGTCATTGCCGTCAGTCAAAAACCTTTAAGCCGCCATTTTTGATCTTAAAAGCAACACACGTAACGTATGACGACTAAAATTACATGCAGTTTTCCTGGTATCGTTTACATTGCGGAAGAAATGTCTTGAGACCCGTTTCCTTATATGCACTTGTAGTTTCTAGTTTCTCATGAGTGTTCTAATTAATATGGAAGCCGTGTTCTCAAATCTAGATGGAAATATCTGGATAACTTTTTTGTGTTTTGGCTTGGGAGATGGATTTTTGATGTCCTGTTTATGGTTTCATCGTACCGTACGATATATAAATAATTTAAATTATCTTCTGCACACGACTTCGTCCGCGTGAAGTTTTTTGTTCCCTCGACCCACCCCACCGCATCGCATCACCTGATGCCCGCGCTATCACTTCGTTTCTGCTTAGCGTTCTTTTTGCTAGGTTATAGCATGATGTTAAATAGCCTGTAGCCTTCCTCAAGAATTAGGCTATCAAATGCAAAAATATTTTATTCAATCGGTAGTTCCAGAGATTAGCGCGAAGCAAACAAACTCTTCAGTTTTATTATTAGTATAAAGCTAGGTACAAGTTTCTGCGTCTTAGAATCCATCATTTGGCTTTCGATTTAATGGACTTCGTAATCCAGTAGCTCTCATTGTCAATTTGCCAACAGGTAGCCGACCCCAATATAGTTGAGACAAGGCTAGGCAGATCCTGATGGTTAGTTGGAAAATTGTCATTATGTGTAGTTTTTTTAACTCCTAACCCAGAAATGACAACTTCAATCGATCTAATGATATCTAAAGTACATATAACAGTACCATTGCTAACCCTGACAGTACTATCATAAACTAAATTGTACACATCTGTACAAATGTTAGCATCCACCTGTCCATCCATTGTATCATCATACATTTCATCATCTTTGACCTTCTAGTTTATCAAACAATACGTATTGAGGTTCCTATTATTGTTGGTAACCATTGTGGGCCTTAAAGGCTTTTATACGGCTATTTTAATTACCGTAATAGTAACTATTGCTGAATTGCTATAGTTTAGTGTTATTGGAATTCTTTGACTATTTGGTAATGGACTACATGATGTGAATGATCTTGATGAGTTTAAAACTCATTTAATGCAGTAATGAACTTGGATGGTTAATGGTTAATCTTCGGAATTCGTTACGGACAATTAAATACATATTTAAGTATGTCAGTCTGTGAGTAGTAACAGCCGCATGGGCCGATCGATCAGGTTAAGCTACGCTTGCCGCGGTTGGTCCGTGGATGGGTGACCATCTTTACATACCAAGACCCCTCCGTGCTTAACGTGCTTTTCGAGGCATGGACTAATCCCGGCTGTCATTCGTAGATCTTTGACAGTCGTTACGGGTCGTCAGAAGCCCGAAAGTCTGACAACCAGTCTTACCAAGGAGTTTTGTATTACCCAGTAACTGGGTTGTGGAGGTCAGATAGACAGTCGCGTCATGTAAAATACTGGCACTCAGCTGCATCCGGTTAAACTGGAAGCCGACCCCAACATAGTTGGGAAAAGGCTAGGCTAATTTGCAATGTTGTGAGAATAAAATGAAATTAAAAATGAAGATGCCTCGATTCTGATGGAAGTTATATGTTCGAAGTTTATATGTTGTATGTTCTGATGGAAGTTGTATTTCATCCATACTAATTATTACTTAATGTTATAAATTCAAAAGTAGCCTGTCTGTATGTTGAACTTTTCACACCTAAGCCACTGAACGGATTTGGATCAAATTAATTGGCAAAGAGATGGCATCCTGGGGAAGGACATAGCCTAACTTTTGTCTTAGTAGCACGTTCCCGTCGGATAATTTCCGACATTCACGCGGGCGAATCCCCGAGCAGAAGCTAGTATAAAATAAAATGTGTCCATCGGTTTACGACCCCTTGCAAGTCTTTCAGTGTAACTTATGATATGAGCAGTATGTATATCAAAATGAATCAAACTCAAAACTCAACAACATCCTAATCTGTAATTTCTTGAAATAAGGAAAACCAACTCTCTCAGTATACATAATTATAATCAGCCTATAATGTTCCCACTGCTGGAACACAGACCTCCTCTCGGTGGAGGGAGTGGGCCGTAATCCACCACGCGGGCCCAGTGCGAATTGGTAGATGTCACATGTCCTCCAATTTTTGTTCTAGCATAATGACGGTTTTCTCACGATGTTTTCCTTCACCGTTATGAGAGTAGTGGTGATAAAAATAATTTTCACAAAGTAAAGCACCTGTCTAGGTTTCACCATAGTATAAAGAAGGGAAGTAGGCTATCTCCGGCCCAATCCGCGATATAATTGCCTACTGTCTCAGGGTTGTCACTTTTAGCTAAATTTTAATTCAGTGCCTATAAATTGGCAAGGGTCGGGAAGTTGTATTTTTTACTTGTATTGTCTGGGTACAGGGTTTGTGAGGTCGGTTTTACCTGAACGATGATGAAACCTTTCACAATGAAAGAAAGAGCGACGGGCCAGCAGACGGGCGGCGCGGGGCACCGCCCCGCGCCGCCCGACAGAATTATAATTTACTCGTGCTCATCACCGGATGAGCACGAGTAAATTATAATTCTGTAACTACATGTTTGTTACGGCGAATCATATTTTAATCAACGTACAACTTAGTACTGACTAGCAAATTGCAAAAAACGTAAGAAAATTTGAATTTCGCGGGCTACCTTGGAGCCATCACTGATCTGTCTATAGTCAGCTATATAATTGCTCAAGCACTTTACCAATTAGAACGACAGTCTAAGTAAAGGCGCCTATTAGGTAACCGTTTCCTCAACCTCAATATTACTTCATTTTCATCTATTACAGCACCATTTCCTCGACTGCTTTCCTCCAGTCGTATTTCCTTGAATAGTAAACTCATTGTTACTCCGTCCTAGCCTTTGTTAACTCAGTCATGCTTTCAGTTAACTTATTGTATAACTGGTCATAACCAGTTAATTATTCACAGTGAGTTAACAGTTCTCAGAGCAGTTAAACATCGGTTTACGGTTAACGTGGAGCCGTTCAATTGTTTGTCGTGCTTTAACAGAGGTAATGGCCGTTTGGAATTGGATATCGTTTTTCTAGATAGTTCTAAAGTTAAAGGGTTATTGGATTTCGTAATGGCTAGTCTGAACCATGTTGGTTTTCTCGTGATTGTTTTCAATTGAATGTAACGAACGCACTACGTCACAAGTAACAAGAAACGATTAACCTGCAAAATTGGAAGCACTGCGAGGACTTTTCACAGCTGTCGAATGTAATGTACAGGGAAATCGAAATCCATCTGTAATATCTGGGGCATACTAAGAAATAAGAACACACAAGACATCGAACACAAAAGCTATGAAGAAAAGATTTATAAGAAAAAAGTTTAGATAAAAAAAAAGAAAGAAAGATCAGAGATAACTCTGATCTTTCTTTCTTTTTTTTTATCTAAACTAAAAGCTAAAGCAGACGAAGAAGCAAGGATTTAAGTATATGGTGTACATACACTATACACCTATATTATACAAGTACGCTGGACTAAATATATACTATACGAAATGACAGTTGTTTTTGTGCCGATTCGAAGCGCCCCGCTCAAGCGTCTCAGGAGCTAAAATTGACAATTGGCGCAAATGGCCGTCGTTTTGTTCCATGATTTCCACGATTTTGAAATCGTGGAATAAGACTTTTTTGTGTAAGTATTTTATGTTTACTACGAAATATTTAGAACATTTTTATCATGAGAAAGTATGCGCATCTTGTAAAACTCGCTATCAAAAATATTAGTTCCACGGACGTTCACGTCGCGGTCAGCGCCAAAATGGCGAAAATAAAATGTCTTCACTTTGTCATCGATAGTATGAAGTCCAGCGAACTTGTTTATTGGTCAGAGTGTACATAATAAACAGTATTCTATTCTAAGAAAGGCAATATGAAAGTCTGTTCGAAAAATAAGAAATTGACTGACAAGAATGAGCAAGACCAAGCAAATACAAACACAGTAGGCTCTTCAATAAAACTTGAAATCGTAAACGGGATCTAACGATACCCCAAGATAAAGATAGGAATGATGTACAAATAAATACATACAGAAAAGCGATCAGTCTACCGCAATCCATTAACCTCGATTAACTGAAGATTCTAAGTTGCACGACATGATAATCAGCTCCCATTGTTTTTGCTTCATTCATTGAATCGGCTTCGTTCAACCTGTTTCGCGATGTGCTTAAAGCAGGTTGAAGCGCAAACTTATGCAGAACGAGGGCTTAGCACAGATATAAATATGATCAAGCAAAATAATATGTTTTACAATACAGGGTGGCAGGGACATCCGGGACATCGATGCGCAATCTGTTACCATGGATTAAGTACATGATTCTGGACCCCCCTGCGTCGAAATTTTTCGTCGGTTATTAACAAAAATAATAGCCGTTGCATACATTTTAACCACGTATACTCTTTTCTCTAATCTAGGTCTAGAATCATGTGCTGAATACATGGTTTGCGCGTCGATGCCCTGCTACCCTGTATAGTAATTACAGACATCTAAACTAGACGATGGGTTATCTAAAGCGGCTGCTGAGCCAGATGATTCCGTTGCTAGTCGTAACTAAAAAGTAGGAAACTCTAATTTACCTTTTGGCATTTCAGGTGAAAAGTGGTGGTGTAAAAATTACTATTACAAATTCACGACAGTTTAACGTCATATAGACGACGTCATTATTCCTTGGCAACGGACGCATAGACATCTTCACTAAGGTCAGTCGACTACGGAAACTCTTCATGCAGCCGACTACCTCCTAGTCTTACATAATATCCTCAATTTACCTCATTACACCTGATTCCACGTACATTGAAATCAAGTGAAAACATGATCCGTCGTTTTAAATTTAATGAGCTGCTACAGCTACTGGCCATTCGAAAGTGTCGCTGGATAAATTTCTAAATCGTTGCGCTGAGTATTATAATTTCTTTTATGCCCATGATCAACTTTGAAAGCGACAATTTTAAGTGCTCCCGAGTGTAAACTGTCTTTTTACGGTCGTAGAGAGCGATTATGGTAATTTGTTTTAATTATCCGACTTATTATAACTTCAATGTTGTACGTAAGTAAGTGTGCCGACTTGGTTTCCTTCTGATGTTGAGAAGTATTATCATCTTTTTCTGTTACTCTTTTGAGCTTGGTTTATGTTTCTTATAGATCTTCATTTGATTTCGTTTTTGGTCCTAGGAGTTACAGGTCCTGTCACCGACAAGTGATCGCCTGATTTGGCAACCCAATGTGCTTCTAAGTGTATGTCATATTTATGTATGTATCTGATTCTGCCATGGACGTAACGAAACGATTCAAAACGTTGCCTGTACAAGCCAAATCACCTATAATGTTCCCACTGCTGGGACGCAGGCCCCCCTTTCTGTGAGAGGGAGTAGGCCCAGTGCGGTTGTAGCAGTTGGTTCTAGGACATGCCGGTTTCGTCACGATGTTTTCCGTCACCGTTTTTAGAGCAGTGGTGATGAAATGAAATGCACTAAGTGCCTGCTTGGGTTCGAACTCACGACCTAAAACTCGTAAGTCGGGCCCGATACCACTGCTCCCATGCCTGTATGTTGAGACAAAATAAATACACCTGTAGACTCTTTGCAATTATGACCAATGTGTGGAGCAATCTATTTGTTCTTGAGGACTGCATGTCTGCAATTCATTTATTAACGTGTGATTTTCTCACGAGTTTCCTTCACTATTTAAAGACGGTGTTCAATTAAAATAAGTTGTTATACTGCTCACTAGACGACACGAGTTTTTGACTGTTCAAATGCAGGAACTTTGCGTGCAGATATGCTTAGATTTTCTCTTAGATTTGCGGATATCCCTCTATGCAGCTTGTAGTGTTTCCTTATCACTCATTATTTTCTGTCCTCGTCCCTATAGCGCCCCGAAGGTAAGAAATAGGTAGGTAAGTAGGTACCTAAATGTGCTGCCCTTCTCTTTTCTTCGTGACTGCTTCTCGAATATCTAGCAGGACTGTATCAACAGTGCCTGCAGTATCTTATCTAGTCATACATAAAACATTATTGAGTAACCAATAACCAATGAGGAAACTACGGAAAAGCACGTGTAATGATTGTCACGTACTTAACTTGTTACTTTTGCTTCTTGTACATTCAGATCGTAACATAGATGTACGTAACTATTTAATCAATGGCTAATAAATGGAGGTTGTAGTTGGAAAAAGCGGTCATTGTGTAGGAGCCACAGTTATTGAAACCTCAATCAACTTTTTTGTACATTGCTCTAAGTACCAAACAATTACCACGCACCTGCTAATGTACTTGACCGATTTCTTTCTCCATTGAAAACACGAAACTATAACGTTAACAATAACGTCTACGTAACCTAACGTTTAGATGACGTTTAAGTTACAACATAGGAAGAGAAAAAATAAAGAAATTAGTTCGCTTTGTGGACAAAACCAGCGCACAGAGTGTGACGGATTCTTGCAGGTAAACAATAGTAATCGTTGTACATTTTGAACGATTAAATTTAAGCTATTTTAAACTTTATTGCTGTAGCTTTTAGGCAACATTTCAATTTGAAGGAGTGATGCAAAAACGACGATGGTTTTGCGTATTGTTGAATCAAACTTCATTACGAAGGCGCGAAAAGTTGCACACATCTAATGGTATCAAAACTTAGTGATTGAAGTGCTGGAAGGTTTACTTTTTTCCTTAAGACTTTTGAGGAAACCATTTCAGAGTGGTAGACAGTAAAACGGGGTCTTTAGGTCAACAGTTTCTAAAGATTAGGACTGCGTCTGCGATACAATACAACTTCGATAGATTGCAATGAGAATAGTATCTTATTGAGAGGTCTCATCGCTATCCAGTTTTCAGTCATTTGAATCATATTGATATCAAGTTCGGGTCGGGAACGGGTCACAAACAATATATTTTAGGGTTCCGTACCCAAAGGGTGCTAACGGGACTCTATTACTAAGCCTCCGCTGTCCATCAGTCTGTCTGCGGGCTGTGTCTCATGAACCGTAATAGGTATACAGTTAAAAATTTCACAGTGTGTATTTCTTCTATTGCCGCTATAAAAATAAAATAAACTAAAAAATTAAAGGGGGTCTCCATAGAAGAAACGTGTTTTTTTGGCATTTTTTGCCTTGTAAGTCTTCGTGTGCGAGACCGACTCGCACTTAGCCGCTTTTTTTCAATAGTGGCAGAGCTGAAGAGAACTATTAAAAAGGAACTCACAGTAATCAGAGTCCGACCAGACTGCCTTCTAGTTCTACACCCAGCATATTCCATATTAATATGGAACTTTAGGCGTCTACTTATACGCATTCTGAGTTTCAAACAATGAAAGGAATACTGAACGCTCTCAAGGAAATCCACTTATCCGTGTTTTGATTTTAAAAGTGAATCTATACTAATAATAAAGCTAAATAGTTTGTTTGAACGCGCTAATCTATGGGAATAAAAGTCGGATTTGAAAACCCAATTCTTGAGGAAGGCTATACGCTATTTAACATCACGCAGAACTCTTAGAAGCCAAGCAAAAAGAAAAAAAGTAAGAAAGAACGCGAAAACGAACTAATAGCGCGAGCAGGCGATGCGACGGGGTGAGTCGGGGAAACAAGAAATTTCACGCGAACGAATCCGGGGGCAGAAGCTAGTGATTTAATAATCTTACATAGCGTTGTTCTTTTTTTCCGGAAGGCTTACTGACTAATAATAACAGTAATATATAACTATTTTTTTTTTTTCTTTGGTTACTTGATGTAATCAAATTAGAATTATTTATCTGTCATAAATAGTAGGTACCGTACACAGATACAAGGTGACACTTAATTTAAGCGAGCAACTAGCCTGGCACAAAAAAAATGATCAATGACCCCCATGCTAGGAAAAACCTGTGTTACAGGGGTCATCCATCCGTTCATGTATGGATATTTTAAATGTAACAATGCAGTAATGTGCACGTTTGTAAAAATAAACTAGAGTCATCATCTGACTAGCCTTTTCCTAATTATGTTGGGGTCGGCTTCCAGTCTAACCGGATGCAGCTGAATACCAGTATTTTACATAGAGCGACTGCCAATCTGACCTCCACAACCCAGTGACTGGGTAGTACGATACCTCTTAGTAAGACTGGGTGTCAGACTTTCGGGCTTCTGACTACCCGTAACGACTGTCAAAGATCCACGAATGCCTGCCGGGACGGCTTAACGTTCCGAAGCACGGAGGGGTCTCGGTATGTAAATATGGTCACCCATCCACAGACCAACCGTGGCAAGCGTAACTTAACCTGATCGATCGACCTGTGCGGTTGTTATTATTCAGCCACTGGACCCAGTACAACTCATTTTGAGGATAATAAACGGGGGCAGAAATTAAAAAGGGATTTCAATTAATTAAAAAAAAAGAAAAGGAAGTGTCTATTTGTACGCTAACGGGCCGGACATATTAGCCGTAGAACCGATGGCCATTGAGGTTGACGTGTTCTTGAGTGGAGACCGCGAATCGGTAAACGTAAGGTAGAACGCCCTCAGGCTAGGTGGAGCGACGATTTTCGCAGGATGGCTGGTAGCAGCTGGATGAGAGATGCCGAAAATCGAGTTGAATTTGTGCGCCAGGGAGTCTGTTTGTTTGAGTGTAGATGTGTTTTTGTGAGTGGGTAAATGGTAGGTACAATTACGTTATTATCATGTCGCAACTCGAGATACATATTCCTTTTGACAAGTTGACAGTTTTATGAATCAGTTGATGAGCTGCCAACAAACTTTCCCAGAGATTTGAATTCACGTAAGTGACTACGCACTACTAGTTGCACAGAGAGCCATGGAGCGCTCCATTTTTTTTTTTTGACTATGGCATCTCGTAGTTGACCTTGAGAGGTCGTGACTACTTAACCGGACTATCCTGTGGTTACCTTAAGAAAACTTAAAGCCTCCAGCCAGGCAGGGCTTATAACTAAATAATTAAGTGACTACACGCTAAGGGTACCCCCTGTGGGGAACGAACCTCGGCTTAGGGTGTCACTGAGAGAGGGCAGCAAAAGGGATTCAGCTGGATCGAATTTTTATTATTAGTGCTTTGATGAGCACGGCGTTTCCTAGGACTCAACTCAGAGGTCACAGTCATGAATTTATAGTTATAGGCACAGCTACCACGCGAGCTGGCACTTCATTTAAGAAGGATCGGGCGGGGAGCGCTCCATGCTTGGCATAGGGCTTATGTACCGGACGTCTGCCTCCCCCCCCCAACTTTCCTGAGGAGGCAAAGGGCTAATGGACCGACTTCCAGACGTCGAGATCCGAAGACGTACGAAGATTTACGACATCGAAAAACGCAACGAAGTTGGGCAGGACACCTGAGGGGCAATTCTCGTAATTTAAGAACTTTCACATTCCGTCTGACAAAAATGCCTCTAAAATCCCTACATTTTTGACAAGTTTTTGACATTGATTGTCGCTGAGATGAGATTGCGACTTAGATTTTGAACGTTTTAATTACGGGAATTGAATTGGCCTTCTGGTAGCAATGATGACACGTGGAGTAAGGCTGTACAGCCGAGTGGCGTCCAAGGACTGCAAAACGAAGTGTCGGTCGTCCGGCGGCGGCGAGATGGGCGGACGACATTGTTACTATCGCGGGCAGAACCTGGATGAGGCTGGTAAAGGAACGTGGGGATTGGCACAAGAGAGGCCTAAGCTCAGCAGTGGGGAAAGTGGGACTGTAGATGATGATAATGATAATGAAGTAATTACGATATAAAATTATTAGAAATCGGCCGAATGTGGTTTGAACCGAATCCGAACTTCGGCCGAACATTCGGTTAAAATGAAAAGTTCGGCCGAACTTTCGAACCAAAATACAGGACTAAATTAAAATATTAGTTTATTCTTGTCAAATTAAGATACTCCGTAGACAAATTAGACGTGATTAACAACATGGCTACTAAAAATAGGTACGTCAATTTACGTCAGGCGCTGACTAGTTTGACAGGACTAAACTAATATTTATCTTCTGTCCTTTTTACTTTAATTTAGTTTAGTTTTTGAACAAGGGAATCGGCGCCAATGACTGAGTAAAAGACATAATTTTATTTTACAGTAATGCTATTCTAATTCTATTGAATTTTAGTCAAAATAGTGCAAGTAGGTATTATTTTTCTTGTACCTAATGTTCGGCATCTGAACCGAATGTGAACCGAATTTCGGCCCATCCCTAAAAATTATTGAATGGAGTAAGAGTAAAGTACGTTTTTTTTTGGGTGGGAAATCATCATATGACTTCTCCCAGTTCTCCCCTTGAAGTACCACTCTTCAAATGCTGGGATTCTTGTTTCTTAATGCCCTGTTTGCCCTAAGTAAGGCTAAGCGCGCACTGCGAGGCGAATTTTTTATCGCATGTTCATACGAAATAAAATCGCGAACGAATTTTTCAAGCGATTATTTACCCCAGTTTACTCTAGTATAATTGTATTGTTCACAAATTGGAGATTATTTTCCGCAACGATTATATTTCGTGGTTAGACCACAGAACATATATACCCTGTATATACACTAACTACCTAACACTGTGAAACTCTTGGCTGTCACAATTTAGTTTGCTACCAACACGCTAAGAAGATTAAAATAATTGTAAATTCAGCCCTTGTGGGCCATCATGCGCCATTATTACTATTATTACAGGTGCTAGAAAGTGGAAAGTGAAACTCACTTACATGAAGACACGCCCATATTAAACAGTGCTCATAAAAAATTAAACAATCGTGTTTGTAGGCTGCCTGCGCATGTAAATGGTGATATTTTATAATATGCAAATCTAAACAACATTAAACTTGCCCTGATTCCCTTGTTCACAAACTAAACTAAATTTAAGTTCTGTACATCTTTTTCTTTCTATTTCATTAAGAAAAGGACAGAAGATAAAATATTAGTTTACTCCTGTCAAATTAAGATACTCCCTAATAAAGATTAGACGTGATTAAAAACATGGCTGCTAAAAAAAATACGTCAATTTACGTCAGGCCGTCAGGCGCAGTTTGACCAAATACTAAACTAATAAACTAAACTAATATTTATCTTCTGTCCTTTTCTAAATTAAATAGAAAGAAAAAGATGCATTGAACTTCAATTTAGTTTAGTTTGTGAACAAGGGAATCGGCGCCAATGAAATGTTTTATTTTGTAAGTAGATATATCTTTAAAGGCACTATTTACTGTCAATATTTTAAAACTAGATGGTGCCAGCATTTCGTAGCTGACTGATTTCTGAGAAGAAATGCCAAACAAACTCAGAGGTCATGGTCTCTTCTTAAATCCAAACATTATAATGATTAAGATTTAATTTGAGTTTAAGAATGCAGGGTCATGCTTGGAAGGGTCTTTTGAAGAAAGAGCCACTGCAGCTTTGAGTTGATTGAGAACTGATAATTTGTACTTTTACACAATTTCATAGAAATTCTTAGGAATGAGCGCCTAGTTACAAGCTTCAACTTCTTGACTACCTACCTACTTAAGTAGGTACTTAACTGAACAAATCTTTGACAATAAAATCAAAATGGGTAAATCTGAAATTCTAAAAAAAATGATGGTGGTTGTAGCCATCATCGTCATCTGCCTAGAGTTTCCTAACTATGATGGGGTTGGCTTCCCGTAAAACCGAATGCAGTTGAGTGCCAGTATTTGACATGGAGCCATGGATGGGATTTTAGATAGTGTAGTTTTAGTATAAGAACTATTTCAACTTTGATCTTTCCTGTTATTATTACAAAAGTACTTATTCACACGGCTTGATTTGCATCAGCAAGGTCATTTGGCATCTCATGATATTGCTATGTAGCAGTTACATGTGATCGAATGGTGCAATCAATTGTTTAGTTTAAGACTACAATGTGAAAAAAGGTTTTAATACTCATTTTCTTTTAATATACTTTATGTATGTATTTATTGGCTAAATAATAACAGGGCTGCACAGGTCGATCGGTCAGGTTAAGCTACGCTTGCCGCGGTTGGTCTGTGGATGGGTGACAATCTTTACATACCGAGACCCCTCCGGAAAGCACGTTAAGCCGTTGGTCCTGGCTGTAATTCGTGGATCTTTGACAGTCGTTACGGGTAGTCTGAAAGTTTGACAACAGTCTCACCAAGGGGTATCGTATTACCCAGTAACTGGGTTGTGGAGGTCAGATAGGCAGTTGCTCCATGTAAAATACTGGTATTCAGCTGCATCCGGTTAGGCTTGAAGCCGACCCCAACATAGTTGGGAAAAGGCTAGGCAGATGATGATGATCTATTTATTTATTGTATTATGTAAATGGTACTCCACAGACTACCTACAGTATTTGTCTCTCCTTCCCCTTTTTACTCCATCCAAAGATTATCTTTAAAAGATCGCTCTTAGCGATAAGACCACCAATTGTGTCACCTTTTGTAAAATTTCTATATTTATGTCTGTAATGTATAATTATGGTGTACATCATGAAGAGTATTCTATTATTTTTAAGTTTTGTTTTAAATAGTTTTTGTGAGTTTTAATTTTTTAAGTAATATTCCTACTAAAAAGTTTATCAGTTTAGAACTTGACAAATTTATAATCCCATAATTTATTAAACTTGACATTATTGTATTACTTACTTAAAGTCACACCCAGACTTATTACTCCTTAGTTATTTATGAAAATTGTCTACTTTTGGAATGTTTGTAAATCTGTGAGCACCATGTATCTACCACATAGTTAATTTATATGTCATGGTTTCATTAATCCATTTTAATTCTTTTATCTATTGTGGTATAGTAATTTTAGTTCTAGGTGCATCGTCTTCACATATAATTATATAATTAATGTACGCGAATATTGTAAAACATTTTAAAAGAGTAACGGTGGAGTTTCTTTCCCATTCTTCTCCATACGAAAACAACCTTTTGGAAGGGGCCATTAGAATCAATTTTATTTTATTTTTGATGTTCAAAAGTGCCTTTTATGTGCCTATTAGAAATAAATGATTTGACTTTGACTTGACTTTGATTATATTATGTACTGCCTATTTCATATTATGTTCTGAATTTCATCTTGATGTGGTAAACTTATATTGATTTGATTGAATGTCTTAATAATTAAATAATGAGTCTTTATTATTATAGCTAAAACTGCATGCCGGTAGTAAGATTAAGGATAATAATTTTAAACTTAACATCTGTAAATTGTACCTACTTTTTGTTCAAATAAAGAATTCTATTCTATTAAATTTTAAGTATGATTTTCACTACTACTTATTTTGAGGTAAGACAAAAAAGCATCAAGCATCTAGAAAAATAATAGTGAGAACACTTTTTATCTATTAAAAATAAACTACACGCAGGCAATACCGTGGGCAGATCAGATACTGTGATAAATATTTATGATTAAACTTTTCTATGAAACATTCATTGACCTACTACAGATTCTATGATAGACATGCATGCACGGTAATTACAACACGATAGTGATCTACTCTATAATCGCATAGGTTTGATAAATAAACCAACTCCTCGTAACTAGCAAATAATTATATATACTTTCTCACAAGTAAAATATTGCTTAAAAATAACAGAATATCTCACTTGCAAATTACACAACTTTATGCGATGTAATTCTAGGAATGTTGAGTGTATCCTGGATTTATAAAAGTTGTTATCCTTACCTTTAAACTACGGCCTTGTTTCAAAAACTTTCAACATAAGGATGTGAACTTGTTGACACAAAAAATTAAACTTGATCACTTCACTGTGTGATATCACGGATTTTGTAGCTCACAATCCGTACAGACTTACAGTTATAACTTTATAATGTTTAATTGAATTAAAATAAACTTATTCGATTATAGTCGTTGATTTTACACTTGAACACAACACAAACTTTCTTAGCTTCTGCGAACTCGTCTCATGCGTGCGTCAACCATTGCGTTCGGAAACTCACTCACTCAACACAACAGTCAACTCATCTTGTCATTTGTTGGCCAATGAAAAATCGTGGATCGCCAACTCAAAACTGCCACAGATAAAATTTTGTAGCTGTCACTTTTTTTTTGTGAGACGGCAACAATTTGAGTTTTTTAACGTAAATAAATAAAAATCATCAAATAAAATACATTATTTGGAAGCCCATTTATTAACTTATTCTTAGTAACATCAGCATACATCTCAACTTGAGAGTTGAGAGTATATAACACATTTGGTATAGTAACTTTAAGAAAAATAGTTTTTCAGATCAATCATGTTTACTAGGTACCTGAGCACCTGTATTGAACTATTTTTAACCATAAATTAATTTGCCTTTTGTGGTCTAGCACCAAAAATTACTGACCCAACACGAACTGTTGTAGCTCCAAGTTCAATCTGGAAGAAGAGTATGTAAAATAAATGTTTCGGATTTGTTTTTTTTGATGTTTGATTTACATTACATCATGCTTTCTCATCTCTTGTAATCAATCATGGGCCAAAAGATGGCTATATTCCACTAACTTGGTGAAAAGTTTAAATGGCCAAGTCAACAGGTTTATGTTTGGGTTAAAGCCATCAGCCCCAGCAGTCTCGACATTCATAGAGATCGCTTTACGACCGAATTCGGTCGCAAAGTCCCGAATTGAAAAGTGAAATGTATGGAGTGACAGGACTTTGCGACCGAATTCGGTCGTAAAGCGATCGCTGTGTATGTCGAGACTGCAGCCCCTGGATACAATCCCAATCGAAGAAAGGCCTCCCAGCACTGCTAACATTATCGGCTGAATATGTATCAGGATAATAACATGTTCAAGTAGTCTAATTATATAAATATACTTACAGCATGTTCATAATCAGTAGACATCCCCATAGACAATTCCACTTCATTTATAGCAAGCTTGAGGTTTTCACAAATTTCTTGTCTACATTTGGCAAGTGTCAGAAAATCTGGGTTTGGCCCTTTGGAAATATCGTAGTCATATATACCAATAGTCATCAATCCTTTGAAATCTAGGTTTGGACAGTTCTTCAATACATGATCTACAACCTTTGTTGCCTCAGATGGCTCGATACCACTTTTAGCTGAAAGTAGATGAAATGATAAAGATTGCATACCTACTTTAGAGCAAATTATAAACACAATTGATGATCTTTATGATCTTGAGATGTATTTTGTGACTTATTTTTAATTCTGTGTGTGTGACTTGGCTATTGCATTAGGTTAAGTAAGACCTGTAATGATAGTTTTAAGGCATTTAAATAATTAAATAAATTTTGTTTTGCATAACTCACGAGTTATATTGCATCATTCATTAATTTACTTATGATAACTTGTGAATTAATGGCCAGAGATTGCACAAGACATGGAGGTTTGGAAGGAAAAAGGGGAGGCTTTTGCCCAGCAGTGGGACACAATATAGGCTATGAAAAAACAAAACTTGTGAATGTTTACTTTGAATGAAATTGCATCTGACTTCCCTACCTGTAATAAAATGTAATTAAATAAATAGTGAAATGAAATATTATACCTTCTTCGGCACTGGTATTTATTTGTACCATAACTGGTAATTTCTCCTCATTATTTCTATACTTTGGCCACTGTTTATTTAAATTGTTAGCTAGCTTTTCAGAATGAACAGTCTCAACAATATACAGCTTCGGTGATCCAAGCAATTTGTTTATTTTATTGGTTTGTAAGTGACCAATAAAATGCCATTTTATATCCTTGCATTTCTCCAGTATCAATGGGTCACTGGCTTTTTCAGCTAATTCATTGACGTAGTTCTCTCCAAAATGCCTTTGACCAGCTTCATAGGCTTCAACAATCAAAGAAACAGGTTTTATTTTAGATACTGCCACCAACCTTGGCGCAACTTGTGGCAAATCCTGAAAAAAGTTAAATCTTAATCTAGATTACCAAGGATTATCTATGCCAATAATTTAGAGGAAAAAATAAAAAGTTTTGCGGGATTCAGGTTATAATATGCCTACGCGAGGTTATTGTCAGAAAGTTATAGATATAGTGGTTTACAAATCTTTTTCATTGATAGCATCATTTTATAGGGGGTAATTAAAGATTAGATGGCACGATTTACATACCTTACTGCGCCTTGCAACAGCGGCCTCGATTTTTGATAGTACATTCTTTAGCCCAAACATAACATCGACTTGTTGATCTTCTGATGACATAATTATCGCAACTACACTTTAAGATAATTATTATTTAGAAGATTTCTTCTACTATTGCTACTATAGTAAAGATAACCACTCTGACCTGACAGGTTCTTCTTATCTTCATTAGGTATCTTATCAGAAATGTCAATGTCAATATTGTCAATGTTTTAACCAATATTTTTATCATGCGTCAGCCGTCAAGTGCAGTCCAGCTACAATATATCTTATTCTATATTTGAGTTTTTCAAAGTTCCAAATTATTATTTTTGTAATTTATGATTTACATCGATCTTCTCAGATTTCAGCATAACTTTCAAGTTTCAAATTCCAAGTTCAAATACCAACCATTGACACCATCCCATAGCGACCATAGCACAGAGTATTTTTTTTATTTATAGGCATCCATAGGCCCAGGGTAATGTAGACAAAGTTCAAAACGACCAAAATTGCCTACAGTGAATTCTACTCAAAATTTAATAGGCTGCGGATTGCTGCGGACGCTGCGGTCACAATCGCGACAGTGTGACGGTCACATTATCGCGTTATGGCGAGTTACACTTTATCAGCTCTCTTTCGTACACCGCTCTTATAAATAATCGAAATATATGAGGGTGTTTTGAAAAGCCTTTAGCGAAGGGCTTCTAAAAGTTATGAATGGGATACTGTAACTGTAAACGGGCCATCCTGTATAAATGACACAACGTTCCCCTCTGTGAGAACTGTGAGAAGGGGTCTTAAGTCTACCACGCGAGCTCTAGCTTAGTCTCCCGTATTATTATTATACTCTTTGGTTATAGTTATACTGGATTTTTGTGGTGGTGGACTTCACTGTTATTTCGTTCAGAAACAAAGGTACTCAAAGGTAAATACAGAAAATAATTCAAAGAATAAACGTAAAATACATAAAAATGCACATAATGGGTATTCAGTACATTATTTACTCATAAATAAAAAGATACAACCTTCGAAAATTATTTTTAATTGCATTTCACATTTTCATTCCACAGCTGATCCAATTCAATAATTTTTTATTTCCGAACAAAACGTAGACGTCAACTCGATTGATTTTCTTCACGTTTGTTTGCGTTTTTCGCGACGGAAATTCGTTTATCAAACAATAAATTGCTTTAATTATGATCGAAGTACATACCGAGAACACCGGGTGATAAACAGGAGCCATGAACGTGTTGGAGAAAGCTGAAAAAGCTTTGGAATTTCTTAAGGCGAACGAGAGTTCAGCGAAGTAAATTTTTGCATAATTTTTCCGTTTTTGGCTTGAAGTTTGTGATGATTTATTTATATGTGTGTTGTTTGTAGGTGTCATGAGCTGCAGGCGGCGGCAGGTACTCTTGGGCGTTGTCTGGGAGCCTTAGGGAGCCGTTCAAACTGCGCTCGCCATTATGCAAACTTATTGCATTCGGCTGTTCCTACGCTTCTTCTATTAGCTAGCAACGAGAGCGTAAGTTACCTTGAATGTTTTTTAGGCAAATAGCGTGAAGGATTATTCAATTGTGTTATTCAATAATAATATAATGCACCGTTGTTGAGAAACGAAATAATGAGGAAATGAAGTCTTTAAGTAAGTTATTTATGCAAAATAAACATTATAACAGTTGTTTCGCATTGACTACGTCGTAAGCTAAGTCGGGGTTTAGCTGTTAAATATTTTACTTTGTAAAATAGTGGTCTCAGCTGCATCTTTCATATTGGAAGCCAACCTCACCATATTTGAAAAAAGGCTTGGAAAATTTTTGGGCATCTTAATAATACTAATTAATTTCCGTTGTAGGCGGAAGTACGTCTCGTTGGTGATGAAGCATTGAACAGAGCTGTGGTCGGAGGATTCGCCTTTCATTCACACAAAACTAATATTGTGCTGCAGAATCAAATTGATCACAATAAGAATGCAAGGTATGTACCTTTAGCATAACTAGCTTCTCCCCACGCACAATGGTCCACCTGAAGGACTAAGTGCAGAAACCAAACCTGTAACCAGCTTCTCCCTGCACAAGTATGTTACTCCTTATAACATCAGCTATTTGCCAGTAAAAGTCGCATCAATAACGGTCCAACGGTATCGAAGATTAGCTTCACATATAGAAAGACAAAAATTTTAAAAATTGTCTTTTTGTTATAAGTACCTTAAAATGCTTTCATACGCTTTTAGTAAAAAACTGTTGCTGTGAACTGCTGTTGTGACGTGACAAACAGACACTTCAATTTTATTTATTTGTATAGGTATCCATGATAATATTCTATTATTTAATGAAAAACTAAAATAACTTAAATACTACACAGTATTTAAGTTATTTATTTATGGCATTAGCAAACCTTTATTAAAATCATAACTTCACAATAATGTGAAATCCAACTAGATTAGGTTAGATTAAACATTAAAATAACACTAATTCTAGGATCAGAAATATTGAAAAAGCTGCAAATAATTTTGCATCAATTTAGAATAATGTAAAAGTAAGTGTTAACGAAAATATTGTGAGGAAACTGGCATGTCCAAGAAAAAGAAATTCGAAGACATGTCGCTCCCATCGGGGGACCGCTGCTATTTTAAACTTTAACAGAACGTTAGGCTAATAATTAGAGTGATCCCCCGACGGGACAACATTTAATCAAAAAATTTCATACATACTTACTAAGGGTCATAATTTCAAGGTTATTTTTTTCTTTTTATAGGGTTTCACGTTTTTTACATTTTTTTGTTCTATTTGTGGCTATTTTTACAGGTTTGGCTTTTTACATTTATACTATTTTTATTATTATTTTGTGTCGGGGGTTTTTAATTTTTTTTGTCATTAAACTGGCAATTTACTCTCAAAAGGACTTGCCACATCATTCAGCCTACATCCTGTTTTGTTTTTTGGTAACATTTGCATTTTATTGGGAATGACTCTAATAATGGCTGCTAGCCAAACTTGTTAGCCAATATGATAATTCTATAGGGTATACCCACAGACTTATATTGGCTAGATAACGCAAGTCTCATCGTCTGTATAGAAACCAAGCGTTCCATTATTTTTCTACCTACTGTGACGTCACATGAGCGATTTAGTGATGGGAACTCCCTGTCCGCGAGTAAACGATTCAAAACGATCCGCGTTTCGCCTCGCTCGTCCGCCAGTACTCTTTGGATCGAGAGGTCGCGTGCGCGCACCCCTCCGCTTGCATGTTATTGTTTAAGTTCGCCGCTCTTCAAGTTACACGATGTATCCTCATTTGACGTAGACGGCTGGCGAATGTCCTGTAACACGAAATTAACTATTAAATAATCCTAATATCAGCGTCAAGACGTCCACATTTTCCGACCCGTTACTTTAAGAATGAAACGAGTACCTACTAATCGATTTTTGCAAGATAACAGTGATAATTTAACTTTGGGATCACTTGGAAATCTGTAAATATAATTAATAATATTCTAAACAAAATCACTAAATTGAAACATTGCAGTAAAAAAAAATTACATGTCACAAAATACCCAACGCAAACATTATCATTCCTCTGTTTCCAAAATCGATTAGAATCGAGAACAAATGTGTGTACAACACTATTTGCTTTATTTGACAGAAAAATGAGAATAGCTACTGTACCACGAAGCTGAGCGATAAGTGAAAATATCGATCATTTTAATTTTCATTGCGTGTTTTAACAGACAAGTCCTATATACTACCTTGTAACTAAAAACGGCAATGTATCATGAATTATTCGATACACACTCAGTTGCATAATGTTCATTGTACGACCACAATGAACACAAAATAATTGAATTTGCAATAAAAAACACATAATTTAATAACAAAATGACTTACCGCTAAAAGGAAACGTTTCCACTGTCTCGTCCCACTTTTTTTGTGTAGTTTTTACAGCTCAATACCGCACAATTTGGCATTTTTTAGTTTTTGTTTGACGTCTGGCATCAAGAACGTTCGAGCGCGGACTGATTAGAAATGACGCGGAAGGAAGTCAATTTTACTCCCTTTTTACACGCGAAGTACATACACTTGCGTCGTCTAGCCAATATAAGTCTGTGGGTATACCATTGCGGACACTGGTGGTGAACCACTTTTCAACTTTATTACTATGGGTATAAGGTTGAAAAGTGGTCAACCGCCATTGTTCGCGGCACAAAACGGCAGATGATTCATGGCCAGTTTGAACTTTGTGCAGAAGGCTGAGCAGTAACATTTTTTTGAAAGAAAGAAAAATGTGTTTATTGGCATTACAGCAAAAGAGTACACCTAAAACTATAATAACAGAAAACAAAGGTTCTAGCCAAAAGGGCTGAGGCCCTTTCGGCATTATAAGACCAAACCCCGTGAAGTGTCTTGTTTCCGAGATATTAACACTCAAAGTTGATCACATGACTCAATCAATCAACTTTGAACGTTCATATCTCGAAACGTGACACTACGGGGTTTGGTCTTATTATGTTTTCTGTTTGCACTGGTGTCAGCTATCGATTTATAAAGGTCTCATGCGTGGCCGCCATTTTCAAAATGGCGTGACAGTAGGTATGCCAGGCTCCATATAAAAATCTTCAATCTCCTCTATCTATTAATTAAAGTAAAAAAAGTTTTGTGAATTATCTTCTAACATTACAACATTCTATCTTCCTGGTTGTAGAATAATCAATTTTGTATATGAAAATAAAAATAATGAACTTTCTGTTGATCATCTATACATATAATAAAACAGTAAAAAATAAGTGGCTTTTGTTAGAAAAACGTAACTGATGACAAAAAGTGACTTTTTAGAATTTTTGTCTGTTTGTCTGTGTGTATGGTACGGCTTCACGCCAAAACTACTGGATAGATTGAATTGAAATTCAGCAAAAATGTTCTTTGTAAACCAAGGAAGGCTTTAGGCTACATATTATCACGCCGTATGTTACGGGAGGTAAGCAATATTGATTTTAAAAAGTTTTTGTTCGTAATTGAATCCACAAAATAATTTAATGCACAAAATGACATGTTATTTATTTAGTTAATAATAATTTAACTCTGGGAACATAATAATCACGCTATTTTTATAAAGGAGCGGGGCAGTAATATTATAAATTGCAAGGGAACAGCTATTTCAACAATATTTCAACGGAGAATTTAGCGGTAAGGTCAGGCTACCGTTTACCGCACTAAATGGTGCGAGTTCAAATCCCATACTGATTTTTTTTTTTATTTTTGCCGTCATGTTTTAAAAAATCGTAAAATTCTTTTTTTTTTAGTTTTTGCATTTTTTATGTGCATTGGGAACGATACTGTTATGAAATCTGGGAACTTTACATGTCCTATCTAATTGTAGGGAGAGTTTCACACCAATAATACTAAACAGATTGATTGGTGGTACAACAAGCTACACTATCATGAAGTCAAGTCAAACTTTTGGTTCTAAGTTATATCTTACCAAGCACATTTGTTGTAGGTAATTGATTTAAGTATGTAATTCTTAGTTTTGTTCCTTGCTGCTGTTACCATATTTTTTTTAATGCAAAAATAATGTAGTTGTCTGTTAAATTAACCACAATTTAGTTTTATTCATAATTTAATTAATTTGGGTAAATGATATTATGGTAGTTTCCGTTTTCTAACTGTATGGCGTTGGCGTCGAGTTAGATCGCGCTATGGTTTCGTTCCCAAAAAGTGATGTTATAGGTGCCAATGTGCCGCTCTCATCCTATAGAAACGGGGGTTACCTTTGTTGCCTGTGTTGGTTGATGTGTTCAATTTTCCTGCGAATAATTATTATTTTCCTACTAACTAGCAATTCTTACGTACCTACTTATTCGCTTATTTTTCATTGATTTGAATATCGTTAGTATCGGATTAAGAAGGAATTTTAGCTATACCTTTTAGAAAAATATCAAATCTGTCTCTAAACTCAAGGGTTTCTAAGATGCGCAGGTTAGTTCGATCTCTCGAAACCGACGCAGGGCGTGACAACGGCTAGATGCTAACCGTGAGCGTAATGCACTAAGTTTGTCCGCAGAAACTGGCACGCAGCGCCAATTACGACTAGAATTTAAACGAGTCCGCACTACTGCTTCTCGATCTCAGGAAAGTGTAGAACAACGAAAAATGCGTTTAGTTATCGACCGGGATCGTCATTCTTTGTCTCACGCATCCGAAACGGTTACACAGAGGGATCAGAGGTTGAGTCTTCAGAATATCCGCTCTGAGACTGCTCGATCACTTGAGAGCAGTCAGGAGCGTGAGATACGACTTGCGCGTGACCGAGAGCGTCATTCTTTATCTCGCGCTTCCGAAACGGATACAGAGAGAGAGAGCAGAGATTAAGTCTTCAGCTTTTCTGCACTGAGACTGCTCGGTCGCTCGAGAACAATCAGGAGCGCGATAAACGCCAAGCAAGCGATCGCGAGCGCCACGCAGTATCTCGCGCTTCGGAGACTTACACGCAGAGTGACTCGCGTTTAAGCTCCCAGCGTATTCGCACTGCCACATCTCGATCACTTGAGAATCCTGAAGAGCATAAGACGCGCCTTAGTGCAGACCGCTCACAGCATGCTCTAGCTCTGTCTATGGAGACCGACGAGCAGCGCGAGCAACGCAACGCACTTGCTCGGCAAAGAAATCACGACATGCGTGTTGAGGTGTCTGTTCATTCCACGCAAGAACGTGAGCGGATTCAGGAAATTCGGGCAAGTCAGTCGAACAGCGTGTGGCCCAAATTGATCTAGACCGTATACGTCGCAATCTTCGCAATTCATCTTCATCTGATACTGAGTCTATGGTTTATGATCCTAAAGAGCAACCGTGGAACAAAGGAGAAAGGAGCGCGTTTTCCTAAAACCCATTTATTAATTACATCGAACACGGAGACATTGGCACCATGTCTGAGGTGTGTGCACACTGTCACGCGTGTAAGTGGAAGGGAGAGACCAAGGGAATGTGTTGTGCGTCTGGAAAGTTACGACTAAACTCTATGCAAGAGCTACCGGAGGTCTTACGAGTTCTTTTGAATGGCGAGCATCCCAAGTCCAACCATTTCTTAAGCAATATTCGAGCCTACAACTGTGCTTTTCAGATGACTTCATTTGGAGCTCATCAAGTCACTAAATTTGGATTCATGCCAACTTTTTACAAAAATGAAAGATCTGGAACGTCTCGAATCGTCTCGCGCATCACGCTGTTTTCCCGTCCCCGGGGTCTTAAAATTCGACATCAGACGTTTCAGATCTTTGATTTTGACGACCTCGTTGTCGCTGGCATAAGCAACAGGATCCGCGTACGAAGTCGCGGGCAGAAGCTAGTGTAATTAATAAAACTAGTTTATTACGATGTACTTCAATAATGTAGGTAATTGAAATGTGTGTACTACAGGACTACTTAATTAGGTAATAAAAACGTACTAATTAGAATAATTGGGCAGGGCAATGACATAAAATGTGTACTTAGGGAATATTTATGTCGCCACAATCTAAAAATGGTACTAGCTACTAGCTAAGTAATAACAACCGCACGGGTCGATCGATCAGGTTAAGTTACGCTTGCCGCGGTTGGTCCGTGGATAGGATCTTTAAATATCAAGATCCCTCCGTGGACAGCAACAATAACCTTATCATTTTTCTTTGAACTGCCAAGTTACTGAATACGATTAAAAGTCGAGGTATAGGGCCGGCAATTCAGTATGGAAAATAATCTCGACAAATGTCCACCTCTAGCAGCATGGCAGATGTGAACGCTTTTCACTGCGTTTTTCATGACATTTTCACACATTTCTTGTGTTTCAGTGACTGTGTCTCAGATATTTTGTTTTAATTCTTGAAGGTTCATTGGCCTGTTAGCATAGACACATCCCTTTAGATAGCTTCACAACAAGAAGGTAGGAGCTGTTAAATCCGCGGATCTTGGGGGCCAATCAATGTCAAAATCAATCGCAATTAATCAACCAGGAAACGTTCTTTTCAATGTCTCGATTGCGGATCGTGCCGTATGACATGTGGCCCCGTCTTGTTGGAACCACATGTTTCCTAAGCCCAACTGATTCACTTGATGTAAGAAAACTGCTTTATCTGTTACAATGCCATGCTGCTCAAGTTTGATCACTAAACGAGTTAGCCGCGAAGCTAAGTGATTTCTACCAAAAAATGGCCGCCATTTTCTTAGTTTCCGCAAAACATGATTGGATTGAGTAGAATGTTTTAATAATTAAAACGCACACAAATATGCCGTATCTACAAAACTAATTTTCATGAAACAACTGTCATATTTGCCGCCAAAACAAAATGGCGGCAAAAAAAAGTTGTATACCTCCAAGTTGTCCACCCTGTAGTACTGTTTAGTGACTGTGAAATGGCATTGTTGACTTTTTGCTGGCCCGCCATTCTCAGCAAGCCTTTCAGCCAATACACATCAGAAACATTAGGGACAAGGCGACGTCACACGAACACATGTAATTTTTTTACATACAAAACGAGTCCACAGGCGGCCCACCGCGCCGGCGGCGCCGCCGCGTCGCTTTGTGAGCTTTTCTTAAGCCATTTTTTTATGCAGCGGTTAGTGTGCATACACGCAAGCGACACGCGTCGACGACAGAGGAACCTCACGCGTTGACGTCTGTGGTCGACACGCGTCGATGGTTGCAGTTGCCTCTGTCGTCGACGTGTGTCGCTCGTGTGTATGCACACTTAGATAGTATCAGTTCTTCATTTGAAATTAATACTCATTTTGGAATAACCAGACTTTGATAAAATCTACTCTATCCTTCTTTCTAGATGGATCCGAGCCGCCCTCTCTCGAATATGCCTCGGCGAATGCTGGCTTCGGCCCGGAGTCGGCAAGATCCGTACTCAAGCACAGACACTATTCCCCAAGCTTAGTCAGATAGTGCGACAGACCAATGAGATCCAGCTTATTGTGGAGGCATTGGAGAACAACCTGCCCAGGATACTGACGGGTTTAGCTGAGTACACTACTGATGAGGAGATTTCTGGTAAGTTGGTGGAAGAAATATTATTTAATAATAATTATAAAGTCAACCAGCTGTGTTGACTTTAAGTATAGCAGGCTGAAATGATTCGGGCCAGAATTTGGCAACTAGTTTGGCGCAGTCACCAGTGTCCATCAGTTCCTGTAACGTGCAGCTGACAGGACACGGCTCGGATGCAGTGCGCAAACACTATAAAGAATATTCAATTTATTTAATAAATGGTTGCCTCGTCGATCTTGTGGTTGCTAGCACGACTGCGGTTTTGATTTTTATTTTATTTTATACAAATTCCTCAGTGGCAGCCCTGCCTTTGGCCACAAGTCCTGATTATACCAGACTATCCTTGTACCCAGTGTATAGCAATTGGCTCGCCTATTTACCCGACTGCGCGATGCAAAGGAGTGGTAATGTGTTTATCAGCCTATGTATGTATGTTCCTTTGAAGCACTATACAGACCAAACGCCTGGGCTGATTTTTATGATTCCCACGTCAATCGATTCCTCTTAGTCCGGCGAGTGTCACTAAAGACATGACGTTAGTGAAAATTTAATATGGCGACTACTGGACGCCATATTGTGAAAATGAAAAAAATTGAAAGTCAACAAATTATGTCAAGTGGGGTATCGTTGAATAGGTATTTTTTACACTTAAAACTGACCAGCGAAATGTAATGGTGAGCTATAAAATATACCTTTGGGGAATACATGTGTCACGATAGATTCTTTTATATTTTGTAAATGTGAGGACTTTGTATGAGTAGGCCATGTAGACTTTAGATCTGTAGAACATTTTTTATTTTATCAAGTACCTGGTACAGTCACGAGCAAAAGTATGTATACACTCGGTTTTATTTAAAAGCGATTTACTCCTTTATTTTTTAATGAAATTTTATGTTGTTACGAACACAGCATTTTTGAACCCACAGGTTTATGTAATGTGTCGTATTTCAACATTGCGTTCGTTATTTCACGAAAAAATCGCAATTGAAAGTTACCAAGTGTTGTCATATTGGTGCTCGTGACTGTACTTGTTGCCTACGCTGTCCTCCCATACCTACTGTAATTTGAAAACATTGTAAAAGCCAATTATTTTAGAAAGAGTAACCGTTGAATTTTTTGCCGGTTCTTCTCCATATGAAACAACCAATAGGAACTGTGCACCCATGTAGGTTTATGTGA
Source organism: Apamea anceps (assembly GCA_951799955.1). Lineage (NCBI taxonomy): Eukaryota > Metazoa > Arthropoda > Insecta > Lepidoptera > Noctuidae > Apamea > Apamea anceps. Next base: position 12,575,615 of record OX637523.1, on the reverse strand, counting down.
AATAAATATTTTGATTTTGATCATGTTATAACATTTTAACTGTGGACAGTTGAGGCTTAAAAAGGCCAATCAAGAAAATCCTTAAATTACGAGTACAGTCACGAGCACCAATATCTCAAGACTTGGCAACTTTCAATTATGTTTTTTTCGTGAAACAACGAATGCAACGTTAAAATACGACAATTACATAAACCTATGGGTTAGAAAATGCTATGATCGTAAAAACATTAAATTTCATTAAAAAATAAAAGAGTAAATCGCTTTTGAATAAAGCCGAGTGTATACATACTTTTGCTCGTGACTGTACTTATAAAAATAATAGTTGTTGTATTCTTTTTTCTTTTATTTCCAGAGCTATCAAAAGCCTTACTCTCGCACGTGGAGACATCAGACCCAGCTGTTAGGCGCGGGATAGCTACGTGTGTGGCCCATCTCTGTTCTCATAGGGAACCACTGCTCACCAATATATTAGCGAGAGTATTTGGTAAGTTCACCAATAGAAGTGATAAATATTAACTGTATTGGGTAATAATAAGGAATGTAAAGGAAGAAGAATGTTGACTTCAAATTGAAGGATATGTTAATTGTTAAAAAAACTTCCTTGAAGAAAAATTTTGCCTTTCTAGAACCGACACATTTTGGATGGTCACAAACCCCAATCTCTTCTTTATACAACTCATCATCATTCTCCTGCCCTTATCCCAATTTATTTGGGGTTGGCGTAAATGTCTTTTTTAGGGTTCCGTATCCAAAGGGTAAAAACGGGACTTCGCTGTCTGTCCGTCCGTATGTCTGTCACCAGGCTGTATCTCAAGAACCGCGATAGCTAGACAGTTGAAATTTTCACAAATTATGTATTTCTGTTACCGCTATAACAACACATACTAAAAACAAAATAAAATAAATATTTAAGGGGGGCTCCCATACAACAGACGCGATTTTTTTGCCCTTTTTTGCTCGATATCAATAATGGCAACAGGTAGGCACTTGAAATATTCACAAAATACTCAGTTGTATTTTTATTTTAATAATAAATGATAAAATTAAAATAAAATAAATATTTAAGGTGGGCTCCCATACAAAAGACGTGATTTTTATAGATAATGGTACGGAACCCTTCGTGCGCGAGTCCGACTCGCACTTGGCCGGTTTTTTCCATACTTCTCTATTAGTCGTCATCTCGGTAGTCACCCCCTTTCTCACCATATCATCATTCACACATTCCATCCATCGTTTCTTTGGTCTTCCCCTACCTTATAGCCATCGACATTCATACTCAAAACTCTCCTAACGAAAGGACATTGCTCGGCTTCCATACATTATTTGCCTAAGAACCGTTGATGCCGTGAAATTATTTTTTGTGTTCTAAATAATGCATATTTTCGATTGAAACTTAATTTAAGTCACGGACACTTCAGCGAAATGTGAAAAATCTAAAATTCTTTCTGATTTTGAGGTTATAACGGGCCAACATAAATAAACACGGCACGGCACGGCACGGCTTACTCTAACTTATATAAAAGCTTGTAAAAAGGGAAGTTGTTGTGGTTTTACTTACCAAACGAGGAGCAGTCCATTGTTGTATACAATGAAGAATTTGCTCATCTTCCAATACCATGGAACCAGAGGCTGACCCGCAGTTAACACAAAATACATTATCGTTTTCCAATTCCATGTTACAATAAAAGTCCGTTGAGTAAATGCCGAGTAGTCGTTCTTAGTAGGTCCGTACGAAATCACAGTCCTTTGTTCACGCCAAGTTGTTAGATTAAATCAGAATACAAAAATAACACAAACGAAAACACAACCAACAATCCGTATGCGAACACAGGATGCGCGCGAGGGTAGATATCAACGTACGTAGTGTCAACTAAATGTCATCCGTCAATTCATCAACTGTCAGTCATAGACTTTAGTCTATGGTGTCAATACTGCTCGATAAACATAAAATCGTAATCAATAATCTGTTTGTAAAAATAATAACCTTATTTTATAGATGAAACGCTGAGGGTAATTATAATTAATTGCTTTGTATAATTACGATACACACAGTTAATGGATCAATAATTTCACAAAGTGTTTATTTAAACTACTCTGTAGATGTGGCTGTATGAGCTTAATACCTTTGCATAATCAAAACCCAAAGTGAAACAGAAAAAACATAGGAACATATATTGAATTACTATTTAAAATGTTTTTAAAATCAAAGAGTGTCCGTGTTATTCTAATAACTGTAAAGTAATTAAAAAAATAAAATATAAATTACTGTAAAATTTAAATACGTGACGATTCTTAGGCCATTGCTATACATCTCCTTTCCTCATTTATCCGTAACACATGCCCATTCTCTGGTCCCCAAGATACAGGCGCCGCCTAGTTTGGGGACCGCCGTAAAGATACAAATGATGATCGCTAACAGATACAGATCGATGTTAAGTTAATTTTAAGGTAATAATAATTGTAACATTGTTTCAATAAATTATTTCCTTTATTTCATCTAAGTACTTATAAATTACATTTTTAAATATTTTAATAAACAAAAAGATTAAAAAAAAAACATTAAAAAATTGTAGCCTACCGGTATCGGGAACAGGGCCCAAGCTACCGGCGGTCAGGGCTCCAGAGAGAGGAACCTCCTGACAATGCGAGCCGTGTCTAGAAGTACTGATTACTGAATCAAGCCCTGATCCAACTGCCCAACGAGAGCCTCCTGAGGTGTTGTTCGAAGCTCTTGGCTATAAGCCATTAGCTGTCACGACTGTCAGCACAATGATCGCTGAGTCCTAGAATCAGCAATAAATTATTATTATTTTGTCTTTGACATATCTCGGGACCCTGGGGTCCCGGACCTTTGAAAAGCGTACCAGGGGCCGAAGCCAACTAACAGAGGCCCCTTAGACCATGACAACTTGTTCTTTATACAACTGTTTACAAATAAAATAAGTCATGCCGATTCTAGAGATAAACATATTTATTTTATTAATTATGTACACAGTAATTATAATTTGAGTACAAAGTTACTGATTATTTCTTAAGAAATTTCTTCTAACAGACCTACGAAAGAAGAAGTGAAAAAGAGATGAATTCGATGTTTCGATCAATCTGTCCTGCATATGATTATTGCAAACAATTCCTGCTGTGCTGAATCAAAATCAAAATCAAAAGTCATTTATTCAAATTAGGCTGAGAATCAGCACTTTTCGAACGTCAAAATTACAAAAGACAGTCCCCCAAAAACGCCCGCACTTCACCACTTCCTAGTGCTATCGCTGGGAAGAAGATAATCTTATACAAACGGAATCTTATAAAGAACATGTGAATCAAGTGTCTTCCCCTCAACTTATAGCGAATAAGAAAGACGTTATTGGACGATTTCCTAATTTTTTAGTTACTTAAGGGCTGATTTTTCAATCTAAAAATATTTTTTATTTGTGGAATAAAATTGACGTTTGACAGTTTTTGTATGGAAGAAATGTCAAAAATTCAAAATTATTCCTCCGATAAAATTATCTGGCGTTGGAAAAATCAGCCCTAACTTATATTTAAATGACTTATTAGCTAATAGGCTAGATTTTAATGTTAATAAAGTATTACCAATTGTGATACTTTATAAAGGGGAAAAAAATCCTATCAACAACTGAGAGGATCTCCAATCATTTATTAAAGTTAATTTTATGCATATTTATTTATTTTCTTAATTGCTCGCATTTCTAATAATAATAAAAATTATATTTACAGAAAAGCTATGGCCACTGACACCAGACAGTGCAGTGGTGATGGGGTGGTTTTGCGTCATAAAAGCCATCTTCCAAATCAACGATATCACGAAGTTTTCCGAAAACGACTTGTTCGGCGTTCGGGACTATTTAGAGGTGCGAACAAAATTATTCTAGTCTTTTTTTATTCGTTTTGCAAACAAAAAACAATTAATGCTAATTGCTAATAGCTTATTTAATTGTTGCTAATTGCGCGGTAAACTCTGCTTGCGAGATGCAGGATTTGCGTGACGTCAGTATGACGCGTTGTACGCATGTGGCGTTGTAGATACCGCTACAACTTCGTTATTCAAGCGAGGTAGGTAGTAAAAAAAGTTTTAAGTAGAAAAGCATTCCTTGATTTTCTTTTGCACAAGTAAGACTAAACGCAGGACTGAGATTGTTAATCATCTATCTATATTTTGCATTTGAATTTAGCGTAACGAGTTGACAGAGCAGATGTTCAACAAAATTATCACATTTGGATTCTTATTTAATTGCACAAAAACGAGCGCATCAAGCTACCCGAAACTGTCAAATTTTCCCAATCAACTTTGAAGCTACCTAGCTAGCTAGCTAGCTGAACCTTGAAGTTAATGGGACAGCTACCATCTCCTTGTGCTACCAAATAAAGTTTTTGTGTACAGTATATAGCTTTAGCGATAAAGTTGAAAATCTATTAAAGAAATTTGACAGATTGTGGTAGCTTGATGTGCTGGCGTCTATACCTGCTTAAGCTGCGTTTGCAATTTAATTATCCAAACATGTGAACAAATATGTGTTTTAGGAAAAAGAACTTTAAAACGCATGCATGAAGTCGCACTACAATTTAAAAAATATGTATTACAATTTATATAGTAATAGTCTGAAATCAACTTAATTTACACTAGTATAAGGTTGATATTTGTTTAAGTGGAAGTAACATTAACTGGAAACAATTTATTACAACTAAAAAAAACAGGATTTGAATATGGATATCTATGTAAAGTCTCCTGAGCAGTGGTGGCCTAGTGGTAGCGACTTACGAGTTGTAGGTCGTAGGTTCGAACCTAGACAGGCACTTTACTTTGTGTAAATTATTTCATCACCACTGCTCTCAAAACGGAGAAGGAAAACATCGTGAGGAAACCGGCATGTGCTAGAACCAAAAATTCGAAGACACGTGACTTCCACCAATCCGCACTGGGCCCGCGTGGTGGATTACGCCCCACTCCCTCTCACAGAGAGGAGGCCGGTGTCCCAGCAGTGGGAACATTATAGAACTGATTATGAAGATGTAAAGTCTCCTTGTGACGACCTCGTCCCAAGCTATGTTTATTTAATATGTATATTGTATATTTAATATTTATCATTCTTCTATTTCAGCTATACTACCTCTGCATCCACTACATAGAACATACGAAGGAACACAATGTTCAAAACGCAATAATGGAGTGTTTCACTATGATCCTTTCGTTAGCCTCCGGGCAGTACAAGACAGCTCTGCTTGATAGACATCCAAAACATGTGTCCTTGGATAATACACACAGCGAGAAGGGACATAGAAGAAATATAAGTAAGCAATCAATCATATTTTCATACCCCCGTGCCTCGGGAAGCACGTAAAGTCATTGGTCTCGGCTGTCATTCGTGCATCTGCTACTGGTCGTTGACAGTCGTTACGGGTCGTCATAAGCCCGAAAGTCAACCAGTCTTACCAAAGGGTATCGTATTACCCGGTAAGTGGGTTGTGGAGCTTAGATAGGCAGTCGCTCTATGTACAGTCACGAACAAAAGTATGTATACACTCGGCTTTATTCAAAAGCGATTTACTCCTTTATTTTTTAATGAAATTTTATGTTGTTACGAACATAGCATTTTCGAACCCATAGGTTTATGTAATATGTCGTATTTCAACGTTGCATTCGTTATTTCACGAAAAAGTCACAATTGAAAGTTGCCAAGTGTTGACATATTGGTGCTCGTGACTGTACAATAATGTTATGTAGCTGGATCCAGTTAGACTGGAAGCCGATTTCAACAACATAATTGGGAAAAGGCTAGGCAGATGATGATCATCTAATATAATACAGCTGACGAGTTTTTTTTTTTTTGTTGAATCTGCTAATCTCTGATACTACCAGTCGGATTTGAAAAAATCTTTTTGTATTTGGTAGCCCAATTCTTGGGAAAGGTAGAAGGTAAAGCAAAAAGAAAAAGTCAGAAAGAACGCCAAGCGAAAACGAAGTAATAGAAAGAAAGAAAGAAAGAAAAATGCGTTTATTGGCATTACACAAAATGAAAATACACCTTAAAACTATAAAAACAGAAACAAAGATTGTAATGCCAAACGGGCCTCAGCTCAGCATAATGTCAGTTGACAACACAAGTGTACCACCTGACGCTGATTTTCAGCTGCAACCCACGCGTGCCATACGCTGGAATAACAAACACATTGGGAAGTAATAGCGCGGGCCGGCGATGAGATGCGACGCGGTGGATCGGGGAAACAAGACATTTTACGCGGACGAAGACGCAGGCAGAATCTAGTTTTTTATAATCCTCCTCACGCCTGTGAAGTTTCGCCAGTTAATTTAATTTGACCTTGTATAAATATATACATATTTTGGACGACTAGCTAAGCATACAATAGTACTTTGACGGAACTATCTGATGGTGGTTTGGTGGAGCTAACTCGCAAACCATGCTCCAGCTCCTATCCTGCCCTCTGTGTCCCCAAACATGCAGTCAAAGTGCGCTGCCACCGACGACGCCGTGGAAGTGGCAGTTTTGGGAAAATAACATTTAAGATATAGTCGTGCCAGCGACATGAAGAAGAATAATATAGTAGTTTGTATTTTCTGCAGCTGACTTCCTCACATCTCAAATGTTCATTCTTTTTCCAGGCACATCAAGCATTATATCGTCAAGGTACGCCCCCACTCCTCCGTCTGAGCTCAAGGATCCGTTAGAGATATCGTTCTCAGGAGCATTGCAGCTCGGCAGTTTGTTGCAGTTCAATACGCCTAGTTTGAGCGTTGAAGACCTTACTATACAGGTACTGTTTGGGTATGATAATATTCATGTGAAACCAGCTGTGCCCCGCGGTTTCACTCGCTTAAGTTTCGATCCCGTGGGAACATCGGGATAAAAAGTATCCTATGTGTTAATCCTGGTTATAAGCCATCTGTGTGCCTTTCATCCAAATCTGTTCAGTAGTTTATGCGTGAAAGAGTAACAAACAAACATCCATCCATCAATCTATTTGTATTTTATGATTAATATTTGACTCATGTAGGTATTTGTGTGTGTTGTGCTGTCTTTTGTGTGCGCCAAATAAATGGTTTTCCTATCTATCTCATATGGTCTTAGGAAATTCGGAGATTTATTTATTTATGTATCCTCCTACTGGAACGCCGTAGAGCAATTACACCATCAGAGCAAAAAATGGCTTCATGTGGTGCTTTCCATCCATCCTGTGCGTGGTGGACACTGAACGGACGGCGATGGAACTCGCACGCTCACACAGCGTCAACTCCATAGTTCCATCCATATTACGCACATTCCTTGCATGAATTTTTAGAGACTCATTATGAATTTTTAAAAATAAATACATTAAAATACATACAATATTAGATGCTTATTCATTATTAGATGCTTCAACTGATGTTTTACTTATTTGTCCAGCCATCAAAGTTTAGAAAATCCTTACCATACATACAATAAATAATTTATCTGTTACGTGTATAAAGATTTTCCCCTATTGCAGACACCAGATTCGCCAGTAAGCGACCAAGAAATGGAAATACCGAACTCTGAACAACTGTCTAAGGATCTCTCAGAAAAACTACAAGAGATTGAAGAGGTGGAGCCTAAAGAGAGTGACCAAGTTGATCATGTACAAACTGTGACCGACGGCGCGATTAAGGTAAGGTTACCCAGCTCCCATTCTAATTTTCTGGGGCATAAAAACTTTACCCCGGGATAATTTAGCCGCACCACCCTAACTTCAGCAGGTAGCTTAGTAAAAAGTGGGTTGTTGTCTCATTCCCAACGAATTGTACGGGAAAAGATTTTTGCGATATATGACTTTTCTAGTACTCAAACCTCAGTAGGTCCAATAGACGTTTTTGATCCTTATAAGAAACAGGATCGATTGCCATAAAAAAGTTTTTGTACAAATTGTCCATATTCTGACTAATTTATTTTCTTTTCAAAATCTATGAATGCAAATCAAAATTACTGATAAAGTTAAAAAATCTGAAGACTGTTTTCCTGTAGATACAACGGTTAGTTGCCCTTACTGCCCCATCTCAAAAATCCACCCTGTACAAATAAATAATATGTTTTACAGGTCAACATCGGGACATCGAAAGACGATGATATTCCACTGAAATACTGCGCAAGATTGTTAACATCGAAGTTTCTTTTAACTGGCAATAAGGGTGGAGTTATACCTGATAGGTAAGTTCCAAACGATTGACGTAAGAGGCCTTGTTGTGTATCGTAATTAATATTTTGACTAGGATAAAGTGTTCAGCGGCGTTTACGGTTACCAAAAGAGATAAGTGACCAGGGTCATTGGAAACAGTTGAAGTTTAGTAAGAAACTGATGGACGTTTTCGAATAAAAATTAATTCAATCAATAGCAAAACAAACAGTTCATTTATCAAATTAAATTTCATTCGAAAATATCAATCGGTTTGTTACTAAACTTCAACTACATATATCCGACGACCTTGGTTATTTATCTCTTTTGGTGACTGTACCTTAAAAAGTGTTCCATGGCCAATGCGTTTAAAATCTTCATTATTATTGTTTACTGCTTTACCCGCGTGATTATTTTTGAGATGTCGGATTTGATTCACATACATTATGACAGTACGGATGATGACATGTTCGAACAAATATTGTAATTTCACGGAAGGCATAGTAAAATGAAGTAATCGAAAAACGACAGTAAAATCAATGGAAATTTGGAGGATTATTCCCGTCTTTGCCGCGCGGTACTGACAATGTATGGCGCTAGTATGCAGTTACGTAGTCGTGACGTCACTCCTATGGTAGTGCCGTCTCTCTCTAGTAGTTATTTTAAAGCGATTATAACTTGGCATTTTTTTAAGCTTTTATACTTTTTGTGATATTGGTTGCACTATTTGTAATTTGTAATCAATTTTTTTTTAAAGTATTAAATTTAAAAAAAACTGTCATCATCCATGTTCCCGTCTCGAAACTTCTTCACTCCAGTTCCTCTTATACCCATCGAAGATTTTAATCTGAACTTTATTTACAGGCATATAAGAGTGTCTTTGAAGTCATCCGCACTGAACTGTCTGTCAGAAATTCTACAACTGTACCCTCAAGCGGTGACGTTGTTTCTAGATAAAGATGCTGATGCGAAACATCACAATATTTCTGGTAACTATTTTTTAATATTTCGACAGTTTATTATCACTGGTAAATTCGAATGCAATGAGTTTAATTATTTCATTTCATTTCTTTCAGGTTCATCTGAAGGCATGGAATCCAACCAAGACCACATAAACGACTTCATACTAGAAAGAAACGTTTGCTACCAAGATTCTTTAACAGACTCCTTAAGCCAAGACCTGCTCAACAGAAGCATAGACAGCCAACATACCACACAATCGCATCAAATATCAAAAAAAGACAGCAAATCTGAAAAATCTGAGAGTACAGAACAAAAAAGCTCTAAGGATATTCCGAGTAATATTTTAGACAGTAAAATATTCCCTAAGAGCGATCTACTGGCTAGTGTAACTACTGATAGTACCAATCCGAACATGACCAATAGCAATTTCACAATGAATTCGAACATGACCGGTAGCAATGCCTTATCAACTGGCTACCCAATGTCGAGCAGTGGTGATGTTCTGTCCTCAAGCATCGATTTAGACATGAAATTCGACCATTTCGGTGAATCCACAACGAATTTAGACCATCTAGATGCTTTGAAAGACTTTGAAAAGAAAGAGGACAGAGTTAAACGACCTCTTAAGAGAACTGATGAAGTCCAAAGCAAAGAGTTGGCGGAAATGGTGAATGAAAATGTAGCCGAGGTGGTGAAGGTGGTGGAAGCTGCAGAAAATTTCGAGTTTCAGCATATGAGTGATGTTTTTACCCTGTTAGAGGGTCATAATGACCCCCAAATTCGAGGGTTGGTGAGGGTCTGTATTGCCGGTTACTTGGTGGCTGCCTTGGATCTGTCTCATGGGTATTATCATCGATGGAGGAGTTACAGTTCTCTGCCTAAAGACGTGTCCGAGTTTATTAGTATGGATAAACTGATTGGTGTTATTTTGAAGGTATGTTTATTCATGTTTTATTTCAAACACTAACTTAAATTTTCCTTCATCCTGCACCCTCAATCTGAATCATTTTGAAGGATATCGCTAATCCATTGCTTCATATGTGGGAAAATTTGTCTGCTCAAGAACGTAAATAACGCAATGAATGTTGTTGAACTGTCAAAATGAAAGCCATTGCTACTGTTAGTGTGTTGTGTGGGCAACTAGCTTCATTTTTCTGACTGACCGACCCCTTGACAATTCAAAAGGGCCTGTAATTGGATTAATTGAAATAAATACTTTGAGTTTGAGTTTGTGTTACGTATTTACCCCGCTGACTATTATTAATCAGCGGGGTAATTGTGTAACACACTAACGATCACAACAACACACCAACGATTTGTTCAATTAATATTCCGTGCTCGTATATCAATAAATTATAGTGTACAGTCAACAGCAAAAGTAGATGATCAAAATCAGAAATTCAATACTAATGAACGGAGTTTGCAGCTATATGGCAGCTGTACTAGTAGTAAATGTTTGGTATAATTTATAATCACATACTTTTGAATCACTTCGACGCCACACAGCCGTTAATTAGTGTTCAATTTCTGATTTTGATCATCTACTTTTGCTGTTGACTGTACCATCTTTACAAGGATTTAGTCGAATTTCCAATCGGCCTGTATTAAAAAAACCTTAATAACCATGGTGAAAAAAAAAAAAAAAAAACAATTTTATGACAGAACTAGTAGCGCCCCACGGTTTCACACGCATAAGTGTCGATCCCGTGGGAATATCCGGATAAAAAGTATCCTATGTGTTATTCTGATGTTTAAGCATATAGCTTAAACTACTTTACTGTAAAGTTTGATCAAAATCCGTTCAGTAGTTTTTGCGTGAAAGAGTAACAAACATCCATCCATCCATCCTCACAAACTTTCGCGTTTATAATATTAGTAGGAAGCACAATTAATAATGATCTCTTTTATCTCTTCCAGGGTCTTTCCGACGACATCCACTCAACAGTGAACCACACTCTATCATCTCTCACGACTCTATCGACATCTCTGTGCAACAGTTCTCATTGGGCACAACTTATCGATGTATTGAACGCGCTGGTCAACGTAGAGACGAACAACTACTGGTTGTGTAGAGTCAATCTCTGTAAGCTCTATGAGAAGTTGCCTTATCAGAAGTAAGTGGAAAGCTGATCATTCTTTTGTTTTTAGCACCTTTGTCAGCAAGCTTGCGAACAAGCCAAATTCAATCCTATGGAAAAGAGGTTAAGGTTGACTTTATAATGTAATCAAATTAGCAGCATGGATTTTTTTTCCGATAGTCTACTTTAACTGATGATTATTACGCTTCCAGCTGTTAGTCAAGCAATCGTAATGGCAATTAACGTGTCAATTGGTAATCAATTCATCATCTGCCTAGCCTTTTCCTAAGTACGTTGGGGTCGGCTTCCAGTCTAACCGGATGCACCTGAATACAAGTATCTTACAGGAGCGACTGCTTATCTGACCTCCACAACCCAGATACTGGGTAATACGATACCCCTTGGTAAAACTGGTTGCCAGACTTTCGGGCACCTGACGACCCGTAACGACTGTCAAAGATCCTCGAATGACAGCCGGGACCAACGGGTTATCGTGCTTTCCGAGGCACGGAGAGGTCTTGGTATGTAAGGATGTTCACCCATCCACGGACATACAACGGCAGGCGTAGCTTAACTTGTTTGATCGACCCGTGCGGCTGTTAATGGTTAGCCACAAGACCCTCAATTGGTAATCAATTCATAATCAGAATACAAAATCGAGTCAATAAGACAGTTATTTTACCTCTGGCAGTAACCAAAGAGCAACCTTATACAATGACCATACAGATCATTTTGATGCTGAATCAGAGATAAAATGAATGTGAAAGGACTGTAACGACACTGACTGTATCAATTGGATCTAGGAATTCAAGTTAACATTGCAAGTTCAAAGCCTGTTTCTCGTCTTAGCATAATCAGCCTATAATGTTCCCACAGCTGGGACACAGACCTCTGCTCTTCGAGAGGGAGTGGGCTGTAATCTTCCACGCGGGCCCAGTGCGGGTTGGTAGATGTCACATGTCATCAAATTTTTGATTCTAGGACATGCCGGTTTTCTCACGATGTTTTCCTTCACCGTACCGTGGTGATGATATTATTCAGACCAGTGTTTTTCAACTTTTTTCATGGCGTGGCCCCCTTAGTACTCGTACGGAAAGTATTTCGCGATCCCTTTCCCTCCGCTGCTTCTAACTTGGAATTCAAGTCTGTCACCTTGTCACCTTTTGGTTAAACAGAAAATTAGAATTCCTACAATCAACCACTGCAGCTTTGAATTGTTTAATTCTGATAAGTATGCGGATGTTGCGGAGGGCGAAGGCCTAGGACTTAGGAAGGAGAAATGAACGGATGACTTGAAAAATAAACGTCAGTGTGCTACTAGAGCACACTGACGTTTATTTTTCAAGTCAAGGTGACATAAATAAAACATAAAGTATACAACAGATTCCATTTGGAACCTCCTATAATTTTAAAGAAATGGCGGCCCCAATAAAGAGGCTTGGCGACCCCCTAGGGGTTCGCGACCCACACGTTGAAAAACACTGATTTAGACAAAGTAATGATTATTAAGTCTGGGTTCGAATCCACGCCCTTTTTTTTTTTTTTTTGAGCATGGGATATCATCAAATGACCCCTCCCGCTCTGGGTGGAGCAGAAGGGAGTGTCAGACTCTTACTGACTAAAACCCACCCGTGTTCCTTCCTTAGCCCTTTATGTTCCAGGGCAGCGGTAACCCTTTCGGACAATCCCGCTACCCTGGCAGGCTTCGGCCCTATCGGGCCCCGTCACTCATGCTGACATCTCTTTGAGGCGCGCGTGGAACACGTACACGCCGTCCGGCACGGGCCTGGTCCTGATCGGACGGAGAGCTACCCATTACTCACCGCCCGCAGGCCCGCGCCTACGGTGGCCGGGAGTCGTCACGCGGCTCCCGACGCCCGGAGCGTCTCCCGCGGCGGCTGAGGCGTGAGGTGCGCAAGGCGCGTTCTCTCGCCCACCCCGCCACCTCCTTCGCTAGCATGACTGCTTCGCAGAAGGAGGTGACTGCCTCCCACTCCCTCTCGCCCCGGACCATGGCTTGAACCAGGGCCGGACGCGAGAGGTCGCCGCCGCTGCCGATCGCCTCTACGAGGACACGGCGGTGCTCTGCCCAAGCAGGGCAGACCTCCACCGTGTGCTCCACCGTGTCCTCTGGGCGATCCTGACAGTGGTGACACCCGGGCGTCTCCTCCCGCCTGATTATGTGCAGGAACCTCCCGAAACATCCGTGTCCGGAGAGGACCTGCGTCAGGCGGTAGGTGAGAACGCCGTGACGTCTCTCTAGCCACTCCTCAAAGAGGGGTCTTACCGCCGCTATCGTGGCGTGCCCTGCGCTGGGTTGCGATAGTCGCTCCTTCCATGCCGCCATGAGATCGCGCCGGAGGTTCGTCCGCTCCGCCACGGTTTGCCGCGGATGCGGAGTTTCCCCCCGGCGTAGTGCCTCCGCGCGCCAATCATACAGGCGAATCCACGCCCTACCACCCGTGATTCGGGGCCATTACCACTGCTCTATCTCGTTTTACTTTCTTTGTAATATACGGATTATGTACTTTTCAGGTTATACATGCTGTACCCCATGTACTATGTCAGAAGTAAATTGACCATGGATACGTTAACTCGTTTGCTTGCTGATCAAGATCAGAAAGTGAGGAGTGCAGCCGCTCAGGCTATAGCCACGTAAGTTTCAGGTATTTTTGTTCATCATCATCATCATCATTTCAGCCGATAGACTTCCACTACTGGACTTATGTGTCCCCCAAGCACCTCCACTTCGACCGGTTCTGTGTTTCTTGCATCTAACGGGTTCCTGCGGCCTTCACAAGGTCGTCGGTCCACCTTGTGGGAGGTCTTCCAACGCTACGTCTTCCGGTACGCGGTCGCCACTCCAGAACCTTTCGGCCCCATCGGCCATCTGTTCTGCGAGGAATGTGCCCTGCCCACTGCCACTTAAGTTTGGCAATTCTTCGGGCTATGTCGGTATTTTTGTTAGTAGCAGGCATTTGTATAAAGCGGTATTGAATGAAAAAAGGTTAAAGGGAATTGTCCAGCATTTTGTTTTTTTTTTTTTTTCAAAATGGCGGCCTCTCTTGAGACTTATATAAATCAATAGCTGACATCAATGCAAATATAAAACATATAGGACCAAACCCGGTAAAGCGTCACGTTTACCAGATATTTGCGTTCAAATTTGATCACGTGACCTCCATATTTTTTTGAACTTGCGTACATCTTGTTGCATAGATGTTTAAAATAATCACTCTGAATGTTAAATGATATTAAGCTAAAATATTAATACCTGTGGTAGACATTCTTCTGTTATGGCTTTGAATTTATCTGGCCTGCGTCAAACGTTTTTTCTTGTCAATAGGGTAGTTGCCTGGGTAAAAAAAAAATAATTATATCTAGTCCGTCAGTTAGATTATCGAAAAATAATGGACACGTATTTTTTCTTTTGTCAATCAAACAAAAAATGATAAAGGTAAAGCGCGTCGAAATTTGGGAGTCGTGCCGTCACTTGCTTGCAAAAATGTCGCAAGCAAGTGACGTCACGCAGAACTTTAACGAGCGATATCTTCATCATTTTTTATATAATTCATAGAAATTTCAACTTTCTTTAAATTCCTGCGACCTCCACTCCATCGTAAGAACATTGAGCATTAGAAATATTTGGCTTTGTAAAGCGTCGAATCTGTCAATCATACAGGTGTGGCAGTATTAACCTTTAAGTACCGACGTGTGGTCTGACAGACACTGGGTATTCGATTTTGTCTAGTTACCTGTGTTAACGAAGACGTACCCCCCCGCGCTTTTCTCTACCCCTCGAGCAGTCGCTTGGCAGCGTTTGAGGAGAGTGGTTGTGTCGGCGCGTGCGATTCCGGTGAGTTTTGGCTTTTATAAGATCGCGAGTGGTCTATCAGACCACTCGTCTGTACTTGTGTAATTTTTTTGAATGAGACTTGTTTGAGGTTATATCGTTTTTTTTCTTATATTTTCAGTCAGATACGAAAATGGATCAGCCAAGTACATCAGGAGTAAAACGGGCAAGCACAAGTAAAAATAGGGCTGTTCCTAGTACAAAGAAAAAATACCTTACAAGGCCTCAAGGCCATGTAAGGGAAGAAAATGAAGCAGAAGGAATCAAACTAGAAAACTCTGTCACATCTGTCCTTCAAAACTAAAGCGCAAGACTGCTTATAAATGTGACACTTGCATGAAACATGTGTGCTTACAATGCAGCGCGCCTGTATGCAAAGACTGTTTGTAAAATTTGATTGTTTCGAATATTTTGTGCATTGCGATTTCCAAGAAACCACTTAATTTTTTGTTTCTTTTAAACTTTTATTATCTGCTTAGTTATTAAACTTTAAGAAAAAAATATTGTGAAGAAAAAATAATTGTTCAGTTTATAAATGTTAATTACTAAGTAAAAAGTTGATTTTTCAGACCAAAAAAGTTGAGACTGACAAATAAATGTTTATAATTAGTAATAAATGTGAAAACTTTTATATTTTGTTTTACTCGTACGATAACTAGATAAGTCAAAAATATATATAAAAAAATATTTTTTTAAATAATCCAGAAAAATAAAAATTTTGGTCAGTTAAGCTACGGTGGTCTGTCAGACGTCACGTCGGTACTTATGTAACTAAAATCTCACGTCGGTACTTGAAGGTTAAAAAAAAAAAATGAACGCTTTAGCGTTTAGCTGTAAAGCCACTAGAAAGGCGACGTTGCCAGCCCGCGCAGGATGAAAGCTCTTAAACTAACGCTACAGTACTAATATCGTGCATTGTCTGTCCACAGTATAACCCCAACGATTCACCCACCAAAACATTCTTCCCCCACCACCATAATCTCCCACTTAGCCAAAGAACAAAGCAAGCAGTTCACTTTCGACCATGATGGTTTGGCCCTAGACCTGGTCAGGGATATCTACTTCTATAGCGATCTACCTCCACAACTGAGGTACGGGGAGCAGTTAAGTACTGGTGGAGGCGCCAGCCTGAAGATGATTGTCGGGAATCTAGTGGGGAGTTTGATGGCGGCGCATTGTAAATATTATTCGGTGAGTTGTTGTGATAATTTACAATGTAAACGATGTTATTTAGATTTGCTGTGTGGTAAAGTCTAGTCAAACTAATGTTTCAAATTGATATTATTTCAAGTTAAACAAATATCAACTTTATTTTAATGGAAATTGAGTTGATTTCAGAGTTGGTTTCAATAATGCTAGTCTTATTGAAAAAGTTGCTAAAATGTTTGAAGTGGTAGCGTAAACTGGACTTTATTATGTAGGAATTAAAGTAATTTTTCTATAAACTCATATTTGTTTACATTTTTGGCAAATAAAACGCGAATGCAGATTAAATAATTTGGCGTCAGCACGACGAATTTCCGTTGCATTATTTTCTGCATGTGTCGTTATACCAAGTCTTAATGGCTGAAACATGTGCTGTAGTGTCTTTCCTTAAAATCTCTCTGAGCTAATTTTATTCAAACTTGTTGGTAATGTTCCATCATACTGGAACTGCGTCCACAAAACTTGCATTTAACTATTTCGGATCCTGTATTTTTCTATTGATGATCGACAATATTGGTGGTCAGTAAAATTTCTAGGTTTTCAAGAAGATTAAATATTGAGTTTGAGAATGATAAACATGTCTGAGGCTATTTGGTGTGGCGCAAAACAGCACCATTGGCAATTTTAGTTTTTCAAATTGTCCTTATCACCACAAAATGTTTGCTAATATATTTTTTATTTAGCATATTTATTACTTTCTTTCTAGCAAGGTCTTCTCGAAGCCCTGCAAGCTATCTGCAAGAAGTGGTCGCCATGGAAACACATGGAAGCCTTCTCTGATCAAGGGTTGTTAAGCTACTGTCTCGATAACCTTGACTATTGCAATGGAACTGTGGTGGCCAGGACTATACTGATGGATCTGTGCTCTTTATTATATCCGGGTAAGATTTCGTTTACATCAAAATCAAAAGTAATTTATTCAAAGTAGGCCGAGAATTAGCACTTTTCGAACGTCAATATTACAAAAGACAGTCCCTCAAAATGCCCGTCCTTCACCACTTCCTAGTGCTTTCGCTGGGAAGAAGAAGTGGCGCAACAAACTCTCCAGCAGCACAGCTGTCTGTTCTGTTAGAAAATACTTGATTGTATACAATACTAGGTATGCAAAGTAATTGACATTACAAGACACCGAACATTAAATTAAATTATTTGCCATATGTCAGCTAGCCACGCCAATATACCAACAAATATAGTAAAAGCTATGCGTACTCAAGCAAAAAAAAAAATCACCATAAGCATTTAAAAAATATACAGGCTGGCAGGAACATCGCGCAAGTTGTTACCATTCAGTACATGTTCTGAATCCACTGCGTACAATTTTTTTGGCGGTTATTAAGAAATTTTTTCCATACATGTTGACCGCGTAGGTATTGCACATTTCTATGAGACAGCAGATTTTTTTTAAACTGATCGTCTACAAAAAAAATCTACTGTAGAATCATGTGCTGAATTCATGGTTACAGTTTGCGCGACGATGTCCCGGACACATCGTGTATTTATTCGAATAAAATAAAATAAAAATAGGCAGTTTCTAGCCAAGGCTATCTTTTGACGAAAATGTAGTCGCAGGGAAGTCGTTTTCTTGGATTCCATTCAGGATTACGGTATGTTTTGAAAAATTGAGAAATGAGGCCTTTTCTTTTGTATTTTAGTTTTCTTAGAACTGTCAGTAAGAATTTTGTGATTTGTAATCATTTAGATCAAAAACCCATCTCCAAAGTAAAAAGGATTTTTTTTGAAACTCGGCATTTCCTAGAACTTAAAATTCGAAGAAATGTGACTATACCAACCCGCGCTGGGCCCGCGTGCTGGTTCCCGGCCCATTGCCACTCACCGAGAAGAGGCCTGAGTCCCAGCAGTGGGAACATTAGAGGCTGATTATGAAATAGGAATTCTACTTCTAATATAATCTTTAACCCCTTCCAGTCGAAATCCACAACATAATGCGCCACAAAACAACAAACAGAGACATTTTCGAACGCGACACACAAAACACCAAAGCAAGATGGCAACATTTAGAAAGTGAGAGGGTTGCCAACTTAGCAGAAAAGTTTCTACAAGTAACGCTAAAGATGTTGAATGTATTGGTGCATTTAATAGAGGAAGTTAACCCTAATGTGCATTTGAATAAGGGTGGGATTGCGCTGCCTGGGAGTCCGGTAAGGAGGAAAACTACAGGTAAGATTTTTGATTATGTGATTGATGATTTTTATCAAGTTTTATCGATCGAATTATATTCTAAAATATAAGCTCATAGAATATCCGCAGTCAATCCATGTAAAATAATGGTATTCAGCTGCATCCGGTTAGACTGGAAGCCGACCCCAACATAGTTGGGACAAAGCTAGTCAGACGATGGTGATGATAGTATTCAATTAAAAATCGCTTCATAACGTTATTTATTGAATAATACACGGGTAATTAAAATTAAATAATTGCCATCCTCGCTTTCTTAAAGTATTTTTTTTTTTGTCAATTTCATTTCGGCACAGACAGATTGGTTGTGGTAGTTGTAATTTGATCAGGAACCACATTCTGAAACTAGTCAGGTAGCGTACTTTCGTAAGTCCGTCAACGATAATACGGGCCCGTCCGGAAGTAGTTCGATACAACGGAATGAAACCTTCTCCCGATTAATCATTTTCGGACGGGCAAATACACTTGGGGTACAGACAGCTGTCAAATCGTGTTGTTAATTCTTAATTCTGACCCCGAACTAATCTTATGTACGAAGGTGATACGGATTATGAAAAGTCCGTAAATTACGGCCGAAACTACGGGGTTCGTTATAAGAGAGTAGACTCCTAGAAACTGCGGCTGCTATTCATGCATAAGATTCTTTGAAACCTTTACATCTATGTACCAAATTCTCGTGAATGCGCTCATTTGTGACAGTAAACTTTTTACTCTCACTATAAGCACGACAAACAACGATTTTGTATGGAATGCGTACGCATCCGTTCAGCTTTACGGATGCGCACGCATTCCATACAAAATCGTTGTTTTCAATGGACTAAAACTGAACAGAGCTGAATAAGTGTGGTTAGTCCCTTAGTGCTGATTTTACCAAAGTCAGATAACTTTTATCCATGGAATAAAATTGACATCTGACAGTTCTAGTACGAAAAAACTGTCAAAAATTTAAAATTTATTCTCAGTGTACCACTTACTCTATGTATAAAATTTTGGTGGAATACCTTACAAGTATACAAATATTCATTACCTTACATTTCAATGCAAAAAATCTATATTACCAGAGAAATACATATAAGCTATGTTTTGCCTTTTAGACGGAATGTCGCGAAGAGGAAGCAACCCTTCTGAGCTGGACGACAAAGGTTCTCTTCGTAAGAAACCTCCCCCACCAGTTTCCAGTCTTAAAGCTAACTTCGTAGGACATTTCTTTAACGAACCTTTTTATATGAAGTTCTATGAGATTTTGAGAGCTACGTATTCTAATCATAAGGTATGTATTGACAAATATGTGGCGTCAAAGTGAAAACATGTATGTCGGTTTTCGATGAAGATTTATCAAAACCATCTATGGAAACTTAGAAGTTGTCTTACGTTTAAAATGCTCGACATTTCTACAAATACTTAGCAGAAAGAGAGTGAATGTGATTTTATTTATTGAATTTCTAACAATAAAGACTGATTCTAAAGCGAATAAAAAAAAAAAATGCTTTAATTTTTCGCTTTCGAAGGTTGAACTTGTTTTAAAGTCTGCAATATAACACGGTATTCTATAAACGTTTTAATAATCAATTAGTTCGACTAAGTAATGTGAGTTTTATAAATAAACCTTACTTAACATCTTTACAGATAAACCTTGACCCTAAAAGTAGTATCTTCCACACATTCCTATCAACAGTACTAAACTCCTTAGCAATTCAACTAGAACTGGCCACCGAGAAAGAAATTGGCAACGTCACCGAAGAGGTTTTATTCTACCTCAAAGTCATCATGCCTTTATGCCCAGACATAACTGTATATTGCATAACACAACTTTTAAAATGCTTGTTTGGTACCAACATGGTGAATCAATATTCAGATTTTATGAGCATTTTGGATAAAACTGAGGTCAATAATAAATCGAGCTTCCACCAAGATGTTATGATGGTGAATATGTTGACTACGTTAAAGGAAGAATCTAGAAGAAGTAGTGTATGTTCTAATGCTAGTCAGAAGTTGTCTCTGGATAGTAAGAATCCAAGGATGGTGGCTGAAAGGCACTTGCTGATCACAATGGAGAATTTTGCGAAGAATAAGTCTGATAGAAAGTGGAGTACCAACAAGAAGGAGTTGGAGAGGTATATCAGGCTGTTTGAACCGGTTGTTATACAGGCTTTGAAGGTTCGTAGTT
Organism: Apamea anceps; assembly: GCA_951799955.1. Taxonomy (NCBI): domain Eukaryota; kingdom Metazoa; phylum Arthropoda; class Insecta; order Lepidoptera; family Noctuidae; genus Apamea; species Apamea anceps. The sequence goes on along the minus strand of OX637523.1, from coordinate 12,554,989 downwards.
GTTGTTTACTATTTTCGTTTAAATTTACTGTAGTATTCTGTATTGGAGTATTCTTGGTCTTAAATTTGTGGACCGGGTTAAGAATACAACAATCCGTTCCATCACTAAAATAACTGATGTCACTTGGAAAGCTGCCACGCTTAAATGGAATTAGGCTGGACACATTTGGCCGCATGTCAGACGATCTGTGGGCCAAACTTACGACCCAGTGGGCCCCGCTTAATGGCAAACGACATCGCGGCAGGCCCAGACGGAGATGGCGGGATGAGCTGGACTCCTTTAATAAAGATTGGTCCTTGGCAGGTCTGGACAGAGAGAGGTGGAAGAAGAGTAGGAAGGCTTTTGCCCAGCAGTGGGACAGAAAAGGATAAGACATATATTTTTTTAATTTTAAGATCTTTTGATTGAGGCCCGTTGCACGGCTTTGTTTTGATAAACATCGTCCTGTCTCTGTCTTCTTCAAACGATGGACAGAAACAGAACAATGTGGTGATTTATGGTGCAAACGTGCTTTAGAGCTGTACCACAAGTTTAAATAAAAATTATAGCGTCTTAATAAAAAAAATTAGGGTCTCGTAAAGGAAAAAGTTTTGCTGCCAAAGCTGCATGTAAAATTAAAGCAGTTCTTTATATATTTTTTTTATTTTTAGTTAAAAATAACGTTGCTCCACACACGCAGCGCAGCAGTCGATCGCTCAGCCACTGCGTCAACCGTGTCGACGTTTTATAATTAATCGTCCTAAAAAATCCGTACTATAGTTTGACCGAAACTGCTGTACCGCGCCTTAGGAATGCGCGAGCGGCCTGCACTGCACCCCGTGTCGCCGCGCAAGTACTTAAGGCGCGGTACTATAATACTAATTTGTCAAAAATTTCAAATGTGACAGCAAGTGCGGTTAAATTGAGTGCACTTTAATCACATTTTTTTATGTCTAATTTCTGTAACTAATAATTTATTCCCACTTTTACAGAGCTACACAATGCAGAACGACATCCCACTTCAATGCCAGGTCTTAAACCTGCTGAACCAGCTTCTAACGCTACGAGTAAACTACTGCATGCTGGACAGTGACCAGATCTTCATAGGATTTCTAATGAAGCAGCTGGACTTAGTTGAACAGCATGAGATACCGTAAGTTCAAGATAATTTACGCATACTTAGTAAAAGTGTGACTAGCGAATTTTGACTATGTCAAAGAGAATAAAGTTAGTACTTATGAGTAAACTACTGCATGCTGGATAGTAACTTGATCTTCATAGGATTTCTAATGAAGCAGCTCGACTTAGTTGAACAGCATGAGATACCGTGAGTATGAGAAATGACACGTCTCAAAAAAATGTGTTGTGACCTACGAATTGCAACTTTTACTTGGTTGGACCAAAATTGTATTTGAATAGCATTTTCGGTTTACAGAAACCTATGCGTATGTAGCGGTATTAACTACGCCACATGCGAACAACGCGTCATACTGACGTCACGCAAATCCTGCATCTCGCAAGCAGAGTTTACCGCGCAATTAGCATACATACAAACTTCCCGACATCAGACGTTGGGGCAATTGCCCGCCAGACACAACACCCGTCTGGTCGGAGGATCCTCCCTTTTCTATAGAGTATGAGTGAACTTTAACCCTGTTCCTCATACCTCTATACGTACATAGGGTTTATGAACTTTCCATATTGCAAAGCATATACATAGGCACATTAGTGATATGTAAAGACGAGTGTGTAGATATTTTAATACTATCTTATATATCTTATTTAATTGCCCCGTTGGTCTCGATGTCGCAAGCGCGACTGCTGTGCATGGGATACTGGGTTCGGTTCCCAGGTCGGGCAAAGTGTTATTGGGATTTTTTCATTAGGAATTTCTCAGTAACAGCCCGGAGTTTGGAAGTTGGCGGTGTGATACCCCCGTGTCTCGGAAAGCACGTAAAGCCGTTGGTCCTGCGCCTGGTCTCTCCCCGGTCGTGTCGGATTGCCGTCCCATCGGACTATGAGAGTAAAGGAATAGAGAGTGCACCTGTGTTTGCGCACACACTTGTGCACAATAATAACTTCTGCATACCTGGCTAATCTCCGTTAAGATTGGCCATTGTGACTGAAATCGGTCAGGGGGATTATTATTACTATCTTGTTTTCTTCCAGTGATTGCTGCGATTTAGTAAACAGTATACTGATGTTCTTGGTGCAATTGTCCTCCTCTAAACATCACACCAAACAGATCATCGAAATACCAAAGGTAAGATCAGCTGTTTTTAACCGACTTCTAAAAAAAGAGGAGGTTCTCAATTCAGATGTTCGTATTTTTTTTTTTATGTTTGCTCGCGTCTTATACGCGCTTGCCAACCGATTTGAAAATTCTTTTTTTGTTGGAAAGGGTATACTTCCCAAATGGTCCCATAGAAATTTCATCGAAAACGGTTCAGTAGTTTGGTTTTAAACCAAAATTACTGACAAAAATTACAACTTAAAAGTGAAAAATAAAAACTTTTTGAAAAAAAAGAAAACAACTGACTTCCATAAACGACACTACAAAGTGAAAAATAACTTTAATTTCGGAAGTCGGTGGCAAACAACGAAAATGCGAATCCAACAACACCGACTTCCGGAATTAAAGTTATTTTTCACTCTGCAGTGTCGTTTTTGGAAGTCGGTTGTTTTTTTTTAATTTGTTATAGTTATGCTGCAATCATTGCAATTTAAACATTATGTAAATGTTCATAATATTCATTTGATTTGCAACGACATTTTGCTTATTCACAAAGTTTCTATGGTCTAATACATTCATACGTTTGTTACAGCTTATTCAACTATGCGATGGCTTGATGGCATCTGGTGCTCATTTAGAATGTATAGCGGGTTTGGAACCAGTTGCTGTAAAGGTCTTCAGCAATATGGGAGGTAAAAATCATTAAAAACTCTCTAAACAACGACACAAAGTGTTAATACCATCAGTTTGTTGAGCATTTATACTCAGCGCAAAAATTCTTTAAAAAAATATGGTTTTTAAAATTTACTTCCGTACTTATCATGTAAAATACTGGTATTCAGCTGCATCCGGTTAGACTGGAAGCCGACCCAAACATAGTTGGGAAAAGGCTAGCAGATGATGATGATTTTACTTCCGTATAAATTATTTTAAGAACTTTTTTTTTTTGTTATATTACTACCCCACTGCTGGGCAGAGGCCCCAAATCCTTCCAGAAACACTTTTCCTGCGCCACCTTGAACCAGTCCTCAAGATACGCGCCGAGGTCACCTCGCCATCTCTTTCTCTTTGAAAAATAAAGAAGATTTTCAAGGAGCCTTAATCTTTTCTTGCGTATAATTTTGTAATTGGTTTTAGGTACTAGTGTCCTAGGCAGAGCTCAGCAACAAGAAGCGCAAGCGACTAGGGAGGTGCTATTCTACATGTTGCAGAAAACTATGCACCAACATAAGGTAAGACACAGTCCATCCATCGTTTCTTTGGTCTTCCCCTACTCTTATAGCCATCGACATTCATACTTAAAACTTTCCTCACGACATTTTCCTCATTCCTCCATATCCCATGCCTATACCATGACAACCGATTTCCACACAACTTTTCAGCTTTTCTCGCCACGAATTATAAAAAAGAAAATTGACGAAACAATAATTACCTATTTCAATGAGTGAGAGAAAGGAAGAAGGAACTGAATACTAAAATTTTTTGTTTATAAAAAAAAAACATATCACAGTGAAACAGAGATTTAAAGGCTACCGCATAGTACAGTCGCATCGGGCAGTAGCACATCGCATTCCAATATTAAAACTGACTGACTGACTGACCGTATGTTTCTGTAGCTGTACATGTGATTATACTGTTGTCTCTTTCTCCCTCAGGTATTAGAACTAGTATCGTGCGTGCTATCTCTCTCTCAAGAACACCCGGAGAGTTACTACCGTTGGTCAGAGCTAGCCAGCGACACTCTACTCAACTTACTAACACAGAGATCCATAGAGCTACACTGTCATAGAGCGATCGGCTCTCTAGAGCAACTCTTAGATACGGTGTACAAAGATGTGTTACTAGAACAGACTCGAGTTGAGATTTTGTTGAAGATATTGTTTAAGGCGCCCCCGGATCAGGTTAGTTGATTATCTATTTATGTTATTTTATTTAATAAATGCTCTGAGAAATTCATAAAAAAAGAAATCAAATTAGAACTTATATGTCAAAGTCAAAGTATTTATATTTATTAGTGTGATTTTTGGTGATACAGTAGATCTTATAGTTAGGTTATGGTAACTCAAAAAATTACCCTTTAGCATCCACTATTTAAACATTATAAGAATTTAAAATCGATATGACAAACAAATTAACAAAAATTTCGAAATATTTAGAAGTTAGTTGTTTTTGTAATTGGGCTATTAAATGCAAAATGAATTTCTCAATGACTCGTAGTTCCCAGAAGTTAGCACGTTTAAACAAATAAAAAACAAAATCCCTTCAGATTTATTTTATTAGTACTTATAGATTAAAGACATTTTTATATATGCTAATAAAATAATGAAATGTAATACAGTCCCCTAAAAAGCCCGAAGTGTAAATATGATTTTTTTATTTGAAAGGAATGAAAAAAAAAAGATTGTTGGCGTGATTTTGTGATTAATTATATTTATCCACTGCCTTTTTAAATTGATATGATAATTTTCATTTCAGGCGACAACACCCTTGAAACTAAAACTACGCTACCTTTCAATAATAATGGTATTACTCCGAAAGATTCTAGTTCTGATACCAGAAAGCGAAATTCTCCTTACAATCAACTACTTAAAAGCAACGTGCATATCTCCATTATCCATCTTTTTCAACGTCAAAACTGACGTAGATCCGTTAAATGTTCAGAATGTGAATGAAAACTGCGCGAATTTGTCGCCAGACGTCATTCTCGTCCGGTTTCTGTTCAAAACCTTGACGTATGCGATAATGGAGATGGACAATTATTATGAGAGTGTGGACAGTGAGCAGAACAAATTGCTGTATGCTGTCTGTGTTAATATTATCGTGCAGGTGAAGCATATGCTGCATTTGACGGGTAAGTTTCAAATTATATAATACTAGCTGTGTCCCGCGGTTTTATCCGCATAAGTTTCGATCCCCTGGGAATATCAGGATAAAAGTATCCTGTGTTAATCCTGGTTAAAAACTATCTGTGTGCCAAATTTCATCCTAATCCGTTCAGGAGTTTTTGCGTGAAAGAGTAACAAACATCCATCCATCCATCCATCCATACAAACTTTCGCATTTATAATATTAGTAGGATTATTATTTAATTTTTAGCCTAGGTTGTCCCACAGCAGGCCAAAGGCCTTCTTTCCACACCTCTCTGTCTTGAGCTAGTGTAGACCAATCTTGTCTGTAGGCATCAAGCTTGTCCCGCCATCTCCTCGGTTTGCCTCGATGTCGGCGGACATTTTCTGGTGGTAAATGACTCATTCGATATGCGGCAAACGTGTCCGGCCCCGTCCCACTTAAGTTTGGCTGCTTTTTGGGTGACGTTAGCGATTTATGTTTTGGAGCGCAGCACACTTTGGGAGCACAGCAGCAATGATACTAAAAAAAAAGACAATGATTAAAATTTTAGTTATGGAGTTCAAAAGATTAATATTTTAGTAGAAGTTACTTCTATTTATTCAGTTGGTCTGTCACCGATAAAAAACTGTCGTTCGCATTCTCGATTATAAAAGAAAATTACTGTTACAATTATTTTTTGCGGCCTCCTAAGCCCAACGGGCAGGTAAATTAATAAAGCAACAAATGAGCAATCTCAAACACTGTATATTTATATAAGTTGAATTTACACAATAAAAGGTGTACCTTAAAAAAAACTACTTATTAACCTTAAAGTTACAAAATTAAGTAGGAGTCTATTATTCTATTTTGATATTGCCAGCCAGCTAAAATTCCAGTATAAAGAGCTAGGGTCGAGGGGAGTTGGAGATAAACCCAGTACTGTACCGTTTTAAATGTTTAACTTAAATAATATGCATTTCAAAATTTAAGGTAAAACCTTCCAGTTATTTAAACGTTATTCTATTATATTAAATGGGCGCCAGGGACCTTAAGAGTCCCGGATCCCAGAGCCGACGAAGGTGTCCATAACACTTCTTGAGGAACTGTTCATGTCAAACTCGAGATCCTTAAGTTCAAATAAGTTGACCGGTTTCAAAACCGGACTTAGGTAGCCAACGGGTTCACAGAGAATCCGTGGTAAGTAAAGAAAAAAGGGATAATAAAAAAAAACCGTCCCGCCTGCGTTATCGCCAGACGGACTACAACCGACAGCACAGCCGTCTCTGCAAGAGGCTTCGAGCAAACTCGAGGAACGGGTCTCGCGTCCAGGCCCCAGAGCTCCTCTAGATCCTGGCGGCGAGACGAGTCTCTTGAGGTGCCTTTCCTGGGAATGACAATACGGAGACCGAATAATATAAAGGGAAACTAATTTACTTTCCAAGGGGTGACCGAGCTTTCAAATCTAGAATGCTAAAGCATTAGCCGGTAAACATGGCTTCAGATAGGAATAAGGATTACCCACGTGGCGTTCCTCAACTCCACAACAAAGGCTTGTTGCCTAGAACAATACTTTAATACCGAAGTAAACACGGAGGAATATATGGCAAATAGTTAGCGGCGAAACACTTACAATTGATCCAGGGATTAATCCGTAAATGCAGACTCCCGCGGCTGGCTGTATAGTCGTCTGCGTGAACGCAGTTTGGAATCCTGTAATAAATATCCAATAATCACGACAATATCCTTTTAACAACCAGGGAAGAGCCCACAGACCACTTCTTAACACCATTACAACAAAATCCTTACCTTTTAAAACACTAAACAAGATTTGTATTGTCACTCAAGCGTGATTAATGGTCGAAAGACCCCATTTCCCTTCAATAACTCTGTCATCGATCACAAACCGGAACTAGACGGAGCATTCCGAAAATCTCCCCTATTCCGGGTAAAATGGTTATAAGATTAGCACCACACAAAGACACACAATTCTCGAAAATCACCAACCACTGCTTAACGTCACGCTTAAATGCTGAAACAATAATAATCTTCATGATCCAGACCAACAAACAAATTCTGTACCTTTAGTGAAAAGTGGTATAAGTTACAAATCCTTGTTTTGAGAAATTTATATAAAAAGTTTTGCATTTTTAAAACGGCAACAACTTTTTTATTACAGATTTTTTTTTTGACTTTTTGCCTTTAATTAATTTGAAATTGTTATTATTATATCGGGTATGCTTTGATTTGGTTCAAAAATATTTATAATCTGAGATATATAAAAAAAACTAGACTTATCTCATTAGCCACATTTAAGTTCCTATGTGTATAATGTTACAATTTCATTTATATCATTTAACATATTCTAAAATGCACTGGTTTTGAATGTTACAAGTATTTTTGAAACATCTTTTTGATAGCAATAGAGTTGTAAATGATAAAAACACTAGAACTAATTTTGTTTCGTAAACATTGAGATTTCATGGGCACCGTGCCTTTTTAGTGTGCTATGATAAAATCAAACTTATATCAATTTACACACATTAAACACAATAGAAGATGTGGTGTATTTCGATTTACCTTTAATTATATCTAATAAACTTTCGGTGTAAAATAATATAAGTTTAATTTTACTTCTATTGTAGGGGCCTAGTCCTGGCCTAGTACTTATACGGTCGGGGCCTACTTTCATTTACAAAACGGGTGAGTAAAAGTGTAAATATATATATATATATATTTTTTTTTTTTTTGAGGATGGAAAATCATCAAATGGTCATGATCATCTGGGTGGAGCAGGAGGGAGTGTCAGACTCTTACTGACTAAAACCCACCCGTGTTCCTTCCTTAGCCCTTTATGTTCCAGGGCAGCGGTAAACCTTTCGGATGATCCCACTATGCCCTATGGGGCCCCGTCGCTTATGCTGACATCTCTTTGAGGCGCGCGTGGAACACGTACACGCCGTCCGGCACGGGCCTAGTCCTGATCGGACGGAGAGCTACCCATTACTCTCCTCCCACAGGCCCGCGCCTACGGTGGCCGGGAGTCGTCACGCGGCTCCCGACGCCCGGAGCGTCTCCCGCGGCGGCTGAGGCGTGAGGTGCGCAAGGTGCGTTCCCTCGCCCACCCCGCCACCTCCTTCGCTAGCATGACTGCTTCGCAGAAGGAGGTGACTGCCTCCCACTCCCTCTCGCCCCGGACCATGGCTTGAACCAGGGCCGGACGCGAGAGGTCGCCGCCGCTGCCGATCGCCTCTACGAGGACACGGCGGTGCTCTGCCCAAGTAGGACAGACCTCCACCGTATGCTCCACCGTGTCCTCTGGGCGACCCTGACAGTGGTGACACCCGGGCGTCTCCTCCCGCCTGATGATGTGCAGGAACCTCCCGAAACATCCGTGTCCGGAGAGGACCTGCGTCAGGCGGTAGGTGAGAACGCCGTGACGTCTCTCTAGCCACTCCTCAAAGAGGGGTCTTACCGCCGCTATCGTGGCGTGCCCTGCGCTGGGTTGCGATAGTCGCTCCTTCCATGCCGCCATGAGATCGCGCCGGAAGTTCGTCCGCTCCGCCGCGGTTTGCCGCGGATGCGGAGTTTCCCCCCGGCGTAGTGCCTCCGCGCGCCAATCATACAGGCGCGCGAGGACTATCGCCTCCAGATCCCATGGCGGCAGTCCGGCAAGGAGGCTTGCTGCCTCGCCCGAGATCGTGCGGTAGCCCCGGATCAGCCTTACGGCTACTACCTTTTGGGGCACGTTCAGATAGTGTGCGGCTCGCAGCCGCAGTGAACGCGCCCATACCGGGGCCCCATATAGGGCCATGGACCGCACGACCCCCACGTAAAGCCTCCGGTAGGAGGCGTTTGGCCCCCTCAGGTTGGTCAAGAGCCGCTTTAGGGCGGCCCCGGCCCGTTCCAGTTTGGGGGCCAAACGTCGGAATTGCTCGACGAAGTTCCATCGGCTGTCGAGGACGAGACCCAGGTACCTCATCGTGGTCTCGACGCCGATGTGAACCCCTCCTACCACTAGTTGGGATCCCGGAGGTGGCCCGTACCGAGGCCCATGAAAAGACATGGCCTCGGACTTGTGCAATGCCACCTCGAGACCCAACCGCCGGATCCTTTCCACGACTATCGCAACCCCGCGTGTCATCGCGTCGGCCGCCACCTGATGCGACCTCCCCTGCGCCAGGACCAGCGTGTCGTCAGCGTAGCAAACTACGCTGGAACACGAAACTGCATAGATCAGTTTACACAGTAATCACTATCGATCGGTTTTTAAAAATCCTATACTACAGCGATATAAATAAATTAATATTATTAAGAACTAAATGCGTTACTAAAAATATTTCACGTGTTGTTTGATAGAGGTTTAGTTGTAACACTTAACACGTTGGTGATATTTCATGCTGCACAAACTTATGAGATATAATTTGAGTTATATTATCATTCACAATTGATAATTATAGGGTATTTTTTGTGTCACTTAATATAAATTGTGTTGTATTAACAAGCACAAAGCTCATGTAGTTAATATTAAATGTGTCAAGTGTTATAAATCGAGATAGCCTTACTTACACGTACTTGTCTATTTTCAAGCTTTAGTTCAATTTAATATTAATGAAGACATATCAGTATACACAAAAAGTATCATCAAAATTAACCAAGAATGCAACTTGTATTATTCAACACGAAACTTATTTCCCGTTCTATAATAGATAGAGTTAAACTGATTAGATAGAAAAATCAAATAAAATTCAAGCTTCAAGATTGTATAAAGAACTCAAAACTGCTACAAGTGGAGATATATCACTTTTCACTAAAGGTACAGAATTATTAGTGACTTCCAACATCGAAACTTGTCCTGATTGGAATAATTCTCCCCGAATATTCATTCGGCAAATTTAGAATTTGCAACCTTGCCACACTGTACCAAAGACCATCATTTGACAACGATGTTTCTAGAAAAAAGTCTATATAGAAAAAATAATAACACTTCCGGATTAGGTTATTCAGTTTATTGTGATTTTTTTTACTGAAAGCTGAAAATCATTAGGGATTGCTCCATACGATATTATTTCGATGGTTAGCGATCAATTTATTAAAATATCGATTAAACTACAACTGTGAATCGGCGACCACTAGATGTCGCCTATAGCTATAGTCTGTGCCTTTAACTGTCAGAACTGACGTTCGACTGAATGACATTAGAAATTAGGATTGTAAACATTGCATTACAATATTTGATCTAATTTATTGTGCAAACTTGTTAAATATGTTTATAAAAGTGATTGATTATGAGAAAGTGAAAACTAAATATTCCCGTGACGAAATACAGTTAAAGGAATGAAACCTTCAATCAAATGCAGGCCAAAGTCAATTTATGTTTACAGGTAAATAATGCTACTTTACGTATTAGTAACGAAGCCGTGTTATATCAACCCTTGGTGGGTTCAAAAAAAACAACGTAACATTACGTAGAGAAAGAAAGAAAATACATTTATTTGGCACAAACTAAAAGACACACAATACACCAGATACATACATCAGACAAAACAGACAATAAAAAAAAATAAGAGATTAAATAAAAAGTGTGAAGTCCGTAAGATCTGACTATAATATATTTGAATAATATTGATATCGAAACCGCGTACCGGAAGACGTAGCGTTGGAAGGCCTCCTACAAGTTGAACCGACGACCTTGTCAAAGACGCAGGAAACCGTTGGATGCGTGAAGCACAGAACCGGTTGAAGTAGAGGTGCTTGGGGGAGGCCTATGTCCAGCAGTGGACGTCTTTCGGCAGATTTTGTAGGCAAATATTCGTTCCGTGCGAGAATCGAAGCCGCGACACGCAGCGCAGCAGTCAATCGCTTAACCACTGCGCCAACCGTGCCGTCAAATGATGATGATATAGAAAAATAGTGTCTCTCTTAAACTTTTACACTAGAGAACTTGTTGCTATTTCTGTGAGGTTATTCATTCCTGTTTTAATGCTAACCAAATTTTTTTAAAGCCTTGATTGCCTACCTATTTCTATTTTCAGACGGCTGCCTCTTCCCTTTATCAGCTAAAACAGCACAAACTCTTCTACACAACGAACAGAGCGGCCTTAACACCGGGCTGTACAGTCCTGAAGAGAACATTCCTCTAGATGTACTCAATCTAATATGTTTGAAGTCAGCGCATCGGATACCGTTGCTGACCGTACATTGGTCGCATTTACTTATCAGGTATGTACTTGTAATTAAGAACGTTCACAGTCTGATCTCAGTCTGTCAAAAATACCTCTAATTTCCGTACATTTTTGACAAGTTTTTGACATTTGTTTGTCGCCGAGATGAAACTGCGAATAGATTTTGAACGTTTTAAATTACGAGAATTTAAAATTACTTTTATTATGATTGTATACAGGGTGGCAGGGACATTGATGCGCAATATTTTACCACAAATTCAGCACACGATTCTAAAAGTCGAAATTTTTCGTTGGTTGTAAAAAAAAAAAAACTGCTATTTTATAGAAAATTGCAATAAGTACCTACGCGGTCAAAATGTACTGAACAGCTATTTTTTTTTAAATAACCGACGAAAAATTCCCTTGCAGGAGAGTTCTGAATCATGTACTGAATCCATGGTCCATGGTCCATGGTCATCCTGTATGGTGGCATAGCGTGCATATACGCTTCCGGATACACTCGGCTATTTTCGGCAAGCTTCGCCGCGAAGGTCTGATTTCACCGACCAAACGATATCTATGTCCTGAATGCTGATAATGTGATCACTTATCAAGATAAATCACCCGTGTTCACACGAGCTAGAATAGTTTATTTCATGATGATGATATTAGTCAGCTAGCAAGTTTGGTAAAGGGACTGAATGTCCGGGTGCACAAGACGTGTATCCTTCTCGTCTCCTGTCTTCCAATGAACCCCGCTCACTACATTGTTTTTCAGAAATAGTACAGACGCCAGCACATCAAGCTACTACAATCTGTCAGATTTCTTTAATAGATTTTCAACTTTATCGCCAAAGTATTAAGGGTGAAGGTTTATTGGGAAAATTTGACAGTTTCGGGTAGCTTGACCTGCTGGCGTCTGTACTTTTATTCTACAGTAAAAACATGTGATGACCGCTAAGCAAAACTAAAATATATATTCCTTTTTCATTTATTTATTAAATTGTTTCAGACTAAACTTCCTGTCCCATAAATACTGGCAGAAGCTCATCGGGTTCGCTCGCAATCTTCCTTTGAGCGCTGATTGCGGTGATACTCAGCTGTTACGAGTTGACATACTGCAGATTGCGTGCGTCATGGCTTACTGCGAGTACTTTGTGAGTTTGTATTGACTTTTTACTGCCAGTGTGTCAGAATAAGGCTTTAAGTTTAGTATTATGTGTATACTGTAGTAGTATTTTATAGGTATTGCACGAAAAAATACATTTATTACGAATCCTAGTTCAATTTAATTTGAATTCATAAACTTTGGTTTTTTGCCAATGTGTAGTTATTTAAGTTAAAAAATCACTTAAGATAGGATTTGACAGCGTTACTTCATTAGGCTATCAGAAACAGGATATTAGTATTAATACTAGTCGAGATATTGAGATAATGACAAACTGAACTTCAACACTTCTGATTTATTGTTTATTTAATTACTAGCTGCGCCCCGCGGCTTCATCCGTATAAGTTTCAACCCCGTGGGAATATCGGGATAAAATGTATTCTTTGTGGTAATCCTGGTTATAAACTATCTGTGTGCATCCAAATCTCTTAAGTCGTTTTTTTGTTAAAGAGTAACAAACATCCACCCATACATACAAACTTTCGCGTTGATAATATTATAGTAGGATTGTAAAAACGTTACATTGCCAGTTAAATTAATCAGGTATCAATTAGGCTTCTTCCTAATATTGGCTAAAATCATAACCCCTAACAACCCTCTCGTTTCAGGTAGAAAACGGTCTAACAGAAGCGGTCCACCTAACCTGGTTACTAGTCAACCGAGTACATATACTCGTCAGTCAGTATCGAGAAGAGATCGTGCAGACTCTTATAGCGAAAGTGCAGCAGATGGCGGGAGCTTCGGGTTTACTGCTGCAAGCTATTGCTGCTAGGTGTCAAAGCTGTTTGAAGGTAAAACACTAAGCCGCTTTACAAGCTTTATAATGCTACTTGTCTTGTGGCTAAGTAATAACAGGTTAAGCTACGCTTGCCGCGGTTGATCTGTGGATGGGTGACCATCTTTCCATACCCTCCGTGCCTCGGAAAGCACGTTAAGCCGTTGGTCCCGGTTGTCATTCGTGGATCTTTGACAGCCGTTACTGGTCGTCAGTAGCCCGAGTCAGTAGCCGAAGTCTGACAACCAGTCTTACCAAGGGGTATCGTATTACCCAGTAACTGGGTTGTGGAGGTCAGATAGGCAGTTGCTCCATGTAAAATACTGGTATTCAGTTGCATCCGGTTAGACTGTGAACCGACCCCAACATAGTTGGTAAAAGGCAAGGCAGATGATGTCTCTGTCATTTTCATGATAAAAGACTTTGATATGATAGGCACCACTTTCATGATTTTTTCTTTATATTCGATGAATAAGGTAAACAGATAACAGTTGACAACTATCTCCTGTTTGGCCCTTCTAAGACGCAGTGTTTTATAGAAATAAGTGAATGTGAAAAAAAAAACAAAATATTTTAAAACACGTTACAAAAGATTGGATAAGTACACTGAATTATAACCATTACAGGTGTGCTAATCAATTGGCTTTGGTTTATTTTAATTATTTCGCATTTCTTGGTGAATAAGCGTCGCATTTAAATGCCTACCATACTTGTTGGGTACAGAAGTTCCCATCCCTCTGTAAAATATAACATCACTGTTCTGTAAAATTTTGTATAATTTTTTTGTATATTTAATCATTCATTTTATTGTCTTTCAGGACGAATTCGCACTGAATACATACAAGATTCTATCATTATGTCACGAGAGCCAGTCGGGACCACTTGTGTTTCTAATTTGTAGGATCATCGGGAAATTAGAACCGGCAATCGCTGGCAGGTATGTTATTATACGAGAATTTCTCTAAAGTATACAACATCCTTAGCTTCTCCACCTTAAGGTTGAAAGTCTCTTGCACGTCATCAAACGGCAAGCTCTATTTTTGCTTTCAAGACCAATGTGACAGTTAGATAGTTTCAACCTTAGTGAAGTTTTAATTTATTGGGTATTCTTGTCAAAAGTGGTAAAGTAATTATGAAGTTCATTCACTAACACACCATATTTGTAAATAATAGAAGGTATGGTTGACATGAAAACTTACATCTGGCATTAATTGATTAGTGGTTTAACTATTTGCAGGTTTGCCAAATTAGCAATAGACAGGTGTAAGATATTGAAAGAGTTGCCAGTGGACAAAATTAACGTGCAGCTGTCAAAGGAAGACGTCCAAGTGGCTTTGGAGTTACTGCAAAGGGATAAAGTTCATACACGGTAAGTGTTTCAACATTGAATCGGTAAAAGAGACAGATTATAAAAGGAATTCTGTATTTTCCTTATTGAGATTAAGACTCCTCACGCTCACTTTTTAAAATAGTGTTACGAGCTTCGGCAATAAAAACTGCTGATGCAAATTACCAAAAGTTACACTTTAATTAAATAACAACTCAAACACACTAATTTATTAAACACAATCGCTCTTAAGTCGCACTTGAAGATCGCTTTCGATGTATTCGCTTGTATCGCTGATCCAAGACTGATTGGTCGCGGCTAGTCCCGGCCTTATATAGTGCCGCAGATAATTCCAGAACCTTCTATTGTAGAAACATCTAGAATGTTCGAGTAAATACCGGCCCCGACTGACCAGATGTCGATGAAGGGCGGGCGTTTTTGGGGGACTGTCTTTTGTAATTTTGACTATCGAAAAGTGCTTATTCTCAGCCTAATTTGAATAAATGACTTGATTTTGATTTTTTTTATTTCGATAGTTCTAGTAAGTTCTAGCATTGAAATTTCTACTCGATAATAGATGACGCTAGTGACTCTATTAGTTCCGCTATTCGATAATAAATGGCGGTAGTGACTCTTAGTTCTGCTACTCGAAACTAGATGGCGCTTGTGGTAACTAATGTCACCATGTATCAGGCATTAATTGTGGCGCGCAACAATAGAATGCATTTGAGTTAATGACTAATTAATGCAAGTGTTTATATGTCACAGAAACAGGTAGTTGCATAACACACTTACAGATTTACGTCAGGCGCTAACTAGTTTGACAGGACTAAACTAATATTTATCTTCTGTCCTTTTCTAAATTAAATAGAAAGAAAAAGATGAGTAGCAATGGCTTGCATATTGACAGCACAACATTCATTGCGTTATTTTTATTTACGGTGTGGAGCAGAGAGAGCAGAGCAAATTTTTCGAACACATGTAGCAATAGATTAGCAGGATCCTTTAAAATTATTCGGATTCTGTTTGAAAGTGTGTTTCGCAATTTGAAAAACGAATAGCATCGGTAAATGAAATCGTATTTTATTTTTTGCCAGGTACTCAGCTTTAGTAGTGGAATTAAACGCCCTAGCGTCAAGCGTGTTTGATCTGTCGCCATTCGACTTATCACAGGACAGAGCCATCAACCCACAGCACATTGTGACTACGAATATCGATGAAAAATGGTTATTGAATCAAGTTAAAAGCAGGTAAGGTGTTTTTTTTTTTTTTTTTGACTTGAATGAGCATGGCAGTTAAGAATATGTCATGCTCACTTAAATGTCTCACTGGTGGTGGCGCGTGTGTTGGATCATTCGATTCCCTACGAAATGTTTGAGCTGGATGGTGCTGATCCACGCGTCATGTTCGTGAACGGGCGCCTTCGGTTGAGACTGGTCATCTCTTAACTGCCAGGGCTTATTTTGAATTTTATATTTTAAATTGTTTATTTTTTTACATTGTTCTCACATATAGAAGCAATAAGAATAATGTACCCAGGATTTTGTAATAATATCTTGATTTAAAAGAGTGTCCGTGGAGTTTCTTGCCCGTTCTTCTCCACGGAGATCTACGTTTTGGAATGGGCAACTAGCTTCAACTTTCTGACTAACTGACCGACAATTTAATTTTGACAATTCAAAAGTGCCTGAAATGGTTTAATTGAAATAAATGATTTGAGTTTGAGTTTAACTATATATTATTTCATAGCATAATAAATAACACATACCCTGCCCCAAGAATTGGGCTACAAAATGCAAAAAGAATTTTTCAAATTCGACTGATCGTACAGACGCGAGCACATCAAGCTACTACAGTCTGTCAAATTTGTTTAATCGATTTTCAACTTTATCACTAAAGCATTAAGGTTCAAGGTTGATTGGGAAAATTTGACTGTTTCGTGTAGATTGACCTGCTGGCGTCTGTACCTGAGGTAAAAACGTTCAAACAAACAAACTCTTCAGCTTTATTATTAGTGTATAGATTGAGGAGTAATATTATCCATGTATATTCCGTTTTGTCGTCTAATTTTTCAGCGTTTTCACACGCAGAAGCAAAGCTTTAATCTCTTAAAGCGAAGAGTGCATAGCCTCCAAGTATACTAAGGTCTATTCATACATATGTTTCCAATTGTTTTTATTTCAAGTTAAACAAATAACAACTTTATTTTAGTGGTAATTAAGTTGATTTCAGAGTGACTAACACTATTTAAAAAGTTATAAAAATGTTTGAAGTTGTAGTGTAAGTGTGAACTTTATTGTGTGGGCATTAAAGTTGTTTTTCCAAAAACTCATATTTGTTTACATGTTTGGCAAATAAATCGCGAACGGTCTTTACATTCACATGTAATCTCTTAATCTGTTACTCGATTCATTAACATACCAATTTTAATTATGTGTTTTCTTTACAGATGCTGCCAAGCCGACTGCACAACACCAAAATCATTGAAACAAAACGAACTCGCACTGTTCCTATCAAACCTAACCAAAGAAGACCTAACTACCATAATGGCTTGTCCAGAATTTGACCGAAAAATACTAAACCCAGCCTTCGGAATAGCCTGCGATAATTACTTAAGAGAGTTCTTGAATATTCTCTCAGTACACGAAATAAAAGAGTATGAGAAAGAGAGCGCAAGAGAACAGAGGGAGATGAAAATTAGAGAGGAGATGACGTCTTCCATTGATAGTAACAAAATCAACGTGGTCAACACTCTTCATGTTTTTAAGAAGAGTGACAATAAGGAATCGAAATCTCAATTTTTCATACCTATCACTGATAATGAGAATTTGAAAGAGAATTTCGGTAATCTACAAATATCTGATGAGGATCTAGAAATTGATCCTCCAGAGTTGCCAGCTTTGTATACAATCGGTATTGCTACATTAGAAAAATCATTATCGGACATTATAAGACTGTTTCCTAAACAAATTCGGCCTTTGAGTCAGTCTGAAAATTTCAGTCTAAACGTCGAACAAACTATAGATAGATACACAAGGCGTTGCCATCAAGTTTTCCAAGATAAATTATTTTACCAAGAGTTCAACATACTACAGACAATTATGACAGGATTTTTGGCATCTCTAGACAGAATAATCTCATTTGTTGATGAAGCCGACTGTGATTTACTCGATAAATGTATCGAAAATATCCTACCTACATCACTAGCGAAAAACATGGCAATATTTGCTGTTATTTCCTTACAATATTTATCTTTTCTAATCAAAAATAAGAAGCTAGTCGAAACGCCTGTTCACGCTGACGTGTCTTTCCGAGTGACGGCGTCAGTGACTGACAATATTGTTGTTGACAACGTTGTCAGTGTGACGATTGACAATGTGGCTAAAGCACTGAGTTTCAGAGAGATTTGGGCTGAATTGAATACTGATTCTAATGTGAATAGGACGCAATCTGCTGTCAGCTGTTTGTATGCGGTTGTCAAGTATTTGGTCAAGGTAAGATCTTCCATTTTTAACCGACGAAAAAACACGGAGGAGGGTCTCAAGTCGACGCGTATATTTATTTGTTTTTTTTTTATGTATGACCACGCATAACTGGGTATACCCCAAAGTTAGTCCCATATAAATTTGGAAAAAAATTCCAACCGTATGGGTGGGTAAATAGGGGTGATTTATTGTTCACTCACAGATTTGAATGCTGAGTTGTGTATTATTATTACTCTACTCAGTGCCACATATGTCTGCCCTTTGGCAAACAATTAGTAAATTATAGCCGCAAAAAATTATAAAATAAAAACTTTTTAACAAAAAAATTAAACCGCCGAAAAAACTGAAAAGCAAAAAATAATAAACCTTTTTTATTTAACCTTAATAAATAAGTTCTTAAGCTAATGTAAGTATACCTAAATAATTTTGAGGTATCACATAAGGGTCCACTAAACACCACAAACACTAAATACTATAATTTTATTTTCTTTTTTTATCAGCACTAAACGCATTTGAAATATCATTCTATTTCTGTTGTTTAACGTTGTCAGAAAAGGAGTGATTTTTTTTAAAAAGGTGGCGATATTTTGTTTTGTGGTGTAATGTATCTATCTGCCCTAATTCGGAGACATTCAGTTTAATCATTCTGAGAAAAAAGAAATTCTATATTAAAAAAATAATAATAATAAACTAGCTGTTGCCCGCGACTTCGTCTGCGATCCAAGATGAAAAGTAACCTATGTCCTTACCCAGCTCATGGTCTATCTGTGTGCCAAATTTCATTAAAATCCGTTCAGCAGTTTTAGCGTGAAAGCGTAACAAACAAACTTACTTTCGCATTTAAAATATTAGTTAGGATGCAGCTTTTCGAAAACTATTTACTTTCTTAATTTTTTGCCTGGCCTTTAGAGGCAAACGTCAAGTTATAAGTTATCTTTTATACTAGTTTTTAGTGCACATGAAACAATAGCTATCCGAGTTAAGCATTATACATAGTCAGACAACCATCTATTTGCAGCAAGATATTTGCACCAATCTAAAATGTAACTAATTCTTCTTTGTAGCAGTTTTGACATCTCCGTTAAACATTGATCTTTTTTCAGGACACACGACCCCTGACCCCTAAGAACTACATGCAGCCACAAGACTCGGGTCCTAAGCCCGACATAATAATTACTGGAGACAAGTTAATTACACTGCTGGAGTACTGGGAGAACAACTTCTATTCCAAGAGTACAGGGGAATTCTTGGAGAAGTGTTACAGAGAACCTATTGAGAGTCTGCTTGTTTCGTTGGCTAGGTGAGTAGAATTCAGTCTTTGTTTTCATTTTATTGATGCCGCCATACAGGGTGGCAGGGACATCGACGCGTAAACTGTAACCATGAATTCAGCAGATGACTTTAGACCCCATAGCGTCGAAATTTTTCGTCGGTTATTAAAAAAAAATATATATTGCTGTTCCATACGTTTTGACCGCGTAGGCACTGGACATCGACGCGTAAACTGTAACCATGAATTCAGCACATGAGTTTAGACCCCACCGCGTCGAAATTTTTCGTCGGTTATTAAAAAAAAAAAATTGCTGTTCCATACGTTTTGACCGCGTAGGCATTAGCACTTTTCTATGAAACAGAAGATTTTTTTTTTTTTATTACAGACGAAATATTTCTACGCTATGGGCTATGTGCGTCGATGTCCCTGCCACCCTTTATAGAGGTCACTATACATATGACGGCGCCGCTTTCTTAGATAACACAACCTTTAGACAGTGAACACACATGAACAAGCGTTTTACATGGAAACTTTTTAAATTTTAGATTGGACATAGTAAGTCACATAGCGCTAATACCTCCGATAGCGTGGTCGTCAGTAGACGTCGTAACAAAGAAGGATGAGATACAAAAGATAGACCTGCCCCTACAGGCTTTACAAGATATGGATGTTTTGGAAGCCTTTTTGTTTAGGTGAGTTATCACCCACATTTCCAGAAATGGAAAGACCATTTAAACCTTCATCACCAGGTTCAGAAATCCTGTTTTATTTAGCCTCTTGTCAAAGTAATCTAATTTCAACTTTTATGTCTTGTGAAGCTATCGCTACTTTTATCTTTGACTGAATAGAGACTTGATCAGGCTGTCAAAATTGGGTGATCATGTCCAAAATTTTTGTTAGAAAGCATATTTCAAAATATTTCAGCTATGAAAATACCAGAAGGCCAATTCTCGTTATTTAAGACGTTCAAAATCTAATCGCAGTCTCATCTCGGCGACAAATAAATGTCAAAAACTTGTCAAAATGTAGGGGAATTAGAGGTATTTTTGACAGATTGAGACTGAGATCAGACTGTGAACGTTCTTAAAATTACGAGAATGGCCCCTCTGATCTATATATCTAATAATGAAAGAAAATGATCTTCCTGACAGAAATAGTGTAGTTTCATCAATGTTATGTATTATATATTTCATTAGTGTAAATCACAAGCACGCGTCGTTTATCTTTTAAGTCATTAAAAAAAGGTTCAAATTGCAATGATTGACGCGAGCTCGTGAAATGCCTAAACTAAATCAACCACAATGTTACTGATTTCGCCTTAGTCTTAAACTTATATAATTTTTGTTATAAATAAACCTAAAATATTTTTCATCCAGGATAAACCTAATAGGTTGGTCATCAAAGAAACAGTTCGAAGAGATGTGGGTGGGTTTACTTGGCGCGTTGCAAGGGAACGGCACACACTGGGCGGTGCGCGGGATCACTCAGCTGCTGCTCAGCGCCGCGCCCACAGCGCGCCAGCGCCGCGGGGACTTGATACATGTGCCCAGACATAGGCTCAGCTGTAATGAAGGGTGAGATTGTGTATACACACTGTTTTTTTAGTGTCGACATTTAGGCCCTCATGCACCACAAATCACTAAATGTATTCAACGCTAAACGAGTTTAAAATCATCATCAACTTATAGCGTTTTCCCAACTATGCGATCGGCTTCCAGTCTAACCGGATGCAGCAGAATACCAGTATTTTACATGAAAAGACTGTCTGTGTTGGAAGGCCTCCCACAAGGTGGACCGATGACCTTGTGAAGGCCGCAGGAACCCATTGGATGCGAGAAGTACAAAACCGCACCCTAATTGCGTAACACACAATTAATCGGAATCAGAATCATTTTGAAGCAAATTGTTAATCCATTGCTTCATAAGTTCGAATAATTTGTCTGCTCAACACGTAAATAACGCAATGAATGTTGTCTAAATGTCAAAATGAAACCGATTCCGATTGATCGTGTGTTATGCAATTAGGGTGCCGGTCGAAGTGGAGGTGCTTGAGGGATGCCTATGTCCAGCAGTGGACGTCTTTCGGCTCTGCCAAAATGATGATTGCCTATCTAACCTCCACAATCCAGTTACTGGGTAATACGATACTCCTTGGTAAGACTGGTTGTCAGACTTTCGTGTTTCTGACGACCCGTAACAACTTACAAAAACATGACTATTAATAATATTACTATTTCTGTAATTTTATACATCGTTTGAAGATGACAGACAGAATAATTGAAATAACTTTAGCGTTAAATCATTAAGTGATTTATGGTGAAAATAACACGCAAGCTGTGCTGAGACAGTCGGAAATACTACGATACGACAATCTGTTTATATTTTCAAAAGCCTTTTCAAACACGGAGAATATAAAGATAGATATTTTACTAAATAGCAGATTCATTACGACTCCACATAACTCCATAATACGCTTCATGCGAAAAGAAAAGTTTGCACGCTTTCGAAGTCCTTGAACACTTTCAAGGACTTTGAAAGCGTGCAAACATCCAATTTTGTTCATCTCCTGCTAATGTGCACTTTGTTTCATAATTTAATCTTGCTTCCTCAGAATGCAACGACTACGCAACATTCTAGTCGGCACTTCGTCATACAAGTTATTTGAATGTGTCAACTTAGAACGAATACCTCTCATGAACGACGGTTTCGACGGGTATCATTACGCGCAGTTCAATACTGAGTACTTGAAATTGGCTTCAGGTGAGATTAACCACATAAAAACCTTTGGAAAATGGTTTTTTTTTATCTACAAAAACACTCGAATTGAGAACCCCCTTCTTTTTTTAACTAAGTTTAAAATAGTATTGTGTATTTCCTAAACATTGACTCAATATCGTGTATATTGTAAGGCAAGAGTGTGCGTCATGTGACTTTTATGAACATTGACGTAAGGTTTATATAAACCTTACAACTTATTACAATAGTTAACGTGTGCTGTGAAATGCAGCTATAAATGCAACTATAAAGGTGCTCCCACACTTCAGTTATATGACGTCAGAGAATGTTGCATGACATTTGTTGTCTTACTTTTTTTAACAAATTGTAACAAAAGTTATAAGTTTTTAGTGACGTTATACAACTTCACGAAACAAAATGTTCTCTGTTCTCACGGTTTCAGAGCTCGACGCATCCACTAAGAGCGCCTTTTCTTATGTTTTTTCAAACAAAAAATAAAAGCCAAACCAATAAGCACTTCCTCCATTTAGAGCCACTACCAGCTTCCTCGAAAGGCAGACTCAAACTGATGGTTACAGAATGTTATACAACGAGTTGAACCAGTAATGTTGTAGCAAAATGTTACACACTGTTACAAAACTTTATCGTGCTACACGATGTTTTATAATGTTATATAACTGCTGTGGGTGAAGCACCTTTACTTGCAACTTATTCAGAATACAAAAGTAGCTTTCGCCCATGTCAAAACCCTCTGCTTTTCTCTATATAACCGGGGAATTTTGACGAAATATTATTTTAACTTTAGAGTAATACTTTGTACGTACTTTGTAAGTACTGCTCTGAAAACGGTGAAGGAAAACATCGTGACGAAACTGGCATGTCCTAGAACCAAAAATTCGAAGACATGTGACATCTACCAACCCGCAATGGGCCCGCGTGGTAGATTATGGCCTACACCCTCTCACAGAGAAGAGGCCTGTGTCCCAGCAGTGGGGACATTATAGGCTGATTATGCAATACTTTGTTTCTTCATACAGATATAACTGACGACGCGAGCTACAAAGTGAAGAGAGAAGTAAAACGGGTACGGAGAAACAAAGAGATCGATATCAACAGCTGTTTACAAATACTGATGGATGTCACCTCACAGATGTTGGAACCTAAGGTATGGGTACTTTACTATTCAAGTCAAGGTTTAGAAAAGTGGAGTTCAATTAGAGATGACACGGATTTTTAAAATGCATTAATTATGATTAAAAAAGCAAAAAATTAACTTAAAAAAAAAACGTTTGTTTTATTTTTTAAATCAGTGTGTTTTAATATTTTCATACTTACAATTAGTTAAGAAAATGCCAAATAAGGACTTCTTTTTACAAAACTTGAGTCTTAAACTAAGCATATGAAAAAAAAAGCCTCGTTCGTCCACACTGAACGAATGTACTTTTTTTCCCGATCGTCAACTGTGTTGACGACAAGGTGTTACTGATCGGCAATATTCGCTATTTGTTAGTATAGTAAGTCGCAATTAGCTTTATTCTCGGATATGAACGTAAAATTTTAAATTGTTATAGGCACCAACTGGTTTAGCGGCTCGAGTAGCGCTCCTCTCCTGCATGTCTCAAACAAGCGCAGTATTCACTCAACCGGCTCACTGGTGCTGGGCAGCCGGCCAGCTCATCTCCCTGAGCAGTGCCGCGCACGCCACGCTGACGCAGTACAGCGCGGCCGGGCGAGCGCTACTACTCGCTCTGTCCCACTGTATGTGTGTGTTGGACGGGTTCGAAGGGCTACAGGTCAGTTTTCAACATTGTCACCGCTACAGTTTGCACCCTCCGTTTCATATGACGTTCGACGACTCTGCCATTAAAAAATAAAATTTAATGTCTATTCCAAAAGTATCTTGAAAGTGTAAACGAACCCTGTTAAAAAAATATGAAAAATCATAGACGAAAATTGAGGTTATAAAATTAACCTAGAGTTGTCTAATGAAAAAGGTATGTAAGGTGATACAAAATAAGAATTTCGGATTTAATTGTTATTTGCAATAAACAAGTGAAAGCGTTCTCTTTTTTATTATTATTTTTTTTTATATAATGAAACGTTGCCCCACACTAGGAATTTCTCCTGTGTCGTGGGTGCGTTTACAAACATTTAAACTCACATACACAAACAGCCAGACCCGGAACAACTACACAAATATTTGTCACGTGCGGGAATCGAACCCGCGACATGCAGCGCAGCAGTCAATCACTTAACCACTGCGCCAAACGTGCCGTCAAATTGGCGCATAAGGTTAATTTTCTGATCCATTTCTTTACATTTTCATCAGATACTTGGAAATAAAATCAAGCTATTATTATTATTATTATATTTAATACAGAAAATCGAAATAGCTTCATAAAACAACCTTTATCTAACGAACTTCTTTTCTCACCAGGAATTATCAACAGTCCACCAAAAACTCCTGAAGTCTCTCTCCTCAAGCTACGCACCGTTACGTCAAGCGGCACTGCAGGGATGTCTCCTACAGTTGACAGGGAAGGCATATCTCTTGGCCAATGTGCACGGTCAGCCCAACCCTTATCATGAGCTGGTGTCGCAGTTGAATGTCGCTGTAAAGCAGTATCTTGCTCCTAATACCAAGTAAGTATGAGAAGCTTTAAGTATATCATTACATTTTTATATAATCATCAGACAGAATAGGGAATAGGACAGAATAGGCTATTTTACTAAAAAAATTCTAATTAGTCCGTCAGTTAGATTATCAAAAAATATTGAACTCGTATTTTTTTGTCAATTATATAAAAAATGATGAAGAAATCGTCCGTTAAAGTTCCGCGCTACGTCGCTTGCTTGCGACACTTTTGCAAGCAAGTGACATCACGACCCCCCACCCCCAAATTTTGACGCGCTTTATCTTTGTTGTTTTTGTTGCAGCTTAGGCAGAATTTTCGCCTTTATTAATTAATACATTTTGATTCGAATTAAATCTAAAATAATAATACATATGTACAAGTGAAAAAGAGAATCATAGGGCATCAAAAAATTCGTCCGCATCGCTGTCAACAGGAACAGTGCCCAAAAGGCTGGCAGCATTGCCACGTTGTATGGCGATGCTAATTCTTTGGCCAAGAAACAGGCCAGCCCTCTGGTCACGTGAAGAGTCGACTAACCGCTTGGCGATATCTCGAAACACCAAGTGGGCACTCGGACCCCATGGCCCTAGTGTTTCAACCCCAAACGGCTCGAAGATATAACTCCCAATCAAATCTGGAATATTTTTGCCGTTTGAGGTTTTCTGCACCAGTAGCAGCCGCGTTTTACGTTACGTTTTTTTCTTTTGTTTGATTGACAAAAGAAAACAAAACGTGTTCATTATTTTTCGATAATCTAACTGACGGACTAAATATAATTATTTTTTTACTGAGGCAACCCTATTGTGTGAAAAAGGGAGAGAGAGGTCTTTCCCTGCAGTGGTACAGACGCCAGCACATCAAGCTACCCGAAACTGTCAGATTTTCCCAATCAACCTAATGCTTTAGCGATAAAGTTGAAAATCTATTAAAGAAATTTGACAGATTGTAGTAGCTTGATGTGCTGGCGTCTGTACAATACGGGCTTGATAGATATTTTTATCATACCTTTTGAAATTAAAATTAGATAAATTATTTTGATAGATTAGGTTTGTAAACACACCCACGATACAGGAGCAATTCCTAATGTGGGGCAACGTTTTTTTATAAATAAAAAAGTGACGAAAATGGTTGTATGTTTGAAATTTACTAGAAAAGGAAACAACGGTTATTTTGCTACTTTTTAAGGTTCCAACCGAAAAGTCAAAATGGAACTTTTACTAGATTACATTTTTTCAGTAAAATTGCATCAATGAAAAAAGAAAAATACTAAACTTCAATAACGAAATAAATTTTAAAGAAATTATTACTGCTCTGTTTTAAAATAGTACTTTTTAACACTTGGCTGTCTCCCTTGAAAATAATATGTGTTGTTTGTTATGTTATAACATTTAGAACGCCAAGTTTTCCCTCGTTTAATCGATCTGCTTTCACTGTAAAAGAAGCCTCACTCATATAATTTTTTTTCAGAATATCCCTCTACGAACAAAGTCTATACTGGACGGTGCTATTCACACTTATAGAACTCGGACATCCGGAACTAATCAACATTGCTGTGGACTTCGTGCTTACTAACCCTAGGCATTACTGCATTGATTTAGTTGTTAAGGTGATTTAGAACTTAGTGTTATTCTAATAGAGTCCAGATTGCAGTTGACATCATTAACTCATACACGGCCACTGCTCAACATTAATCTCTTTGTAAGCAGCCATATTGAGTTGAAAGGGGTTCACTTGACGGCACTTTGACGGCACGGTTGGCGCAGTGGTTAAGCGATTGACTGCTGCGCTGTGCGTCGCGGGTTCGATTCCCGCACGGAACAAATACTTGTATTGCCTACAGGTAGTAGTTCCGGGTCTGGCTGTTTGTGTATGTGAGTTTAAACGCACCCACGATACACGAGTAATTCCTAGTGTGGGGCAACGTTTTAATTAATAAAGAAAAACAAAATATATATGTATACATAGGTTAGGGTACGCTTCCATACAGGTTAGATTTTTGAGCCGGCGCAATAAGGGCTTAACCGTTGTAGCTACAGGAGAATGGTCGTAGGAAATTATCCTTAACTTTTTGACACATGTTGATCTGCATTCACAGATTTTGAAAAAAAAAAAATACAGTTAGCATCAAAATGGGCAGTTTTCACAAAAACTTTTTTTGATGCCAATCGATCCTGTTGTTTATACGGAAGTTAAAAATCGCAAATAAAACATCCACCTTGTATACCCTTTTGACATATTAAGACCTTTTCCTGTCTTATCTTAGAATACTCCTGGCCTTCTGGGGGGATTTCGCTTTATACGAGTTTCTCTGTGACTTTCGTGTGCCAAACCATACATTGTTTAACACTATGAATGGCATTTTCAGGGTATCACAACGACCATAAGACAGCAAGTTCTTCCAAAAGATTTGAAGAATATAATAATTGAGAAGCTTTTGGATAACATGAACAAATATTCGGAACATCATGCAGTACAAATATTGATGGTGCATTTATTTTCAGGTGAGTTTATCTATTCGCATTCCAAATTTGACGCATTTTCGAAAAAATAATTAGTCACAGACTTTAACTATTTAAACTTTCTTAGGAAAGGATGTCTTTTTGGTAGGTTTCTGAAGTTGTTATAGGAAATTAAAAAAAAAAATACAGAAGCGGCTATTATACGGAGACAAAACAATATTGTTCATAATTGTATTCATTTCTTGCCTTGATTTGATCGTTCGTTTATTAACTTCCTAAAGATGTTTTTGCTTGAGATTTTTGAAAATCTTTTAAAATTAATTTCTTAACCTTACTTTTTAAACACAATTAATCCAAAAATTATTTCCTCCACAGCCGACAACAAACTCCTCAGTCCAAAACTAACCTCAGATGTATCAAACATGGATCCAGACATTCTAATGAACTCTATGGAACGCATCACTCTACTCTACAAAGTCCTCCGCCAATCAAAAGAGAGAGAAAGCAAAAAGATTATAACAACTTCTCTTAAATACTTTTTAAGAGAGACTCTCCCACCGGCGGCGACTTTGAGCAGAGTTGTCATAGAGTTTTTAGAGTGTTGCAAGGAGAGTGAGAAGATGAGAATGGAGATTGTATCAAATAGAGATCGCTGTGTTGATTGTGCGGTTATGAATGCGGAGATTGTTTTTGAGGTAAGAGATGACACTAGTTAAACTCACAACTGCTTGCTTTAAGGTGGATGCTCCATGGCAGCCCGCGAAATTCAAATTTTCTTACGTTTTTTGCAATTTGCTGGTCAGTACTAAGTTGTACGTTGATTAAAATATGATTCGCGGCCGTAACAAATACGTATTTACAGAATTATAATCATTAGAATCAGTAATACAACTTGATAGGTTAGCATAATCCTAAAATGTCAAGATTTCATGAAATAGTCATTCAGTAGAATTACTTGATCTTAGAGAGTAGTGTTGATGACTTTAATGATTATAATTCTGTAAATACATATTTGTTACGGCTGCGAATCATATTTTAATCAACTTACAACTTAGTACTGACCAGCAAATAGTAAAAAAACGTAAGAAAATTTGAATTTCGCGGGCTACCTTAGAGCATCCACAAGTGCGTGCACTGGTATAAAAAGCTATACGTTAGATTTTTCGGAGGCTTCAAAACGCCTTCATTTAATCGCAGTGCATATGTCCTAGGACGTCCACTCCCGGTGTTTCTGACTTACTCACATCTGCCCTGTAAATACCATATTTTGTTAGTCGCCTTTCATTCACTAGCCTTTGCCCAGCAGTGGGACACAAAATAGGCTAAAAAAAAACTAAAACCAGCGCTGGGGCTCTGTCTCGTATAGGGTCTTAGCATTATGCTGAGCGATGGCCGTTTTGCGTGGATTTGATGCATGTTTTCCCCCAACTTGCTATATTTTTTGTTTGTGTTTTTTTTATGTCATGTTTGCCGCTAATAAAAGTATTTTCTTTCTTTCTAAAAATACCTTTATTCTTCCACAGGTATTCCAAACATCGATAGCTCAAGACCAGCTTCCAGTTCTCTCCGGCTGGATATTCGAAGCCCTATGCCACTTACTGAACGGCAAAGTAACATCAAACCTTCTACCATACTGTTTACAAACACTACTGGTTTCAGCCAGTTCAAACCAATTCATACGTCACGTTTCTCCACTGTGTTACCACATACTAAGGATAGGTTTCCTCAAAAGTGGGGAGATGTCAGAAAATTGGGGAATTTTCAAAGAGTTTTTGACTAGTAAAGTAGGAATGTCTTTCAACGATAGAAGATTGTTGTGCGTAGTCGCAATAAAGTCTAATTTTACGGGATCTCAAATTGAAAGGTTGAAAGAACTTTGTAATAGTAACGAGTGTTTTGCTGATTTGGCTTTGTGCTTGAATTTGTAGTTTTTAGGTGAAAAGTTGAAGGGTTATAATGGTACCTTGGATTCTGATTGCTTGTTTAAGCGTTTTTCCGAAGCCCGCTTTTCTTTGAAAAAGTGCTCTACTGTGCTTAAAGGTGATAATGAGATTATATTATTTTAGGACAGAAGAATATGAAGTTTTCCTTGACTGAAGATATTGAACCTTCGCTGTCTTACATTCGTTCAGTTATGATTTTTTTAATTGTTTTTTAGGTTTTATAAATATAACCATCATCATCATTTCAGACGAAAGAAGTCCACTGCTGGACATAGATCTCCCCCAAATATAATAATTAAAGGTGATTATACAAAATAAGTATACCGGAAAAACATAGCGTTGGAAGGCCTCCCACAAGGTGGACCGACGACCTTGTGAAGGCCGCAGGAACCCGTTGGATGCGAGAAGCACCGAACCGGTCGAAGTGGAGGTGCTTGGGGGAGGCCTATGTCCAACAGTGGACGTCTTTCTGCTGAAATGATGATAGAAAATAAGTTAGAATGTAAGGTACCATTAAGCCTTCTAAAAGGATCAAGCGTGTTAGTACTTGTAGGCAATTTGATTCTGTTTACTTAATTCTCTAAATTTTTCCGAGCTAAATTTTTCATTCCAAAGTAGTGGATATTTTTGATGATGAGTTGGAGATTGGTCGTTTTAGAATAAGTGTAGGAACCTACTAAGCAGGCAGACTAAATGAGGCTATTAATATTTAAAACGCGATTAGGATCTTTGCGTGTGAATGCAGTTTCATCGGTGCATCATCATTTACCTAGCCTTATCGCAACTATGTTGGGGTCGGCTTCCAGTCTTACGGGATGCAGTTGAATACCAGTATTTTACTTGGAGCGACTGCCTATCTGACCTCCCCGACCCAGTTACTGGGTAATACGATACCCCTTGGTAAGACTGGTTGTCAGACTTTCGGGCTTCTGACTACCCCTAACGACTGTCAAAGATCCACGAAACACGGCCGGGACCAACGGTCATGGCAAATTTCTTCAGAAAAAAAAACCTTGTAGTGTTGTACTAATAACGCTCAAAATAGGAACAGAGGAATTAGACAGTATTTTGATTCGATAATATTGGGATTATTACCGGTAAAACGGGGTGAATAGGGATGTAGGGGTGAATAGGGATGAAACTTTAAAATGGATTTGTACTTTAAAAAAAAATAGAGTATTTTCTGGCAACGAACTATATTATTTCAACGTTAAAACCCATTTTGAAGTTTCGTTCCGATTCACCCCTGCATTCCTATTCACCCCGTTTTACGGTACAGCATATTGTCTGCCTGCTTAGTGCTTTAAAGAAAGATGATAGAGGAATAATGTAGACAGTATATCGCCTGTTTTTCTTTTCATCCTGTAAGGACAACATCGTGAGCTTAAGAAATCGTTTGAGAGTCGAATTAAGTTTGAAAATGTCTTCGTCAACTCTGTAGAATGTTTTGAAGAAAAATAATCTAGTTTGGGTATAAAGCGTCTCGTCCGTACAGACTAAAGCTAGGCTTTCCTATGAGAGCTGTGGCCGTCATGAAAATCTGTCATTTTCTTTAGTATTTGACATAAAAGTGTCAAAAACGCTCTGCATTTGGGCAGCTGTTTTGCATTGTGTGACCGTTCACAGCTTTCTTAGTAACCCAAAGCTTAATTGAACACATCGAGTTTTCGAGAAAATTCGTTTTTGTCGTCTCTGTCACTCATACCAGTCTGACAGTCTCTTTCTAAAACTCGATTTGGCCAAAAGTCAACCACATAGTACCGAGTAACACTAGCACAAATAAAATCGTCAAATTGTTACCGCTGATAAGTGGTTGATTGTACGTACAAGCTACGATATCATTCTTATCTATGCTATACAGGATGGCAGGGACATCTACGTGTAACCTGATGGGCAATTCTCGTAATTTTAAGAACGTTCGCAGTCTGATCTCAGTCTCAATGTGTCAAAAATACCTCTAATTTCCCTACATTTTGACAAGTTTTTGACGTTTCTTCGTCGCCGAGATGAGACTGCGACTAGATTTTGAACGTTTTAAATTACGAGAATTGGCCTTCTGTTATCATGGATTCAGTACATGATTCTGTAAATGTGTCATGTGTCGTCCCCAGCGTTGAAATTTTTCGTCGAAAATTAAAAAAAAAAAAAAATTGCTCTTCCATATATTTTGAGCGCGTAATTTTCAATGAAACAACAGATTTTTTTTGATAACCGACATAGAATTTCAACGCAATATACTCTCCAGAATCATGTACTGAATTCATGGTTACAGTTTGCGCGTCGATATCCCTGCCATCCTGTATAAATCTCAGAGACATGCAGCTCTATTTGTATCGTAGACGAGTAGGATTTAGTAAAAAGTATCGATACTTGAGCAGCATCGATATTAAAACATAGTATGATTGCTAATGTAAAACGTGTTATTATTCAAATTTAGTGGTTAAGCTAATTAATGATTGTAGGTGAAATAGAATTAAATACAAACAAGATAATAATGTTTATAGAAAATACTCGAATACTCGATAATTAGGTAGGTATCGATATTTTTTACAAAAATATCGATACTTTTGACGAATACAGATGACGAAGAAAAACTTGGGACGAGGCGCTTTTAACAGTTATTTTTATATAGCAGCATATTTTATTAGTACATAGTACAAATTAAATGAACAATGTTCTTTTATTATTCAACTACTAATAGTTTATTAATATGATAACAGTATATTAAAATAATCGCGCTTATATTTTTCGATGTAGATTAATTTATTAATTTCTAAACTAATATTCAATACTAAGAGAAGATATTTTGAAAATCGGTAGAGGTAATAATATATTGCAATAATGTTTTTAGAATTATTATTTTCCACAATAATAATAGAAGGTACTCATAGGTTCTCTAAAACAAAGACTATGGAAATCCATGCTCCAAAACATATTATTTCCAATTAATCAAATATCAACTTTACCTTGATATAAATAAAGTTGATTTTAGAGTGACCAGTACAATTGAAAAAGTGCTAAAAATCGTTGCAGCTGAAACTAAATGATAAAAAAAGAGTTATTTTTGAATTTCTAACTGAAATAATGCGTTTATAATAAGTACAGATAAGATACTTACTCATTAATTTGTGTATTTTTCACTTCCAAATAATTATAATCCTTATTCTTTGAATGATAAAGTTCTATTTCCTTTGGATGGCAATCGCGAGAGACGTCGATGTGACGTCATTGTTCTCTAGTGTCTTATAAATTATTTCACTGTAAAACGTATGATAATTGATAATGTTGTACAATATGTATATTTTATGAAATTATGTAATTGAAATATTCATAATTAAATTTTTAACTCGAAGCTTCAGCAAGTTAAATAAATAAATAGTGTAACGTTTTTATGTCTTTTATTTTTAAACGCCCACTGGGCAAGAATCTCTAAAGTAAAGTTTAATCAAATCCTTATTTTCAATTGAAGTTATTTCCTTCTACACGAACATCACCTCTATGCTAGTGAAAATTAAGTTGATTTCATGATGACTAGTACTATTGTTCTAGTAGTGTTATTTTTATTCTCATAAGAATCAAATTAAGTCTAAAATAATAATACTATTATTATTAATAATACTATAAAATATAATACTATGTTAATAATTTTTTGATGCCCTATGATTCTTTTTATTTTTTTTTTTTCACTTGTACATATGTCTAAAATAATAATACATATGTACAAGTGAAAAAAAAAATAAAAAGAATCATAGGGCATCAAAAAATTCCTCCGCATCGCTGTCAACAGGAACAGTGCCCAAAAGGCTGGCAGCATTGCCACGTTGTACTATTGTTTAAGTCATAAAAATATTTGAGGTTTTATCGCAAACTTTATGTACAGGGGGTCTACTCCGAAGTAGTATCGGCCGAACGTTCGGCCGTTTCCTGCCACGAAGTTACTATTTGGTTCGGTCGGTTCCGATCCTACACTCCTACACTCTTTCGAATATTGACTATGGTCCCGACCCAACTGAGCCGATCCGAACTTTTTTCGCATTTTTCAATAATATTCGGTTCGGCCATGTGTCGGTCCGATCCGAACATTCGCACTTTGCACTTCGGAGTAGGCCCCCTATTTATTTTCACAAAAACACATACAGTTATTATTAGCAGCCTGTATCATTCCACTGCTGGGGAAGGGGTTCTACCCATGACTTCCAGTGCTTGCGATACAGTGCTAATGTGGACCACTGGTCTTTTGTTTTGTTTGGCTCGTCCCGCCATCTACAAAAACACATTCATCATATTCTATAAATTTTGGAAACTAAATCGAGAACGCAGCATAGTCTAGAAATAATTATTATCTTTAACAAACACTATGAAATGACAAAGGAACATGAATTATCACGACTTATCTTGCCTAGTAAAACTTTTGATTTTTGTAGTAAGTACGTATCTGCTGATTTCGATAAGATTATTATCTTGTAATTGGAATTATTGCATTTATTGCAGTTAAATTAAAACTGTAGGCAATATTTATATATCTGCCTAAATAATGATAAAAGCCAAATAGTTGAATGACTATGAGTCTGAATGACCCAACGTCTGAAGAATTCGATGTTCTCATGAACACCAATATAGCATAATCAGTCTATTATGTTCCCACTCCAAGAGCACAGGTCTCCTCTCTGTGAGAGGTACCGTGTGTGGATTCCCTTCTTAAGGACTACGAGTAACAGGTAAGGCAGCCGGAGCTACCACACCAAACAACACAGACAACTACACAGTGTAATCTGTGTAATCTAATATGGTTGGTTGTATCTAATGGTTACACGTAGATTTACACACATAAACTCACGACTTCTTCCCATGAGGGTTGGCAGAAATTACTGAACGTCACCTGATACAATACTTTACGTACTCCTCTTGCTTCGTTTATATCTGAAGGCTGAGATGAGAGGCTGAGATGAGACTGCGACTATATTTTGAACGTTTTAAATTACGAGATTTGCCTTCTGATAATCGCGCGCATTATCAAAACGCGGTAAATTCACTGAGTCACGACAAAAAATATTCACTATTCACTCATTATCAGACGATTATCCACTATCAGTGATAATTATTGATAGAAATAAAGCGCAATATCTTTTAGTATTGTGTGTTTTGGTTAAAATGGCGGTCACGCGTCGCGGTTATATTTTTTGTGCGTTCTTGTCGAGTGTGCTTTGTGTTTTATTGGTTGTAGTTGCTCTTGCAAGTGATAGTTGGGTGAGTTGATAAGTTTTCTTTAAAGTATGGGAGAAGGAAAGAGCAGTCAAAATAAATAAAAAATATAATAATAAAAATAAATAATAATAATATTAATAACGGCGAGTAGACCGATACACTCAGAATCGTACCTTCCAGAGCGATGAAAGGTGGGTTTATAGGGGTTGGGAGCGACCGGACCAAGGTGTGGCTGACACGTGCCTGCCGGATGATGATGCCATGTGTTCCTTTTGGCGTAATATCTGGTCGGCGCCTGTCAGTCACACCGAAGGTGATTGGACTCGAGAAGTCGAGCGAGCCTGTGATCCGATACCAGACATGGAGGCTATTACCATCTGCCCCCAAGATGTAGCTCGTGCAGTCCGTCCGTTACCTAACTGGAAATCTCCAGGGCCGGATGGGCTGCACAACTTTTGGATTAAATGGTTTTCAAGGTCACACGCTCGCTTGGCATCTCAGTTCCAGACTGCTTTGGAGTCTGGTTCGCTACCCCAATTCCTAACGACAGGAGTTACCCACCTGCTCCATAAATCAGGTAGCACCGCGGAACCCAAAAATTATAGGCCGATCACGTGTTTACCGACGGTCTATAAAGTTCTTACATCCATTTTGAGAGCTAAAATTAACAAACACATAGACAACAACTCCATTATGTCTGCCTCTCAAAATGGATGTAAGAATGGGTCCCGCGGTACTAAGGAGCTACTCCTCATTGATATGGCCATTAGCCAACAGGTTCGTCGTTCCCGAAAGGATCTGTCGACATGTTGGATAGATTATAAGAAGGCCTATGACTCAGTGCCACATACATGGCTCATGAGGGTTCTGGATTTGTATAAAGTAGATGCAACTCTTCGGACCTTCCTGAGGTCGTGTATGGGGCAATGGAGGACGGTCCTTCGCTATCCAGGATGTCGAAATATTCAGAGGAATAGCGAACCGATAAGGATCGAGCGAGGCATATTTCAGGGCGATAGTTTGAGCCCGCTTTGGTTCTGCT
Source organism: Apamea anceps (assembly GCA_951799955.1). Taxonomy (NCBI): domain Eukaryota; kingdom Metazoa; phylum Arthropoda; class Insecta; order Lepidoptera; family Noctuidae; genus Apamea; species Apamea anceps. Next base: position 12,519,738 of record OX637523.1, on the reverse strand, counting down.
TAGCCTTGAATCCTCTAAGCACACTGCTGGAGGATTCAGGTCTAGGCTATCGGCTGAGGAGAGGTGGCCAGGTTATATCTCACCTCCTCTACATGGATGACCTTAAACTCTTTGCCCCCAACAATTTGCAACTAATGGAGCTACTGAAAATTACTGAAACTTTCAGTAGCGCCATCAGGATGGAATTTGGTGTGGAAAAATGTGCGGTCATGCATGTAAAGCGAGGAGAGATTGTGGAATCCGTGGGAACCCAACTCTCGGATTTCGCAAACCTTAGAGCCCTCTCCGCATCCGAAACCTATAAGTATTTGGGTATGTCGGAAGCGTTAGGCATCAATGTAACTGACATGAAGCAATCGCTGAAGGAGCGCTTCTTTGGCCGCCTGAAAAAAGTACTTAATAGTCTTCTATCAGGCGGAAACAAGGTGCGTGCCTTCAACAGTTGGGTCATGCCGGTTTTGATGTACTCTTTCGGCATACTCAAATGGACTCAATCCGAACTAGACGCCCTGGATAGGAGGGTCCGGACGCTGCTGACTGCAAATCGAATGCATCACCCACGGTCATCGGTAATGAGGCTGTATATCCCGCGAAAGTGTGGAGGTCGAGGCTTTTTAAACGCTAAAACCCTCCACAATCGCGAGATATGCAGTCTCAGGGAATATTTCCTAGAAACCGACGTGGGGATGCATCGAAATGTAGTCGCGGTGGACAAGGGCCTCACCCCACTCTCCTTGGCTAAAGAGAACTGGTGCAAGCCAGTAGTGCTTGACACCAATAATCGCATGGAAGTATGGCAGAGTAAGGAGCTTCACGGACGCTTTTATCGGGCCCTACATGGACCCGATGTAGATCTACCAGCGTCCGTAGCCTGGCTGCGTTTCGGTGACCTCTTTGGAGAAACCGAAGGTTTTGTCTGTGCAATTATGGACGAAGTTATGATGACGAACAATTACCGGAGATTTATTGTGAAAGACGGCACGGTTGACATCTGTCGGGCATGCCACCGGCCGGGAGAATCAATCAGGCATATTATCTCCGGGTGTTCTCGTCTAGCTAACGGAGAGTACTTGCATAGACACAACCTTGTAGCCAGGATAATCCATCAGCAACTTGCTCTGAAATACAGCCTTGTCGAATCTGAGGTGCCGTACTACAGGTATGTGCCCGACCCAGTTCTCGAAAATGGAAATATCACATTGTACTGGGATCGATCCATCATCACTGACAGGACTATTGTTGCCAATAAGCCTGATATAGTGGTGGTGGATCGATCAGAGCGGCGCGCAATGATTGTTGACATAACCGTCCCGCATGATGAGAACCTCGTGAAAGCCGAGAAAGATAAACAAATCAAGTATCTTGACTTGGCTCGCGAGGTTGTCGACATGTGGGATGTGGACTCAGCAATCATTGTGCCGATAGTCGTGACAGCCAATGGCTTAATAGCCAAAAGCCTCGACCAACACCTGAGGAGGCTCTCGTTAGGCAGCTGGATCAAGGGCTTGATTCAGAAAGCGGTACTTCTGGACACGGCTCGCATTGTCAGGAAGTTCCTCTCTCTGGAGCTCTGACCACCGGTAGCTTGGACCCTGTTCCCGATACCGGTGGGCTACTACTTTTTATATTTTTAAATGTTTTTTTATCCTTTTGTTTATAAAAATATTTAAAAATGTATTTTGTAAGTATTTAAATGAAATAAAGGAGATATTAATAATAAATATTTTTCCTTCTTTCTTTTTCTTTCTTCAGTCGTGGCTCAGTGGTAAAGGCCGCGACTAACAAGTTGTGGGTCGTGGGTTTGAACCCAAGCAGGCACTTTACTTTGTGTTCCACTTACAGAGAGGAGGCCTGTGTCCCAGCAGTGGGAACGGTATAGACTGATTATGCTTAAGCTTTAAAATATCCATAGTTTATGCTATATCAGTAAATAAATATACACATGTTAAATAATAAAAACATACCTACAATGTAGTAGGCAGGTGTGTTGACTTGGCTCGCGAGGTTGTCGACATACGGAATGTGCCGGTCATGGTGCCGATAGTTTTTCCAGCCAATGGTTTACTAAGGAGAGTCTCTTAAGGTAGGCAGTTGAAAAGGATAGGTAGGTACTCCCAGATACGGCACTTATTGAAAGGAGGTCCCTCACTCTGGAAGCGGCAACACCAGTTGAAGTTTAGTAGCTAGATACTACACTTCGTAATAATGCAGGACAAAAGTTGGTGTATAGTGCCTAATGTGTAGTTTACCTACTATGTGGTGACAAATAATGATTACTCAGGTATATCCGGTTGTTTAGCAATATCTTTTCTTAGATCAACGATTATTTGAATATGATTGTACACACATTTACAATTTAAACCAATTTAAATAATCTGAAAGATTACTATGAAGTAAGAATTTTCCTGACAAGTTCAAATATTGTGGTGTATTTAAGTTTTTATTTTTACATTAGGGTTTTTGGTAGAAGTTAGTCTGGATTTGTGTCTGTTGGTCACAAGAGACACGTTCACTATCAGGTACAGAAATTAGTTATACAACAGAATTAATTATACTCCTCTGCGAAATCCCTTCGAATACAGCTGTGATGTTATTTAATTTGATGTCCCCAAAAGGTGCCTTAGATGCTTAGGTGCCTTAAATGTTTTTTTATAAAATTGCTAACTGGCCAGAAATGACAACATATACGTATTTTTATATCCTGTAATAAGAAACCTTGTGAAAACAATGAATTTTAAGCATGTTGTACCTATTGGAATATTTTGAATTCCTACCAAAAAAATTACTGTCGTCCGCTTGTGCGGTGTACAATTCAGATGTGTGTAAAAATGTGATAGAGAGGTGTGAACGGCGCGTCAGAACCTTTAAAATATATTATTTTGACCTTGCTACTGTAAATCTTAAATGAGGAAAACACTCATTTAAATATTTATCAACGAATATTTGAATTGCCTTTATTGTCTATTAAATAAAACTCATATCTATTGATAAACTACACCAGGAATTTTATTAGCCTAAATAAACGTTGAACGTGAAGTACATTAGAAGAACGTGAAGAACACTACACAATGTAGCAGAATCAGCATATTATGTTCCCACTCCTAGAACACAGGTCTCCTCTCTGTGAGTGTGTGAATCCACCACCCGGGGCAGTGCGGGTTGTCACATTTATGATGATAAACACGCCTACTCCAGATTCGCCACACGTCTTGAAAATCCATGCCGAGTGTGGACTCTTTCAAGGGCTACTCGTACGAGTAAAAGGCAAGGCAGCCGAAGCTACCACATCAAAAACAACACAAACAACTACACAGTGTGTAATCTGTGTAATCCAATGATTTGACTTAGATTTACACACAGAAACTCATGCCTTCTTCCCATGGGGGTGTAGGCAAAAACTACAGAACGCCACCTTCTACAATACTTACACACCTACTCCTTTTGCTTCGTTTACATTAAAATTTGGTTATACACGCACGCCGGTTGGGAGTCTTATGCACCAGACCTTTCTGAAGAAATTCACCAATAAGGTGATGAAGCTAATCGCTAGATAAATCTAGGGGTAATCTAATCTGTAGGTAAACAGTTTTATTGATGGTGGGTGTATTTACCAGGTCAGGCCAATCACCAAAGCTAACGAAGCGTAAGATAAATTATACTCTGTAAGAGGAGACACAATTTATCCGGATGAAGGAGAACAGAGGCCTATGTAATTATCCAGCATATGTCTGCGATAAGCTAACGGTGGCGGAAAACATCGAGAGGAAACCGGAATGTCCTAGAACCAAAAATTCGAATACATGTGACATCCACCAACTCGCACTGGGCCCGCGTGATAGATTACAGCCCTCTCTCGACGAGAGTAGGCCTGTGAATGAATCGATATCTGATATCAATGCAAACAGAAAACATAATAAGACCAAACCCCGTAAAGTGTCAAGTTCCCGAGATATTAACGTTCAAAGTTGATCACGTGACTCAATCATCAACTTTGAACGTCGAACTCGGAAACGTGACACTACGGGGTTTGGTATGCCACGGATCTTGTAAGCCCTTTAATAATTAATGTTAGTAAGAAGGATTATACACATAAGCCTTCCTGAATAAATTCTCTGAACGCCGATGGTGGAAACTGCATCAAAAATAATTGTGTAGTTTAAGGCGTCGCCTGCGCGTGTTTTTTCGAAACATTACACAAAAAACCTTACACATAAACATTTGTTTTCTTACACAAGCTGTCTCCTGTGTATTAAAATATTTTTCGATTAATACCAACTATTTCAGACGGTTTCTGTGTGTGCTATAGACTACCGAATCGAATTTTAAGCTAAAGACTATCCTATCCTACTTGCCTGAATAATTATGATTTATTAGACATCTATGTATTTTGATCCACAATAGGTGTTAGTAGCACCTAATAGTATGTTATTTCTTAAGTAATACAAATCTGAATTAAAAAGTATTCTATTATATTCTATTAATTAAAAAGCCTATTCTATTGAATCAATCCCTTCTATGATCATCATCATCATCAGCCTACAGCAGTCCACTGCTGGACATAGGCCTCTCCTATTGCACGCCATTCAACTCGATTTTCGGTAACTCTCATCCAGCTGCTACCAGTCATAATGCGAAGATCGCTGCTCTACCTATGATGACGCCGTCCTACCTTACGTTTGCCGATTCGCAGTCTCCACTCAAGAATGCGAGAGACTTGCTCACGAAGACCCCAACGATCTATGAGTGAGCTATGTCGACAACTTTGGACTCCCTTATATTTTTCTATTAATATTATTAAAAGCCTGTGATGCCACTGCAGAGCAAATGCCTCCCCCTCTCTTTTCACTTCTCTCTGTTCAAAGCTGGTATTATTTTATTACCTTAAATGTCTTTTTAGGAAGAACGGGTCATATATAAAGCTTCTTGACACACTAAATTATTTACCTATTGAATCTGTCTGCATATTAAAGTGCGAAACCGGATGTATCGCAACGTTTTTTCTTTCTAATTAGGATATTTTTAGAAGGCTTAGCTTAATCAGCCCATAATGTTCGCTGGGACACAGGCCTCCTCTTGGTGAGAGAGAGTGGGCTGTGGCCCAGTGCGGGTTAGTAGATGTCACATGTCTTCGAATGGTTTAGTTCTAGGACATGCTGGTTTTCTCACGATGTTTTTCCTTTACCGTTTTGAGAGCAGTGGTGATGAAATAATTTACACAAAGTAAAGGTCCTGTCTGGGTTCGAAGCTACGACCTGCAACTCGGTAAGTCGCGGCCGTTACCACTAGATCACCATTGCTGTATGTACAAGGAGGAGGCGGCTAAGGAGGCTTGCTGAATGCGATAACACTTATCTGAATGCAATAACGGAACCATTAAGCCAAGTGAAATAAGTCGTTAATATAGAAGATCATATTCACTCACAACACACGCATGTACATACACCTCGACACTCACACATATTTGATTAATACTGATGTTAATATGCATCAGTAATGGTAGATCGACACACTTTCACTCTTGTAAATTTTTAGTCCTACTAAATTTAAATTTTGGCCGATCACTGTCTCTTAAGATACAGGTTCTTCCCTAGTTTAAGAGACAGGGTTCATTATTCTTGTATGTTTATTCTATTGTATGGATTTGCTCTGAACTGTGTCTGTGTGTATTTATATATTTTGGAAATAAAAAAATGTATTATTAAATTTATTATTTTATTATTATCATTGTTACAGGTAACATCTACAGCCACCGCGCCAATTCAAGCGGATGATAGCACGATCAGATATGGCCTGTTCAGAGGAGAGCTCACTATACGAGAACTGATCACACCCAGTATTAACACGCTGTACAGTAAGTATTTATTGTTTTTTTTTTTGGTGGCCTTAACTGTCCCATTGCTGGGCAAACTCAGACGTCATGGTCTCTTTTAAAGTCCAAAAATTATATTATTAGTATTTTATTGTGAATCTAGCAATCCAGGGCCATGTCTGGAAGGGCATTTTGAAGAAAGAACCATTGAAGCTTTGAGTAGACCTGTCCCAACAGACGGTACCTATGCATGCATCAGTCATCGTGTAGCTCAACCTTATTTTAGGGAGCTCAACCGAAATTACATCAACGATAACACTTTCAATTTTAATATAACATTTTGAGTTTCCCGACACTGTATAAAGATTTATGATATTAATAAAGAATAATTTATGCCTTAATTAAGTCAGGTCAATGCATCATTCTCGGTATAATTTAATATCTTTTACCGCAGAATATTGTTTACGCATTTACCGGGAAACTTTTGTGGTTTAATCTGTGATGTTGCCGCGATACTGAAACAATATAAGTAACTTGTCATTGATCAGTAAATTTTAATGAGATATCAAATGTCATGTTAGCTGTGGTGATTTATGTAATTTTATCGACATTATTATAATGACTAGCACCCAAATTGCGTAATACACTATCGATCTCAATATGAATTATTTTGAAGGATATTGCTGATCCATTACTTCATATGTTCTAAAGATGTGTCTGTTCAACAACGTAGATAACGCAATGAATGTTGTTGAACTGTCAAAATGAAACCCATCGTTACTGTTAGTGCGTTACGCTATCACCCCGCAGATGTATATTAATAATAATCTTTATTATGATACACACAAGATTCATGATCACAAGAGCAGAAAAAAACGTAGGTACCTATATCTACATAAATCTACACGGATTATGTAACCCATGCCTCCTAAACTAGGAAGTCTTGTATCTTAGGAGACAGGCCTACTTAGTATGAACGCATACAAGGCAAAGAAGTATGTAAGGATCGTAAGGTGGCGTTCTATAGTTTTTGCTTTTCCCCGTGGGAAGAAGGCATGAGTTTATGTGTATGTATGTGTATTATTATAATCGGGCCCAAGTTCAGGTTTTGTCTGCTATGGAAAACAAAAACAATGCGATGCAATGGATAAACATCAGGCATGTGGACTACATACATGCGTGATTTTTATCAGCATAGGGTTAGGACAAAGTGCAGGTACACCCTTTTTTCACCAGTTGAGTTATAAGGTCCATAGCTAGTCTCCGAAACTCTTAAATGCAGACTCCAGACTAGCTCATAGCTAGTCATAAACCGGGCACAAATGCAGAGTTCTGACTAGCTCATAGCTAGTCATAAACCGGGCACAAATGCAGAGTTCAGACTAGCTCATAGCTAGTTATAAACCAGGCACAAAGGCAGAATTCAGACTAGCTCATAGCTAGTCATAAACCAGGCACAAAGGCAGAATTCAGACTAGCTCATAGCTAGTCATAAACCAGGCACAAATGCAGAGTTCAGACTAGCTCATAGCTAGTCATAAACCAGGCACAAAGGCAGAATTCAGACTAGCTCATAGCTAGTCATAAACCAGGCACAAATGCAGAGTTCAGACTAGCTCATAGCTAGTCATAAACCAGGCACAAATGCAGAGTTCAGACTAGCTCATAGCTAGTCGTAAACCAGGCACAAATGCAGAATTCAGACTAGCTCATAGCTAGTCATAAACTGGGCCCAAATGCAGAGTTCAGACTAGCTCATAGCTAGTCATAAACCAGGCACAAATGCAGAGTTCAGACTAGCTCATAGCTAGTCGTAAACCAGGCACAAATGTAGAATTCAGACTAGCTCATAGCTAGTCATAAACCGGGCACAAAGGCAGAATTCAGACTAGCTCATAGCTAGTAATAAACCGGGCATAAATCTGAATTCGTACTAGCTCATAGCTAGTAATAAACCGAAAACAAATCTGAATGCGCACTAGCTCATACCTAGTAATAAACCGGGTACGAACCTGAATCAGCACTAGCTCATAGCTAGTCATAAACCGGACACAAATCTGAATGCGCACTAGCTCATAGCTAGTAATAAACCGGGCATAAATCTGAATTCGTACTAGTTCATAGCTAGTAATAAACTGGAAACAAATCTGAATTCGTACTAGTTCATAGCTAGTAATAAACTGGAAACAAATCTGAATGCGCACTAGCTCATACCTAGTAATAAACCGGGTACGAACCTGAATCAGCACTAGCTCATAGCTTGTCATAAACCGGACACAAATCTGACTCCGCACTAGTCCACAATCGTTGTTCCATAATATGAAAACGTATTACACATTGATAAAATATTATGGAACACAGACAATCAATTGGATGTTGCTCGATGTTCATATTTTTGAGGCTGACTGTACTACGACTTTTCTAAACTTCAAAAACAATACTTTAAAAGCCTAAAAGGCGACAAAGTCATGACTGTTACCTCTAAAAGGGCTAACAAAATAATACCTTTACAAACTTCAAGAGTTCAAGGGTTCTATTAATAAATCATTTTGATCAAAATTCTCGCTCCTCGTTACAATACATTTTCGATTAAAATTGCAAAACTAATAACTTTTGCGCGTGGGAGAGTGGGGTCTTCTTTAGGCCACGAAATAAGCGGTCTTATTAGGATGTATAGGAACATGGGACAAATAAAACAGGAATAGTTTCGGGAAGCCCGTCGCATCAGGCCCAGACGGAGATGACGGGATGAGCTGGCCTACCTTTATAAAGATTGGTCCTTGACAGCTCTGGATAGAGAGAGGTAGACAGAGAGTAGGAACGACTTTGCCCAGCAGTGGGACATTATCCGCTAATAATTATAATAGTTTTGGGAGGGGTACTCAACCTCAACTTATAGACACCATTCAAAAATCTCATTCATTTATTCAACTCGTTCAAAATAAATATAAAAGAAATATCTTGTAGACTTTTTTTTATTGACAATGGGCTCACTCTTAACCTCAATCCAGCCCAGCCCCAGCAGTCTCGACATTCATAGCGATCGCTTTACGACCGAATTCGGTCGCAAAGTCCCGAATTGACAGGTGAAATTTATGGAGTGACAGGACTTTGCGACCGAATTCGGTCGTAAAGCGATCGCTTTGAATGTTGAGACTGCAGTGGCAGAGGCAGGGATGAGATCTATGGTGGAACGAGCTTGCCCAGGAGAAGCCTATTCACTCTCGCCTTGTAGTAAATACAAAATACACAAACAAAGTCTTATTCCACGATTTAGACCACACGATCGACGATCGACGGTACGGTTGGCGCATTGGTTAAGCGATTGACTGCTGCGCTGCGTGTCGCGGGTTCGATTCCCGCACGAAACAAATATTTGTATGACCTACATGTATTTGTTCCGAGTCTGGGTGTTTTTCTATCTATAATATGTATGTATTTACAAAAAAAAATGTATATAAGTAGTTTATCAGCCATCTTGTTACCATAACACAAGCATTAGGTTGCTTAGCTTGGGACTAGATGGCGCTGTGTGAAATTTCCAGGGATATTATAGGGATATTATATTATCTGAGACATACCAAAACAACACGACGACCGTTTGCAACAGTGTATCAATTTTAGTTCCTGAGACGCTCGAGTGGGGCGCTTTGAATCGGCACAAAAAGCTCCTGTCATTTATTATAGTTTAAATAATGCAGCGTACTTGTTTATTAGAGAGTCATGAAAATGATGGCAGTGGGGTTTGACTTTACGCTAAAAACGCTCCCTAGAAAAGCATATCTACTTATTTTCATAAATAACGTTTTAGTGATATTATTCGCCTGTAAATTATAAACGCTATGTGGCGGCCATCGGAAACCGTGTCTTTACGTAGGTAGCGGGGATGCCTATCGTACAAAGCTTGCCGGAAGAAAATACATATCATTATTCGCAGTGGCTTTTGCAGATATGATAAGAATTTACTATCTTTGTAGGTAGTAATGATAAATTCCTACAGACCGTACGTTACAATATATTTTCTTTTATTTTTATAATTCCCATTGGTTTTGTGGCTCAACAGTAGGGAACAAATTAAACTACAAAACAATAGGCTTTTTGTTTGCAATATTGGATAAAATCATCATTGTTTGTCATAAATTAACAAAAAAAACTAACTTTGTATCTCAGGCAATGTTTTATGGCTTCAATTAAAGAAACAGGTACTTTCATTCTTAATGGGCTCGCGAGTAACCTAAACGAGAGAACCTACAGTAGGTACCGGTGTACCTACTGTAGGTTCTCTCGTTTGATCTTTTTAATATGTAGAGAAGTGGAAACTTTTTTTTTCCTACTCCATTTTCGTAGCAACTTCCAAGATAGTAGAATTTAGATCTTCATTGAAGAGCGCCGAGAGCGCTTTTCTGGTGGATGCCTCGGTATAGTCTTGTTTCCAGGAGTTATACCAAGAAGACTGTCAGAAAAAAAACATTTAAGTATAGTCGGTCTCATAAATGCTTGCCAGTTTTGACAACAATTCCTAGTAAATTGAAACTTTACTAAGGTTGAAACTGTCACATAGACCGTTCAAGTTACATTCTATCTAAGAATGGGAAAGCAATTACGACTGAGGACTACACTGTCCTCCCATACCTATTAACACTATAATTTGAAAATATTGTTAAGCTTTTTAAAAGAGTATTCGTGATGTTTCTAGCCGGCTCTTATCCATAAGAAACGACCAATTGGACCCGTGCATCTAGCTTCTGACGTTTCATAAGAGCCCATGTAGGTTTATGTGAAATTTTTTTTTTTCATTTTGATTTAGTTAGACTACACACCCAACAAAATTCAGAGTAAGTATTGTAGTAGCTCGTACTTAAAAATAATATTCTTTGATAAATAATATGCTACCGAAAATCTGGCGCACCTGGCTTTTGTTTGTATAATAACTATAACACTCCATTTTGTATTATTTCAGTGACATGTGTACCGGAAATCGGAGCGTGTGCATTAAGCTGTAAAACAAATGAGTTGGCCAGGGAGATAGAGGTAAGTAATCAATTATTACATAATTTTGAACATACTAATTATTACATAATTTTGAACATACGAGTATATTAGAAATAATAATAACAGCCTTCCTACCGATTTCGTTCACGGTGGCCAATCTCAACGCAGATTAGCCAGGTACGCAGGAGATATTATAGTGCACAAGTGTGTGCGCAAACACAGGTGCACTCTCTGTTCCTTTACTCTCATAGTCCAATGGGACGGCAATCCGACACGACCGGAGAGACACCAGGCGTAGGACCAACGGCTTTTCGAGCTTTCCGAGGTACGGGGGCATTTAACCGCCAACTTTCAAACTCCGGACTGAAACCCAATAACACTTTGTCTGACCCGGAAATCGAAGCTAGGACCCCACGCTTAGCAGTCGCGCTTGCAACCACGAGACCAACGGGACTTATTAGAAAAATAAAGTGTCGAATAGTCAACAGCTCGTGGTAATATTGAACCATAGCATAATCAGTCTATAATGTTCCCACTGCTGGGACACAGGCCTCCTTTCGGTGAGAGAGTATGGGGTCGTAATCCACCGCACCGGTCCACTGAGGGTTAGTAGAGGTCACATGTCTTCGAATTTTTGGTTTCCTCACAATATTTTCCTATCCGTTTTGAGAGCAGTGGTGATGAAATAATTTTACACAAAGTAAGCGCCTGACAAGGTTCGAATCTTCGACCTATAACTCGTAAGTCGCGACTGCCACCACTGTTTCCAGCAACTATTTTACAACTATTTGCAAAGTTGGCAACTTTCAGAATACTATTAATCTGCCTTCCGTACACAAAGAAAAATACATAAAACTAACTTTAAAGTAACCGCCAACAGCCGCCGGAAATTGTTTGCTGTAGAAAGCTCGCAAGCTTTCTACAGCAAACAATTTCCCTCTTGAATAGTTCCTGAATGGTTATGTAATAATAATATAACACGTTTTCAGGTGCGGGCGCTGGCTGAAGGCCTTCGGCCGAATCCCGCTTGCATTGCAAACACCAATGTTTATATGACCGACCCATGTATGTATCTACATATTAGTTTGAATTTAAGATAGGTTTTATTCTTGTCTATTTAAAGTCAAGTAACATAAAAAAAACCGGTCTAGTGCGAGTCGGACTCGCACACCGAGGGTTCCGTAGAATTTTTTAGGTATGTAATTATAAATTTACGGTTTTCGAATTTTTTCCTTTACTTATGCTACATGACATTGCTTCTTGCCAAATTTCATGATTCTAGGTCAACGGGAAGTACCCTATAGGTTTTGATTCCCTTGCGTGTGCCAAAATATGCGGCATAAACGGAACATAAACGCCCGTATCTTTTGATTGCGTTTACTTAGAGCTTTGATTTTTTCACTGCTTCAAGGAATTGCAGTTTTGAGCATTTGATATTAATTTCAACTTGATAACTCTACGCGTTCCTGAGAAAAAAGGTCTTGACAGACGGACGACAGACGGACAACGAAGTGATCTTATAAGGGTTCCGTTTTTCCTTCTGAGGTACGGAACCCTACAACCTACGCGCTTGCTACCGCTATATAAGGCATTAAGTCCGCCTTGTACATGTATGCGCTTGAAGTATTAAATAAATAAAAAACCAACCAAGTGCGATTCAGATGACATGCAATGAAGAGTTCCAACGTTGTGAATATTTAAACGCAGTATTTATTTATTTAAACTTTTCGCACAAAAAGTTACAAAGGCGGACTTAATGCAGTATTGGTTTGACCAACGTAGTATAGACCGCAAAAATAAGTTTGTACAAACCGCAAGAGTTAACTTGAGACCCGAGTGGCCCCTCCCGACTCCCGCGCTGTTACCGCTCTCGCCTTCAACGCTTCAGTACCGCACGCTTACGTCATTCGAGCGAAGTCTCAAGTTGTGTTTTATAGTATTTCTAGAAAATTACAAAAACACCAACTAAAGCAGTAAAAATAAGATGTCTCAGATACGCAAATTAAAAATAACATCGGTTTTCATATATCGTTTTTGTCGTAGTTGGGTGTTAGTTTTAACTTTTTTTTTTCTTCAAAAGAAACTAGTTTGCGACGAAGTCCGAACAAATTATTAGCTAAATATTAGTAGTGGCATCTATACCGCTACATGCGAACTACGTATCATAATGACGTCACGCAAAATCCTGCATCGCGCAAGCAAAGTTTACCACGCAACTAGCATATATACAATGTCCCAAAAATCGTTGGGCAGTTGGCGACCACACACGACAGACATTAGGAGGCCAATTCTCGTAATTTAAAACGATCAAAATCTAGTCACAGTCTCATTTCGGCGACAAACAAATGTCAAAAACTTGTCAAAATGTAGGGAAATTTGAGGTATTTTTGACAGATTGAGACTGAGATCAGACTGTGAACGTTCTTAAATTTACCAGAATTGCCCCTCTGGTCTCAGGATCCTCCCTTTTGCAGGGAACTTTACAATCTGTTCCTCCCCAATAATATTTTCTGTATCATTTTCAGTAAGCACTCCCCCGGTGATTTCGTTCGCGTTCTACGTGTCGTTCTTAGCCCTGCTCATCATTCAGCTGGTGCTAGCTGTGGTTTCTGCTTGTCTCGCCATCCTGAACGCTACTAAAAACCCTACAGAAACTGCTTTTGGTTTACCTGGTAAGTTTTGTTTATAACGTCAGTAATTAAACATCACATTCGTCACATTGGATCAGTGGTGGCCCAGTGGTAACGGCCGCGACTTACGAGCTGTAGGTCGTGTGTTCAAACCGAAGCAGGCACTTTATTTTGTGTAAATTATTTCATCACCACTGCTCTAAAATAGGTGAAGAAAAACATCATGAGGAAACCGACATGTCCTAGAACCAAAAATTCGAAGACATGTGACATCTGTCAACCCACACTTGGCCCGTGTGGTGAATTACGGCCTACATTAAACAGAGAGGAGACCTGTGTCCCAGCAGTGGGAACATTATAGGATGATTATGCGAAGTGAACATCATAGTCAGCCTACATAACAGCAGTCCACTGCTGAACAAAAGCCTCTCCAATCGCACGCCTTTCAACTGCAACTTCTTGAAAAGTTATCTTGCAGTCGGGTTTTTCAAATATTTTTTTATTTTAGTGTGTTTTATTTTAGGAATCGTCTCTTCAAGCCCTTTGTTATGATTGACCCACATGAAAAACCACAAAAAAACAAGAAGTTTTGACGTCTAAAACCCGCCATTTTGATTTTATAAAAACCTTCGTACGACCTAGACGAGTCAATAGACACCTTTTGTTAAAATCCATTCAGCCGCTAGGATGCTTCGAGGGTATAAATTTTAATAATCCCACATAAAAACATTCATAGGTGGGTACACACTTGGTTGACTGGTAGAGAATGCCTAAGGTATTAAGTCCGCCTTACCGGTTTTTTGTGTGTGAAAAGTTTTAGTAAATAAATAGGTAGGTAAGCGTGAATAAAATAAGTGGCACTGAGTAGAGTAATAATACACAACTCAGCATTCAAATCTGTGAGTGAACAATAAATCACCCCTATTTTCCCACTCTTAGGGTTGGATTTTTTTCCAAATTTATATGGGACCACCTTGGGGGTTTACCCTTTCCAATAAAAAAAAACCGGCCAAGTGCGAGTCGGACTCGCCCATGAAGGGTTCCGTTACGTTACGATTTATGACGTATTAAAAAAAAACTACTCACTAGATCTCGTTCAAACCAATTTTCGGTGGAAGTTTATATGGTAATGTACATCATATATTTTTTTTAGTTTTATCATTCTCTTATTTTAGAAGTTACAGGGGGGGGGACACACATTTTACCACTTTGGAAGTGTCTCTCGCGCAAACTATTCAGTTTAGAAAAAAATTATATTAGAAACCTCAATATCATTTTTGAAGACCTATCCATAGATACCCCACACGTATGGGTTTGATGAAAAAAAAAATTTTGAGTTTCAGTTCTAAGTATGGGGACCCCCAAAATTTATTGTTTTTTTTCTATTTTTGTGTGAAAATCTTAATGCGGTTCACAGAATACATCTACTTACCAAGTTTCAACAGTATAGCTCTTATAGTTTCGGAAAAAAGCGGCTGTGACATACGGACGGACAGACAGACAGACAGACAGACAGACAGACAGACAGACATGGCGAATCCATAAGGGTTCCGTTGCCATTTGGCTACGGAACCCTAAAAAAGAATGATCAAAATCAGACTACTCTGTAAAAAGTTATGCGTGGATATACATTAAAAAAAGAAAAAAAAAACAAAAACATTCGCGTCGACTTGAGAACCTCCTCCGTTTTTTTCGTCGGTTAATAAAAAAGGTGTTGCTTATTAACCTGTATCTTTTCCCTAATTCCAGGATGTCTATGGACGAACGGAGCGGCCGCGCTTGTGGGGGTGGCAGTGATGCTTATGTTCGGCATATACTATCTAACGTCTGGGTTGAAGGACCATCTCGCTTTGACACACATAGCGTTAGGCTTATTCGTTCCCGGGCCGGGGCTTGGATACTCTTATTGGTAAGAACTTTTCTTAAACAGTTTTTAAAATTATAAATAGACCAAACCAGGTTTTAAATGTACAGGAAAACCAGTAGTACTAAATTCTATGAAATTAATTTGGAGCTACACTTAAGTGACCGCACAAAACTCAAAAGCGAACTCATTTGTTTTTTAAGTTAACGCGGATACACAACGAGACACTGTTCGAATTTCGAAGTTATGTTTAGAGAATAATAAAGTAGGGGCTCGTGGCTAAATAATACAAGCCGCACAGGTCGATCGGTCAGGTTAAGCTACGCTTGCCGCGGTTGGTCTGTGGATGGGTGACCATCTTTACATACCGAGACCCCTCCGTGCCTCGGAAAGCACGTTAAGCCGTTGGTCCCGGCTGTCATTCGTGGATCTTTGACAGTCGTTACGGGCAGTCAGAAGCCCGAAAGTCTGACAACCAGTCTTACCAAGGGGTATCGTATTACCCAGTAACTGGGTTGTGGAGGTCAGATAGGCAGTCGCTCCATGTAAAATACTGGTATTCAGCTGCATCCGGTTAGACTGGAAGCCGACCCCAACATAGTTGGGAAAAGGCTAGGCAGATGATGTTTAGAGAATAATAGTTCTGAATGTCAATTCCCGTAATTAAAAACGTTCAAAATCTAGTCACAATCTCATCTCAGGGACAATCAATGTCAAACACTTGTCAGAAATGTGGGGAATTTAGACGTATTTTTGACAGATTGAGACTGAGATCAGACTGTGAACGTGCTTAAAATTATGAGAATTGCCTCTCTGGAATATAACCCCTCCCCTTTCTTGACCTATATTGTCATCCATGCTTTCATTTAACTGCTACGTTGGTTAAGCAATCATATTGCGAGTACCTACTGTGATCGTGAGGTTCTAGATTTAATCGGCAGATCAGATGTAGCAGCCTCAAACTGGGTTTAAGAGGAATATTTTTGTCCGCTATCTTATGGGACTTAGAAATAACTAGTGAAAAGTTACGTGATTGTGAAATGGTGAGGCACCACCTCAGCTAACCCCGTCCAACGAACACAAGCATGATGTTTTATGTTATAAAATATTCCTACTTTACATGGCCGCGTATGGGCCAGGCAGGTAGAGGGGTTTGTGGCTAAGTAATAACAGCCGCACGGGTCGATCAATCAGGTTAAGCTACGCTTGCCGCGGTCGGTCCATGGATAGGTGACAATCTTTAGATAGATATTATATTATTGATATTAGATATTTAGAGAGTGACGTCACGGACGCTTACGGTACACAACAGCTGTTCGTTTCTGCGCAATTATAAAATAAAAAACACCAGTATCTTCCGTATAAATTTCGTATAATACGTTATCAATATACTGTTACTTACGCGTGTGATCGTTCGTAAGGTAAACATACAACAATTCGGTAGTGAAAGTTCGTAAAAACTAATATAAATTTATTGTAACTTTTAGACTGTTAAGTCACTTGGAAGTTCTTTGGTGCCACTGGTACCTTCAAAAAGTGTCACTTTTTTCAAAGTTTTGACAAGCGCCGGTACCCATACCAGATCTGTGCATTTTTGGTCGATATTTTTTGCGTAATAGGCGCCATCTAGCTGATTCGAGCCGAAGTACTATGGTGAAGTGTGCAGCTTGCGGAAGGTTTTTGTCGGCAAGAGGGGGCGCTACCTGTGGCAACTCAGCCTGCCACAATAGATATCACCTTGCTTGCTTGTCATTGCCCGACTCAACCCAGATAAGTGGCGATTGGCTGTGCCCCGAGTGCAAAAAGAAGTTGCCCAGGGGAGACAATAGCGCCACACCCGTTAAGGACCTGGGTAGTGGTCCCCCAGTAAATCCTACAGCAGCGACGGCAGCGGCAGCATCACCGGTTGCAGTTCAGGTACAGGGCGCCATGATTAGGTCACCTGTTGCGGTGTCTCAGGCTCAGGGTACTCTGACCAAGCCCCCCGTCGCGGTGGCTAAGGTACTTTCTCGGGCTGGCAGTGAGCAGGGGGCTACTGATGGGGAGCCTTCGCCTGATGCTCAGCTGACCCTCCGTGAGGAGATAAGGCTCTTCAGATCTGAGCTGCGGGAGGTACGGGATGAGATGAGGGAGTTTCGACGCGAGATGTCCGGCCTACACTCGTCGATAGGAGTATGCACTGAGCGAGTTGACGGCCTGGAGGCCAGGATCGAAGCTCTCGAGAGTCGACAGAGTGCTGCAGTGCCTGACGGCAAAGTGAGTCAGCTTGAACAAATTGTGCTGCAATTAAAGCTTGACCTCAATGACCGCGAGCAGGATTTACTTAGCTCTGACCTTGAGATCACTAACATCCCGGAGACTCCGGGTGAGAACGTGTTGCACACAGTCGGGCTGGTGGCGGCAAAGCTTGGGGTGACACTCGACGAGCGGGACATAGTGTTTGCGCAGCGGGTGGGCCTACGTACCGAACGAGACGTGCAGACGAGCTCTGTGGGCGGCGCGAGTCCGGTCGGCGCTGCTAGCCCAGTGGGAGCAGTGGCGGCGACAGCGCGCGGGCGGCGCATCGTGGTGCGCCTGACGCGGCGCGCACTGCGCGACGACCTGCTGCAGAGCGCGCGCGTGCGGCGCGGTGCCACCACCGCGGATTTAGGATTACCGGCGCCCCCGCGTCGCTTCTTTCTGAACGAGAGGCTCACCAAAACAAATAAATATTTGTTTTATCGGGTGCGTGAAGCTGGCAGCCGTCTAGGGTGGAGGTATACGTGGACGAAGTTCGGCCGCATTCTGGCTAAGCAGGGTGACGGCAAACCCACCCACTGCATCCGCTCAGAGGAGGACCTTGCGCGGGTTTTTGGTTGTGAGGTGTCTACTGCAAAGGATGACTAATTACTTAAACCCCGACAATCACTCTACTGTATGTCTAAAATTGCACCTATATGTAAATGTATCTGTTTTGCTTTCACTTAGATTTTTAAGATTAGCTTGTGCGAGGCCGGTCGTTTCCTTGTCTCAGTATGCTTTGGTTTTTTCTAGTGGCTATGTACATTATATATGTATCACCCTTTCGCTCACTATTTTCACGTTTTCAATATTTATTATGATATTTTTATTTTTACGGATTTTATATAGTATTACACTGTGGCTGACTATATACACTTCTACAATATTTAAAATGCTTCCCTTTTTATTTTTACGAATTATATCTAACACCATGTATTTCAGTATATTAACACATCACATTATTATGCAAAACTCCACACTAAGTAACACTTCTGTCACTATTATCAAAAATGATTAGGACAACAAAAAATTTAAAAGTTGGGTTATTTAATGCGGGGTCGCTGGGTTCGCGCCATGAGGAGTTCCTAGTTGCTATGGATAGCCTCTCGGTAGACATCATGGCGATAAATGAGACCTGGCTCAGGCAGGGAGAGGAGGGTCGCGCCCCGACAGTTCCGGGCTACCGGCTGCGGCACGTGCCGCGGGCGCGCACAGTGCGCGGCGGCCGCGGGGGCGGCGTGGGCTTCTACGTGCGCCGCGGCGTGCGCGTGCGCTCCGTGCCGCGCCCGCCGGCGCCGCAGGTCGAGCAGATGTGGCTCCGACTTAACGTCAACTCGCATTCAGTCATTATTGGTACAGCATACAGGCCGCCGTGGCTTGATGTGAATTCCTTCCTGGATGCGGTTACTGATTCTCTCTCCTCCTTTGCTAACGCGGACAGGGTTATCCTGCTTGGCGACTTTAACATTAATGTCTTGAACCAAAGTGACAACAAATCTAAACTTCTGAACAATTTTTTACGTTGCTGTCAGCTCACACAAATTATTACAGAGCCAACCCATTTCACAGATCATAGTGAAACTCTAATTGATGTTGTGTGTACTGATGCCCGTGTGTGTGGGGTCTCTGTATTGCACATACCGGAGCTTGGTCACCATGCAATTATATCTGTTGAACTAAATTTCAAATTAGAGAAGCCTTCTCCACACTGGATTACTTACAGACCACTTAGTGACATCCTCCCCGAATTTTTTAATGGGGACTTAAATAAAATGGACTGGGAATATATTGAAAATCTGGAAGATGTGAACTCAATGGTTTCAATGTTTAATCAATATATTCTGACGCTATTTGATTTGCATGCTCCCCTCAAAAAAGTCCTAATTAAAGAGAAATCTTATCCCTGGATAACAGACACAGTCAGGGAGATGATGAGGCTGCGTGATAAGTGCCATTTGAAGTCGAGATCGACAAAATCCGAACATCATATTAAATCCTACAAGGAGTTTAAATACCTTGTTAGAGCTGCTATTGATAGTGAGAAAAGCGCATATTTTAAAACTTATATTAACAACAATATTAAACAACCCAAGAAGTTATGGAGTCATATCAAAGCAACTATAGCCATCTCAAAAAAACCAGAGCATAGTCTGCCTCATTTCTGTAGCAACCCAGAATCTATCAACCAACACTTTTTGGATGTACCAGGCAGTGGGAAGGTCACTACTGCAGACTTAACATATTTTGACAACCATAGACACGGTAATAGTCATTTCCGGCTTGAGCCAGTCCGGCAGGACGCGGTGTTGAGGATCTTGCGCAGTCTTAAGTCCAATGCGCAGGGCTCTGACCAAATTTCTCTGGAGATGCTGATGTTGACACTTCCTAGAACTCTTGCAGTGATCACAGCTATCGTCAACAGATCCATAGTCAACTCTTCTTTCCCTGATCTGTGGAAAATGGCAATTGTTAGACCGATCCCAAAAGTACCTAACCCCACTAGTGTGAAAGACCTCCGTCCGATAAGCCTACTTCCATGTCTGTCCAAGATTTTAGAGAGGGTTGTCTCTGACCAACTTAGGGCATATCTTGAGCACCACAGTATTTTGCCGCAGGCTCAATCCGGTTTTCGCAAGGCCCACAGCACAGCGACGGCGCTCCTGGATGTTGTCGGTAACATTCTTGAGGCTAGGGACCAGGGTATGGGAACCCTGCTCGTCCTGCTGGACTTTTCGCGTGCTTTCGATTCAATTAACACGTCACTTCTACTCTCCAAGCTGTCTTACTATGGGTGTGAAGTCGAAACCGTTAAATGGTTTGAGAGTTACCTCAAAAATAGATCGCAGTTTGTCCAGGTGACAAGTGATAGCGGAGATTCCATGTCATCGGCTCCGAAGCGCGTGGAAAGGGGCGTACCTCAGGGATCGATCCTGGGCCCGCTTCTCTTCATCCTGTACAGTGCTGACATCACCAACTGTCTGATCAATACTAAGTTCCACCTTTATGCTGACGATCTGCAGTTGTACCTCTCCTTCCGGTCCCAGGATATAGCTGAAACAGTAAACAGGGTGAATGATGATTTGGAAAGGATCTCAGCTTGGTCCACAAGAAACTCCCTCGTCCTGAATCCTAGTAAGTCCAAGTATATTGTGATGGGATCCAGGGATTTCCTGAATAAAATGCTTTCTTGCAACCTGGACCTCAGGATTGATGGTTGTGGTGTGGAAAGAGTTCTGGAGGCTCGTAATCTGGGTGTGATATTTGACGGGCAGCTGCATTTTGAAGCACACATATTGGAGGCTGTGCGCAACTGCTTCTACCGACTGAAGGTGTTGTATCGTATCCGTCCCTACATTAGTGTGGATATGCGTGTCATGCTGTGCGAGTCACTTGTTTTATCCAAGCTGAATTACGCTGACACTGTGTATGGGGCGTGCATTCTCGGTAGAAGCGAAAGACTGATTCAGCGGGTGCAGAATGCGTGTGCAAGATTCTGCTACAAAGTACCACCACGTTCCCACATCACTCCTTTTTTAAATAAGGGTAATTTGATGAGAATGTCAGCACGGAGAAAGCTTCACCTGGCTACCCTACTCTTTGGCACAATTCTCACTAAGCAACCAGAATATTTGTATAAAAAACTGTCTTGGTCACGCGATGTTAACAAAATTAAAACAAGAGCATCTTCGTACCTCATGCTAGCCTCATCGCATAGAACTGCTGCATTCCGTGGTAGTTTCAAATTCGCTGCCTCCCGCTGCTGGAACGACTTGCCACCTCCTTTTCGTGCTATGAAGACAGTTGGTGCGTTTAGATTAAAATTCAAACAGTATTTACTGCAGCTTCAAAAAGATACCAAACTCTGAACCTACCCTTGATGTGCACGCAGGTAGCATTGGTGGTCCGAGCGTTTGGCAGCGATTGTTCACTGAACAGGCACAGCAGTTGTTTCGCATCTTGTTTTTGTGTTCGTTATGTTAATGTTCGATAATTTATAAGTAAAATGTTCTTCTTTATTCATGCTTTTACTGGCAGCATCGTTAGACGAATTGTTATTGCCGGCCTACACAATGTTTTGTTTCGTTGTCTGTTATTTGTTTCTAAAAGTTATAACTCGCTATCATTAGTTTATTTCTATTTCTCCATTTCATCCATGCCGTTAATTAACTGCCACTTTCTACTTTTATTGTATATTCACTGTAATACTGTGCCACTACACAGCCGTAATGTATAGGTAACGTATTATTTATTGATTTTCGCCGGTTTTTTATTTTCGGCGCATGCGACCCTTCACTTGTCACAACAATGCCACAGAGTGCTTCTGACACTCAGGGCATAGACAAGTAATAAGGTTACGTCTAGCGCGAATTAAAAATAAATAATATTTATTTTATTGCTAATATTTTACATTATACTATATCTATTTTATTATTTATTTATTACTGTGATTGCCCGTGACATCACAGCGGGCCCTATCAGAATACCAGCGCTACGACATTTATTTTTTAAATGTCGAAGCATCATGCTGAGATAGGAGCCTTTTGGCCTCGTATAGGACTTTGTTTCATTTTTTTTTTCCTTTTGTTACTTTTTTATACAATTTGTTTTATTTTTATTTATAACTGTGTTTAGTTTAGTTTATGATCCTGTACGAGTCGCAATAAATACTTTTTCTTTCTTTCTTTCTTAGATACCAAGACTCGTCCGTGACTCGGAAAGCACGTTAAGCCGTTTTGGGCGTTACGCGAGCGTCAGAAGCCCGAAAGTCTGACAACCAGTCGTACCAAGGGGTTTCGTATTACCCAGTTACTGGGTTATGGAGGACAGTTAGGCAGTCGCTTCATGTAAAATACTGGTATTCAGTTACATCTGGATAGACTGGAAGCCGACCCCAACATAGTTGGGAAAAGGCTAGGCAGATAGACGATGAGATGGCCGCGTAGTGCGTAGTCCTTCTACACGCACTACGCGGCGTTGTAAAGTGTTGTAACCTAGGCCGCAACGGCCAACTGGTCGCACGATGCGAAGTACAGACGCCAGCAGGTCAAGCTACCCGAAACTATAAAATTTTCCCAATCAACCCTTGAACCTTAATGCTTTAGCGATAAAGTTGAAAATCTATTAAAGAAATTTGTCGGATTGTAGTAGCTTGATGTGCTGGCGTCTGTACCGACCAACTAGTGTGTTTGTGTAGGTCATACTTTATGAAAGTCCGCATCTTAGTCGGAGCCTCTACGACCAAGGTTACCATCACGGTCGTGGTATATCATGTTTCATAACCATTGAATTAATTCGCCTTTTTCTTATTCCAGGTTATTAATAGTCGCATGCCTGTGCTCTGCAACCAACGTGGTCCTCATTTTAGTGAGAGCATATCTCTTAGAAAGGGACCCACCACCTCCGACGATCAAGGTTGAGAACCATTCCGATGGAACCATCTTCTTGTACTAAAGGAATTGGAAGACTCATTTATACGTTTCCAGTTTTTAGTAGAGAGGGAGTGATTAAAATTGGGACTCGAATCGTGTGAACAGAATGCGCTTAGGCGTCATCTCCACGGGCGAGAGAATCGCGGCGATAGTCTCGCCGTGCCATCTAATTCCGCGATGATATCGCCGTGAGTAGACACGTTTTAAGAGAGTGTATAGAAATACGTGGCGCGACGATAATATCGCCGCGATTCTCTCGCTCGTGGAGATGGCCCCTTGAACCCTGTCCATTAGGTAAACCGTTTTTTGATAGATGGAGTGATTGTAGCAACACACAATACATTGATTGATACACGTCCGGTATTAATATGTCTGTAAGAAGCCATAATTATAAGATAGTTAAATAAGATAAGGCAGTTTATACACCGATAAATTTTGATCGTTTTAATCCTTAAAAGGGGTCATTGTACTCATCATTATGAACAACTTTTACTACGGGACCAACCATGAAATCGTGAGAAAAAAAAATCAGTTAATCCATAGATTTATGTTCGCATAACTCGACATAATGTATGGATTAACGGATTTGTTTTTTAACCGACTTCTAAAAAAGGAGGAGGTTCTCAATTCGGATGTTTGTATTTTTTTTGTTTTTTTTTTTATGTTTGTTTGTGCATAACTCCGTCGCTTGCCAACCGATTTGAAAAATTATTTTTTTGTTGGATAGGGTATACTTCCCAAATAGTCCCATAGAAATTTCATCGAAAACGGT
Source organism: Apamea anceps (assembly GCA_951799955.1). Classification (NCBI taxonomy): domain Eukaryota; kingdom Metazoa; phylum Arthropoda; class Insecta; order Lepidoptera; family Noctuidae; genus Apamea; species Apamea anceps. The sequence continues at coordinate 12,495,962 of OX637523.1, read as the reverse complement.
TCAGTAGTTTGGTTTTTAAACCAAAATTACTGGTAAAAATTACAACAAAAGTGAAAAATAAAAACTTTTTTGCAAAAAAAAATCAACCGACTTCAAAAAACGACACTATAAAGAAAAAAATAACTTTAATTTCGGAAGTCGGTGGCAAACAACGAAAACGTGAACCCAACGACACCGACTTCCGAAATTAAAGTTATTTTTTTCTCTGTAGTGTCGTTTTTGGAAGTCGGTTGATTTTTTTTTGCAAAAAAGTTTTTATTTGACCAAAATTGTGAAACAATTTTAGTCAAAATATAATCAAGTAATTAGTATAAGTAGTATGAATAGGGTAGATCATAATTGTGACAGGCTGGATATAGTACTCGACCGACGGTCAGCGCTGACTTTTTCAAATTTATTTTTTTAATGGCATCTCGCAGGTCATCCTAAGAGGTTGCCGTCTCTTCAATAGATGAAGGCCTTCAGCCAGGGCTTAAAAAACTTAAAAACTAAGCGACTACATGCTAAGGACTAACTGACTTCGAAACATCAGATGATTCATATAATACTCCAAATAAATTATCAAGAAGCATTGACAGAACAGTATCTGACCTCGTATCAGCCTCAGAGATGAAGGAGACGATTGCTCAGCTTACACTTAAGCTTGAAAGTACAGAGAAAGAGCTAGATAATACATTATTGGAAAACAATGACCTTTATAAACAAGTCAATAAGCTAACCATAGAAAACAAAACTCTGAAATCTTTATGCCTTTCCTCCTCAATGATTGGAACTCCTGGTAGCAGCAAGAAAAAAAAATCAGCTCTCACACATCGAAATGACATACGTCCTACGCCGTCCACCCCATTATCGTCCAGGTTGAGCGGCGAAGCCAAAGAGGATGTAAATATATCAAACTTGAAACAAGAAATTAGAACACTACAAGAACAACTAAAGATCGCAGAACAGGAGATTGCAATGTTCTCGCAGCGTATAGCAGTATTAACGCAACAGAAACGCACTACCTATGAACCAAAAATCCAGAAACTAAAACGGGAATCTGTGAACGCCTGTGTTCAGGATTGTGCTTTCGAAAATGTGCAAAATACGACTCGCGAGAAGAAAATATATATTTTTGGCACTCAGCGTTGCGTCGGACTTGCTGCAGCTATTTCACATTCGAGAACTAATACACAATATGAAAAATACAGAAGTGTAGCCGAAACAATGCCAAATGCGCCGTGCAATGAAGTAGTAGCGAAATGTAGAAATATTAGATTGACAACTGACGACAAACTTGTAATATGCATAGGAGAGAATGACCAGAACTTAAACTTAATCTTGTCTGAACTGCAAGTTATATTGGATATATTTAAAAATAACACTGTAATTGTATTAAATGTCTTAACTAACTCATATCAGAATGTCAACAATTTAAACTATTCGTTAAAAAATATGTGTAATAAGTATAAAAAATGTCACTTTGTAAAACAAACGCACACTAAATTAGCACATATTTGTAAGTCATTAAATTACATTATAGATTGTAGTGATTACAGTGATAAATACTTGAACCCTAATGAAATTAGAAAAAGGTTAGCGAGTAGCAAATCAAGTTTCAAAGTAAACAACAGTTTGAGAAAACCCAAAAAAGGGACAATCCCGTACTATTTTAAACGTCATGAAATAGTAGAGCCCCAAGAATGTAGCACCCCTACACAACTCAAGGCCTGTCATAGAGGGACTATACCCTATTACTTCCCTGCTTTAAACAAGGTCGACGTGGTAAACAAGCAAAACTCATTTTTTCGTGTCCAATATCACTAAAATGCATCATCTTAAAATACTTCACCAGAATATCGCTAGTATCCTGTCTAAACGGGAGATACTAGAAATTACGATCCAGGAGTTAAAGGTAGCAAATAATGATCCTGATGTAATTTGCCTATCAGAAACTTTTGTAAAAAAAGGCTGTGAAAACTATATCAAAGTATACAACTATGAAATGGCTACCAACTTCTGTCGAGACAAACAAAGGGGAGGCACTTGTATACTAGTAAAGAAAGGATTCAATTACAAAGAATTGACATTCATAAAATCCTATGCAACACAGAACACATTTGAAGTCTGTGGCTTAGAGCTGAGTAATAAATTAGTAATTATATGTGTGTACAGAACGCCCCAGTCTGATCCAAATCAGTTTCTGACAAAATTGGAAACACTTTTACATGATTTGCTTAAGAAATATAAATTTAAAATAAATATAGTTATAGCCGGAGATTTAAATATAAATACCCTCAAAGAAGGCAACATCACAAATGCGTTACAGGACTTGTGTAAAAATTATAATTTAAAAATTCACATCAATGTCCCTACGCGCAAACTATCTTGTATTGACCACATATTAAGCAACATTGACAATGCAACTGCAACCGTACTACCTCTGCATCTTTCAGACCATGACACCGCACAAATGTTGAGTTTTCCTAGTAAATATCAACCACTGAAATCACCGACACACTACATTTATAAAAGAGATTTCAACAGGGACAACATCCGGAAATTCAAAGAATGCTTGCAAAATCTCTCTTGGTCCGACATCTATGCAAACACCACTGATGAAAATTATGCATTCAATGATTTTCATGAATTGTTCTGCCTATTTTACTATTTGTGTTTTCCTAAGATTAGAGTCAAGGTCAATAGTAATAATAAGAACACACAAAAGTGGATAAGCAAAGGTTTAAAACAAAGTTGTAAAACTAAACGTAATCTGCGCTATCAGTACTACAAAAACAAAAACTTAACTAATAAAATTAAATATAAAAAGTATTCAAATCTACTGAAAAAATGTATCTATAGTTCCAAAAAGAACGCGAATATAAGCTATATCAATAAGCATGATAACAAGTGTAAAGCGACATGGAGCGTTATACAAAACGAAATAAATAATACTAACCCAAAAAACAATATAGAAAGTATAAAGATAAACGATACTATGGTTACAGACCCCGTAGAGATAGCTTCGGTATTTAATGACCATTACGTAAACCTATCGCCTTTAACGACACAAAAAAGCGTCGACCCAAGCTGTAGGATAAATAATAGTGTTAACTCAATGTTTCTGAAACCAATGTTGGAAAGTGAGGTGAGCCGGGAAATAATGTCACTACGCAACACCAAAGCGGAAGGCTACGATGAAATTAACACGAAAATCATAAAGGCTTGCTGTAATGAACTGACTTGTATTTTAACTCACTTAATTAATATGTCGTTTTTGACCGGAGTTTTTCCCGAAAAATTAAAATTATCAATAGTAAAGCCCTTATTCAAAAAAGGTGATATATATGATATCAACAATTACCGACCCATTACTTTAATACCGATTCTATCAAAAATATATGAAAAATGTATGTTTAAAAGACTGATTGACTTCTGCAACAAATTCCAAATTATAAGTAGTGAACAGTTTGGCTTCCAAAAAGATAAATCCACTACTTTAGCTATTTATTCTCTTATGAAAATTATACTCACAAATGTTAATAATAACCATCTGACTACAGCTCTATTCTTTGATATGTCTAAAGCCTTCGATTTAGTGTCACATGATATACTGCTTCAAAAGGTGGAAACAATTGGGATTAGGGGACCTGCACTGCAGTGGATATCATCCTACTTAAGTAATAGGCAACAATGTGTTATCATCAGTAAAATGAATGAAGCCAAAGACATCACATCATACTCATCGGAATATAAACATAATAAATATGGCGTCCCCCAAGGTAGCGTACTAGGCCCAATATTATTCCTATTATATATAAACGATATCATAAAAATAACCAATCATAAATGCATCTTATTCGCTGACGATATATCCATAATTGTGACATCTGATAAAAAACATAATACCGTTATAGATCACGAGACTGATATTAATAATACTATTGACATACTATTGCACTGGCTTGACATACACCATTTGAAAATAAATTTAGACAAATCCATATATATACAATTTAATCAATCTAGTAATAATAAATTTAATATCAAACTTAATATAAATAAAATTAAACAAGTACTACATACAAAATTTTTAGGAGTAATAATTGATCAAGATTTAAACTGGAAGGAACACGTAAATAACGTCAGTGGTAGAATTAACAAATTCGTATACGCCTTGAAGCAAGTCAAAAATGTAACAAATATAAAAACTGCCATTATATCTTACCATGCATATGTTGAATCGTTACTACGCTATGGTCTGATAATGTGGGGTAATAGCACTGATCTAAATCGCGCGTTCATCGCTCAAAAGAAATGCCTAAGATCAATCTATGGGCTTCAGCCGGATGATACATGTCGGCCAATATTCAAAAAGCTTGGTTTGTTACCGCTTCCATCTCTCTATATCTATGAAATATGTGTGTTTGTGACCAAGAATAAACATTTATTCAAGACAGCGAGCGATGTATGTCCTCGGAGCAGACGTGATCCTTATGGACTGCTGTTAAATGATTTACCAAAGCTAACCAAATATAATAAAAGCTGTCTAGCAATGTGTGTGCGAATTTATAATAAAATACCAAACCATCTCAAACTATTAAATGTAAGATTATTTAAAAACAAATTACACAAATGGCTAAATGAATATAGTTTTTATAGTTTGAAAGAATTTATGGATAAAAAATATTGACATTATATTCTAATATTAATGTACTTACCTACTTACTTATAATTACCCTATAACACTAAATTTTTGCATGCTATGTTTATTCTTAGCTAAACATGTTTGTGCCACTCTGATCTATACTTAACACCATTGTATACCATGTTTAACGCAAATAAATTATTTTATTATTATTATTATTATTATTATAAGGGACCCCTGTGGGGTACGGACCTCGGCTTAGGGCATCGCTGGCGGAGGGCGGTAAGGGACAGGCTGGATTGGATTATTTAAGGACGAATTTAATGCTACAGGGTCAGCGGCGCGTGCTTGACCAAGGGTCGGGGCGGACATGGTCAGTGCTGACATCGGTCGTGTACCGATTTATATAGACTTGCGCTCGCTGACCGTCAGTGACGACGGCGACGTCTATTTATCGTCAGCGTTTTGGTACGCATGACTGACGGTACGCGACCGTCGTCTGCGTAACAATAAATCCAGTCTTGGTCTTGGAAAACACTTTGCGAAGAACGTGACTCTGTTCAATAATACAGGGACAAATTAAATTCGCTAGTGAAACCCCGCGGACGTGATGGTATCGATATCTAAACATAATAAAACAAAAAAGAAATTAATCTGACAATTTTTTTGTGGGGTCACCGATCGCAGTAAAGTGTAGTCACTTGAAATATCAGTTTAAAAATTTGCTTTTTATCGTGTAAACTTCGCAGACGTGATGGGTATCAATATCGCAACACGACAAAACAAAAGAAAACTGATTTTCTCAACTCATACTTCAAGTAAAACCGGCAGCGGTCGTTGAACCCCAAAAAAGAAACATATTTTGTTTTTGTTATTTTGTTTTTGTTTGTTGTTAACATGTTTTGTTGTTTGTTTTTTGTTAACATTGATACTCGTACGTCATCACGTGCGCGGAGTTTCGCTAGCTAATTTAATTTGACCTTGTTTACCGTTGTGCTAAAATTATTCAAGAATTTTATTGGGCCAAATTTCTGCTTCGTTACATTACTTTTATAATTAACTACTTTTTTACTCCGTTTAATTTCGTAGTTTTAATAAGTTTAAGAATTTATGTTGCTTTGTAAATAATGTTAAGTGTCTAATAAAATGTGTAATTTTTGTATTTTCTGTTTTTTCGTATTTTTAAAGATACTTTGGATTTCTTTTTACTTATCTTGGTTTGTTTTATGTAAGCACTAGGTTTTATTTCTCTAAAAGAATTTATTTCTCTAAAAGAATTTTACAATATATCACTTAAAAGAGAAACAAACAAAAAAATCTTATAGTTATTAAAGGTACAACATCGGGAAGAATGACTATTTAAATTAGTTATATCCAATATCACTTTCAATTATATGGATTACAAAACTGTATCTGCCAAATATTTTTTTAGTCTAACTTTAAATACATTTATAGATTTTGACATTTTGATATCATTTGGCAACCTATTATGTAATTTGGCTCCCTCGAATCTTATATTATATTTGCCATAATTTGTTCTTGGAATACAGACTTCTAGTGTTTAATTTACTGCTTCTTGTGTTATACTTGTATTTTTTCCTACTGAATGATATTTGTGACCGTGTACTGTTTGTTATATTTGGCCCACGCTTTCACCCGCGTGGATGCCGGAAAATATCCTTCGAGAACGTACTACTGAGATTTAACGTGCCCTATGTGTAAATTCAACGTTTTTATTAAATTATTTTTTAATTTATATTCAATTTTATAAACTGTCTGTGTCTCTTTACGCGGCGTACGCCAGTAAGTGTGCATACACACGAGCGACACGCGTCAATAACAGAGGGGAGTTCCTTGTCCGCTCTTCTCCATAGTCCATAGGTACCAACTCAACTTTGGAATGGGCAACAAGCATCATCTTTCTGAATGACCGACCCCTTGACAGAAAGTGCCAGTAATTGGTTCATTTGAAATAAATGGTTTAAGTTTGACTCTCAGGCACTCTTCAAATGTCAAAGACTCGATCAGTTAGGCAGAAAGTCGAACCTAGTTGTATAAATGGAGCTTAGGAGTTTTTAATCTTCTGAACTGGTCAATGTATTTGTTAACCCCCCAATCCTAATATAAAATGCAGGTGTAAGCACTATTGAAACATTTATGAAAATAATTTATTCACCGAACAAATAACATAACCTCGCTCCTGAATTCCCCGAAGAGTTAAGCAGAGGTGCACATACACCGTTAAATTTTGATCGTTTTAATCCTTAAAGGGGGTCAATACTCATCATTATGAACAACTTTTACTACGGGACCAACTCTGCAATCGTGAAAAAAAAATCAGTCGATCCATACGAGTACATTATGTCGAGTTATGCGAACATAAATCTATGGATCAACTGATTTTTTTTTCACGATTTCAAGGTTGATCCCTTAGTAAAAGTTGTTCATAATGATGAGTACAATGACCCCTTTTAGGGATTAAACCGATAAAAATTTAACGGTGTATAGTACACCGACTTTTCGTCAGTTATGTTTAAGTTCCATGTTATAGGGGGCAAGCCTATCAGATATTGCCCTCAACCAGGCACAAGACCAGATTCCGGGCTGCTACGAAAAACTATCAAATTAATTTATAAAATTAAACAGCTCTCTGCACACCCTTTCGAACTCTTTGTCAAATTCCTTTCTTCTAAACTTTTGTACCTTAAGATACAAAAAAAAAGCCATTTACGACTTTTAAAAGATTTGCATAGAAATAAGAAAATTACAACTTTGTTAAAAACTTTTCTCAGTTAAACGTTTGCTATACTTATATAATTTAAGTTGGAATCGTCGTGCTTTTGTTTCGGACTTGATTGTATTTCTAATTTTATTAGTTTAGGTACTAGTTAATTGGTATTTTTTATTTATTAAACTTTATTAAGCTCACCCCTATTAGGTACATGTGAATTAAACATAACTGGTGAAATGTAGGTGTGCTATGGTACACCTCTGCTTAACATTTCGGGGTGATGTTATGTTTATAATAATACATAATCAGCCTATAATGTTCCCACTGCTGGGACACAGGCCTCCTCTCAGTGAGAGGGACTGGGCTATAATCAACCATGCGGGCCCAGTGCGGGTTGGTAGATGTCACATGTCTTCGAATTTTTGGTTCTAAGACATGCCGGTTTCTTCACGATGTTTTTCTCTAACGTTTTGAGAGCAGTGGTGATGGAATATTTAATTTTTATTTGATTATTTATTTTGTTTTTAATTATTCATTACATAATGGACAGAGAATCAACGGCATGGTTGCCTTAGTGGCTCAGGGATAAGTCTCTACGGTACAGGTCGTAAATTCGAAGTGCTATTTCCCACCATTCAATATACACCATTTCAATCACAGCATTGCCTTTTCCCAACCTCTGATGCTTAATATCTACAGCAACCTTCCACATACGGATTCTGTATCCCTCTCCACCATTCAGTGTCTCACTCGCACATTTCCAAAGCATGAAATTGACCTTCGCATCAATTGCCTTCAATACTTAACAAGTTTACCTGAACCCGATCATCCAACTCTGCGTTTGCTGGAACTCTGGCGGTGAAAGCAAAGGCGTTTAATAATCTAATAGTACAGGTACAATATCCAGTTACCATTGGCTGATTGCATGCAAATTGGAGCTGGCACGTCGGACATGAGTGCCGGGATGGTGTAAGGCAGAAGAGGGGCCGGTGGGTTGGGGTTAAAATGATGGGAGATTGACAAGGATATTTATACAGGGTGAATTTTTGTAGTGTGTGTGTGGAAGGACAAATGGAAAACTACATTATACGAAATTGAAAAAAAAAAGAAATTAAAAAATTATTAATAAAATAATAAATAATAATTAACTATTTATTATTAATTTAATTAATTAATTATTTAAATAAATAAATAAATTGTTAAAAATGCGCAAAGGAGTTTCGGTGCCGATGTTCAATACTAAAACAGCTTCATGTTTGTTACTATAGGTACTCCTCTAACAGCCTAACTCATCGGGGAATACAGATATGATGTTTTGTTATGTAAAACTGTTTCGTTACATTTTTGAGGAACTTTCCTGTTATGTAAAGGCGAAGAGCAGCGCTGTTTTCACTGACGAACGAAAACCGACCGCAAGTTCAGGGTATTCCCCGGCAGAAAATGATGGTGTCAAATAAAAAGATTAAAGATCCACATATATCAGGGCCGTGTCCGGGACGTGGACGGACCGTGCTCCGTCAGGGGCTCAAAAAAATATCGGTATATACACACGTCCTTGTCCGGGATGGCGACGTAGCTTCAGTGTCTCCCTCGTGTGTGCTTCAGCCCTGTCACCTCCCGGACACGGCCCTGATATGTTTGGATAGACCTTTAGGTCTACAGAAAAATGCATGATGGCATCAGCTTTGCATCATGTCAAGGAGTTCCTCCTACTAAGTTCACATTCGTGTGTAAAAATGATACACTGCGGGTGAAGACAGCATCTCTTCTCATTTTATTAATTTATAGCAGTACTCGTTTTTTGTCTGATATTTCATATTTATATTAATTCTGGACAAAGCTTGATCAACCAAATTACACATTAACAACAAATATTTCCCTGCTCCTATACAAACAACAAACAAATACACAAACAAATGAACAAACAACAAATACAACAAACAAACAAACACAAACATTCAAACGAACAAATATTTGTATGACCTACATGTATTTGTTCCGAGTCTGGGTGTTTTTCTATCTATAATATGTATGTATTTACAAAAAAAAAATGTATATAAGTAGTTTATCAGCCATCTTGTTACCATAACACAAGCATTAGGTTGCTTAGCTTGGGACTAGATGGCGCTGTGTGAAATGTCCAGGGATATTATTATTTTTTATTATTATCCTCTTCTAGCTTGCGCCTTATTTGAAGTAAAGACCACGGTCAAAATTTCTGCCTGTAGGTGCAGACGGCCCCGGAGCAATTTGGACTCTGCTATCAATCATTTTACTGGGCCCAGCAAGTGTGTTAAGGGTATGACACGTCCGAAAAAACGTGGAATACTTTAAAATGTCGCAACTTTTCGAAAGTTGTGGTTAACAGTTTTACGTACCCAAAGACTCTATAGGGTCCAAGAGGACTAAGGACCTTTAGTTCTATGAGTACGCCGTATGTCTGACAGGGGCTGAATCATTTTTTTTTTTTGCGATTTAAGTTTTGGTCCCATAGTAAAACTTGTTCATAGTGATGAGTACAATGACCTCTTAAGAGGTTGCTGGTGTTTTACAAATAACCCTGTATATATATATATCATGATGAATAACAAAAAGAAGGGTATCTGTAAAAGTTTTGTAGCTACGGAACCTTTAGGGCATGAGACCAATTCGAACTCAACCAGATTTTTTATGAAGTTGCTGTTGGAAAGTGGGTTTGGCTTGTCATGTCCTTAATGATGTAAAGTTTTAGAAGTGGGTTGATTAATTTTTGTCTGAAAAAGAGTACAGGCAGTAAATTCTAATTATGTACTACTTAGGGAGAAAGTTCCGAAGCTCGAGACCCAGAATTCGAGACGCTTTAGAGAGCAAAATAGGTTTAAAGATATTTATTCTCAAAAAAAAGACATAATGTCCCTTACATGAGAACAATGCTTAAAAAAATTAAATTGTATAAAGTTCGTCACAGACGTCACGGTAGCAATTATGATACACCCATCCATGCACTCAGCTTTTAGGAAGGGTGTTATTTGTGATTATATATGCAGCTAATTGAATTTTTAATGCATTGAATGAGTGCAACCCTTTTATACGTGAGGGTATTTTATTATATAATTGTGCTCCTTCAAAAGTTAACATTTTTTTGCCAAACCTAGTTCTCGTCTTCGGTAAAATCAGAAAACTAGCTCGGCGACTGCTACGTTGAGTTACTTGTTTTACTTTCATAAACGATATTTTAATCTGTATACTTTTGTTGAGTGCCTTACGAATGAAAATATATGTATTGTAAATACATAACTGTCTAATGTTAATTATTTTAGTTTCTTCATAAATTTAACTTCAAAATTTTATGGATGCCTATAATGTTCCCACTGCTAGGGCACAGGCCTCCGATCTTCGAGAGGGAGTGGGCGGTAATCTACCACGCGGACCCAGTACGGGTTGGTAAATGTCCCATGTCTTCGAATTTTTGGTAGTAGTCTAGGACTCGGGTTTCTTTCACGCCGTTTTCCTTCACCATTTTGAGAGCAGTGGTGATGAAATAATTTACACAAAGTAAAGTGCCTGTCTGGGTTCCAACCCACGACCTACAACTCTTAAGTCGGGGCCGTTACCACTGGGCCTGTACCATAAATAACAAACTTATAGTTTTACAAAAAGAAAAATGAGGGAACGTTCACCCGAGAATGATTTTTGTTTAAAACATTTTTATTGTGAAACACAAGCGTCCTCATTAAAAATCCTCATAATTGTCTTCCTGTGGAATTGTATAAAGCCACACACATTAGGATCAACAAAACAATTGTATGGGGTTTTCAGTGGAAACAAAAGGGTCGATCCCATTTTAATTTCAGAGTGAGTCTACCCGTTAAACCCATTGTAAACCACTGGTAAATATGTATTTATGTCAGAGTTAATATTGGAAGTGGCGCGTAACTAACATTTTGTTGAACCACAAATTACTTTTCATACGAATTATTTTGATAACTGATTCTTTGTTTGGTTAAGGGCTGATTTTTCCATTGTCAGATAAATTTTATTCGAGGAATAAATCTGTCGATTGAAAAATCAGGTACCCCTAGTTGTGATTAATGGTCGTTGAGTAAATAAAAACTGATTAAAGCCTACAATCTACCCAGCCTTTTCCTAACTGGGTAACTATATTGGGGTAGGTTTCCAGTCGGTATCCATTCGGGAAATACAAGTACGTTTACAGTCACCATACAGGATGACAGGGACATCGACGCGCAACCCGTTACCATGGATTTAGTGGTTCAGAATTATTTAGAAATGTATCGTCGTTATAAAAAAAAAAAACAAATACAGCAGATATTTGTTTTTTTTTTATAACCGACGATAAATTTCTTTTCATAAAAAAGTGCAATACTTACGCGGTCAAAATGTATAAAACAGTTTTTTTTTTAAATATCTGATGAAAAATTTCTGTGCAGGGTGTTCAGAATCATGTACTGAATCCGTGTAACGGTTTGCGCGTCGACGGCCCTACCACCCTGTAAAGCAAGGTAGCTACAGGCTCTCATCACTACATGCACTAACAAAGTGGTCAGTGGACCACAGTTGAAGTGAACGATCCTTTCCAGTAATCAACTTGTGGTTGCTCTACCTGTGGTCCTGCTCGATACGTGCCTAAGGCCTTATGTCCGAAATGTGCGCCATGCACGCAAAATTAGATTGGAGCGTTTATTGGTCCTTTTAAACTGTGATCAGAAGGCCAATTCTCGTAATTTAAAACGTTCAAAATCTAGTCGCAGTCTCATCTTGGCGACAAACAAATGTCAAAAACTTGTCAAAATGTTGGGAAAGAAGTATTTTTTGACAGATTGAGACTGAGATCTGAGGGGCAATTCTGGTAATTTTAAGAACGTTCACAGTCTGATCTCAGTCTCAATCTGTCAAAAAATACCTCTAATTTCCCTACATTTTGACAAGTTTTTGACATTTGTTTGTCGCCGAGATGAGACTGCGACTAGATTTTGAACGTTTTAAATTACGAGAATTGGCCTTCAGACTGTGAACGTTCTTAAAATTACGAGAATTGCCCCTCCGGTTTATTTGGTTGACGGTGAAAGGCTAAGTTCCGTATGCTGTTTTGTATAGGTTCTGAAGGCCTGTTATAAAATACGCCATGTATTTTATAAGGTTTAATTAACAGAGAAATTATAAATGGGATTAAAAAGGGTTAAATATCATAATCAGCCTATAATGTTCCCACTGCTGGGACACAGGTCTCCATCAGGTTCATCATCCAGGTATTAGCGTGGCTAGCTAACATATGGCAAATAATTTAATTTAATGTTGACTGTTAATAATTAATTACTTTGCATACCAACTACACTCGAGAGCAATGAAAAAGTTCCAGTGACATAGCACCAAATTACTCCTAAACGGGAAAGGCTAGCTTAATGACGCCGTCTGCAATATTGAAGTACATTTAACAGCGCATCAAAATATAAATAAAAATCGTAAATATTGTCTTCAAATTTTAAATTATATGTCTGTAGCGGTATCTACAACGCCACATGCGAACACCGCGTCAACTGACGTCACGCAAATCCTGCATCTCGCAAGCAGAGTTTACCGCGCAGTTAGCATAGATACAATTTCCCAACATCAATCGTTGGGCAATTGCCCGCCAGACACAACACCCGTCTGGTCGGAGGATCCTCCCTTTTCTATGGAGGTTGAGTGAACTTTACACCCTGTTCCTCATGCCTCTAAACTGGTGACCCCGAGTATGAACGTCAGCGCAGCCTTCGTGCAAACACTTCAGCGTGACGTCATCATCATCACTCCCGCAAGCTTCAGCGGCGAGTCACCCAGCCAGCCAGCATCCACGGCTTCAACGGGTATCCTGACCACCAGCATGCAGCGTCCGCGCATACCTGGTCATCACCCTCAGCCTCATCAGCAACCTTGGCACAGCACACTGCACCTTCGGCCGGTCAACAAGCAGAGCACCCTCTCCTGGTCGACGCAGCAGCCAGCCTCAACCCGGCGCTGTACGACATCCGACGCACTGGAGTATAACGCAGCGCCACCCCGACTCACTGGGGACATCTCCGCAGACAGTTCCGACTCACCGTGAACTATGCGGCAACCGGTTCCGACTCACTGGAACCTCAGCTAGCCTGGCAAGCATCGCAAGATACAAGACTCAGCCCACTATCAACCTCCGGTCTCCGGAGGGGAGTGATGTAGCGGTATCTACAACGCCACATGCGAACACCGCGTCAACTGACGTCACGCAAATCCTGCATCTCGCAAGCAGAGTTTACCGCGCAGTTAGCATAGATACAATTTCCCAACATCAATCGTTGGGCAATTGCCCGCCAGACACAACACCCGTCTGGTCGGAGGATCCTCCCTTTTCTATGGAGGATGAGTGAACTTTACACCCTGTTCCTCATGCCTCCAAATGTCTTATGAGATATTAAGGTGTTCGTCGGCATTTTGTGGGTGGAACTTTTTCTTTGCTCGGCAGTGTATTATATAGAATCTAGTTTTTCAAACTGAACAGACAGTTGTGCTGCTGGGGAGTTTGTTGCGCCACCTTTTCTTCCCAGCAAAAGCACTAAGAAGTAGTAGTGAAGGGCGGGCGTTTTGTCTGTCCTATGTAATTTTGACGTTGAAAAGCCTAATTTTATAAATTCCTTTTGATATTATATGTTTTCGACGTTAGGACATGCCGGTTTCCTCATTATGTCGGTCTTGGTATGTCGTTGGTTGTCGATTGTATCAGATTTTTGCACTTCAGAACCCAGACGACTGTAATAAATATACTGCTACCTAGACCATAGATTACTACGCTAGCATATATATTAAATCTATGAACTAGACAGACTGCATACAACACTCACTCTAAAAACATGCTCTCAATGTGTAAAGAACATTCCCACATCTAACATGACCGCTCTCGTGGCTTCATTCCGCAAATTGATGGCTACTAGCATCAACCAATTAGCCACGAGCCATTCCTAGCAATGCTAGGCTATGAGCGTTAAAATAACATTTCCGTGGCTTGTTCAACATTTTACGCGCTGACAAACGCCTGTCCAGTGCTTTAATTATGGTAATGTGAATGTTCGTTGGGCATGCCCCATTCGAGCCTTTATTCGGGGACATTTTGCCGGAATTTTGCCTTGGTATTTGCGTAGAATTATAATGCTGATGCAAAACGTTAGGCGATTGTATTATGCGGTGAATGGGGCGACGTGTTTATTTTGTAGGTTCATTATGATGGCTGGGTTGTTTTTTGCACTGGTCATTGCTTAATTTCAGATTTCAGCAACTTTTATTTACCTTAGATCTGTCAGAATCTGAATATGAAATCTTCGTACCACCAACAATCGTCTTCTACGATGTCCTTCTCACCATTTTGGCTCCATCAATTCTTCTTTTTTTGTCCAGGCGGAGTTTCATTAGAATGCGCTCTCTGTGAACATCAGGACGGCAACCAGTTGATTTTATAGTTATTTCCGACGTATCTAACCCATATTTTGCATCTGCCATATTTTTTCTCTGCATCACACTATAGTTGACTAGCAGAAAATGCCTCAGGCATTAAGCCTTTGTACAGTATTGTTTACTTGTTACATAAAAGGAGATGGGTTTTTTTGGGCCCACTGTCTTGTAACGTCTATTAATCGTATTATACTTAAAAAAACGTAACCAATTTATCATTTAAAATGGTCGATTTTTTCAATGAAGTCTAATCGGAATCACGAAGTCGTAATAAAAAGAAAATGTTTTGATAAAGCACTCAATTGATTCAATTCCAGATGTGGTCGTCAATATCATAAATGCATGTATTGAAGCGTTTTTAACGATTTTAAGAAAATAAAACAAAATATATACCTAATTACAATTCGAGATGGTAACCGAATCTGTTTATTAAGTAAAAAAAAAGTACTGTTGCCGCTGCAGCAGGTCCTTCTGTGTTTAATCACATTTTTAAGTTTACTTACTGTAGCTTAAAGTGGTCTAAAAATTAATTTGAAACGATTTGTAGCTTTGCGTTGGTTGTCAGTTTGACTGTCAGTAGTGATGTTATTCAGTCATTAACGTTCAGGCACTCGATTGTCTCGATTAAATAATTTCAAAAACGAACATCCCAGCAATTTCGAATACGTTAGAAACGCACACAAAAGAAAAGAATTATAGCACGATCCAAAATACAGCAACCATTATATATAGGTAAATTTATTGAGGTTTAAGTCAGTGACATTTGGCTAAGATTGGCCCTGTTCGGCTTTGTAGAGAGCGCCTTCTCCTACTCACATTCCACTATTAATCTGATAAATAATAATAATAGAGGTTAAAGTATGAAATTTCCGTTTTATTGTAATAGGTACTTCGAATTGACATAGAATCTTCATGGTTTGAGATTTTTGAGTGAAACTTTTTTCACATGGTACCTATGAAGTTCTTCTTTTAAAAAATGTGCAACATTCGATTATCGACTTTCAGTTGTTTTTTTTATTCAGCTTAGACAAGAAAGATGGATACTTCGAAAATTCGACTTATTTTTGAATACGAGTTCCGACGCGGAACTAACGCGGCAGAAACAGCTCGCAATATCAATGTTGCGTTTGGAGAGGGGACTGCTAATGAACGCACCGTGCGATTTTGGTTTAAACGCTTTCGTGATGGAAACTTTGATTTGAAGAACGAACCACTTGGAAGACCACCCAATGAACAATGAATTGAAAGAGATGAACAATGAATTGAAAGAGATGGTGGAAGCCGATCCGAGCCAAACTACCCAGGAATTAGCGGCATGGTTTAACGTTACCTTACCAACAATATTGACTCATTTGCGTCACATCAATAAAATAAAAAAACATGAGAAATGGCTGCCTCATGATTTGACTGATCTGCAGAAAGAAACGCGTGTTGAAACTTGTGTTGTCTTGTTGAATCGATATAGAAATGAAGGAATATTGGATCGAATTGTGACATGTGTTGAAAAGTGGATTCTTTACGATAACCGTAAGCGAAAAATGCAATGGCTGACCCCAAGTCAAATGCCGCAACAGTGTCCTAAAGCAAAGCTTACCAATAAAAAGGTAATGGTAACTGTTTGGTGGTCTCAGCATGGTGTTATTCACTATAGCTTTCTCCGATCTGGTCAAGCAATAACGGCAGATGTCTACTGTGCGGAACTCCGAACAATGATAGCAAAACGAGCAGTGAAAAAGCCCCGACTCATGAATCGATCTTCACCATTATTGTTCCATGATAACGCGAGACCTCATACAGCACGAGAAACCGTTTTAACTCTACAGGAACTGCAATTAGAAACCATTCGTCACTCTTCGTATTCGCCAGACCTTGCTCCAACGGACTACCATTTTTTTCGTGATTTCGACAATTTTCTACGTGATAAAAAGTTTTCTTCTCAGGAGGCAGTACAAAATGCTTTCACACAGTTTGTCGAATCTAGATCACGAGAGTTCTATCGCAAAGGCATAAATGACCTTCCTATTAGATGGCAGCAATGTATAGATAATAATGGTAATTATTTTGATTAAATAAATATGTTAAATTAAAAAAAAACGAATTTCAATTTTTCGGTACAAATCGGCAATTTCATACTTTAACCCCTAATGTACCCACTACCTAGTTCACAGAAGCAAGCAAAAAATGTCTTTTAATAAAACGGGATCACGATTATATTTAGATAATAATCTTATCATAACATTAAATAATTTTGGCTCATAGGAGTAGCTCAGAGTTTTGTAGTTTGTGGTGTGAAACCCCGTTGGTCCTGCGCCTGATCTATCCCGGTCATCTCGGATTGCCATTCAGTTGGACCATTGGGATTTGCGAGAAAATCTTATCTAAACTACGGGAATACGGGTTTTGAATCGCTATTACACGTTGACTTTCAACGTGTAACAGCGATTCAAAACCCTCTCACACAAATCTATACTGAAATTCGTCAATATCTGTGATATGTTACTCGCAAAGTCATTCTGTTAACGACCACGCATCGTTAACCCTTTCTTTGAACGATTGTTATTCTTTACGTCGACTTGACCTTTCGGATTCGAGAGTGATCCGATTTAGGAACTTTCTTTATTTGTTTGTTTTGTGCCGAATGGAGGTTGGTTTTAGATTTTGGTAGAGATTTTGCTTTTGTTTTTTCTTTTAGTTTTCCTGTAGTCCCTAGCATCAGGTGTGGAATGACAGGTCACTTAATGCTCACTTCAGCAAGTTCTCACGATGAGATTTGTACTGCATAGACCTACCATGCTATTCTGTAAACACCTCACCGTGAAAACTTAGGTGAAATGAACGTGAAGTGAGCTGTCAATAGTATCAATCCCATAGCATCAGGCAGAATGACAGCAGTGCGATTCTGTAACCATATCACCGTGAAAACTTAGGTGAAGTGAGCGTGGAGTGAGCTGCCTTTCCAACTGATTCTAGGGATTGACACTATTGACAGCTCACTCTAAGCTCACTTCACCTAACTTTTCACGGTGAGATTTTTACAGAATCGATCGGCAGCTCACTTTTAGCTCACTTCACCTAAGTTATCACGGTGAGATTTGTACAGAATAGAGTGGCTGCTGCTACTGTGTACAGACGCCAGCACATCAAGCTACTACAAGCTGTCAAATTTCTTTAATAGATTTTCAACTTTATCACTAAAGCATTAAGGTTCAAGGTTAATTGGGAAAATCTGACAGTTTCGGGTAGCTTGACCTGCTGGCGTCTGTACATACTAAAGTTTCGTATTTTCTTGGTTGATTGACATTTGGTAAGTTAAAGACTGCGAATTTTTACAGTCCGATCTCAGTTATGGTACCTGTGGCAGTAGCAACCTTATTGCAACAAGAATAAAGATTACAATGATTTTGACAAGCTCGTCAGTGGCAATTACCTAACAGCGACCTTATTAGAATGAAAATAAAGTTCACTGTCATTTGGACAGCGATACAAAATCAGAGGTAAATTAACTGTGAATGTGCGGTACATATACGGTACTTAGTTCCTGTAAACATTTTTTGTACAGGAGGCACCTGCCTGCCCTTGACTTTTTGTTGTCCAGATTGGCTTAATGTTTGAACAAATTAACTTAAGTTTAAACGAAATGCACCAACATTGAGGGAATAACTAAATAGAATAGAATAGATAAGATGTAACTTAGACTAATGAAGGAGAAATAATAATTTTTGTATTTATCTGTGGAGGCATTTTTGTATTATTGTTATTAGTCTGTAAGCCTTCTGATAGTAAAGACAAATAAATAAAATATAAAAATATAAAATGAGGCCAGCATTGCTTGTTACCTTCACTAATGGAATAACAGATAACTGACATTTTAAATACTTGACTATTATTACAATCATGCAGGAAAGAATAGTGAGAATTAAAAATGAAGAAGGGTCTGTGGCTAAATAATCATAAACGTACATAAACAGCCGCACAGGTCGATCGATCAGGTTAAGCTACGCTTGCCGCGGTTGGTCTGTGGATGGGTGACCAATGACCATCTTTACGTACCGATTGGTCCCGGCTGTCATTCATGGATCTTTGACAGTCGTTACGCGTAAGCAGAAGCCCGAAAGTCTGACAACCAGTCTTACTAAGGGGTATCGTATTATCCAGTAACTGGGTTGTGGAGGTCAGATAGGCAGTCGCTCCATGTAAAATACTGGTATTCCTCTGCATTTGGTTAGACTGGAAGCCGACCCCAACATAGTTGGGAAAAGGCTAGGCAGATGATGAGGCAGGAAAGAATGAACTACTCTTGACCGGATATCACCCTGTGTTTCTTTTACAACGACCCAACAAGATCCCTTCATCACACACTAGCGACACACCCCTGCTTCACATGATTTTACGACGTGTCAGAACATCGAGATTTCTTTATTATATGTTAGTTAGTTTATTATAAGTGTAGGTATTAAACACAAAAACCTTCCGGGATAAATTTCCTAAAAGATTTTGGAAACCGCATCTAAATCCGTTGTGGAGTTTAGAAAAGCAACGCAGCCACACAGACAGGGATGAAAAGTTTATGCATTTAGGGCTGATTTTTAAATCACCTGATAACTTTATTCGAGGAATAACTATAAAATTTTGACAGTTATTTCATACAAAAACTGTCAAATTTATTCCTCGAAGAAAAGTTATATGGCGACGGGAAAATCAGCCCTTAATTTTTATTTATTTTTTACTTTATTGTGACATTTAATAGTTACACATTACATAATGTATGACAGAATAAGTTATGAACTAAATAAACGTGTAACCCACACCAATATCCGCGAAATAATGATTAAAGTCAATAATTATGTAGTTAAATGCGAGCGTCATAATTACAAAAAATTAAGTAAGTACTCATATGTGATTTAGGGATAATAGGTATTGGATAGCTACTTTAAGGATTCTTTAGCCATCCTTTTGAACTTAAGATGTGTAAGCGCGAAAATATCAAGTTCGATGAAATGTGTGTTATACGTATCTACAATTCGTCGAAAGCTTCGGTTTTAATAAAACAAAAAATCCCAACAATCCCTAAAAGACATAAGTCAAACGCTTAAGGGGCTAACAATGACATAAAATCGTCAGCTTTGTACCCTTTACAGTAAAAAAATGAAACCTTCAACAAATCTTGGATCTTCAACCTTTTACCTCGTTAGCCTTCTTTACGATGCTCTAAAAACTTCCATCTGACCTGACACATGTCATGTCATATGTGTGTGACCTCTGAAGAGCTCCTACGTCATAACCCGATCACCGAATCCCTTTACAAATTGCGGTCCCCGCATATTGCTGGGATAACGATATGCCTGTAAAGGAAAGGTTGGTCGATATTAAGGGAAATTGCTCCAGATTGCGTTCTCTTGGCGTGGCAATGAGGAATGTGAAAAGATTACAGGGAATCGTTTTCTTTTCCTGTTACTTTAATGTGGGAAAAGTGCTGTGGCCTTTGACCTTTGAATAATGAGCTGTTATGGGCAAGCAATTTATTGCTGTCTTCCGCCAGTTTCTTTTTGTAACTGCTTCAAGCGATGTGATTATGGCATGGTATATGTCTTATGCTGTTAAGTCCGGTAGTGTATGTTTGTGCGCTTAAAGTATTCAATAAATAAATAATAATAGCTTCCCGATCGATTTCGGTCACGGTGGCCAATCTTAACGGAGATTAGCCAGGTACGCAGGAGATATTATAGTACGCAAGTGTGTGCGCAAACACAGGTGCACTCTCTGTTCCTTTACTCTCATAGTCCGATGGGACGGCCATCTGACACGACCGGAGAGATCAGGCGCAGCACCAACGGCTTTACGTGCTTTCCGCGGCACGGGGGTAAGAAACCGCCAAGTTCCAAACTCCGGACTGTTACTAAGAAATTCCTAATGGAAAACCCATTAACACTTGAATTTTTGGTTCTAGGACATGCCGGTGTCTTCACGATGTGTAATTCAAGTAATTATCTCTATTTTAGAATGCAAGATGCAAACTTTTTAAAAGACAATGACCAAAAGTGGTACCAAAAAGTCTCATGCATCAAGAACAAAATATTTTAGTAATTATGTATTTTCCTAATTTTTTACGACATTACGCGCCAGGGATTTGATATTTGAACAGGGAATTTAATTTAAAGTGAAAAAGTGTTGATATTGTTTTATTCCCTTTACATGGCGTTACGTTTCAAATGACATGATTAATATAACCTTGAATTTTAAGTGTCATGATCACATCTTTCAAAAAACATGTAAAAAAATATACTTTGACGATTCCACATTAATTAAAAATAAGTAGAATATAATAGAATAGAATTTTTATTTAAACGATTATCATTTTTTTAGAGCAATTATGGCCGTTCGTGTATGACATACCTATCAAACAAAATAAAGTACCTAGTTTTTAAGTAATTTCGATTTCTTTGAAAATCTTCGAAACCCAGGTTTTACAAAAAAAAAAGAAAATTTGTAGGAGTTAATATGATAAGAGTTGACTATAAAAAACAAAATTTGACTTTGATGCAGCATGGTACTGGATTCCAAACATCCATGAGCCTTGTCCTTTCTGAAACTCGTGTGCAATGCCCACAAGTACCTACACTGTGTCATTTCCCAAACCAAAACCTAGAAAAGAAAAATATGTTTATTGGCATAACAAAACCTCTAAGAAATAAAAAAAAAAAACACAAAGAAATCGAAAACCAAACTCTAAAAGTAAGCATTCTCATGTACACACACGTTCAGTCTTGAAACGACTGACGACCACGAAATTCAAGACAGGTCTTCCTAAAGTCGCGTCTTCACTACCCTGCAAAGCGAACATTTTGTTTTTTGCTGTTCTGCCGATGTTCGCTTAGAACAGAAAACATCTGTTTGCACTACAACGATAAAACTAACACTAGTTCTAATTTTAATTAATTAATTATTTCTAATTTAATTTTGAAGGATAGTGCTAATATACAAATTTTTAGAACATATGAAGATATGTTCGAAAAATTTGTGTGCTCAACAATGTAGATAACGCAATGAATATTGTTGATCTGTCAAAATTAAAGTCATTGTTACTGTTAGTGTGTTACGCAATTACACTGCTATTCTTTCTTCTGCACCTGTACACACGGCTACACATCAAGCTATGCAAGACCAATATTGGCTGACCGTTCATTGTGAGAAAATATCATACAAAGTGAGGCCAAGGCAAACTGGTTTTGTATAGCTTGACGTGTAGCCGTGTGTACATACCTGAACTCTGCAACTGCGATTTAGATCTTTCACGTCGAAAATGCGTCAACCTTCGTTTTCACTATCAATGGTGCGCATCTCATAATGTATGTGTGGCTATTTTGTGGATCCCATAAGCATGGATGGGCTGTATGTTTTTTCTTGATTCCACTCAAAGTCCGCCTAGAGTATAAAAATTAATCGGACACTAACCGAGCACGCCCAACGTCGAGCGAATGCACAGAGCAACTCCTCGCTTGCCGGTGGCTTCGTGTTCACTGAATGTATGAGCGAGCGAGCAATCGTTCGCCGAGTCCAACCGATCATCACTGAACAAACGTGTTCGCTCGCTCAAGCATTTCGATTTACCGCGCGAACAAACGCTTGCTCTCTCAGAACTGTTCAAAACGCTAAGTGAAAAGACAGCTTTAGATAAACACCCCGACATAACTCCGCGAAATTTTAATCCCGCAAGACGGCACATAAACCAAGTGTACGTAAAACAGTGAGAAATCGCACGCACGGTGCGTGTGAGTTCGGGAATTGATGTCGTAAATTATACAACAACAGTCAGCTGCGGTGTCGTTTACGTCCCACGTGTGATTCGGGTGCGGTGGTTGTGATAGCGGGGGTGATTTTAAACGTTGGTCTTCACTATAACTTCTTCTGTGTCGTAGGTGTGTTTGCAGACAAAAAGCATAAGCGCCAACAAACAAATCTAAAACAATTATATAATGATACTAGTCCTGAGAAGTTAGTTGGGTCCACCACTCCGCCAAGCGTACAGCCTGCTTCTTCTTCGTGTCGGTCGCTGGCACGACTGTATTTTAAATCTTGTTTTTCCAAAATTTTGCCACTTCCACGGCGTTGTCGGTGGCAGCACAGAGGTCGCTCTGTGTCCCAAAATATACAACCTGCTGATCAAGTAATTATTTCACCACATTATAAAACTCCAGTAAAAGTATATAAGAATATATAAGAATAATGCACAACATAAACTACTAGCGCAGTAAAGTAATATGCAACTGCAAATGCAACCTCTGAGTATTGCAGCAGACATCATAGCTAATTAAACAGGCTAACTTAGTAAGAGATAATACCTACAGCATGCAAATTTACAAAAGACTATCACACAAAATGTTTATTCAACCAAGGCCCCAATTCCGTATCATTCCCCGCCAAATCTTGCCATGTGCAAACCACGTCAATATTGTGTCTCGGTAAGGAATCGAAATGTCAACCGTACGGACAATTATGCATTTGGACAGTTCAAACTACGCCTTTGTGTCATAGGATGTCGGCATTGACGTGGTTTCGAAGCAAGAAATCGTTAAGTGGTCATAGTGAATTAGGGCCCAGATGCTCATCATAATTACTAGCCAAACAACATTTACTGCTGGACAAAGAGTACCCCTTACAACTTACAATGACACGTCATACAGCTAAATAAAAAAGAGTTATAGAAGTATAAGGAACAGACGAACAGAGTGTATAGTTCACTCATACTCCATAGCAAAGGGTGGATCCTCCGACCAGCCGGGTGTTGTGTCTGGCGGTCAACTGTCCGACGATTGATTTTATGTATGCTAGTTGCGCGGTAAACTCTGCTTGCGCGATGCAGGATTTTGCGTGACGTCAGTAGGATGCGTAGTTCGCATGTGGCGTTGTAGATACCGCTATAGAGTAAAAAGTAGCAGTAATAAAATTATGGACCTGCAAAAACATCTTTCGCTAACCCGCTACCAATCAACCACACCTAACAATTCGACGTCTCTCGCCCGCCTATAAATCTAGTCCCTGAAGCGAGACGTACACAAAAATTGGCTCTCACACACACACACAAACACAACCCCCTATGGATGCAGCTGTTGAGAAATTTTCCTTATTTATTCCCAAACTGGTACAGGGTAACGGTATTTGGAGATTATCTGATAGCCGTATATCTTTAAAAGGAAAAGCTTTAGGGGCACGTAAATTCTTTGGTTTTCATCTCACAAATAAGGCCGGTGAAAAACATGAAAGTGGGCTGACTCTCCCAGCAGTGCGATTCTGTAACCATCTCACCGTGAAAACTTAGGTGAAGTGAGCGTGAAGTGAGCTGTCATTCCAACTAATACTAGGAATTTACACTATTGACCGCTCACTCTAAGCTCACTTCACCTAACTTTTCATGGTGAGATTTTTACAGAATCGATCGGCTGTTTGTATAAGGAAATTCATTCATAAATTCATTGGCCGTCTTCGAATAATGTGGCAATTTTGGGTAAGATAACGTCCACTCTCAAAACGGTGAAGGAAAACATCGTGAAGAAACCGGCATGTCCTTGAACCGAAAATTCGAAGACATGTGACATCTACCAACCCGCACTAGGCCCGCGTGGTAGATTATAGCCCACTCCACCTAGAAGAGAGGAGGGCTGTGTCCCAGCAGTGGGAACAATATAGGCTGATTATGTTTACGTCCACTATCTATACAAATAAGGTCTGAGTTCTCCAACGCCAGATAATTTTATCCGAGGAATAATTTTGAATTTTTGACAGTTCTACATATTATACAAAAATCAGACGTCAATTTTATTCCACGAATAAAAATTATCTGTTGATTGAAAAATGACCCCTAAATAAAATTGAAGTATTTATTTTTAATGTCAAAATAACAGTTTTTTTTTTTATTAAATACATATGAAAGTATATACGGCACTTAATTAACAATTTTTAAATTTTTGTGTGGCTGACTGTCGTTGTTCCGGCTAATCTCCTAAACGACAGGACCGATTTTGGCGGGACTTTCACTCGCAGATAGCTGATGTTATAAGAAGAAATTTAGGCTACTATTTTAGAAAAAGAAATAAGATTCCGCGTAAAAAATATTAAGCCATCAAATCCACCTTTTGGAAGGGGCGACTAGAATCAATTTAATTTTAATTTTGACGTTCAAAAGTGCCTTTTATGTGCCTATTTGAATTAAATGATTTGACTTTGACTTTGACTTTCCATTTTGTTTTTAGACATGCACGCGAACGACGTCGCGGGCACAGCTAGGTAAAGATGAAAGCAAAGGGGTTTACTTACATGAAATACACTGCCGAGCAATGAAAAAGTTCCACCCACAAAATTCCGACAAACACCTTAATATCTCCTAAGACATATAATTTAAAATTTGAACACAATATTTACGTTTTTAGTTGGTAATATTCTGATGCGCTATTAAATGTAAATACTTCAATATTGCAGACGGCGTCATTAAGCTAGCCTTTCCCGTTTAGGAGTAATTTGGTGTTATGTCACTAAACTTTTTCATTGCTCGCGAGTGTATTAATCGCAAATTTGTACATGGTTAGAAAGATTTTTTATATTCTTGCGCCGAATTTTTTATATTTGTCTTCTGTACACGTGAGGATCTTATGTCTGCTTCAGCGAATGGTGTTAACGGTGCTGAGTTCTGGGTCAAACGAAAAATGTAACTTTATTTCAAACGCCAAGAAGAAAGGAAAAAAGAATCGAATGCAGTGTTAGCATACATAATGATCGACTATTTAACTAATATTATTTATGGATGGCAGCTTTGTCATTTTCCAACATTTTATGCTTTTGAGTTGTGGCATCCCATCGATGACTTCTATAGAAAAAGGGCGGGAAAAACGGTCTTGCACCCTCTGATAGAGACGGTGAAAGTTTTCTTGAGTTACAATTACTATTTTACTGTGTTGAGTACCAATTAAGTGATTTGTACAGCTGCACATCAAGCTACCCGATACTGTCAAATTATCCCAATCAATCTTGAATCTAATGCTTTCTATTAAAGAAACTTGACAGATTGTAGTAGCTTGATGTGCTGGTGACTGTACAAGTATTAAAGTCTATAAGTCTATCAAAAGGATGCAAAGGATGGACAGCTACTTCGAACACTCAAATCAGCTGTCAGTGAATGGACGTGCATAATTTGTTCGGTCGGACGACCGAATGTATTGTGACTGCAGGAAAGCCAATTTGCATTACGTCTAAACGTTGGTAGCAATTTTGATAAACGTAACGCAATGACAATCCAGCTGAACGTTATTCAGTTGTTTTACATAACGGAGCGAGCAGCCGATCGATTCTGTAAAAATCTCACCGTGAAAAGTTAAGTGAAGTGAGCTTAGAGTGTGCTGTCAATAGTGTAAATTCCTTAGCATTCGTTGGAATGACAGCTCACTCCACGCTCACTTCACCTAAGTTTTCACGGTGAGATGGTTCCAGAATCGCACTGCTGTTTTGTTAAACAGCTAGCGGTTATGTAAAACAGCGGATTTGACAATCCACCTGCGACGGTTACATTGACGTTATATGTAGTTAGTAGTTACACAAAGTACTTTTCCTTACTTCATAACTATTCCCCATTCCATATCTATTTGCCTTTTACAGTAGCTGTATCATTATTCAAACTGTACTCCGGTACACTTTGACAGAACTGTTCTGCACAACTCTCCAAAACTTCGGTTGCCGTGTCGACAACACTGACACAATTTGCATTTTCTCTTTGAATACCGTCACCGCTTCCTTGTTATAACTTTAAGGAAGTTCCTATACTCTATGTTGGAATACCTCTATTCCAACAATATTGCTAAACTTGATGATAAAAGAAGTCTTCATGCGGCAGACTATAATAGTGGTATTGTGGTTGTAATAGCTACTGTCATTTATTTCGTCTCGATCTCTGCTCTTGTTTCTTCTGTTGTTAGGGAGGTCCCACGAGCAACTTTTGTTTCCACAACTAATTTGTCTCTCGCATCAAGTCTACGGGTTTGTTTGAAAGTGCGCGCATGAAACGATGCGACAGCTGGGAGATTAAATTGTCCGTGGGCTTGGAGACAGGTCGGCGACGCAACTGTCGCCCGTCTATTGGTTGTAATGCAAGCACGGCGATAAAAAGTTGCCGGCCGGTTAAGACTTTTACGATAAAGTGGCTTTGTTGTCGCTCACGTGTGCGCATCATCCAAATCTTAGCGAGGAGACAGGGACAGAGACAAAAAAGTTGTTGGGCAACTGCACTGACCTGCAAAACTAAGTAGGTATCATACTTTTAAAATTGGAATAACTTTTTAAGTACACAAGATATACTTTCGAAATCTCCTTTTTACTCGAAAAAGAGTTTAATTTTGTATATAAAAACTTCATAGTCGAGACCGTTCTTTTAAGAAATGCCTGAAAAAAGCTTTAAAAACCAAAATAATCCTTTTCGAATTACAATTTTACCATTCATTTTTTGTTTCTGTTTGTTTTCAAATTTTTTCTTGATCGATGAGTTTCGTTACAAAAGCTAAGTTAGACAACAGCACATAAATTTTATTTATCATGCCTCTTTCACCTGAAGAATGTGCTAGGATCATGGCTTTTCTGGAACTAGGCATCAGTATGCGTCGTACTGCAGGAATGGTGGGTGTGACGTTACGAACGGTCCAGAAGGTGAAGCAAAGGTGCGAAGAGACTGGAAACCATCTCAGGAGACCTTGTAATGGTAGACTCCGGTGTACTAGTGCCCGAGAAGACCGTTATATTGTTTCCACTGTGTTTAGAAATCGCCACCTTAATGCAGTTGAAGTCCAGCAACAGTTTCTTCAGCCCCGAAGAGACTACATTAGTGACAGTACAGTGAGAAGACTTGCTGAAGCAAATTTGAAACCCCGAAGACCAGCGAGTGGCCCCAAACTCGAGAGAGAGCATCGAGTAGCGAGACTGCGATACGCCCGTTAACACATACAGTGGGATGTAGAAGAGTGGTCAAGAATTTTATTCACAGGTGGGTCTCGATTCTCACTTTACACTTCTGATGGAAGGCGAAGTGTCTACAGGCGGCCTGGTGAGCGATACCTTCAGTATACATGTATGGGCTGGCTCTAACTTCTATAGTTTAGAAAAAATTTAAATTCTCAAAAGTGTAGTATTTAGTTTTGCAGGCCCAGTGTAAGTTGTTCGTGGGCGCCCTCCCTTAGATGGATTATTATGTTGGCTTCCAACCTCCATCTCCACCTTGACTACAGCATCAGTGGCATTCTTTAGGTCTTCTCGTCTAGTAACTAATCATATTTGATCATTTATATACTTTTGGAATGGAAGTTTTTCGTTAAAAAATAAGCAGGGAGCTTAATATTCAGTGAGCTTAATCAACTGATTAAATCTCGAATAAATTATCCAGGATTAGAACGACGATTCAATCTAAACTTACACTGAAATGGCAATAAAGTCACATTTTCGCTTTAACCGTATAGTTCGGTAGCGCCCCCGAATGGACCCGAACACACGAACCTCCGCTGGCTCAGTAAGGGGTCCCATTGGACCTTGAAATGACGACATACGACACCCTTACTGATAATGTAAATATTGATTATGCTACCCATCAAATCTTATGAATGTGCGTTAATTAAGAGAGTTGGATAAAAAACTCATATGTTATCGCCATTCAATCTTCCATATTTAGCGCGCAAGTTTATTAATTTACCTTTAGTAAATTCAAGTCTGTAAATGCGATAATCGCCATTTTGATGACAGTGGTGGTCGAGGCTAAAAAACATAAAAATTGGGGATTTCGAAAATCCAAACTCCACCACAGGGGCAATGAATAATACATGATTTAATTATTTGACGAATTCATCCATTGTTCATGTTAAATAAGTAGTGGTAATGTAGTTTTTTGATATCTAAAGTCGAAGTTTCGCGCCAATCGTGCGTGTTTACATTTTTACTTTTCACAAAAGTCACACACACACATGTAGATAAGATTTAAAATGTGAAAAATATTGTTACAAATATTATAAAAAACACGAAAATGCCCAAATCCTAACGTAATATTGAAACACAGGTCCAATAACACGTATTATTCATTACCACTACTTAATTTGTGTTCAAAATCGCCGACCATTGTTGTTTTTTTTTATCGTAATGATGTGCGAAAGCGATTATGCCAAACGATTTTTTTTTTTTTAATTTCGATTGACCCGAGTAATTAATATGACGAATGTCAGAAATCGATTCTCAGAAATTGAAATAAAATTATTTTAAGCATTAAATACAACAAGCATTATTTATAATAATGATTTATGCTTTCCTAATGTAATTTTAATCGTTTTTTGGACATTATATTGAAACCGAGTCAATAACAGAAAACCTTATGACCATAGTCATTTATTCAATTTCGCGCCGAATTGTTTCTATATTTGAATTTATATTCGGAATGCGCTTGCTATTCAAAATTATTTTTATTATTGTGCAATTATTAATTTTTGATACTTTCTAATAGTTTGCTACAGAATGCCCAGTATACATTTTTAGTAGTAGTTTTTAGTGTAGTTTTTATTTATATTAGTTTACTTGAGTAATAGAAATTGTTTACTTTTTGTGGTAGTTTCCCAACGAAATTAAAAAATAAACTGGCCAAGTGTATGTCGGACCATGCACAGCGAAAGGTCCTGTACTTGGGATGAATATTTACGCCTGCACAGCGCATATAATTAATTTGATTGACTGCAGAAATAAATTTGTATTTCATAAAAGTTCTCGAAAAAGCTGTAAAAAACCAAGTTAATTCTGCGGTTTTAAACGAAAATATCCCATATGTCAAAAACGATTGACTTTAAAAGTTAAGTCAATTAGAAACATCTTTATAATTTTAATTATAAGTTCAAACAATACCCCCCCACACGCTTGTGTGCATAGATTTTTTTCAACCCTCGGGTACATGCATGGGGAATGCTACCTCTAATTATGCTTATCGTAATTTTACTACACCATTTTGCGTGCATAGAATACGAATACGATATAGTGTTATTAACACTCGTTAACGTCTACGAGTAAAATGGTTAATGGCATTGACATCCGAACGCACGCACAGACTGACATGACGAAATTATGGGTTCCGTAAAAGTATTTTCAGATCATTTAAATTAGAAATCAGACAATTACAGTTCTTAAAATTTTATCCCAAGCTACAGAACGGCAGCTTGGGACATAAGGAGTGCCTACTTCGTCCCACAACGTGCGTCCACGAAAACGCCCGCGTTAACCCTGTAAGAAAGGCTGGCCGGTGCAAATTGGTCAAAATCTAGATTTTACGGTTAGTTTAGGTTTGTACAGACGGCAGAGAGGCAGACCGACTGGCACATAGACAGACGGCCACATAACTTTTGTTTTAGTTACTAAGCAAATATATTTAAAAGCCCACAACAAGCCCTTTCATTTGATATGTCACACAGAGGTACACCGTACAGCAAAGATTTTGTTTTTTTTTTCTAGTTTGCCCCCCAAGAGTGACCCCATTTTCAAAATTAATTTATTTACGTTACACGTCCGTCTTTGGGTCACAGAAATTCATATGTGTACCAAATTTCAATTTAATCGGTCCAGTAGACTCGAAGCAAATAAGAAAAGACAAGACCCACAGACACAAGTGATCCTGCAAGGGTTCCGTTTTTTCATTTGGACGTACGGAACCATAAAAAATTACACACCTAACCACACCGTTCGTGTAGGTACGGTAATTAAAATGATTAATTTCAAAAATAAATTAATTCATGAAAAATATACCAAAGAGGATATATATAGTTTCTACAACTTTTTTTTTTTTGCAAATTCCGATTATCGATTAGGCTTTAGGCAATTTTTGAATCGAAATAAGAAAACTGGACGGATGGTCAGCACTAAGAAATGTCATGTCGAAACACAATTTTTTGTAATTTTTATCAAGGCTTGATTGCGTTTTATAAGTAGTTTAAGTAAGAAAAATGGTAAAAGTAAGAACGCGGAGAGAATGATAATATCTTTATTTTTCCCTTTTGCATATTTTCAGCAAGAGAATAGGTTGTTTTTGTACATATTTCCAGCGAGTTTAAGGTGCCTACCTTTTGGATAGGTGTAGTAATACCAATTTTATACAACTTTCGTAGTAGACTAACGAAGTTTGACCGACCTCAACAAATAATTAAAGATATTTGCCACAAATATATTGTATAAATAAGCGCGGAAACATATTTTTCTTAATAAATTTGAATGCTGAAAGTTGATGTAATTTACTGAAATTCATGACGTAATTCGCAACATTCCGTCGAGTCAGCTGATATGTCATATGTCAAAATCTAGTCGAGCAGAGTGGTTAAAAGCCATTTAGTGTCCGCGTCAAAGAGACTCACTATGTATGTTCAGCGCTCGCACCAGTTAACGGCAGAATAAACATCAGCTGACCAAACAGTTCGGTACCTAATCACAACTGTGATTGACCGGGTATGTGTCTATTCGATGACTTTGTGGCACATTTCATACGGTCGTTAAAAGCTTGATGAAATCTCTGACCAGTAAATCTTTTAATACCATTGACCAATTCATTAGACTTGAAATGATATCTATTGACGTTTTGTTTTGGTTGTATAAATGCTATTTTGTTAGTTTTAAATGCTCCTTTTTACTGTTTGTATTTCCAGTGCGTGTACCAAAAATAATATTTTTCTTTCTTTCAAATTTCACAGCAAGCTAAACGTGTTTAGTGATTTGTGGTGCATGTGGATCTTAAACCATTTAAACAAATTGTCAAAGACTATTTTAATTTTTTAGTTGTACCTACTTATTTTTTTTAGGTTTTTTTTTTTTTTTTCGCATATAAAAAGGTACAAAGGCGGACCTAATGCCTTTGGCATCTTCTATCAGTCAACCAAGGGTGGTGAAGATAGCAGGTGCTTTGGTTGACAGGAACAATGATAAAAAAATATTATCATAAAGAATTATGAATAAAATAAGTACAACAAAAACATAATATGTTATAAACTTATAATACACATACAATCATGTTTACTATTATAATATACAAGGGAGAGCGGTGTGGAGATGATTCAACGCTATTTATTTCAAAATAACTCAACAATTTCCGCTTAAGCGCATACCGACTGGTCCTGATATCAAGAAAAAGCGCCAATTATTATTGTTATTCAAATCGTATTATCCTAAAACTATATTGGAATTCAAATTAGCTGAACTAAGTAGTTTGAATAAATTTTAGACTAAGCAAGCATGATATTGTGCAGCAGTGGCGGCCTAGTGGTAACGGCTGCGAGTTATGAATGGCAGGTCATAGGTTCGAACCCAGATAGACGCTTTACTTTGTGTAAATTATTTCACCACCACCGCTCTCAAAACGGTTAAGGAAAACATCGTGAGGAAACCGGCATGTCATAGATCCAAACATTTCTAAGACATGTGACATCTACCAACCCACACTGGGCCCGCGTGGTGGATTATGTATGGCCTACTCCCTCTCATCGAGAGGAGGCCTGTGTCCCAGCAGTGGGAACATTATATCCGTTTGCCCAACTATTTTGTGAATAAGATTTTTTTTTGCAACCGGGCCTGAAAGGGATTCTTAAAAATTCGAAGTGGGGCTACTAGTAAACATCAGCTGACCTGGCATGTGGGGTATCATGTGAAAGAGCGCTGTTTGCACATTCTCAAACATTTCTTCTTTTTTTTTTAGGCCACATAATTTTCGACTTTTTTATTTATTAACTGCAGTAGTCTTATCTCTCTGTATACGTAAAACTATGCCCCACAAAACCGTTCTTATATTTTGTCTGTGGGACCAGACTATACAAAATATACTTAAGTTTATTAGTAAAGTACTTAAATCAATCAATGGTCTACGCTCTCAGGGCTTCTGTGATTCTCTCTTATCCCGTCAGTAATCACAATCACGCTGGCATGGTTCAAGCTTTCAGGTTAACAGTACTTTATCTGCACTCAACACAAACAGGAACAGACAGCGATCAAACGATCATCGCGCTAAAGTTAATTAAAGTGAACGCAACAACGCACAATCAACTTGTGATCCGTCAAACTGATATGTGGAAACAGCTATCAGCGGACTGATGAGATTGTTTGTTTGTGCATGTTTGAGTTTTAATGGGAAAGAGAATGGAGGGGCTGCCTTTGGTCCACTAGACCAAAGGCAGTCAGCAGTGCTCAGCAGAGCATGAGGACAAAACATGATAGTTGATTTCTGAGGTTCTTGGTTCGATTCCCGGGTCAGACAAAGTATTATTGGGTTCTTCCGGATATCTATGGGTGCTTCCATCTGAAATTTTCTCAGTAACAGCTAGACTCCGGGCTGTTATTAATCTGTTACTGTTAAAAATCGAGACTTCGGGCACAAGTCCAGCCCGTAGTATGGATTTTTACATGGGACTTAAACATAACTGGCGAAATGTGGGTGTAATAAAGGTACATCTCTGCCTAACCCTGCGAGGGATACAGGCATGATGTTATATTATGTGTGAGAATTATAGGATAGTGGATTTCATAGTTTAGTTTTCGAAAATGGCTGCTTTTTTGTTAGGAAAGGATGGAATCAACAAGAGATGTTCAGCAGCATTAATCTGGAATTCTCTCCGTTAGCATCTTTGTTACTGGGATCCATATAAATAACTTCCATTACAATTGCAATTTACAACAAGCCTGAGGGGAAATTCCCCCATTCTAAAGAACGTTCTTAATCTCCGTCTCAATCAGTCAAAAAATATTTTAATTAACTAAAATGTTTTCAAGTTTCTGACATTGATAGTAACTCAAATGAGATTCCGTTAGCACTTGTGGCTGGTTCAATCAACTCAGCTGCAGTCCACTGCTGGACATAGGCCTCTCCTAGGCTGCGCCACAACACCCTGTCCTCCACCTTCCGCATTCAGCCCGTCCCAGCAACCTTCTTTAGGCCGTCCGTCCATCTAGCTGGGGGACGTTCCACACTACGCTTGCTGATACGCGGTCTCCACTCCAGAAATCGTCTGCTCCATCGGCCATCGGTCCTTCGACAAACATGGCCAGCCCACTGCCACTTCAGTTTGTTTACTCTGCGCGCTATGTCGGTAACTTCAGTTCTTTTCCGGATAATTTCATTCCTGATTTTATCTTTCAAAGAGACTCCGAGCATAGCTCGCTCCATAGCGCGCTGAGCAACCTTGTGGTTGGTTGATAATGACAAATAAATTGGGAGAAGTGCAGAAGAATGATGATGGGTTGTGATTGGTTGATACAAACATCATTTCAGCCGAAAGACGTCCACTGCTGGACATAGGCCTCCCCCAAGCGCCTTCACTTCGACCGGTTTTGTGTTTCTCGCATCTAACGGGTTCCTGCGGCCTTCACAAGGTCGTCGGTCCACCTTGTGCGAGGCCTTTTAACGCTACGTCTTCCGGTACGCGGTCGCCGCTCCAGAACCTTTCGGCTAATCGGCCATCTGTACTGCCCTACCCACTACCACTTAAGTTTGCAATTCTTCGGGCTATGTCGGTTACCTTGGTTCTCATGCGGGTCTCTTCATTTCTGATACAAACGATAGCAGTAATAAATTATCGCAAGATTTGATTACTTAACTTTTTATAAACTATAGTTAACTTAACTGTCTATAGTTCAGTGTTGTAACCACGTGAAAACCTATCCATTTTATATCAGAATTAAGCGATGCATGAAACGAAATCGGCTTGATTTTTAACGACAGTCAAAACTGAATTTTAGTGCTGCACACATCCGGAGATCCGTTAAGTCCGGATTAAAATAAAAAATGGCTTTTGATATATAAAAGATTTACGGATTACAGGTTGATGAATGGACGTTTTATTTAAATCTTTTAATTTAAATATTGAGGCAGACGAATGAGGGTTTTATTAGCAAATAAATAAAATGCATCGTTCAATTTCGTACATTCAATTTCGGAATAATCTGTTAGTGACCTTTGGCATCCGTTCAGAATCATATTTACTCTTGCATCTGTATAAATTGGTGTTGGCATCGACTGTGGTCGCATTTAGTATTAAGGTTTCCCATGCCTCCGTTTTTGTTATATTGAAAATCTTCGTGTGCATACACACGAGTGACACGCGCCGACGACAGCTGTTGTTGTGCCCGACAGGGTCCATAATTGTTCCTATTATTTTTTATTCTGCCGCTGACACGCGTTGACGGCTGTCGCCGACGTGCGTCGACGCGACCGTTTCAGTTGCCTCTGTCGTCGACGCGTGTCGCACTTGTATATGCACACTTAATTGCAGTTTTGGTAATCACGTTTGAAAAATATGTTCAAGGGCGGTGTTGGGCCAGCAAAAGCGGTGGTGGCCTAGTGGTAACGGCCGCGACTTACGAGTTGTAGGCTGTAGGTTCAAACCCAGATAGTCGCTTTCTTTACTTTGTGTAAATTATTTCATCACCACTGCTCTCAAAATGGTGAAGGTAAACATCGTGAGGAAACCGGTATGTATTAGAAGCAAAAATTCGAAGACATGTGACCCAGTGAGCCCATTGTCAATAAAAAAAAAAGTAACTCGTTTTCTTTATGGATATCCATCCAGGTATCTGACTTAGCATCCAGCGGGGTAATGGTTTAACACACTAACAGTAGGAATGGTTTCCATTTTTACAGCACAACAACATTAATTGCGTTGTTTACTTTGTTGAGCATATTTCGAACATAATATAAAGCAATGGATTACTTAGCAATAATATCCTTCAAAATGATTCAGTTTGTGATTGGAAATGTGTTACGCCAAAAGGGTGCTGGTCTTTTCTGCTGTAGCTTTTTATCATGAGCGTACTCGTAAATAAAATAAACAGCGCTTTAACTTTATCACAGTCATAACAATGCTTCATTCATTCGCATATCTAAGCTGAGATCCGGTCCAGCCCTCTACGACCCGGTCACAAAATAGATAGCGTACAGAAGGTCGGGTTACATACGGCCATACAACTGGCGACGTCTACCTGCACTCGCAACGAGTATTTGTTTGAGATTGTTTGTTGAAATTATGCGCTTCGGAATTCATCGTCTATATTCGGAAATACGACCGTGCTATGATGATATCTAATATAGAGCTTTTTAGCCAGGGAAGTACTTGTCTATTTTGTATGGCCATTTTTATAAATTTATAGATTAACCACTCTATGCAATTCTAAAAATGTTTTTAAAACTTTTCATTGACAAATGACGATCTGCGACCAGAGTAGGTAGCCGGACAGAGAGAAAACTTCATACAAACGTGCAATGATAGGTGCACTACGACAAAGCGCGGTAGCAAAAAACTTAGAATCATTACTTTTGACTAACTGGGGGTAACTCTGTGGTGCGATGTGCGTGCTAATTTGGAAACTAAAATATCACCCGAACGCATGCCTTTTTAGGGCCCTAATTCATTATGACCACCTAATGATTCCTTATTTTCAAACCACATCAATTCCTTAGTTAATCACGACATCTGCTAATAACGTATTCTCTATGACACAATGGCGTAACAATGGCGTGGTTTGAACTGTCAAAATACATGTTGTCCGTACGGTTGACATTTCAATTCCTTGCCGTTAACAAGACACGATATTGACGTGATTTGCACGCGTTAAGATTTCGCGGGGTATAATACAGAATTGGGGCTCAGTGGGGTAGTTGCGTAACACACTCACATCAGTAGCAATGGCTTTCATTTTGACAGTTCAATAACATACATTGCGTTATTTATGTTGCTGAGCAGACAAATTTTTCGAACATATGAAGCAATGGATTAGCAACATCATTCAAAATGATTCAAGTTATAACTGATAGTGTGTTACGCAATTAGGGTGCAGGTTTACCTGTATGTTTGTGTGTTGTTACGTTGTTTTTTTGAACCCACCAAGGGTTGATATAACACGGCTTCGTTACTAATACGTAAAGTAGCATTATTTACCTGTAAACATAAATTGACTTTGGCATGCATTTTATTGAAGGATTCATTCCTTTAACTGTATTTCGTCACGGGAATATTTAGTTTTCACTTTCTCATAATCAATCACTTTTATAAACCTATTTAACAAGTTTGCACAATAAATTAGATCAAATATTGTAATGCAATGTTTACAATCCTAATTCCTAATGTCATTCAGTCGAACGTCAGTTCTGACAGTTAAAGGCACAGACTATAGCTAAAGGCGACATCTAGTGGTCGCCGATTCACAGTTGTAGTTTAATCGATATTTTAATAAATTGATCGCTAACCATCGAAATAATATCGTATGGAGCAATCCCTAATGATTTTCAGCTTTCAGTAAAAAAAATCACAATAAACTGAATAACCTAATCCGGAAGTGTTATTATTTTTTCTATATAGACTTTTTTCTAGAAACATCGTTGTCAAATGATGGTCTTTGGTACAGTGTGGCAAGGTTGCAAATTCTAAATTTGCCGAATGAATATTCGGGGAGAATTATTCCAATCAGGACAAGTTTCGATGTTGGAAGTCACTAATAATTTGTTTGTTGGTCTGGATCATGAAGATTATTATTGTTTCAGCATTTAAGCGTGACGTTAAGCAGTGGTTGGTGATTTTCGAGAATTGTGTGTCTTTGTGTGGTGCTAATCTTATAACCATTTTACCCGGAATAGGGGAGATTTTCGGAATGCTCCGTCTAGTTCCGGTTTGTGATCGATGACAGAGTTATTGAAGGGAAATGGGGTCTTTCGACCATTAATCACGCTTGAGTGACAATACAAATCTTGTTTAGTGTTTTAAAAGGTAAGGATTTTGTTGTAATGGTGTTAAGAAGTGGTCTGTGGGCTCTTCCCTGGTTGTTAAAAGGATATTGTCGTGATTATTGGATATTTATTACAGGATTCCAAACTGCGTTCACGCAGACGACTATACAGCCAGCCGCGGGAGTCTGCATTTACGGATTAATCCCTGGATCAATTGTAAGTGTTTCGCCGCTAACTATTTGCCATATATTCCTCCGTGTTTACTTCGGTATTAAAGTAATGTTCTAGGCAACAAGCCTTTGTTGTGGAGTTGAGGAACGCCACGTGGGTAATCCTTATTCCTATCTGAAGCCATGTTTACCGGCTAATGCTTTAGCATTCTAGATTTGAAAGCTCGGTCACCCCTTGGAAAGTAAATTAGTTTCCCTTTATATTATTCGGTCTCCGTATTGTCATTCCCAGGAAAGGCACCTCAAGAGACTCGTCTCGCCGCCAGGATCTAGAGGAGCTCTGGGGCCTGGACGCGAGACCCGTTCCTCGAGTTTGCTCGAAGCCTCTTGCAGAGACGGCTGTGCTGTCGGTTGTAGTCCGTCTGGCGATAACGCAGGCGGGACGGTTTTTTTTATTATCCATTTTTACTTTACTCCTTATTTTATTTTTACCACGGATTCTCTGTGAACCCGTTGGCTACCTAAGTCCGGTTTTGAAACCGGTCAACTTATTTGAAATTAAGGATCTCGAGTTTGACATTAATAGTTCCTCAAGAAGTGTTATGGACACCTTCGTCGGCTCTGGGATCCGGGACTCTTAAGGTCCCTGGCGCCCATTTAATATAATAGAATAACGTTTAAATAACTGGAAGGTTATACCTTAAATTTAGAAATGCATATTATTTAAGTTAAACATTTAAAACGGTACAGTACTGGGTTTATCTCCAACTCCCCACGACCCTAGCTCTTTATACTGGAATTTTAGCTGGCTGGCAATATTGAAATAGAATAATAGACTCCTACTTAATTTTGTAACTTTAAGGTTAATAAGTAGTTTTTTTAAGGTACACTTTTTATTGTGTAAATTCAACTTATATAAATATACAGTGTTTGAGATTGCTCATTTGTTGCTTTATTAATTTACCTGCCTGTTGGGCTTATGTCGGCTTACCGTAGGAGGCCGCAAAATTTAAATTGTAACAGTGGCGACCAACGTGTGTGTATTAGTTGGAGATAGAGGTTACGTCTTTTGCTGTACCTTACAACCCAGATTGCTGTTTCTAAAGCCTTCCAGTTATTCTAATTATTAAGAAAAAACCGTCGCGTGGAATCCTTTGTTAATGTGTTTATGTTTATATGTTTGTACTGTTTTATACACTTTTATTTACTTTATACAATTTTTACACTTTATACAATTTTTACAATGTTTACAATTTTTACACTTTATAATTTTATACAGGCTGTTTATTATATTGACTGCTAATTATAATATTTACATATTACTCGAGATTGTAAATTATAAATATAAAAATAATAATAATATTGTAAATTGTGACAGCCAGTTTTAACTTCAGATCGGTTTATTTTTTTTTTAATTTTAATATTTTTTTTAATACGATGTACGGGTCCGAATTCTGAAGTTACTTGTACCCCGTTCTTCCTGGTACATGGTGGAGAGGCTGTTAGTAGTGGTGATGTCTTCGGCAATGATACCGTTGGACAGCCCACTCTAGCTTGCGCTTCCGGTTTAAAGCCTTGGCACATTGCATATGACGGATTTTGAATCACCATGTGGCAGGGAATTTTTTTATTTAAATTTAGAAGTTGTAGTTGGTAGCAGTGACCTTAGAGGGCTGTATATGCCTTGAGGTTGCTGGTTTTTATTTTAGCATTGGTAGCTGTATATGCGCGGTGCTAGAATATAGTCGTTGTGGTTGGTAGCAGTGACCTTAGAGGGCTGTATATACCTCCGGATTGCTGGTAAGGCAGCATAATAATAGTCCTGAGATAGGAGGCCATAATGGCGGGCGTGTAGGCTGCATTGATGGAAACAGTCTAAGATGGTATTTTTTATTGAGGGCGGATAACCGTCTCAATCCTTTTATAAAAGACGGTTAGCCAATTTGCATTAGTTTGTAGCTTTTAATTTTTTATTTTCATATTTTTTAGTGTCTAGTTAGTGTTCCAGCTCAGCATTATTGTTGGCAGTCTAATTGTTTAGGATTTGAAAGGTGGTGTACGATGGAGTAGGGTGGTCTCTCCTATATATTATATAATATATCATTTACACATTTTACTCTTTTTGGAGCTTGTCTTTTACATGTTTGTAAATGGATTAGACTCGCTCCAGGAGAAATATAATATATCATTAATACATTTTTACTCTTTTTGAAGCTTGTCTTTTACATGTTTGTAAATGGATTAGACTTGCTCCAGGAGAAATATTATATAATAAATCATTTACACATTTTTACTCTTTTTGAAGCTTGTCTTTTACATGTTTGTAAATGGATTAGACTCGCTCCAGGAGAATTATTATATAATATATTACTCAGGTCATATGGATAACTAAAAATAAGCCATAAAACACGGGCGGAATTGTAGACTCGTTAACCAAAGCCTACTACAATGTCGCCTCATAGAGCGGGTTGTGACTCTAAACTTGAAGTATGACCAAAACCCATTTAGATCATAGGTTTATGTAGTATATAATAAAAACCAAAATTTGAATAATTAATATAGGTTACATGGATAATTAAAAATAAGCCATACAACACGGGCGGAATTGTAGACCCGACAACCAAAGCCTACTACAATGTCGCCAAAATAGAGCGGTCTGTTACTCTATATTTGAAGTGTAACAAGAATTCTGTATTGTTTATGTATATACCATAAATACCTTTATAGCATCATTTATGTTTATATTAGCTAGGAAGTAGAAATCGTACACCAGCTTCTTTATTTTTATTCTTTTTTTTTCTGTTCCTGTTTTCAGGCAGGTTGTTTCTGTTTTGGTAAGCGTGCTTCGTCCTTTGGAGTGTGCTTTGACGCTGGAGGGCCAGCGTCGAGATTTGCCCTAGTGGGTCAAATCTCTGGTGGTTGGGGAGGTACTGTTACGTTGTTTTTTTGAACCCACCAAGGGTTGATATAACACGGCTTCGTTACTAATACGTAAAGTAGCATTATTTACCTGTAAACATAAATTGACTTTGGCATGCATTTTATTGAAGGATTCATTCCTTTAACTGTATTTCGTCACGGGAATATTTAGTTTTCACTTTCTCATAATCAATCACTTTTATAAACCTATTTAACAAGTTTGCACAATAAATTAGATCAAATATTGTAATGCAATGTTTACAATCCTAATTCCTAATGTCATTCAGTCGAACGTCAGTTCTGACAGTTAAAGGCACAGACTATAGCTAAAGGCGACATCTAGTGGTCGCCGATTCACAGTTGTAGTTTAATCGATATTTTAATAAATTGATCGCTAACCATCGAAATAATATCGTATGGAGCAATCCCTAATGATTTTCAGCTTTCAGTAAAAAAAATCACAATAAACTGAATAACCTAATCCGGAAGTGTTATTATTTTTTCTATATAGACTTTTTTCTAGAAACATCGTTGTCAAATGATGGTCTTTGGTACAGTGTGGCAAGGTTGCAAATTCTAAATTTGCCGAATGAATATTCGGGGAGAATTATTCCAATCAGGACAAGTTTCGATGTTGGAAGTCACTAATAATTTGTTTGTTGGTCTGGATCATGAAGATTATTATTGTTTCAGCATTTAAGCGTGACGTTAAGCAGTGGTTGGTGATTTTCGAGAATTGTGTGTCTTTGTGTGGTGCTAATCTTATAACCATTTTACCCGGAATAGGGGAGATTTTCGGAATGCTCCGTCTAGTTCCGGTTTGTGATCGATGACAGAGTTATTGAAGGGAAATGGGGTCTTTCGACCATTAATCACGCTTGAGTGACAATACAAATCTTGTTTAGTGTTTTAAAAGGTAAGGATTTTGTTGTAATGGTGTTAAGAAGTGGTCTGTGGGCTCTTCCCTGGTTGTTAAAAGGATATTGTCGTGATTATTGGATATTTATTACAGGATTCCAAACTGCGTTCACGCAGACGACTATACAGCCAGCCGCGGGAGTCTGCATTTACGGATTAATCCCTGGATCAATTGTAAGTGTTTCGCCGCTAACTATTTGCCATATATTCCTCCGTGTTTACTTCGGTATTAAAGTAATGTTCTAGGCAACAAGCCTTTGTTGTGGAGTTGAGGAACGCCACGTGGGTAATCCTTATTCCTATCTGAAGCCATGTTTACCGGCTAATGCTTTAGCATTCTAGATTTGAAAGCTCGGTCACCCCTTGGAAAGTAAATTAGTTTCCCTTTATATTATTCGGTCTCCGTATTGTCATTCCCAGGAAAGGCACCTCAAGAGACTCGTCTCGCCGCCAGGATCTAGAGGAGCTCTGGGGCCTGGACGCGAGACCCGTTCCTCGAGTTTGCTCGAAGCCTCTTGCAGAGACGGCTGTGCTGTCGGTTGTAGTCCGTCTGGCGATAACGCAGGCGGGACGGTTTTTTTTATTATCCATTTTTACTTTACTCCTTATTTTATTTTTACCACGGATTCTCTGTGAACCCGTTGGCTACCTAAGTCCGGTTTTGAAACCGGTCAACTTATTTGTAATTAAGGATCTCGAGTTTGACATTAATAGTTCCTCAAGAAGTGTTATGGACACCTTCGTCGGCTCTGGGATCCGGGACTCTTAAGGTCCCTGGCGCCCATTTAATATAATAGAATAACGTTTAAATAACTGGAAGGTTATACCTTAAATTTAGAAATGCATATTATTTAAGTTAAACATTTAAAACGGTACAGTACTGGGTTTATCTCCAACTCCCCACGACCCTAGCTCTTTATACTGGAATTTTAGCTGGCTGGCAATATTGAAATAGAATAATAGACTCCTACTTAATTTTGTAACTTTAAGGTTAATAAGTAGTTTTTTTAAGGTACACTTTTTATTGTGTAAATTCAACTTATATAAATATACAGTGTTTGAGATTGCTCATTTGTTGCTTTATTAATTTACCTGCCTGTTGGGCTTATGTCGGCTTACCGTAGGAGGCCGCAAAAAATAATTGTAACAGTGTGTGCGCCTGTCTTCGAACGTTGTAAAAAGTTGGTCTTCTGTACTTCTGCGTACTGTTGTGCGTAATAACAGTAACACGCCAAGTTTCATCAGCGTCCGCATAAATATTCTTTATTATCGTCCCCTCATGAGAGATCCGGACAAATGACGGTCAACTAGGTTACGGACGCGGACATTCATGATTTGGTGCATTCACAGGCTGGGACATTTGCGTGGTCCACTTTTGTTTGTTGTCGTTATGTAAAGGTTTTTAACTGCGGTGACCGTTCAAATGCCATTATTTTTTAAAGGGAATAAAACAGTGTACCATTATGTTAGAAATTAAATAAATGATGAATGTTTTATTTCTGTAAAATAGTTTAAAAACGCTTTTACACATCAATAATAAACTATGTTTTAATAATAGCCGATTAATTTAATTTGCGAACCGTTATTGACGAAAATTAAGACTCTTACATCTTTACCAAAAAAAAAAGCAAATACCTTTTACCTTTGCACAGTACAGCCTCCCATATGGAAGTAGCTATCACGGGTAAAATTAGCTTACGAACCTTGCCCAGTTTGGCAATAACATTTGTAAGCAAAACCATTCGTGTTTCCATAACCTAGCCGAACCGGGAGGAACCGAGCATAAGTCACCTTTTACGAGAGCGAGATAGCTTATTGTTCGCCGGGACTCCCTCGGTAAAACTATGCAGTTTTCTATCAATGTTTGGCAAAGGTGACGTCACGCTCTTTTGTTCCTCTAAACCCTTTTAGAGGTATAAGGTACCGAGTGAATTGTTCCTCTTCCTCCTTGGAAAATGGGAGGCTTCTCATGATTTACTGCTGTTATTAATAATTCTTATACTCTTTAGCTCCTATAAAACTGTCAACTACTTAGAAAAGGACTTGACTTCTAAAAGCATTTCACGGTTTATGGGTTGGTTTATTGTGTATATGAGAATGTTGGTTTAAAAAAACCAATTCAGAACAAGCTTAGGAACTGGCTGTAAACGAAACCGTACAATGTGAACATTGTCGTAGATCCAGCGAACGCCGTTGATTTCTGTAAGCAGATCTTTTGAGACAATATTACAAGCATATGATGAATATTTTGTTGGTAATTTTTTTTTAAACTAGATGGCGTCGCCAATTCCTCGCTGACTGATCCTAGAGAAAAAATATCGAAACAAACTCAGAGGTCATAGTATCTTTTAAAGTCCAAAAATTATATGATTTGGATTTTATGTGAGTCTAACAATGTATGGCCATGTGAGGAAGGGCCTTTTGAAGAAAGAGCCATTGCAACTTTGAGTTGGCCTGTCCCAACAAACGGCATGCACGCATCTTTCATCGAGTAGCTCAACTCTATTTTAGGGAGCTCAATGACCCGTCACATGATACCAGTGTTATAGTAAGTTGACATCTCCATGGATGTCAGTCAATTATTTACCAGCAAAGCGCTTAATCATCAAAATATCACAATAAAACCATTTATTTACTCCAAAATTGATTTAAAATTCACACTAGAGTTCGTTTCACGCTGTATGTGTCGGTCATAAATCTTTTGCGGCCACAGTGAACATTATCGGCCCGGGTGTTTATTCCTGACTGCTGCCATTCCATTGCTGCATTTGTTAGATAATACTTGCAGCTGTATGTAGGAATGCGGCAATGGAATTC
Organism: Apamea anceps; assembly: GCA_951799955.1. NCBI lineage: Eukaryota > Metazoa > Arthropoda > Insecta > Lepidoptera > Noctuidae > Apamea > Apamea anceps. The sequence goes on along the minus strand of OX637523.1, from coordinate 12,451,575 downwards.
GGCGTTGCGATTGTTTTCGTGTCTGGTTGTTGTGGTTCGGAGGTTAAAATGGAACACAGGTAGTACTTACTTATACAGGCTGTGTCTGCGATTGTCGCCACGTGTGAGTACCTAACTCAGTAGATAATTTTCCAAAATGACAAACAATTTAGGTAGGTAAGTTCTTCACCAGATATCTACCTACCCCTCTACTACAGTCAAAGTTGGTATAAATGCTAACCTAACTATTAAAAAATACCAAACATAATAAACCCACTTCGAATTAAAAAAATGCGTATGAAGCATTCAATTTACTGCAATAAAAACACCTTATGGTAATGGTGAGGGGGCCCGTGGCTAAATAATAACAGCCGCACAGGTCGATCGGTCAGGTTAAGCTACGCTTGCCGCGGTAGGTCTGTGGATGGGTGAACATCTTTACATACCGAGACCCCTCCGTGCCTCGGAAAGCACGTTAAGCCGTTGGTCCCGGCTGTCATTCGTGGATCTTTGACAGTCGTTACGGGTAGTTAGAAGCCCGAAAGTCTGACAACCAGTCTTACCAAGGGGTATCGTATTACCCAGTAACTGGGTTGTGGAGGTCAGATAGGCAGTCGCTCCATGTAAAATACTGGTATTCAGCTGCATCCGGTTAGACTGGAAGCCGACCCCAACATAGTTGGGAAAAGGCTAGGCAGATGAAAAACACCTTATGGTATTTTAACAAACCGTTGACTAAAATAAAACTATGAAACCAATTCCCTAAACATCGTTTCCTGTTAAAACAGAACCTTAAACTGTTCATCCACTATGCACCAACTGTGCTTCGGCCATCTTTTTTGTGTTAAGATGGCTACCATAAAAAATCAGTAGACGCACTAATATATTCGAATCTACTCGATTTTTGAATCTGAAATACAACTAGGTATTCGATGGAATTTTAGTTTATGACAAGCACAATTATTAGTATCACCTATGAATATCAATAAAGTCTTTAAACTTAATAAATATCATGTCCAAAATGAGTATTTCTAACGCTACGTTTTACTAGAAGAGCGGTGACCGCCACATAGTGTCCGAGATTTACCGGTGAATGACGTCATTGAAACGTTATTTATGAAAGTAAGGTATGTTTCTAGAGAGCGTTTTTGCCACCGTAAAGTCAAACCCGTATTTTTTTTCATGACAGCCATCATTACTCTCCTTCTAACCGTAGCTTTATTCCAAAATATCCAAACTCAAAGCATTTATTTCAAATAAACCAATTACCGACTGACCGACTGACTGACCGACACGCCTTAAAAATTCAAAAGGGCCCTTTTGAATTGTTAAGGCGTCGGTCAGTCAGAAAGATGAAACTAGTTGCCCATTCCAAAGCGTAGTGGGTACCTGTGGAGAAGAACGGGCAAGAAACTCCACGGACACTCTTTTAAATCAAAATAATATTGGTTACATAATTCATGTTAACAATTATGTATGTGAGAACGATGCAGAACGTTAAAAGCGAATTCAAAACGTTACGTTCGTGTTTGGCCCGGAGCACAGATGCGCAAAAATAATGAATGTCCAGCATCATAAAAGAACGATTCAGGAATCTGATCGTATGCTAACGAGCGGAAAACCAATTCCCTTAAACAATACAGGCTTGAACCAGGCTGTTGACGGCATTGAGTACCTCTCAAACAAATAGAAAAACGAAATTAATATTAAAGGGAACAAACGCCTGGAAATTAATTTGATTTGGAGCCTCCTATTATATAATTGGGGTACAAATGACTAGTAATTGGGAATAAAGGGAGTTTTGATGTCAGAATGGCGAGTGCTAATAGAAAACATAGTATAACTAGTAGTGCCTCGCGGCTTCACCCGTATAAGTTTCAGTCCCGTGAGAATATCGGGATAAAAACTATTTTATGTGTTAATCCTGGTTATAAACTATTCGTGTGCCAAATTTCATTCGAATCCGTTCAGTAGGTTTTGCGTGACAGAGTAACAAACATCCATCCATCCATACATGTATACAAACATTCGCGTATATAATATTAGTAGGATATAGAGCGTGTATTTCCTGAAGAGGTAGGTAGAGGTATTAAAACTCAAACCAGTGGGAGTACCATGCAGGCTATATTGAATAGATGTCTTTATAACGGGTCTGGCAGTTTTGAGTATTTTGTATATGGCCTACGCAAATGTCCTACAGATCTGGTAGCGTCGCGGGACGGGTCGTTGAGTTCCCTAAAATACGGTTGAGCTATACGATGACTGATGCGTGTATGCCGTCTATTGGGATAGATCAACTCAAAGCTGAAATGGCTCTTTCTTCAAAAGGCCATTCCAGACATGGCCATTTTTTTTATTATTATTTTAAAGAGACCATGACCTCTGAGTTTTTGTTGGCATTTAAAATATTGACGTGTAAAAGTGTCTTAAAAGATCTACTTACAGAAATAAACATTTCATTTCATTTTAAACTCAAAACAGTTATTTCAAATCAATCAATTTCAGGCACTTTTGAATTGTCGAGGTGTCGGTCAGTCAGGAAGTTGAAGCTAGTTGCCCATTCCAAAGCGTAGTAGATATCTAACGGACAAGAAAGTCCACGGCCACTCTTTTATTTAAATCAAAATATGGTTACAAAATATTGGCTACATCATTCATGTTGAAAATAGCTACCACGGACTGCTTATGTACTAATAACCGTGATATATAATATATATTTAGATTTTTAACTTTAAGTAATAGCTATGTATCCAACAATAATTTTTGCTGAGCCCTGACAGGGTCTACAACGGCTCTTAGCTCTAAGCCTTTTGTTAACATCTTGTTTTACCTTGTGGAACGCAAATAAATGGATATGAATATATTTTTTGACTACAGATCCAAACACATTATGTATATAGGTTCAAATTAAATTAGCTAGCGAAACTCCGCAGATGATATGGGTATCCCTCCGTAGACAATATGGTGATATGGTATAGGTATATACGAGTATTTAAACATGAATAAATAAAAATAAAATAGATTTGCTGTTTTTTTTTTTGGGGCAATGACTGCTGGTAGTATTGTTACTAAAAGTTACAGTTACAGAGTTTCACTAGCTAATTTAATTTGATCCTGTATATGTTCTAGAAGCAATCCACTCGTAGTTTGAAGTTAATCGTTTTGTCAGCAGCCGTTGAATCGGACAGGCAGGGGGGGATTTCGTGGAACTATTAAATAAATAAGTCTACAATGTTTTGTGTTAGCAAACAATTTATTGGTTTTCTGTTTTATAGTTTTCGTAATTAGTAAAACAGGAAAAAAAATAACCAGTGCGCCAAATGTAGCCATGGATTCAACATAATTATGACACTAGAATTTTACATAGGTTATAAAAAAAAAAAAATTCCATACATTTTGACTGCGTAAATAAATATTGTGCTTTTCAGCAGATTTTTTTCTAAGATAGGGGTTTAGAATCATATAATGAATTCATGGGTACAGTTTGCGCACTGGTTATTATTTTTTCCTGAATAAGTAATTTCGCCTAGAGAAATAATTTATTATTGCGAGAGTAATAGTCAGACGATGGCCGAGAGTAATAGACTCTGTCAGACGATGGCAGAGACTAGCCATCGACGCGGGAGATATTACACTGCACCAGTGTTTTGTGTGTGTGTGTGTGTGTGCGTGAAACAGAGTAATAGTGATGTATCGCACAACACGTCAGTTAAGACCGTGATTATAATCAATTTCACGATTGGTTTACGGCTAAGACGTCACAATAAATCTTTGGATGTCGTTTTACATAAGGACACCGATGGCCGTCGCGCCTCTCATTTAAATCCAAGTTGTACTAATTTAAGGTGTACTACAGTGAAGTTTTATTTTCATAATGGGATTTAAATACACCACTGGTTAACCCTTCGGGGGTTACAGGTGTGATGTTATGACGGCACGGTTGGCGCAGTGGTTAAGCGATTGACTGCTGCGCTGCGTGTCGCGGGTTCGATTCCCGCACGGAACAAATATTTGTATGACCTACATGTATTTGTTCCGAGTCTGGGTGTTTTTCTATCTATAATATGTATGTATTTACAAAAAAAAAAAAATGTATATAAGTAGTTTATCAGCCATCTTGTTACCATAACACAAGCATTAGGTTGCTTAGCTTGGGACTAGATGGCGCTGTGTGAACTGTCCAGGGATATTATTATTATTATGTTATGTTACTATAAAAATAAATTGATCATTGTATGTTCTCTTCTAATAATACATCATAATAAGTCGGTAATCAATTATTTTATAATTAACACTTAGTAAGTAAGTAATGAGTAAATATTCACCCGTATACCTTTCTCAGAACCCAAATCATTAGCAGCTCTTAATTAAACGTCACAGTTCCTAAATAAACCCAAATGAGAAAAATAACACGTTGAGTGGCGACTCCCACGAAGTTAATTTATTTGTGGGCGTGTCGACAACTCCAGAAATATGTACGAGTATTAGGCAATTGGGACATTTTGAATTGTATGTAATCTATACATATAATAAAACAGTAACGAAAGAAAAACTGTACATTGAGAATTTTCGAGAAAAAATAAGTGGCTTTTGTTAGAAAAACGTAACTGATGACAAAAAGTGACTTTTTAGAATTTTTGTCTGTTTGTCTGTGTGTATGGTACGGCTTCACGCCAAAACTACTGGATAGATTGAATTGAAATTCTGCAAAAATGTTCTTTGTAAACCAAGGAAGGCTTTAGGCTACATATTATCACGCCGTATGTTACGGGAGGTAAGCAATATTGATTTTAAAAAGTTTTTGTTCGTAATTGAATGCACAAAATAATTTAATGCACAAAATGACATGTTATTTATTTAGTTAATAATAATTTAACTCTGGGAACATAATAATCACGCTATTTTTATAAAGGAGCGGGGCAGTAATATTATAAATTGCAAGGGAACAGCTATTTCAACAATATTTCAACGGAGAATTTAGCGGTAAGGTCAGGCTACCGTTTACCGCACTAAATGGTGCGAGTTCAAATCCCATACTGATTTTTTTTTTATTTTTGCCGTCATGTTTTAAAAAATCGTAAAATTCTTTTTTTTTTAGTTTTTGCATTTTTTATGTGCATTAGGAACGATACCGTTATGAAATCTGGGAACTTTACATGTCCTATCTAATTGTATGGAGAGTTTCACACCAATAATACTAAACAGATTGATTGGTGGTACAACAAGCTACACTATCATGAAGTCAAGTCAAACTTTTGGTTCTAAGTTATATCTTACCAAGCACATTTGTTGTAGGTAATTGATTTAAGTATGTAATTCTTAGTTTTGTTCCTTGCTGCTGTTACCATATTTTTTTTAATGCAAAAATAATGTAGTTGTCTGTTAAATTAACCACAATTTAGTTTTATTCATAATTTAATTAATTTGGGTAAATGATATTATGGTAGTTTCCGTTTTCTAACTGTATGGCGTTGGCGTCGAGTTAGATCGCGCTATGGTTTCGTTCCCAAAAAGTGATGTTATAGGTGCCAATGTGCCGCTCTCATCCTATAGAAACGGGGGTTACCTTTGTTGCCTGTGTTGGTTGATGTGTTCAATTTTCCTGCGAGTAATTATTATTTTCCTACTAACTAGCAATTCTTACGTACTTATTCGCTTATTTTTCATTGATTTGAATATCGTTAGTATCGGATTAAGAAGGAATTTTAGCTATGCCTTTTAGAAAAATATCAAATCTGTCTCTAAACTCAAGGGTTTCTAAGATGCGCAGGTTAGTTCGATCTCTCGAAACCGACGCAGGGCGTGACAACGGCTAGATGCTAACCGTGAGCGTAATGCACTAAGTTTGTCCGCAGAAACTGGCACGCAGCGCCAATTACGACTAGAATTTAAACGAGTCCGCACTACTGCTTCTCGATCTCAGGAAAGTGTAGAACAACGAAAAATGCGTTTAGCTATACGACCGGGATCGTCATTCTTTGTCTCACGCATCCGAAACGGTTACACAGAGGGATCAGAGGTTGAGTCTTCAGAATATCCGCTTTGAGACTGCTCGATCACTTAAGAGCAGTCAGGAGCGTGAGATACGACTTGCGCGTGACCGAGAGCGTCATTCTTTATCTCGCGCTTCCGAAACGGATACAGAGAGAGAGCAGAGATTAAGTCTTCAGCTTTTCTGCACTGAGACTGCTCGGTCGCTCGAGAACAATCAGGAGCGCGATACACGCCAAGCAAGCGATCGCGAGCGCCACGCAGTATCTCGTGCTTCGGAGACTTACACGCAGAGTGACTCGCGTTTAAGCTCCCAGCGTATTCGCACTGCCACATCTCGATCACTTGAGAATCCTGAAGAGCATAAGACGCGCCTTAGTGCAGACCGCTCACAGCATGCTCTAGCTCGGTCTATGGAGACAGACGAGCAGCGCAAGCAACGCAACGCACTTGCTCGGCAAAGAAATCACGACATGCGTGTTGAGGTGTCTGTTCATTCCACGCAAGAACGTGAGCGGATTCAGGAAATTCGGGCAAGTCAGTCAGTCGAACAGCGTGTGGCCCAAATTGATCTAGACCGTATACGTCGCAATCTTCGCAATTCATCCTCATCTGATACTGAGTCTATGGTTTATGATCCTAAAGAGCAACCGTGGAACAAAGGAGAAAGGAGCGCGTTTTCCTAAAACCCATTTATTAATTACATCGAACACGGAGACATTGGCACCATGTCTGAGGTGTGTGCACACTGTCACGCGTGTAAGTGGAAGGGAGAGACCAAGGGAATGTGTTGTGCGTCTGGAAAGTTACGACTAAACTCTATGCAAGAGCTACCGGAGGTCTTACGAGTTCTTTTGAATGGCGAGCATCCCAAGTCCAACCATTTCTTAAGCAATATTCGAGCCTACAACTGTGCTTTTCAGATGACTTCATTTGGAGCTCATCAAGTCACTAAATCTGGATTCATGCCAACTTTTTACAAAAATGAAAGATCTGGAACGTCTCGAATCGTCTCGCGCATCACGCTGTTTTCCCGTCCCCGGGGTCTTAAAATTCGACATCAGACGTTTCAGATCTTTGATTTTGACGACCTCGTTGTCGCTGGCATAAGCAACAGGATCCGCGTACGAAGTCGCGGGCAGAAGCTAGTACATAATAAGCCTTTAATATTCTCACTGTTGGGACACAGGCCTCCTCTTTTCGAGAGGGAACTGTAATCCAGCACGCGGGCCCAGTGTCTTCTAATTTTTGGTTCAAGGATGCATACCAGTTTCTTCACGATATTTTTCTTCACCGTTTTGAGTGCAGCGGTGATTAAATTATTTACCTAAAGTAAAGCGCCTGGCTGGGTACGAACCCACGACCACGACTCGTATGCCGGGACCGTTAGTTACCTCTGGGCCACTATGCCCACCTCTGCTCTTGTTGGGCCACCTCTGATCTTGATGACATTTTTCAAACGTGATTAACAAAATTGCAATTAAGTGTAACTACGTGCTTTTTTCTTAACTTCATTGCATTAACTTCGTGCGAGTCGCCTATAGAAAAATGATATTATTTAAAAGTGACGTTTCATCCGTTTCGGGTCAGTTAATTCGTGCGAATCGATTAATAAGCCAATAAATTATCGGGAATTTCCTTAGAAGGTCCCTTATTTTTAATGCTGATTGGTTCATTAAGAGAGAGGATAATTGGTTTTCGGATTTCCTGTTATTGTCAAACATATTAATTATTATACTGTTAAATAAATAAATAACAATATAATGGGATTTCGTAAGACATTATATACAGAATGAAATTGAAAACTTGCGACAGATCGAAATAGTAACTATTACATAATCATTATAAATTGTCATTTCCCAATCTAAATTCTTGAAAAAAATCTTGTATTTATTGTTTAACGTGGTGCAAACTAAGTTATTGCCTTCAGTTTGTCATGATGATTAGTCATGAATTATCGGCGTTTCAGTATTTTTTTTATTATTATCAAAAGAATTATGAAAATTAAAGTATCAATTTTAGTGCGCGACCGATAATTAAGCCATACAATCATCGCTGAGTTCAAACCATGAAGCAAGTTGGCAACGTGTTGAGCTAGCAGTATTTGCTAAATTTTTACCATTCCTATAAAAAAAGAGCGCGATGACGTTGCAAATCGCTCGCCTACGCGCACGAATGTACAGACGCCAGCACATCAAGCTACTACAATCTGTCAAATTTCTTTAATAGATTTTCAACTTTATCTCTGAAGCTTTATGGTTCAAGGTTGATTGGAAAATTTTGACAGTTTCGGGTAGCTTGACCTGCTGGCGTCTGTACAGTCACGAGCAAAAGTATGTATACACTCGGCTTTATTCAAAAGCGATTTACTCCTTTATTTTTAATGAAATTTTATGTTGTTACGAACATAGCATTTTCGAACCCATAGGTTTATGTAATATTCGTATTTCAACGTTGCATTCGTTTTTTCACGAAAAAATCGCAATTGAATGTTGCCAAGTGTTGACATATTGGTGCTCGTGACTGTACATCCTATTCCTTAATAAAATGCTCTAAATTTACTTTATAGCACGCTGAATTAAATATTTTAATTTGTCGCATCTATACAATTTCAATGACAGCGGAAGTGGATGTAAGTTGTATGTTTTATTTGTGTATGTTTTTATTGTATAATATGTTAACTTTACACTACATACTATCTACAGTATTTTATCTTGTCTTGTAATAGAATAACGTTTTTTGCGATAAGACCGCCCATTATGTCACCCTATGTCAAATCTCTAGATTTATATCTGTAATTTTTATGGTTAAAATAATAAAGAGTATTCTATCGAAATATCTATTAGCTGTTTGGATCTGGGGCTCCCCATATGGGGAACCAAACAGCTCATAGATATTTAGAGCCGAAGAAAAGGAAACCTTAAAATAAGAAACCGTTTACAGAACAACGCATCTGCATCATGCAGGAAGAAAAAAGAAACAAGTTAAATTCATAGTATAGAAATCCTTCTATCCTATTCTATAATCCTGCTAATATTATAAACCCGAATGTTTGTGAGAATGGCTGGCTGGATGTTTGTTACTCTTTCCCGCAAAAACTACTGAACGGATTTAGATGAAATTTGGCATGATTAACACAAAGGATATTTTACTTTTTATCCCGATATTCCCACGGGATCGAAACTTATGCGGGTGAAAACGCGGGGCGCAGCTTGTAAGACATATAAATAAGGATCACCTTCCGTCCCAAATCCGTCCCTGCGTATGGTCAGACACAAAGTCACGCACGATTAACTTTTACATATCGAATACTGTCTCCAACGATACTTTTCTATTGTTTTTCCGAAAACATCTATGTTCGGTACAGTTAGCAAAAAAAGGGTCCGGCTGCGAATGACTTTATGTTTTATTGCTTTTGTCGGGTTGTCTTTATCCGTAAAATAATATTTATTTGCTAAAAGTTTAGATAAAAAGAAGGTATATATATTGTTTTCTTTCTTGAAGACTGTATATTTATGTGGAAAGTATTGATAAATTGTGCTGAGCTACTGGTGTTCTTAATCTCTCTCTACATAATTTTTTTATTATTTTCTGTATATTTATAATAAATTGAAGTTTAAATTAAAATAGCTTTTCGTGTCTGCGTGACCGCGTTGTTCTTCTAAAGTAGGCAACGATTTCAATGCGGAATTATTAACATTTAGAGAATTTATTTCGAAAAATGAATGTGTAGTAAGTTCATATTAAACTTTGATATTATTATATTAAACTTATATATTATAATAACTAAATGTCGATGTGTTGTCAAGTCATTCAAATCGTGCGAAGAAGGGGCAGGTCACTAGTTTTGAAAGAACATTTCGTCTCCCCAGGTTATTATTTACAGCTCAATGCTACTAAAGTTTCTATTTGACTGACAAAAATACCCGGAATCTAACCATACCAATAGTAAATAAAAAAGTTGTCCAAAAATCAACAAAGCCAAACGTTTTAGCGGTATTTGTTCCAGGAACTGAGAGCGACACAAATATTTCAAATCGAAAAATAAATTATTAAAGGTTCGCATTTCAATACATTTTCCATTTCCAATATTTGGATTAGAAAATAAATCCGTTTTCTATGTTTCCAATTTCGTGCTTTATCAACACAATCTGTTTTGTTTAATTAAATTCAAACATTTGTTATTGACAGCTTACACGAGCGAGTGTGAAAATAACTGACAATATAAAATTTTTCTTTTGTTTCATTTGGGATTTATTTACAACTTTGGGCACTTTTCCTATTGACAATATTTTTGATCCCCTTTGATTATTTCCCCTCCTTTTTATATCCTTCGGTTTCAAGAATTTATACTTGTACATATTATTATTTTAAGCATTTTTTATTATGTTGTAGCGGTATCTACAACGCCACATGGGAACTACGCGTCAAACTGACGTCAGGCAAAATCCTACATCTCGCAAGCAGAGTTTACCGCGCAACTAGCATATATACAATCACCCGACAGGAATCATCGGGCAGTTGCTCGCCGGATGCAACACCCGTCTGGTCGGAGGTGGGTGGTTCGAGGGCGCTTTTCTAAGGAGGAACTTTACACGCTGTTCCTTATGAGGTATGGAGGTACGAGTATGCCTCTATCATATAAATATAATATTTTCCTAAAATTAAAAAACAAATTTATTTATAAAACTTTTACAAATTAATAAGGCTCGTTAACTTAGGTCATTGACTTCAGATTTACATTATTTTCAGGCCTGCCTTTGTCAGCAAAGTTGTAATACCTAAAAATTGTCTATCGATCCTATCAAGCCTCGACTAATGAGGCTGAATTAATTTATTTAGGTATTCGAACACTTCAGACTAGAAGAATTTGAATACCTAAATAATTAATTATGCGCAAATATATAAGCAATGCGCATCTATAAGTTACCACAACTGTCGGAATGTGGGTATACTGTACAGCATAACCAGTCTAATGTTCCCACTGCTGGGACTTAGGCCTCCTCTCTTCGAGAGGGAGTGGGCAGTTATCTACCACGCAGGCCCAGTGCGGGTAGGTGGATGCCACATGTCTTCAAAGTTTTGGTTCTAGGATATAGTTTCTTCAATATGTTTTCCTTCACCGTTTTAAGAGCAGTGGTGAAGAAATAATTTACACAAAGGAAAACTATTGGATAGGTTCTGTCAAAACTGGAAGGAGGATGCGCGGGTTTGCGAAAGATGAAAGGAGTGGAGGGAGGCATTTGAACAGGAGTGGGACAGCGTAGGCTGGTGAAAAAAAAAAGCTCCTGTCTAGGTTCGAAGCTACGACCTAACAACTCGTAAGTCAGGGCTGTTACCACTGGGCCACAATTGTTCTCTATACTATGCGCCTCTGCCTATGCCTTCGAGAATACAGCCTTGATGTTATATTAGTTTACCTCATTATTCTTTAAAAACTGTCCCTCAGTTCATACAAGTTCGCTTAATGCTAAGGTATAATTATTCGTCCTCTAGGGCACAGCAAAGAGTATAAATTTAATTTATTCTTAAATTAAAAAAAGGAAAACAAATTAACAATCTGCATTTTTAAAAAATAATTATGTTATTAAGCACCCAACCAAAACGGCTAACATAAGTTTGAACAGCAGATTTACTTATCTGACATTTATTCAGTACCCAAAAAGCTCGGGTGTCAAGTTTGGAGTGATTTGACTTGTTGAAGAATTTAAAAAAATACGCACGTTCCTATTAAAAGTTGAGAACAAACTTGTCCATTTATATAAAAGCCGTTTGCAAAGTTCTGGAACTGATAAAAATTCAGTCGGTGTACCGCGTTTCATTTGTTACTTAGTTAATGGGTTTTTAGTCTTTGGAATACTTCGTCTAGAGTTTCTGAGTCACAGTTGCTTTCCTCTCGACATTAATGGGCTTTGTTTTCAACTATGAGTTCGTGATTTCTTATGGGGGATTTATTCTAGATCGCTTACTAAATCGCCTCATAAGAATCGTCACCCCATTTACACAGCGTGGCTCTAGATGTGACATCTCGTAAATACGAACCTGTAAATTTTCCAGGAGAGGCAAAAAACTGTTTTGATAATTATGTATACTGCATGCTTCCGTATGTTTTCTTGTATGTACATAAAAAATCACCTTGGCATGCTTGGCGTCTATTAAACTTACAAGGTCCCACCTTACGAAGTGCTTCAAAGTCTTGTTACGACATATCACTAAAAGTCAGTTTTTTAAGTGAAGTAAACCTGTACACACAAGGTATCACCAGAAAGTTGGAAAATTGCGTGATGGACAATTTCGCACCAAAATTAAAAATTGACCAACAAATGCAGTTAAACGAGGTATCACATTTAAAGCGACGACAGGTCGATAAACATTGCAGATGACTAGTTCATTTTGCATCAAAATGTCGAACTTCATGCGGCGGGCGATTGCCTGCGACAGCATTTTCACGGTCGATTTTTTCGGGTCGGTCGGACCCGTCGCAGGCGACCTGACGTCGCACGACTAAAGTCGGCACCTACTCTACTTTGGAACTTGCGATTTTAGTCACCTGCGGCCTAGCCGAATTGCCATTTGGACAGTCTGTGTATGTATGCGGTTAGAGTCACCTGTGTAATAGCAGACGGAACTACCTGAAATCAAATGAACATAGCAGCAGGGTGTAGACGTGGACTATGTATGTTCCCCGACTTCTCCTGCCTTCTATGCCCCAAAAAATGCAGCCATAGTGGCCTCTGCGCTGCCACCAATGTTGTCGTGGAAATGGCGAATTTTTCAGTCAACAAAATCTTATTCACTGTCCTGCCATCCACACGACGAAGAACTGGTCACGGACCTGAATTGCAGTGGCCAACATGACTGAAAATAGGTCTTAACTATAAGTTTAGCAAAAGTCCAACTACCTATTTGTTGAGGTAATTAACAACAGTTTAAAGTCTAAACAATAGGTTAAAGCGATTCATCATTCTCCTGCCCCTTTTCCAATTCATTCGGAGTCGGTGCAACATGTGTTCTTCTTCCATATATTCTCTATTAGTCGTCAGCTCGGTAGTCACCCCCTTTCTAACCATATCATCATTCACACAGTCCATCCAATTAAAACGATTAAAAACAAAAAAGCCAACTGCAAAAGTAATCTACAAAAAAAAAACCCTACTCTAGAAACTATGTGCGTTGATCTAAAAATAATACGCTAAATAGCAATGTATTGATATCCTTTGTAGTATAAATAACATTTGAATTCCCCTATCTAAAATGAAAATACCTCGACCCAACATCATCTGAGCCCATGTATAGAGGATGTCGTCTTCGAAATCAAAAGCAATTTCATGCCTGTGACATACCACTTAGTCAGCGATCCATTTGCATTACTGAACGGTAGCAGGCAATTTTAAGACAAACATTAAACGTTTTAAACACACAATTCGGAAAAATACCAAGCCTTTATGGGCCTGTAAAAGAATGTTTATGTTAGCCATGCTCCATTGTTTGATACGGTACGTCATACATCAGTGACACTACATAAAACAATGGTTTCCAAGAAAACCTGCTACACTACGGCCGTAGTGACGGCCGATATGAAAATAATGTTTGTGTGGTGGTATGACTTTACGTTGTCAAAAACGCTTTCTAGGCAAACGCACGTTCATAAATGACGTTTCTGTGACGAAACTATGCGGTGGCCATCACCCTTCTAGGAAAGCTTTGAAACATGAACTACTAAATCTAATTTGGAGATTATCATTTTATGTTATTGTACACACACACACTGACACTTGCACTAAGAAAACCGTACTATCTGCTACGATATACCCTTTACTGGATAGGTAGGATTGTTTTCTTAGAGTTTCTGTGTAAAAAATTGACTTTAAAATTGCCATTATCATGGCTGGAACTGTTAATATCAAAATAAACAAGTTGTGACACTTCTCTTTGACAAGTCTTGGTAAAACTTTACAACAAAATGTCTTTTCGCTTTTAAAACTATGTAAATATTTCATAGGTAACCTCATTGTTTCTATATTTATGTCTGTAAGTATAAGAACCTAAATACTGTAGAAGCAATGGCGGACTAAGTGTAAGGGCAGTCCGATCGGGCCCCCAGTCCTACGGGGCCCACAAATCTCGAGAAGTATTTTTGAATCAAATTGCGGGTATTTTGTTGTAGTAGGCCTTCTGCGTACCTTACAAAATTTAAACGTAGTGTGCAGAAATTTTCGAGCTCGCTTCGCTATCGTATCCTACATTCTCTTATTTAAAAAAAAATCTGCTTATTTCGAAAAATTACCAAATGTCGTGTAAAACCTGTATTGACGTTATTTCAAACATGTATTGTTAACTATTTTGTTGAATTTTTTGAAAAGTCTTCTACAAGTTTTGCATACAACATATTTAAGTTCTAAACTATAAACAAAACTAGTAGAATACATGTTCTACCTATACCTTGGTGTAAACGCTTGCATTGCATATTTTTTTATCCTGGCTACACGGACGTGCGTTCATGGTCAACTCTTTAAACAAATCAGATTCCATTTAAACTGTGATTGCCCGAGCAAGTCTCTAGATTTTGACAAAATACATGAAATAAATTCGGGTGAAAAAAAATCGGATTATCAATTTACTGTAGAATAATTTCCTCAAAATTTTAAAAGATGATCTATTAAAACGAAATATAATATTTAGTTGTATTGCATGCAATTAAACAAGCATGCAATCAAGCAAGAATGCATGCATGCAAGGAGCAAGCAAACATACAAAGGGTTAATAAATCGTGTTACTGTCGACTAACTCTTTAAATTCAAATCAAATCTCACATAAATTGAAATGGCTCGAGCAAATAGGTATTTCGAGATTTTGCCAAATTACACGAAATAATTTCTCGAGTAAACAAATTTAAGATAAGTCACTTTGATTGGCTGTTTGATGTTTTAATTCTTATTAAATGTCAATAAAGTTAGCAGACGAAGGCACGTGTAAATATTAAAAATGTTTCAAGACTTATAGACGTGCGTGTAATAGAGGGGCAATTCTCGTAGTTTTAAGAACGTTCGCAGTTTCAATCTATCAAAAATACCTCTATAATTTCCTTACATTTTTGATAATTTTTTTACATTTGTTTGTCACCGAGATGAGACTGCGACTAGATTTTGAATAGCTCATGGTCAGGAGTTTAATGTATGCTAGTAAAGCAAAATCCGCACTGTTTTCGCATTCAATAAGAAGTGAGCCACAAAAAGACCTCTGCTCGAAATATAAAAGTACAAACGGGAATGGTGTTACAAGTTACCTAACTCATTTAAGGAACTTCCCGTTCCCATGTTCAAGAAAAAGCTGACAAGTTGGTTAATGAATAATTGTTTTTTGACGTTGGCGAAAATTTGGAATATTATGAAAATCCAAAATGACATGTACAGACGCCAGCACATCAAGCTACCCGAAACTGTAAAATTTTCCCAATCAACCTTGCTTTAGCGATAAACTTGAAAATCTATTAAAGTAATTTGACAGATTGTAGTAACTCGATGTGCTAGCGTCTGTATTTAATTTTGACATTGAAAGTAACGATTACCTAATTAGAATAATATTAATTCATATTGGACTTATTTAATCATATAATACAATAGTAAAAATCATAAAATTAATTATACCTACTTAATTTTAAGAATGAAATTTGAATATTTGTTCACCATATTTTTTGGTAGTTTATAGAACTTTAAAAATATTAACACCATACTATGTAAAACTAAACACTAAATAGGATGCAACCCTTTTTGACTCTTCCCTTCTTTAATAAAGACAATATTTGCCCAGCCAAAGCTGTTATTAGTTATTTAGAATTAACTAAATCAATAAGAATCTCTAATCTATTGTTTATCTCAACAAGGAAACCTTATAAATCTGTGACATCTAGTACAGACGCCAGCAGGTCAAGCTACCCGAAACTGTCAAATTTTCCCAATCAAACTTGAATCTTAATGCATTAGTGAGAAAGTTGAAAATCGATTAAATAAATTTGACAGATTGTAGTAGCTTGATGTGCTGGCGTCTGTACAATCAGCCGCTGGGTTAAGAAAGTTATGGAAGAGAGTGGTGTAGACATAAGTATATTCTCAGCATATAGCACTCGCCACGTTTCGACGTCTGCTGCCTTATAGTAAAGGAGTAAACATAGATGATATTAGAAGAGCGGCTGGTTGGACGGGTGAGTCTACAACCTTTGCTAGATTCTATAGACCTATTATAAATAATAGAAGCTTTTCAGAAGCAATATTTAATAATAATTAAACCTAAGGTTAATTAATGAAAGTAATTAATTAATGAATAAGAGGATTTATTTTTTGTTAGAATAATATGTCAAAGATTTCTATATTCAAAAATAAATGTTTATTGATTTTACGACTTAACTTTAAACATCTACACTATCATTTTTCATCATACGAGGAGGAGACCACAATGTAGCATAACTAGGAAGTCAAACGAGCTTACCTGTAAGTAAGGTTCGACTTCAATTATGTGAAATTGTGGTTTCCTCCGAAGATGATGAGTCCCTCCCTACCCCAAATAGGTGGTGGTAGGAATAGGTGGCGCAAATGGACCAAACGGTCGTTTAGTCCATTTGCGCCACATATTCAAAGCGAAGAGCGAACATCACTAGTACGCGTGCCACTCACTAGTCTGTAACTCTATGGTTCATTAAGTTCACAGTATCTCCATTTATTGGATTTTTTACAACATGGGATTCATACGAAGTGTTAACATAGTGTATCTTTGGGGTATGGAGGGACTCATCATCTTCGGAGGAGACCACAATTTCACATAATTGAAGTCGAACCTTACTTACAGGTAAGCTCGTTTGACTTCCTAATTATGACCATTGACTTCCAGTCTAACCTGCATCCGGTTAGACTGGAAGCCGACCCCAACATGTTGGGAAAAGGCTAGGCAGATGATGTTGATGACTATGTAAAACTCATCATAATCATTTCAGCCGGAAGACGTCCACTGCTGGACATAGGCCTCCCCCAAGCACCTCCACTTTCACCAGTTCTGTGCTTCTCGCATCCAACGGGTTCCTGCGGCCTTCACAAGGTCGCCGGTCCACCTTGTGGGAGGCTTTCCAACGCTATGTCTTCCCGTACGCGTACCATGTAAAACTACATTCTTATAAATAAATAAATTATAATTCTAACCCTCCTGCAGTAGTTTTCAAATAGTCTCCCCATCTTTGAAATGATGATGAAAAAAATGGTATCCCAGAGAACGAAAGAGGAAAAGAGAAAGACCATTTCAAAGATGAGAACGCTGTCAATATTATAGGTAACTAAAAAAATAAAAAAGCTATTGACAAAACCGGGCTATAATAAAAACGTTTTTGCAAAAAAAACAACCGACTTCCAAAAACGACACTACAAAGTGAAAAATAACTTTAATTTCGGAAGTCGGTGGCAAACAACAAAATGTGAACCCAACGACACCGACTTCCGAAATTAAAGTTATTTTTCACTTTGTAGTGTCGTTTTTGGAAGTCGGTTGTTTTTTTTGCAAAAAAGTTTTTATTTTTCACTTTTAAGTTGTAATTTTTACCAGTAATTTAGGTTTAAAACCAAACTACTGAACCGTTTTTGATGAAATTTCTATGGGACCACTTCAGAAGTATCTCCTTTCGAACCAAAAAAGAATTTTGAAAATCGGTCCACAATTGGCGGAGAAATCGCGTAACAAACACACAAAAAAAAAAAACCATACCGTCGAATTGAGAACCTCCTCCTTTTTTAGAAGTCGGTTAAAAATAGCCCGTCACGACAAACTGCTGCGTCAAAGCTTGGTCGGCGTAATAGGCTGATCATATACTTTTTTGTTTCCACTACAGTGGGTGCTCAATGCTCATCCGCGTGGATCCTGTGATGCTACCAGGATCTACATAGCAGTTTCACAAAAATGTTGTATAGAAATGTGTTTTATAGTCACGATAGCTAGGGAGCGGGGGGTGAGGAGCTTGTGGTTAAGTACTAAGAGCTGCGAGGGTCGATCGATCAGGTGAAGCTACGCTTGACGCGATTGGTCCGTGGATGGGTGACCATCTGTACATAACAAGACCCTGTGCCTCAAAAATCACGCAAAGCCGTCGGTCCCGGACAGTTGTTACGGGTCGTCAGAAGCCCGAAAGTCTGATAACCAGTCTTACCAAGAGGTATCGTATTACCATTAACTGGGTTTTGTAGGTCAGATAGGCAGTCGCTCTATGCAATGTACTGGTATTCAGCTGCATCCGGTTAAACTGGAAGCCGAACTGGCTAGGTACATGATGATGAATTTTCTCTATTTCATAAATTCCATAAAGTACAGTCACGAGCAAAAGCATGTATACACTCGGCTTTATTCAAAAGCGATGTTCTCCTTTATTTTTGAATGAAATGTTATGGTGTTACGAACATAGCATTTTCGAATCCATAGGTTTATGTAATGTGTCTTATTTCAACGTTGCATTCGTTATTTCACGAAAAAATCGCAGTTGAAAGTTGCCAGTTGTTGACATATTGGTGCTCGTGACTGTACACATCGTACTTAATTTATGGAATAGAGAAAATTTGGGATTTTTTAAAGAAAAGCATAAAATATTTTTATGTTTTACATATTAATAAAACATAAAAATATTAATACATTAATATAATAATTAAACATTAATATAACTCAATAAACGTTTTCCTTTACTTTCTTTCAAGAGAAGGGTAATTAATGTATTTTTACCTGATTTTTTATTGATTACCGGCCACTGCTTGTACAGTCATGTTTAGTGTATGTCTAATCTCATGTGTTTTTCTTTGTACAAAAAACTTATTTATTTATTTATTTAAACTTTTCGCACAAAAAGGTACAAAGGCGGACTTAATGCCTTAGGCATTCTCTACCAGCCAACCAAGGGTGGTGAAGAGATTAGATGGCAGGTGCTTTGGTTGAGAGGGACAATAATAATAAAAAAAACTCTTAAAACTAACTCTAACTCTTATTATTTTATTTATTCATAGATGCCAATTACCTAAAGATTAATTTCAAAAGGGTGTCCTCTTTCACTCTTATCTTCATATACAGAAAACGCGTGATTATAAATATTAATAAGAAAATTCAAAACACACAGAAACAATGGACACAAACATGGAAGCTCCCAAAATTCTCCATAATATAACCCCGCAAATGTAATAAAAATATAAACTTGGTGAGGAAAAACCCTTAAAAGCAGCAAATTATTTTATCGCCTGAAACGTTTTTCACACGTCCTTACTCTATTTACATGATAAAGAAGGTTTTTTTCAACATTTTTCGTAAAGACCGGAGGCATTTTGTATTCGGGACCGGCCACAAAAAAAAATAGTGAGCGAGGTTATATTTTCTAGAAGAATTCGTGCGTTGCGTTGCCACTTTTTGACCAAAATGCTAATGGTGACATTTGGAATTTCAAAGACTTGAATTTTATGTGAAAGAAATTCTATTTTCTATCAAAACTCAATACCCTAAAAAGTTTTTCTTATGAAATCAAAAAAGACAGGCTTTTAAAAATGGTCTTAAATTTGATACCCTAATTCTCCAGGAAGGCTACTTAGTATCACGCTAAGACACTTAGGAGCCGAGCAAAAACAAAAAAAAGTCAGAAAGAACAAAGTAATAGCGGGCAGGTGATACGATTTGGGAACAAGACATTTCACGCGGACGAAGTCGCAGGCAGAACTTAGTATATAATAATAACGCTTTCGTAACTTTATTTCTGTTTAAAACGACCGTGATTATACACGGTTAAAAAAAAATCTGTTGATCCATAAATTTATGTTCGCATATCTCGACATAATGTATGGATCAACTGATTTTTTTTCATGATTTCAGGTTTGGTCCCGTAGTAAAAGTTGTTCATAATGATGAGTAAAATGACCACTTTTAAGGATTAAAACGATCAAAATTTTACGGTGTATAACTTCACATAAATTTAACTGCATTGCTACCTCCTCCCGTAGGACATTAGTTTAAACTCAACTCCGCAAAATATATAGTCTGAGCGCCAAGAGTTATGGCCTGCAAGCTGTTGACTATTTTGTTTGTTACAGCTATTATAGTTAGCGAGGGGCCCGTGGCTAAATGATAACAGCCACACAGGGCCCCAAGTCTGCTATTACAATAGTGTCAGAATGGTCTATCATTGATTTCATAATTGTTGATTTTGACAAGTTTGGTAATCTACTAACATAATGGCGTCATTATGACTTTCCAGTGGTCAACCACTGACACTCCATTGAAAGAAATGGCATAGAATGGTAATCTCGTACATAATGATAAATGAATGACTGACTTACATAAAACACTTGACTTGTATAAAACACTAATAAATAATATGTAAAAATATATGTAAATGAAATCTGGCATAAATAAAGTAGTGGTAGTCTTTCGAAAATCATTTCTACTAACGGGTTTTCTACTATAGGCATTACGACAATGTCATTATGACACAATTCTATTACGAGACCATTGACCGACCACTGATCGCCATTAAGAATTTAGCAGATTACGAACTTTAAGCAAAATGACAATGGAATGAGAATGGGATGGTCTTGGAATGACGAATTTATAAAAATAGCAGACTTGGGGCCCAGGTCGATTGGTCAGGTACGCTTGCTGCGGTTGGTCTGTGAATGGGTGATCCGACACCCTTCCGTGCCTCGGAAAGCACGTTAAGCTGTTATTCCAGGCTGGCATAGGTGGATCTTTGACAGTCGTTACGGGTAGTCAGAAGTCTGAAAGTCTGACAACCAGTTTTACCAAGAGGCATCTTATTACTAGAGGCAGGAATTAGGTAGAGTTATTTATATACTTACACTGATTTCATACAGCGAAAGAATAAAGTGGATATGCCTCCAGTCCCGAGATTAGTTTTAAAGAGCAGAAAAATCCCGTGATTTATTAAATAAAAAAGTGATTTACTTTTATACAATTTAAACCACTGCACGCGCATTTATTTGTAATATTGTTGGCCACACGGGATTGTCTATTAGAAATCCCGGGAAGATTCATATTTATATCAATGTTTCGATGCAAGTACATAAATAACTGCCGCTGAATACCAGTATTTTACATGGAGCGACTGCCTATTTGACCTCCACATCCCAGTTACTGGGTAATACGATGCAGCTTGGTCAGACTGGAAGTCAGACTTTCGTGCTTTTGACCACCCGTATCGACTGTCAAAGATCTACAAATAACAGCCGGCACCGGGCTTTTTGGATTACAGCAAGAAAATATTAAAATAAATGTAACATTGGCTTTTAACATTGGATACCGTATCAGGAATAAACCGATTGTTTCTATGTATACTAACATTTTAAGGTACTCACGATGTCTCATCCTGTGATTCACCTATGTTGCTACCCTACTGTATTACCGGGATAACAAACTATTTTCATTATACAAGTCCAGCATCTTAGTCACTTTTGCTAACATTCTTGCGAACGCGCAATTTACAACCTCGAACCAGTACCTATTATATTAAAGTGTAATAACGTAGTGTTCTAGAAAGTCCTTGTGTTCGACAAAACCTTTTGATCTCATCATTGTCCGACATGCAAACTTTAGCCATTTACACTCCCGGAGCCCTAAATCGAGTTATCGTGCATTTCCATGTAAGGTATAAAAGGCCTAACACAACAGATGTCCCTTTAACAACGATTTTGTAAGGAATACGCATAATAAGCATTCGTAAAGCTGAGCAGATGCGTACGCATTCTATACAACATCGTTGTTTTCTATGGACAAAAGCTGAACCAAGCTGAATAAGTGTGGTTAGTCCCAATGAAGACTCAAAGAAAAAAAAAAATCAAGCAGTTTTGAAGCTGAAATACTGGCCATTATTTTGGTGGCGACATTGTTCCGAATTTGGCTTGTGGCTAAGTAACAACAGCCGCACGGTCGATCGATCAGGTTAAGCTACGCTTGCCGTGGTAGTTCCGTGGATGGGTGACGATCTTTACATACCAAGAGCCTCTGTGCCTCATAAAGCACGTTAAGCCGTTGGTCCTGGCTGGCATTCGTAGATCTTTGACGATCGTTACGGGTCCTCAGAAGCCCTAAAGTCTGACAACCAGTCTTACCAAAGGGTATTACACAGTAACTGGGTTGTGAAGTCAGATATTCAGTCACTCCATGTAAAATACTGGTATTCAGCTGCATTCAGTTAAGAAAGAAAGAAAAAAAAGTTTATTTGGACACAGTTCGTGAAACACAAAAAACAAAATTAATAAAAATAAATAATAATGTTTCAGACAACAATAGTGTTAGTTAATTAGACTGGAAACCGACTCCAACATAGTTGGGAAAAGGCTAGGCAGTTTGATTATTGTTTCGAATTTGAATTCGCGACCATTGAAAAATGTACAGACGTTTATACAAAACATGCAGGTTTGCTCGATTTAGGAGACCCGTAGTCTATAACCGTAGGTAGCCTAACCAAATACCGATACGGCAGTACGATAACCGGCTTTACAAACCAACTGCGTACAACACAAAAGCGTTTCCCTTCACCTCCCCGATTCAATGACTTTCGGATTTCCCAATCAACATGCCAAACCAACTCGCAGCAAAAATTCCAAAATAGAAAACCTCTGAACTTTGTTTGTTCGCGTAGTTATCTTTGTACCTTGTGGGTTGTTGATTGACTTTGTTGGAAAAGGTGGGTTAAAGCTCCGGTTTCCTAAAAAAGCGGTGACCGCATAGCGTCCGCAATTTCGTAGTTCCATAATTTTAAAAAAGTTCCATAAAAAGTGTCCTATATGTTAATTCTGGTTATAAACCATCTGTGTGCTAAATTTCATCCAAATCCGTTCAGTAGTTTCTGCATGAACGAGTAACAAACATCCATCCATCTTGTATAATAAGCAAGCTAAAGTTAGCTTGCTTATTTCGTGGACTACATCGACTACTCCGCCATTATCTTCTATTTCTCACTCATTCCATTTTCATCCTGCAGTCTTACCTAAAAAATCGTTAAAAAAAATCGCTATTCTCAAAACGATTCCTAAAACAAAAGTGGTTGAAGCAAAAGTTCGGTAATTATGTCTTGTGGACGTGATCTGGTTACTGTGAGGGTACTATTCAATTTTAGACGAAAATGAGGCACGCGTCGCAAGTGGTTTTGGTTGAACAAATGTATATGGGCTTTAAAATCAGAGGGTGTGAACTGGGGTGACGATTGTGGTGAACACTTGGTTGAATTTAGTTTCCTATGAAAAAAGTTTTAAAATAAACACAGCTCAACTCAACTCAACTCAACTCATCTATTCATTTATCATTATATTTTCTACCTAACCGGGACCAACGGTTTAGTGTGCTTTCCGAGGCACGGAGGGGTCTCGGTGTGTAAAGATGGTCACCCATCCACAGACCAACCGCGGCAAGCGTAGCTTAACCTAATCGATCGACCTGTGCCGCTATTATTATTTAACCACCTCATTCATATTATTCTACATATTGATAATGATTACACGCTTTCTTCCTAGCCACACACAAAATCAGATAAAAGTACGTCCTACATACAGGGTTGAAACATGGAGTTAGAGGGAGTTATTAGTAAGGTAAGTTTTATCTGCTTTTATAATGTGACGTCTTTTTAACCGACTTCTAAAAAAGGAGGAGGTTCTCAATTCGGATGTTTGTATTTTTTTTTTTATGTTTGATCGCGCATAAATCCGTCACTTGCCAACCGATTTGAAAAATTATTTTTATGTTGGAAAGGGTACACTTCCCAAATGGTCCCATAAAAATTTCATCAAAACGGTTCAGTAGTTTGGTTTTTAAACCAAAATTACTGGTAAAAATTACAACTTAAAAGTGAAAAACAAAAGCTTTTTTTTTTAAAAAAAACAACTGACTTCCAAAAACGACACTACAAAGTGAAAAATAACTTTAATTTCGGAAGTCGGTGGCAAACAACGAAAATGCGAACCCAACAACACCGACTTCCGAAATTAAAGTTATTTTTCACTTTGTAGTGTCGGTTTTGGAAGTCGGTAGTTTTTTATTTTTAAATGACATCCTGTACTGGTTTTTGAGAGTTTATTTGAAGGTGTTAATCTCTGAAACTACCAGTCGGATTAAAAAAACATCTCTTTGCATTTGAAAGCCCAATTCTTGAGGAAGGTTATAGGCTATCTAAGTGATTGCGCGGGCAGGTGCGTGATGCGACGGGATGAGTTGGAAATGTCACACGGCACTTAACAGAAGGCCAATTCTCATACTTTAAAACAACGTTCATATGTAAATCGCAATCTCATTTCAGCGGCAATCAATATTAAAAATGTACGAAAAATTAGATGTTTTTTTACCGATTGAGACTGAGATTAGAAAAAGAATGTTCATAAAAATACAGCAATTTCCCCTCAGAACATACCAGTGTGTACCTGAGCAATAATTTCGGTGTTTTTACCACTGGGTACAACCTGCACCCTAATTGCGTAACACACAATCAATCAGAATCGGTTTCATTTTGACAGTTTAATAACATTCATTGCGTTATTTAAGTGCTGAGCAGACAAATTTTTCGAACTTATGAAGCAATGGATTAGCACTTTACTTCAAAATGATTCAGATTACGATTGATCGTGTGTTACGCAATTAGGGTGCTGATTCAAACTTTTTGGCGGCTCGGAACATTAGACGAGTCGCCATAAAGTTTGTATCGAGCTGTATAAATATTAGCCAGGCAGCAAGGCTGGGCTGGCTATTCATCCAGAGTGCGCCAGACATTCCTACATTTTATACGCACCACCGTCACCCAGGGCTTTGAGCCTCAGAATTGTTTGATAAAAGCTTGTACAATCAGTTGATGTCAAATCTCAATGTACTTATTTTTAGGACAACACATTACATCGTAATATTTTTGCATTAATAACTAAGATCCCTGCAGGTACCCCTAAATGTCCCAAGCCACTCTTCATAAATGACACTTACCGTTTTCAACCCAACTATTCCCCTTAGGGGCTGATCTGTAAGTAAGCCAAAACCTTCTCGTCTCGCGAAGTTACCGTTTGTCCAATTAAGACAATTACGCAGGGCCCCAACTTTCCTCTCTTGAGTCCGATAATTCTTACTTTGCACTCTCTTTTAGTTCTGGCTGAGGACATAGGGCAAGCGAAAGCGTGAGTAATTTTGTCTCGTTATGGTCCATAAGATAATATACATATATATCTTTGAAGGTAAGCTCAAAAGTCTGACAAACAGTCTTACCTAGGGGTATCGTGTTACCCACCAACTGGGTTGTAGAGGTCAGACAGGCAATCATTATCATCAGCCTACAACAGTCGCGTGCTGGACATGGGCCTCTCCAAATGCACAGCTACTACTGGTAGTAGCTCCAGTAAAATACTGGTATTCGGCTCCATCCGGTTAAAATGGAAGCCGACCTCAACATCGTTGGGAAAAGGCTAGTAAGATTTTTTGAGTCTTGTAAACAGTAACAAATGCGAAGTAGCGAGGAAAGTTTTGAGTATGAATGTGGATGGCTATAAAAGTAGGGGAAGACCAAATAAATGATGGATGAACCGTGTGAAAGATGGTATGTCTAAAAAGGGGTTGGACTGCCGAGATGACGGTTAATAAAAAGTGTGGAAGAAAAAGACATTTTGCACCGACCTCAAATAAATTGACATAAATGCAAGCGAATGATAATTGTCTTGCATACAGTTATGTATACATAGGTTGTTTTAGTAGAATTGGTTAGTTAGTAGTTTCTAGAATATCTGGCGAAATGTGGGACTTCACCTAGCTGTCTTCCTAACCCCTTCGGGAAATTCAGGCGTTGTTATGTTAGTTTTACCCTGCACAAATAAGGTATGTTTGTTTAAACTATGAATACCTTAGTTTGTTAGACCAAGTAACCGTTCTCACTGGACTCTCTGTTACGACCGCCGCGAGAGAAGCCGAGAACTGAACGAATTGGAAGAACATCGTGTATAAAGCCACGAAGGCCTTTCGGAGAATGACCTTCAGTTATGAAGTTCGCAACCAAGAAGATACCTAGAGTTATATCACGTTTGACAAAAGCATCGCTGAATATTTGTTTATTACACGTAGGAGATGAGTACAACTACCTATAGGGGTATGAAATTGGATAGCTTATATTATTATCGCGTAAACCTCATTTGCCTGCAAAAGATAAAGGCGTAATTTTATTGGCCACTTAATCAAACCTTAAATAATTTCAATTATGCTTTCTTAAAATATTATTGGGAGGGAAGACATTGCCGTCGAGGTAGACCATGGCGAAGGTGGTGTGACGATGTGGTAACATTTGCAGGGCCAACATGGTCAGAGATTGCACGAAATTGGGAGATTTGGAAGAAACATGGGGAGGCCTTTTCTCAGCAGTGGGACACAAAGCGGGCTGGCCGCTGCGTTGTATTGTGTGGGCTGGCCGCTGCGTTGTATTGTGTGGGCTAGCCGCTGCGTTGTATTGTGTGGGCTAGCCGCTGCGTTGTATTGTGTGGGCTAGCCGCTGCGTTGTATTGTGTGAAATATTTTTTGGTCATCATTTATCACCATCAGCCTATAGCAGTCCACTGCTGGACATAGGCCTCTCCTATTGCACGCCATTCAACTCGATTTTTGGAAGCTCTCATCCAGCTGCTACCAGCCATCCTGTGAAGATGGTCGCTCTACCTAGGCTGAGGACGTCCTAACTTACGTTTACCGATTCGCGGTCTCCACTCAAGAACATCTGTACCCCAACGTTCATCGGTTGTATGGTTAATATGGCCGGTCCATTGCCATTTCAGCTTGCTTTTTCTGTCAGCTATGTCGACAACTTTGGTTCTCTACCGAATCACCTCGTTGCGGATTCGGTCCTTCAGAGAGCCTCCAAGTATGGCCTGTTCCGTAGCTCGCTGAGCGACCTTGAATTTATGGAGCAGTCGTACCGTGAGTGTCCACGTTTCGGCTCCGTAAGTTATAACTGATTGAAGACCTTAGTCTTGAGGTTCTGTGGAATACGCGACGGGAAGAGAAGGAAGATTTTTTTGGTAGGTTAGATAGATTAGCAAAAACCCTCAAAATTGGAGTATCTACACCAAATTAAATAATTAATATCTACAAAGAGAAAACACCCACGTCCATCAAAGTTATGAAAAAGGTCTGCCCTGGTGTGGTCGAAAATGAATTAATTTCTCGTCATTTCAATGAATCATTAATGTGACATTTACTGGTTCGAAATTTGCCGCCACAAACCTACCGATCAATCCGCTTGACAAAATTGCACTGCACGCGCTCGCTGGGGGATTTGCAACGTGTTTATTGAAAATTACGCCTCGAGCGCTGCATCCGCTGCGCTGCGAACACGGTTGTATGTTTTGCGGCTTTATGCGTAATAATGTGGGGTAGGCTAATTTTTAATTAAAGCCATGGCAATTTTTAAAGCCTTGTAGGTAGATTTGCCGCAAGCGCAACTGCTAAGCGTCGGGTCCAGCCGATGTATTCTGTTTAAATCTCACCGTGAAAACTTAGGTGAAGGGAGCTCGAAGTGAGCTATCATTTCACTTGATGCTAGGGATTTCACTTCACCTAATTTTTCACGGTGAGATTTAAACAGAATAGACCGGCAAAGCTTGAAGTGATGTGTCATTCCATCTGACGTTAGGGATTGACACTGTCAACAGCCCACTTCATGAAAACTTTCACTGTAATTTTTTTACACAATATATCGTGTAGTTTTAATTTCCAGGTCTGTCTGTCAAAGAGATAGGAGGTTTTCCCATCAGACATTTATGAAGGGCAGTCCGAAGTCTGTGTTTGTACCTGGTTTGTCGCGATAAGCTCAAGTAGGTAACGAAATGTGATATGCTTAAACCTATGCCTAATCCTTCATACAAGCTGCATATTCATCTTATAGATATGTTTTTGTGTGTTTTTTTACGCGCGTGTGTCCTAAAAGGTAGCGTCGTCCTGTCTGCTCTATCACCTACCTAGCTTTTTCCCAAATATTTTGGGGTCGGCATCCAGTCTAACCGGATGCAGCTGAATACCAGTATTTTACATGGAGCAACTGCCTATCTGACCGCCACAACCAAGTTACTGGGTAATACGAAACCCCTTGGTAAGACTGAGTGTCAGACTTTCGAGCTTCTGACGACCCGTAACGACTGTCAAAGATCCACGAATGACAGATACCAACGGCTTAACGTGCTTTCCGAGGCACGGAGGGGTCTTGGTATGTAAAGATGGTCACCCATCCCCGGACCAACCGCGGCAAGCGTAGCTTAACCTGATCAATCGATCCGTGCGGATGTTATTACTTAGCCACAAGCCCCTCTGTATTTTTTCACGCGTGTGTGTCCTAAGTCTACTTATTAAAATAAAATCTGTGTTCATCGAACATATTGTTTAGCCAGGAAATGATGGTAATTGGCTCTTTCACTATTATTTTGTCATTGAAGACATTGAAGGGTTACATTATTACATGGGACTACAAAAAAATGACGGTATACAATATAACTCTGCCCACCTGTTCAAGTAATACAGGCAAAATGTTCCGCAGTTCACAAGCTTTATTACAAATTCTTTTGTTAAATATTTGCAGCACTTTCTGCCATTTGTATGTGTACATACCTTATACAACATTTGTATTGATTGCTTGCGTAACAAATATCGGCTATAACCGTAAAAATTATTACATAGTGACGATTTATTCGATAGCGTACGAGTAAGTGATCAATTTGATCGTTTTTATTCGCAAACAGCGTCGCGTCGATAGTTACTTTGAATGCGGATGATTGTTGAACTTTTTGTTTTATTTCATTTACTACATATTACATTCTCTTTGTGAATATGTGCATGTTTTTCAGTACAAATACAGGGCTTTTTTTATTAAATTAATTGTTGAAACTTTACGGCAATCATGGGCATCGGATTTTAGCTGTCTTATTCTTAATTTTGTTGAAGCAGTGGTGGCCCAGTGGTAACGGCCGCGACTTATGAGTTGTAGGTCGTTAGTTCAAACCCAGACAGGCGCTTTACTTTATGTAAATTATTTCATCACCACTGCTCTCAAAACGTTGAAGGAAAACATCGTACGGAAACCAGCATGTCCTAGAACCAACAATTCTAAGACATGTGATATTAACCAACCCGCACTGGGCCCGCGTGGTGGATTACGGCCCACTTCCTCTCACTGAGAGGAGGCCTGTGTCCCAGCAGTGGGAACATTTTAGGCTGGTTATGTTCTTAGTTTTGTTGGATATTGACGAAAATGATAACTGCATACCCGGTAATTTCTCTTCAATTTAATATATTGTTGTACACTTTATTTTCGTCTTTCATATCAAACTCAAACTCAAAGTATTTATTTCAATTAAACCAATTACAGGCACTTTTGAACTATCAAGGGGTCGGTCAGTCACAAAAATGAAGCTAGTTGCCCATTCCAAAGCGTAGTAGGTATACCTATGGAGAAGAACGGGCAAAAAATTCCATGGACACTCAACAATGTTTGCAATATAACATTGATGTATTTAATGTAGCTGTTATAAATGTTGACTATAACCATAACAATTACGCAGTGCCGATTGATTCGATACCGTTCGAGTAAGTGATCAATTTGATCATTTTCATTTGCAATCAGCGAGCGTTTACAACGTACGGGATTTCATACAAACTTTCAAGTCCTTGTTTTTCGAAATGAATGAACCGATTTTAATGAAACTTCATACGCATAAGCAGGATACATAGGTCTAAAAAGTTAGTAAAGAACAATATCGAAATGTCTTATTTAAAAAAAGATAATTGGAAATCTCTGTTTCTATGGAAAATTTAAAAAAGGTTGAATTTAGCTGTAACACTATTTTTCGAAAATGTTCTCAATTAACATTTTAGACCTATATATCCTGCTTATGCGTAGGAAGTTTCATTAAAATCGGTTCATGCATTTCGAAAAACAAGGACTTGAATGTTTGTATGAAATGCCGTACGTTGTAAACGCTTTTAACTCTGAATGCGGGGATGATTGTTGATTTTTTTGTTATATTTTTTGGTATCGAGAGAATGGCTAGAATCTCTTTCATCTGCCTAACCTTTTCCCAACTATGTTGGGGTCAGCTTCCAGTCCAACCGGTTGCAGATGAATACCAGTATTTTACATGAAGCGACTGCATATCTGACCTTTACAACCCAGTTACTGGGTAATACGATCCCTTGGTAAGACTAATTATCAGACGTTCGGGCTTCTGACGACCCATAACGAGTGCTAAAGATCCGCGATTGACAGCCGGGACCAACGGCTTAACGTACTTTCCGAGGCATGGAGGGTCTCGGTATGTAAAGATGGTCACCCATCCACGGACCAACCGCGGCAAGCGTAGGTGAACCTGATCGATCGACCTTCACGGCTGTTATTACTTAGCCACAAGCCTCTCTATTGCTATTATCTTTGTGAATATTATAATATTGTGAATGTGTGTTTTTCAGTACCAATACAGGACGTTTTTAAAAGTAAGTAGTTGATAAAAATTTCACATAGGTACGCGGCGGATTTCGGCGTATACCTAACATTAACTAAATACTTTTTTTTTATACAAAATAAATTCCCCGCAGAGTGACTGCGACAACTTACTAATCTTACTAATAGATATTTATTTTACAGTTTTTTTGTATCTCAAAATATATATATAGCCTGTTTAATAAAGGACCTGTCAACACCAAAATACACGGTGTGACATCGACGCGCGAAGGGTAGCAATTTTTCATCCGTTTTTAAAAACAAAATTAACCTGTTACATACATTTTATCAGTGTTTTGTCAGGTGACATCTACCAACCCACACTGGGCCCGCGTGGTAGATTATAGCCCATTCCCTCTCGAAGAGAGGAGGCCTGTATGCCAGTAGTGGGAACAATATAGACTGACGACACGGTTGGCGCAGTGGCTGAGCGATCGACTGCTGCGCTGCTTGTCGTGGGTTCGATTCCCGCACGGAACAAATATTTGTATTGCCTACAGGTAGTTGTTCCGGGTCTGGCTGTTTGTGTATGTGAGTTTAAACGTTTGTAAACGCACCCACGATACGGGAGTAATTCCTAGTACGAGATAATGTTTAAAAAAAAAGGAAAAGAAAGATTATGCTACATTTTGTCCCTGCAGGTATTGCACTTTTGTATGAATCAGTTTTTTTTAATCATGAAATGATAGCAGTTTTCGCGTTGATGTCCTTTACAACGTGTGCTTTGGAGGTGCAGTTATCTGCCCAAGTATCATCACATACTCTTTGCATTCCAATTTATCTGCCCTTATCCCAACTTATTTTGGGTCAGCGCAACATGCCTTTTCCTTCCATACTTCTCTATTAGTCGTCATCTCGGTAGTCATATGATCTGACCAAGATTATGTCTGGACTTTAAAAGAGACTGTGACGTCTGAGTTTGTTTCGGCCTTTCTTCTCAGACTAGTCAGATAGGAAACGCCGACCTCATCTAGTTTTAAAATATAATTGACGTATAAAAGTTTTTGTACAAACCTACTTACAAAATAAAATCATTTATCATTTGTCACCCTCTTTCTAACCACATCTTCATTCACACAGTCCGCCCTTCGTTTCTTTGGTCTTCCCCTACTCTTATAGCCATCGATATTCATACCCAAAACATTCCTCACGTCATTTTCCTCATTTTAAATATACCCAAGTAATAACGCAACTAATCTACGTTCGCGATTAATTTGCCAAACAAGTAAACAAATATGAGTTATTGGAAAAATAACTTTAATTCCTACACAAGAAAGTTCAGTTTACAATACAACTTCAAACATTTTTAAGACTTTTTAAATATTGCTTGTCGTTCTGAAATCAATTAAATACAACTACTGTAAAGTTGACATTTGCTTAACTTGAAATAACATAAATTGGAAAAGTAAATTTGGATTGACCTTAGTTATTCCCGCTCCATCTTTCACTAAAGTCGCACCCAAAAGAAAATATCCCAAGGCGAAACAATAAAACTTTGTCAGTCTCCCTGAAGGATGAAAGTTGATTGTATCAGATGTTACATAGGTAATATCAGAAATGTCACACGTCCACTATAGGACAATGTTAGACTGTTTTTATAGGCAAAGTCTATTAAAAAATTAAAAGGCTTTTTATTTATTTATTTATAGGCTTACCAACTAAACACGTACACGCAGTCTTTGTCATAATTATAAATACCGCATGTATATAAATTATAGGAAAGCACGGCACTATTAATTAGCTTACTTGTACAAAAGAAAATATACTTTTTATAAACATCTAATCTTATAAAAAGTAACTGAATTTATTAGTTAAGGCTTTTTGCCTTAACTACAATTACAAACTAACGCACATATACGGGGTTAGTTTTTAAAGACCAGACAAATTTAAGGGTACTTAATTTGCAGACCATCAGACTGAACAATTTTCTCACGTAGGTCCGATCCGTTATTTTTCTGTAAAGACGCATATTGGCATGTTGGCATTAAATATGGTCGTGAAAACATTACTATGCAAGCAGGTTCAGGTTTAGATAATAACAGTAGGTACTATCATACATAGTCAATAATTTTAACTTCAGTCTGACTTCACCAAAATACATACGCGCCTTTCTGGGACGCACTAACATGTCGAACGGAAAACTAATAAGGTATTTCGAGAATGTCTGTCTAACTGAATTGGCGCAGTTCGTCTGTTTAGATTGGTTTCGCTCTCCATATAAAACAATCTGCCTAGACTTTTCCCAACTATTTTGGGGTCAGCTTTCAGTCTAACCGGATGCAGCTGAATACGAGTATTTTATATGGAGCGACTGCCTATCTGATCTTCACAACCCAGCTACTGGGTAACATACTTTAGGGCTTCTGACTACCCGTAACGACTGTCAAAGATCTACGTATGACTGCCGAGACTAATGGCTTAACGTATTTTTGGAGGCTCGGAAGGGTTCCGATATTTAATGAATGGTCATCCATTCACGAACCGACCGCGGCAAGCGTAACCATTGATCAACCCGTGCGGTTGTTATTATTTAGCCACGAGCCCCTCCCATCACTCTCTCCATGTATGACAGGCTTATAGAGTGGACTGGTAATTCTTTCGTTTGTTCATCAAATACTATGCTCCAAGAACGGCTAAAAGTTCTACAAGAAAAACTATGTGCTGATACTTTTATAAGCAGTTTTCTACCTTAATTTCTGTTCTTTGTTTCGGACTAATCTCACTGAAAGCCTGGCAATAGGCTCCGCATTGATCAAACTTCCCTTCCACTCCCTTTGGGAACTTATCAGCATAGGCATTACAGTCTCCCCACATTTGTAAGCTTAGAGTATTAATGAGACAAGTTTTCGTGCTGCGAACAAAAATTTTGCAGGGACAGCGAAATTATAAATAGTTGGGCATAAATAGAAAGGAAGAAAAAGTATTTATTGGGACTCAGACGGAATATCACAAAATTAAACACATTCATTTTATTTCTCCAATTTGCGATTGCTTTCACACCGACATATTGTTTTCGGGTATGGTGGTTGGAAACTTCGATGTAATGCTCTTTAATGTGCCAAGACACAACACCAAGAAAACAACAAAATAACACAAAGTGAAAAGAAAATAACTTTGACTGGCAAAATATGCGATATTTTTATGCATACATATTTAAGAAATCTTAATTTGTTTTGGACTGCTGATTCTATTTAGCTGTGGAAAATTATACCTACTTTGTTCACAACCTAAATTCTGTAAGTTTTTTTGTACACACACGTTTTTCCCCGAAAAACTATGGTTTATTCGTCGTGTGTAGGCACGGTCGTCAGTGTTGTGTAGATCACTATGGAAGCTTGTTGACAAACACGTTTTTTCTGCAGCGCCTTTTATGCGCCGTACCGTAAAGAAGCCGTACCGTGTATAAAGAGCCTAAGCCTTTCGCAGAAAATGGCTGGACAAAGGCCTCAGTTATGCCATGTAACCGATTCACCACTACATTTCCCTTCACTCTTTCCATTCAGGCAACTTTCGAGCCTTAATCAAGCATTGTAAACCTTTGAAGCTTGTCTAATCCATGCTCTAACGTGAATCCCTTCGCAAGGTTAACAATATTAGTACACCTCTCACGTCCAAAGGTAAAATTCAGGCAATGCGTTGGAGTATACATACGCAACGTGGCATATCAATGGATATGTTAAATACGGAATGATATCTTTTGTGATTTCAGTGAATATACCTGATTGGGTTTGGTTTTATTTTGAATTAATGATGGACATTAGGAGGGTGTTAGGCAATCATGCCCATAGTCTTTCTAATGAAAAGTAGTAACATAACGTTACGCCTTTGTTTCGCGGGGGGCGGGGGGGGGGGGAGCAGTGTATCTTTAGTAAACCCACATTTTGCAGGTATTTTTAAGTCCCATATCATAGGGTGTGCTTATTGCCATCAACTAGGCACAAATCCAAACTTCAGGCGGTTACTGAGACATTCCAGATGGGAAAACCCAATAACAGTTGGCCCGACCTGGAATCGAACTTAACGACTGTCAAAGATTCACGAATGACAGCCGGGACTACCAAGTTAACGTGCTTTCCGAGGCGCGGAGGGATGTATAAAAGGAAGTTCACTCATCCTCTGTTGAAAAGGGAGGATCCTCCAACTGCCCGACGATTGATGTCGGGACGTTGTATATTATGCTAGTCGGGCGGTAAACACTGCTAGCGCGATACATTTTTGCGTGTAATATGTATTAGTAAGTTAGTAAGGTAAGGTATTAGGTAAGTTTTATATATCTTATACATACCCAAACACATTATTATTATACATTATTTACTTGATAGGTACAGTAGCCTTCAAAAGTTAGTTGACATTTCCACTTCAAATGTGATGTCACATAACCATAAAAAAATACGTACTCCGAAGGGATCAATCGATTATTTTTATGATAAGGTGAAGGCAGTTGAATTAGTCAATAAATAAATGAATAAATTATTTTTTTAATTTTGACTGTGTTTAGTTTAGTTTGTGATCTTCCTGTACGACTCGTAATAAATACTTTTTCATTCTTTAAAAACGTTATAGCAGTTCAAACATTTGGATCACTAGAATTTTAAATCATGATGTGGTGTGTCAAAGCTGAAGTTGAAAAATGTCAACTAACTTTTGGAGGCCACTGTACATACTTACTATGCTGTGAGGCCTCCAGTGCGTAATTTATCTTGAATGGTAAAACGTAAAAGACCCTAAAAGGTAAAAGATAAAGCCCATAATTCACTAACAATCTTACTAATAATTAACTAACAAAGTTACTAAAACGCTCTCTTACATAGTTAAATAGACACTTTATTACAAAGTACAAAAAAACCAACCAAGAAGGGTACAACTCGTGACACGGTAACTTAACAGAATTTCCGGGGGTTTTGAGAAATGGCCTTTATAGACTTAATTTATTACCGGCCTTTGCCACAAATTCACTTTTTTTAGGGTTCCGTACACAAATGATGGAAACGGAACGACGATATTTAAGGCTCTCCCCCAGAATTATCTAAAGGCCAATTCTCGTAATTTAAAACGTTCAAAATCTAGTCACAGTCTCATCTCGTTCGTTAAGGACTTAGGAGTGACTTTCGACTGCAGTCTGACATTTAGAGACCACGTGTCTGCTCTTGCAAAGGAATCCTTCAGGCGTCTGGGATTTGTCTTGAGGAACGCTCGTGACTTTCGCAATCCCAGTATTATTAAACTTCTATACACCACTTTGGTTCGGGGTAAACTCGAGTCCAGCGCCTGTGTTTGGCATCCACATACTGCGTCACTGAAACTGATGCTTGAGAAAGTTCAGAAAACCTTCCTGAGATTTTTGCATCAATACCATTACTTTCCATTCATGTACCCAACGAACTATCTTCTAGGGGTATTGGGCTTCAATTCGTTGCAGGTAAGAAGGGGCTTTGATCAGCTCACGATTGCCTGTAAAACCCTTAGCGGTCGTATTGACTGCCCTGAGCTCCACGGACATTTCTGCTGCCTATTTGTGCCCGACAAATACCTTGAGCACCGACAAAGCCGCCGTCATAACCTGTTCGCACTACCGCTGTCTAGATCGGTTGCTAGAGTTGAATCCCCGGTATGTCGAACCCTAAGGATGCTAAACCGACTCCGACTCCCGACCCTGAATGTGATGTGTTTGCTAATGAATGGAAGAAAATAATGCGTGCCTGTCTGGTGTTTTGTGAGAGACAATATGCGAGGGTGTCCACTGTTACATGATAGTTTATGTTAGGTTATGATGTTTCTAATTTATTTAACCAGTTACGCAAATAATTATTAATAATTTTATCCACGAATTGTATATCTTGGAATTTGAATTTAATTTTTGTATTGTATGTTATTTGAATGCTTATTTTATTTTAATCTTTATAATTCTATGTTAATTAATGTAATTGGACCTGTGCCGTTTTAATTAACTATAAATAAATAAACAAATAAAAATCTCAGCGACAAACAAATGTCACAAACTTGTCAAAATGTAGGGAAATTAGAGGTGTTTTTGACACATTGAGACTGCGATCAGACTGTGAACGTTCTTAAAATTACTAGAATTGCCCCTTTGTTTTCAGTAAATTTTGTGTAAGGATGGCCACGAAGTTACACACTGCTGCGATAATAACGACGCAATAGATCTCCAACATGAGTACTTAGATCATAAAATTTTGTATTAGGACGTATACGATCTTACACGCACCTACGTTAATGATGTAGTAACGTGTAGTGCGGCGGGGGGCCTGCGGTTACACGCACACTTTAGAAATATCGGACGATAAAAACGCAGCTGTGTGGTTAGCAATCGGGACACATTATCGCAATAACGCATGCGATATTAATAACCGATTAAATAACGTGCCTGTGGGGGAGAGCCTTAAAAATCGTGACAGCTAGACAGTATACACAGAACATGCGTAATGATAGCTTACCATCATCATCTTCCTAGTCTATATAGCATTTTACATGAAGTGAATACCTGTCTGACCTCCATTACCTAGCTGCTGGGTGACTTCCGGCTATTGTAGATATTGGAGCCATGGTAACGGCCCCAACTGATGAGTTGTTGGTTGTGGGTTCGAAACCAGCCAGGCGCTGTACTTTGTGTAAATAATTCATCACTACTGCTCTTAAAACGGCGAAGGAAAACATCGCGAGGAACCCTGCATACCTAGAACCAAAAATTCGAGGACATGTGACATCTACCAACCCGCACTGGGCCTGCGTCTTGGATTATTTAGCACTCCCTCTCGAAGGGAGGAGGGCTGTTTTGCAACCGTGGGAACATTATGGGCAGGTTATGTTGATGATGAAAGCAAAGGCAAGGCGATAGTTTTGATGGTACGGAAACTTTGGTGAACCAGTCCAACTCACACTTGGCCAGAATTTTTAATTTTTCCATAAAGAAGGTGAGAGCAAAAAGCAGTA
This sequence comes from Apamea anceps, assembly GCA_951799955.1. Taxonomy (NCBI): domain Eukaryota; kingdom Metazoa; phylum Arthropoda; class Insecta; order Lepidoptera; family Noctuidae; genus Apamea; species Apamea anceps. The sequence continues at coordinate 12,414,140 of OX637523.1, read as the reverse complement.
TTCCAATGTGAAATAATTTTTAATTTCAAAAAGAAAAATGCTGTGCCCAAAGTTATGGATGGGATCGAGATGATTAAACACGGGGTTAAAATAAGGGTTGTTTACCCATCAATGAGGAACGTTTTTGAGTTATTTATAACATTGGGGTACAGTAATTTGAGGCATCTAATTTTAGCCAGATGGATTTCATGGAGCAGTAGTGGTAAGGGGTACCGGCCCCGACTTACGAGTTGTAGGTCATGAGTTCGAACCCAGGCAGGCATTTTATGTGTACCTAGTTAATTTCATCACCGCTGCTCTCAAAACGGTAAAAGAAAATTTCGAGAGGAAACTGGTATATCCTGGAACTAAAATTCGAAAACATGTGACATCCACCAACCCGCACTGGGCCTGCGTGGTGGATTATGGCCCACTCCCTCACAGAGCGAAAGAGGGAACATTATAGGCTGATTATGTATTATGTGGATTTATGTAGAGTGCTTGTGGCTAAGTAATAACAGCCACGTGGGTCGATGGATCAGGTAAAGCTACGCTTGCCGCGATTGGTTCGTGGATGGGCGACCATCTGTACATACCAAGACCTCCGTGCCTTGGAAAGCACGTTAAACCATTGGTCCAGGTTGGCATTCGTGGATCTTTGACAGTGATGACGGGTCGTCAGAAGACCAAAAGTCCCAACCAGTCTTACTAAGTGGTATTATGTTACCCAGTGACTGTGTTGTGTAGGTCAGATAGGCAGACGCTTCATGATAAAGTCTGGTACTGAGTTGCATCTGGTTAGACTGGAAGACTACCCAAACATAGTTGGGTAAAAACTAGGCAAATTGATTGAGTAGTTCAAGGAATTTTTGGTGCGTGTATTTATATAAGGGCTGACTTTTTTTTTTTTGCCCGGGTGTCATCACTGCCAGGATCGCCCAGAGGACATGGTGGAGCATACGGTGGAGGTCTGCCCTGCTTGGGCAGAGCACCGCCGTGTCCTCGTGGAGGCGATCGGCAGCGGCGGCGACCTCTCGTGTCCGGCCCTGGTTCAAGCCATGGTCCGGGGCGAGAGGGAGTGGGAGGCAGTCACCTCCTTCTGCGAAGCAGTCATGCTAGCGAAGGAGGTGGCGGGGTGGGCGAGGGAACGCACTTCACGCCTCAGCCGCCGCGGGAGACGCTCCGGGCGTCGGGAGCCACGTGACGACTCCCAGCCATAGGCGCGGGCCTGCGGGCGGAGAGTAATGGGTAACTCACCGTCCGATCAGGACCAGCCCCGTGCCGGACAGCGCGTATGTGTTCAAGTGACGGGGCCCGATAGGGCCGAAGCCTGCCAGGGTAGCGGGATCGTCCGAAAGGGTTACCGCTGCTCTGGAACATAATGGACTAAGGAAGGAACACCGGTGGGTTTTAGTCAGTAAGAGTCTGACACTCCCTCCGCTCCGCCCAGAGCGGGAAGGGTCATTTGATGATTTCCCATCCTCAAAAAAAAAAAAAAACAAAAAGGGCTGATTTTTCAATCATCCGACAACTTTATTCGAGGAATCATTTTGAAATTTAGACAGTTATTTCACACAAAAACTATCAAAAGTCAATTTTATTCATCGAATAAAAGTTATCTGGCGTTGGAAAAGTCAGCCCTAAATCACACAAACAGAAACATTTGAACACGGAACAACTGTATGCAGTACATACTAGGTATAATAGGGATAAAAAAATTTTAAGCATAAAATATTGCCTACTTATCTAACTCGCGAGCTGTCCGTATATTGGACACTATAAAGTCTCATTTTTTTATAATTATGTTGGCCTGTTAATCTATCTCACTTTAGGCCCCTCGCCCACGGCGACTTTTTGTAGCGATGCTGTCGCGCGTTTCGTAAACGCACGACAGCATCGCTACTATCGCTACAAAAAGTCGCCGTGAGCGAGGGGCCTTATATATACTCGTATATATCATTCAATGTCGTATCACATACATTGTCAGTCATCAATCAATCAACTCAACCTATCGCAGTCCACTGCTGGACATAGGCCTCTTCCAGGCTGCGCCACAACACCCTGTCCTTCGTCTTCCGCATCCAATCCGTCTCAGCAACCTTCTTGAGGTCGTCCGTCCATCTAGCTGGGGGGCATCCCACACTACGCTTGCCGATACACGGTTTCCACTCCAGGACTCGTCTGCTCCACCGGCCATCGGTCCTTCGACAAACATGGCCAGCCACTTCAGTTTGCTTACTCTGCAAGCTATGTCGTCACCGCGTCCTGCATTGTACATTGTTAGTACCGCGCTTAACCTTTGCCACGAAACTTTTTTGAATGACTAACAAATTAAAAAAAAAACATATCAACCTGTGTCGTCCTTCTGGTACAGTGTAGGTCAAAGAATGTTAACCCGACAAAAATATACATAAATTCGCCCAAAAAACATTACGAAAGCCTACAAAAATGTCTTAAAATACCCTTTCCTCATTGCCATATTTCTGATTACAAAATACACCTCGTAATGTTCAGTTATTTCCTTCCGAAAGTGATAAAAGAAATGTTTTAAGGCAACGTTATCATAAATTAGGTCTTTAAGGCAAATTTATCAAAATCCCTGGATTTTACCGGGCTGCTTTTTCATCCCTTTATCCGGTGTAAAAAGGGTTGTAAATTGACTTCTTATCTGCTTGGCAGTCGTTTCTTACGTAATTTACTTGCGAATGCCTGAGTTGTTCTGTCAGCCTAGTACCTTGTGTTTCAAGTCACATTAGTGTACGGAGGAAATGTATTGGAAAATTGAGTCGTTTGGAACTTTTTTCTTCGAAATCTGGGTGCTAAAGAATTGCTTTGATTGTTGATGTATGGTGTTGTATTTAATTAGCTAGCGAAACGCCGCACACCTTTTGTTGGTCGCCTTTCACTCATGTGCTGTGATTTTTCTTACGAACTCTTGAGATATTCTGTTCTCCTGGTACCGACCTTGTGTGTCTCAAGTCACGTTAGTGTCACAAGGAAATCGTACCGGAAAATGGGGATTGAGATATTGAGAGCTTTTTGTTCCAAATCTTGCACTATCGTGAAACTCACTTACTGTATCGAGTGGATACTGATATAAAAGGTACGATTGAATTATACTTAACCTATCCATTACCCAGGTTTTCTCATCGTTGTGTTTTGTACGTATCTAGAGTAATATTTAAGTATTAAGTTTTGTTATAGGGGTTAACAGATGTGTTTGTAAGTAGGTAGATAAGTAATTGCAGACAGTCAGACCTTTGCAAGGCCAATGCTACTGCTGACGACGTCACTAATTCTTGTCGAAACTTATATAGGCTGGCAGGGACATCGACGCGCAAACTGTACTCATGAATTCAGCACATGATTCTAGATCTCCTAGCGTAGAAATTTTTCTTCGGCTATCGAAAAAAAACTGCCGTGTCATAGGAAAGTGCAATACCTACGCGGTCAAAATGCATGGAGCAGCAAATTAAAAAAACTTTTTTGCAAAAAAAAAAACAACCGACTTCCAAAAACGACACTACAAAGTGGAAAATAACTTTAATTTCGGAAGTCGGTGTCGTTGGGTTCGCATTTTCGTTGTTTGCAACCGACTTCCGAAATTAAAGTTATTTTTCACTTTGTAGTGTCGTTTTTGGAAGTCGGTTGTTTTTTTTTTGCAAAAAAGTTTTTATTTTTCACTTTTATGTTGTAATTTTTACCAGTAATTTTGGTTTAAAAACCAAACTACTGAGCCATTTTTGATGAAATTTCTATGGGACTATTTGGGAAGTATACCCTTTCCAACAAAAAATTTTCATTTTTCAAATCGGTTGGCAAGCGACAGAGTTATGCGCTAACAAACATAAAAAAAAAAAAAAATACAAACATCCGAATTGAGAACCTCCTCCTTTTTTAGAAGTCGGTTAAAAAGAAAATATACCTAACTTACAAAACATTTTGACGCAGGGGGTCAAAATGTTTTGTAACTGGTTGCACGTCGATGTGGATGCCACCCTGTATAATATGGAAGCATCGATATTACGACGAAGGAGACTTTTTCTGCGTTGCTTAGCCGTCATCGTGGGTAGCAATGAAACTGCGCCATTACACCTCGACCACAAATCAATGCAAGCTCCCTCAACAAGATGGGGAAAAGGGTGAGTACCTACCCAGTAGGAGTAGCATCATGGCGGCGGGCGGATGCTCACTCAGCCCGTCGTGCTGGTAGAACTAAACTACTATAAGGATCTTTTGGCGTGGACAGGGAGCGCTGTTGGTAAACATTTGTGCAATCGTTTTGTGAAATGTCACTTGAAATGCATTCAAAAAACAAGATGGCTGCGTTAGTCCAGGTCCGCTCGGGCGCGTTTTTCCCGCGGCGATTTTTCGACGCGCTATCGGCTTTCAACTCAGTGCTTAGCGTTGAGACTTGAAAATCCAACAGTGTGTTTTGACGCGCTGGGATGCGCTCTGTTAGATTCTCAATTTTCGGCTCAACACAGAGAGTTGTAAATCCAGTGCGTGATAAAATCCCGCAGCGACATTTTTACGTCCATGAGATCGTGGTCTTAGTTCTGAGTTTGGCCACGCGCCCAAAGAAACCTTGTAGTACTATACACAGTCTTTGTGTCATTTTGCAAAGTTTTCCCGAGAAATTGAAGCATTCGTATGTTCCAGTTCAAAAGGGTACAGATGTTTCTAAATCTAAGGAGCTGTAAACTGCAGACCTAGAGCCGGTTGTTTCAAACGGTTGGTTAAAGTAACATACGTACCTCAAATATTAAAGATTACGTAATCGTAATTATTTGACCTAATTCAAGCCCATAATTCTGTCATTGTAATTTGAAACAACAATTTTTTTGGTTTGACGATAGTTAGCGCCATTTTTGACGTCTACACGTGCGTCAAGTGGACGTGAAACAACCCGCTCTTAGTAGAGAAAACTTTCAAATAACGTCAATCTTCTGATCATAAACTGATAAGTAATCAGAATCATTTGTAATTCAAATATCAAACTTCCGTTGGATATGTGATTGAAATCTAATTTATTATTCAAAATCAACTCTTTCTCCCATATTTTAAAGTTCGATTTCCAGTGACGAAGTAAATAGGACCTTTAGTTCTAAGATAGTTAGACTTTAATATTACAGAGCTGAGAATTGTTAGAGTCAAACAATTTATTATTTTTTATCTTCGGGTTCATTCGGGTCTGGTCGGAAATATACGTTTCGTAAATGTTTTTGTTACGGCTTTACGGATTTGTATGTGAAAGAACAGATGTTCGGTGAAAACTGAATGGAAAGCTAAATTTTTGTCGATAACTTTTCGTCCTATTTTTCAAACGGTATTAAAAAACCATCGGATTATGGTTTTTTAATCCCGTGTACGCGGAATAGAATTGTGTGACAAGGCTTAAAACAAAAATTAAATTAAATATTTTAAAAACCCCTGACACAAAATAATAATAAAAATGGTATGAATGTAAAATGTAAGCCCTTTCATTTGCTACCCATATTGAGGGAGTTGTGAAAAAATATGTAATCCGCCATTTTGTGGCGGCGGCCATCTTGGACCGATTTTCATCAAACATAGCTAAGAACACTCTCGACAAATTCACCTTTCAAACAAAAAAAAAACAAAATCAAAATCGGTTCATCCGTTCGGGAGCTACGATGCCACAGACAGACATACACACACACACAGAGAGATAGACACGTCAAACTTCTAACACCCTGTCGGTTTTGTGTCGGGGGTTAATAAAATAGGAGTTTGAAGTCGTTTTATTTTGTGAACGAAACCCAAGTGCACAATACAATTTACTACATCTTGAACAATATTTGCCTTCGACAGACTAAGAAGATGAAACATGGTATTTTATTATTATGCTTGATACAGTTTTTGATAAAAATACAAAGGGAAAAACCCTTTGCATTTTTATCAAAAACAGAAAACAAAACAGTCTTGCGATATATGAGCCCACAGCTTGGCTATCATCCGGCATCAAGCATATAATAAAAAAATAGCATGCTTCATCTCCTTAGTCTGACCTTCAAAGTGCTCGCGCATACGCTAGAAGTGTGTATAATAATAATAATAATTTATCTGTATTTCAGACATTCTTTCATACATTTTGCAAAGAGAGAGTTATTAAGGTTGTTAGTAGTACACACAAAAGAAATCAAAAGGTCTTAGTAATTTGTTAGTAAATAAAACAAGTTACACAATAATTCAATTTAATTTATTTATTGAAGAAATAAACGTTGACAGCGATGCGGACGAATTTTTTGATGCCCTATGATTCTTTTTTTCACTTGTACATATGTGTTATTATTTTAGACTTAATTTGAATCAAAATGTATTAATTATTTCAATAAATAAATTATTTATTTATTTCAGATAAAAATCCATATCACCAAGCCAAAATAATGGTTAATAATAACCAAGTCTATTTCCTATTTCTGTACAGGTATGGCTCAGTACACAGTAAAATAACTGTTTATTTTGCATGCTAACGTTTGGAGGACAGTGTTGTATAAGCTGACCTCTCATTGTTCTTAGGAGCTGTGGAAATTTGGGCTAACAAAACTTAATGCACTGTCGTGCCATCGACATGACGAAGAAGAAGAAGACCAGAGAAGAAGAAGATAGCTTGATAATAATATGTCATCATAATCAGCCTAAGATAATGTTCCCACTGCTGGGACACAAGACTCCCGGAGAGGGTGGCCTACCACGCAGGCCCAGTGCGGATTGGTAGATATCACATGTCTTCAAATTGTTTGGTTCAAGGACACGTTTTCTAGCGATATTTTCCTTGATATGTCACCTTACGATAATCTAAGCCCCCGTACACATTGCTTTTAACAAAATGACTTCAAAATATCAAAGAGATTTTCCCTTTTCTCTCTATTTGCACGAATAAACATTGTTTTCTCAACGTACCATTTTAATTGTTGACATTAATATGTGAGTTTTACGCTTAGTACTTTGTAGAGTACACAGTTAAAAGTTAATCAGATGTGAAGGGATTTTGTATGTTAAGTTGTGTATACTTGTGAAATGTCGTGGAAGTCTACATGAGAGTCGTTTTGTTGAGGATGCTTAAGACTTTTGAGTTGAGCTTGAGTGCTTTAAAGGCTAGAATGTAGACTGGAAAATACTTTTTTTGTCTATTATTTAGTAGGGAGTTTGAACTACTTTTTTTCATATTCGTCCGGGATGGGACGCTCTAGAAGTACGAGTACATATAGTGACCTTATTGGTGATGTTCTTCAGAAGGGTTAGGTGTGTAGTGCTCGCTTCCGGCGTGCGTGTATGACCAGAAGGCCAAATCTCGTAGGTAATTAAAAACGTTCAAAATCTAGTCGCAATCTCATCTCAGCAACAATCAATGTCATAAACTTGTCAAAAATGTAGGGAAATTAGAGGTATTTTTGACAGATTGAGACTGAGATCAGACTGTGAACGTTCTTAAAATTACGAGAATCGCCCCTCAGATGTATGAACGTAAACGAGGCAAAATTAGTACGTCAGGATTGTAGCGCCTCAAAGAGATGTCAGCACGAATTGAGGGGGTCCGCTAGGGCCGATGCCTGCCAGGGCCGCGGGTTGTTCGAAAGAGATACCGTGGCCCCTGGCATAGGCAACTGAAGGAACATGGGTGGGTTTTAGTCAGCTCCTCCGCTCAGCCCAGAGCGGGAGAAGTCATTTGAAGATTTCCCACCCAAAAAAAAAAAAATGAATTGTAGCAGGTGGCGTTCTGTAGTTTGTGTCCATCCGTCCATTTTGTCTTATCAGTAATTTTATTTAAAGGTCCAATTAGGTTATGGTAGATCATTAGATCCATCAGTATGGTTCATGGCTGCTATACCCTACAAGATGGAGACTGCGTATATCTAATGCCGTTCCCAGTCTGCATACGAAACTTTAAATCAAATATACGAGTATCCAACAGTTTAGTCACTAAAGTTATAAATCTACCGCTTAAATATGACAGTTCCTGAGGTAGCAGGGCGGTGCGGGAGGGGAGTCAGTTGTCACAAGTTGACGAATCACTGAGCTCTCGCATCACGTCATCACACCCCTCCCGCACCGCGCTGCTACCTCAGGAACCGTCTCAGTTAAGCGGTAGGCTTATAGTCAAAGATTGGCAAAACCCATAGTTTGGACCATCACTGTTATTGATTGCGAAATAGTCCTATTGAACGTAGATCGATTAGGAATGTTTTTAACATGAGATGAAAAATCGATTACTGTGCCGACTTTTGACCCTTCATCCGTTTCCCGTAATCTGATTCAGTTAGAGCGATCTGATGACAATACATTTATTACTGTTGTACGAGTCATGTTTCGTACATGGCACGCGCGCATTGCATAGATCATCACTTTTCCGTCGCCTTGCACAAATTATAGTGTAACGCGACAGTACACGAAAAAAAAAAAATATTTAGGTCCTTTTACAAAGTAATACATTTATAAACTTATAAATACTTAATAGTACCAAGTTCTTAACAGATTGGCTTAATTACCAACAGCATTCATATCCGGTTCATAGTCACCTGTACTCACAGCGTTCATAGTCAGCTGTACTCATTCACACAGCATTCATATTGCATTAGTTACTTGGTAGGTAAATATATTTAATAAACCATCATCTTTGGCTATCCGTGACTTATCATTCAAGCTATCATCCAAGGTGTGTGCGACCCATTCAGCAGCGCATGCAACCGTATTCTAGGTTTTACAGTAAAGTAACAAAACACCTACAAGTCTCAATATCTTTCTATTTCGCCAAAACTTTCACAGCTCTACAGCTAAAACGATATCTACTAAATTGCGTCTGCTAAATTACATGTCATAAGTTATTCTAAAGCCTTCGCACTTCGCTTCACGCTATCTGCCTTTTCGTAGAAGGCAGAATATTTGAATAATGCTGGGAACAGACGACACCAGCGGAATGCTAGCTTGAGCTAAACCCACTTCGTAAACGTCCAAGGCTGAAATAGAAACTTATGCGTAATATTCTACTCGTTACTATGAACATTTTTTTTTACAGGACCGCACCTGGGAATCTTCTATAGTTTGACCGAAACCGCTGTACCGCGCCTTAGGAATGCGCGGCGAGGCGGGACGCGGGACGCCGTGAGCGATGAGGAATGAGCGGCCTGCACTGCCCCTCCGTCTCGCCACGCACATACCGAAGGCGCGGTACAGCGGTTATGGTCAAACTATAGTTACCTAGAAGTTCTTCTAGTTGTCTTCTAGTTAGTTCAAAAATTCTGACATCCAATCATACCAAGGGGTATTGTGTTACCCAGTAACTGGGTCATGAAGGTCAGATAGGCAATCGATCCATGTAAAATACTGGTATTCAGTTGCATCCAGTTAGACTGAAAGACCAACTCAACATGTTTGGCAAAGAGCAAGGCCGATTAAAAAAAAAAAATGGAGATTATCCTAAGAAAAGGTTCAGTAAATGGACTCGCATCGTTCCAGCTTTCAACAACCTTGTTTAGTCTACTCCGCAAAATATACTTTTCCCAACTATGTTGGGGTCGGCTTCCAATTTAACTGGATGTAGCTGAATATAGCTGAATACCAGTATTCCTCAAACTATCACACTTACGCTAATACGTGTTTGTCCGGTCCGTACTCAGCTTTACGTAAATATTAGTGAAGATTCAGTGTAGTTTCAAGTTTATTAAGATGTACATAGAAGCAGGGCTTTCGAAATGAAAGAATAACATGAAATGTATATACTACATATCCGGTTAAATGTTGCTGGGATGGCATATAAAAGGATTATATTTTAAGCTCCCAAAATACAGTTTTTTTTTAACTTGGTGTTTAATCTTTTTTGTACTGTACGAAAAAATCAGGATTCTAGTTAGAACTTATTAATAAATCTTTTTGGCTGGTGTACCTACTGATTAGGTTCAAAAGAAAAAGTTACACATTTTTAGTATGTTTTTGAAATAGGTTCGAGCCCAGACAGGCGCTTTCCTTTGTGTAATTCTTTCATCACCACTGCTCTTAAAACGGTGAAGGAAAACATCGTGAGGAAACCGGCATGTCCTAGAACCAAAAATTCGAAGACATGTGACATCTGCCAACCCGCACTGGGCCCGCGTGGTGGATTACCCTATTACCTTTGACGTGCATACCTACATATGTACACCCCTGCTTAATCCTTCGGGAAAAACAGGCTTATGTTATGTGTAAGTAAACTTAAAGTTAAATATAACATCATAACATTAGTGATTGTGGTATACATTATCAGTTCACTCTCTCAGAAACTCCGTTATGAAAGTCAACAAAGTCAATATAAATATAGAAATTTTAATAAAAGTTGGCGTGAATTCTGAGAAAAACCCCACATTTTCCTAGGAAACGTAGTATCGCGTAAAATGATTTTTATTATCTTTTGTGACGCGAATGCTTCCTCTGTACTTTTATGGTTTTCTTTTTATGTTGTTACACGTCGTTACTCTAACAACAAATTTGATGCGATGAGATTACTGGATTTGATATCATAGTCAAAGAAAGTGATTGGTTGGAGCTGTTGGTCCCGGCTGTCATTCGTGGATCTTTGACAGTCGTGACGTGTCGTCAGAAGCCCGAAAGTCTGACAACCAATCTTACCAAGGCGTATCTTCTTAACCAGTAACTGGACTGGAGGACAGATAGGCAGTTGCTCCATGTAAAATATTGGTATTCAGCTGCATCTGGTAAGACTGGAAGCCGACCCTAATATAGTTGGAAAAAGGCTAGTCAAAGGAAGAGATAAGAATGTTTTTGGAAATTAAGTGTGAGGACTTTGTAGGCCTTATAGACTTTAGATCTGTAGACCATTTTTTATTTTGTCTAGTACCTGGTACTTGTTGACAGGCCTACGCTGTCCTCCCATACCTACTGTAATTTGAAAACATTGTAAAAGCCAATTATTTTCAAAAGAGTATCCGTGGAGTTTCTTGCCGGCTCTTCTTCATAGGAAACGACCAATTGGACCCGTGCCCCTAGCTTCTGACGTTTCATAAGTGCCCATGTAGGTTTATGTGAAATAAAATATTTTAATTTTTGAAAGAAATCAGTTTTTTTAATAAATGTGGAAAATGACGCGCCATAAGCAAAGTTTAGTGATTTAATTGAAATAAATTAATGGTCATTGTTCGCATTGGTCACTTTTTAGGGTTCCTTACCCAATGGCTGCCAACGGGACCCTATTAGTAAGGCTCCGCTGTCCGTCCTTCCGTCCATCTCTCTGTCACAGGGCTGTTATCTTTTGAACCACAATAGGTCCTCATCTGCCTAGCCTTTTACCAACTATGTTGGGGTTGGTCTCCAGTCTAACCAGATGCAGTTGAATACCAGTATTTTACATGGAGCGACTGCCTATCTGACCTATACAACCCAGTTACTGGGTAATACGAAACCCATTGGTAAGACTGGTTGTCAGACTTTCGGGCTTCTGACTACCCGTAACGACTGTCAAAAATCCACGAATGCCAGCCGGGACGTGCTTTCCGAGACACGGAGGAGTCTCGGTATGTAAAGATGGTCACCCATCCACAGACCAACCGCTGCAAGCGTAGCTTAACCTATTGTTAGACACGGGCTCCTTGAACCGTAATAGGTATACACTTGAAATTTTGAAGGGATGCCGTTTTAGAACGGTGATACTTTTCACAGAAACCCCTTAAATCCGTGATACATGTTATTCTCATAATATCAGAATCGTGACGCAACTAATAAAGCGTGGTTCGCACAAGTAGCGAAACAATCAGCACTATTGATCTAGCCAAGGGTTTATGTTGTGGTTCATGTGTGAAAAAAGAGCCCTTGTAAGGTGTCAAGTGTTTTTGTTGAAAAAATAAAATTGTTATGCAGGTGATGTATGAAATGCGGAGTGGAAGCAATAAAAAAGTTTTGCCAATTAAGAACGGTGCAACGTGTTTTAATTGCCCTGTTGACATTCAGTCATATTAATTTTATACTTAGGTACTACACATCGTTAAATTTTGATCGTTTTAATCCTTAAAAGGGGTCATTGTACTCATCATTATGAACAACTTTTACTACGGGACCAACCCTGAAATCATATGTAAATAACGCAATGAATGTTGTTGAACTGTCAAAATGAAACCGATTCCGATTGATCGTGTGTTACGCAATTAGGTTTAGGGACCAACCCTGAAATCGTGAAAAAAAAAATCTGTTGATCCATACAATAAGTCGAGTTATGCGAACATAAATCTATGGATCAACTGATTTTTTTTTTCGCCATGTAAGGGCGTATAGAGGCCCGTGGCTAAATAATAACAGCCGCACAAGTCGATCCATTAGGTTAAGCTACGCTTGCTGCGGTTGGTCTGTGGATGGTAAAGATTTACATACCGAGACCCCGCCGTGCCTCGAAAAGTACGTTAAACCGTTGGTCCCGGCTGGTATTCGTGGATCTTTGACAGTCGTTCGTAGAAGCCCGAAAGTCTGACAACCAGTCTTATCAAGGGGTATATATAGTATTATCAGTAACTGGGTTGCAGAGGTCAGATAGGCAGTCGCTCCATGTAAAATACTGGTACACAGCTGCATCCGGTTAGACTAGAAGCCGACCCCAACATAGTTTGGAAAAGGCTCGGCAGATGATGATCTCTCCCCCTCTTAAACGGGACTTGAACTTAACTGGCGAAATGTCGGTTTACTAAAAGTACATCTCTGCCTAACCCCTTACAAAGGAATACAGGAATATATGGAATACAGTCATGATGTTACGTTTTGTAATCTTTATCGTCCAGCGTTCTCTGTGGTACGCACTTTAAACCACACTCAATCAACTTTGTTGACAAATTGCAGATAATTTAAACACAAATCAAATATTAACTATGATTTCCAAAACTGGATGAGATTAATACGTTGTTTACGCTACAAGCGCAGGTAAATACAATTTAATTTGCAAAGGTTCATACAGAATGACGATACAGTATTAAGCTATACCTAAACATTTCTCTTCGTCGTAAATACATCTACAAGGAGATGACAATATAACAATAAATTAAACTGCGTAAGTATATCTAATGACGTTCCCAGCCTGCACACGTAAATTCAATTAAATATATCCAATATTTTAGTCATTATAGTTATCTGACCTATACAACCCAGTTACTGGGTAATACGAAACCCATTGGTAAGACTGGTTGTCAGACTTTCGGGCTTCTGACTACCCGTAACGACTGTCAAAAATCCACGAATGCCAGCCGGGACGTGCTTTCCGAGGCACGGAGGAGTCTCGGTATGTAAAGATGGTCACCCATCCACAGACCAACCGCTGCAAGCGTAGCTTAACCTATTGTTAGACACGGGCTCCTTGAACCGTAATAGGTAGACACTTGAAATTTTGAAGGAATGCCGTTTTAGAACACTGATACTTTTCACAGAAACCCTCTAAACACTTAAATCCGTGATACATGTTATTCTCATAATATCAGTATCGTGACGCAACGAATAAAGCGTGATTCGCACAAGTAGCGAAACAATCAGCACTATTGATCTAGCCAAGGGTTTATGTTGTGGTTCATGTGTGAAAAAAGAGCCTTTGTAAAGTGTCAAGTGTTTTTGTTGAAAAAATAAAATTGTTATGCAGGTGATGTATGAAATGCGGAGTCGAAGCAATAAAAAAGTTTTGCCAATTAAGAACGGTGCAACGTGTTTTAATTGCTCTGTTGACATTCAGTCATATTAATTTTATACTTAGGTACTACAAACCGTTAAATTTTGATCGTTTTAATCCTTAAAAGGGGTCATTGTACTCATCATTATGAACAACTTTTACTACGGGACCAACCCTGAAATCACATGTAAATAACGCAATGAATGTTGTTGAACTGTCAAAATGAAACCGATTCCGATTGATCGTGTGTTACGCAATTAGGTTTAGGGACCAACCCCGAAATCGTGAAAAAAAAAATCTGTTGATCCATACAATAACTCGAGTTATGCGAACATAAATCTATGGATCAACTGATTTTTTTTTTTCGCCATGTAAGGGCGTAAAGAGGCCCGTGGCTAAATAATAACAGCCGCACAAGTCGATCCATTAGGTTAAGCTACGCTTGCTGCGGTTGGTCTGTGGATGGTAAAGATTTACATACCGAGACCCCGCTGTGCCTCGGAAAGTACGTTAAACCGTTGGTCCCGGCTGGTATTCGTGGATCTTTGACAGTCGTTCGTAGAAGCCCGAAAGTCTGACAACCAGTCTTACCAATGGGTATAGTATTATCAGTAACTGGGTTGCGGAGGTCAGATAGGCAGTCGCTCCATGTAAAATACTGGTACACAGCTGCATCCGGTTAGACTGGAAGCCGACCCCAACATAGTTTGGAAAAGGCTCGGCAGATGATGATCTCTCCCCCTATTAAACGGGACTTGAACTTAACTGGCGAAATGTCGGTTTACTAAAAGTACATCTCTGCCTAACCCCTTACAATGGAATACAGGAATATATGGAATACAGTCATGATGTTACGTTTTGTAATCTTTATCGTCCAGCGTTCTCTGTGGTACGCACTTTAAACCACACTCAATCAACTTTGTTGACAAATTGCAGATAATTTAAACACTAAATCAAATATTAACTATGATTTCCAAAACTGGATGAGATTAATACGTTGTTTACGCTACAAGCGCAGGTAAATACAATTTAATTTGCAAAGGTTCATACAGAATGACGATACAGTATTTAGCTATACCTAAACATTTCTCTTCGTCGTAAATACATCTACAAGGAGACGACAATATAAAAATAAATTAAACTGCGTAAGTATATCTAATGACGTTCCCAGCCTGCACACGTAAATTCAATTAAATATATCCAATATTTTAGTCATTATAGTTAGACAAAGATTGACAAAAACCATACTCGTAGCAGGCTCATCACTACTATTTAGTTTGTTTGAAAAAATCACTTTTTGAATTTCGAAGTTGGGATTGATTTGATAGTTCCAAAATATTCTTAGGCCATCTGTATTGTCAGTGTTTTCATTTATTGCCGTATTGTTGTCTCCAAATTAACAAAGCTGAAGAGTTTGTTTAAACGTGCTGATCTCGGGAACTACCAGGCGGCGGATTTGACAAAAACTTTTTGTATTTGATAGCCCTCTTGAGAAAGGCTAGGCTAGGCTAGGCTATTTAACATCACGCTAAGACGAAAAAAAAGAAGAAAAGTCAGAAAGAACGCTTAGCGAAATTGAAGTAATGGCTCGGGCAGGCGTTGTGATGGGTCAGCACCCTAATTGCGTAACACACGATCAATCGGAATCCGAATCATTTTGAAGCAAATTGCTAATCCATGGCTTCATAAGTTTGAATTTGTCTGCTCAACATGTAAATAACGCAATGAATGTTGTTGAACTGTCAAAATGAAACCGATTCCGATTGATCGTGTGTTACGCAATTAGGGTGCTGGACAGCAAGAAATTTTACGCGGACGAAGTCGCGGGCACAGCTAGTGTATAATATAAGTGGTCAGTCAACAAAAGAGATAAGTATGCAGGGTCGTCGGATATAGTTGAAGTTTAGTAAGAAACCGATGGATGTTTTCGAATGAAATTTAGTTTGATAAATAAACTGTTGGTTTTTGGATAAAATTTAATTTAATTAATAGAATAATTAAATAAAATTTTATCCGAAAACATCAATCCATTTCTTACTAAACTTTAACTATATCCGACGACCCTGCATACTTATCTCTTTTGTTGACTGTACAAAAGATTTCCAATTGAACCAATTTAAAATATTTTTTTCTGACCCCTCCTAACCTACGGTGCTCAGATTTGGTCCTTGACCGCATCTTGAAAGACCAAACTCAAGGTTTGCTAAAGGGCGATGGAGCGTAGCGTATCGCGACCGAAAACGTAATACCACGATACGCTGCAAAACAGGAATCGCCGATGTGGGCAATAAGTTTGCTGCATTGAAGTGGGATTGGGCTGGCCATATGCATAGGATGCAACAGGACAGGTGTGCCAGAGTCGTCATGCAGTGGGTGCCAGAATAGGGGCGTCATCGCCGAGGGAGGCCAAGGAAACGCTGGCGTGACGACTTAGAGGCTTTTACGGGAGATTGGTCTGAGAAGGCAACACACAAAGAACAGAGGAAACTTAAGGGGGAGACGTTTGCGCAGCAGGGAGACAATACAAGTTGATAAAAAAAAAAAAACTGTCTGACAACCAAAAGCGAGAGTCCAAAGTTCTAAGCAACCGAAGACTTAGTGTGCATACGAGCGACAAGCATCGACGATAGAGACAACTACAACGTCGACGCGTGTCGGAGGCAGCAACATGCCGGTCGTTTATTTGAGCACCGTACTCAAATACACGCGCGACATGTTGTCGATACGGCAGCCGCCGACACCCGTAGACGCGCGCCGTCGACGCGTGTCGCTCGTGTGTATGAGCACTAAAATGTAAAATTTCAAAGGTAAAAGTCCTAAAAGTTTCGTGAAAACAAAATGAGGCTACCCTAAGTTAAGGAGGGAGAGTCTGCACGCAAACAAAGCCACGGACAACACCCACTAAATAAATAACAATAAAGTAAGAAAAATGAAGCCCGACACAATAATAAAACTGACTACCCACTTTATTTACTATCAAACTTTTAAAACTTATGCCGACTTTGCGAAAGAAACTCCGAAGCTATTTGTCTTAGCTCATAACTTCCAACTTAGACATTTCACTAACTTCCTTACACGACAGTTTTGACGTAACACTATCAGCCCTCTATGGTCGGCGAAAAAAGTTTCGGGTATTTTCACGGCTATATCCGAACGCGGAATATCCAATTTTATGTTAGGAATATTTAGGGATGTGACAACATGTATGTATCCTTTAGTAGTCTAGGTAACCTAGGACCAATATTGATTTAGGTTTTATGGTGTGTAGGTAGGTCTTCAATAGGTCCAGTTTATGTGAAGATTTTGCAAGGGTTGTTGAAGATGGGCTTATAACATTTTGATCGTAATATTATGCGAATGAGGAGCTGAATCGGCTATTCGGGTGGGTGCGGAAATGCCTCGAAGAATATGAAACATCAGTCTTGATTATCATACGAATGGGGGTACCAATCTTTTCAGGTTGAAGCCTAAACGACCTGACGTAGTTGACAAAAGGACAATGATAAATGGTGACAAAACCAACCTTGATATTTGTCGACTTTCATACAGTTCATTAATGAGTTAATAAATATATTTAAATATTGCTTTTCATTTCAAAAAGCTATCTTGCGTGATTTCGGAAATATTTCAAAATAAGTGGCTTTTATATATTTTTAATGGTGGCCCAGTCGTAGCGACCCCGACTTACGAATTGAATTTAGGCAGGCGCTTTATTTTGTGTAATTTGTTTCATCACCACTGCTTTCAAAACGGTGAAGGAAAACATCACGAGGAAACCCGCATGTCCTAGAACTAAAAAATTTGAAGACGTGCGACATCTACCAACACGTACTGGGCCCGCGTGGTGGATTATGGCCCACTCCCTCTCACAGAGAGGAGACCTGTGTCCCAGCAGTGGAAACGTTATAAGCTGTTTATGCTTATGGTATGTTTATATATTGCTCGTTTGTGGATATCCAAAACATTGGCTTAGGTTCAACACCCATTTGAGGTAGCAATTGTAATGTCACACGACCTCGGTGATCAAAGGCGGTGGTTACATCAGCCGGATACACGGAAATAGAATTATATGGAAGCGGTTCCAAGGAAACTATTGACGATCTCGGAGGACGGGAGCTGTATTGTGTTGTGTTATCTTTTGTTACAGAAATACTTACATAAAGGCAGATATTCACGTAAATATAATAACTATAATCTTTAGGCCCTTTGTGCACACATGCTTTTCTTGCCGTGAAAAACTACGGTTTATTCGCCGTGTAGGCGCGGTCGTCAGTGTTGAATGGATCACTATGGAAGCTTGTTGACAGATACACTGCGCGTTTTATACACCGTACCGTAAAGAAACCGTGCCGTTTTCAAAGGGCCTTTAGAGAGGTATATATTTTTAGGACTGAACGATATGTCTCGTAAGTGTTTCGATTTAAAAACGATTATCTGTTCAACCCGCGGGGCTATTACGTGACACACATAAAATGGCAATTGATCACGTGCGTTCCTTTTGACATCCATTGCTTCATAAGTTTGAAAAATCCGTCTGCTCAACAATGTAAATAACGCAAAGAACGTGGCCGAACTGTCAAAATGTGATCATTGCTAGTTAGAGAATTGACTGGGACGTATATCGATGTATGGGAGAAGATTAGATAGAGCTGCTAGCATGTTTTTCAACTACAATGTTAACCCATCGAAGGACACTGAACAAGACACAATATAAGTTATCACGTGTAGGGGCCTTCAGTGTCCCGCAAAGTGTTGTTTTTTTTGGGGTAAACTCTTCTCAACTATGGAACCCTTCGTGCGTCCGAATCGCAGTTGGCCGGTTTTTTAATCTAAAACTAGTTCAAAAGCGATTATTACAGTCGGGTACACAGTTTGACCGATGTGCTGTACACATATGCCCAACCCCTTCGGAAATAGTTACAGGCGTGATGTTAAAAGTTATCGTCCCTATTTTTCCAAATAACGCGATCCAGTTATAATACCTTAGGTCTGTTCTAATTTATGTTTCCTATTGGAGTTATTTCAAAGTTCAACAAATATCTTTATTTTAATGTCAATTAAGTTGATTTCCAAGCCAAGTGACTAGCTCTATTGAAAAAGTTATAAAAATGTTTGAAGTTATAGTGCAAACTGAACTTTATTGTGTAGGAATTAAAGTTATTTTTCCATAAACTCATATTTGTTTACATTTTTTGCAACTAAATCGCGAACGCAATTAGTTTTTTTTTAACTCCAAGCGTCTTAAAGAAATATTTTAAATATATTAGTGGTGATAACAATATTGACCCACAAGTCATCAATTCAAACATCCAAAAATATTGCTTACAGGTATTTAAGAACAGCTGAAAAAGAAAATGTTGGGAACGGCTTTGTAGACAGTTATCTCTAATTGGATTCGTTTGGTAACAAGAGTGGCTGTTAGTATCTCGTGGTAAGCAAAATGGAAGCAAACAAAACTGCGAAATTGCAAAAGTCTGCCTACAACGTTTTCTGAGCAAAGTTAACACATTGAAATAAGTATACCTTGGTGTATGTAGTAAGTTGTTTAACTTAGAACTGGTGTAAGTCAAAGTCAAAGTATTTATTTCAAATAGACACATAATAGACACTTTTGAAATTCAACATTTAGAATAAAGTAAAATTGATTCTAGTCGCCCCTTCCAAAAGGTATTTTTCGTATGGAGAAGAATTCGTAAGAAACTTTTAGAATGTTTTACAATATTTTGTCTACATTAATTATATTTGAATTGAAATTAATTACCTATATGTGAAAATGATGCACCTACAGTTAAATTACTATACCATAATAGGTAAAATAATTAAAAATGAAGCCATGACAGATCAGTTGATTGTGTGATAGATACATGGTGCTCACATATTTACAGATATTGTAAAAGTAGACGATTTTCAGTAAAAACTAGCTGACCGGAAGTCGTACCGCCATATTTTTTTTTTCTTGAATTTAGTAAGATCTTTTAATTTTCTTCTATACAAACCTTGTCCTGACAATAACAAACACAAAAAAAGAATTATCTTCTTCTTATGTCTGTCGGAAATTATGCGCGTACATACATTTCGGTGATTAGAATAGAATAGAATACTCTTTATTGTACACCATACAAATTACAGAACATAAATATATAAAATTTTATAAAGGGTGACACAATGGGCGGTCATTTGGCGATTTGGCGATTCATTTTTATTTAAGTATATAGATTTAACAAGTAGTAAGTCAATGTGTGAGTTATTACAAAATGTAAAGCAATGTCAAAAAAAATAAATAAATAAAATATGATTAAATTAGCAACCAGTTCGATATTGTCTAGATTCTTAAATGAACATTGGTATTATTCATTTATTTTCTTACGTTCTCTTATAAAATACAAGGATTGACATCATGCTTTCTAAAAATCAGTGGTGACTGACAGCTTATCAATTTGACTACCATTTGAAGCTTTTTTAGCAAACGCAAAACCGTGTGATTGAAATAGTGGTCAAAAACGAGTCTATCCAATTCTACTGTAACATATAACTTTCTACTGCATTGTTTTTATTTGTACTACATTATCTGCCTAACCTTTTCCTGACTGTATTGGGGTCGGCTTAAGTCTAACCGGATGCAGCTAAATACCAGTATTCTACATAGAGCGACTGGTTATCTCACCTCCGCAATCCAGGTACTGGGTTATTACCCAATACCCGATACCCCTAGGTAAGACTGGTTGTCAGATTATCGGGCTTCTGACGACCCGTTACGACTTTCAAAGATCGACGAATGACAGCCGGGACCAACGGTTTAACGTGCTTTCCGAGGCACGGAGGGGTCTTGGTATGTGAAGATGGTCACCCATCCAATCGCGGCAAGCGTAGCTGAAACTGATCACCACAAGCAAGAGCCACAAACCCGCTATCGGTACTAAAAATAAATAAAATACTCTTCTGGTCTTACATTTAAAACTTTTGTCCCATTACAATTCTTGCAAAAATAAATTACAAAGTTTAAAAACATTACCAAAAAAAAAAAAATATCTTCAGATAAAATTGACATCTTAAGAATTGTGAAACTGAATTACAAAGTAGATATTCAGAAGATGGGTGCTATTACGTTGACAAAGTTCCGTTCCCGGGTTAAATTCTTCATCACAATTTATATTATTATCAAGTCGGCACGATGGTTTTTCATCTCTGAATTTCAATAGTAAATTGTTCACGGTTTCCTTCGTGGCGGATTTTTGATTTTATTTTGTTAATTCATCTTTTTCATTGCGTGGCGTTCTTTGATTTCTTTTGAGGATTGATTTGTCGATGACGACAAATCAATTTGTATGTAAAAAGTCATGTGTAAAAATCCAATTTATTTTTTTTTTCTCTAAAGGAAAAGATTAAAAATTGATTGACACTTCAAACCATATTGAAGAATAATGATGACGTGAGTTTATTTCAAACCGTAATTTACAAGTGCTCTCAGACATTTTTTAACCGACTGTAATTTTTGTGTGTTTGTTACGCGATTACTCTGCCAATTGTGGACCGATTTTCAAAATTCTTTTTTTGTTCGAAAGGAGATACTTCTGAAATGGTCCCATAGAAATTTCATCAAAAACGGATCAGTACTTTGGTTTTTAAATCAAAATTACTGGTAAAAATTAGAACTTAAAAGTGAAAAATAAAAGCTTTTTTCCAAAAAATAACAACCTACTTCCAAAAACGACACTACAAACAGAAAAATAACTTTAATTTCGGAAGTCGGTGGCAAACAACGAAAATGAGAACCCAACGACACCGACTTCCGAAATAAAACTTATTTTTCTCTTTGTAGAGTCGTTTTTGGAAGTCGGTTGTTTTTTTTTTTGCAAAAAAGTTTTTATTTGAATCTATCTACAACGCTAAATTTGGATCGTCTCAATCCTCCTAAAAAAATCAGTTGATCCATAGATTTATGTTCGCATAATGTATGGAACAACTGATTTTTTTTTAACGATTTTACTTTTTTTTTAAATATAATTTGTTTTATTTTTAACTGTGTTTAGTTTAGTTTATGATCCTGTACGAGTCACAATAAATATTTTTTCTTTCTTTCTTTCTTTACATGGCATACTTTTCAATTTTCATAACATTGGTGTAGCCCAGTATCGAAAGGAAATGGTTTGGCTTGGTATGAACATGTGATGGGAAAATGCATGAAAATGTGTGTAAAACAATTATGAATACAAATGTTGATGGATGAATTCTGTGAGGAATGGTATGAAAGAGAGGGGAGTAAATGATAGCGTGACTGTTGACAAACCTGTCAACAGTCATGCTGACAGAATGGTAGAAGAAAACGTGTTGCGCCGACCAAGTATACAAGACAAGTCAGGGCAGAGATACTGATTATCATCTATGATACCTACCGATCGTCATCCATGATCGGTACAATATTGCCCAGTGTCCAGCACCCTAATTGCGTAACACACAATCAATCGGAATCGGTGTCATTTTGACAGTCCAACAACATTCTTTGCGTTATTTACGTGTTGAGCAGACAAATTTTTCGAAATTATGAAGCAATGGATTAGCAATTTGCTTCAAAATGATTCAGATTACGATTGATCGTGTGTTACGCAATTAGGGTGCAAGTTGTGACGTTCAACTGGCAGTTCTGCATAAAACATTGAAATTCAGGGATCGGAAACAGTTAGTCTAAAAGCTGACACAAACCTAGTTTGAAAAAGCCTAGATGAAAATATAGAAAACATTTTGTTTTAACCAAAATTTCCCTTGGGATCGCGAAGTCGCGGAAAAAAACCAGTATGCAATAAGGAAAATTGAGAATACTTGGAACTGAAATTGATACCCTGTTATTATATATATATAAAATTCAAAGTCCTGACTGACTGACTGACTGACTGACTGATATATCAACGCACAGCCTAAACCGCTGGTCCTAGAGACATGAAATTTGGAGAGTGTGTTCTTAATGAAGAGTAGGTATCCTCTAAGAAAGGGTTTTTCGAAATTCCACCCCTAGGAGGTTGAAATAGGTGGATTTTGTTTGTATGGAAAATCTTATTCCTTGAGTTAATAAACTTGAAACTTGGCACCAATGCTAATGTAAGTAAATTATGAAGTTTGCCATTTTATGTTTTTCTAAACTACCCCCTAAAAGGGGGGTTCGGGGGTTTCAAAGTTTGTATGGAAGAATTTTAGCGTGCGGTCCGATTAACTTGAAACTCAGTATTTATATCTAGGATCAAAAGTAAAGAATAATGTGTATCAGGGTTTTTCGAAAATTACCCCTGACGGGCTGAAAAGGGGTAGTCAATTTTATAGGGGTGGAATTTACTGCATGGCTTGATTAACTCGAAAATAAGTATAAATAATCTTTGAGTCAAGTTATGAGTTCATCCCAAACGATTTTTTAAAATTCCACCCCTGTGGGGGTGAAAAGCGGGGATACAGTTTATATGAAAAATCTTCTTCATTTAGTTAATAAACTTGAAACTTGGCAAGAATACTCGCCTAAGTAAGTAATAAAATTTATCATTCTAAGTTTTTCAAAACTGCCCCTCAAAGGGGGATATGGGGGTGTTGAAGTTTGTGTGGAAGAATTTGAATGCGCGGTCCAATTAACTCGAAAACTCAGTATTAATATTTTTGACAGAAAATAATTAATAATAAGTATTTAAAATGGTCAAAAATTGACCACTGACAGGGCAAAAAGGGGTAATTCGATTTTTAAGGGGAGGATTTCAACTTGAAACTGTATATTACATTTTCACACCTAAGCCACTGAACTTCTGATTTGGCAAAGAGATAGATGGCATCCTGGGGAAGGACATACTTTTTATCCTAGTAGCACGTTCCCGTGGGATAATTTCCGACATCCACGCGGGCGAAGCCGCGGGCAGAAGCTAGTATTGGTATATATTACAGAGGTACTGATGTCTAAGCCTTTAAGAAAATTGTGGGATGCTTTCTTTTGATGTATTTTGGTATTGTAAAGGCTACGGTTTCCTGGAAGAGCGATGGCTGTCTTATTATAACGACTATCATGAAAATCTGTCATTTTCACCAGTCAATCAACTTAGCCTATCGTAGTTCACTGCTAGACATAGGCCTCTCCCAGACTGCGCCACAACATCCTGTCCTTCGCCTTCTGCATCCAGTCTACCCCTGTCACCTTCTTTAGGTCATCCGTCCATCTAGCTGGGGGGCGTCCCACACTACGCTTGCCGATACGCGGTCCCCATTCCAGGACTTGTCTGCTCCACTGGTCATCGGTCCTTCGACAGACATGGCTAGCCCATTGACATTTCAGTTTGTTTTTTCACCAGTATTTGACACTAAGGTGTCAAAAAACGCTGTGTATTTGGACAGCCGTTATTGTGTGACCGTTCACCACTTTCTTAGGAAACCAAAGCTTAGAAGACAAAGTTTAGGAAAAAAAACATTTTTTTTTTTTGAAGTCTTTATTATTGTGCACCTTTTTCTCATGGGGGTAGACAAATAAGTAGTATAGATGCCACGTGTATATTCCTTTAGTCTTGTCCACAGTTATACACGCGCTCTAAATGTGAGGAGGTAGATAGTGCAAGGTCCATTCAAATACTTGTTTCCAATTGATATTAAACAAATATCTACTTGAATTTAATGTAAATTAAGATGATTTTAAAACGACTAAGTGCTATTATTAAAATGTCATAAAATGTTTTAAGTTGTAGCGCAAACTGAACTTTATGTTCACACATGAAACATAAATCAAACGGAAAAACAACTTTAACACCCACGTGTTGTGGAGGTCTGCCCCGCTTGGGCGAAGCACCGCCGTGTCCTCGTAGAGGCGATCAGCAACGGCGGCGACCTCTCGCGTCCGGCCCTGGTTTAAGCCATGGTCCGGGGCGAGAGGCAGTGGGAGGCAGTCACCTCCTTCTGCAAAGCAGTCATGCTAGCGAAGGAGGTGGCGGGATGGATGAGGGAGAGAACCTCACGCCTCAGCCGCCGCGGGAGACGCTCCGGGCGTCGGGAGCCGCGTGACGACTCCCGGCCACCATAGGCGCGGGCCTGCGGGCGGAGAGTAATGGGTAGCTCACCGTCCAATCAGGACCAGGCCCGTGCCGGACGGCGCGTATGTGTGTTACGCGCGCCTCAAAGAGATGTCAGCATAATTGACGGGGCCCGATAGGGCCGAAGCCTGCCGGGGTAGCGGGATCGTCCGAAAGGGTTACCGCTGCCCTGGAACATAAATTACTAAGGAAGGAACACGGGTGGGTTTTAGTCAGTAAGAGTCTGACACTCCCTTCCGCTCCACCCAGAGCGGGAGGGGGTCATTTGATGATATCCCATCCGCAAAAAAAAAAACACCCACGTGTTAAAGTTATTTTTTCCGAAAAGACATATTTGTTTACATGTTTGGAAACTAATTCGCGAAGGCAGAGAGAAACTACCGAATTTCTTAATGTTTATTGGATTTGTGTAAGTATTAGAATTGACCTCTTAATGTTGTCGCACCTGTCCTGTGATTTTACTGGCATTCATAACTTTGAATCCGCAATACTGAAGTGCTTCTTGAGGTAGAAATAGCCATTGTCGGCTGTCGCTGAAAACCAGCGCTGTGGCTCTGTCTTGCATAGGGTCGTAGCATTATGTTGAGTAATGGCCGTTTTGCGTGGATGTAACGCATATTTCCCCCAACTTGTATAAGCCTTTTTTTTTCTTTCACACTTTTCTGTTTTCGATGATGGTAGATAGAGCTTTTAAGACAAACCCGTTTAAAAAGAGCGTAAAAATTGTTACAAGGTATGTAAAAATATGGATTCATTTCCTGCATTGAAAAGATTTTTAAGACTGGCATCAAATAGCCATTCCTTTAAAACATTACCAAGGGTCCGCCATCTTTTGTTTTTAAAAGTCATCAAATACAAGTAATTTAAACTAACGACTTAAGTGCGAACACACATAAAATCCTCCAGTATTTTTGTGCTTACCTATAGAGATGTTTATAATAAAGATCATAGGGAAGTTTCTCTTAGGTTCGCTTCAGTGATTCATTCTTATTTTGGGTGAACCACGATGAACTAACTCAACGCCCTTCGTTCCTTTTGAGAATTTATTTTGTTTTTTTTTTTTTTCTTTTGGAGGGTTATGTCTTAGCAAGACATAACCCTTGATATTCTGGACCTTTTTTGTGGTATTCCTAGGGTTTATTTTGTTTTTTTTTTCTGTGCTTTTAGTATTTACTAAAGCTTGCAAAAAAAGATGAAAGGAGGAAGCCTGGACTTGATATAATTCAATCGACTATTCTCTCTTCTGTCCTTACTACCTCTTTCCCCGAATGGTTGGGTGGAGGTATACCTATGTATACGTATAATACACCCACAATTCTTTGTGGGTGTACTATACGTATACATAGGTACAGACCATGTTATGTTCTCTCTTCTTGTGATACTTTAAAGCTATCTTTGTACGAAGGTACTATAATAATTAAGTAGATAGCTATATTAAATAGCTATCTAACTTAATTATAATTGGCGCCGATTCCCTTGTTCACAAACTAAACTAAATTTTAGTTCAATGTATCTTTTTCTTTCTATTTAATTTAGAAAAGGACAGAAGATAAACATTAGTTTAGTCCTGTCAAACTAGTCAGCGCCTGACGTAAATTGACGTATTTTTAGCAGCCATGTTTTTAACCACCTCTAATCTGTCTATGGAGTATCTTAATTTGACAGGAGTAAACTAATATTTTATCTTCTGTCCTTTTCTTAATGAAATAGAAAGAAAAAGATGCACAGAACTTAAATTTAGTTTAGTTGGTGAACAAGGGAATCAGGGCCACTATCTAATTTTTGACACTTTAATTCTTTCTTTCTTTCTTTTTTTTTCTTTTTTTATTAATTGTATAAGTGCGAGCACTGCGAATAATACATCACACTCGGATTTGTACTTAATTGGTAATCCTACATAATATTATAAACGCGAAAGTTTGTATGGATGTATGGATGGATCGGTGTTTGTTACTCTTTCACGCCAAAACTACTGAACGGATTTGGATGTAATTTGGCACACAGGTAGTTTATAACGAAGTTAATATATAATGAAATTAAATATTTAGGGGTCATTATAGATAGCACTATGACCTGGAATGGGCAGATTGAATTATTGGTGTCACGTGTCAGAAAATTAGTATTTGTGTTTTAAAACCTTAGAACCTTGGCAGATTAAATATATATCCGCTCTCGTTACGAGTGTAAACTGAAAATTGAAAAATGGCTCCTTAACCTGACTTATGAGGAAACAGAGAGCCTCATACAAACTTAATTATATTCATATCACATCCTCAACATACACATATACGCATCCTTCCCATACACACAAACGGACGCACCTACACACCCTCCCCTTTTTTTTGGGTTGGAAATCATCAGACTTTTACTGACTAAAACCCACCCGTGTTCCTTCAGTTGCCTGTGCCAGGGGCCACGGTATCTCTTTCGAACAACCCGCGGCCCTGGCGGCATCGGCCCTAGCGGACCCCGTCAGTCCACACCCTCCCTCACATACACAAAACCCTTACACACACATCCTTTTATACTGCTACAACTATTATTTACAAATGTGTAGTTCTAGTTTTATTATTATTAATGTTTAAGTCTAGTTTTTACCTATAATAATATAATTTAAATTTAAGCAAAACTGTACTAATTTTAATGCCTTATAATTTTTTGAATAAATATATTATTATTATTATATTAAGTATAACCAAATTTGTTGTTATGGAACTCAGTGGTCTTTCGCTCCTGGGGTGGGCGCAATAACTGCGACACAGTTACTAAACTAACGCAGTATTAACGTTCACAAAAAATTTAGTATGTTTTTGTTCCAATAAAATATTTGTATTTGTATAACCAGGATTAACACAGGATACATTTTATCCCGATATTATATTATAACCAATCTTCTTCTTTTCCTACTATCTTTTTTATCCAACCTTTTTTGTTTTAAATTCTTCAAAAATGTAATCCTAATCTTAAAAGTAATATTGTATTGTATTGATTTTTTTTTTTGTTCTTTAATTGGAAATATCTGGAATTAGTCCGTTCGCATGTATTATACATATATCCCAGTTATACAGGGAAACCTATAATTGGCCATATTAACTGTAACACGCATATTTGTAAAATATTTTTATGTATCGCTGTTGGTTACCTAAATAAATAAAATAAAATAAAATATACCCACCGGGTCGAAACTTATGCGGATGAAACTGCGGGGTGCAGCTAGTGATATTATTATTTTTTGGGCCATTGTTACAAGCATTTTCTTAATTGTAATGAATGATTTGAAGTGGATAGTGGTAAAGTTGTACGTACAATTAGCCCCAAAAAGATGTATACACGGATAAAGAAACATTTTATTGTCAACCTTTGTTCCATAACATTGTATCCACCGTATATTTTGGTCATAGGTTGTACAGATGTTTTGGGACATAACTTTAACTTCGTTTTGGTAAAAATAAATTTTATACTATGTTGTGTTTATTTGTGGTTTTGTACGCACAACACATCAAGATATACAAAACCAGTATAAGCTGACTTCTGATTGTACGAAAAACTTATACAATACGAGGTCAGCTAAAACTGGAAATGTATAGCTTGATGTGTAGCCGTGTGTACCCTGGATATAATTTTATGGTTCCAATGTCAATGTTGTGTTATGGTTGTAGACTATAAAATGGTTCCTTGTCTGTGTATACATGTTATTCGGGCTGACTTGGTACTTATTAAAGATTTATTTTCAGAAAAAAACCACACGAATGTTATTTGATGTACGGGTTTACTCTTTCTGCCACGTTTAAGCTGTCTGTCAAGTGTCTTCATCATGATATATGTAAAAAGTATCATTCAGTAGAAACAAATGAAGAAATAAGCTATACCCTTAGCGCCTTCAGCCACTGAATTATTTAGCATCTGATGTTTGGGGTTTAAACCAAGAGGCGTGGCTTGAATATTTTAATAAAAACTCTTCGAAGTGAGTTATGTTTTGGCGCTCGGGACCATAGTTAAAAAAAATGATTTATTACAATATTAATTTAATTATAAAAAACCGGTCAAGTGAGAGTCGGACTCGCGCACCGAGGGTTCCGTACGAATTTGTAGGTATGTAACTACAAATTTACGGTTTTCGCAATTGTTCCTTTATCTGTGCTATAAGACGTTGCTTCGTACCAAATTTTAAGATTCTGAGTTCATGGGAAGTACCCTGTAGGTTTTGATTCCCTTGCGTGTGTCGAAAATTTGCGGAAATTTGCGGCATAAACGGCTGTATCTTTTGATTGCGTTGGCTTAGAAGTTTGATTTTTTCACAGCTCCAGGGGTCAGTAGACCTGAGTATTTGAAATTTCAGCTTGATACCTTTACGCGTTCCTGGGAAAAAGGGTCTTGACAGACAGACTGACGGACGGACAAAGTGATCCTATAAGGGTTCCGTTTTTTCCTATCGAGGTACGGAACCCTAAAAATACAAGATATTAAGCTGATGGCTCATGCAAGATTGAATAAAATGCAAAGAAAAATAATTCTATTGAATTTCCGGTAAATGCATAGTTGCAATACGACGCATGCTGACGGTGGCTGCATGCTCAGCGTAAACGCGTGTTACGATGAGTTAACTAGTGCTATCAATTAAAACGCTACAGCCTGTGTTGTTAGTAAAAAGTTGACTCTTGGACTTTGACTATTGGCCAGAAAAGTAAGTACACCAGCACCAATACTCGAAGGTTGACCATACTAGCGGTGATACCAATACTGGCTTTTTTCTTTCTGACTCATATGAGTCGGAGGGGCTTGTGGCTAAGTAATAACAGCCGCACGGGTCGATCGATCAGGTTAAGCTACGCTAGCTGCTGCTGGTCTGTGGATTGGTGACCATCTTTATATACCGATACCCTTCCGTGCGTCGGAAGGCACGTTAAACCATTGGTCCCGGCTGGCATTCGTATATCTTTGACAGGATAGTCAAAGCCCGAAAGTCTGACAACAAGTCTTACCAAGGAGTACCTATCGTATTACCCAGTAACTGGGTTGTGGAGGTCAGATAGGCAGTCACTCCATGTAAAATACTGGTATTCAGCTGCATCCGGTTAGACTGGAAGCCGACCCCAACATAGTTGAGAAAAGACTAGGCAGATGATGATGATGATGACGATATTGTAATTCTTAAAATCCTTGATACTATCACGATTATAAAGGCGCTAAGGAAGAACACCAAATTTATTTTGATGACTGTAATATACACCGTTAAATTTTGATCGTTGTAATCCTTAAAATGGGTCATTGTACTCATCATTATGAACAACTTTTACTATGGGACCAACCCTGAAATCGTTAAAAAAAAATCAGTTGTTCCATACATTATGCGAACATAAATCTATGGATCAACTGATTTTTTTAGGAGGATTGAGACGATCCAAATTTAGCGTTGTAGATAGATTCAAATCGTGGAGGTCAGATAGGCAGTCACTCCTTGTGAAATACTGGTATTCAGCTGCATCTGGTTAGACTAGAAGCCGACCCCAACATAGTTGGGAAAAGGCTGGGCAGATGATGCCCACCATAACTATTAAGTTATGGTGGTCATCATCTGCCCAGCATTTTCTTTTTTCGAGGAAAACTTTGCAAGAACTGACGATTACGTCAGATCTTGCAAACTTTTCCTCGAGTAAATTAATAGGTTGTTACCGAGCCGTAACTTTTAACTTTTATTCCTTTGGTAACCCGAGTCGGTAAGTTTTAACAACGAAGTCCTTTGCTATTATACCAGCGCCCTTCATAAAAACACTTGAATGGGCGCTTTGTAAAATGTTGTTTTAAACGACGCGATAAAAATTAAACCTCATTTATCTGTCAAAGTCAAATAAACTCCAATCAGACTTCTTGTGGGGGTACTTTTGGAAATCAATATTTTTACTGAAAGAGAACGCTTATCATGCCCATACTTATATGTAGTTTACAAAAACTTTCCTTGCAAAAACTATTCCTAAGGCCTATCGTTCATGACCCGAAGGTGGAGGACAAGGTGAAGGGCGGGCGTTTTCGGGGGACTGTCTTTTGTAATTTTGACGTTCGAAAAGTGTTGTTTCTCAGCTTAATTTGAATAAATGACTTTTGACTGATTTGATTTGACTCTACTCAAAAGTGAAGTATTACAAATTAAATCTGCAATGAGTTGCCAAAACGTCACAACACTCGTATTTCAATGGCAGTTTGTACACCACGCGACTTACTAACGCGTTATTAACAAGTTTGTGATTGGTAGTGTCGTGTACGGACCGTGTCGTGGACGATAGGCCTTATTTTTAAGTATGCATACAGACGAGCGACACGCAAATGCTATGAGCAATGTGTGGTGTTACACCAATGGATAGAATAAGAAACGAGTATATAAGAGGAAGCTTGAAAATGGCACCGGTAACTGAAAAGTTGTGTGGAAATCGATTGTCGTGGTATGGGCATGTGTTACGCAGAAATGAGGAAAATATCGTAAGGAGAGTTTTGAGTATAATAAACTTCGATGGCTATAAGATTAGGGGAAGACCAAAGAAACGATGGATGGAATGTGTGAATGATGATATGGTTAGAAAGGGGGTGACTACCGAGATGACGACTAATAGAGAAGTATGGAAGACAAAGACATGTCGCGCCGACCGCAAATAAATTGGGATGAGGGCAGGGGAGTGATGATGGATGGGTCGTGGGGCTTTTGGGGCCGAGACCGCGGTCCCGAATGCCATCTATAAATGCAATAATTAGTTTTGATGGGGTAAGATGATGACACACGAGCGGCACGTGTCGACGACAGAGGTAACTGTAACTGTACACTAATACACCAGCGACACGTTGTCGGTGGCAGCCGCCGATACGCGTTGACGGCTACTACTGACACGCGTCGACGGTTGTAGTTGCCTCTGTTGTCGACGCGTGTCATTAGTGTGTATGCACACTAAAGATGAATTAATACTTCTGTTTTTATAAATTCTGTTTTATCCAAAACCCGGGGCTAATTGCGTAACACACTATTAGTATAGCAATGGGTTTCATTTTGACAGTTCAACAACATTCATTGCGTTATTTACGTTGTTGATCAGACAAATTTTTCGAACATATGAAGCAATGGATTAGCAATATCCTTCAAAGTCATTCAGATTTTGATTAGTAGTGCGTCACGCAATTAGGGTGCAGGTAATCTTGAAATACCCTTAACTTTTGTATATTTCTTTTCATGACTGACATAATCTCACCGCCCATATCTGTCCAACCGCTAGATTACAATAATGTTTTCCCGTGTATTATGTTACCTTCATCAAAATAATGGATCCATTAATCACGACAGGTAATGAGACAGGTAAACCACAAAAGGGTCTGCAAAACAGATAAATGAATAAAGGAAGTCCCGCATTTGCTGGTAATTATGGACGTGAGCTGTCAGTGTCAATATTCCACAACAATGGTGACACTGACAGTTCTTGGACGTGTTTACATGTGGTGATCGCGTTTAGTTTCATTGGTGAAATTCTCCCTTTCTTTTATTGATCAACAGGGCAAAAGCCTCCTCTCGCTTCGCAAATTGCGCAGTGGCCATTTTAGACTTTTTAATAAACGTCTATCATAATCAGCCTATAGTGTCCCCACTGTTGGGACACAGGCCTTCTCTCGGTGAGAGGGAATGGGCCATAATCCACCACGCGGGCCCAGCGTGCATTGGTAGATGTCACATGTCTATACCTATAATTAATTAGAATAATTTCTTCCATTCGTGAATGGTTATAGATTAACGTATTCAAAGAGTAACATTGGCTCATGTATGTTTTGGACAAGTAACTTTATGCCTTTGATTTGGCCAGCGGTTTCTCATACCTTCGGACTACAAGTAGTGCTAGTAAAATTCTTAAAATCATCATAATCAGCCATAGTATTCCGCTGCTGGACAACGGCCTCTCTTTGGAACGCGAAAGATATCGATCCTGGACGCATCATTTCAGCCGAAAGAAGTCCACTTTTGGATATAGGCCTCCCCAATCATCACCACTTCGACCGGTTCTGTGCTTCTCGCATCCAGCGGATACCTACGGGCTTCACAAGGTCGTTGGTCTACCTTGTGGGAGGCCTTCCAACGCTACGTCTTCCGGTACGTGGTCGCCACTCCAGAAACTTTCGGCCCCAATGGCCATCTGTTCTGCGGGCGATGTGCCCTGCCCACTGCCACTTCTTAAGTTTGACAATTCTTCGGGTTATATCGGTTATCTTGGTTCTCATGAGGATCTGTTCATTTCTTTTAGATACATTATATCTAAAGATAAAATTATGGGCAAAAGCATTCCCTACTTAACGAATTTAGAAGCGACCAAATCCAGTATTTCACAGAAAGTATAACTGTTCTTGCACAAAGAGTTTTTTTATATCGCAATTGGACGGCTGCCGGATCCAAATGTCGTATTTTTGAGCCTACTATAAAAAGAAAAATTGTTTGTGACACAGTGTAGCTGATTCCAGTAGTTCAACAACAAAAAAAAGAAGTCAATTGTTTAAGTACAAAATTTTATGTCGTTAAACAAATTGTTTTAAGTAAATCCTGTCAAAGCATAAACAAATTAGATATTTTGCTTAATTAATCCGTCGTACAAATATTTTATCAGTCTGTGAAATGTATTTGTTGATGTTTCTAATAATGTTTATCGTGAAAACATTATTTCGAATCCTGTGATCTTATAAGCACTTGTGCTGTGATAATATACACTCCCGGACTCTTAAATCGAGCCACCTAGCCTAATGAGTTAGTATCGTCCATAACTTAAAAAAAATATATGAATGATCAAATAGTTTTTATGCAGTTTTGTAGCTGGCATATTTGTCGCCTAGTTGACATGCAATTGGTTCTAAATTTAAAATTGTAATCTCGAAAAACAAATTAAGAGTTTCAGTTGTTAATTTTTTAGGTAACCTGAACAAAACAGAAATTGAAAATTAGAGCTTTGATTATTGAATTCTTCGTATCTACGGATTGAAAAAGTTCCTTAATTGCTTTAGTTAATGTTTAAACCGTTTCTGGGTTGAAATTATGGATACTTCGCCTGAAGTAGCGGCTCAAGCTGTGGCTCTTCTTCAGTCCGGTTTAAGCCAGAGGAACGTAAGTACACAACTCCACATAAGCCGATGCGCTGTTCAAAGAGTGTACCACAGGTTCCTAGAGACTGGGAGATACGTTCGTCGTTTACGTGGACCACGATTTCGGGTAACAACAGAACGACAAGATCGATTTATGGTTGCGACCAGTTTGAGAAATCGTCACCTAACTTCAGTTCAGATCCAGGAGCAGCTTCGAGACTTTCATGGAGTCTCTATTAGTGCTCGCACTGTGAGGAGAAGACTTGCAGAACGTGGACTAAGACCGCATAAGCCTGCCAATGGGCCTAAATTAGCGCGTGCTCACCGAATGTCGCGCCTTCAGTTTGCGCGCCAACATTCACGCTGGACACAAAGGCAATGGAGCCAGGTACTTTTTAGTGACGAGACAAAGATCATGCTTCATGGTAACGATGGAAGGAGGAAGGTCTACCGCAGGCAGGGAGAACGTTTTGTGCAGTGTTGCATAGAAGAGAAAGTAAGTTATGGCGGTGGGTCGTGGACCGTCTGGGAAGGCATTTCCGCCGCAGGCAAAACTGCACTTGAGTTTGTGTCTGGGCCTCGGATGCCATCACTAAATGCTGACCGTTATATACACCTATGTTTGGAGGCTCATATAATGCCGTATGCCGAGTTTGTAGGCCCAAACTTTATTTTTATGCATGATAATGCCCGACCCCACACGGCAGGTATCGTTAAAAATGATCTCCAAGACGTTGGTATTACCGTAATGGAATGGCCATCAAGAAGTCCCGACATGAACCCCATTGAGCACATGTGGGACGAGTTAAAGCGACGCGTTCGAGCTTGTCATCCAGCTCCACAAACACTACAGGAACTGAAAATTGCTATCGAAGAGGAATGGGACAACATCCCTCAAAATGCGATTTTAACACTAATTAATTCGATGCCAAATCGCATGAATGCTGTCAATAATGCTTTAGGAGGCAATACAAGTTATTGAATAAACAGATTTGTTTGACTAAACCATATTTTCTTTAAAAATCCAACATATGTCTTAGACTGTACAAAGGCAAAATCAACACTTAGGTCATTTAAGTGCATTTAAAAAAAGAATGTATTCAAACTCCGAACAGCAGTACATGAGCCTAATATTGAATATGCCAGCTACAAAACTACATAAGAATTTTTTGATTATTCGTATATTTTTTTAAAGTTATGGATGATATAAACTCATTATGCTAGGTGGCTCGATTTAGGAGTCCGGGAGTGTATTATACTCTGTCCATCAGGTTAACCGTTTTTTGACAGATCGAACTATAAAAAATATAATTGCTCACTTGAGCAATTATATTTTTTTGTAAAACTGATACACGTACGGTATTCTAATGTCTGTAAGAAGTCATAAATAAGATGATTCAATAAGATTAAACAGTCTATACACCGTTAAATTTTGATCTTTTTAATCCTTAAAAGGGGTCATTGTACTCATCATTATGAACAACTTTTACTAGGGGATCAACCCTGAAATCGTGATAAAAAAATCAGTTGATCCACAGATATATGTTCGCATAACTCGACATAATGTATGGATCAACTGATTTTTTTTTCTTTTACGTAATCTGGAATAGTAACGTTCTAAGGCAGCTGTCAAAAACCGGTTAACTTAGTGGACAGTATGTAAGTAAACCCGGCACACATTGGCCGTTCAGCCTCGTGACTAACTTAGCTAACTTGCCAAAGTTTTTACCACGGTATGCACTTAAAACTTACATCTCAAAACGACACTAGTGTGGCCGTATAATAATATTTATTCCCCCAACTTTCGTAATTCACTTCTCTCTGTTCAAAGCTGCGAAGGACCAGTTCTTGTTGAAGGAGACCAGCTCATCCTGCTCCCTTCGTTTGGGCCTGCCACGATGTCACTTGCCATTAAGAGGGACCCATTGGGTCGTAAGTTTGGCCAAAGAGAGTACTAGAAAGAGAGCAGGCAGGCTAATATTAATAATTTTCTAATTGCACCTATCACTGTTTGACGCTGTATCATGCAAAGACTGACTGGTATAAAATGCCTATGTCATTAAATCCGCCTCTGAACATTTGTGTGGGCTTAAAGGTGCACCTTTGCCTAACTCGTTGGGGTGGTACAGGCATGATGTTATGTAGTTATGCTTATGTAAATATTACATCTTATTATTTGCGGAAACAGAGATGCAAGTCAGATTTTTCGAAACATCGCCATCATTCAACATTGCAACTTGCAATAATGATCAATGGTGATGAAGATTCATCATTATCATTTCAGCCGACAGACGTTGGCTGCTGGACGTAGGCCTTTTTTTTTTAGGATGAAATTATCAAATGTTAGCCCTTTATGTTCCAGGGCAGCGGTATCCTTTCGGACAGGCCCGCGCCTACGGTGGCCGGGAGTCGTCACGCGGCTCCCGACGCCCGGAGCGTCTCCCGCGGCGGCTGAGACGTGAGATGCGTTCCCTCGCCCACCCCGCCACCTCCTTCGCTAGCATGACTGCTTCGCAGAAGGAGGTGACTGCCTCCTACTCCCTCTGAACCAGGGCCGGACGCGAGAGGTCACCGCCGCTGCCGAGGACACGGCGGTGCTCTGCCCAAGCAGGGCAGACCTCCACCGTATGCTCCACCGTGTCCTCTGGGCGATCCTGGCAGTGATGACACCCGGGCGTCTCCTCCCGCCTGATGATGTGCAGGCACCTCCCGAAACATTCGTGTTCGGAGAAGACCTGCGTCAGGCGGTAGGTGATGAGAACGCCGTGACGTCTCTCTAGCCACTCCTCAAAGAGGTGTCTTACCGCCGCTATCGTGGCGTGCCCTGCGCTGGGTTGCGATAGTCGCTCCTTCCATGCCACCATGAGATCGTTCGTCCGCTCAGCCGCGGTTTGCCTCGGATGTGGAGTTTCCCCCCGGCGTAGTGCCTCCGCGCGCCAATCATATAGGCGCGCGAGGACTATCGCCTCCAGATCCCATAGCGGGACGTAGGCCTCCTCCAAGCATCGCCACTTCGACTGGCCCTAATTGCGTAACACACTTTCAATCATAACTTGAATAATTTTGAAGTATTTTGCTAATCCATTGCTTTATATGTTAGAAAAAATTTGTCTACTCAACAACGTAAACAACGCAATGAATCTTGTTGAACTGTCAAATGAAAGTCATTGCTATAGTTAGTGTATTACGGAATTACCCCGCTGTTCTTACTTTTAAAAACAGCGGGGTATTTATTTTAATTATCCAACTGTTTTGTGCTTTTCCCATACAGCTGATTTCTGCGGCCTTCATAAGGTCATCGGTCCAACTTACATTAGCCTACTGATACTTTTACACTGTGCCACCATTCCCTTATTATTCCCCTTTAATGATACATAAACAAACACTTTTTTCAAATGTTTTTCCCAGCAATAAGTTTAATAACACCGCTCAGCAGAGACCGTCAACCTTTGGGCTCTAACAAATGCGAGCACATTTTGGAAATTATTCTGTTTTCGCTGGACAAAAACATTTTACACACACCAGTGCATTTTGTTCATGATTTATGTATGTCGTAGGGTTCAATTTTTAAAACGTATGTGCAACGTTTTTTCGATGAGGAAAGGTCGTTGAACTCAATGAAATATTGATACAGTTTTCTGTTGCATACATACTCGTAAATCTGAAATAGATTGTTGAATTAGAAAATATAAAAGTTTTTGTAATTGTGCCCCTTTATGCTATTTATTATGTTATTGCACACACGAAGTCGAACTTTATGACATATTTACGTCTTTATTCATAATATATTTTATTGTACACCACAAAAATATATAACATAAAAAATAAGTACATCAAACACTACAAAATATACAATAAGCGGCCTTATCGCTTTTTCCGATCTCTTCCAGAAAACCTTGGAATGGACAATGATTTTCAAGGACATAAAATAGGGCTATCGTTGGTGCAAATACACTAAATTAGATACAGATATATACATTTATCTTAAATAATATATACATAAATACACACCTAATAAATGCAACGAAAATAAATGAGTGTCTTTCTGCCTACCCTGAAGCCAAAGGAGTTAATTTATTTACATTACAGTTAATTTCAGGGAAAAAAGTAGAAGTGTCTGCTAGAATCTAATTAGTAAATAAATATGACATTCATATCTTGTACCTAGTGCTCATTTAGCAGCATTCAAAAGGAAATTAGGAACAGAAAAATTACAAGAAAGAAACATATTTGAAGTACAGCCAGCAGGAAAAGTTGATGGTGATATTTTAGTTACAGAATTAATTTGGTATAAACATAATAAGCATTACTTATGCTAGAACAGTAATAGTAATAGACTTATTCCTTTATATTAATTATCGTCTTCCAAAGAAAATGTTGTCAGACAATTTTGACCACTTTCCTCCCCCTCAAATCGTCTTACGTAATAAATGAACAGCCCCTAAAGTATTGCCTAATCCACTCATTAACATGATAATAACAGCTGTCAAGTTTTAGGAATAATAAGGTAAGGTAAAATAGGCATTTATGGAAAGTAAAAAATGTATACTTTGCCATAATCGGCGCTTTATTTCGTGTTATTGACTAATACCTACTAACATTCACATTGATTCATTTGATTTTTTGACATTATTCATTGATTTTCTTTTTTTGCTTTTTCGGGTCATCAGAAGCCAGAAAGTCTGACAACCAGTCTTACTAAGGGGTATTGTATTACCCAGTAATTGGGTTGAGGTCAGATACGCAGTCGCTCGATGTAAAATATTGAAGATGTAAAATACTGTTATTCAGCTACATCCGGTTAGACTGGAAGCCGACCCCAACATAGTTGGGAAAAGGCTAGGCAGATGATGATGAACTACTGCCATTATATTATTATTATTTTATATTAAAAAAAAATGTTTTCCTAATTCATGTAAAATATAATTACATTAGTATTTCGACGCCTAAGTGTCCTTTGTTTTTGTATTTATTTGTATAGTTTGTTAGTTAGTCATTTAATTTAGTCCCTTAGTGTAAATAGTTAGTTATCTATACTTACAATAAAAACAATTTAAACTTAAAAAAAAATACATTAGCAACTCCAAAACGTCACTTTCAATGCTGACCCTACTTCTGTAACTCATTACCTAACATTTTATCTTCTTACTTCCATTTTATCTTACTAGGTACTTATTGTGATTTAAATAAATACAGAAACACATTTTGCTGGCACAATCAGAATTAATTGACAGCGTCATTAAGGACTGCGAAGATCGAATATCCGTTGTAGAGAGCCTGGAAAATAAAAATGAAATGTCAGATAGCATTTAAAAAAAATTGTAACCTAGGGTTTTTAGTTGTGATTACTTTTGTTCGAGAGGTAGCTTTTGACTCATGTCTCGTAATACGTTTTCGTGGATCATGGTTAGATATTGTTGGTGTAAGACACATTTTTTTTGGTTCATATAAACTGTTTCTGAAAAGCAGTCGGGTTCATGCACTGATGCACCAACGGCTTAGCAATAGAATTTAGCTTAAAATACTCCTCTGTAGGATCGTAGGAGTATTTAAAGCATACATTCAAAATTAAAAAAAAAAATACCCCAAAAAAGTTGGAACTTTGACCATTATAATACTTGTATCTATAACCAGAAGGTTCTCAGGTATGGTCCAGTACAAAAATAATAATATCATAATAAGCGCAGAACAAGTGATACTTGTTGATAGTATATTAAGCAAATTGAAGGCAACATTATTTAATCAAATATAACTCTATTTCAAAACAACAGAAATTACGAATAAAGGACACACAAAAACTCACATAAATTAAACAAAATAAACAAACAAAATAAATCGTCTAAATAGAATTACGCAAATCCAATACTTGATGTCAGTCACATTTATTTCTCCATCACTTTTACTGCCCCAGTAATTTACTTCAAAACCACCCCACAAAATTAATTTAAAGCCGTATTTATAAAAACCACATTTAGAAAGATCTGGTATATTTTACGAATGCCTCATTAGGGACTACTCAAATACAACTCGGCTCCGTTCGCTCTAAGGCAATTATTTAGAAACGGAACGAGTATCCGATTTTCTGATTTTCTGCTTTTATTTATTTATTTTTCTTGCATTCAGCAGAAAGTATGCTAGATATTTCTAGGCTGTTCGTCGGATCGTCTTATATCCAACATGGTAACAGAATTAAAGCAGGGTTTGAAATTTCATTCAGAATAGACTAATCTTCTAATTAGATTTCTGGTATTTTCGTTTACTAAGTGTGTTTTGTGCCGAAAATGTTGATATATAGAATTAGGATACAAAATATACACCTATTTGTGGCAAATTATAATCTAAATAATAAAATCAAAAAGCAATTATTCTACTACTTTTACATAGTTACATACGCTATATAGATTTTCTACATATTTCTAAGCAAAATTAAATATAAATTCATTTATTTGAAATCGTCGTCGTCTGCCTAGCCTTTTCCCAACTATGTTGGGGTCGGCTTCCAGTCTAACCGGATGCAGCTGAATACCAGTATTTTACATGGAGCGAAAAAATGGAAATGAAATGGAATGAATGATGAATGGAATGAATGATGATGATGGATTGGATGGAAATTCATTTATTTGAAATAAAGTACAATAAAATTTGCAAACTGCGAAATTGAAAATACTACCTCATTCAGTTGGAAAAAAATAGTAAAGAAAATGTTGCAAAACGTCGTCTGCCTAGCCTTTTCCCAACTATGTTGGGGTCGGCTTCCAGTCTAACCGGATGCAGCTGAATACCAGTATTTTACATGGAGCGACTGCCTATCTGACCTCCACAACCCAGTTACTGGGTAATACGATACCCCCTGGTAAGACTGGTTGTCAGACTTTCGGGCTTCTGACTACCCGTAACGACTGTCAAAGATCCACGAATGACAGAAAAATGTTGCAAAACACTGGTTGTAATTACTCGGAACCATAGATATAAGAAATCTGTGGGAAATATTTTAGCAACTCATGTCGTCTCAACTTGATGTTAACCTGTCAACCAGCTTACTGTTTTACCTGGACAATAATGGCAATATTTTCTATTTCAATTTTCCCATTTAAATGATATTTCCGTACGTAATAATGCTCAGGGCCCGTAACATTAATGTACAGATTCTAGATATCAAAAATATAAGTACAGTCCGTTGTTGTTCCTGAATCGATACCTACGTCGTCGACCACTTTTTCCGCAAATAAAAAATGATTTTTTAGTTCGTCGTTCGGATTTCGATTAAAAGTTGGGAAGAGCACTGATCGCTACAGCTGTTCCCGCTTTTTTTTACTACTGCATGTACTTATCGGACAAAACATAATCTATGTTTTAATATAGGATCTAGTCGTTTCAGCGCAGTTTACTTAAAATGTCTTCACACATAAAGAGATGATATTTAGAGATGAATGATGTTATATTTTAACAGGGTTTAATTAAAAGATCATTATGTTGTATTGATAGCTGCCTTTTTTTTTTTTTTGAGGATGGGAAATCATCAAATGACCCCTCCCGCTCTGGGTGGAGCAGAAGGGAGTGTCAGACTCTTACTGACTAAAACCCACCCGTGTTCCTTCCTTAGCCCTTTATGTTCCAGGGCAGCGGTAACCCTTTCGGACAATCCCGCTACCCTGGCAGGACAATCCCGCTACCCTGGCAGGCTTGACAGCTGCCTTAGTTAGCACTTTACTATTCCAGATTACGTAGAAGATAACTTTAAAATGCGTAATAAGATAAATATATAAGCTGCCTATTTTTATTGAATTATTTTATTTATGACTTCTTACGTACGTGTATCAGTTTTGACAAAAATATATAATTGCTCACTAGTTCGATCTGTCAAAAAACGGTTAATCTAGTCGACAGAGTATAGTAGTAGTCATCAAACTCAAAATACTGATTAGGTAGTCTTGCTCTTATTCTGTTGTTCTCTCTATACCAGTAACCTAGTTTAAAACTAATACTAACACACGGAATGAAAACCTCAGTAGTTTTTCTTCATTTCTGTAGCTGAGAGTTTTGGGTAACAGATGTGAATTATCATAATCCCTTTTCATTGTTCGATGTGCAGAATACGTTAAGAGATAAAAATTACGTGGGATGTAGTAGTCATGATAAAATTGTATTGTGAGGTTCTTTCGAAAGCACAGAAATATACTATCTGAGCTTTTGATAATTATGCTGTGTTTTAAATTTTAAAGTTAAACAAAATAAAACAGATGAGAAATAAACCAGTTTGCCCCTTATGGGTTGATTTTTCAATAGACAGATTTTTTTGTTCATTTTGTTTTATTTGTTAGGTACACCAACGACCACATAAGCAACAAAAACATAACATAAGCATTGAGTTATGGTGAATTAGTCATTTACAGGCATACACAGCACTTACATAAAAAATAGCTTCTTAAATATTACGTTTTAACAAGATTTTATAAATAATAATCGAAATTAGAATCAAAAATTAAAATCAGAATTATCACTAGAATCAAAATTAAAACAATAAGATAAAATTTAAATTAAAAAATAAACAGTACAATTGATATTTAAAATTCAAAACAGTAGAACGAGATAACAAGTGCAATAAAAGAACATTCCAAAATTGTTATAGTGGCAGGTACTATACAGTACATGTGGCAAAATAACAAAAAAATTAAATACATAGTAAGCCACAAAAAGTAGACAGTGGACAGATAATTTTTATTAGTGGAATAAAATTGATGTCTGACAGATTTTGTATGGAAGAACTGTCAAAAATCCAAAATTATTCCTCCGATAAAATTATCTGGTGTTGGAAAAATCAACCCTAGTCTATTAAAAGTGACTGTACACTGTTTGGAGAAATAAAACTGTTCAGCCATCCATTGTTTCTTATTTTTCCGCGTCATATTCGTGAACGGGCGCCGCCGTCGGTTGAGACTGGTCATCTCTTAACTGCCAGGGCTTATTTTAATTGTTTCTTCATTTGTTTTTACATTGTTCTCACATATAGAAGCAACAAGAATAATGTACCCAGGATTTTGTAAAAGAGTGTCCTTGGAGTTTCTTGCCCGTTCTTCTTCATACTTAGAGATCTACGTTTTGGAATGGGCAACTAGCTTTCAACTTTCTGACTAACTGACCGACTAGACTATTTAATTTTGACAATTCAAAAGTGCCTGTAAATGGTTTAATTGAAATAAATGCTTTGAGTTTAAGTTTGAGATTATGGGTCCGGTTAAAAGCATGATTATTCTATCTAGCAGAGTTGCGATACTGACTTCCTTGGCTTGCGGTTTAAGACAGCATTTGAATTTTAGTCTTCCCAGCCTACACCATACACAACTCTCACGAACACATGAAGCAATATTATTACGAACATGTATAATACTTTACCTGGCTAAAAGTCTCTATAGACAGCAGTGCCATACCACCAGCACTCAGCTTCAGGGGTCTTTGAGCAGCTACGATTACGATCAGCAGGTCTTTTTGCATGTCTACTGGCCAGGAGGTCCAGGTAGATTCATAGGCTGCAAGTGCGATGCCTTCGCTCTGAGGAAGATTAGCATATCATTTGGAATAGAGTATTTGATCACAAGATTACAGATCGGCAAGCGTGGTGTGGGACGCTCCACAGTTAGATGGACCAGCGACTTTAAATGGGTGACTGGGACAAACTGGATGCGGAAGGTGGAAGGCAGGGTGTTTTAGCGCAGCGTGGGCTCTCCCAAGCTGGCCTCTGCCTATGCTGAGCAGTGGACTGCGATAGGCTAACTCGATTGATTGTTAGAACAGTGGTGGCCCAGTGGTGCTGACGAAGCCTGACAGGCGCTTTACTTTGTGTAAATTGTTTCATCATCTCTGCTCTCAAAATGGTGAAGGAAAACGTCGTAAGGAAACCAGCATGTCGTAGAACCAAAAATTCAAATACATGTGACATCCACCAACCCGCACTGGGCTCGCGTGGTGGATTACGGCCCATTCCCTTTCACCGAGACGAGGCCTGTGTGCCAGCAGTTTGAATATTATAGACTGATGATGATTGATTGTTTGACATTTGCAGTAGAATCAAGCGTAGCTTGCTAGGCTCTGTTGAAACCAACGTCAGCAATAAGAGTTAAGTAGTGTCATTTTTTACTGAACTGTGCCTATTTCGGGGAGAGTTAATAAAACATTTTTACTTTTAACAGAGTTAAGTAGAATGTCTGTTCTTATATGTATTTCACGAGATAAGGAATGAGGTTATTTCAATTTCACATTTTATATCCTTTAGCTTTACTTTTTCTTTTA
The DNA here is from genome assembly GCA_951799955.1 of Apamea anceps. NCBI lineage: Eukaryota > Metazoa > Arthropoda > Insecta > Lepidoptera > Noctuidae > Apamea > Apamea anceps. The sequence goes on along the minus strand of OX637523.1, from coordinate 12,370,082 downwards.
AAGATGGCGGACGTATAAGCGGATTAAACGACGACAAAGGAAGATTAGAAGTCAGTATAAATGTATACAGTAATGTATGAATCTTTTCTTAAAATTAAGTCAGAATTCAGTTGTATTGAGGAAAGCTGTAAATACCCATAAATAAAACACTTTAAATTGACTGAGGTAAAGTCAATTTTATGAATTACTAGCTACGCCCCCCGGTTTCACCTGCATAAGTTTCAACCCCGTAGGAATATCGGGATAAAACGTCCCTATCCTATGTTTAATGCTGTGTAATGCTATATCCTATGTTTTATTCCTGGTTTTAAAAAATATCCGTGTTACAAATTTCATTTAAATCCGTTCAGTAGTTTTTGCGTGAAAGAGTAACAAACATCCATCCATCCATCCATACAAACTGTCACGTTTATAATATAAGTAGAATTATTATTATTATAAGCCTGCATTATCCCACTGCAGGGAAAAATTCTTCAATTCTCTCTTCTTCTTTTCTCTTTTTTTTTTCTTTCTTTCTTTTTTTGTTTCTTTTCTTTTTCTTCTTCTTCAATTTTTCTTCATTCTTCTTTTTTTTTCTTCTTTTCTTTCCACTTTTTCTGGTCTACTGCGAGTGTGGGCCAATCCTTTAAGAATTAGTCCAGCTCATTCCGACATCTTTTTCCATGCCTACCGCGTAGTCATTTTCTGCATTGCTGCTTTTGGGATCCACTGAGTTGTAGTTTTTGCGTTTGCTGCTATGACAAGCGACCGATGTCGCCAGTACAGTTACATTTTAATTTAGCAGCTGTACGGCCAGCATCCGCTATTTGGGTGGTTTTTATGAAGCGTTTAGTTAAGTATGCTTAATTACTTACTTGAATAATAAGTTCGTTTCCCAAGTAGCAATACATGTAGGCATTTATAAGTGCGATGATCAAGTATACTAGGAACGTAATCAGCAGGGTTAATTGTTCAACACCGACCTGAAACAAATGTATGGTATCCATTTCAAAATTGGACGTAGTTTAGCTGAAAGGATTCAACCCACATTCTTCCCAATAACTCTAAAATTGCGTTAGTCTATGTAATATAACTTGACTCATATAATGGTATATTTGCCCTTTTTTTGTGGATGACCCCTTTCGGACGATTCTGCTACCCGCTACGGTATATTTGCTCTTATGTGACAATATTTCAGCAATACACACCCAAGCTTAAAACCTCGATAACTTAAAAATTACATTTTGTGGGTTGAATCCTTTCTGCTAAACTACATCCAATTATGCTAAACAATTGAATCTACGTAACCTTTTCTCAACTATGTTGAGGTTGGCTGCCAGTCTAACCAGCTACAACTACCAGTATTTTTTATAATGATGCTAATACTCTTAAAATTCAGAGAAGATCCTAGCCATTTCAAAAAAAGGGAAGAACGTAAAGACAAGATCTCCGAGTTTCAATTTCAGTGTAATTGGATTATGATAAATCTTAAATAATTAAAATTCCCACTCATCCTTTTTGGAAATATAAGTTATATTGACTCGGGTCCTAGAGATGGGATGAAGAGGAAACTTGACGCTAAACTTCCCAGAATTACATACTCATTAATAAGTTGAACGTACTTCCAGCATATTCATCAAAGGCATTCCTAAAACCAATCTGTTATGAAAACGACGATATAAAAATATTGTTGTTTTTTTTATTCGGTCATAGGGTATGTATTTGTCGCAGATGGATGGTACAATACGCTGTTTTACAAAACTGCTAGTGGTTTTACAAAACATCTCCGTTTTGTAAAACAACTGATTAACGTTCAGCGGTTTTCCATAAGTATTGAACTTGAACACGCAGAATTGCATAAGCTGCAGCGCGTCAACGATTCGCGGTTTTGTAAAACAGCGTGAAATGAAACGCAGATTTTAGTTTAAAAATTTGCCGCTCGTGGCTCTTTATACGAGTAAACAAGTGAAAACAGTGATTTTAATGAGAATATTAATTAAGAGTTATCAGAGTTTTATGAATGACGCTCATTGTGACTGCAAATAAGCCAATCTGCATAAAGTCTAAACGGCGGTAGCAGTTTTGTAAAACGTAGCGCAATGACAGCCCAGCTGAACGTTTATCAGTTGTTTTACAAAACGGAGCTGTTTGTAAAACAGCGGAGAGATTGCCGAATGGGTGTTTTTAAATGTACCTACACGAGTTGCGTTTTTTATTAGTATATCTTGTTTACTTTAGGAATTGCAAACTATTTCTGTTCAAATCTCTAGTCTTGTGGAAATATAACATGGAAATGTACTTACCATGGTCACCATAACTGCGTTTAAACACAATTCTACAGTCACAGCCAAGTTTTGAACAAGAAAATATTCTTTGAAAATATTTTCCATTTTCTTTGAATATCTGTAATACAACAAAATTAACATATTGTTTTTCCAACCTATTTTGTCTCACCGCTGGAGAAATATCTCCCGAATAGCTTTCAATTTCATGTGGTTTATAAAAAGTCCTTTTCATGTAGAATATTTTCACATACTAAAGATTATTTTGAACTAGCAGCGCCCCGCGGTTTCACATAAGTTTTGACCCCGTGGTAATAGCGGGATAAAAATTATCCTATGTGTTAATCCTGGTTAAAAACTATCTGTGTGCCAAATTTCATCCAAATCTGTTCTGTAGTTTTTACATGAAAGAGTAACAAGCATCCATCCATCCATCCTCACAAACTATCGCGTTTATTATAATAGTAGGAATAAAGAAGTAGGTTATAGGAAATTATTTGCTGTATTAAGCAACCAGAATGACTAGACAAGGTATTTAGTCTATCTACTCGACATGAGCTATAGCTAAAAACATCAACACAGTCATTTTTAAATATTTGTGGATCTTTTTGACCAGTAGTCAAAAAGACCAATCATGAAAAACCTCAGAGCAATTACTTACTTATGTTAATCGAAATATAATTTATGTTCTTAACAAAGATTAATGTAGTTGTAACTACCCCATAAATAATAATACTTTCATTTATTAGAAACGAACGTGCGTCAATTAAGTACAAACCGAGGGATAAATTTCTATGTACAATATCGAGGACTTTTTGCTGGTGTTGAAACAGTTATTAATCCTACGATACCATCAGCAGAAAATTGCAAAGGAAATACAAATTTACATTTATAAAATAACAAGCTGTGTCCCTGTGGTATTTCCCATCGGTAAAAATGACGAACTGCCATATAAAATTTCATATTCTATACAAGGTGTCGTTTTGCATCCTCGTCAAATTCAAGGAGTTAACTATGCTACAGATTCTCAACATGAATCAATAATAAAATAAGTAGGTATTTTGTTTTTTTCTAATTTTCGGAAATCGGCATTTTAAAACGCGGCCTGTGTGAGATTGCACTGTAACTGCCCTTTTACACATACATAAAAACGCGGCCGCTTTCACGATACCATAACACGATTCTGTTCTTTGAAAGTGGTGTATTCTGAAATACTGTTCAACTTAAATAACTAAAAAAACAAGTATGTATTTATTATTTACCAGGGATCGTAATTTTATTTGATTATTTATATCTTTCACAACAGCCTCCTGAAATTTAACGAGGATGCAATACAACGACCCTTCTACAGGATGAAATGATACTTTTTAAAATGTTTGTTTAGTGCTCACTTTTGTATTATAACGGACCCTTTTGCAAAATTTCATGTTTCTAGACCCAGCGGTTTAGGCAGTGCGTTGTCTGTCAGTGAATGAGTGTATGATTTTTATTAAGAAGAAGATTCTTCTTCTTAGAGTGTCGATGGCAAAAATATAGTTTTTTCTTAAATTTGCTTGGGCCCAAAATCCAGCAACGTGTATAGCACTTGTGGACGTGAAACCCATTAGGTCCTCACGTGGGGTGCATGAAAGGAGCCTCCCCGAGTGACTTACCATCCGACCTTTTGTTACGTCCGGCGCACCCTGAGAAATCGACTTCTGTTGATTGGCTAATCCTTTCACCACGATGGCAAGTATAAGCAGAAGATTAAAATTAAACGATTCAAAACTTTACCCCATCAAACGTATGTGCTTCTCTATGATCCTCTTAAATTTCATCCTCGTCACCATTTCTGTGACCTTCACATACTCCAAATTCCTTAGCTCTTCCTGCACATGTATCAACTGATCACACAAGTACATTATCATACTGCACACAAGACCTTGCATCGCAAAGGCCCTGCAGAGTCCGGGCAAAACGCAGAACGCAATAATTTGCACTGAGAGTATCAAATTCATTAAACTCTCCATTGGATCGAATGGTAACCAAGCTTCTACGGACATTGTTCCTTCAAATATAGCTAGAAGACTAAAAGCTCCGACCACAGCAGCTGTCATCCCGGTTATAAACATCACATAATTCGCCATCAATTTCTTTCGCTCATCTGTAACTTCGTCTCCAGAACTTTCAATTTCGTCAAGAAGTTCTCCGAGTTCATCCCTCTTGATCAAAAATATTATCGTTTTGAAAAAGAAGTTGTATATAGCCAGACATTTGTCCAAATTGGAGAACACGACTATGACGTCATCCTTACGCTGGTAAGTCCCAATTCCGGCTAAGATAAGAAAAGTTATGGTTACGATATGAATGAAGCATTCGTAGATTTTGTAAAGGAACTTTTGGTTTGCAGTCAATGTTTTTTCTGGCCACAATCCGACAAAGAAAAGGTATTTCATATTAAACGAAAAAAAACCATCGTCTATCAAATAGAAACGATCTAGTACGGAGAGCGCCATTTTGCAAATGACCACGACGATTTGTCAGTAATGAGTGTAATGGCGTGGACACAAGTGTTGTTGATTTTATTCAGCTATACTCGTAATGACCTTCAACTGAATATGTATGACATTTTTATGTACTTTTATATATTCCCGCAACCTATATAATATAGCTGTACAAGGATCTTTTGGCGTCGCCATCTTGTTTTTTCAATGCCTTTCACAAAACAATTTCACAAAAGTTTACCAACAGCGCCACCCTGTCAACGTCATACGAACGCCAAAAGATCCTAGTAGTAGTGTATGTAACTGACGGACTAACTGACAAAAGTTCATTAAACCACTGAAGAGGAGCACGCTTGGAAGATATAGGTGTGGTGTCTAGAAGGAAGGACGTGAAGATGCGATAAGAAGAATTTTATTGAAATTCAACCTTAGGTGTGTCTTACGGGGGTTCAAATAACTATGTCAAGTAAAACACCTAAGTCACAGGGAAGCACTAGGGCTGTAAAATAAAACATTTCTAATAGTTACAGAAAAAAAATAAACCCGATATCTCCATTGCCAAGATCTTGATCTCAATCTGTAAAAGTTTTATGTACATCTTGTCAAACATATTGTTCCTTGTAGCTATTTTTGGATCGGTCCATGTTCAACAAAAGATGCCCACAGGCAACGCTGTCTCTGAGAATTTCAGCCGTAGTTTTCGTCAGCAAGCAATTTGACATAAGTTTCACACTATGCCCCAACTTCATAAACTCCATTTTGGAGTGTGTGTAAACTTGCTGAACGTTTCGCTATCGACCATTTTGGACTTTATGCAAAGTCCGCCAATGTGTACCAAGCGTTATGTCACGAAGTTTGCACAAATTGTGCAACTTTGGACTGGAATATCTTCGGTAATAACTGCGAATTTCCACATTCCCTGTCTCTTTCTATCTTGAATGTTAGAAGAAGATAGCGACAAGACTTTGTGAACTATAAATGACAAATTATGACTGGGTAATGTCATAACTGTTGAACAATTGACTAACTAGTTTGTTAAAGGGCACCCTAGCTTCTTAGGAATTGTTTGTAATTGATGTATTTATCATTTATGAACAATTTATTAGTTTTAAAGTTCAGTGGTGAGTTACTAATTTTATTTAATGTCTAGGTTATATGATCTATAAAACTATTCACTATTAATCGAACGAGCCGCAAGATTCAGACTAACTGTCTAGTTTGGGGCTCACTAGCAAATAATATTTTGTAACCTAGCTGCAGCTAGGTTATAAAATGAAAACCAAAATGCTGATATTTTAGCTGGCTGGCAATAAGATATAGTTATAGACACCTACCTAATTTGTTAATGATAAGGTAAATTAGTTCTTTAGGGTTCACCGTTTATTTTTCTCACCGCTTTAGATTTATTTTTATAAATATATACGGTGTTTAAGATAGTTTGTTGTTTCCTTATGTATGTGTAAACCACCTGTCCTTTGGGCTTATGTCAGCTTGCTGTAAGAGGCCACAAATTAATAACTGTAAAAGCCTTTTTTTTAATATAGGTAGTATTTTAAGCTACTCATGTCGTCTTAACTTGCTGTTAACCACTGCACCCGCTTACTGTTTTACCTGGACAAAAAATATTTTCTATTTCCATATTTACTGATATGACACACACTTTCATTTCTTTGAGTAGTTCGTAATTTGTTTTTGATATCTTTAATCTTCATTTGTTATGAGTTTGTGACGTCACTCATCCTTCTCCTGCCCGTCCCAATTATTTTCAGGTCATCGCAGCACGCCATTTTCAGGTCGATCAAGTCACAGATATAATAATTTTCTCTGTTCTTCCTTTTAATTCTTTCTTTTTAATCTATTCATCATAAACATGTGCCATAATTTGAAAGTTTCTAGCATAACGGGAATTTCCACTTTGAAAATGGTCTTATCGCTGCGTGCACTTTACAGCACCACTTCAGTTTTAGCTGGGGATTTTAAGTTGGCATTAAGTATGTCGGTTTAAAATCTCCCGAGCATTGCAAGCTGTGTGCTGCTAGTGTGGTACAATAGTCACATTTTGAAGCGTTTCAGTTCCAACAGAGAATCGAATTTAATTATTAAAATCTTTTCATTGTAAACAAAACAGCGGGGTAATTGCGTAACGTACTAACAGAAGGAACGACTTTTATTTTGACAGTTCAACAACATACATTGCGTGGTTTACGTTTTTGAGCAGATATATTTTTCGAACATATCAAGCAATGGATTAGCAATATCCTTCAAAATTATTCAGATTGTGATTAGAAAAAGTGTTACGCAATTTAGGTGCTGGTTTGGCAGGTACTCATTCAATTTGAATTTTTCTTCAGCTCAATTTTGACTACTTCTTTATCGTCGTTCCCTCAATGCTGAGGATCGCGACCACATACGATACGCCGCCAAGTTTTTCGGTCCTCTGCAGTGTCTTTACTTTGACTGAAGAGTCAAAACTAAGCCTTAGAGTTTCTTATCTATATTTGGGCTATCACAGTTCTGTTATGAAATTGTTAGAAAATCATCTGTCACAGGTCAGAGAAAAATTATGATTGAAGTTATTTATTTATTTTATTTTACAGTTTTTGGAAAACTTACAGCTAAAAACTTTTGCACTTTTATGATTGCATATATTTATGGCAGCATTTCCATTAAACGTGGTAATGCTGCCAGTCTCCTGGACACGTTTCTGGATGACAGCGATACGGACGAGTACTTTGATGCCTAAGTGCCCATTTGATTTTGTATTTATTTGTTTAGTTAGTTAGTCATTTGATTTAGTACTTAATGTAATATTTAGTGGTGTTAAATATTGTATTATTTTTAAATTGCATTTATTTATCGTTCCACAAATTATTTTCATTTTGTTTTCTCAAAAGTTATGATTCAAAATTGTTCCCATTGTGACCGACTAAAGTAATGGGTACGGAATACTATTAACACTTCCGATGTTTTAAATCTCAATCTCTTATCCCCCCTACCGTTCAATACAAGGGTAAACAGTCAATACGTAGCAATGGCTGCGGTTAAAGAAATGCATCGCCACTCTAAAAGCGTAGAGTGCTTTCCGAGCCACTTATATTGAGAATGTTGGAACTGTAGCTACTATTTGTTCTCGAAATGTTTGTTGTTCAGTTTTCCCTTACTTGTATAACGGTCCTTATAACACCACGCTTGTATTCTCCGAAGGGAGGGCTGAGTTGTTTAAATACCAAAATTACTTCAGGTGCGCCAGGTGTTTGTTAATCCCTTGTTTGTTGCTACAAGTACATTTCTGCCCTTTTTTTGTTTCGCGTTGGAAATCCTCATGGACTTCCTCCATCTTGGGGGTGATAGAGGGGTATGCCGGGCTCTTAACGGCTAAAATCCCCGCGTTGTTCTACCTCTGCCTATGGCCGGGGGTGCGGGATTCGTATAAGCGTTCATCGCTCCCCTGACAGGTCTCGACCCGCTGTTCCTCTGCGGGTCCCACCTCCCCGTGCGGCCATTGCCACAATGGTCGCACCCACCCTCAAGTGGCGCGCGTGGAACACTGCGACGCCAACTTGGGCCTGTCTGGTCGGACGACGGACAGGTACAGCTCTGCCCTACCCTTCGGAGATTACAGGGTAGGATGTTATGTTATCGAATATAATGTAATACTATGTAAATGTGTTTTTTGTTTCTGTTGTACGTTGTCTTAGGTGTTGTGTATTTGTTGTTGTGTTGTGTTATGTTAGCTTTTAAGTCCGATGTAATAGAGACTGAGTCTATTGCTATTAGGTATCCAGGCAAAAATCCAGGCTCTTGACTACTACAGAGAATTCCCAATAAAAAATTGCACAAGCTCTAAAAATTTAACTCAAGACCCATGCTATAAGCTGTTATGCTGTATAACAGCTTCATCATCATCATCATCAGCCTATGGTAGTTCACTGCTGGATACAGGCCTCTCCTATTGACCTCTCCTATCAAAGCTTTGTGTGTAGTTGTTTGGGCCAACAGTTAAACCGGTGTCCGACATAGCCAATCTAGTAATTGATCTGTATGCTATAATAATTTGAGGTAACTTATACAGGGTAGCATGGACATGGACGAGTAACCTGCTACCTTGGATTCAGTACATGATTCTGAACCCGCAGAGTTGAAATTTTTCGTAGATTATTAAAAAAAAAAAATTGCTGTTCCATACATTTTGACCATGTAGGTATTGCACTTTTCCATGAACCCGCAGATTTTTTTTTGATATCCTACAAAAAATTTCTACACTAGTGGGTCTAGGAACATGTGCTGAATTCATGGTTTCAGTTTGCGCGGCGATTTCGGATGCTACCCTGTATAATATGTAAAGAAAGAAAATACATTTATTTAGCACAGGCTAAAAGACACACATTACATCAGATACATACATCAGATAAAAAAAATAAAACAAAATAAAGATCAAATAAAAAGTGTAAAGTCCGATGTAAGAAATTAGACGCACGCATGTTTCTGTGACAAAAACCAAATTTTCTTTCTTTCTACATACGAGTATATTACCTACGAACTATGGATCGACGTCGATTGCGTATATGACACTCTAACCTAATACCTACTAATATACTAGCTGGCTATGTGAGAACCAGTAGTAAGGGGTCGTGAACATATGCAATTTGTCTTTCGTCGACGTATTTGTCTCTGGAGGTTTATGCCTTATATTTTCTTCACAAAACCCCTTAAAAAGCTGCCGTATGTAATGGTTTATTTGTCTTTCATAATAGCCGTGACAAATTGAAAGTTTTCAAAGTATAATTACTTTAATAGGCTTCTTCTGGGCAAGCTCGTTCCACCGTTGATCTCATCCCTGCCTCTGGGCTGGATTGAGGTCAAGAGTGAGCCCATTGTCAATAATAATGTTCTTTTCATCTAATTTGATTTGTGTTGATTTTATTTTATTTGAATTTTCTGTGATTTTGTTGGTAGATTAGGCTGAGAATCAGCACTTTTCGAACGTCAAAATTACAAAAGACAGTCCCCCAAAAACGCCCGCCCTTCACCACTTCCTAGTGCTATCGCTGGGAAGAAAAAGTGGCGCAACAAACTCCCCAGCAGCACAGCTGTCTGTTTAGTTAGCATGTATACAATACTAGGAACCTATGTTCAGTACTATACTATGACATTTGCTTACTTTGTAAAGTATTCTATTATTTTAATTTTTGTGAATGTGAAGACTATGTGGGTCATTTTATTTTTTATTGTTCTCTCTGTTCTGTTAGTTTTTGTCATGGTCTGGCAGTTTGAGTAATTAATGTGGCCTACCCAAATGTCCTTTCTTTGGTATTGTTCGTCGAACCGTTGAGCTCCTTAAGTTTTGAGTTGAGCTGCACGATTTCTGACATATGCGTGCACTGACTGGACAGGTCCTCTCAATCTGTGTGGTTCTTTCCTCAAAAGACCATCTCAGACATCGACCTACATGGTCTTCATATGATTTGACCAAGATTATGTCTGGACTTTAAAAGAGACTGTGACGTCTGAGTTTGTTTCGGCCTTTCTTCTCAGACTAGTCAGATAGGAAACGACGACCTCATCTAGTTTTAAAATATGATTGACGTGTAAAAGTGTTTGTACAAACCTACTTACTTACAAAATAAAATCAAATAATTCCTGAACATTACAAGAAACTTAAGTTATTTGCCATATGTCAGCTAGCCACGCCAATATACCAACAAATATAATAAAAACTATACGTACTCAGGCTAAAAAATAATTAGTTAAAATAAAAATAAAAACTCACTACCTAAATAAAAGCCTCCAGGCATAAAGGGCGTGACAGCTTACATATTTATGCATTGCTGGGTTCGTCACATAGCTGTCACTTGCAGTCACAGATGATGAACTAGGACCATCGATGTGAAATAAATAAGTGGGTTAATACTAATAACAGTAACCTGTCAGTACCTAAGCTAATTCTGGAGAAAGAACATGAACATTGTCTTGAGTTAATTAGGGCGACCAACTATTCTTATCGTGTAAGTAGTCGTTGATGGAATAGTAAGCCTTTGAACAAAGGTTGGATTTTACTTGAGCTTTAAACGCATTAAAAGGCAAGTCTAGCAAATAAGAGGGTATCTTGTTATAAAAGGTTATACCAAGCCCAACAAATGAGTAATGAACCTTATGAAGCCGGTGAAAGGGGGCACGTAGTTTGTCCTTGTTTCTAGTGTTAACACTGTGAATATCACTGTTTTTAGTGTACAAGTGCAAATTTCGCCTGATATATAGGATGTTGGCAAAGATGAATAGTGATGAAACCGTGAGAATACCAATATCTTTAAAAAAATCTCTTAGAGAAACTCTGGCACCTAGCTGGTAAATTGCTCGAACAGCTCGTTTTTGAAGAACAATATATTTTGTATATCAGCGGCTTATTATTATATGCTAATTTATTCGGCGTTGGTGCAACATGTCTTCTTCTTCCATACTTCTCTATTAGTCGTCATCTCGGTAGTCACCCCCTTTCTACCCATATCATCTTTCAGACATTCCATCCATCGTTTCTTTGGTCTTCCCCTACTCTTATAGCCATCGAAGTTCATACTCAAAACGCTCCTTACGACATTTTTCTCATTTCCATCCATCATCGTTTCTTACAAATAAACTTGGTATTCATTTTGTGTGATGCCAATAAACGCATTTTTCTTTCTTTTTTTAAACATACGTCGAATATTGTGTTTTCGAAGGTACTGTATTCTTATAGGGACTATAGATAACAATAATGCTGGCGAGGCAAAATGCAATGTCCCCCGCGCACATAGTTTGACGGCCGGTCGTTTGCCCCGCGCCATGGCAATAATGTGTGTTCGATTTAATAATGTAAGAGACGTCAGTACTTTAGTTTGGGTAACAGTTACATAGACTTTATTTACGGACTCTGGAATTTCATTTACTCTCCTTTCTATGACCACATAGAACAATCCCAACACACCTATTTACGGCAAAGACGGTTCCTAAGTGTTTTAATGTGATCGGACTGCTGCGCTGCGTGTCGCGGGTTCGATTCCCGCACAGAACAAATATTTGTAAGTCCTACATACATGTATTTTTTCCGAGTCTGGGTGTTTTTCTATCTATAATATGTATGTATTTACAAAAAAAAAATGTATATAAGTAGTTTATCAGCCATCTTGTTACCATAACACAAGCATTAGGTTGCTTAGCTTGGGACTAGATGGCGCTGTGTAAAATGTCCAGGGATATTATTATTATTATTAATGTTAATAAGATAAAAAAAAAACTTAACCCTTTCTTATATTATATACCAAGACTTTTAAATTATACGTTGTTCTCAAGCGATGAAATGGCTTCAACAAAACAACAAAAAAATCCTACAGCATCATAAAAATAAATCCTAAACATAAATAAATCATCCAACAGTATATTGCAAAACATTTATTCCAGAAAAACTTATAGTCTGTATATCTGAGGGTAATATCTAAAACTAAAATCCAACATGGCGTCATGAAAAAAAATCCTACGAGAGTCCTAGACAAGAATAAATCATCGAACAAAACATTCATGCCAGAAAAACTTTTCAGACACTCTGAGGGTAAAATCAGAAAATATACATAACATTACATTACTCCGTGTGATGTTATTCATGCGTGATTCACGCCTGTGATCATTGAAGGGTTTGGCAGAAGTGTAGGTACCTATAGTACACTCGCATTTCACCAGTTATGTTTAAGTCGCATGTAATAGCGGGTGAGTCTATTGTCATCACCTGGAGAAAAATCCATGTCAGTAATGTTTAAGATAAGCTCAGAAAGTACTGAAGCCAGCACATCAAGCTACCAAAAACTGTCAATGTTTCCCAATTAACTTTGGACCTTATGCTTCAGCGATAAAGTTGAATATCTACTAAAGAAATTTAACAGATTGTAGAAGCTTGATGTTTTTCTTTCTTTCTTTCTTACTCTCTTTTGAGAGGAAGTGGATCTTAAACCATCCGCCAGGGCTGCGGGTTGTTCGAAAGAGATACCGTGGCCCTTGGCATAGGCAACTAAAGGAACACGGGTGGGTTTTAGTCAGTAAAAGTCTGAAACTCCCTTCCGCTCCGCCCAGAGCGGGAGGGGTCATATTACTCTTTCCTTTGTACCGGTACTGATAATTCATTTAATTGTTGATCAAAATATTATATCAGCTTTGTTGTTAACTGTACTTTAACTTCTTTTTTCTTGTGGTCCCAAATTATTGCATTTATAGGTGGCATTCGGGACCGCGGTCCCGGTCCCAAAAGCCCCACGACCCCATACGACGATTTCCCACCCAAAAAAAAAAGTGAACCTTAAACCACCACGCGGCCCAGTATGGGTTGGTAGATGTCACATGTCTTTAAACTTTTGTTTCTCGGACATGACGGTTTCCACGCGATGTTTTCCTTCACCGTTTTGAGAGCAGTGATGAAGAAATAAATTACAGAAAAAAAAATGCGCCTGACTGGGTTTGAACCTACGACGTGCAACTCGTAAGTCGGGGCTGTTACTATTGGGCCATTACTGTTCAATATATGAATTGTAAATATCAAAAAGGGAAAAAAAAACAAAATGGCGTTCATGTATACCGGATAAATACGAGGCCTAGTAGGGATCAATGTAGGCAGTCAACAGAAACCCTGCGACACGTACAAAATGTAAATATACAGTTACAGTTGTCTGTGAATGGCAATATTGTGAAATGTAGACATTTATATAAACTTAATGAAAACAGCCTCAGAAAGATGAGAATTCAATAAGAATTCATTTTGATTGACAGTTTATGTTCCGTTTCTATAATATGGTAACAGTGAGTAGTTACAATGAAGTATCTAAGCCTATACTGTCCCACTGCTGGGCAAAGTCCTCCCCCACATCCTTCCACGAACTCTTTTCCACCGCCACCGCTAAAGCCGGCAGCCGGTGCCGGCCATCTTTAGGCACGCACTCCAGCTTACACACACGTTTTTGATTGTAGTTGCAACACTTTTTAAGTATTATCGTTCAGTTGTTTCCTTCCTTGTGCAGCTATTATGCCGTATTTTTCAGACAATAGTCAAAAACCCTAACCTCACTGGTTTGTCTGTATTGAATGAGGAAGATGGGGTGACGTCACTCCAGCTAACACACACTAAACAATTCATATTAACGAAGTTTTTGTGGCAGCTAAATTAAGACTGGCAACTTTGAATGCAGCTATTATGCCTTAAATATTGGCATAGGTAGAATTGTTCTATCACATATGAGGAAGCTAGAGTTATACACACAATTATTACGTGTATGCAGTATGTGGACTACGGTGCTAACCTATAAAAAATTGTTACGCTGACCTTAGATTTTTATTATTAAAAGCCTACGATGTTCTACTGCAAGATAAAGGCCTCCCTACTCTATTTCCACTTTTCTTTATTTAAAGCTATTAAACACAGTTTTTAACCGACTTCTAAAAAAGGAGGAGGTTCTCAATTTGGATGTTTGTATTTTTTTTTTATGTTTGTTCGCTCATAGCTCTGTCGCTTGCCGACTTCCGAAATTAAAGTTATTATTCACTTTGTAGTGTCGTTTTTGGAAGTCGGTTGTTTTTTTTTGCAAAAAAGTTTTGGATTTATTGTAACAGTGTAAAAAATTGTTGGTGAACTATTAAAGTTATTTTTTTCATGTTTAGTATCCTTATAACTTTTCCACGGCTGGACAAAGGCCTTCCCCAAGGCCTTATTTATTATTGTTCGCGCAAAACTCCGTCGCTTGCCAACCGATATGAAAAATTCTTTTTTTGTTGGAAAGGGTGTACTTCCCAAACGGTCCCATAGAAATTTCATCAAAAAACGGTTCAGTAGTTTCGTTTTAAAACCAAAATTACTGGTAAAAATTACAACTTAAAAGTGAAAAATAAAAACTTTTTTGCAAAAAAAAAAAACAACCGACTTTCAAAAACGACACTACAAAGTGAAAAATAACTTTAATTTCGGAAATCGGTGGCAAACATCGAAAATGCGAACCCAACGAGACCGACTTCCGAAATTAAAGTTATTTTTCATTTTGTAGTGTCGTTTTTGGTTGTTTTTTTTTTGCAAAAAAGTTTTGGATTTATTGTAACAGTGTAAAAAATTGTTGGTGAACTATCAAAGTTATTTTTTTCATGTTTAGTATCCTATACTTTTCCACGGCTGGACAAAGGCTTTCCCCAAGGCCTTCCAGGAACTCGTTTCCTGTGCCATCTCATACCAGCCATCGCGGTACGCGTTCAGGTAAAGAAAAATAAAATAAGTAAATAATGAAAAGGAAGGATTTGGAGGATTTGGGGGTTTTGGGGGATTTTTCAGTAGTGGGAGACAGTATAGGTTAAATCCTACTAATTCTACTAATAATATTATAAACGCGAAATTTTGGATGGATGGATGGATGTTTGTTACTCTTTCACGCCAAAACTACTGAACGGATTTGGATGAAATTTGGCGCACAGATAGTTTATAACCAGGATAAACACATAGGATTTTTTATTCCGATATTCCCACGGGATCGAAACTTATGCAGACGAAACCACGGGGTGCAGCTAGTAAAAAAACAAAAAAAACAATGTTATTGTTTTCTTACTGTTGTGATTCACGTTAAAGACAGTCGGAAAACCATGATATTTTGAAGAAAATAATCAGCTAAACAAAATCAAATAATAAACTTGACTTCAACAACTCTTCTTCCTTCAATACAAAATATATACTATAATGTTCCCACTGCTGGGACACAGGCCTTCTCTCTGTGAGAGGGATCGGGCCATAATGTCAAATTTAACATGTCTTCGAATTTTTGGTTCTAAGACATGCCGGTTTCCTCACATACTCGTATATTTTCCTTCAATAATGTCTGTTATTCCCCTTAGCTTTTGATAAAAAGGTACTAGAAAATCCAAACACAACTATATTACAATATTATACGCAAGCTGCCTGAGCAATCACAACTTTCCGAGATAAGAAGCAAGAAAGGCAGCATATTGCTTGGCGTCCGGCACACGACAGAAAACCTATAACTGATATTATATATCAAACTAACGTGTGATGTTATTATCACAGTGTAACTATATTCAGTAGTTCGTGGCATACATTTGACAGGCTCTGAGAAAATGTCAATAAATTTGACATGTCTCAATAGTTAAATATATACAAGTAGAACTATGTTATTCAAGTACGCTGGACTAAATATACTATACGAAATCAGCATACTTGTTTATTATAGGGCAGTGAATATAATGCCATACCTGCTTTTTTATTATTTGTTTCATCTTTTAATTGTTATACCTACTCAGTAGTTACATTCTATATTATAAATGCGAAAGTAACTATGTCTGTTTGTTACCCTTTTACGACTAAATGACTGAACCGATCGTTTAGAATTTCGTGACACACTAACATTAGGAATGCCTTTCATTTTAACAGCATACATTGCGTTATTTATGTTGTTGAGCAGACAAAGTTTTCGAACATATGAAGTAATGGAATAAGAATATCTTTCAAAATGATTCAAATTGTGATTGATGTGTTACGCAATCAGGGTGCTGGTACCTGGAAAAGTCATAAGCTACTTTACATACCGAATATATAAAAAAATTAAATATAAAATACACGCAGATGAAGTCGCGGGTAGTAACTAGTACATTATAACTTCTTTAATGCAGTTCGCGATAAACTACCCTCCACACGAGAGCTCTGCAAAAACGCTCCCGTTGAACTACTGCAAATGTTACACTGTGGTATTATCAATCTTGAAAATATCTGTCACAAAAAGTTATTGAACGGGTCAGTATCCAGACTTTGGGGAGAGATTATCTTTTGTTTTAAGACATTGGATGATCAATCAATGCATCTACTTGACTTAGAATTGGCTGAAATAAAGGTTGTGAATCTCCCATGGAATATATGGGAGATATTTTGTATGTTGCTTGCCGGCTACATTCTTCGTTTTTTGTAGCAATCAGTTCAGTATTTCACTACTGATTTAATAACTCTTTGTTGAGGTTTCTTACGATCCACCTGTTCAAGAATACCAAGGCAAAACTCCTCAGTTAAAGGAATCTCGGCAATAGTCTCGGCAATGCCATCAAATTATCACCGCGAGGATATCGCAGTGTAGAAATTGATTCATAGAGTTTTACTAGAATTTGATGGCACTGGAAGACTGCGCCACGATTCACTCATGCCCTCAAACTCATGCCGTGGTAAAAATATTACCCAGTCAGCGAGATGGTAAAATATTTCTGTATTGCCATATGTGAAGATTTTTTAATGGATTCTATTAAATAAGAAATTCTTTACTTCACAATTTTCTAAAACCAAGCTTTGTCTAAGATGGCAGAGCTTAGGATACGAGATGTTTTATTTTATTTTCTTTTAGCTCCATTTGCTAATAGTATATTCTCCCCTCTTGTCATTACGAATCCTAAAATTATTGTGACAATACCTTTTTAGCCGGCAAAATAATATAATAAACTGTCATTTGATGTAATAGGATTCAAGTTCATCCACGTTCAGTTCCGGCCTCGGTCGTCTGTGTCATAAAATATTATTTGTACTATATAACACCTGAATTTCTTAGATCACTAACATAAAATAAAAAAAAAAACAATTTACAAAGGCAAATAACTAATTCAGTTTAACAACATCGTAAGCGTTTAAGGGTCGGCTCTTAAGGGTTAAAAGTACGAAACGCCATAAAGAGCTAATGTCGTGGAGCAAAAATGTTTACGACCAATTAAACGACTGTTATGTAATGAATTATTAATGAGAGGAGTTTATGATGGCATAATTTGGGCTTAAAAATAAGCCTGTTTTGTTAGAGAGCGGTTTATGACCCCTAGAGGTTATGTTAATTATAAATATCATAATATAACATAAATAAGGATAACACACCTTCACGCCTGTAATCCCCGAAGGGTCAGGCAGAAGTGTACAGTGACCTGCAGTATACTTACATTTCACCAGTTATGTTTAAGTCCCATGTAAATATTGCCATCAACCGGGCACAAATTCAGACTGGGCTGCTCCTGAGAAGTATAAATCCAAAAACACTGTGCCCGACCAGGAAATCGAACCGAGGACCAACGACGCAGTTCAGAAGCAGAGAAATATTATAATTACGGTTAATTTAGTAAATGACCCGTGTACACCTTATTCAATAAAACCGGTTAAGTGCGAGTCGGATTCGCGCACCGAGGGTTCCGTACACATTTGTAGGTATGTAACTACAAATTTACAGTTTTCGGATTTTTTCCTTTACTTGTGCTACATGACATTGCTTCTTGCCAAATTTCATGATTTTAGGTCAACGGGAAGTACTCTATATGTTTTGATTCCCTTGCGAGTGTTAAAATATGCGGCATAAACGGAACATAAACGCCCGTATTTTTTGGTTGACTTAGAAGTTTGATTTTTTCACTGCTTTAAGGGATTGCAGCCCTGAGTATTTGTTATTAATTTCAAATTGATAACTACACTCGTTCCTGAGAAAAGGGTCTTGACAGACGGACAGACAGACGTACAACGTAGTGACCTTATAAGGGTTCCATTTTTCGTTTTGAGGTAGGGAACCCTAAAAATGGACAGCAAAAAAACGTTGGGTAACTTCTGCTTGCTATGTCAAAAAATTTCAATGTGTGCGCTATTGAGTCGTGGTTAGGTTTTTTCTTAATACACGGGTACTTGATAAGTGATTGAAAATGTTAGTGCCCATTTTGGTTTGTAATAATATTTCCTTTTTTTTTCTTTTCTATAATCTCTCTAATATATTTATTTTAGTGTTACCTTGTATATTGTATTTAGAACTTTTCAAACTAATGAACTTGAAAAATTTTTTTTTAATTTACTTGTCTCAGGACAAGTAAATTAAAAAGAAAATTTTCAAGTATACGTAATACGGTCTATGGCGGTCTATGGTGTGCGTATGTGGAATAAGTGTTTAGTGTTCTATTCTATTCTAGTTTTGGCCATAAAAAAGAAAACCATTAGAAATCTTTCATAAGTAGGTACCCACTTCGAATATAAAACACTTAGTAGGTACGTCAAATATACAACTATTTCCACAAGTATACTCGTGAACTGTTCTTCCAGAAAAACTTAACTACAGTTACCGATAACTTAATCTACCGTACTACAAGTAAGAGAGAGGTATTACCGGTATGTATCGGCTGATTGGTCGTCCACGGTAGTCGAACGAATTGAGTGGTGGACTAAGTACTTACGTTAATTTAGCTGATTATTTGTGTCGTATAGTTGTAATGGTTCAGTAACTGGGTTGTGGAGGTCAGATAGGCAGTCGCTCCATGTAAAATGCTGGTATTCAGCTGATTACCAGCTGCTCCGCCAGCAAAAGGACAGCCCCTCAGTGAAGATTCCATCTTCACAAATGCCCGAGTGGCTCAGTCCACAAAGGCCCTCTCCATTGGAAACTATAACTATTAATTTATTAATTTTTTTATAACTAAATAATTTTTTAACTATAATTTTTTTAATTTTTAACTACAATTTTAAAATTTTCTGGTTTTGTGATCACGTCGAGGTCACCAGTTTAGCGCAAGTAGGAAATGTACGGACGAACAAGAAACAAAAGTAAATGTAGAAGTTATGAAAATATATATAATGTCCGTATACAGCACGATATAAATATAGAAACAGAAGGAGTAAAACAGAAGAAACACAATAATAATATTAATTGAAATTACTGAATAAAATTAACAGTCGCAGTCGCATCGCGGCGACAAACAAATGTCAAAAACTTGTCAATATGTTGGGAAATTGGGCGTATTTTTGACAGATTGAGACTGAGATCAGACTGTGAACGTTCTTAAAATTACGAGAATCACCCCTCAGACGTATGTCTCAGCCATGACAGAAAGTTGACATCTGAGCAGCGCTACTAGTGGCGTATTTCTGTACTAAGTATGTGGTAGGAATGAAACCTACAAATTAGTTCGCAATGAAAGGTTTCGTTGTCACAAGGGCAGTACTAATACATATTATATAGCTGCTAACCGGGTGCAGCTGCATCCGGTTAGACTGGAAGTCGACCCCAATAGAGTTGGAAAAAGGCTAGGGAGATATAGTTGTGGTTCAGGATTCTAATTCATTATGACCACTTAACGATTCCCTACTTCGAAACCACGTCAATTCCTTCGTTAATCACGACATCAAACCGAACCTGTCGAACTGGCGGTGCTTGTGGGAAGCTTATGTCCAGCAGTGGACGTCTGTCGGCTGAAATGATAAAAATAATGATGACTGGACATGGGCCTCCCCAAGCGCTCGGACACATATCCTGGTTGAAAACATCTGTAATTAAGTTAACAACAATATCTTTCGACGTTATTGTAATATTATATGTAGGTATAGTCTAGAACAGTGAGAGACTTTTCAAAGGTATTAAGAGAGTATTAAGTAAACTAACTTAGCACTTAATACACTTAATTTTTTACTTAATACAGTTACTAGTAAAGTTAAAGAGGGTTCACCCCACTTTAAGTTGCCATACCTATTAATAGTATATTCTTCTTTAATAAAAGAGCTATACACAAATTAATCACGCGAAAACAATTATTTACACAATTATTTAACGCAGCCAGATCCGGCTATTATTCAAGTAACAATATGTTGCTATTCGAACTATTCAAATACTTCAAACCAAAGCCAACCTTAGGGCTTTAACAGACATGCTAAATTAATTAGTTTCAACGATCAGCGCTGTTCAATCAATATTAGCTGAAATAACAAAGGGGCAATTCTCGTAATTTTAAGAACGTTCACAGTCTGATCTTAGTCTCAATCTGTCAAAAATACCTTTAATTTCCCTACATTTTGACAAGTTTTTGACATTTGTTTGTCGCCGAGATGAGACTGCGACTAGATTTTGAACGTTTTAAATTACGAGAATTGGCCTTATGGTGTTTTAAGTGTTTCAAAAAGTTTAGATTTGTCCGTAAATAGATACGTATCTAAAAAACACTAAACACTTGTTTTACATTGGCTTCATGAGTTAGGTGTGCTAACATTTTCGACGTCTTCTTCCCAGCAAAACCACTAGGAAGTGGTGAAGGGAGGGTAAAATTTTGACGTTCGAAAAGTGCTGATTTTCAGCTTAGTTTGAACAAATTACTTTTGATTTGATTGGCATCGACGACAAGAATCGTGCAACGAAACGTCATATTATTTTATCAGTGACTAGCTTCTGCCAGCGGCTTCGCCCGCGTGGATGTCGGAAATTATCCCACGGGAACTTGCTACCCTAATAAAAAGTATGTCCTTCCCTAGGATGCCATCTATCTCTTTGCCTAATCAGAAGTTCAGTGGTTTACTTGTGAAAATGTAACATACAGTTTCAAGTTTAAATCCTCCCCTTAAAACCGAATTACCCCTTTTTGCCCCGTCAGGGGTCAATTTTCGACTACTTTACATAATTATTATTAATTTTTTCTGTCAAAACTATTAATACTGAGTTTCGAGTCAATTGGACCGCGCATTCAATTACTTCCACACAAACTTCAAGACCCCTATATCCCCCTTTGAGGGGTAGTTTTGAAAAACTTATAATAATAAACTTTATTACTTACTTAGGCGAGTATTCTTGCCAAGTTTCAAATTTATTAACCTCATAAAGACGAATTTTCATATAAACTGTATCCCTGCTTTTTAACCCCACAGGGGTGGAATTAAAAAAAAATCGTTTGGGATGTATTTATAACTTGACTATACTAACTTTCGAGTTAATCAAGCCATGCAGTAAAATCCTCCCCTGTAAAATTGACTACCCCTTTTCAGCCCGTCACTGGTAATTTTCGAAAAACACTGATACACATTATTCTTTACTTTCGATCGTAGGTATAAATAGTGAGTTTCGAGATAATCGGACCGCGCGCTAAAATTCTTCCATACAAACTTTGAAACACCCCAATTCCTTTTTAGGGAGTAGTTTAGAAAAACATAAAATGGCAAACTTTATAATTTACTTAGATTAGTATTGGTTTCAAGTCCAAGCCAAGTTTCAAGTTTATTAACTCAAGGAATAAGATTTTCCATGCAAACAAAATACCCCCATTTCACCCTCTTAGGGGTGGAATTTCGAAAAACCCTTTCTTAGCAGATACCTACTCTTCACTAAGAACACACCCTCCGAATTTCATGTCTCTAGGACCAGCGGTTTAGGCTGTGCGTTGATATATCAGTCAGTCAGTGAGTCAGGACTTTGAATTTCTGCCAGGGCAGCGGGATCGTCCGAAAGGGTTACCGCTTTTTTTTTTTTTTTGAGGATGGGAAATCAACAAATGACTCCTCCCGCTCTGGGTGGAGCAGGAGGGAGTGTCAGACTCTTACTGACTAAAACCCACCCGTGTTCCTTTCTTAGCCCATTATGTTCCAGGGCAGCGGTAACCCTTTCGGACGATCCCGCTACCCTGGCAGGCTTCGGCCCTATTGGGCCCCGTCACTCATGCTGTCATCTCTTTGATGCGCGTGTGGAACACATACACGCCGTCCGGCACGGGCCTGGTCCTGATCGGACGGTGAGTTAAAGATTACCGCTGCCCTGGAACATAAAGGGCTAAGGAAGGAACACGGGTGGGTTTTAGTCAGTAAGAGTCTGACACTCCCTTCCGCTCCACCCAGAGCGGGAGGGGTCATTTACTGATTTCCCATCCTTAAAAAAAAGGACTGAATTTTATATATATAGATTTTAAATCTAAAGTTACAGTCTTGAAACATATTCAAAAACCAATAAGGTAACATAGAACGTATTAATCAGTCAGTAATTAAGCTAGGTAGTAGCTAGCAAGTAGGTATTAAAATGATCGGCATTGCCGATTAGTCGGCTGACTAATCGGCATTTTGAAAACCGATTGGTCGGCTAGTCGATTAGTCGGCTAGTCGGTTAGTCGGCAAATACTATATGTAGTCGGCCCATCTCTAATCTTAAGATAAAATAAAATATTACAGTATCTTAACCGTGTGCAGAACTCCACTGCGGGTGACATAACCTACGACAAACTTATTATTTGCGGTTGGTACAGTAATCGGGTCTAGGGATCGAACCGCAAAATTAAGTTTGTTTTTTATTGTGTATACTTTTTCGGGATAAAAAGTACCCAGTGTGGTGCCCAGGATATAAAAGAATAATTATACCAAGTTTCATCGTAATCGAACCGGTAGGCGTCGAGCGTGATTCAGTATTCACGCGCGATGGCTTATTATTAGCGTATTTCATGTATAACTTTGATGTTTCTATGCTGATTTCTATGATTCTTTTTTATGGAATAGTTAATAATGTTAACTTTTTTAATTAGGGATGACTGAGAGTGTTATAAACGTAAGAGTAGACAAATATAATCAGAATGCTACGAACTGCTAAGCTATCGGGAGTTACACGTGTTATTGTGAGTCAACCATAAAAGATAGACATATGCTGTCGTGGGATATTTTTTATATAATTTTAAGGAGAACATTTCCGTCATACATTATTTCTGTGTAGCTTTAACCATTAAGGTTACACACGCGACGGAAGCTTAAAAAATGGAGTAACTTCTCCCATTTTCCCAACATTTCCCTTCACTGCTCTGTTCCTATTGATAGTAGCGTGATGAAAAGTATACTATAACCTGCTCAGGAGTATGAAAAATAATTCTACCAAGTTTCGATAAAATCCGTCGAGTAGTTTTTGTTTCTATAACGGTTATACAGACAGACAGACAGACAGACAAAAATTTTACTGATTGCATTTTTGGCATCAGTATCGATCCCTAATCACCCCCTGATAGTTATTTTGGAAATATATTTCATGTACAGAATTGACCTCTCTACAGATTTATTATAAGTATAGATCAGTCAGATTTTTGGCCCACTGGGGCTTGTAGGTCCTTGTTGTCGAGGCAAAAATAATAATGCAGATGTTATGGATGGCTAAGTGTGACTGGGATGAGCGAAATGAACGCAACCGACGACACACGCGCGCCGTCCTAAATCTTGCTGTACTTTCTATTTTGGAAATCCTATCCTCTTATTCCTACTAATGTTATAAATGTGAAAATTTGTATGGATGGATGGTGGGTGGATGGATGTTTGTAACTCTTTCACGCAAAAACTACTGAACGGGTTTGGATGAAATTTGGCACACAGATAGTTTATAACCAGGATTAACATATAAAATACTTTTTATCCTAATATTCCCATGGGATCGACACTTATCTGGGTGAAACCGCAGGAGTGCAGCTAGTCCTACTCCTACTGTGTACATATGTACTAACTAATATTATAAACGTAAAAATTTTGTATGGATGGATGGATGGATGTTTGTAACTCTTTCACGCAAAAACTACTGAACGGGTTTGGATGAAATTTGGCACACAGATAGTTTATAACCAGGGTTAACATATAGAATACTTTTTATCCCGATATTCTCACGGGATCGACACTTATACGGGTGAAACCGCGGGGCGCAGCTAGTTCAATATAAGTTAGTTTTACATTTCACTGCTTTTTATTTAAAGTTCGAGTTAGGTCTTTACAAGCGCTATCAGCAATTTAGTCGCTTTTCGGGAGCTCGACCGAGTTTTTTGCCAACTGATGCAACATCAATATAAAATGAACAGTGAGCGAGATATCGACGCGACGTTCGTTTCTAAAACGTTGCTAAATCTGCATCGTAGCAAATGTACGATTTTGCTATCACGACCGAAGTATCGTAAAACGCAATGCAGCATTGATAATGTCACCTAATATAATTACGGTCCATGACCAAAATTAGGTCCTAATCCAGAGGGGTAGTTGCGTAACACACTATCAGAAGGATTTTGACATTTCAACAACATTCATTGCGTTATTTACGTTGTAGAGCAGACAAATTTTTCGAAAATATGAAGTAATGTATTAGTAATATCTTTCAAAATTATTCTGATTGTGATTGAAAGTGTGTTACGCGATTAGGGTGTAAATTTGCAACACGGTTGATCTCAATAACGATCGCATAGTTCTATAATCAATCTAGATGATATCAATCATTGATTATGACTAGGTACGAATCGTGATCGAAATCGACAATGTAGCCATTGAGCCGCAGAATCGCTGATTGCCGATGCATAAAGTAGCATTTCCGTTAAACCCCTTATTTAAACCCTCCATTTACAAACGCGGTATCTAATTTATATCGCCCCTTAACAACCATTGTTGACCTATTTGTGAAGCTATTGTTTGACAAACCGAGTTGTTGGTTTATACATTGTGATACGTAATGACTCGATAAGTAAACCTTTGACTTATATTAACTTAATATACATTATGGAACTACCAGCTGTTTCATTTAACTTCGTTTGTAAGCACACTTCACCCCCTTTCACACACTCAGGGGTTACGCATTGTTATTTTTCTTATACAGTAGCCTCCAAAAGTTAGTTGACATTTTTCAACTTCAGCTGTGACACACAACATTATGATTTAAAATTCTAGTTATCCAAATTTTTGAACTGCTATACCGTTTTTATTGTCTAAGGACTGATTTTGCCATCGCCAGATAACTTTTATTCAATAAAATTGACGTTTGACAGTTTGACGAGTTTAACGACACGGTTGGCGCAGTGGCTGAGCGATCGACTGCTGCGCTGCGTGTCGCGGGTTCGATTCCCGCACGGAACAAATATTTGTATTGCCTACAGGTAGTTGTTCCGGGTCTGGCTGTTTGTGTATGTGAGTTTAA
Organism: Apamea anceps; assembly: GCA_951799955.1. Classification (NCBI taxonomy): domain Eukaryota; kingdom Metazoa; phylum Arthropoda; class Insecta; order Lepidoptera; family Noctuidae; genus Apamea; species Apamea anceps. The sequence continues at coordinate 12,344,615 of OX637523.1, read as the reverse complement.
ATGTTTGTAAATGCACCCACGATACAGGAGTAATTCCTAGTGTGGGGCAAAGTTAAAAAAAAAAAAATAGTTTTTGTATGAAATAACTGTCAAAATTTCAAAATTATTCCTCGAATAAAGTTGAAAAATTAGCCCTAATTCAACTACCTACGCCTTATCATAAAAAATAATACTCAATACTCAATACTCAATACTTTATTGCGTTCCATAGTGTACATTAGGTCTTATAAATAAAAATATAGCAGAATCACTATGGACCCTGTCGGGCACAGCAGAGGTAGTAGGAGAGAGGAAGAGGGCTTGGTATATAATTTTGGTAAATGGTCCATGAACAAGTATTTTTGTATAATTATATAATATAAGTATTCTATATATTTTTATATTATATTTTATTGTATTATTAATATTTTGTTTATTATTACAAATTATTATTTTATACAATGTGGAGATGACAATATGACTTTAAATGAAAACACTGGCAATACTGGTTTATAGAAACATTTGTCAACTATCAAATATATCCGAACATCGAAATTAAAAAAATAATAATTTCTAACAAACTAAATAGCTTAAAACTGCAAACAAAATAAAACACCATTTATAAAATTGGTACACTGACCTGCGGTAAGAATGGCAACGCCGCGTGGTTTCATTCATGATAAAGCGCGAGGCAGCGCGCGGCCGCTCGCGGGGTTGCGCGGCGACGCCGACGACGGCCGACGCAGCGACGGAATGTTTTGGCGCCATTATTAATATTATTATTAATGCTCAATTATATCAAATCACAGATTATTAACCAAATAGTTGGGCATCATTCACCCGCGAGTTATTCACTAATCAATTTATTATTCACAATCACTTCGACCAGTTAGTTATGTCGCCAGTCATTAAATTTTTTTATTTTCAATATGTCCGCCGTGTTCTTGAATACACAAACTACACCGACGTATAATGTTATTTCTCACTCTTGATAATAGGCCACCATTAGCAGCCATTTCTTTCAATTTATTAAAGGATATTATTATTCTATTTTTTAATTCCTCAATGGTATTAACTTCTGTTGAGTATACCTCATTCTTTATGTGACCCCACAGAAAGAAATCCAGGGGCGTGAGATCTGGTGACCTCGCTGGCCACCGCACTGGTCCAAAACGGCCAATCCACTGCTGTCCGAACATTTGAGTCAAACGCTCTCTTGCAGACACCACTGAATGAGCTGGTGCTCCATCTTACTGGTACCACATCTGTCTGTACACGTCCAGCGAAAGTTCGTCCGTGTACTCGGAAACAGATCCGTCGAGGAGTTCAATGAACTTTACAGCATTTAAATTGCCATCAATAAATATCGGACCAATAATGGTATTTCTGTGTATGCCAGCCCACACATTGACAGCAAATCTGTACTGGTGCGAAGTCTCCCGTACTAGATGCGGATTCACGCGGCTCCAGTACCGAAGGTTCTGTCGGTTCCATAAACCATTCCTTGTGAATGTACTCTCGTCAGTCCACATCACATTGTACAGGAAGTCAGGATTCTCGAGATGTTTGGTTTCTAACCAGCGACAGAAAGTTTCTCTTATTGGTTTATCTCTCGGTAACAATGCTTGTACTTTCTTGTACTTATAAGGTCTGCGTTTGTCACGTTTCAAAACTTTTTGAATAGTTTTGTGATTTACTCGAAAATGTCGACCTGCATTACGCAGACTGGACGTCGGATTGCGATCATAATAATTAATAACTCTTTCGTCTGGAATCACATTTGCACGTGGAGGAGCACCATCTACGTGCGGGATCAAGGATTGATTTTCCCGTATCCTCTGGACAGCTTGTACAATAGTGCGCCCGTGGGTCGGACACATACGGGTGTTCCCATACCTCTCACGGTATGTCCGTACAGCTAAAGCGGCATTTCCGTGACACTCCCCATACACTAAAATCATATCGGTGTACTCCGAAGCTGTGTAATTGTAACGAGGCATGGTTATTTAATAATAAAACCTTTAAACACCAAGTATTAAGCGTCTAATTTCGCAAAGTTTACTTAGCTATTTAACTAAGTACCTATAATACGTTATGTGTCCTGTCACTATTAAAACAAAGCGTCAAATTTCGCACAACACAACAACAAAGATACGATAACACTCGCGCGGCGACTTCAAACGGGCGCGGGCGCATCCGAAATTCCAGAGCGGAACAAAACGTGTCACAGGCAGTAAGGAAGTCCGGTGACACACTGACCGCGTAACCTGCAGGTTGCGACAAGTAGGCAAAGTAGAAACAAGCAAATTTACTTATCTCTTTCGCACATACATATTTTGCGATTGACATGAGTGCGTAACAGAAAGTTATGACTTCCGCATGCATTTTTTTATCTAGTTGTGATGATACGCTTTTATGACTCTTAGGGCTCAGGCATAAAGTATAATTTGCATTGAGAAAATAAATTTTAAAGAAAAGGCGTAGGTTTTTGAAGTAGCGACAGAGATTACTTGGTAGCGAGCTGGCAACGTGTGTCGTTAACCTGTCGCGTGCTTTCCTGTTTACAATACATCATGTAGAAAATACTTAAAATGAAAAATAATGTCCTGTGGCTAAACTACTGGATATATTCATTTGATTTTTTTTGTGCAGGTTGGGAATATCATGACTTATACGAAGTTTCATTTATGATCGTATTATCATCTCCACATTGTATATTATTATTAAAACTGTTATATGTGTCGGTACTCAATAATTATATTATTATATATCGTCCGTTTCGTTTGAGATAGATTTTGATGAGTGTATAATATAGTTTTGTCATGTACGGACGCCAGCAGGTCAACCCACCCGAAAACTGTCAGACTTACCCAACCAACATTGAACGTAATGCTTTAGCAATAAAGTCGAAAATCTATTAAAGAAATCTGACAGATTGTAGTAGCTTGATGTGCTGGCGACTGTACTGTCTTATTTTGTTAGTTTTTAGTTAAGTGAGTTTATCGTCAAATGAATCTTTTATTGTGTAGGTAATATCAGTTCGGTTCCAGAATAAGTATCGTATATATTTTTATATTATATTTTATTGTTGTGTTAATATTTTATATATTAATAATTTATATATTATTATTAACTCTGTTGTATTATATTTTATTTTTATATTTATTTATGTATTATTTTTATATTATTAATTATTGTGTCGCTCCTTAATAATTATATTATTACATTTTTCGTTAGAGATAGATTTTAATGGGTGTATATAGTTTTGTCATGTACTGTCTTATTTTGTTAGTTTTTAATTAAGTGAGTTTATCGTCAAAGAATTCTTTTATTGTGTAGTAACATTTAGTTTCCAGGAAGCGTCTTAATTTGTGTAAAAACACATTGGTTTTAATTTCGTTTGTTAAGATTTTAGGTAACTTGTTGTATATTTTTACTGACATAGCGAGAGGGCCTGTTGAGTGCATTTTTAGTCGAGATGTAGGTAAATTCAATCTAGTTTTGTATCTTAAGGTGAATCTTGTTTGGATATCCTGGCGAGTGGTATAGTAGTCTGGATGTTTTCGTACAAATTTGCAGATTTCGAGAATGTATAAGCAAGTTAGGGTGAGTATCTTGTAATCAATTAACCTCTTTGGAGTACCTGATTATTATCATAATGTGGCATCACTGCTAAAGTGGAAATTGTCAACTAACTTCTGGAGGGCACTGTAAGTGCACGTCTGGTTCTGCTATGAAAAATATTATTAATATTTATTTACATGGAGTATACAATTAAACAACATAATTATAGTTACACTATGAATTAGCTCTTTTCTTTAGTTTTATTTTGTATACTTGTGTAGAATATAATATACTAGCTTCTGCCCGCGACTTCGTACGCGGATCCTGTTGCTTATGCCAGCGACAACGAGGTCGTCAAAATCAAAGATCTGAAACGTCTGATGTCGAATTCTAAGAGCCCGGGGACGGGAAAACAGCGTGATGCGCGAGACGATTCGAGACGTTCCAGATCTTTCATTTTTGTAAAAAATCGGCATGATTCCAGATTTAGTGACTTGATGAGTTCCAAATGAAGTCATCTGAAAAGCACTGTTGTAGGCTCGAATATTGCTTAAGGAATGGCTGGACTTGGGATGCTCGCCATTCAAAAGAACTCGTAAGATCTCCGGTAGCTCTTCCATAGAGTTTAGTCGTAACTTTCCAGATGCACAACACATTCCCTTGGTCTCTCCCTTCCACTTACGCGCGTGACAGTGTGCACACACCTCAGACATGGTGCCAATGTCTCCGTGTTCGATGTAATTAATAAAAGGGTTATAGAAAAACGCGCTCCTTTCTTTATTGAACCACGGCTGGTCTTCAGGATCATAAACCATAGACTCAGTATCAGATGAGGATGAATTGCGAAGATTGCGACGTATACGGTCTAGATCAATTTGGGCCACACGCTGTTCGACTGACTGACTTGCCCGAATTTTCTGAATCCGCTTACGTTCTTACGTGGAATGAACAGACACCTCAACACGCATGTCGTGATTTCTTTGCTGAGCAAGTGCGTTGCGTTGCTCGCGCTGCTCGTCTGTCTCCAAAGACCGAGCTAGAGCATGCTGTGAGCGGTCTGCACTAAGGCGCGTCTCATGCTCTTCAGGATTATCAAGTGATCGAGATGTGGCAGTGCGAATACGCTGGGAGCTTAAACGCGAGTCTCTCTGCGTGTAAGTCTCCGAAGCGCGAGATACAGCTTGGCGCTCGCGATCGCTTGCTTGGCGTGTATCGCGCTCCTGACTGTTCTCGAGCGACCGAGTAGTCTCAGTGCGGAAAAGCTGAAGACTTAATCTCTGCTCTCTCTCTGTATCCGTTTCGGAAGCGCGAGATAAAGAATGACGCTCTCGGTCACGCGCAAGTCGTATCTCACGCTCCTGACTGCTCTCAAGTGATCGAGCAGGATCCCTCTGTGTAACAGTTTCGGATGCGTGAGACAAAGAATGACGATCCCGGTCGATAGCTAAACGCATTTCTCGTTGTTCCACACTTTCCTGAGATCGAGAAGCAGTAGTGCGGACTCGTTTAAATTCTAGTCGTAATTGGCGCTGCGTGCTAGTTTCTGCGGACAAACTTAGTGCATACGCTCACGGTTAGCACCTAGCCGTTGTTCACGCTCTGCGTCGGTTTCGAGAGATCGAACTAACCTGCGCATCTTAGAAACCCTTGAGTTTAGAGACAGATTTGATATTTTTCTAAAAGGCATAGCTAAAATTCCTTCTTAATCCGATACTAACGATATTCAAATCAATGCAAAATAATCGAATAAGTACGTAAGAATTGCTAGTTAGTAGAAAAATAATAATTATTCGCAGGAAAATTAAACACATCAACCAACACAGACAACAAAGGTAACCCCCGCTTCTATAGGATGAGAGCGGCACATTGGCACCTATAACATCACTTTTTGGGAAGGAACGATCTAACTCGACGCCAACGCCATACAGTTAGAAAACGGAAACTACCATAATATCATTTACCCAAATTAATTAAATTATGAATAAAACTAAATTGTGGTTAATTTAACAAACAACTACATTATTTTTGCATTAAAAAAAATATGGTAACAGCAGCAAGGAACAAAACTAAGAATTACATACTTAAATCAATTACCTACAGCAAATGTGCTTGGTAAGATATAACTTAGAACCAAAAGTTTGACTTGACTTCATGATAGTGTAGCTTGTTGAACCACCAATCAATCTGTTTAGTATTATTGTTGTGAAACTCTCCATACAATTAGATAGGACATGTAAAGTTCTCAGATTTCATAACAGTATCGTTCCCAATGCACATAAAAAATGCAAAAACTAAAAAAAAAGAATTTTACGATTTTTTAAAACATGATGGCAAAATCAAAAAAATAAGAAAATTAGTATGGGATTTGAACTCGCACCATTTAGTGCGGTAAACGGTCGCCTTAACTTACCACTACATTCCCCATTGACGTATTGTTGAAATAGCTGTTCCCTTGCAATTTATAATATTACTGCCCCGCTCCTTTATAAAAATAGCGTGATTATTATGTTCCCAGAGTTAAATTATTATTAACTAAATAAATAACATGTCATTTTGTGCATTAAATTATTTTGTGCATTCAATTACGAACAAAAACTTTTTAAAATCAATATTGCTTACCTCCCGTAACATACGGCGTGATAATATGTAGCCTAAAGCCTTCCTTGGTTTACAAAGAACATTTTTGCAGAATTTCAATTCTATCTATCCAGTAGTTTTGGCGTGAAGCCGTACCATACACACAGACAAACAAACAGACAAAAATTCTAAAAAGTCACTTTTTGTCATCAGTTACGTTTTTCTAACAAAAGCCACTTATTTATTCTCGAAAATTCTCAATGTACAGTTTTTCTTTCGTTACTGTTTTATTATATGTATAGATTCTACACAAGTATACAAAATAAAACTAAAGAAAAGGGCAGGAGCTCATTGGACATATTATTAGTGTTTCAAATATCTGTTCTATTTTCAGTAGTGTAGGTATGTTTTCAGTGTGGCAATCACTGAACTGAAATAAAGGCACAGATTCGGTTGCAACTGGATTAAATATTGTGTTATTTTACTATACACAGAACGAGATGATTTAGTCACAGTTTAGGCTTACTAAATTAATTCATATCTATTGTGAAATAAAGAGCCTATTTCACCAAATAATATAACTTATAAAATGTCCCGTTAAACATTTGATACATAAAAGTCTCATCATCATCTGCCTAGCCTTTTCCCAACTATGTTGGGGTCGGCTTCCAGTCTAACCGGATGTAGCTGAATACCAGGGTTTTACATGGAGCGATACTTATAAGTCTAACTATGAAAAATAGCTAACAAATGCTTAAAATTTCAATCAGTTTGTCGACTAATTTATATCGCCCAATAATAACCATTGTTGACCTATTTGTGAAGTTGTTGTTTGACAAACAGAGTTATTGGTTTAAAGTAACACGTAATAATGACTCGTTAAGTAAACCCTTGGTTTATGCTTATGTTAAGAGGGTGCACACAGGTTGACTAGCGCCACTTCTTTAAAAAAATATTATCTCGTGACTGAGAAGGAATTATGAAAATCTGTTCAATCAGCGACCTCGGTAAATGTGTCTAGAATTTTCTAATACCTTTTATAAAATTTCATATTGAGACACGAAGCAACAAAATTCGATCTAAAGAAAAGCGGCCACATTCCTATATGTCGTATTTAGTTGCTTCGTGTCTCAGTATGAAACTTAATAAAAGGTATTAGAAAATTCTAGACACACTTACCGAGGTCGCTGATTGAGCAGATTTTCATAATTCCTTCTCAGTCACGAGATAATATTTTTTTAAAGGAGTGGCGCTAGTGGACCGTTGTACACGCTCTTAAATTAACATAGCTTATATCACTAACTGTTGCATGTGACTTCGCTTGCAAGCGCACTTCAATCCTTTTTTGGGGTTATAAAATTATTTCTTATTTCACCTTCTACACCCGTGAGAGTACTGGTAGCTCAGTGTTAACCGACCATCACCACTGCCCTCAAAACCGTGAAGGAAAAGATCTTGAGGGAACCGGCATGTCCTAGAACCTTACATTAAATTATATTAATAATTAAGGGGCCCGTGACTAAATAATAACAGCCACACAGGTCGATCGGTCAGGTTAAGCTACGCTTGCCGCGGTTGGTCTGTGGATGGGTGACCCTGACCATATTTGCATACCGAGACCCCTCCGTGCCTCGGAAAGCACGTTAAGCCGTTGGTCCCGGCTGTCATTCGTGGATCTTTGACAGTCGTTACGGGTAGTCAGAAGCCCGAAAGTCTGACAACCAGCCTTACCAAGGGGTATCGTATTACCCAGTAACTGGGCTGTGGAGGCCAGATAAATACTGGTATTCAGCTGCATCCGGTTAGACTGGAAGCCGACCCCAACATAGTTGGGAAAAAGGCTAGGCGGATGATGATGGATTAAATTCGAAGACATTTGACATCTACCAACCTGCAATGGGCCCACGTGGCGGATTATGGCACACAGAGCGGAGGCTTGTGTCCCAGTGTCCCAGCAGTGGGAACAATATAGGCTGATTATGCTATAATTTCTAACTGTAAAAAGCAGTCCGGTACTACATGACATTAAATATCTAACACAGTTTTAGAAATTAAGCCCAAAGCTGTCCGATCAACATTTAATTTCATCGTTTCTGTATCAGAAGTGGTCATTGCCCTTAAACTACAAAAGAAGCCAATCATTTTAATGATTAAAATCACGAAACACGGCAATAAATTTCTTGGCAATCCCATTGAAATGTTTGTCAAACAAACTGAAAATAATTGATAATTGTCTCTTTGTATTTCCAGTCATTGAATAACATTGACACGATTGTTTATAGTTAAACAATTCATTAAAATGATATTTTATTCATAGATTTATTTGATTTACATAAATGCCTTTTATTTGGATCAGGTATCAGGTATCGTTATTCATTCATATGTATATTTATGACTATGATTATACTGAATTTTGTATCTTGTTGGCCGAAAACTTTGCCACTTCCATGACGTCATCGGTGGCAGCGCAGAGGTCACTTTGACTGCATGTTTTGGGACTCAGAGGGCAGGATAGAAGGTGGAGCATGGTTTGCGAGATAGCTCCACAATCCGCCATCTATAAGGGCAATATGTCGACATCACCAACATCAACGAGTTTGTAGATAAGTTCATAACCATGTGTATCAAATAAAGTAACGTACATATTATGGAATGTATTTTTTTTTTTCACTAGCATCGTCATCTGCCTAGCCTTTTACCAACTATGTTGGGGTCAGCTTCCAGTCTAACCGGATGCAGCTGAATACCAGTACTTATTTTCAGTTTCACCAGCATATTTATAAAAGAAATAATCTTTCAGGTGCTGCCCCAAACGAGGAATAATCTCTAGACATAGCGCCATTAAAATCAAAACTCATTTATCAAATTAGGCTGAGAATCAGCATTTTTCGAAAGTTAAAATTACATAAGACAGTCCTCCAAAACTCTTCCCCAGTTTGACATCAAACTAAAGGTCAACAGAGCTTGCGGGTCACTCTGTGGTCGGAAACGAGAGGACCCTGAGAGCTCACTGACGCAGTGTGAGTGCAATCCTAACGACAGGGACACCTGTGGGGCTTTCTCGCAGTGTCTTAATAGGTAAGGAGATATTAGTTACCGTATTTCACTGTTATTCTAAATAATACCAGTCTATTAGTGTCCTACAGAGCAAAAGGCAATAGGCCTTAGTAAGTAACGAGCAAGCCTCATACAAAGAAGCCACGAGCATTGATCACCACGCGTGTTCAAGACGGGTTGTCGATTTCAGACTTATTAGTTTCACCAGCATAATAAAGATAATAATTAAAATAAAAGTATAATGTGCCAGTAATTCAGTAATTCCATCGGCACTTATAACCTTCATGCCGGTGCCAAAAATAGGCACCTATTCATGAACACTCGTAAAAACTTTAGCATTAACTTCTCCTTTTGCCATTGTAACACGCGAAAACCGACCCAAAAGAACCTAACTCTTACATTTAGAAGTTTTTTAGTACATCCACGTCGGGTTTACCATAAAGGCGACATGGGTTTCATAAGGCCCTTTGTACACACACGTTTTTCTTGCCGAAAAAACTTACGGTTTATTCGCCGTGAGTAGACACGGTCGTCAGTGTTATATGGATCACTGTGGAAGCTTGTTGACGGACCCGTTTTTTCTACGGACTGTCATACTGAACTTCGAAGTTTAAAATATCGACGTACTGTATTCATAAAGTTTAAAAGTACGATTTACGTGAGTTGGAAAGTACGCTATGACAAATTATTTAATTGAGAATGTTCATCATCGCGATGTACGGAACTTTGAAAGAATGCTATGTCGATTTTCTTTATTGAGAATGTTCATCTGTTGCATGCATGCATGTCCTAGAACCAAAAAATCGAAGACATGTGACATCTACCAACCCGCATTGAGCCCGCGTGGTAGATTATAGCCCACTCCCTCTCACTGAGAGGAGGCCTGTGTCCCAGCAGTGGGAACTTCATAAGCTGATTATATAGGCACAGTCGTTGTAGACGACACGGCTACACTACGGCACGGCACCGTCGCCGTATACCATAGAACCGTGTCATATACAAGGTAATTATAACGGTTTTTCTACGGAGCGGTTAACATGCCGTATCTTAAATAAACCGTGCCGGGTATAAAGGGCCTTAAAAGCTCGCTAAATCAGCCTATTTTCGTTTAACCTGTTTTACGGTCTCACTGTGGCGTACAGTTTATTACCTGTAATAGTTCTTAGAACAGTTGTCAGGCGAATCGTTTGAAGACTGATAAATAATTCTAGGTATTTTAGATCGTGGTATCGCAGCTGCTTTCTTTAGCAGAAACTTACATGTCTATAAATAGTGTCTTGGGTTCGATTCCCGAGTTGTGCAAAGTGTTATTAGGTTTTTCCATCTGGAACTTATCAGTAGCAACTCGGAGTTTAGATTAGTGCCCGGTAGATGGCGACTTTGTGAAGCCGACGACCTTGTGAAGGCCGCAGGAACCGGTTAGATGCGAGAAGCACAGAACCGGTCGAAGTGGAGGTCCTTGGGGGAGGCCTATGTCCAGCAGTGGATGTCTTTCAGCTGAAAGGATGATGATGTTGATGGCAATAGCACACCCCGAATAGGGGGGGGGGGGATTTCATTATATTTCCCATGTAATAACATGGGACTTAAATATAATGAAATGTGGGTGTAGGTACTATCGGTGCACTTCTGCGTAACCCTTCGGGAAATACAGATACGAGTATGATGTTATAAACAAGCTGACAATTTAATATTAAACGGTTACTGCCAGAGCCGTGCCTATGAGCTATCCGATGAGTTGTTGACAAGTTGATATAATTTCACATGCAACCATATCTATCAAACAAAGAAAGAAAGAAAATCCGTTTATTTGCAGTAAATATGCCGCAGAGAAAGAACACAAAACATTTAAAAAAAAAACTTGGGTGGAAATATGAGTCACATCCACAGTACACAAATCGACCATCGCTCAGTATAATGCTAAGACCTTATGCGAGACAGAGCCCTAGTGCTGGTTTTCAGTGACAGCCGGCCATGACGTGATGACGTCAACCAGTGCAGCATACAATAAGATAAATAAAAAACAACAATAAAAAGAAGCACCTAATAAAAAAAAGAAATGTGTTTATTATCTTAAATCTATACAATTAAGTTGCCGGGGCTTCCCAGAAAGTAATCCGAAGATACTTGTGATGGGATAAACCTCGCTCTTCCTCGATTAATACACTTGTTTCGTTGTGCTAAATAGGTATAAGTTACACATTTCTTTTTTACAAAGCCAATAAAAATAAAAAACAAAAAAAAACAAAACAAAAGAAAACCAGAAGAAAAAATGAAAAAAAAAATGAAAATCGTGTTTGTGGCAGAATGGTGTAAAGTGTGTTTATACATGTGTTTATGTGTGTTTTAACATATTATATTTTGTGTGTAGGGGTGGGCGTGAGGGTGTGTGTGTGTGTGAGTCAGAGTGTATGTGAGTGTGTGTGAGTGTGAGTGTGTGCGTATGTATGACGTTCATCCCTGTGTAGCCAAAATGTCCTCCACGGCATGATAATAGAGTGTGAAGAGCCATTCCGTCAATATCTTCTTACACTCGTATATAAAATAAATATACAATACCCAGTTCTAAATTAAAACATGATATTTATAAAATGGTAACATCAAACATCTTGGCGACAAAAATGACTACGCTATTTACATCTTCGGAGTCTTATTTCATAAAGATTCTAAAGGATGACATAATATGGTACTGGATATTCTTATATTTCTACCCCACATAATGAAACACGAGTCAAACGAGAAACCATTGTTATTTTTCTGCGAATCGTTGGAAGCCATCAAAATTACAGTTTCTATGAACGGGTGTAGGTACATTACAAAACAATTTACGACCTATAATAAATTATTAGTTCTGCGAACAATACTTGTTTTGCGAATAGTTAACAAATCGGTCTGATTTTAACCCGTTGCCTAAGTGTATACAGTAATTTCTCGTGTTTTACTTGTACTTTTTTATGGCATCTCGCAGTTCAATCTATGAGGTTCTCGTCTGCTTAACCGGGCTTGGATGCCTCAATAAATTAAGGCCTCCAGTCAGGGCTTAAAAAACTTAAAAACTAAGCGACTACACGCTAAGGACACCCCTTGTGGGATACGAACCTCAGCTTAGGTCGTCGCTGGGAGAGGGCAGCAAGGGACAGGCTGGATTGGAATTAATTTTACTTATAGCACAGTATAATACTGTGCTTGTAGTAAGAGTGAATTCAATCCACGTTGTGAATGCCTGCGTGAAGACGAGAAGCATCATTACATAACACAACGCACACTTTCTTCGGTCGTGACAGATTGCCGTCTCATCGGACTACGAGAGTCAGGGAAGAGAGGGTGCACCTGTGTCTGCGCACACACAAAATTGTGACACACAAACGCACACACACACACTTCCGACTTCGCCATTGTCTCAAACGGCGCGTCGTAGTATACTGGGAGTCTACTCCGAAGTAGTGTCGGCCGAATGTTCGGCCGTTTCCTGCTACGAACTTACTATTTGGTTCGGTCGGTTCCGATCCTACACTCCTAGCACTCTTTCGAATATTGACTACCATAGTCAATATTTGAAAGAGTGTAGGAGTGTAGGATCAGCCCGACCCAACCCAACTGAGCCGATCCGAACTTTTTTCGCATTTTTCAATAATATTCGGTTCGGCCATGTGTCGGTCCGATCCGAACATTCGCACTTTGCACTTCGGAGTAGGCCCCCTGTTTTCATTGTTTTTTTTTTTTTTTTTGAGGATTGGAAATCATCATTTGACCCCTCCCGCTCTGGGTGGAGCGGAAGGGAGTGTCAGACTCTTACTGACTAAAACCCACCCGGGTTCCTTCCTTAGCCCTTTATGTTCCAGGGCAGCGGTAACCCTTTCGGACGATCCCGCTACCCTGGCAGGCTTTGGCCCTATCGTGCCTCGTCATTCGTGCTGACATCTCTTTGAGGCGCGCGTGGAACACGTACGCGCCGTCTGGCACGGGTCTGGTCCTGATCGGATGGTGAGCTACCCATTACTCTCCGCTCGCAGGCCCGCGCCTACGGTGGCCGGGCTTCAGTGACTCGCGGCTTCATTAATGATATTTTTACATCCGAAGAAGAGACGAAAAGTATTTTAATCACACGGAAAAAAAAATGTAATGATGTAAATGAGTACAAACAAGATACATATGTGTATTTCAACTTTCAGCCTTTACTCCGGCTTACGGTTAGACGTTGTACCAATTAGCAATGATTCAATCCGACTGGCCACAATCTGTCCGTATTTGACAGTAAATCCTTGATATCGGTGCTCGGTTTGTTAGGACTCGACCACAATACCGGATTCTCTGGGTTTAACCTTTATAGGATCACCTAGCATATTGTGTTAATGCAGGGTAGAAACATCTGTAAATACAGATAATGAAGCATTGATGACCACGCATGCCGATGATTATTAATCATCATCAGCATCTGCCTAGCCTTTTCCCAACTATGTTGAGGTCAGCTTCCAGTCTAACCGGATGCAGCTGAATACAAGTATTTTACATGGAGCGACTGCCTATCTGACATCCACAACCCAGTGACTGGGTAATAATTTCGGGCTTCTGATGACTCATAACGACTGTCATAGATCGACGATTGACAGCCGGGCCAACGGTTTAACGTAGGGCACGGAGGGGTCTTAGTAAAGATGGTCACCCATCCACGGACCAACCGTGGCAAGTCTAGCTTAACCTGATCGATCGAACAGTGCGGCTGTTATTACTTAACCACAAACCAAACTATTGGTATCCAAATTAAAAAGCATCTAAAAATACAAACGATGATCTAATTCCGTATCCATTGAACCAAACGAGTATCATAGACTCATAGTGGAGGTCAATGGGTAACGCATTAGCCGATAACGCGCAATGGACACTACGCACGCAAGGCTGTCGATACGAATCAAATTTATTATGGGAAGACGAAGGTTTTTTGCCATTAGAACGATTGCTTTTGTGGGGCAGGTGCGTTTGAAGAATGGTTCTATAATATAATAGAAAAATAATGGAATATTATTTATTGTTGCTAAGGAGGAGGTTTTATGTTCGGCTTTATGTATTTTTTGTTTTATTGTTTTAACGGCCCCGTTTGTCTCGTGGTTGCAAGCGCGACTGCTGACCGTGAAGTCCTGGGTTCGATTCCCAGATCGGGCAAAGTGTTATTGGGTTTTGCCATTGGGAATTTCTTAGTAATAGCCTGGAGTTTGGAAGTTGGCGGTGTGATACCGTTAAGCCGTTGGTCTTGTAACTCTCCGGTTGTTTCAGATTGCGTGCCGGCCCATCGGATTAGAGAGTGTGGGAAGAGAGAATGCACCTGCGTCTGCTGCAAACTTGTGCACTATAATAATTATGTATATCCCGCGCCGAAGGCTAGTCTCTGTTGCGTTGGTCGCCATGGTCGATATACGGTCTTGAGGACTATTCTATATACTTTCTGTTTTGTAGGTTCATCGAAATTTTTATTAATTGTGAACCGATTTTGAAAATGCATTTTCATTTGGTAGAGGAAGCTTGCGTGATGTCTCGATCCCCTAGGCATATCGGAAAAAAAAAATGTTTTCATACCACTTGCTCAAAAAAGTGACATTCTATGCCACAAAAAGCGAACATAACAATAGTCATTTTTAATCTGTTAAAAACGGAAAGAAAATTGTACTGAATTTCATTCATCCTCTAGGGGGAGAATGTGATTTAAATTTGGAATACTTACCGAAATTTATACTGAACTACATCTGTGTTTACACCATTGAGTTTGTATATAAAGCATTATACATCTTTTTGAAAAAGGAATACGCGTTTATTATGCAGTTATGATTATTAAATAAAATTACGAAAACCGACGAGGCCGTATAAGCTTGATGCCTTTGCTTTTCCGACAAAAAAATATTAGTCTAGGAATTTGCCGCGTTTTTGTTTTCTTCAAATACATAAACGTTAATTTAATTTTTTTCGCAAATGGTACGAAAAGTAGAGTATTTTCCTCGGTGATAAAGTTGTCTTAGTCTTGGGTGAACTTAAATCCTCTCAAAAATGATTTAAATCGTCACCCGCGACAGAAGACACTGCTTTATCCCCTTGGTTATCTACTATTATTTCAATTACAATGGGCATTTAAATACATATATTTGGAGATCATCGTTTAAGCAAGGGATTGCTTGTCTTAGGAGAAACCAGGATTCTAAGTTTTCATCCAGGTCATGGTCTACCCATGTGACAAATTTCATCTAAATCGGTTCAGCCGTTTTAGCGTGAAAGTGGGTTACAAACAAGCATACAAAATATCTGTCTCTTTATAATATTAGTTTAGATTACGTACTGATTAACTTGTTTAATCCCACAGAAAGGCAATAACCTCCAAGACAATCATATCTATCGCCAACATAATAATAAAAATCGTAAACTTCTTCAATTGAGACCGTTTTATTTGCCAATATTAGCTTTATTGTTCCTATTATAAAGTTTATAGACCCATAGATATATTTAATGTTAAATACTGCGCGTTTCAGGGTAGTTACACATTCTACACACGACATCGTGTTATATGCCTTGGGAGCAATTCATCTATCGGTAGAAAGGCTGGTCACAAATCTGCTACTAATTATCTGCGATTATACGAATTCGTTTTTCCATCGTATAAGTACGAGCTTAATCAATCTACCTAGGTCCTAGCGTTTTTCCAACTTTGTTGTGTTCGGCTTCCAGTCTAACCTATTCTATTTAACCTTTTTTTTTCTGGGTTGGTAAATCGCAACCCCCGTCTGGTGCCGCCGGCTCGCCACCGCAGGCCTCCTCGGGATTCTATTTAATCTTTTTTTTTTTTTTCTCGCTGAGAAATGCTTTAGGCATCCCCGCCTCGCGGGGGACGAGACGGGGTATGTGGGACTCCCTGTCGGAATGACGATATACCCACTAAAACTCAGCGGTGTTCCCACATCGCCGTAATGGGAGGGCCATGGGAAACCGGCATAGCCTTTACTTCCACAGCCCTCCCGGCGCACGCCCGATTAGATGGTATGGCGGGCCCTGCATGCCCCCCAGGTTGGGGGGCTACGGGAATGGCCAGGAACACCTGGCCATTCCCGTCCCACACTGGTGGAGGCCTGTGCGATGCAGGCAACGGTGCCCCCGCGCCCGTTGCCTGCTGGCCCCCACGCCCGCCTAGTTGGTGGGCCCCGCATGCCCCCCAGGTTGGGGGAGCTACGGCCACAGAGGATAGGGAGAGCGGCAACGTAACACCGACACTCCTCTTCCCCTGCGGCCCCACCGCGTCCGCCATCGAACGGTGGCGGCCCCGTCAAGGCCAATCCTCAGCCGCGATGTCTCCCTCACGGGGGACACCGCGGCCCGCCTCAGGTAGCGGCACCGCAACCTACCCGCTGGCAGCTACGTCGTCGGCTTATCCGCCAAGCCCTGACGAGCGGCCCCCGCTGGGGTTCCTCTTAGCTTCACCGTGGTCCAGCCAGCCACGACTACTGAGCCCCCCCGCCTCGACAATGCGGGAACCCACCGGGGGGGGATTCTATTTAACTTAACCTAACCACCACTAACCACTTTATTACAAAATAAATAACACCGATTTCCAAAAAAAAGATTACAAAGTGAAAGATTACATTTATTTTGAAAGACGGTGGCAAAAATAAAAATACAAAATCAAAGACACCGACTTCCGAAATTAAAGTTTTTATTTAGATTTTTGGTGGAAATCATCCTTAAGTATACCATTTCAAACAAAAGAAGAATTTCTCAAACCTATTATTAATGACGGAGTTCTGCGGTAACAAACATAAAATAAAATAAAAACGAATTCAGAACTTTTTACTTTTTTTGAAGACTGCTAAAAATAGTTCCAATCCCCGAGTGTCATATTGAATTTCAAATGAAACTACATCTAAAACTACCAACAAACCAGCAAAGCTAACGACATTTCCGTATTAGCATTTCAATCGTACGCTCACAACGATCCTAATCAGATACATAGACATTCAACTTGTACTTAGTTTGTGCACATTACACTCAGGAACTATTCACTCGCTTTGTACAGAGATCGGGGACTGGTTACTAAGTAACGTTTTAGAATTTAGTTGTTTCTGCTATTTTAGTTTGATTTAGATTATTTTTGTACATCTTCTATATACTCGTACATATATATTTGTTAAGTTTGTAGATTAAAGGCAAGTAATACACACGGAAGTTTAAGGACGGTCAATTTGTGGTGCGTACACTGACAATTTATTTTAACACTCAAATTGACAAGGTGGCGGGGCTTCTGTCATCCTGACAGTTCATCATCTGCCTAGCCTTTTTCCAACTATGTTGGGGTCGGCATACAGTCTAACCGGATGCAGCTGAGAACCAGTATTATACATGGAGCGACTGTCTATACATCTGAACTCCACAACCCAGCTACTGGTTAGTACGATACCCCTTGGTGAGACTGGTTGTCGGACTTTTTTGCTTCAGACTACCCTACTATTTTTATCTTTGCACTACATTGTAAATATTAATTTTAGGGTAGATTTTTCAATAGCCAGACAACTTTTAACTGAGGAATAAATATTGCGATTTGACGGCTTTTGTATAGAATATAAATGTCAACCTGTCATATTTATTCTATAATTATAAGTTATCTGAGTATTATTACAACAACAAGCTTCATATTTCTGACTGACATAGATTCCTTGATAATTCTAAAGTGCCTGTAAATGGTTTAATTAAAATAAATGCTTTGAGTTTGATATAATTATTAACTTAATATTTATTATTTTTTGGTGTTAAAATACATTATAACAACAAACAACATACAACAACAACAACAACAACATTTTAACAATGTATTTTAAATTTATTTTGTTTGTTGAACTTATATGTTCGAGCTGTTTGGTGTTGAAACAGTATCAATTATTTTCTAACTGAACAGACAGCTGTGCTGCTGGGGAGTTTGTTGCGCCACTTTTTCTTCCCAACGATAGCACTAGGAAGTGGTGAAGAGCGGGGTTTTTGGGGGACTGACTTTTGTAATTTTGACGTTCGAAAAGTGTTGATTCTCAGCCTAATTTGAATAAATGACTTTTGATTTTGATTTTAACTACGGCCATGGGGTCCGAGTGCCCACTTAGTATTTCGAGACATCGCGGAGCGGTTGGTCGACTCTTCACGTAACCGTGCCCTATTTTTTGGCTAAAGAATCAGCATTGCCATACAACGTGGCAATGCTGCCAGCCTTTTGGGCACGTTTCTTATTGACAGCAATGCGGACGAATTGTTTTATACCCTTTGATTATTTCCCCTCCTTTTTATGTAGATGTACATATTATTTTTAATTGTTTGCGTTATATTTTTTTACTTCCAATATACTTTATAAACGATAATATATAAAAGAATTGACTACTCAACAAATTCACAATGTTGTAAATAAAATTAGTATACAATTATTTAGTAGTTAGTTTAAAATTAGCTACCTGTATACCAACCTTTTTGTTTGACTGTACAGACCTGCACCCTAATTGCGTAACACACAATTAATCGGAATCGGTTTCATTTTGACAGTTCAACAACATTCATTGCGTTATTATTTACGTGTTGAGCAGACAAATTTTTCGAACTTATGAAGCAATGGATTAGCAATTTGCTTCAAAATGATTCAGATTACTATTGATTGTGTGTTACGCAATTAGGGTGCTGTACGTTTTTGTTTATCTTTAAGATGAGAATTTTCTCATCTCAAAGATAAAATCAAAACGAAAGCAAGGAAGCTCAATAGTGATGTGCCAAAAAATGAGTAATCGATTCTTATCGAGCCCTCTACTCGATTGAGGAAGCGTCAGCACTAAATGGGCTAGATCAGGGTTGTCAAAAATTAATTTAAGGAAGAAAAGGGAAAGTGCTTTACATGCATGACCAGAGGATACCACTTTATTTTCCACAATCAACTTTAATTATAATTATTAATTTGACGATCTTCGCAAGATGGCTGGTAGCAGCTGGATGAGAGTTGCCGAAAATCGAATTGAATGGCGTGCAATAGGAGAGGCCTATGTCCAGCAGTGGACTGCTATAGGCTGATGATGATATTAATTTGGCAGCAGTTTTCTCGTATAGTATTTTTATCTAACGAAGTGACGCGCGCTTTACTTGTGGTTACCAAGTGTACAAACATGCTGTGAATGTGTGTATACACGCAGGAGCTGTCGGTACCGTCCGAGGGAATGACAAAGTCGGAATAGCGTGTGTGCATACGTGTGTGTGCTGACGCTACTAGTATTCATACACACATTTACAGCGTCACGCGTACATTTGTTTACCATAAGTGTAACGCGTCGCTTCGTTTGATAAAAGTACTATGTATATGTAATTTATCAAGAGGTGTAATTTGGTGTATCGAAGTCTAATGCTAGACAAAGGCCAGGGCTTCTACTTTATTGGAACAAAGTCACAGAACAGTGGATTTCTTTTATTATTATGTATTTGGTTGTAAAAACCGTATTGCATAGTTTCTTATTATGTGTGTAGAAAAGCACCATAATCTCAGCCTGGTTTACCAGTAGATATAAGTAAATAGAACGATTAATGTTAGTTCTAGAATCATTCCTTACTGTTGTTGCGTAATGTTTACGAACACCTGTTATTGCATAATGATTACGTAATATCAACAATACTATGCAGGTGTCAGGTGTCAGATGAATGTCGGACGTCATCAATAGAATCAGACTATGCAGGTGACAGGTGCAAATCTTGAGTCGTCATTACAACATATTTAGCTCTATAAATAGACCCTGCTGTGGGATTCATGAGTCAGTCGTTACGAAACCATCAAGTGAATAACACCAAGCTAATAACGATGCTTGGTCAGCGGAATCCCTCATAAAGTCGTGTGTATGTTATGATTATCAGTCAATATGTGTGTAAATTAGTGTTGTTAATGCGTATGTCCTTATTCTTCTCTATTGTGTAAATTATAACTGTGTACGTGTACCCTTTTACAATATATCTTGTGTTTCCATTTTTGCTGGTTTAATTCAAGAAATATAACCCCCGCCTACACTGATAAACACCCTTTTACGGCGCGCACTGATAGTTTCGCGTGCCGTAATTAACAATGTGTGTTTTTTATTATGCTAAATTAATACATTTATTTTATTATACACTGCCGAGCAATGAAAAAGTTCCACCCACAAAATGCCGACAAACACCTTAATATCTCCTAAGACATATAATTTAAAATTTGAACACAATATTAACGTTTTTAGTTGGTAATATTCTGATGCGCTGTTAAATGTACTTCAATATTGCAGACGGCGTCATTAAGCTAGCCTTTCCCGTTTAGGATTAATTTGGTGCTATGTCACTGGAACTGTTTCATTGCTCGCGAGTGTATTATATGCCTGTGTTGTCCCACTGTTGAGCAACAGCCTCCCTTCCCTCTTTCCAATTTTCCCGGTCTACTGAGATTGTAAGCCAATCCTTTAAGAAGGAGTCCAGCTCATCCCGCCATCTCTTTCTGGGCCTTCCGCGCAGTCATTACCTGCCATTGGGGATCCACTGAGTGGTGGCTTTTGCATATTACTGCTCCGACATGCGATAGATATGGCCAGCCCAGTTCCACTTTGGTTCAACAGCTAAGCGGGCAGCGTCCGCTATTTGTGTTTTGGAACGAAGTATAGAGTTCTTAATGCGGTCTGTGAGTTTGAGACCTAGTATACTTCGTTCCATAGCTACGTGATGAACAATTCTTCGTATATTTGCCTTTTAATGTTCTGCCAACCCTGAACTAGACATTACTCGTCAATATATCGAACGCGGCACTGCTCTATGTCTTTGATAGAATTATCGATATTTTATGTCACGATACGGGTTTTCGAATGAAACTCCTGAGGTAAGAGGTTCTAAAAGGATAACGAAGACTGGTTATGGGACATTAAAGCTAGAAGTTGTAAGTGCGTTCGCACATAACTAGTCTTAAAGGTTAGGATCGAAATTAATCAGCAGAATGTTTCAAAGTTTAGTATTGAGCAAGAGATGATAATACCTATGTTTGATTTATTGTTCAATGTGTGTTCAACCCAAACATGGAAGTGTACCGTAAATAAAGGAATTAACCCAATATTCAAAATGCATCGGCCATCAAAAAAAAAAAAAAATAAATAAAAATCTGCTGTTTCATTGAAAAGTGCAATACCTACTGGAACAGATTTTTTTTCCCTGCTATCCTGTATATCCAAGTAAAAAAAGGGTGTGCCTATGCTTAATTATTCTAATATCACAATTATTCATAATCAATAAAAAATTTCATTCATTTATTTATAGGGGCTTGTAGCTAAGTAATAACAGCCGCACGGCTCGATCGATCAGGTTAAGCTACGCTTGCCGCGGTTAACCTCGGATGACCATATTTAGATATCAAGACCGCCGTTGGTCCCGGCGGTCATTCTTGACAGTCACATTCTTGACATTCACCTTTGACAGTCGTTACGGGTCGTCAGAAGCCTGAAAGTTTGACAACCAGTCTTACCAAGGGGTATCGTACGTATTACCCAGTAACTGGATTGTGGAGGTCAGATAGGCAATCACTCCATGTAAAATGCATGATGATGATCACAATTATTCATAGTCAAAGCTTCATAGGCAAGTCAAAAGTCAAAGTTTGACGACACGGTTGGCGCAGTGGCTGAGCGATCGACTGCTGCGCTGCGTGTCGTGGGTTCGATTCCTGCACGGAACAAATATTTGTATTGCCTACAGGTAGTTGTTTCGGGTCTGGCTGTTTGTGTAAGTGAGTTTAAATGCTTGTAAAGGCACCTGCGATACAGGAGTAATTCCTATTGTGGGGCAACGTTTATTATAAAAAAAAGCCAATTCCATACTCAACAACAAGAAACATCAAAATATTTCATCTCTTCACGACCGATACTGAACACTTAACTCAAAAAACCAAATTATACCAAAAAAGTAGCAAAAAGAAGAAAAAACAGAAAAAAGAAAAACATACGAGGCCAAAAGGTTTCTAAGGCTAAATTTTCTTAAGGACAAAGTAATTATTGCTCGGATATAACGAAAAAAAGGTTCTAATCGTAGAGGAATCGTAAAGCGTTGTAACAACGTTTCGTTTTGTTGTTACCACGCTTTCAACAAGGAAAAAGGCCTGACACCTTACAGCCTTAAATCCTCATATGACCGTATTAGGACTTAAGACTGTGAGGTGTCAGGCGTTTTTCCTTTATACTTCCAACTAGGCTATCAACTCAGCCTATTGCAGTTCACTGCTGGACATAGGCCTCTCCCAGGCTGCGCCACAACACCCTGTCCTCCGCCTTCAGCATCCAGTCTGTCCCGGCCACGTTTTGTAGGTCGTTCATCCATATACAACATGTCCCGGAATTAACGCACACCACCAGACACCCCAATTAGAATATTATGTTATAATCATAATACATACACTGAATTTTTATTATTACGTAAAAAACATTGTTTTTTTAATAAATTACTTATACTGATTGTGGGAGAAAATTATGGTCACATTACAAATTTACGCATACACAGTCGCACTCGTATAAGGGTCTAGCTCAGTGTGTATTTCATCCATTTTGGTTTGTTTTGACTGTACAGCGGAAGTGTGATAGTAATTTACGTAGTTTTAATTATTTTTGGGATAAAATATTACCTATATTAAAAATTACAGAAATCGATTCAGTAAACGATTCTGAACAAACTACTTTCATAATGTGCATTAATTCAGTTACACATTGTAGCTAGCTGGGGGGTGTCCTACACTACGTTTGCCGATACACGGTCTCCACTCCAGGACTCACAACTAGGCTATGAACAGGCAAAAATACCTATTTTAAAATTGGCCAAAAATTTTGAAAACAGACCCAAATTTTTTTCATCGATTTTGGACCGAGTTTCGTATACTTTATACCTACCTTAATAATGTCCATCGTTTAACCAGCCAGCCTGTATACAGCCTTCTGTCTAGATCACGTGAGGCAGAGATGAATCGTTTCATTAGAGCGAGAGGGCGCGCTAGAGCAGGACAGATGTATGTTGAATTAGGTAAGTTAGTACTGAGCTCAGACAATATGTTATTGTCTTTGGTGGGCCAGGGATGGATGTAGGACTGGCTGGCTTTTGTATTTTAAGTAATTTTTTTTTGTTTCTTTTTGTTTTGAATTTTGCTCCTTGACGATTTTCTTTTAACTGTTTCTCGGTTCACAATGTACCCATTGGGTTGTTCAACTTGGCTTCACTTGGCTTGGCTTGGCTTCTTGGCTTGGCTTGGCTTGGCTTTTAAATAGTTTTTTGGTTCCAAGTTTTAAGTTAAAAGCATCACTTTAGTGACTTTATTAAGTCCTTTACTAACGATAACCCGAAAACATTATGAATGCTTTTTTTTTTTTTGAGGATGGGAAATCATCAAATGACCCCTCCCGCTCTGGGTGGAGTGGAAGGGAGTGTCAGACTCTTACTGACTAAAACCCACCCGTGTTCCTTCCTTAGCCCTTTATGTTCCAGGGCAGCGGTAACCCTTTCGGACGATCCCGCTACCTTGGCAGGCTTCGGCCCTATCGAGCCCCGTCAATCGTGCTGACATCTCTTTGAGGCGCGCGTGGAACACATACGCGCCGTCCGGCACGGACATTATGAATGCTTCAGTTCACAATTCTTGTCTTTTATGCTGGGTGCAAATTCTCCTAAGTTTCTATTGTTCTCTTATGACGGTGTTCCATTGTTTCGCAGACAGAAATTTCACACAAATTGTGTTCCGCGACCACCGAAGCTGAGGTGGTGAGCGTGAATACCATCTGCGACGATAAGCTCGCGTGGAACCGCCGCAGCCCCGCAGTGCCGGAGCCGTGACAGAAACCATGCTTACTTGCATGCTGCTTGCTCGCTTGCAACATGCAAGCAGTAGTAGGTTTGGTTGGAACTGAGACCCCCAACAGAAATTACCTCAGCCAGAGTATACAATATATATAGTAATTTTATCAACGGTATGAATTTAAATGTTTAGCAACTGTCACTTGATAAAATGTTATTCTTAGTAATAAGTTTTATATTAAATAAACAATATAAGGATAAAGAATATTTGATTTGTTATTTTATGATATGATTATTCTAACATTAAACTTTATGTGAAACAAAAATCAATGATTTAAAAATCTTCAAAGTAAGTATTCTGCGTATTGATCTATGAAACGAAAGTATGAGAAATGTTTATGTGAAACAAAATTCTATAAAACTATTAGCTATAAAACAATGTACAACCATAATTGACATATAGAATGACTTGTTATCAATTATTAACTTTTATTTTTGATATTTTATTTTAGTTTTAATTCTTTGACCTTTATAATTTGTAACGCCTCATTCGTTTATTTTAATTGCATTGACATTTTTCTCTATTCTGATATTTATTTCTTAAATCTTTATGCACAAGTAAAATAAAAGAAATACTGTACAAAGGTGGACTTAATGCCTGAGGCATTTTCTACCAGTTAACCTTAGGGTTATGCAGAGACAAAACATGGCAGGATCAACATACGGTGGTATGTTGCAGTATAAATTGTGAAATTCTATTTTATTTTATGTAATTTGGGTTTTGTCTGATTGAAATGTTTTTGTAACTATCACATGTATTTTTAATTCCTAGGATCCATAGATTTTTCTTCCGCTTTTTGCACCCAACCACAGCTAATATAGTTACGATTTACTTGCACCCCACGTACAACCCTCAATCCGTCCCTGCTCGCATCGGGTAGCCCCTAATCTAAAGGGATTTGTATCGCTGCAACAAAACACCGCCATCGTGATATATTTGAAGACTCAATCGCCCATAAAAACCATTTTATAACGATCGTTGGAACATTTTGTAGGTTTTTGCGGTAAGCCAGATATATGTGATGTGTTTAAGCCTAATTCTGGTTGTTTATGTTTGAACCTGTTTTATCTTACGTACATATAACGTGCCGTTACAGCGGCGGCATTAATTTAATACGCAAGTAGGGCCAGTTATCATAAAAATTATAACAACATAAAATAATTCGTAATTTGAAAACTAGTGTCTGCGCCGCTCGCCGACATAGAACTTTCTCTTTTTCCTTCAATTCGCTTAAGTACTCTTTGCACGTTATTCGTTTTAATTTCATTGATGCGATGTTATGATCCGTGACCCCGGCAAATGACCCCTGCGCTACAGTTCTTTAAGTACACGTTGCTGCAAGATTCTAATATAGAAAATTATAAATAAATAAATTAGTCATATCATTTAATGAAATTAAAATATTTATGTTCATAAAACGAAAACGCAAAACCGTATGCGTATATTAAATTAATGTCGGCATTAAAGCGGCACTTCCTTATGAAGGAAATTATTTATAATAACATGGAGGAGCACATGATGGAATTGTGAGATTTTACTGTCTTTTTCTTATTCACGAAAATATACAGATGCTTTTTATCACAATACCTACCTACTACCTATGTTATACAAACGTCATCCTATCTAGAAGTTTTCGGCAGGCCTTACACAGTAATAGGTATTTTTTGGCCGTAGAACAGGGTACGATGGAAGTACTTAAAGGTCTTTGACCAGCTGTAACATACTAATTTGCTACATACTCGTAAAACATACCAACAACACACACAAAACATAACATTTTTTTTCAATGCCTGACATGAAATCCGCCTTTGTACATTTATGAGAAAGAAAGAAAGAAAAATCGTTTATTTGCGGTAAACATGACGCAAAAAAGAACATAGAAACAAAATAAAGAAAAAAACAATAAGAAATGGTTGACATGCGTCACATCCACGCAAAACGGCTATCGCTCAGCATTATGCTGCGACCCTATGCAAGACAGAGCCCCAGCGCTGGTTTTCAGCGACAGCCGGCGCCGACGTAATGACGTCGTCCGGTGCAGCAGACAATTATTCATCAACAAGTATAAAACGATTATTTTTATTTTTGTATTTATGTCTGTGCAGTCATCATAATCATCATCTGCCTTGCCTTTTCCTAACTACGTTGGGGTCAGCTTCCAGTCTAACCGGATGCAGCTGAATACTAGTATTTTACATGGAGCGACTACCTACCTGACCTCCACAACCCAGTTACTGGATAATACGATACCCCTTGGTAAGACTGGTTGTCAGACTTTTGCGTGCTTTAGGTATTAAATAAATATATTAATTTAATACAATGTAGGGGCAAATCTCGTAATTATAAGACCGTTCACAGATTGATCTCAGTCTCAATCTGACAAAAAATACTTCTTATTTCCCTACATTTTGACAAGTTTTTGACATTTGTTTGTCACTGAGATGAGACTGCGACTAGATTTTGAGCGTTTTAAAAATTACGAGAATTGGCCTTCAGTTAGTCCGTCACAGAACTTATTTAATTATGTATTACATGATCAAAATATAAACCAGGAAACAGCAAAACAACTCCACAACTAAACACTACCACGAAACAACGTCAAACAGGGTCTGTTTTCATGAAAGCCAGTAATACCAGGATCACGTATTTCATAATTACTAAAGTTTTGTGCCAACTACTCCCGCCTCATTACTGGCGGACCAAAGTAAATGTACAGACGCCAGCACATCAAGCTACTATAATCTGTCAAATTTCTTTAAGAGATTTTCAACTTTATCACTAAAATATTAAGGTTCAAGGTTGATTGGGAAAATTTGACAGTTTCGGGTAGCTTGACCTGCTGGCGTCTGTACAAATAAAGGGAAGTATATAGGATGGTGGGACGAGCTGGATAGGTTTTGTCGATACTGGAAGGTGGACGTTCGGGCTCGCGACGGAAGGAGTGGAGGGAGGCCTTTGCCCAGGAGAGGGACAGGGTAGGCTTGTAAAAAAAAATTCTTCTAATATTATAAACGCGAAAGTTTGTATGGATGGATGGATGGATGTTTGTTACTCTTTCACGCAAAAACTACTGAATGGATTTGGATGAAACTTGGCACACAGATGGTTTATAACCAGGATTAACATATAGGATACTTTTTTATCCCGATATTCCCACGGGATCGAAACTTATGTGGGTGAAACCGCGCGGGGGGGGGGGGGGGGGTTTGTTGTTTTCGCATAACTCGTCAAAATATAGGGAGCAGCTGATTTTTTTTTCGCGATTTCAGGTTTGGTCCTATAGTAAAAGTTGTTCGTAATGATGAGTACAATGACGTTGTTGGTGGGTAGCGGGATCGTCCGAAAGGGTTACCGCTGCCCTGGAACATAAAGGGCTAAGGAAGGAACACGGGTGGGTTTTAGTCAGTAAGAGTCTGACGCTCCCTTCCGCTCCACCCAGAGTGGGAGGGATCATTTGATGATTTCCCAACCTGAAAAAAAAAAAAAGGTCAACCTAAGAAATTTCTGACTATGGCTTTCCATAGTTCAGAAATTTCTTAGGTTGACCCTTTTTTAAATACCTTACCACTACGCAAGATTCAAAACCGATTTTATACTGTTATGAGTATGAATTATCAAATGACCCCCATTTGATAATTTCCCATCCTGAGAAAAAAAAAAGAGGTTGTTGGTGTTTTACAAATAACCCTGTATACTCGTATATATAGGAGCAGTGTTGGCTCAACCGACCCGACTTACGGTCGCGGGTTTGAACCACGCCAGGCATTTTACTTTGAGTAAATAATTTCATCACCACTGCTCTCAAAACGGTGAAGGAAAACATCGTGAAGAAACTGACATATCCTAGAACGAAACATTCGAACACATGTGACATCTACCAATCCATACAGAGCCCGCGTGGTGGATTACTCTCACCGAGAGGATGCCCTCCTACCCCCCTCCACATACTACGCACCACACTTCAATCCATCTCCATTTTTTGAATTTCTTGTAAATATATCTTTGTTTTCTACGTCCCTTTCTTTCATTTAATTTTAGCTTTGACTTTGAAAGTTAAGCTGTTCTTGTCGCTATAGGACTTTTTAGTATCCAGTCATAACCTTCATTATCGCCCTCATTCACTTAATTTTTTGCAATTTATCATTCAAATTATTTCAGAAAATATTGTGAGGACTGCTCCGTTGGTCTAGTGGTCGCAAGCGCTGCTGCTGAGCATGAGGTCCTGGGTTCGATCCCAAGGTCGGTCAAAGTGTCATTGGGTTTATCCATTACGAAATTCGCAGTAGCAGTCCGGATAGGCTCACCCTCTTTTAGTTACGTCAACAAAAGAGAAGTGTAAATTATTATTATTATTTATTTTAACATAACCAATAACATTGACATACCTACCTACTTATTAATATAAATATTGTACACCCCATGGGTATGTTACAGTGATTCATTAATACTATTATAAGATCTGTTTATTTACCTGTGACAAACAATAAATAAATGAAATTATGAAATTATGAGATAAGTATGCAGGGTCGTCGGATATAGTTGAAGTTTAGTAAGAAACGGATTGATGTTTTTGGATAAAATTATATTTAATTAATAGAAAACAAACAGTTCATTTATCAAACTAAATTTCATTCGAAAACATCCATTGGTTTCTTACTAAACTTCAACTATATCCGACGACCCTGCATACTTATCTCTTTTGTTGACGTACAGACGCCAGCACATCAAGCTACTACAATCTGTCAAATTTCTCTATTAGACTTTCAAATTTATCACTAAAACATTAAGGTTCAAGGTTGATTGGTAAAATTTGACAGTTTCGGGTAGCTTGACTTGCTGGCGTCTGTACATGGGACTTAAACATAACTGGCGACATGTGGGTGTACAACCGCCTCACCGTTCAGGGAATACTGTCGTGTTGGCGTAACTTCACTAAAAACCCCTGCTTATCCCTCGAGGGACAACAGGCGTAACATTGAAGGGTAGTACAGACGCCTACACAGCAAGCTACTACAATCTGTCAAATTTCTCTAATAGATTTTCAACTTTATCGCTAAAGCATTAAGGTTCAAGGTTGATTGGGAAAATTTGTCAGTTTCGGGTAGCTTGACCTGCTGGCGTTTGTACGTTCACAATTAAATCACAGTACAGCTGTGGAAACAAGGAGCTTGGTTAAATATGCATGTTCTGTGATTGTAGTAGAGGGTTCACTTATTTTGTAATGAAGGACTTGTCGGGATGTTTGACCCAAATTCTAAAAGCCTGGTCACGTCTTTGATAAAAAAAATCTGGTAAAGTAAATTGGCTGAGCAAAATAACAAGCAATTGTCGACATAAGCTTTCAAAACAGAAAAATTAAATTGGTTTTTAGAATTTGGGGTTAATCTTTGGTCCTTAAATCTTCATAACAAATAAATTGAATTTGTTTCTAGGTACCAAGAGGTTTTAGCTGATCTTTGAATAAGAGTTCATTCTTTCGAATTAGGATACGTTGAAAATCGGTTACGTTACGCCGTAGCACAACTGTTCGACGCGCTACACCGTAGCACTATTACGGTACGCGCTAGGCCGTAGCACTAGTATGCGACTCGCTACGCTGTTACACTATTATGCTACGCGCTACGCCGTAGCTCTATACGCCGAATCTGCTACGCAGCTTTAAGCTTACATACTTTGTGGAACATAGCATAGCAGTGTTATAGATTTTATAATGAATGCGGAATTTCTTTGTTTTGGCAAATATGTAGCTTGAGATTGTAGTTGTTTATTAAACACCGTATACAATGATAAGTGACTAGCACCAATTAGAAAAAGGTGGGAATGTAAAATATTACTAGCAAACACAAAAAAGTTAAGGTAAATAGATAAAATAGTACTGCAGACATTCCATATAGGTCTGTATCGTCGTCTTACTGTATTACATGGCTCAATGACCAACACGCGTCGCGATTTACTGTTACAACTCACTGAATACAACCATGCATAAATTACTGGCTGTGACATGGCATAGCTCTGCACACAATGGGTGATAATGATTACAGCTTAATTTATGGATACGATAGATAGTACGATAAATCTTTATTGACAACTAGCTGTGCCTCGCGGTTGCACCTGCATAAGTTTCGATCCCGTGGTTATATCGGGATAAAAATCCTATATGTTAATCCTGGTTATAAACCATCTGTGTGTATCAACCATCAAATCCGTTCAGTAGTTTTTGCGTGAAAGAGTAACAAACATCCATTCATCCATCCATCCATCCATACAAACTTTTACTCTTATAATATTAGTAGGAACTAGGATAGTAGGATTGAGGGGAAGACATAAATGCATTATTTATGTTTATAATAATAATAATCTTTTATTTCGACCAACAGTGGATCATATACAAAAATACAAGAATACAAAATTTCAAAATAAAAACACAAAATAAAAAATACACAAAATAATAATAATGATATTATGTTATCTGTTTTAGTTGAAATACATACTCAATTCAATTCCAAATATTTCTTAGAAAAACCAACGGGTATATGATAAAAGCTACCTGTGTTATGGTTAAGACTTCAGTGACCAAAAACCATAAAAAATGCGTACCGCGTCGCTGCCTTCCGTATCAAGTCCTTTATCCAGCCATTTAAGGTAATGCGCTAGGGTATAAAAATATATTCGCGACCGTAATAAATATGACTTTACAGAATTATAATCATTGGAATCATTAATACTAAACTGTACTCAAATGTCATGATTTCATAAAATAGTGATTCAATAGGGTAATTTGAACTTAGAGAGTTGTATTGATGATTTTTATGATTATAACTCTATGAATAAATATTTGTTACGGCCGTGAATCGCCATTAGATCAACATACAATCAGAGGGGCGATTCTCGTAATTTTTTTTAAGAACGTTCACAGTCTGATCTCAGTCTCAATCTGTCAAAAATACTTATAATTTTTCCTACATTTTGACAAGTTTCTGACATTTGTTTTTCGCCGAGATGAGACTGCGACTAGATTTTGAACATTTTAAATTACGAGAATTGGCCTACTGATCATCATCATCAAAGACGTCCACTGCTGGACATATGCCTCCCCCAAGCACCTCCACTTCGACCGGTTCTGCGCGCGGTGTGGAACTCGTTGCATGCAAGAAGTCCAACTATACTGACCTACAAATTGCAAAAAACATAAGATAATTTGAATTTCACGGGCTTCATGAAATATTCCTTCGCTATTCTATATCTCTCACAATAAAACATACCCGCATGCACTATTCCAAACATTACAAACACAAGTACCCGCATGTAACTTTAGTACTATATGCATACATTATTGTATTTTATATGTATGTCCACAAACAATGGAATATGAAAGCTTGAGTAATGTCCGTGTAATGTTAGTTTTATTTGACAGACTTGTGTCCAGGATCGTTTACTGCCGGGTACAATGGCTTTACGAGTTGTATGATGTGGTTGTTCTGAAATAAATGACATGTGATGTTTAATTATAATTTATAATATATATGTATTTACAAAAAAAAAAAAAAATGTATATAAGTAGTTTATCAGCCATCTTGTTACCATAACACAAGCATTAGGTTGCTTAGCTTAGGACTAGATGGCGCTGTGTGAAATGTCCAGGGATATTATTATTATTTATTATTATTAATTGCAAGTGAGACACGTAAACAAGCTATATAGTGCCAAATTGAATTTGATAGAGGAACCCTGCAGGCGTGATTGGTATCGATATATAAACACGATGGAAAAAATATTAAACTTAATTTATTTATTTTTAAAGACGTCTCGGCAGGCCCAGGCGGAGATGGCGGGATGAGCTGGACTCCTTTGATTAATATTGGTTCTTGGCAGCTCTGGACAGAGAGAGAGGTGGAAACAGAGTAGGGAGGTCTTTCCCCAGCAGTGGGACATTAACGGCCAAAACTAAATTAATTTAATTTTTTGGGGTAAACGACCGCTGGTAGTATTGTTACTTGAAGTATGAGTTGAGAGGGTAGCGGGATCGTCCGAAAGGGTTACCGCTGCCCTGGAACATAAAGGGCTAAGGAAGGAACACGGGTGGGTTTTAGTCAGTAAGAGTCTGACACTCCCTTCTGCTCCACCCAGAGCGGGAGGGGTCATTTGATGATTTCCCATCCTCAAAAAAAAAAAAAAAAGTATGAGTTGAGAAGATCAGAGGGATAATTCTCGTAATTTTAAGAACGTTCACAGTCTGATCTCAGTCTCAATCTGTCAAAAAATACTTGTAATTTCCCTACATTTTGACAAGTTTTTGACATTTGTTTGTCGCCGAGATGAGACTGTGATTAGATTTTGAACGTTTTAAATTACGAGAATTGGCCTTCTGTTTTCTATTAAGCCATCACAACTGTGAAGTTCATACAGAAAAAACAGATTTTTTTTAACTGATATTTCAAGTGACTACACTGACTGTGGTTGACAACCGCGAATAATTAATATTTTTTTTATTATATTTAGATATCGATACACATCACCCGTCTGCGGAGTTTCACTAGCTAATTTAGTTTAACCTTGTAAAAGAGGTGGGCAGAGACTACTGAACCATAATTTTGACGGGTGGTTGAACTAGTGGTTCTAACTATGGTTGATTATCATCATGTGGCGCAGCAGTCTTTTATCAGTAAGTTCAAAATTAACTGCTCCATGCTCACCAGGGCAGTGGTGGTCCACAGTGGTAACTGCCGCGTTTTACGTGGTCAGGTCCTAGGTTCAAACCCGGAGCGCTTTGCTTTGAGTGAATTATTTCCCCACCACTGTTTTCCTTCACACAAGGCACAAGTCTTCGAATTTTTGGTTCTAGGACATCCTAGAATTTTGGACGACACGGTTAGCGCAGTGGCTGAGCGATCGACTGCTGCGCTGCGTGTCGCGGGTTCGATTCCCGCACGGAACAAATATTTGTATTGCCTACAGGTAGTTGTTCCGGGTCTGGCTGTTTGTGTATGTGAGTTTAAATGTTTGTAAACGCACCCACGATACAGGAGTAATAGCGTGGAGCAAATGCAAAAAAAAAAAAATATTGAAGACTTGTGACATTTACCAACCCACACTGGACCCGGGAGGTGGATAACGGCCCACTTCCTCTCACCAAGAGAAGACCTGTATGCCAGCAGTAGAAACATTACAGGTTTGTGCTCGTTCTCTAAAAACCAAAAATGGGTGAAGTAGGGAAAGAGACGTCACCATCCACAGCGTGACCTCAATAAATGACGCTTTACCTCAAAAATTGATCAGTTGAATCAAGAAAATATAGCGCTTTTAATCATAGTTGAGACCGCAACTCAGTAAACATTGTATAGAACGAAGACGTTAATTGGTTTGAAGTAATAAATTGCTTTAAACTTTTTTAGATCCTTATCTTATTCATTCTCTAGTAATAAGAGATCGACCTTATCTTGCTGTTCTCCACCATCGATTCTTCCCAACCCTTATTCTTATCATCCTTCGTACACATCATGGGTCTTGTGATCCGCCATCTTTTGATATATCAATTTTTGGACCTTTCTCATTCGGTTTTGGTCCTGTCTTCTTCTCCATTCTTCGATATTAATGTACCATCATTAACATTCAATTTTTCATGCTCTATTCTTCTCCATTCTGCATTGTTTCAGGCCACCATAATTAATTCTGGTTCTTATTCATGCTAAAGCAGCTCACCCTCACCTACAATAATTCAATCTCCACTATTGATTCTTCCTGTTCCTTACTCTTATCATTCTTCTGCATCATCATGTGATCCGCCATCTTTGATCATCATCATACATTTTTGATCTTATCTATTCTTACTATTTAAAGCTTCATCTTTTATATAAATACAATCCTCTTTCTCATCCTGTTTTTTCATCCCCATTGATAGTTATTTACGTGATTATTTAATATTTCATCCTTGATACTTCTCATCCATATTTGTTCTTATCTCACCCTTTTTAGGTTCACTGTCCTCTTTCTGTTTTCGTCTTTCGTTCCATCCTGCTTGCTCAATCTTTAATCAAGAAAATAAAGGCAAACAACACTTCTAATCGTAGTCGAGACCACAACTCCGTGAACATAAAACACTGTATAGAACCAAGACGTTAATTGGTGTAAAGTAAGAAATTGCTCCAGAACAAAGGTTGGAAAGTTATTGGGTAACTTGGTCGGGTTGCTTATTGTGCTGAAATATCTGGTTGTGGCTTTAGAGTTAGCGATTTCATGATTACAAATGCTACATCTTCTTCTGAGCGTGTCGATGGCAAATTGGTTTGAAAAGATGATAAAAATCTGTATATTAACAAACATGATTCTCGATTCAGGAAAAATTATAACAGCCAGGAAATTCAAATAAGGAAAGATTTTATATATTTGAACATTATATATACATAGATATTCATATAATGTAATGGATGAATAATGAAATCAGATATTTTTGCAGAGCTTTTCCTGTAATTATTGATGCTCGTGACTGTACCTACTCAGCAACGTTTACCCATGCGTCAGCGAATACACGTGTACACTTGACAGGGCATGCTCCGCAAGATGAAAGGCATGAACGAAAGTACCTATGTAAGATATGAACGAACTGAGAAGACAATAGTGATAAACTTTCTTTAGAAGGTACGGATGGTGTAGCCTAAAGCTAGGCATCCATTGTTTTCATGCATCAACAGTACTCCGCGCATCTGCTTTGTCGCAATGGCTGTTTTCATACAAATATAAAACGACTTGAGGAGTTTGGTGCATGGGAATGTTAAAACCCAGCTTAAGGCACTCAGTTTCACAACTGTGTAATGATACCTACAGTACTATAGGCCGCTTAACTGAGACGTTGCCCCGCACCGCGCAGCTACCTCAGGCAACGTCTCAGTTAAGCGGTCGGCCTATAGTATGTATTAGTAATCTCTTACCTTGTAGTCGTACATGCGTCTTGCGATAGTGACTGCGGAGAAAACAAATGAAAGACGTTTGTTAAGAGCATGCCACGAGTCACCGCGACACTACTTGTGGAGCGACGGACGGAAACTGAGTGGCAATTCTCGTAATTTTAAGACCGTTCACAGTCTGATCTCAGTCTCAATCTGTCAAAAAATTCTTCTAATTTCCCTACATTTTGACAAGTTTTGACATTTGCTTGTCACCGAGATGAGACTATGACTAGATTTTGATCGTTTTGAATTACGGAAATTGGCCTTCTGGTGATGTGCGCGCGTGTCCCTTGACACAAGTCTTGTGGCAAGTCGCGTCGTAAGTCACTTCGCAAGTCGCGTCGCAAGTCACATCGCTTGAAACCGTACTAACACGTAATCCTACTTCCTACTAATATTATAAATGTGAATGTTTGTATGGATGGATGGCTGGATGGATGGATGGATGTCTGTTACTCTTTCAAGCAAAAACTACTGAACGGATTTGGATGAAATTTGGCACACAGATAGTTTATAACCAGAATTAATACATAGGACTTTTTATCCCGATATTCCAACGGGATCAAAACTTATGCGGGCGAAACCGCGGGGCGCAGCTAGTCTTTAATAATGTTAATCATACAGGCGTATTGTTTATGTTATGAAATGAAAAAGAACAATTAAAACGCTGTTTTAGTGGCCTATTTTCTCGTTCATATAACCGGCATAGAAAATACTGGCGTTTATTGTAACAGCTCTGGCGCTTGAATACACTCTACATGGAATTAGTTAGGAACTGAAGTGGATTGCTAGGAAAGTTCTTTAGCTAACAGGTGATTTACAACTGTATAGTTTTTATTACCTAGAGATTTAGCGTTGTGTCCTACTAATATTATAAACGCGAAAGTTTGTATAGATGGATGGATGGATGTTTGTTAGTCTTTCACGCAAAAACTACCAAACAGATTGGGATGAAATTTGGCACACAGGTAGTCTATAACCAGGATTAAACCATAAAACACTTTTTATTCCGATATTCCCACGGGATCGAAACTTATGCGGGTGAAAGCGCGGGGCGCAGCTAGTTAAATAATAAATTCATGTTAAAAAAGTTTGTGAATATAACATAGCCATAATTTCAAGCCTCTATTCACCGAAGGGTTAGCTGCATAGTAATCACAAAGTCCAGTAGTGACTTAGGAGTGCTGATTCGGCACAGTGGGATTCGAGTTAATTACGTAATCTGCGTTCGCGATTTATTGGCAAAACATGTACCTGGAATAGTTACTTTAATGCCCACACAATAAAGTTCAGTTTACGCTACAACTTCAAACATTTTTAGAACTTTTTCAAGAGTCTCTCTTAGTCACTCTAAAATCAACTTAATTACCCTTGAAATAAAGTTGATATTTGTTTAACTGGAAATAACATCAATTTGAATAGACTAGATATATTATGTTCTGGAAAAAGCCGCTCGGCTTAGTTCAAATTGTGCTAAGCCGATATGAATATGATTTAGCGAGGGTAGATGCCGAACCAAGTTTGACGAGCTGAATGAAATCTAATTAGTCCGTCAGTTAGATTATGAAAAAATATTGAACCCATATTTTTTCTTTTCATAATTATATAAAAAATGAGGAAGATATTGCCCGTTAAAGTTCCGCGTGACATCACGCCTTTTTTTTTTTTTTTTTGAGGATGGGAAATCATCAAATGACCCCTCCCGCTCTGGGTGGAGCAGAAGGGAGTGTTAGACTCTTACTGACTAAAACCCACCCGTGTTCCTTCCTTAGCCCTTTATGTTCCAGGGCAGCGGTAACCCTTTCGGACAATCCCGCTACCCTGGCAGGCTTCGGCCCTATCGGGCCCCGTCACTCATGCTGACATCTCTTTGAGGCGCGCGCGGAACACGTACACGCCGTCCGGCACGGGCCTGGTCCTGATCGGACGGTGAGTTACCCATTACTCACCGCCCGCAGGCCCGCGCCTACGGTGGCCGGGAGTCGTCACGCGGCTCCCGACGCCCGGAGCGTCTCCCGCGGCGGCTGAGGCGTGAGGTGCGTTCCCTCGCCCACCCCGCCACCTCCTTCGCTAGCATGACTGTTTCGCAGAAGGAGGTGACTGCCTCCCACTCCCTCTCGCCCCGGACCATGGCTTGAACTAGGGCCGGACGCGAGAGGTCGCCGCCGCTGCCGATCGCCTCTACGAGGACACGGCGGTGCTCTGCCCAAGCAGGGCAGAACTCCACCGTATGCTCCACCGTGTCCTCTGGGCGATCCTGACAGTGGAGACACCCGGGCGTCTCCTCCCGCCTGATTATGTGCAGGAACCTCCCGAAACATCCGTGTCCGGAGAGGACCTGCGTCAGGCGGTAGGTGAGAACGCCGTGACGTCTCTCTAGCCACTCCTCAAAGAGGGGTCTTACCGCCGCTATCGTGGCGTGCCCTGTGACGTCACGCCTTGCTACACTTTTTAGCAAGGCGTGACGTTCACGACCCCCACTCCCAAATTTTGACGCGCTGTATCTTTGTCATTATTTGTTTGATTGACAAAAGAAAAAATACGTGTCCATTATTTTTCGATAATCTAACTGACGGAATAAATATAATAACCATTTTTTTTTTACCCAGGCAACTAATCTCGGCTCGGGTTTATTGTTTAACAAGTCATCATCTGCCTAGCCTTTTCCCAACTTCGGGTCGGCTTCTAGTCTAACCGGATGCAGCTGAATACCAGTATTTTACATGGAGCGACTGGCCACCTGACCTCCACAACCCAGTTACTAGATAATACGATACCCCTTGGTAAGACTGGTTGTCAGACTTTCGGGCTTCTGACGACCCGTAACGACTGTCAAAGATCCGGAAATGACAGACAGCCGAGACCAACGGCTTAACGTGTTTTCCGAGGCACGTAGGGGTCTCAGTATGTCAAGATGGTCACCCATCCACAGACCAACCTCGGCAAGCTTAGCTTAACCTGATCGATCGACCTGTACGGCTGTTATTATTTAGCCACAGGCTCCTCCAAAAACACAACCTACATGCCAGATCATTCCAGTACATATTAGATTAAAAACACCTCTGAGTACTGTTTAATAAGAGGCTTATGTAAATTAAACTCTAACTTCATTTACACTTAGTTGAAAAGTAACTGCGCAGTTTGAGTTAGAAAGTAAGCGTTTGTACAACTAAGTCCACTTTACCTAACGGCATTTTGCAAGAGAAGTGCTAGAAAAACTATACTTTTGCAAGCGTTTCAAGCGTTCTCCTTACTTTCAAGCTTAGACTGAAGAACACTGAAGTTTGAAACTCTGCGAATTACTTTGATTAATTAGAAATGTTATTTTGAAGTTACTGTAAGCAATATATTGGTAAAAACTACTTCAATAATATTTACAAAATCAATCAGAAGTCATTTATTCAAATTAGGCTGAGAATTAGCACTTTTTGACAGTTAAAATTACATAAGACAGTCCCTCAAAACGCCCGCCCTTCGCCACTTCCTAGTGCTTTCGCTGGGAAGAAGTGGCGCAACAAACTCCCCAGCAGCACAGCTGTCTTTTCAGTTAAAACAATTCACTCTATCGAAAAGCAGGCATTCCAGATAAGGTAGTACACTTTCTTAAAAGTTATAATAAATAACAAAAACCTACTATTTCCCACAGCATGGAAAATACCTTTTCTCATACAGAGAAGCCACGAGCATTGATCACCACGGTTGCTCAAGACGGGTTGGCGATATCAGAGGGGCAATTCTCGTAATTTTAAGAACGTTCACAGTCTGATCTCAGTCTCAATCTGTCAAAAATACTAATTTTTCCTACATTTTGACAAGTTTCTGACATTTGTTTTTCGCGTTTTACGCAACTATATTATAGATTTTTTTTTAAGTTAATTTATTGTAATTTTATTTACTTAGACATATTTACATAATTTAAAAAGCTAACAGTCTTAAAATAATAATAATATGTACAAGTACATAAAAAGGAGGGGAAATAATCAAAAGGTATCAAAAAATTCGTCCGGATCGCTGTCAAAAGGAAATGTGCCCAAATGCTGGCAGCATTGCCACGTTGTGTGGTAATGCTGACTATAAAATATTTTAAATAAATAAACACGAATATAAGCTTAACATAATTAGTTTTCCTTGAACTTTACATACATACATACATAACACGGGTTCGTCCAATGGGGGTAGGCAGAAATTACAGACACGAAAAAATAAATAAATAAATACATACTCCTTTTGCCTCGTTTACATCGAGGGGCCATTCTCGTAATTTTAAGAACGTTCACAGTCTGATATCAGTCTCAATCTGTCAAAAATACCTCTAATGTCCCTATATTTTGACAGTATTTGACATTTGCTTGTCACCGAGATGAGACTACGACTAGATTTTGATCGTTTTGAATTACGAGAATTGGCCTTCTGGCGATGTACGCGCGTGTCCAAGGGACACGCGCGTACATCGCCAGAAGGCCAATTCATTCATACACAAGTCTTGTGTCATTTTCATTTTCACATTTTTGACAAGTTTTTAATTACGGAAACTGACCTCCTGGTCATACATGCACGCCGATTTTGAGTACTACGCACCTGACCTTTCTGAAGAACATCACCAACAAGGTCACTATCATTTGAATTTGCTTATGGCTAAGTAATAACAGCCCCACGGTCGATCGATCAGGTTAAGCTATGCTTGCCGCAGTTAGTCCATTGATGGGTGACCGATCATCTTTACAAACCAAGACTCCTCCGTGCCTCGGAAAGCACGTTCAGCCGTTGGTCCCGGCTATCATTCGTGGATCTCTGACAGTCGTTATTGGCCATCAGAAGCCCGAAAGTCTGACAACCAGTCATATCAAGTGGTATCGTATTACCTACTGGGTTATGGAGGTCAGATAGGCAGTCGCTCCATGTAAAATACTGGTACTCAGCTGCATCCGGTTGGACTGGAAGCCAACCCTAGCATAGTTGGGAAAAGGCTAGGCAGATGAATTTGGGTTTTTGAAGACGTGCGACTCATTATGGTATTTTGTTTGACCCTATTTATTTAAAGACTAGCTTCTGCCTGCGACTTCGTACGCGGATCCTGTTGCTTATGCCAGCGACAACGAGGTCGTCAAAATCGAAGATCTGAAACGTCTGATGTCGAATTCTAAGAGTCCAGGGACGGGAAAACAGCGTGATGCGCGAGACGATTCGAGAGGTTCCAGATCTTTCATTTTTGTAAAAAGTCGGCATGAATCCAGATTTAGTGACTTGATGAGCTCCAAATGAAGTCATCTGAAAAGCACTGATGTAGGCTCGAATATTGCTTAAGAAATGGCTGGACTTGGGATGCTGGTCATTCAAAAGAACTCGTAAGATCTCCGGTAGGTCTTGCATAGAGTTTAGTCGTAACTTTCCAGACGCACAACACATTCCCTTGATCTCTCCCTTCCACTTACGCGCGTGACAGTGTGCACACACCTCAGATATGGTGCCAATGTCTCCGTGTTCGATGTAATTAATAAAAGGGTTATAGAAAAACGTGCTCCTTTCTTTATTGAACCACGGTTGCTCTTCAGGATCAGAAACCATAGACTCAGTATCAGATGAGGATGAATTGCGAAGATTGCGACGTATACGGTCTAGATCAATTTGGGCCACACGCTGTTCGACTGTATGACTTGCCCGAATTTCCTGAATCCGCTCACGTTCTTGCGTGGAATGAACAGACACCTCAACACGCATGTCGTGATTTCTTTGCCGAGCAAGTGCGTTGCGTTGCTCGCGCTGCTCGTCTGTCTCCAAAGACCGAGCTAGAGCATGCTGTGAGCGGTCTGCACTAAGGCGCGTCTCATGCTCTTCAGGATTCTCGAGTGATCGAGATGTGGCAGTGCGAATACGCTGGGAGCTTGAACGCCAGTCTCTTTGCGTGTAAGTCTCCGAAGCGCGAGATACTGCGTGGCGCTCGCGATCGCTTGCTTGGCGTGTATCGCGCTCCTGACTGTTCTCGAGCGACCGAGTAGTCACAGTGCGGAAAAGCTGAAGACTTAATCTCTGCTCTCTCTCTGTATCCGTTTCGGAAGCGCGAGATAAAGAATGACGCTCTCGGTCACACGCAAGTCGTATCTCACGCTCCTGACTGCTCTCAAGTGATCGAGCAGGATCCCTCTATGTAACCGTTTCGGATGCGTGAGACAAAGAATGACGATCCCGGTCGATAGCTAAACGCATTTCTCGTTGTTCCACACTTTCCTGAGATCGAGAAGCAGTAGTGCGGACTCGTTTAAATTCTAGTCGTAATTGGCGCTGCGTGCTAGTTTCTGCGGACAAACTTAGTGCATTACGCTTAGCACCACATTACATTATTACGGTTAGCACCCAGCCGTTGTTCACGCTCTGCGTCGGTTTCGAGAGATCGAACTAACCTGCGCATCTTAGAAACCCTTGAGTTTAGAGACAGATTTGATATTTTTCTAAAAGGCATAGCTAAAATTCCTTCTTAATCCGATACTAACGATATTCAAATCAATGAAAAATAATCGAATAAGTACGTAAGAATTGCTAGTTAGTAGAAAAATAATT
Organism: Apamea anceps; assembly: GCA_951799955.1. Classification (NCBI taxonomy): domain Eukaryota; kingdom Metazoa; phylum Arthropoda; class Insecta; order Lepidoptera; family Noctuidae; genus Apamea; species Apamea anceps. The sequence goes on along the minus strand of OX637523.1, from coordinate 12,303,059 downwards.
ATTATTCGCAGGAAAATTAAACACATCAACCAACACAGACAACAAAGGTAACCCCCGCTTCTATAGGATGAGAGCGGCACATTGGCACCTATAACATCACTTTTTGGGAACGAAACCATAGCGCGATCTAACTCGACGCCAACGCCATACAGTTAGAAAACGGAAACTATCATAATATAATTTACCCAAATTAATTAAATTATGAATAAAACTAAATTGTGGTTCAATTAACAGACAACTACATTATTTTTGCATTAAAAAAAATATGGTAACAGCAGCAAGGAACAAAACTAAGAATTACATACTTAAATCAATTACCTACAACAAATGTGCTTGGTAAGATATAACTTAAAACCAAAAGTTTGACTTGAATTCATGATAGTGTAGCTTGTTGTACCACCAATCAATCTGTTTACTAATATTGGTGTGAAACTCTCCATGCAATTAGATAGGACATGTAAAGTTCTCAGATTTCATAACAGTATCGTTCCCAATGCACATAAAAAATGCAAAAACTAAAAAAAAAAAGAATTTTACGATTTTTTAAAACATAATGGCAAAATAAAAATTAGTATAGGATTTGAACTCGCACCATTTAGTGCGGTAAACGATCGCCTGACCTTACCGCTAAATTCCCCGTTGACATATTGTTGAAATAGCTGTTCCCTTGCAATTTATAATATTACTGCCCCGCTCCTTTATAAAAATAGCGTGATTATTATGTTCCCAGAGTTAAATTATTATTAACTAAATAAATAACATGTCATTTTGTGTATTAAATTATTTTGTGCATTCAATTACGAACAAAAACTTTTTAAAATCAATATTGCTTACCTCCCGTAACATACGGCGTGATAATATGTAGCCTAAAGCCTTCCTTGGTTTACAAAGAACATTTTTGCTGAATTTCAATTCAATCTATCCAGTAGTTTTGGCGTGAAGCCGTACCATACACACAGACAAACAGACAAAAATTCTAAAAAGTCACTTTTTGTCATCAGTTACGTTTTTCTAACAAAAGCCACTTATTTTTTCTCGAAAATTCTCAATGTACAGTTTTTCTTTCGTTACTGTTTTATTATATGTATAGATCATTATAATATTACCATACCTTTTTAAGTTGTTCACAAAAAAAAAACCGAATTTTATTACTTCTCTCAAATAGAAAAGTTATTTTTGTCCCAAAAACTGACTTCTCGACATTGTATATGTTTTCTCAATGTTAGCAATTCCGATAAAATTTGAGGACCAAGTTACATTGGTTGTCCAAAATATTTGATGCTGGCTACTATATTCTGAACCCCAATCAGAAAACCCTTTGAGTCTATTCAGTAGTTGAATCCACTATATTTGTATTTGAAAGGAATAAATAAAGATTTACTCAAATACCAATACAGTGAAAGTGAATATTTTTAGATGATCCCGTTCTTTTGGAATTGTTTCGAACTATTTTCTCATTTCTTTTTATTATAATCGTTGAGCTGAATAGACTAAACGGAATGCGTTTACGTTTTAATAAGAACAAAGCTTTCGGTTCATATATAATATAATACGTAGAGATTGTCTTATTTTATGGATTCCATAGTAATTGGTTTGTTGAAATTGAAATTTTTTCTTTTTATTAAGTCCTACAGTGCGATTCTGTAACCATCTCACCGTGAAAACTTAGAGTGAGTTGCAATCCCTAGCATTAGTTGGAATGACAGCTCACTCCACGCTTACTTCTCTGCTTGATGTTTACCGCAAATAAACATATTTTCTTTTTTCTTACAAAATACCTGTTTCATAATAGTATGGTTTCTTTCATCATAACATTTCTATCAATACTTTAGAAGAAAATCGGTTTTGAATCTTGCATAGTGGTAAGGTATTTATGCTCGTGAAAAGTCACAAGCAAAAAAAAAAAGGTCAACCTAAGAAATTTCTGAACTATGGAAAGCCATAGTTTAGAAATTTCTTAGGTTGACCCTTTTTTTTTTTCAGTATGGGAAATCATCACATGACCCCTCCCGCTCTGGGTGGAGCAGAAAGGAGTGTCATACTGTTACTGACTAAGCCTCTTTCCTTAGCCCTTTATGTTCCAGGACAGCGGTAACCCTTTCGGACGATCCCGCTACCCTGGCAGGCTTCGGCCCTATCGGGCCCCGTCACTCATGCTGACATCTCTTTGAGACCCGCGTGGAACACATACGCGCCGTCCGTTAGGTTGACCCTTGCGAACACTTTCATGAAAAAGGCAAGATTAATTTTCCTTTCGGTTCTGGCAGTCCGGAGTTATAACTACACTCTATTAATAAACTCCTATATTACGTTCTCAAAACTAGGACAAAACAGGGTACCGTATGTGTGACACCTCTGCCTACAGCTGACCTATTTAGTAGTACTTCATCATCACGCCCCTATTCCCTGGAGGGGTAGCAGAGTTGTATATTACACCTGCATTTCGCCACATAGATATGTTTCTAGTCTCATGTACTTGTAATAAATAACACGGGCTGATTTTGCCATCGCCAGATAAATTTTATTTGAGAAATAAAATTGACGTTTGACAGTTTTTGTATGAAGTAACTGTCAAAATTTTAAAATTATTCCTCGAATAAAGTTATCAGATGATTGAAAAATCAGCCCTTAATGCAACAAGGAAAAGAATATAATCCAGAACTCTATATTCAACAATCACTCATTACGAGCACTCAGAGTTAGGAGCCTGTACCTAAAGTACAGGTTCTGTACCGTTACTGAGCGCGTCTTGCCATTTCGGTACCTGAGTACCAGCTCCAGACGGTACCGGTTCCATACAGGTACCGGTACCACCTAACAATGCTATATTAACCAACCGTATTGCTTACTTTATCTCTTTTCTCACTCTTTAACTTACGGAAATATTTGTTTGATACAGGGTGCAGGTACTACTCTGGTACCGGTATCAGACCAAGGCCAACGGTACCGGTTCCTAAAATACCGGTATTTCAAGCCCTGCAAGCACTAGCCCAACAAGAGAGTCACAGTAAGTAAACTCTAGTTTAAAACTCGGGCGAACTGTCAAGGAGAAGCAACATACTATTTAAGTTTTCTTTGAAAACAATAATGAAGTACAGTTTACTTCTGAGTTTGTTTGTGTTTATTTTCTTCGTTCAAGTTTAGTTGTCTGCCGGTTGTAAAGACCGCTTTGTTTTAAATTAAGTGACCTAAATACCTAAGAAGTCCACCTAAATTCTTTCCTTCTGGAATTTAACCCATGTAACATTAGTTTCTTCAACCTATAATCTACTTGTAGCGGCATCAGTTCCGCTACACATCACTCTGACGTCACGCAAAATCCTGCATCGCGCAAGCAGAGTTTACCGCGCAACTAGCATATTATATACTGTCCCGACCTCAATCGTCGGGCAGTTGCCCTCCAGACACACCACCCGTCTGGTCGAGGGATCCTCTATTTCTATGGAGGATGAATGAACTGTACACCCTGTTTCTCATAATTCGATATACTTCATAAAAATATATCGAGTTATGAGAAAATATTATTATTAATAATTCATTCACTGACTACAACGCAAAGCCTATACCGCTGGGTCTAGAAGCATAATATTTTGCCCTACTAATAAGGATTTTTGAAGAAAATTCATCCCCTAAAAGGAATTCCGTTCGTCTTTGTTGCCGATGGGACATCCCATCGGGCGCACGGCTTGTAAATTATAATTACTATAATTATAAAGCTCTGGCAACACTCAGGCAAATCCCGGTCGGCACACGGGACGTAACTGCGCGCGTCGGTTGTTTTAATCTACAGGGTCACATTAAATTAGCTAGCGAAACTCCGTAGACGAGATGGGTATCCATATCAAAAACATAATCAAGTTTAAAAATATTATTGACGTGATTTTTTTTTTGCTTTTTATAACTCAATTTAATTATTTTGTCGTTTAAACTGCGTCAGAATAGATTACTTTTTTTTTTTTTTGAGGATGGGAAATCATCAAATTACTCCTCCCGCTCTGGGTGGAGCAGGAGGGAGTGTCAGACTCTTACTGACTAAAACCCACCCGTGTTCCTTCCTTAGCCCTTTATTTTCCAGGGCAGCGGTAACCCTTTCGGACAATCCCGTTACCCTGGCAGGCTTCGGCCCTATCGGGCCCCGTCACTCATGCTGACATCTCTTTGAGGCGCGCGTGGAACACAACACGCCGTCCGGCACGGGCCTGGTCCTAATCGGACGGTGAGTTACCCATTACTCACCGCCCGCAGGCCCACGCCTACGGTGGCCGGGAGTCGTCACGCGGCTCCCGACGCCCGGAGCGTCTCCCGCGGCGGCTGAGGCGTGAGGTGCGCAAGGTGCGTTCTCTCGCCCACCCCGCCACCTCCTTCGCTAGCATGACTGCTTCGCAGAAGGAGGTGACTGCCTCCCACTCCCTCTCGCCCCGGACCATGGCTTGAACCAGGGCCGGACGCGAGAGGTCGCCGCCGCTGCCGATCGCCTCTATGAGGACACGGCGGTGCTCTGCCCAAGCAGGGCACACCTCCACCGTGTCCACTGTGCGATCCTGACAGTGGTGACACCCGGGCGTCTCCTCCCGCCTGATGATGTGCAGGAACCTCCCGAAACATCCGTGTCCGGAGAGGACTTGCGTCGGGCGGAATAGATTACTTTAGGTACGGTTGATACCTGAAGGAATTTATAAAAAAAAGTAAAAAAGAAAAAGTTGTTTTTGGTAAAGTAGGTATTTTTTGTATTATTTTGTTTTTTTTTTGTATTCTAAAGCAGTTCAAGTTCACGTTTGTATCAATTTTTCTTCCTTACTACTCGTGCATTCCTCAAAAAAGAATCTTTGAGATACCTATGTTAGGAGGAAGATTTTTTCCTCTCTAGAGTAGTCTGACTGAGCTACCTCTGTTGCATTATTCAATAGCTTGTGACCTTCAACCAAGTTGTGTGCCAAGCTTCTATATCAATCCTTATAATAGCCAAAATAACTTTTATGCAGACTGTCAATAGCATGTCCCGGATTTAGATGAAAAATGATTTGATAATTTTTTATATGGGTGTTTAGATGCTCATTGCATCTGTGGAGTTTAGCTAGCCAATTTAAAATAACCCTGAATATCAGGCTCCTATTTACTAAACCACACTACCTACACCCATCTTCAGGATATAATCTCCAAACATCAGTTTCAATATACCTTTAATTTATCTGTCACACTTTACATGTCCCAGATTCATGTCAATAAATAGCTAAAGCCATTAGCAAGATTAAAGGGCCACAAATGGAGCGTTAGGGCTCCTGTCTCACCGACGGCGCAGCGACTAGCTACCAACGATTTTCGCGCTTAAGAAACGTAAAGAACATATAGTAGGTTCCGTGTAAAGGGCCCGTGGCTAAATAATAACAGCCGCACGGCTCGATCGGTCAGGTTAAGCAACGCTTGCCGAGGTAGGTCCGTGGATGAGTGACCATCTTTACATACCACCCCTCCGTGCCTCGGAAAGCACGTTAAGCCGTTGGTCCCGGCTGTTATTCGTGGATCTCTGACAGTCATTACGGGTCGCCAGAAGCCCGAAAGTCTGACTATCAGTCTTAGCAAGGGGTATCGTATTACCCAGAAACTGGGTTGTGGACGTCAGATACGCAGTCGCTCCATGTAAAATACTGGTACAGTTTGACCAAAACCGCTGTACCGTGCCTTCGGTATGTGCGCGGCGAGACGGGGGGCAGTGCAGGCCGCTCATTCGTCATCGCTCACGGCGTCCCGCCCCCCGCCTCACGGCGCATTTCTCCCGCCTCGCCACGCATTCCTAAGGCGCGGTACAGCAGTTTCGGTCAAACTATAGTCAGCTGCATCCGGTTAGACTGGAAGCCGACCCCAACATAGTTGGGAAAAGGCTAGGCAGGTGAGCTCTACTCGCTTCTCGTTAATCGCCGGCGGTGGGACAGGTGCCTTTAGTACCACCACCAGCACCTACCTGTCGCCGAGCCGTCCTTTCAAAGGGAAACTTCATCTGTGCAAATACTAACTGTGCTATTTTAGGTTATTTTAGACTGCTAGGTAACCCGGGTGCTAGTAAGTGCTGTGTTGTCATTTTGTTTTCATATTGAATCAACGTTTTGGTAATATATTTGGTATCATGTAATATTAGCACTAACTTACCTTAAACTTCCTAGTAAAGCGGTTCCGTCATATTATGAGGGCTGTCATGAAAATCTATCATTTAAATATTTTAAAACTTATACACACTACACTTATACATATGTTCGAGCCGTTTGGGTTTGAAACACTAGGCCCATTGGCCCTAGTGTTTCGAACCTCCGAGTGTCCCGTTAGTACTTCGGGACATCACTGGGTTCGGGTTCCGTAGCCAAATGGCAAAAAACGGAACCCTTATGGATTCGTCATGTCTGTCTGTCTGTCTGTCCGTCCGTATGTCACAGTCACTTTTTTCCGAAACTCTAAGAACTATATATACTCAGTTGAAACTTGGTAAGTAGATGTATTCTGTGAACCGCATTAAGATTTCCACACAAAAATAACAATACATTTTGGGGGTTCCCCCATACTTAGAACTGAAACTCAAAAATTTGTTTTCATCAAACCCATACGTGTGGGGTATCTATGGATAGGTCTTCAAAAATGATATTGAGCTTTCTAATATAATTTTTTTCTAAACTGAATAGTTTGCGCGAGAGACACTTCCAAAGTGGTAAAATGTGTGTGGGGGACACAGAATGATAAAACTAAAAAAATATATATATGATGTACATTACCATATAAACTTCCACCAAAAATTGGTTTGAACGAGATCTAGTGAGTAGTTTTTTTTAATACGCCATATTATATGCCGCACAAAATAATATACACTTAAATAAGTAGTAGTTTTAACTTTTCTCAGAAATCTTTCAAGAATAATCAATAATATTTTTAAAAGTAATAGTTTTCGACCCATTAAATATTCGTTTAGTAAGCAATAAATTAAATAGAAAAATAATTGTTAGGTCTTACGTGGAAGAACGAAGTACGAAGAACTGTCAAAAATTCAAAATTATTCCTGCGATAAAATTATCTGGAGTTTGAGAAATTAGCCCTAAATAAAACAGCAGTAGCAGTAAGTTACCTATTGAAGTTAAACACAATTCCAAAGTAAGTATTTTTTAAATTGTCCTCCTAAGTTTTCTCTCAAAGCGTTCCAGAACGTCTGCTTTTCTAGTACTCAGTACTTGTTCAAAGTATTTGTTTGGTCTGAATTTTCAATGGTTAAGCTAGCTTCAAATTATTGGAGTATAACTTTTGCGGTGTGGTTAGACAAAGCTAAAATCTGACTGGAAAGTTTTAAATAATTTCTGAACCAATATTTTATAGAAAAGTATTATGGCTATTTATAATTTTGATGCAAAATAATATTACAATTTTAAGTAAAACGGATTGGGCTGGTTACGTCAGCCGCATGCACAATGACCGCTGGGAAACAGTCTCCACACGGTGGTGGGTGCCTGAGGATGGATGGCGCCGCCGAGGCTGGCCCAAGAAGAGGTGATGAGACGATCAAGATGCGTACCGTACTGAAAATGCAAAACAGCATTAATGAAAAAAAAGTATTCTTGGTATGGCACCTCGTATCTTTAATAAGATTCCAGATAGTTTTAAGCAAATGACTGATGTAAAATTTAAATAAAAAAACCTGACTAATTTACTTATAAAAAGATGTTACGAGTATTATACTGTTGACGAATTTCTAAATGACTTCACAATTTGATGTGACTTTTTAAATTTATTTATTATGATTTTTTATGTACCATTTTTTTAACTGTTTTTGTTATTTTACTTTTTATGGCATTTTGTATTTTTTTATAATTTCTCAGAAGCTAATTTAATTATGTTGTAATTAAATTGAGTACGATTGTTATTTTAAACTATCTTTATGTTAAAATATTTGTATGCTGTAATGGCAAAACATGGCGACCTATATAAATATGTAATGCCCAATGTACAGACCTATGTTTGACAAATAAAATTCTGATTCTGACTCGTAAGGGTTGGATCAAGGTGGCTCTAGAAAATGATGCCTGGAAGGATTTGGGGAAGGCCTTTGCTGAGCAGTGGCACATTGTAGGTTAAGTGAATAAAAAAATAATAAATAAAACTAAATAAATACCGATGACGATAATGATGAAATAAATACTGATAGCTCGTATTAATCATTGTTTGTCAGAACAGGATCAGATTTTCAGTAAGCATTTATTTTTGTGTGTTGTTTTACAAAGTCTGTAGAAGTTCCTTTTTTAAGTTGACTTTTGAAGCACTTTTGAAATTTTGGATTCCCAAGAAAGAACCACATAGTAGATACTCTGTTTAAAATTTTCATTTTAATAAATTTTTTCGTAGACTTTATTCATCGTTTTCCACAAGGCGAGGTCGTGGGTTCTTGACTTGCCCTCACAGGCCCCATTGCCCAATAAAAATAAAAATATATAACTAATATATTTTTAAATCCATGTCAAATTTGTAAAAAAAAAGACGTTTTTTACCAAAAACGATGACTGGCTTCTTTTGTAAAGGAAGTTGCTTTTTTCATAATTGGATTTGGGCTTCATAGAAAAGTTTTTTAGCATTACGAGTACCTTCTATCTTGGTCGGTATAAAGATTAGAATCATCCTCTTAACAGCTGCAGGTGACTAAACAACCAGCCTGTATATTAAACTATAAGTTTACCGCAACACCATACGATCAAGTCCAGAGATAAATGAGGCTGTCGAACGGGAAACAGCTCTTCATTATTTATGAATAACTATCGACTTTGAAGCTAACATGTTGCGCTAGATTGTGCCAATATATTCAGTGGTTCATGCATACTTCCGTCAACGTATATACACAGGTGTATATTGGTCTTCTAACTGTGCATAGTATAAAACAAAGTTACCCTTCGTTTCTGTCTTCCTTTTCTTAGCGTTTCGATGGCAAAAGTATCGTTTTTTTTTCATTTGTTTGGCCCAAATTTCTGAAACGTGCATAGCATTCACTGACGCAGCGTTTAGTTCCTCACGTGTGCTGGTGACAGGGCATGCGGTTCAAAGTGGGAGGTGAGCTATTATCTGTGGAGAGACACCGTATACACACCGTAGGTCTGAGCCTTCCATGAACCCCCGACATTAGAGGTCATTAAAGGCCGTAGCAAGGACAACCTCCTAGTGGAGGTTGACCTTGCTGCGGCCTACTTGGATACGAAGTCTATTTAGGGTTTTCCAATTAGAACACGGTAACTTATGCCCGGATGACCCTCTGATGTGTATCTGTGTGACCGCTGAGTTCTTCTAATCGCGGATCTCACACTACAACGCGCTAAGCAATGGGGCGCAGAAAATAGAGCTTATCTTTGCTTAGATATTGGTCTAAATTTATAGCGATGGCAGTTTTCTTGATCTTCACTCTGTTGCGACGCTGTACATGCTAATTTCACATAGCATTGCCAAAAAATTGCATGGCCTTCTTCTATAATATGTGAAGCGTTTCGTACGTTCCCAATATCGGCGTCAATTAAACCGAGGTACAATTAAAGCAGAGTACTCGGTTCGGCAAATAATGGGGGTTAAAGTATGAAATTGCCGTTTTATTGTAATAGGTACTTCGAATTGACATAGAACCTTCATGGTTTGAGATTTTTGTGTGACACTTTTTTCAACATGATACCTATGAAGTTCTTCTTTTAAAAAATGTGCAACATTTGATTATCGATTTTCAGTTGTTTTTTTTTATTCAGCTTAGACAAGAAATATGGATACTTCAAAAATTCGAGTTATTTTTGAATACGAGTTCCGACGCGGAACTAACGCGGCAGAAACAGCTCGCAATATCAATGTTGCGTTTGGAGAGGGGACTGCTAATGAACGCACCGTGCGATTTTGGTTTAAACGCTTTCGTGTTGGAAACTTTGATTTGAAGAACGAACCACGTGGAAGACCATGAATTGAAAGAGATGGTGGAAGCCGATCCGAGCCAAACTACCCAGGAATTAGCGGCATGGTTTAACGTTACCTTACCAACAATATTGACTCATTTGCGTCAAATCAATAAAATAAAAAAATATGAGAAATGGCTGCCTCATGATTTGACTGATCTGCAGCAAGAAACGCGTGTTGAAACTTGTGTTGCCTTGTTGAATCGATACAGAAATAAAGGAATATTGGATCAAATTGTGACATGTGATGAAAAGTGGATTCTTTACGATAACCGTAAGCGAAAAATGCAATGGCTGACCCCAGGTCAAATGCCGCAACAGTGTCCTAAAGCAAAGCTTACCAATAAAAAAGGTAATGGTAACTGTTTGGTGGTCTTCCGGTGTGCAGTCGGCACTCTAGAACTTATCGGCCCCATCGGATAGCTACGGCCTACGGCCTTATTACCACCAAATACTCATACACGTTATTTATTAAAACTAAACTTACAAACACCAATTTTTTTAGCTTGAGTCAATAAATCCAACTCGTACCACTAAGAAATCTCGTCTCTCGCCATACGATTGCAATGACATACTATTGTAAAATACTCCAATTGCAATACACACAGTAGGAATACCCACGCAATCGGCACCAATAACTCTTTTCCTTCCAATATACTTTTACGATCTCGCAAGATATACAGGAGATCCATTGGGAACGATTGACGATATGGAGAAGAAAGGTTATTTGATTAAAAAATGAAGTATTTTCAGTCGTAAGTAAGATAATTTTTCTCTGAAGGGCAAATAATATTGCGATTTGACAGCTTTTGCATAGAAAACCTGTCAAACTGACATATTGTTTCTTCAAATAAAAGTTATGGGACTATTGAAAAATCAGCCCTACGGCCTGATTTTACAAAGTCAGATAATTTTTATCTGAAGAATTAATAATACTTATTGCAAATTTTATATATAAAATAATATGTTAAGTTGTTATATTTATTGTTCTGATAAAAGTTACCTGACTTGAAAAATCAGCCCTAAAGTATGTATCTACTTATCTTTTGGTATTTTATCAAAATAGTAGTAAAACCCTTTGTAAAAGAGTTCGTTCGGGGAAGTACTACCACTGTGGCGGCATCTACATCGCCAAATGTGAACTATCACACTATCACTATTCACTGTATCACACTGACGTCACTGCACCGCGCAAGCAGAGTTTACCGCGCGACTAACATATATAACACACGTCCCGACATCAATCGTCAGGCAGTACCCATCAGGGATGAGTGAACTTTACACCGTTGTACGTCTGTACCACTATACCACTTTCTGCCACCATGCATATTTCCTGTGTATCGATTTGAAGGGCTGGCGACGTTAAACATCATGTACGCATACGTGACGTAATCGGTACATGAAACATAACATGAATATGGTATTTCAGGTATTTATAAATAATGTGGGAATAGAGAAGGAAGCAGAGACATTTCAGCAATGTGTCTGGGATGGCAACACATAGAAGGCCAACTCTCGTAATTTAAAACGTTCAAAATCTAGTCGCAGTTTCATCTCGGCCACAAACAAATGTCAAAAACTTGTCAAAATGTGGGGAAATTAGAGGTGTTTTTGACAGATTGAGTGAGATCAGACTGTGAACGTTCTTATAATTACGAGAATTGCCCCTCTGGTGTTACATGTGTCTGGTATTGCAGACGTCCATAAATTAGGCGGCGGTGGCTGTGAAACTTATTATTAGATGGGCCATCGAATTGGCTGGTTCGTTATTCGGTAACTGGGGTATTAAAGCTATGTATTCTTAAAGTTAGGAACTTCGCAAAAGGGGGTTAAATACTATACGTTTTTTGTAATAATTTGTCATTATTACTGTCTGGAAATATCGCTATAAAGTGCATTAAAATATTGATTCTGAAATGCAATAATTAATATCTTAATATTGAATATTGTAAAAAACAGTTTTATATCCCCTCGTCCGTTAATCAGGCTTATTAATTCTGATGTCAAAAAGTGCGCATCCGTTGGCACACTTATTAAGTTATATTGATGAAAACAGGTAAATATTTGACAGTTATTTGCGATGTTGCCAACTTTTAAAAGGTACGCTCTTAAATAAGTGGATTTTATGTTTTATCATTAGTAACTCATCGCCTGTGCTGAATATAAGCTCCTCTGTTAGTCCACTGTCATAAATATTAACAAGGTCTGCGGTTTAATAATTGACAGGCTTGTTGCATTGGCTTGCATATCGAACTGATTAGCGACTAAGCGACTATCCATCCGTGTATTATACCTACTGATGCCATGTTTTCATATAGCAAAGTGTCCTCACAGCCCGATTCAAACTTTATGGTGGCTCGGAACATGAGGCGACTCGCTGCGCAGTAACAAATTCATGTGTCAGCGGGGATGAGGAGCGAGGTACTGCGCAGCGAATAACGCACTTCAGAGCCGCCGTAATTTTGACACGAACTATACCAATTATCTGGACATATTAAATAAAAAAATACAAAATTGTTTAATTCACGGAACAAGTCTCATATACAAACTGATACATAAAAGTATAAATGCCCGATTAATCACTTAGCCCATAACATATAGACAGGATAACAAGCACAGACAAAAACGAACACTCACAAGGTAGCAATATGTCGGCTGCAGTATTAGAATATAATACTCTTTATTGTACAGTGTACACCATACAAATAAAGCAGCATTGCCGGATATAAGGGTCAATCCAATCTGTTGGCGCTCATCGCCAGGACGGAGTTGACGCTGCACCGCACTCTGCGCACCAGAGACACGCACCGCTTGCGCATCGTCGCGTGAAAGTAGTCAGTGCGCGCCTCAGAGAGTTTCAATGAGTGTATTTTCTACTCCTAGTATTTATTTAAAAAAATAACGTTTCAGTAACAGTAAAACTTATTACGAAAAAGTACTCACAGAGCACGAAAACACTGCGCCAAGGGACGGCAGTACTTATAAAATTCGTGGCGCCGAAAGTGCTTTGACCGCTTCCGTAAGCGCTTAAAGCACTTTCGGCGCAACGGCGAATGACGACAAACACTGACAGAAACTGATGGCTTTGAATGGCGGTCGGTGACCGCCATTCAAAGCAACATTTGTGTCGTAGTGCGAGTAAACGGTGACACGCTTAGTTTGTATAGGAAAATGTTGACAGTAAAACGGCCTCGATGGCCCTTGGTAGCGGCCGTCGAGGTTCTGTGGAAATTGTAATTATTAGCATTATTTCTGTTACCAAGCATCATTGCTATGTTCCAGTTAGATTGGTACAATTGCCAGCATATGCTACACAGGCGGTAACTATTTTTCAGCATGCTGTTAGTCAACATAAAATATTACAAGCGATCCAGGAGGGGCTTGTGGCTAAGTCAAGCCGCCGCCTTATGTTGTGACAGCCGCACGCTTCGACCGATCAGATTAAGTTACGCTTGCCGCGGTTGGTCCGTGGATGTGTGACCATATTTACATACCAACACCCCGCCGTGCCTCGGAAAGTACGATAAGCTGTTGCTCCCGGCTGCCATTCGTGGATCTTTGACAGTCAAAATCAAAATCAAAATCAGTCGTTACGGATCGTCAGAAGCCCGAAAGTCTGACAACCAGTCTTACCAAGGGGTATCGTATTACCCAGTACCTGGGTGTGGAGGTCAGATAGGAAGTCACAAAATACTGGTATTCAGCTGCATCCAGTTAGTCTGGAAGGCGATCCCAACTTAGCTGGGAAAAGGCTAGGCAGATGATGAAGCGACCAAGTGAACAGTGAAGGGGTTCCGTAGTCGGGATGAAAATTAACACATGGACAGTATTTGTTTAATCGGCCTTAAAATAAGGTTGTATTTCATAGAAGTTCTCGAAAAAGAAACTATGAAAAACAATGTTTTTTTTTTTTGTTTAATTAAAACGTTGCCCCACACTAGGAAGTTCTCCTGTATCGTCGGTGCGTTTACAAACATTTAAACTCACATACACAAACAGCCAGACCCGGAACAACTACTTGTAGGTCATTCAAATATTTGTTCCGTGCGGGAATCGAACCCGCGACACGCAGCGCAGCAGTCAATCGCTTAACCACTGCGCCAACCGTGTCGTCAATTTCTGCGGCTGTAAACGAAAATATCCTATATCTCAAAAACTATTGACTTAAATAACTATTAGAAACATTATAATCTTTTTAATCATGAGATCCAACAATACTAAACACGCTTATGTCTTTTTATCACCCCTCGGTTAGATGTATGGAGAATGCTACTTCTAAATATATTTTTCATAATTTTACTACACCATTGTTTAGCGGTACACAGAATACACCTGCTTTCCAATTTTATTCGATAAGGGCAGGAGAATGATGAGAATGATGATGATGATAGTGCAACTGGTCTCCGAGTAAAATCGCTGTGTGACATTCAGACCGACGCGGCGATGGACAGACAAACATGACGAAATTATAAGTCTTCCATTTTTGCCATTTGGCTACAGAACCCTAAAATATATCCTTGCAGCTCGCAGCAAGCATAATAATATTTCCCGTTAGCCTGAATAGACAGAGAGCCTTAATAAGGCTTCAGTTTTCAACATTGCAGCTACAACCTGAAACTGCCGAGTTCATTATTAACTAAATAATAACTTCTGCAAATGGCTGTTTCATGGAGAAATTACAGGACAAGTTTGAGGACTAAGTTCTGTTGTACTGTTTTGTTTTGCTAAAAGTTTACTTTGAAAGATTTATAATAAAGCCTTTAATGGCAACGCTGGGAAGGGATGCCCTAAAAGACCATACAATGACCTTTCCTTTCTGACACAAAGTTATTTGTGTTGTCCTTCAAACTGGTCAGACGGGCGCAGTCCTGGCAATCGTAGCGCTAATATGACCAGATGAACATAATCGCTATGCTGGAGCTCATGGACTAAGGTATAATGCCAAGAAAAGCGAGCTGTTAGTTTTTAGGACACAAAACAAGACTTATGAAGTGGTACCGCCAGTCTCGCTATGTGGTGCCACTCTAAACAGAGTCAAACAGTTCAAGTACCTTGGTCACTGGGTAACAGAGGATGGCACTGATAACTGTGATATTGAGAGGGAGCGTAGGGCATTGGCCGTAAGATGCAACATGCTGGCCCGCAGATTTGCAAAGTGCGACAGCAATGTCAAGATAACTCTGTTCAGGGCTTATTGCCAGACCTATTATACTTGCAGTCTGTGGACCCGTGTACACGCAGAAAACGTTTAATGCCCTACGTGTGCAATACAACAATGCGTTTAGGATATTGCTGGCGCTACCTCGTTTCTGTAGCGCATCAGGGATGTTCGCAGCAACGCGTACAGATGACTTCTTTGCGATTATTCGTAAAAGATCCGCTTCACTGCTGTGTCGGATGCGGGGTGGCGACAACAGTCTCCTGAGCGTTTTTGCTAGTAAGACTGAAAGCCCCCTTATGGGGCACCTGTGCACAGTGCATGTACTGTTGCCTGGTGTAGCCGTGAGGTGGCGAAATTAAGTATTATTAGTTGTGTGTAAATTCTATCATACTAACATAGATTATGGAATACTAACAAATTTATGGGTTCTACATGAATTAAAGATAAATAAATAAATAAAATAAATAATCGGCCTATAGGTAATTGTCCCATTGCTGGGAGACGCCTCCTCTCTTCGAGAGGAACTGGGCTAATAATCTACCGCGCGGACCCAGTGCGGGTTGGTAGATGTAACATGTCTTTGAATTTTTGGTTCTAGGACATGCCGGTTTACTCACAATGTTTTCCTTCACCGTTTTGAGAGCAGTGGTGATGAAATTATTTACACAAAGTGAAGTGCCTGCCTGGGTTCGAACCCTCGCTCTACAACTCGTAAGTCGACGCCATTACCACTGGGCCACCACTGCTCTCAAGCGAGACGTAAACGTAACGTAAATTCAAACGATTTCTACATTTAAAAAACCTTGTTAAAAAATACAACTAATCTAATATCGCGACATATTTGCCAAAAATGAAAGGAAATACGAGTTTATGGAAAAATAACTTTAATTCCTACACTATAAAGTTCAGTTTACGCTACAGCTTCAAACATTTTCATAACTTTTTCAATAGCGCTAGTCACTCTGAAATCAACTTAATAGTCATTAAAATAAAGTTGATATTTGTTTAACTTGAAATAACGTCAATTTGAAACAAATAAAATTTGAATATACCTATTCTATGATATTTTAGTTTCCATTTTTGCGACAAGTATATTTATATCATCCATAGATATGAATGAAGTCTTTAAAATCGTTTATACTTACGTTTTACGTTCATACTTACGTTTTATTTACTTCGCGCGTTCGTGCTAGGCTCACAGATGCAATATGAACGTGAACGAAGCAAGATTGGAACACGAGCCATCATTAAAATCTCAGTTTCTCTCTACTCCCTAAGGAATAGAAAATGCGTGTACTTATTTATGTTTATAGTATGTAGGAGGAGCCAACATGACATGTATCTATGTGCAAGGTATTATAAACACTAACTTTAACTGCCCCGTTGGTGTCGTGGTGGCAAGCGCTGACCGCTGTGCATAGGGTCCTGGGTTCGATTCCCAGGTCGGGCAAAGTGTAATTGGTTTTTCCAGTTATAAAAAAGTAAAGTAATTGGTCTTAGTAACAGCCCGGAGTTTGCAAGTTTTCGGTGTGTTACCCCCGTGTCTCGCCGGCGCCGGGGCTTGATCTCTCCCTGGTCGTGTCGGATTGCCGTCCCATCGCACTACGTGAGTGAGGGAAAGGAGAGTGCACCTATGTCTGCGCACACACTTGAGCACCATAACATCTCCCGCGCCGAAGGCTAGTCTCTGTTGTGGTCTGTGACTGGCCGCCATGACCGTAATACGGTCTGGAGGACTATATATATTATTTATTTATTTATTTATTTACTTATTTATTTATTTATTTATTTATTTATTTATTTATTTATTTATTCTCACACTGGAACGCCATACGGCAATTACACCAATGGACTGGTTGTCAGACTTTCGGGCTTCTGACTACCCGTAACGACTGTCAAAGATCCACGAATGACAGCCCGGACCAACTGCTTAACGTGCTTTCCGAGGCACGGAGGGGTCTCGGTATGTAAAGATGGTAAGATGTATTATAAAGGGCTATCGTTAACCCTTTACTGCGAAGTAGCTTGCCAGCTAGTAGTAGTAGTACAGACGCTAGTCAGGTCAAGCTACCCGAAACTGTCAAATTTTTCCAATCAACTTTGAGCCTTAATACATTAGCGATAAAGTTGAAAATCTATTAAAGAAATTTGACAGATTGTAGTAGCTTGATGTGCTGGCGTCTGTACCTTCTTTATACAAATTAATTACTTATCCATTCATTTCTATTAGCCTCTATTAATATTTCAAAAACTGTATGCGGCGAGGAATGCAAGGGTAGAAAGAAGAAACACCGACAATAATTCCCAGTGTTGCGTCCCGTTTCTCAAGCTCTATACTTACCTACCTATGCATACTCTATGATAGTTTTCAATAGTATTCACTTCGTGTCTGGTGATATTATTATCTTTTGCGTACATTAAGAAAGAAAAAGATTGGAAATATTTACTTGGAATAATACCTCGGAACCTACTATAGGTTCCGAGGTATTATTCCAAGTAAATATTTCTAATCTTTTTGTTTCAATAGTATTCACTTCATGTCTGGTGATATTGCGTACATTAAGAAAGAAAAAGATTGGAAATATTTACTTGGAAGAATACCTCGGAACCTAATATGCTTTGGAATTGGCCACATGGCTCCATCTTTCTGGCTAACCGATTCCTTGACAATTCAAATCTAATCTAACTAGCCTGTATTGTCCCCCTGCAGAGAAAAAACCTCTTACCTTTTCCACACAATTCTGTCTTTTGCGAGTGGCGGCCATTCCTTACGGTAGGAGTCAAGCTCGTTCCGCCATCTTTGTCTCGGCCTGCTGGGATGGCGTCGTGCGTTTAATGGGACCCATGGGTGATTGTTTTAGCTCATTTGACATGCGGCAAACATATCCGGCCCAGTCCCACTTAAGTTTAGCGGCTTTCTGGGTAATGTCCGTCATCTTGGTTTTGGCACGCAGTATTGTGTTCCTTATATACGGTCAGAAATCGGAACACCCAGGTTACTGCGCCCCATGGCGCGCTGGCAAATTTCGAGCCTGGACCTCTGCTGAAGTGTCAAAGACCAGGACAATTTAAAAGTGTCTGTAAATGGTTTAATTGAAATAAATGCTTTGAATTTTCCTTGACTAATAAGATAAATCTATTTAAAGCTAAAATCAAAACTCTAATCAGTATCTTAACAAAAATAATGATAGGCATATGTTCGTGTAAAGTAATTAGCATATTAATGAGACAAGTTGGCGCCTATTAATACGCGTAGGTATTCTAATGACTCCAATCTACTAATTGACGATCAGGCTGAGTCTTTCTGTTAGCGACTGAAGAAATCAATAAATATAATAGGAATCGAATAATCCTAATTACTACTAATATTATAAACGCGAAAGTTTGTGAAGATGGATGGATGGAGTGCAAGATTCATAAATCGCACTTTGAAATTACTTTGCTGAGTAAAGTTAGTGTTTCATACGAATGTTAGAAGTAGTGAATGTCACGTTGTATTGAATAGAGATACTTGAATTCGTCGAAAATAGGTTTTCTTGGGATCACGCTTGACTCAAAGCTGCAGTAGGGTCCTCACCTAATATCACTTGCAGGGCGGCTAAGTTCAGCCGCTTACGCTGTTTGGAAAATCCGTCAATTAACAGACGTGGATACCGCGAGACTGGTCTATTTTAGTTACTTCCATAGCATCATGTCTTACGTTATTTTGCTGTGGGCACGGGCTGCAGATATTGATTCTATCGTCTGCAAAAGAGGGCTGTCAGGGCCATCTACAATCTCAGCAGACGCGAATCAAATCAAAATACGGTTCCTTGTCAATATACTTGTCTAAACGAAAAAATTATGTACGTTCGAAAAAATCTAAATCTTTTTAATAAGATAAGTGACAGGCATAATTTTAACACTAGAAATAGGAACAACTTAGATCAACCGCGCTTCGGATTGTCTAAAGTAAAAACTTTTTTTATGGGGTACTGTATAAAATGTTATAATAAAATACCACTCGATATTCTTCAACTAAATGAGAAGAAATTTAAAACATGCATTAAACGCACACTGTGTAGACAAGCATATTATAAGCTGGATGAGTATATCGTAGATAAAAATGCTTCGCTTAGTGCTGGTCCTGCTCCACAGGCACTTGGGCACACTAGTTGATCACAATTTCAATATTTGGAAGAGATGCTTCCTCTTTTTGTTTTCGTTTTTCTGAGATTATGAACTTAATGTTTATTTTATTCAATCAAGATTTAATTCTTAATACTTCAATATTAAATACCTCTTCCTGATTGGTAGTAATTCTTTTTTTTTCTCATCTCTTAAATAAATTGCAAATTATAGTTTTGTATAATTTAGAAGCATTTTTTAAATTTTGTAAATGTAAGAACCATGGAACCGTTTTTTATGATATTTTGGTGTTGACCTGAAAGAGCATGGCAGTTGAGAATATGTCATGCTCACTTAAATGTCTCACTGATGGTGGCGCGTTGTGTGGATCATTCGGTTCCTTACGAAATGGTTGAGCTGGGTGGTGCTGATCCACGCGACATGTTCGTGAACGGGCGCCGTCGGTTGAGACTGGTCATCTCTTAATTTTAATTTTATATTTTAAATTGTTTCTTTTTTACGTTGTTCTCACATATAGAAGCAATAAAAATAATGTACCCAGGATTTTGTAATAATATGTTGATTTAAAAGAGTGTCCGTGGAGTTTCTTGCCTGTTCTTCTCCATAGAGATCTACGTTTTGGAATGGGCAATTAGCTTCAACTGTCTGACTAACTGACTGACTATTTAATTTTGACGATTCAAAAGTGCCTGTAAATGGTTTAATTGAAATAAATGATTTGAGTTTGAATATGGTCCTTATGTTTATGTATATAAAGTTCATTAACGTACAAGCGTATGTGAGCAATCGTTTCTTATGAATATCAAAATTAAAATTATATTTGTACAATTGAATTGTACAAATTAAAACGATTGAGGATGTCTAAGAGGAGTAGAGATATAGAGAGTGAGAGGAGTGGGACATTTTCATATACCAAACGTATTTTGGGAGATGAAAAAAAAAAAAAAAATGATGAAATTATTGAAAAATTACATCTCGACTTTCTATCAAACGTTTTCCAAGCAATTTTACGTGAAATTCGTGTAATAAAATCCTGCAACGATAAATCATTTGCTTCCCTTTTTTTATCTGCTCCTTGTAGGAGGTTTAATTCACGAAAAACAACCGAATTAATGTCAAACCATGTACTGTATTTTTTATTGCTAAATGAACCTGCTCTAAAGCACGATCACGCCTGATGAAAAGCGATGGATGAGGTCTATGATGGAACGAGCGTGCCCAGAAGATGCCTGTTAAGTCTTGCTTTGAAGGCAGACGTATAATGATGAAGTGAAAGAGTTGTTCATAATCAATCGCTCCTTGCACACTCTGTGACCGCACCCTTACACAAACAAACTCGTATCCATTAACCAGAGCTCTTAACGCTCACTTTGACTTGGAGTCACAAAGATTAAACTCATGTTAACTTAAATGACTGCTAGAGATGAGCGAGGAATGAACTGGGTTTAGTAAAGTTTTAGTGAGTTTATCGTTGAATTTGGCTGGGTCACTAGCTATTCCCCGTGATTTTGCGCATTTGTATACATACTATCGCTTTTCGGGTCTAACTGCGTTGTTCTTCTAAAGGGGAACTGTCGCGCCATTTTGATTTTTTTTTTCATAATGGCGGCCAAGTATGAAACCTACATAAATCGATAGCTGAAATCAATGCAAACGGAACGTATACTAGAACCAAACCCCGTAAAGTGTCATGTTTCCGAGATATTAACCTTCAAAGTTGATCACGTGACATCCATATTTTTTTAACTTGCTTGCATCTTTTTTTTTTTGGTGGGAAATCATCAAATTTTAATGACATCTGCCGCTCTTTTTTTTTTTTTTTTGAGGATGGGAAATCATCAAATGACTCCTCCCGCTCTGGGTGGAGCAGGAGGGAGTGTCAGACTCTTACTGACTAAAACCCACCCGTGTTCCTTCCTTAGCCCTTTATGTTCCAGGGCAGCGGTAACCCTTTCGGACAATCCCGCTACACCCGTGTACCTTCAGTCACAGATTACTAAATAGTTACTACGTAACAGATACTTCACTCAGAAGAAAATTTCCAATACCTACTGCTATAATAGCCTACTCCGTCGCGTCAGTAAACGCTGCATGCTAAAATGTGCCTAAATACTCAAGCGTACAGTTGAAAATTGAACAACGTGCGTGCGCTTCGCTTGCGAAAACCGCACTAAATTTGGTCCGCAGACGGCCCGAGACCGCTCGGCCGGGCGGTAGGTAATTATAGCGCGCAAGTACATGAAGTGACGGAGGCCTGCTTCAGTTGCCTGTGCCAGGGGGCACGGCATCTCTTTCGAACAGCCCGCGGCCCTGGCAAGCATCGGCCCTAGCGGACCCCGTCAGACTTGCTTGCATCTTGCTGCGTAGATGTTAGAAAAAATCACAAATACATCTATCTGCTCTTCAAAGCCCTTTCACTTAGGATTTTGATGCAGTTTTCACCATCATTTTGAGAATTTATTCCGGAAGGTTTATGTGTATACTCGTAATACATAAATACTAAACTTACTAAAGTAGTAATCTCAATTTTTAGTCAAGTCCATAAAACCATGCGAAACATTGGTAGTTCGCATAAAAAGTATCCTATGTTAATTTATAATTATGTAGGTCTATCCTGTAGTCCTATTCTGTAAAATTCTCACCGTGGAAATATGGGTGAAGTGAGCTTAAAGTGAATGAATTGTCAATAGAATCAATCCCTAGCATCGGGTGGAATGACAGCTCACTTCACCTAAGTTTTCATGGTGAGATTTGTACTGCATAGACCGGCTGGTGCCCATTTTCATTCATTTTTTTTCAGCTCTTTTTAGATGTCAGAAGAACAAACAAACATGTTCCGAAGATGCGTTGCTGGAGATGAGCGCGGAATGAGCGAGGTTACATCGAGGTTTTATAGTTATTGTTAACTCTGTTAGCTTGTCATTTAATTTTAAACAAAAATTTGAATATTACATTGTAACTTCGTATATTTTTTCGTAAGTTTCCTACATGATATTTGTACGCCGTTAACGGCAAAACATCTCTGTATCTATTTTATTTCAAACACCTATTTTTACACCTATGTTAAATAAAAAACTTTTACTTTGACGTTGAAGATGTTAATTATAAGGATGAAATTAAATGGACGTGTGTAAAAAATCAAATTCAGTGTTATAAAAAAAATTTGAGCCTAACATTAAGGAAAGGGTTGCACATACTTGCGCAACAGATTTAGCAATGTCCGCGTCGTCGCGTGGCCTTTTTTTCGTAGGAACGGTCATAATGAGATAAATACCGCTAGTTCAACGCGTTGCCAACTTGCTTCATTTTATGAACTCTGCGATGAATGGATTGCTTATCGCGCGCTAAAATTGATACTTTAATTTTCTACTTGGTTTTAATAATTTTGAATTTTCGTGCTTTCTTGAATAACGTAGTCTGCATCATCTAAGACGATAATTAGACGATTATTTTCGAGAATTTAGGTTTGTGAAATGACAATTTATAATGGTTATGTAACAGTTACTGCACCTGCAAGTTTTCAATTTCAACCTGTATACGCAACATAAGTATGAAATATAAATAAAAATGCAGCGTCAGCTGCAAAATTCACGAGTTAGTTGCCAACATCATAATGTATTGTATAACGAATTCGACAAGAAGGGAATGATGTACTATTGAATTCTTTGCCAAGAGCCACCCACGTGTTTTAGGCAAATAAAACAGCGCTTATGGAGTGAAAATAATGTATTATTTGTGCACAGTATATTACTAAGGCGGATCACACACGCCAATGCGCCACGCGACGGGGCATACACAGCGCGCCCTGTGCGTGATTTTTTATATTCAAAAACAAAAACGCGTCTCCACGCAGTAAATTTGGTTCCATTTACTTTGTGTAAATAATTTCATCAAAACGGTGAAGGAAAACGTATCCTAGAACGAAAACTTCGAAGATATGTGACATCCACGAACCCGTACTGGACCCGCGTGTTAGATTATAGCCCTTTTCGAAGAGTGCAGGTCTGTGTCCCAGCAGTGGGAAAATTATTGGCTGATTAGGCTTATGCCAGTAATTATAATTATGTGCTCATGAAAAAATGCACAAACCACCACAAAGTGGAGCCCTGACTTAGGCCGGCTTGCACCATACTTCACTCACCTTATATCATAATGTATTATTTGTGCACAGTATATTACTAAGGCGGATCACACACGCCAATGCGCCACGCGACGGGGCATACACAGCGCGCCCTGTGCGTGATTTTTTATATTCAAAAACAAAAACGCGTCTCCACGCAGTAAATTTGGTTCCATTTACTTTGTGTAAATAATTTCATCAAAACGGTGAAGGAAAACGTATCCTAGAACGAAAACTTCGAAGATATGTGACATCCACGAACCCGCACTGGACCCGCGTGGTAGATTATAGCCCTTTTCAAAGAGAGCAGGCCTGTGTCCCAGCAGTGGGAAAATTATTGGCTGATTATGCTTAGCCAGTAATTATAATTATCTGCTCATGAAAAAATGCACAAACCACCACAAAGTGGAGCCCTGACTTAGGGCCGGCTTGCACCATACTTCACTCGCCTTATATCGCTAAATGAATTTAAAATATCATCGTGCTGTTTCCGTCAATCTTTTGAAGATGGCAGAGACAGAACGATGTTTTTAATATGATTACTGTAACACGTATATAGTGATTTGCGGGCCTAATACTAGTCCGCATTAATCATAAAAACAGTATTTTATTCTTAAAGTCAGACATTAGTACTGTGTATTACAGTTCGCAAATGTTTGGCCTCAGTCTGGATTTTATACAATGACTGCATACAAATAAGACAGATACTGAAATTAAAATATCTGTCTGGCTGGTTTCGAGCATTCCAGGCACCACTATTAAAATACCTATGATGATCTCGTTTAACAATACATACCAAAAGGGGGAAAGAGTCTAAACTCTTTTCATCTATACTAATATTTTAGAGAGGTAAAATTTGTTTTCATCCCACCATCTCGGAAAGAGTATTTTTAATCTTCAATATCTGAGTGGAAAAGCCGTTTTTATTCTCTAGAGGATAAAGTAAATTGAATTTAGAACATCGTGTGCACTAAGTTTGTGAATTAAAAAAAACATTAAACCTATTTACTGCTACCTCTATGGTGCCGAATATATCATACAACTTTTTTTTAATTTGTTAAAAACTCAGACTCGGAACCTTTTTGGTGTTCTTTTTTCAATTTGCTTTGTACGCGGTTCTTTACGCGGCATTTTTTCACGTCATTGTTAAACCTTATATTAAAAACAAGAAACTTGAAAACAAGTGAAAAAACTAAAATGAGTGATTCTAGCGACGAGGAAGTTTGTTTGACGCCTTTGCATTTAGTCATTTCCTCGCTGAGGTGGAATGAAAAGTTACGTGTTGCACTCGAGTGCAAAGATTTTTCACCTCGTGCTCTTTTGATTCCCTCGCTAACGCTCAGGATTCTAATTTTGAATCACTCGCTGCGCTCGTGATTCAATTTTAGAATCCTTCGCTTGCTCGGTCATCAAAATTGAACACGCGGTTAAAAAGCAACTTTGCACTCTTGTATAACAAATAACTATTGTTTGTTTGTTTGTATGTATGTAAGAGGTAATCTCCGGAGTTAATGATCCAATTCTAAAAATGTTTTCACTGGTAGAAAGCTATACCTATTATGTGTGAGTTCAATAGGCTATGTTTACATGCTATCGTAACTTTTGTCTAGCTAGTCGAAAAGAAATACTTTTTAAAACAGAATTATTTGCATGCGCTGCCTAAACAGTTGTATGTAACTAAAAACAATGTATGGTAATCTGCATCCTAACTGCGTAACACACAATCAATCGGAATCGGTTTCATTTTGACAGTTCAACAACATTCATTGTGTTATTTATGTGTTGAGCAGACAAATTTTTCGAACTTATGAAGCAATGGATTAGCAATTTGCTTCAAAATGATTCAGATTACGATTGATTGTGTCTTACGCAATTAGGGTGCTGGTCTTTAAATAGTTTTACAAAAAAGTCCGCGACAGTATATTATTTCTATCTTTTATATTTTATCTTTTAATATCGCTCTTATGTTTTAAAAAAGTTTTTTTTTGACATGCTTGTCGATCGATCAGGTTAAGCTACGCTTGCCGCGGTTAGTCCGTGGATGGGTGACCATTTTCACGTACCAAGACCCCTCCGTGCCTCGGAAGCACGTTAAGCCGTTGGTCCCGGCTGTCATTCGTGGATCTTTGACAGTTGTTACGGTCGTCAGAAGCCCGAAAGTCTGACAACCAAGGGGTATTATACCCGGTACTGGGTTGTGGAGGTCAAATAGGCAGTCGCTCCGTGTAAAATACTGGTATTCAGTTGCATATAGTTACACTGGAAGCCGACCCTAACATATGTAGCCGGGAAAAGCTAAGCAGATGATGATGACTTATTAAACAGAGTATAAAATATTGACGCACAAACTACTGAACCACCAACGTTGAAACTTAATTACTAACCTGAACAAAATATTTAAGTTTACACTACTACTAGACAGAGGAGGCTCGTGGCTAAATAATAAGAAAGAAAATACGTTTATTACGGACGTCGTTGTTTACGTTTATTCCATGTTTTTCGTTTATTCCGTTTTTTTTTCGTTTGTTGGTGTTGTAATAACAGGCGCACGAGTCGATCTAAGGTTAACCTACGCTTACCGCGGTTGGTTGGATGGGTGACCGTCCATTACATAATATCGAGACCCCTCCGTGCCTCGGAAGCACTTTAAGCCGTTGGACCCGGCTGTCATTTGTAGAACTTTGATAGTCGTTACGAGGAGTCAGAAGCCAAAAAGTCTGACAACCAATGTTACTAAGGGGTCGTATTACCCAGTAACTGGATTATGGAGGTCCGATAGGCAGTCGCTCCATGTAAAATACTGGTATTCAGCTGCATCCGGTTAGGCTGGAAGTCGACTCCAACATAGTTGGGAAAAGGCTCGGCACTAGATACTTCTATTCATAGAAAACTGAAAATAAAACTGATGAGTTTAAGATTTTTTTACTAAAGTTTCGTATAGAGAGAATCGCCCAGAATATGCGTACAAAACTAGCTAATCTGGAAAAATAACTTTAATTTCTACACAATAAAGTTCAGTTTACGCTACAACTACAAATATTTTTATAACTCTCTCAACAGTGCTATTCACTCTGAAATCAACTTAATAGCCATTGAAATAAAGTTGATATTTGTTTAACTTGAAATAACATGAATTTGAAACATAACTTTGAATAGACTTTATGTATGTATGTATGTATACGTCTTCGTACGCACTTTCAATCACATGTAATGTTCTCTTAAATAATTCAATTGCGCGCGCCATTAAGACCTAACTTTTCCTTCCCAAAGTTAGCGTGTGTAACTTATGTACTTCGGTTCGTTTAGTTTCAGGGATTATTTTATATGTTTGTGAAACTAACTCTAGTTAGGTTTAGACTTAGCTTGAACTTTGTTCGTGTAGACTAATTTAATTTGCAAGATTTAGTATTGCGACGTTTTGTTTACATGTTAGTGTGGAGCTATGAATACTGATCAGAAGGCGGATTCTCGTAATTTAAAACGTTCAAAATCTTGTCGCAGTCTCATCTCGGCGACAAACAAATGTCAAAAATGTAAGGAAATTAGAGGTATTTTTGACAGCTTAAGACTGTGATTAGACTGTGAACGTTCTTAAAATAAAGAGAATTGCCCCTCAGGTAAGTGACTTAGTATGAGTTATCTTGTAAAAACTATGCACAAAAGAAACAGGCAGAAATGGGGACCGCCAAGAGACGTGAAAAATTAACATTAAGAAATAATAGTGTTTTTATTAATTTTCAAATAATTGTAGCATTTTTGTTGGTGTTGCTCGGTTCCTAAGTGTTTTAGCGTGATATTAAGTAGTGTCGATATACGTGAGTGTGTAGCCTTTCTCAAGAATTGGGCTATCGAAAGCAAAAAAAAAACTTTTCAAGTCCTACTGGTAGTTCTAGAGATTAGCGTGTTTAGACAAACAAACTCTTCTGCTTGATTCTTAGTATAATCTGCATTCGCGACATATTCGCTGAAAATGAAAACAAATATGAGTTTATGGAAAAATAACTTCAATTTACCTACACAATAAAGCTCAGATTACGCTACAACTTCAAATATTTTTATAACTTTTTCAATAGTGCTAGTCATCAGTCTGAAATAAACTTAATAATCATTTAAATAAAGTTGATATTTGCTTAACTTGAAATAACGTCGATTTGAAACATAAATTTGAATATAGTATAGATTGTCGTCTCGACCTTGGAGAATGAAGACATTACAATATAAAACTTTCAACTGATTTAAAAAAGTTTTTCTTTTGTTTCAGTTTTCAGTTTCAGATCTGAGAAAGTATCTAAGGATAATGGAAAGTTAGGTAGCCAGATGTTACAAATTATGCTGCTGTGCAAGATGCCTGTAGAATAAATCTATCTCTACTTTGCTTCGAAAAAATAAAAGTTTTGCTCAGAGGGGCAATTCTCGTAATTTTAAGAACGTTCACAGTCTGATCTCAGTTTCATTCTGTCAAAAATACCTCTGATTTCCCTACATTTTGACAAGTTTTCGACATTTATTTGTCGCTGAGATGAGACTGCGACTAGATTTCGAACGTTTTAAATTACGAGAATTGGCCTTCAGGCTTGTTAATTTAAAACCTATTTATGTATGTAGGACATCACACAAGTTATTACAATAATATTATCCATCTTTCTTTTACCTTTTCACTTCTTAACAACTGAACGGTTTTTGATGAAAAGCATACGGATAGGCCATGATTTGGGTTAGGACTGTTACGTTGTTTTCTTGTACCTACTAATAAGTAAAGTAGTACCTGAAAACATAAGTAACATCATGAGGTTTCTGAGTAATATATTTCATTGTAGTTTGTACAGACGCCAGCACATCTAGCTACTACAATCTGTCAAAGGAGATGGCTAAATAGAAGTATGGACGACTTTTCAACAATGAATAAACATGGTACCTAGCAACATGTAATTCTGAATAGCTGGATATTAGTATTTCATATAAAAAAAGTTTCAGGAACTTTTAGTATCTTTTTATTCCTGAAAATTAAATCGTGTAACTCCTACGTCAATAGGCATACAAAAACTGCAAATAAAAGATATTGCTATGAACTTTTACCTAGGCGTTAAGATGTATCTGCGATAATATTGATAATTGTATTTTTGCCTAACGACCCACCCCGATTTCGCATGGTGGTACTTGAGTAAATATCTACAAAAGGGTAATTGCACCAAAAACCGTGATACAACGAGCATTCTACAATCCGCGTAAAAATCACTCCCCGCCCGCGTGTATATAAGTATTAAACTCTTATAAATCCTAAACTACTTATTCAAATGAGTTGAAATAAAGACAGTTTTCACAGACAATATAAGTAGTGGTTGAAATGATGAAAGTATTTAAAAATAAGGATTAATATTAACTGAAAATAAATGGACTCGAGAGGCGGATTCTGGGCGCTGATTGGGGCAACGAGCGCAAGAATAACACTCAGGCGGCAGGATTTTTCTGACTTGAATTACATTGGTCAATACAACCTACACGAATGTATACCTAAACCTTCCGGAAGAACCAATCTACCTACTAGTGACAACCCCATTAAAATCTGTTTGTCAATACATCCGTACAGACAGACTGACCAACAAATGCACCTGGGGGACTTAGTTTAATTAGTATGTGGTGATTGTTAAATCCTGGGAGGACATAAAAGATATTGAAATAAAACAACAAAAATACGATTTATTTATTTATTCTGTGAATCTTATAAGAACATTATCTAAAAAAGTTAGTTTAGGTTATCTGTCCGTTTGATCAAATCATTCAGATTGGATGCTAGCCCATTAACACAACCAGAGAGAGAGAGGGACAGTAGTTCTGACGATTTATAGGCCGAGAAACTGAATATCTGAAAAGGAAGATGATCCATAATGCTACCGGATGGGCATGTAAATATAAAAGAACACACTGTATTTAAAAAACAATTTATTTACTTGATGGAAAGCTGGATGTGACGTTGGTAAATTCTGTAACATTGAATCGTTTCTTTCCACTGCATTGTTTAATTCTCACAGAACGGCCACAAGTTATGCGCACCATTGTATGGCCAAATAAACGTACATCACTAGTTCATAACAAGGATGACAAATGTTGGCATTCCTTGGAACCTACAACAAACTTAATTACCTTAGTACCCACATGAATTATTTATAATAAATAAAGCAACTAGTCTGCAAGCAACCACGTCTTAGTTTCAGAAAATAAATCGTTTTGATGCCTGTTATCAAAAATCGATATAAGTATAGTTTTGATTTGACATTCTAGAAAAGCGACATGACCCGTCCCTAGTTTGTAGTACTGTATTATTATTCTCTTTGAACTTGTCATGTCAATCAAAAAAAGCAACTAAGATACTTTTTTATGTCTAACAGTTCACGAAAGTTCTAGGAAATTATTAAACGCTTCATAATTCATGAACGAATATTTAAATATTACGAGTTAATGTGAGGTTACTATTCATGCTTGGGGCAGTCATTTAGCCATGTCCTTTCTTTAATAGATTTTCAACTTTATGGCTAAAGCATTAGGTTCAAAGTTGATTGGGAAAATTTGACAGTTTCGGGTAGCTTGATGTGCTGGCGTCTGTACAATTGTCTTTGGCCTGCATTTGATTGAAGGACTCATTCCTTCAACTGTATTTCGTCACGGGAATATTTAGTTAGCTCATTCTGCTGATATTTTCGCTGGCTTGCAATATTAAGATATAGTTATAGACACCTACCTAATTGGCTAATGATAAGGTAAATTAGTTCTTTAAGGTTCACCGTTTATTGCTTTAGATTTATTTTTGTAAATATACAGTGTTTGAGATAGTTTGTTGTTTCCTTATGTATTAATACCAAACCACCTGTGCTTTGGGCTTTGGGCTTAGATAGCTAGAGGCAACAAATTTTAATTTGTAACAGTACATAGGATATTTCTATCCCGGTAGTACGTCCCCGTGTGACGATATCCGACATCCACGCGGAAGAAGCCGCGAGCGAAAGCTAGTGATCCGTAGATCCTTCGCCGTCAGTTTGGGACTGAAGTTGTATTTAGGCAAGTTGGAAATGTTTATCGTTTCTTTTCCACATCACCTTTTTATTTATCTAAATTTATACCTATTATTATAGAGAAAAGATTTGATTTTTGTATGTTTGTTTGTTACGCTTTCACGCTGAAAGTCAGTCAAAATATCGTGTAGCGACAAGAAAAGCTAAGCTTTAAAGTTAAGCGTAGGATTAAATTAAAGAGAGGGAGGTAGAAAACAATTATGATATATTTACAAGTAAAAGATGGAGATGGACTGAAGAGTGGTGTGTAGTATGTGGAGGTGGGGTGTATGGATGACGATGCGTGATAGGTGGGTTGAGGAAGCAATGTAACATAATGTACATACTCACAGTTATCCTCATTCATTCCTCCAGGTCAGAACAAGCATTCTGTGTACTGATTGTGGATAAAACGTGTCCTGAGGAATAATCAGATCAGCGCCTAACGGTAACAGAATGCTTGTTCTGACCTGGAGGAATGAATAAAGATAACTGTGAGTACTTATGTACATTATGTTACATTTTCCCCCCGACCCTCGAAAATTTTCGACTCAGAGAAAATTTTAATGAAGCTTTCCGAAGGAATCTATTATCAATCACAATTTGAATAATTTTGAAAAATATTGCTTCTTTTTTTTCGTTTTGCTCGGGTCCTGAAAGTTCTAGCTTGATGTTAAATAGCCTTCCTTCCAAGAATAGGGCTATTAAATGCAAAAACAACTTGAAGTATGAGTTGAGAAAATGTGGTTTATCGTTTTAAGATACCGATACCAATCACGTCTGTGAAGTTTAAAAACAAAAAAAATCATCTGATATTTCAAGTAAATAGAAAGAAAAATAGTTCATTCTGCACAAACAAAACGCAGTTACAAATAAAAAATAATAATAGTAAAAAAAAAAAAAAACATAAGATACACATAGTTAAAAGACTCGTAGTCAAGCATAAAAAAATAATAATAATGTTTACACTTTTATCTATTGCTTGATATCAAGGCCAAGACCAATGACAACTCA
The DNA here is from genome assembly GCA_951799955.1 of Apamea anceps. Classification (NCBI taxonomy): domain Eukaryota; kingdom Metazoa; phylum Arthropoda; class Insecta; order Lepidoptera; family Noctuidae; genus Apamea; species Apamea anceps. The sequence goes on along the minus strand of OX637523.1, from coordinate 12,271,646 downwards.
CATTAATTGTCAATTTGGCATTGACAATACAACAAGACGATATTGGCAGATGGCCACAAAACAATAAAATAATCAAACAACAAAAACAAAAATGCCAAATACACTAACAGCGGCCAATGATCCCATAAAAATCATCAAATTAATTATTTTTTGTTTTATCATGTTTACACTGTTTACAAATCGATACTCATCACATGTGCAGTTTCGCTAGCTAATTTAAATTGACCCTGTAAATTAAGGTTGTTGTTTCCGTGTTTGGCGATATTTCCCTTAGGTGTCCTGCTTAAAATTAAATAAGAGTCATTTATTTTACCAACATTTTCCTTCTTCTGAATTTTTTGGATGTTGGGTCTCCTTTATGATATTATCTGAAGGTGCACTTATTTAGAGGATTTTGTTGAGTAGTAGATGGTCGTGGAGATATGTGTTATTTTTGCATGCAATGCATGTTTTCTTATGTTGTTTTTTTCTGACTCATCTGCCTAGCTAGCGTTTTCCCAACTATGTTGGGGTCGGCTTCCAGTCTAACCGGATGCAGATAAATACCAGTATTTTACATGGAGCGACTGCCTGTCTGACCTCCACAACCCAGTTACTGGTATTGTTACGAGCTTCGGGTTCGTGACAATAAAAACTGCCGATATAATTTACTAAAAATTACACTTTAATTAAACAACACTAATAACAGCTCAAACACACTAATTATAAAACACAATTGCTCTTAAGTCGCACTTGACGATCGCTTTTGATGTATTCGCTTCTATCGCAGATCCAAGTCTGTCTAGTCGCGGCGAATCCCGGCCTTATATAGTGCCGCAGATAGTTCCAGAACCATCTATTGTAGAAACATCTAGAATGTTCGACTACATACCGGCCCCGACTGACCAGATGTCGATAGTTCTAGTATCGAAATTTCTAGAAGGATCTATTAGTTCTGTGACTCGATACTTGATGGCGCTAGTGGTAAATTAGTTCTGCTATTTGATACTAGATGGGGCTAGTGGTAACTAATGTCACCATGTACCAGGCATTAATTTATTGTGGCGCGCAACAGTATTATCCAGCAACAACCGACTGGTTGTCAGACTTTCGGGCTTCTGACTTCCCGTGTCAAAGATTCATGAATGAGAGCCGGGACTAACGGTTTAACGTAGTTTCCGAGGCACGGAGGGGTCTCGGTATATAAAGAGTGTCACCTATGCCACGTCACTGACGACGTCTTTGACGTGTCATGGCAAGCGTAGCTTAACCTGATTGATCGACCTGTGCGGCTGTTATTATTTAGCAACGAACCCCGCGTTGTTTTTTTCCTGATTGTTGTATGATACCAGTCGACCATCATCAACATTCTCTTCCTCTTATCAAAATTTATTTGATGACGGCGCAATATGTTATTTTCTTCAATACTTCCGTATACTATTATATTATGTTCTGTGCTATTTAGTCTTCATCTCGATAGGCAACCCCTTTTTAGTCATATCATCTTTGACACAGTCCATCCATCGTCACAGACAGTTCATATTTTTATTTCAGACTTTTGGCAGGCGTACGAGTAGTTGATGTTTTATATAAATAAATTATCCAGATTTTTTGATTAAAATTAAATATTTAGAAAATCTGGATAATTTCTCACTCCGGGCTGCTATTCAGTAATTCCATGTAAAAAACCACAATCCTGCCTGACCTGAGAGTCGAACCCAGGACCAATAAAAGTAGACCAACGAAACAGGCTTTATTGAAATACAACTATTTTTAGCACGAAGCCCGGAGCCTGGGTTTATTGGGTCGGGGGGCTTTTGGGACCAGGACCGCGGTCCCGGATTCCTCCTATAAATATAATAATTATATTGAGTAGTATTTTGGGACCACAAATAAAACAAACAAAGTAATGTCTTGGGAAAGTACGGCCAACCAAAAAATTTAGAAGTTATACAACTTAATAGAATCTGTCTGAAAAGATGCAGTCTGACCTACTTTGTCACACTGAGGGCTGTGTGTGAATTCGGAAAAGCGTTGGAAAAAGACGATAGATAGATACGATTTCAATGTTAACACAATAATCCGTTTTGTTGCAAGTATAGATGGACTGGTATGGGGCTCGTAGCCTAATGATAACAGTTGAACGGCGGGGGTGATTGCGTAACACAATAACAGTATCAATGTCTTTCATTTTGACAATTCAACAACATTCATTGCGTTATTTACGTTGTTGAGCAGACACATTTTTCGAACATATGAAGCAATGGATTAGAAATATCTTTCAAAATCATTCAGATTGTTATTGATAGTCTGTTACAATTAGGGCACTGGTCAACAGAAGGTTAGGCTATGCTTGCTGCGGTCAGTTGGAAGTGTCCGTGGAGTTTCTTGCCCGTTATTCTCCGCAGATATCTACGTTTTGGAATGGGCAACTAGCTCCAACTTTCTGACTAACTGACCGACTATTTAATTTTGACAATTCAAAAGTGCCTGAAATGGTTTAATTGAAATAAATGATTTGAGTTTGAGTTTGAAGTTTGAGTTGGTCGACCATCCACTACATACTGAGACCCCTTAGTGCCCCGGAAAGCACGTTAAGGGACTACTCACACATATTCAGCTTTTGCCCAGAACAACGATTTTGTATGGAGAAGCGTACGCATCCGTTCAGCTTTCCGCGTCTATTCAGCTTTCGCGGCAAACAAGTATAAAATGAGGACAAATTTAATGTCTTATTATCAGGCGAGTGCTATAGATAGAGTTCAGTGCTGTTCTGCCGCGTTCAGCGCTGTTACGCCGCATTCAGCGTCGAACGCGGCGGAACAGCGCTGTACACCGATGGTTCTCGACTTCTTATCGACAAGTTGCGACCTGCATAGTTCCTGCATAGATTTGATTTATTATATCGTAATCATTATGCACGCAAGGATTGAGAGAGTTCGGACGTCGGACTTTAAAAGTAAAGTAATTATAATTATTTTATTTTTACGAAATGAAATGATGGACCAAGAGAACCTTATATTGCTAGTGCAAAAATATTCTTGCTTGTACGATATTAGTTCGTCACACTATAGCGGTCAACAGAGAAAAAATAATGTTTGGGAAGAGAGAAGCGTTTCAGCAGAGATAACACGCTATGACGGCTTTTTTCATTCTTACGACGCAGTACGCGGCTGATAGAAGCAGAACTGTGAAAATCGTCCAGCGAAACGCGAATGGAGCTGAATAAGTGTGAGTACTCCCTAAGCCGTTGCTCCCAGCTGACTTACGTAGATCTTTGACAGTTGTTACGGGAAGTCAGAGGCCCAAAACTTTGACAACCTGTCTTACCCAGGGGTATCGTGTTGTCAACTGAGTTGTGTATATCAGATAGGCATTAAGACTTAATGCTTCTGATTAGGCGGTCACTCCATGTAAATTACTGATATTAAGCTGCATCCGGTTAGACTTGAAGCCAACCCCAATGTAATTTGGAAAAAGCTAGTTAGGTTGCGAGCCTAGTGCATACCTCGTAATATTTTTTGATAACTACATTTATTTACAGAACGACATCGAACTGTAGTTATTAAGGAGACACGAAATCAGCAGAACTAGCACTCCTATAACCAGCTATCCTAATTGCGTGACACACGATCAATCTCAATCTGAATCATTTTGAAGGATAATGCTAATCCATTGCTTCATATGTTCGAAAAAAAAATCTGCTCAACAACGTAAATACCGCAATGAATGTTGTTGAACTGTCAAATTGAAAGCCATTCTTACTGTTACGCAATTATCCCGCAGAATCCACGTCTTGACTGACTGTAAACCTGTTTTTGAGAAAGGATAAAGGTAATATGGAGCACGAAAAATGAAACAAAACTATACATTTTATACTTTTATTACTGTTTACTTACAACTATCTAATTTACGACATTAACACGTTGCAACAATATTCAATTATTAATTGTATTTAAACATAAAAACATTATTATTGAATTTACACACAACTATTATTTCCGTTTACATCTATTATTGCTCTTATTTATGTTATTATTAATCCCATTTACAATATATACAGTTACGCTAATTAATTATTAAAAGCGCTTGATGTATTATAATTAAGAGAACAGTATTTCGAAATACAGTTAATGGATCAAATAAATTATTTACAAAAAATCCAGAATTGTCAAAGAACACGCGATAAATTGGCGGAAAATTAAAAAAGAGATCTGCTTTTTGTTTTAATTTTTTTTTTCTTCTGTTGTTATCCGCGATCAGTTTTACTTTTAGCGGATGAGTTGGGGGTAAACATTGGCGGGAAGAGCGTGACTCCAGCGAGCCATCAACTCATACGTATACGCGCTTAGGTCCACACAGGTGTGGACTACAGAATGTCTTTCCTTTTAAGTCTTTTCCTGTAACTTCTTGTTTTCAGTGCTGATTTTAATAAATAAAACAAAAAGTTTGATGACTTTCCTGAAACTGCGTTACAGAAAAAATATACACGTTGGTAACAATAAAATAAATTTAAATTGTTTAGTATGCAGTACAAATTAATTAAAATCAATATGACATGACCCGGAGAGATGGACAAAGATCATCACTCACTGGACGCCTGACGAAAGACATCGCCGTTGAGATAGACGATGGCAAAGGTGGTGTGAGGATCTGGTAACGTTTGCAGGGCTAACATGGCCAGAGATCGCACAAGACAGGGGTTTGTAAGAAAAAAAGAGAGACATAGGCCTCCTCTCTGAGAGAGCGAGTGGCCCATAATCCACCACGCAAGCCCAGTGCGGGTTGGTGGATATGACATGTCTTCGATTTTTTGGTTCTAGGACATACCGGTTTCCTCACGATGTTTTCCTTCACCGCTTTAAGAGCCATGGTGATGAAATGAAATGCACAAAGTAAAATGCCTGCCTGGGTTTGAACTCACGACCTGCAACTCGTAAGTCGGGGCTCCAGTGCTCAGTGGGAAACAATATAGACCAGCAAAGGAAAAATGATAGATTAGCCCACAAAAGTCAGGTTCATTTTTTTGCGGAATTAACCGGCAGAATATGATTAATTGAAGGATTTCCTTTCAAATACTTCGGTGATGAATTGTAGACTGTGTGTATGACATTTTCCAATCTCTCATCATACCAACAAAAAGGCGTGGGCAGCCCGGAATGCATGTGTTTATAAATAAAATTGACTCAATAGTGGCAGTTAATTTCTATCACGTGGGTTAGTATATCAATATAGATACCATCTTTCTTTTAAAAGTAAAAAAATATACAAAGCTACAAAAGATACAATATCTAATAGCAAAAACATCACCTTCGTTTTCTTTTACCTTTTCTATACTTAAAATCTCGATACATTTACATAAATACACTTTAACCTAAGCTTTCTATAAAAAGCTTTCGTGTACAACCAATTTCTTTAATAATAATTCTATATACAACTTAATAATTATTAATTTTAACACTTAATAGTTACGTATTTGTTTTCCCCTTTTGCAAACTTCCTACAAAGGTCGGCTACACCAAACTCGATCTTTAATCAGAACTTTAGCCGCAGTTAATAGTTGAATTTCGTTAGTATTAATTGAATTTTCTTGTTCTCGATACAGAGCTCGGGTAACAGTTAAACTTTTGAAACCAGCTGGTATTTATTTTAAGTTGATAAAATAATCTGCTTACAATATTATTGCGACCGCTAAAATGTCATATAGTTTTCGTAACGTTACACAGAAATGCAATATGCTGAATTTGATACGTGATATCGGTCACATGTGCAAAATGCTCAGATCTCAATACATAAAATTATTCAAACTACGAACGTGGTGGAAAATATTTCGAGTGTGAAAAGTCAGGCACACATTGCATATGCATTAAAAATGAAACGAGATGCTGGCTGTTATTTTTACAATGATGTTGCATAAAACTTAAAATAGTAAGTTTTTAACTTACTATTTTAAGTTTATGAGTAAATGGTCAAATAAAAATCTCTATCTTAAAATAATATAGAGAGAAGAAGTTTAGTTAAATTATAAAAAATGGAATTCCTTAACGTACAACTAACCAAAGTTTGACACAAAAAGTTTGGTGTAACCGTCCCTAAACGCCACTAAGACTAAAGATAAATCCACTATTTAATCATAAATAAGCCTAGGCTTTAACACTAGCCGAACTAAATAGAAACTGCGGTTTACAACGCATAAATAATTCTATGACTTAGCGTAATATAATAAATACGACAGATTTATATAAATACTTAATTTATGTAAGTTTAATTGGAGTCAATAGTTTTAGATACACGAGGGACTTTTAAGAGGTATTTTTATCTTACAACAAAAATACGATGACGTAGTTACTAATGTTGGACGATATTTAATAAGAATAAAACTGATATTGATGATTTTAAATTCCGCATAATAACAATAATAACGATTTTATTTTTGGTGATTCGTATTTTAGACTTTGTTTTGTAATATTAATAATATTACATATTATTGTATAGAATCAAGTTCTTCGAACTATACAGGTATGAGAAACAGGGTGTTATGTTCACTCATCCTTCATAGAAAAGGGAAGATCCTCCGACCAGACGGGTGTTGTGTCTGGTGGGAAACTGCTCGATGATTCATGTACGGCTGTTATATCTATGCTAGTCGGCCGGTAAACTCTGCTTGCGCGATGTACGCTTTTGCGTGACGCCAGTATGATGCGTACTTCGCATGTGGCGGTGTAGATGCTGCTACAGAACTTGACAGAAACTGCTGTGCGGCTGGGGAGTTTGTTGCGCCACTATTTTTTCCCAGCTTAAGCATTGGGTGGTGTGGGGCCGGGTGGGCGTATTGGGTGACTATTCTATGTAATTTTGATATTCAAGAAGTTCTGATTCTCGGCGTTCAATAAAATAAATGACTTTTAATTATGATTTTAGACTTCTGTTTACTTAAACAATTAAATTAAGTAGGGAAAGCTATTACTATATCAAACTAGTAGAAGCTAATATAAGAATAATATCAATTATAAAATAATCACAGTAGGTACCTACAACGTACCAAAAATTACAATTAAATCTGTCATTTTCTAAACACACCTACTAATAGTATCACAATCAATCTAATTAGTGACTAGATTATACAAAACAAGTGCTTAAACATTTAATTCTAATAACAATTAGGAATATAGAGGGAAAGTTTTAAGCGAAGGTTAGTTTAACGAGAAGTTAAATATTTTACATGGTGTAAATAACCGTTTTAAGCTTTAGGCTTTGGATGCATTTGGCAGTAAAACAAAAACCTTGTTTTTTACACCTGAAAACAAATCCTGCCTGGTGTGTTGTTAGCCTTACGTACAGACGACAGCACATCAAGCTACTACAATCTGTCAAATTTCTTTAAAAGATTTTCAACTTTATAGCTAAAGCAAATTTGACAGTTTTGGGTAGCTTGACGTCTGTACAGTAAAAAAATATAAGTAACCTCAATATTTTTTTATCACAAGTAGGTAGGTTAACTTAGAGTTTTTGATATATTTTTTTGAACTTGTAATACTAAGTAAAATAAAATAAAAAATGGAGTATTTTCTGCACTGCCTCTTGGTACAGATGACATACAACTCGCAAGACGGGGATGATACCACTGTCCCACCACTGGTTTATCTAATTATTGATAGAACAGACGCCAGCACATCAAGCTACTGCAATCTGTCAAATTTCTTTAATAGATTTTCAACTTTATTGCTAAAGCGAAAAGGTTCAAAGTTGATTGGGAAAATTTGACAGTTTCGGGAAGCTTGATGTACTGTATAAAATATGCCTATAAATTGTTTTTTTTTTGTATACTGATTTGATCATCGTTTCTTCTTTTTGACCCCATGATATTCCAGATATATAGATATTCCCTATCCAGGCCACGACACTTTTCAGTGCAGACCTCTTAATGAAACCTGAAGCTCTCAAATTAATTTATTATCAATCGACAACTTTCAGATTATGAGATCAAAGGCAGTTTGTAACTTCGGGTTTTGAAACCAAGTCGTTGCTTTTAAAACTTATTAACGCTAGCTTTTGCTCGATAATTTGATTACAAGAATTTTGGAAACGTAGAGCATTACTTTCAAAGACAAATTTCTATCCTCTCATTTATTCATTTAGAGTTTGAGATAAATAATAACGTTCATCCAGTATCTCTTCTCCTTTACAAGAAAACTAGCGAGCTGTATTTTGCCTGAATGCTAAGGCGACATATCTAAACATCTGCTTATCATCATTCTCCCCAATTTGTTTGTCGCTGGCGCAACTTGTGTTTTTCCTCCATACTACTCTATATTACTAGTCATTTTAGTAGTCACCCCGTTTCTAACCATCATTGACTCAGTTCATCCATCGTTTCTTTGGTCTTCCCGTCTTCCTCTACTCTTGTAGTCATCGACATTCATACTCAAAACTTTCCTCACGACATTTTCCTTATGTCAAAAAATCTGCTATGTCTAAGTTAAATAGTATTAATGTATTATATAAATAAACCTTCCAGAATCCCACTACCCGTATGTTGGGGTCGGCTTCTAGTCTAACCAGAGCAGCTGAATACCAGTATTTTACATGAAGTATTTAGCATGGGTAATACGATACCCCTTGATAAGATTGGTTGTCAGACTTTCGGGCTTCTGACAACCCGTAATGACTGTCAAAGATCCACGAATGGCAGCCGGGACCAACAGCTTATCGAGCTTTCCTGAGGCACGGAGGGTCTTGGTATGTAAAGATGGTGACCCATCCACGGACCGCGGCAAGTGCAGCTTAACCTGATCGATCGACCCGTGTGGCTGTTATAACTTAGCTACAAGCCCCAAAAATAAACCTTCCAGAATAAATTCTCTAAATATATAGGCTTTTCTATAAATAAACCTTCCGAAATAAATTATCGAGCTACCTTACCGTTTCCCCCTTAAACAAAGACACAGGTGTAGCATCGTCCCCTCAAGTTGCTGTAAGGATATAAGATCCTAATACGATGAGAAAGCTTATCGCCTCCATCGGGTACGGTGCCAATCTCGAGTTTTATTAAGATATCTTCTTCAAGAGAAATCTGTACTGCATTTTGGCTTGGATAGCAGCTATATCTTTGTATAAAGAATAAATGATAAAGAGATATCTCTTTCTAAAACGAATTTTGCCATGTTCTCATCCGACATATTTAAAACATCATTCTGTCTTTATCGTCTTCAAACGATTGACAGACACAGAACAATGTTCTAAATTCGTTTTACGTTAATCGTGTTAGCTGATTTGTGGTGCAAGCCAACTTAAGGCATGGTGGAGCCCTGCCTTTGTAGCGTCTAGTGCATTTTTTTATGAGCACATACTTATAATTGATGGCATAAGCATTATCAGCCTATAATGTTCCCACAGTTGGGACACAAGCCTCTTCTCTTCGAAAGACACACACCACACACACACACACACCCCACCACCACACGCACACACACACACACACACCACACACTACACCACACACATGGGCCAAGTGCGGATTGGAAGATGTCACGTGTCTTTGAATTGTAGGTTCTAGGACATGCCGGTTTTCTCACGATGTTTTTCTTCACCGTTTTGAGAGCAGTGGTGATGAAATAATTTACACAACGTAAAGTGCCTGCCTGGGTTCGAGCCCACGACCTACAACTCGTAAGTCGGGGCCGTTACGACTGGGCCACCACAGCGGTTCATAATTGATGGGCTCGCCCCAAACTATCTCATGTCATGGTTAGTAATGATGCGGTCGACGGTGGTCAATTTTGCGCAATGCTGAAGATACTTGCGATACCTCGCGGTCGCGGTTTAGCTCGCTACCTCGATATTACCGCCATCATCTGCCTATTCCCAACTTTGTTGGGGTTGGCTTCCAGTCCAAATGCAGCTGAATACCAGTATTTTAACTGGAGCGATGCTTATCTGACCTCCATAATTCAGTTACTGGGTAATGCGATACTCCTTGATAAGAGTGGTTGTCAGAAATTCGGGCTTCTGACTCTGACGACCTGTTACGACTGTCCACGATGCACGAATGACAACCGGAACCAACGGATTAACATGCTTTCCGATGCACGGAGGGGTCTTGGTATGTAAAGATGGTCAACTATCCACGGACCAACTGCGACAAGCGTAGCTTAACCTGATTGATCGACCCGTGCAACCCGTAACTCTACTCAATATTTCTCGGAGCGCGGTGGAACTAAAATATTGAAATATTTTATTGCTAAAAATTCTTGGAGCGCAGTGGAATCAATGTACGAACATTAAAATTTTGAGAACAATGAGTTTTGGAGCGCGGTGGAACAACCCAGCCCGTCTCACCTCCATGTGAAACAAATGCATGGCAATAGATACGCACGCACATGCCAATGGATACCTCAATGCCTGGCAGGACCCTTAGAAGAAAGACCATCGAGACCAATCTTCTTTTATCAAGTTATTTGTAGTTCGCCTTTGTATTGACTAAATCTTCCCCAGTTTTGGCCAAAAAGCGAACTCCAATAAACCTTAGGCTATACGAACACGAGATCTTGAACATGTTGATCAATAAAGTGTTCTTCTATAAACCCTCAAAATGTCTTTAAAAATACAGCATCAAAACACCAAAAATAGTCCCTTTAAAAACTCCAACCCGTTAGGTTTTCTGTTCAGTACATTAGTCAATCGTAGTCCACGGCGTTCCGATTCACGCATCGATTGGTGGGGCGCGGCGATGCGTTCCAATTTCCATTGTTAGACCACTCAACTAAAACGGAACGTAACGTGAGGGAAAGATGGATTCATGGGCTGTGAAATATTTTATTACTATGCATGCTATGGGAGGTTTTGAACAGGTGAAGGCTAGATGTTCAAAGTAAACGGAAATCCTCGTTTTGTTTAAAACGATGGCAGAATCAGCCTGTACTGCTCCCACTGCTAGTACAGCTATGAGAGGAAGTGGGCCAAAATCCACCATACAGGCCCAGAAGAAAAAAAAATTGTGCCAATCAACTCAGCCTATCGCAGTCCACTGCTGGTATGTCTACCAGTGGACTGCGATAGGCTAAGGCCTCTCCTATGCTGCGCCACAACACCCTGTCCTCCACCTTCCGCATACAATCTGTTCCAGCCACTTTTTTGAGGTCGTCTTTCCATTTAGTTGGGGGGCTTCCCACACTAAGCTTGCCAATACGCGGTCTTTACTCTAGGATTCGTCTACTCCACTGCCCATCGGTCCTTCGATAAACTTGGCCAGCCCATTGCCACTTCAGCTTACTTACTCTGCAAGCTAATTCGATAACTTCAGTTCTTATCCGGATAACTTCGTTTCTGATTTTATCCTTCAAAGAATCTCCGAGCGTAGACTGCCAGCGAGCTGAGCGACCTTAAATTGGTGGACCAGCCCGACTGTTAGTGTCCACGTTTTGGCACTGTATGTTATAACGGGCAGAACGCACCAATTTGAATAACAGACGGTCTATTCTCCAAAAACTTCACCGTGAAAACATAGGAGAAGTGAGCTTAAAGTAAGCTGTTAGGCCCCAATTCTGTATTATTCTCCGCGAAATCTTACCACGTGCAAACCACGCCAATATCGTGTCTTGTTATCGGCAAAGGATCGAAATGTCAACGGTATGCACGACATGTATTTTGACAGTTCAAACCACGCCATTGTGTCATAGAGAATACGTTAATAGCAGAAGGCCATTTCTCGTAATTTTAAGACCGTTAACAGTCTGATCTCAGTCTCAATCTGTCAAAAAATACTTCTAATTTCCTATATTTTGACATTTGTTTGTCGCTGAGATGAGACTGCGACTAACTTTTGAACGTTTAGACTGAAAAAAAAAAATTACGAGAATTGCCCCTCTGAAGTCGTGATAAGGTCAAGAATTGACGTGGTTTCAAAGTAAGGAATCGTTAAGTGTTAAGTAAAGTGGAATGACACTGGCACTGACAAGTATCTTGGATGCTAGGAATTGCACTATTGACAGCTCACTTTATCAAAGTTTTCACAGAATAGATCGACAGGTTACTGTAAACGTGATCTTTTAGTAAGTAAACCAATTCTCGAAACGTTACACTAAAAGATTTTCTTTCACACTCCAATTTTCGCTCCCTTTGATCGAACGATCTACATTCTGCTCTCCACATAATGCTCTTACGAGCATTTATTTGACATATCGGCTAAATATTCACGGGCTATTAAGTACCGTGTCGAAGCGCTGTCACGCGTGAAACGGAATTTTTTAGACGCGATGTACTTTCGGCGCGTGAATCGGAACGGTTGAGCAAGCACCAATTATTTTGAAAGACGCTTAGATTTTTTTTACGGGCGATTGAAAATGGAGATCATATTTTCGTGTATTGGAAACTTCCGAAATAATGTGTTTGATTTTTATACTGTTCCGTTTTCTATTTTTGTTTACTGTACTGTTTTTTGAAACATTCCTGTATGGATTTTACGTTTATTTTGTCTGATGACAAATGGTTTTCACGTGAATCCCAATTTTATTGGTAGTATAGAGGTATGCGGAACAGGGTGTAAATGCTCATCCTCCATAGAAAAGGAAGGATTCTCCGACCAGACTCGTGTCGAGTGTGGTGGGCAACTGCTCAGCGATTGATGTCGGGACGTTGTATATATGCTAGTTGCACGGTAAACTTTGCTTGCGCGATGCAGGATTTTGCGTTACGTCAGTATGATGCGTAGTTCGCATGTGGCGATGTAGATGGCGTCACAGTAGGTAGAAATGGTTGCTCAACAATTTTTCATAACAGACTAAAGGCTATATGCTGTGAAGTTTTTTTAAGCCTGAAAGTCTCATAACCTTTATTTTACCTAGTAGATACTCAGCACATATGCTTGGCTTGATTGCTATTGACTGTGGAGCAAGTTGGTAGTAATTTTGGGTAGAATCCTGTAACCCAAACAATTTCCAACTAGGAAATAGTCGAGGATTAGTATGATTGATTGATTGGTATGTCATATCCCTATGACTTTTACTGTGTGTACAAAAATAATCATAAATAAATGATTGAAGTTTTTTAAACAAAAGGTCGTCATGGCTTATCGCTGGTTGTCATGTAAAAATACCTAACCGTGATTTTTATAAGGGTTGAATAATTGTGACTAACTTATTTCTGTAATACCTTGTAGTACATTTAATATCCCCGGGTTGGCTAATCGAGCCATTTACTCGTATATCTGGAGCGCTACAGTACTGCTAAGCATAGGGCTTAAAAAGGCCACTTTAAGCAATACCTCTAAAAGCTATTCATTTCCTGAATTCCCAGCAGATCGTTAGCAATTCCTCTAATTTTCATAAAATTTCATTTCATATTTGTTGTAAACATTGCCGCATGAAAGAAATAAAAACCGTAATTTTATCGGTAAATTTTTCATTACAGTTTTATTAATCAAGCTGTTTTTTTATTTTTTATTTCTACAGTTTAAATGTTATTTCATTGTGATATGAATTGCACACAGATCATATTGTGAATAGGGTAGTTGCCTGGGTATAAAAAATAACTATTATATTTAGTCCATCAGTTAGATTATCGAAAAATAAAGGACACGTATTTTTTTTTTCTCAATAGTATCGCAAGCAAGTGACGTCACGAGGAACTTTAACGGGCGATATCTTCATAATTTTTTATATAATTGACAAAAGAAAAAATACGGGTCCAATATGTTTTGATAATCTAACTGACGGACTAATTAGATTTTTTTAGAAAAATAGCCTATTGTCAGTTTGTGACCATTTTACGATTTTTAATATGATTCATAAATAGTTATCCTATTATGATTCTGCCAAAGTGGCCTTTTTAGGCTCCCAGGTGTTTGGACCAGGTCGGGCAAAGTATTATTGGGTTTTTCCATCTGAAATTTCTCAGTAAAAGCCCGAAGTTCAGATTTGTGCCCAGTTGATGGCAATAGTCTCGTCTTCTATTTTAGGGGACTTAAACATAACTGGCAAAATGTGGGTATACTGCAGGTATCTACACTTCTGCCTAACCCTTCGGTGATTACAGGCGTGATGTTATGTTACGTTTATGTGTTATTTTAAAAATGTCTGGTACCCCACCTATGTTACAGGAGTTACGACAACCGTAAAAAAATTATTACACAAGCCAAAATGTTCTATTTTGAACGCCACAAACCACTAGATATCATTTAATATTTCGTTATTTTTCACACTAATCACGAAACATCGCATGTTGATAACCCGTTGCGGTTTCATATATAAAATAATCATGACTGCTATTTGCGGCATGATTTCAGTTTTAATTACATGTACACGTATCTTAATGTTTGCGACCTCTGTAAAGTAGATAATATAAACTTTATGACCGTTTTATGATAGAACGCATTAGTCAGGGGTTTAGCAGACATGCTACTTTTAGCATCGGCTGTCAGCGATTTAGTCGCTTTACTTAAGCATGCAACAGCATGCATACCAGCATACAGCGACTGGGCTCTATGCCTCGCTTACTTTTAGCCATTCGAAAAACTAGAAGTCACGGTGACGCGTTCGGGTTTGCTGTACAAATGCAAACGCGACCATCGCGTAAATGCACGACGATCACTTTCTTTTAGGCCGCATAATTAGTTGGTAATCAAGGATTTAGTCGGCTTTCAAATCAAATCAAAAACTTTATTTCGTGCGAAGACGCATATAGGGCTAGTTACATTGACCCTAATCTTAGTAGCTTAATACAGTAACCAGCCTACGGATGCAGGATCGACAGAAAACGCGTTGTTTTGATAAGTCGCTCAAATGCTCATATCAAAACAGTACTACTAGCTTATCATAGTCTAGTCGTTTCCATTTTAAGGTTTGGTATTGTACATTGGGGCAATTGTACCGAAAGAGAGAGTATTTTTAAAGCCCAAAAACGATGCCTACGAGCAATATTTGGTTTGAAAGTTACTGACAGCTGTTCCAATTTTCAAAAGTCATCATTTGTTGACATTTCCGTGCCTATACATTTTAGAAATTGCTCTTTTTGTTAAATGTAATCGACGGCTATTTTTAACTTTATCGGAAAGCAGATACCGAGATGTAACTTTGCGATTTCCATACCAAAACTTGCTACGCACAGGTGGATATAGGACTGCTTTGTTGAGGAAAAGTGTTTTTGGTATGGCACCGGCTATTTTTAACCACATTCCTAATTCCATAAAAGAGGAACCAGTAACAACTTTCAAAAAGAAACTAACTGCACTTTTGGTCAATAAATGTTACGACTCCGTATCGGATTTTCTAGCTGAGAAATTTTAGTTGCATCAATGTCTGTATGTTTGTTGATGAATTGCACCAATCTTTGCATGCCAAAGTGGTAGAATGTACAAGGATTCTTTCATATTATTGTAACCACCTTATTGTAAATACCTACATTGTGAGCAAATAAATGAATATTCTATTCTATTTTATTCTATTCTATTCTAATGCAAAAAGTCGCCAAACTTCGATACAGCAACGAAACAATCGCGCGTTTCAACGATTGTTTGTTCGACTTTCAGAGTCGCATAATGCGAAGTAGCATTTACGAGTGTCGTGAAATAGTCACTGCTAAAAGTAGCAAGTCTGTTAAGGTCCTTAGATAAAGGCAGGCTGTGAGAATAATATGACAGTCGCTAAATCGTCTTGGATAGTTAGGGGCTTTAATCTTAGGGCTGGTTGCTTAATTGCGTCGGGGAAAGGACTTATATTTGAATTATAGAAGTTTTAGTTCACAAGTTCATGAAAATTTGAGTTTTTATTCATTTCGTTAAAAGGCCAAGCAGCTATGTGATAGGTCATTAAAAAGATGGGTTTGCCTCGCAAGTGTGAGAGGTGAAAGGAAGATGGCAGTCTCTCCATGTAAAATTGCTGCAGGTGGTTGCATCTGACTATCACAAGTACCCAATCAATATCCTTAGCCTTTTACCAACTATTTTGGATTCGGCTTCTTGTCTAACCGATGTAGCTGGATATCAGTTTTAACATAGAGCGACTGCCTATCTGATCTCTACAACCCAGTTACTGGGTAATACCCCTTGGTAAGACTGGTTGTCAGACTTTTGGGCTTCTGACTACCCGTAACGACTTTCAAAGATATATGAGTGACAGCCGGGACCAGCAGCTTATTGTGCTTTCCGAGGCACGCAGGGGTCTCAAATTCTCGATATGTAATGGATGTTACCCATCCACGAACCAACCGCGGCTAGCGTAGCTTAATTTTCGATCGACCCGTGCAGCTATTATCATTTAGCCAAGAGCTCTTATCTTTATCATGTTATCATGAGTACCCAATATTTGAAATAAAGACGAGGCCGAATGATATAGGTATCATGCCAAAAGCCGGGTGTTTAAGATCAAATCAGCATACAACATACAAATTGAAGCATAACAAATGAAGGGCCAGAACAAAAAAGTCGTATCACTAGATAGGAATGATTGATTTTAATAATAAAGGACGTTCAATTGGAATTAATACTATAGTATCTTTACCACAACTATCTTAACGCGTCTCGACTATATACCGACCAGCTTCTGCTCGCGGACTTTGTCTGTGTGAAATTTGTCGTTGCCTCGATCCATAGTCGTATCACACACCGCTAATATTACTTTGTTATCGCTTACCGCTCTCTTTGCCTTTTTTTCCTTTTTGCTCGGCTGCTAAGGATTGTCGCGTGATGTTAAATAGCGTTTAACGTTCCTCAAGAATTTATCGGGACATCGCCAAGCGTTTAGTTGACTCTGCACGTGACCAGAGAGCTGGCCTATTTTTAGCTCAAAGAATCAACATTGCCATCCAACGTGGTAATGCTGCCAGCCTTTTGGGCTCTTATCCCATTGACAGCGATGCGGACGAATTTTTTTATGCCCAATGAGCTCTTGCCTTTTTCTCAAGAATTGAGCCATCAAATTAAAGAGATTATTTTCAAATCCGACTGGTGGATCTCCGGAGATTGGCGCTTTCAAACAAAAAACAAACTCTTTGGCTTTATACCATTAGTATAGATATTTTTTACGGATACTCGAACAGATTTTTCTCGAACAAAAATATAATGAAAAAACACATTGAAATAGTTGTGATATCGACACTTCGGTACATATAGAGTTCTAAGAAAATAGAGGAAATTCTATCACTATGAAGTATATACAATCATATTTATAACAATTATCTCAACTACGTATTTCAGTAATATTAAATTCCTATATAAGTCTAAATGCTTTCATCATGCTTATTGCCATCAAATGGACAATTTGAGCCACTAGTTAGTACTAGTATTACTATGGCAAATTATCTACAAACACAATACATTAATATAATATTCTATGAGGTCCGTCAATCCCCCTATCAATTCCAGGGTTATTTATATTTGGGTTACAGATTGACCCCACAAAATATTAACACTATGAAATAATTTTACATTATTGCTATGTCACTGATAATACTAGATATCAATATTACAGGCTAAATATTCGACTAGATATTGCACCCGTACTACGAACTTGCGATATAATTTATAGCAAAGCGCTTTTCCGAACAGAACCTTTAATATTATCCTTACAAAATAAGGTCTAGCCTCGACACTGCAATTTAGAATCGCATTTTTTACCGAATTTAGAACTACCACTTTACCTAGTGAAGGACTTTTCAAGTGTTGCCACAGTATACATAATAACTTACTTTGTACAGCTAGTAAAGATTTTTGACATTGACACACGGATGACAGTATCACAGTTGCTATCCGAAATAAAACAATTTAACATTTGTCGGAAGTACGTTAGTCATTCGTTTGTAGATTTGGGACGCCAGCACCAGGTGGCGCTTGCAGAGTCTAGCCTGAGCTCGAACGGAGTCGATGACAGCGATGTGGAGCTTCTCTTGACCATTGGACCAACATGTGATTAGACACAGTCTCGCGTTTCGTATGTAGTTGTGACGTGTACCTACAGTGTGTGATTCGCTAGTGTGATTAACTTATTCGTAAATTATAATCTGATTTGAACGGCAAACGGTTTTTCTATTGCGCAATTACCAACACTATCCATAGTACGCTCACAGCAGTTAAAATATGGCTGATGATAACGAGAATCACGTACCTCCGTCAAATATATTACGATTGTCAGCATTTAATATCCGAGGGGCAATTCTCGTAACTTTAAGAACGTTCACAGTCTGATCTCAGTCTCAATCTGTCAAAAAAACCTCTAATTTCCCTACATTTTAATAAGTTTTTGACATTTGTCTGTCGTTGAGATGAGACTGTTTTAAATTACGAGAATTGGCCTTCAGAACGTAAGCTCGAATGTGCCATCGTCACGGCAATTGTTTTTTTTTACCGTAGCTTCGTCGTTGACCATCTGCACAAAGTAGGATTTATAAATAGACTGTGGTTATACTATCAACTAATAGATATTACAAACATTCACCATCTTGACACATCAATTTCTTAAAAGCCTTAATTAAAGATGGCGCGAGCAAGCACACAAATATTCACGACAACACTTAGGTAACATTGCCGTTATTTCACAGTATTACTGAAGCGAAATTTTGTTTCTATACTGCTCCAATTTTTCAGGAATTTTACGTACATACAACCCTTTTGGGACAAAGTTTCCATTATCCAACTTTTCATATACAAAAAACTTATTCAACGCGCTAGAATAAAAGCTTACATACAAAATTTTAGTAGTATTCGATGCTCTATTCTACACACTAACGCTACACACATATCGTTCGTACGACTTTGCGACTCCGATTTTTAGTCGCCCCGCTGTAATTACTACACGAACTGTGCCGTTCCCGTGTCTTTCCAGCAACTGAAGCAGCAAGGCAGTGCACACATGAGCGTGTTTTTGAACGCGTCTCGAAAGTCGCGGTTGAAATACGCGTAGATGAGCGGGTTGAGCGCTGAGTTGAAGTAGCCGATCCAGAATAAAACGCCGACTACGACGGATGGTGTTTCGCACGGCTCGCCACATACGTTGGTTGTGACGTACCTGTAGAAAAATATCGTTTAAATTCAAATATAAAGTGAGTACTAACTAAAATGAATAGATTTCTTATTTGTAGACTTGTGTTTCTTGTCGTGAAAGTGTACTATTCAATTTAATTAGAATAAAATGAGTGCCTTAACTATAGTGCTTTTAAGAGTTTAGCAGTATTACCCACATAGGTGCTCTTACGAAAAAACTTAAAAAACTGATACTCGTAAAACGTTATATATTTTTTTTCAGTTGTTATTCATAATTTTACTCGCCGAACTTTCTGGTTTGATGGCGAAAAGCGCTTGTTAATTAACTTTAAAAACAAAAATCTTTTAAAGAAATACAACTACTAACCAACTATGTTAAACTATAAGATGTGAATTAATTTCTCGGTAAAGACTGATTCCGCGTTATCGAGAAATAAACTCTTTAATTTTAACATACCTTCACTTAATTTAGGATATTGCCTTAACATACCTATTTTATTAAATTTTGATATTCTATTTAATAATAGTAAGGTTGTTATTGAAATACTTATGAACTACTTTTAAAAACTATAAAGAATATTTTTATTCACTGTAGGAGATAACAGTTAAATATAATACTCACCAAAGAAAAAACGGAAGCCAGCACAACAAAAACGCGCCGACTATGATGCCAAGTGTGCGCGCGGCCTTATGTTCCGCTCGCCACGACTTGCCGGCAGCTCGAAGAGACGCACCTGTTCAAAAAATCAGTAATTACTGTAAGATATAGTTATTTTAATAGGAAATTAAGGCGATAAGTTAACTATGTATATCTGTATACCATAGGTTCTAATCGTGGGCAACATAGCCCCCTCGTGGGCATTTGAGACTTTCAGGGCGACAGTAGAAGACCCGGAGAAAATTATATGTGCTATCTTATGACTATATAATATAACACGTTTAAATATTATAATCGTGGTAATAGGTATTTCAGATTCGCGACAGATGGTAAGTAAAAAAAAATTGGGTGGCCCTAGAAAAAAAATATTCTCAAAGATGGTGGGCAAAATAAAGTTGTAAACCAATGCTGTATACCATAAAAATATTATATTTATGCGTTCGAGATCGAACTTGTGGCCTTTGAAAAGCCAAAGTCTTTTAAACTGAGACTTATGAAGATCCCTAAAACTCTATTATATATCCATTTTTTTGTTACGTCATTGACGGCACGGTTGGCGCAGTGGTTAAGCGATTGACTGCTGCGCTCGCGGGTTCGATTCCCGCACGGATTGATTGATTCGATTCTTCTCATCATCTTTTCTGATGCGCACAGCTAAGGAGTGGAATCGTCTGCCTGCGTCTGCATTCCCGAGTTCATACGACCCGAATCTCTTCAAGGCGAGAGTGAATAGACTTCTTCTGGGCAAGCTCGTTCCAACGTAGATCTCATCCCTGCCTCTGGGCTGGATTGAGGTCAAGAGTGAGCTCATAGTCAATAAAAAAAAAACCGAACAAATATTTGTATGGCCTACAAGTAGTTGTTCTGGGTCTGGCTGTTTGTGTATGTGAGTTTAAATGTTTGTAAACGCACCCACGACACGGGAGAAATTCCTAGTGTGGGGCAACGTTTTTTTTTTAAAACGACAAAAAAAAAACATTGTATCGAGACTAATAATAATTATAATTCTTGCCACACCCACAAGAAATGACAGTCTAATTAGAAATAGAGATAGATAGATAGACTTCGGCTGCCAGCAATAAAAATAATATTATTTAAGAAAAATGTATATTGCACGTCGATTATTATTTACAATCATTTACCAAATAGATTTCAAGACTTACCGCTGACCAGGTTTAAAAAAATACTTTAAAACTATTCTATTTAAAAGATATTATACCATTAAGGTGGATGCTCCAAGGTAGCCCGCGAAATTCAAATTTTCTTACGTTTTTTGCAGTTTGCTGGTCAGTACTAAGTTGTACGTTGATTAAAATATGATTCGCGGCCGTAACAAATATGTATTTACAGAATTATATTATATTATTTGCACGCCATGTTATGGCAGGATATGCTGAAACAAATTTACTGTAGCACCTTATGTACAGACGCCAGCAGGTCAAGCTACCCGAAACTGTCAAATTTTCCCCATCAACCTTGAACCTTAATGCTTTAATGATAAAGTTGAAAATCTATTAAATAAATTTGACAGATTGTAGTAGCTTGATGTGCTGGCGTCTGTACCATCATCATCATCATCATCTGCCTAGCCTTTTTCCCAACTATGTTAGGGTCGGCTTCCATATTCTAGCAAATAAATATTTTGATTTGATTTGAAACGTTTTAAATTTTTTTATTACCCGACCCGGTTTCAATATAAGGTGGTTACCGCACTGC
The DNA here is from genome assembly GCA_951799955.1 of Apamea anceps. NCBI lineage: Eukaryota > Metazoa > Arthropoda > Insecta > Lepidoptera > Noctuidae > Apamea > Apamea anceps. Next base: position 12,250,323 of record OX637523.1, on the reverse strand, counting down.
ACCGGAAACCGCCTCGGTGTGCGGTGCTGCGGTTTTAAACGTTGAATAATAGACCGCACGTGATGCTTGTGTTTTAACACTGCGGTTTTTAACTTTGACTGTAAACCGCACGCAGATGCTTGTGTTTCAACACTGCGGTTTTTATTTATAAATCAAGATTCTACCAGTTAAAAACCGCAGTACTGCACACCGGAGCGGTGTCCGGTGCAGTGTGACGACCGCCTAACCCCAAGCTCAGTAGTCACGCTTGTGTCAACTAGTCCAATTTGGCAGTGTGTCTACAAAATCAGCCTATAATGTTCCTACTGCTGGGACACAGGCCTCCTATCGGTGAGAGGGAGTGGACCGTAATCCACCACGCGGGCCCAGTGCGGGTTGGTAGATGTAACATGTTTTCGAATTTTTGGTTCTAGAACATGTCGGTTTCCTCACGATGTTTTCTTTCACCGTTTTGAGAGCAGTATCTCTAGGTGCATCGTCTTCACATATAATTAATAATTAATGTACGCAAGTATTGTAAAACATTTTAAAAGAGTAAAGGTGGAGTTTCTTGCCCATTCTTCTCCATACTAAAACAACCTTTTGGAAGGGGCGACTAGAATCAATTTTATTTTATTTTTGACGTTCAAAAGTGCCTTTTATGTGCCTATTTGAAATAAATGATTTGACTTTGACTTTGACAGTGGTGATCAAATAATTAACACAACGTAAAGCGCCTGTCTGGGCTCGAAACTATGACCTACAGCTCGTAAGTCGCGGCCGTTCTGCTCCAAAATATTTTAATGTCACCCAAGTGCCCAAGTTCCATTACGGCCCCAGCCCCAGAAGGAGAGTAATGTTGTCATGAAGATATACGCTAACATGGAAAACTCATTACGCATACAACGTTTCTTTACAAGTTCAGAACTCGTAACAGGTGGTCTTACACAAAACTTGCAAAGTTTTCTTGTTTCATGGAGATAAAGTTGCGGCCTCTTCTATATTGTGGGAAGCAAAGTTTGTTATTTCGTACGAGTGTACGGAATTGCGAATTGTGCTATTATCATGAGGAGCACGACCGTCAACAAAAGCATAATAATTCTTAAGGGTGATATGAAGATTATGTTAGCTTATACTCTCAATGTATGGTTTCGGTGAACAGAATATGACTTGGTGAAGGTCGCGGCAATTGGCTGGAAACGAGAAGCATATAATATATTATATGCTTTCTCCCCGAAGGAAGGCTGTTAGAATGGCGGATTGAGAGATTATTTTGAGGAGGATGGGCGTCAATAAAAACATAATAAAGTTTAATAATGGTACGAAAATTATGATGGCCTCAACTCTCAACGTATGAGTAAGCCATATGGTTTACGTAGATAGATGATCTGCTTAGCTATTCAGAATTGTTCATCGAATATCAATTGATTAATATACACATAATCAAACGCGAAAGGTCGCAGTAATTAGCTGGAAGCGAGAAGCACAGGACAGGTCGATGCTTGGAGGAGGTATAAGTATGTATATGAAGTTGAATGATGATGATAGTGTGTTCTCAACCCATGAAAGCTTTCATATTATGGTGATATCAAATCAGCATAGCTAAGCTAAGTAATAGGAGTTATGATATTTTATTTATTTTAAAGATAATAAAATTCATACTTGTACAATATAATCCTAATCTATCTATCTTCTATATTATATAAAAATCAATTGCTGTTCGTTTGTCTCGCTAAAACTCGAGAACGGTTGGGCCGATTTAGCTGATTTTGGTTTTGAAATGTTTGTCGTAGTCCAGGGAAGGTTTAAACGATGAGAAAAGGAAGATACTAAAACAACAATTTAATTTTCCCATAATAAACTGTTCTACCTACTTTCCTGTCAAACATTTGACGATCGTCCCTTCGGTACGGTAGACTCGGGTCTACTCGAATTGAAGCACGTATTAAATTAAGGGTTTTGAATAGTGTAGGAGTAGGTTAGGAGTAGAGTAGGAGTAGGGTAAGAGTAGGGTAGGAGTAGGTTAGGAGTAGGGTAGGAGTAGGGTAGGAGTAGTGTAGGAGTAGGTTAGGAGTAGGGTAGGAGTAGGGTAGGAGTAGGGTAGGAGTAGGGTAGGAGTAGGGTAGGAGTAGGGTAGGAGTAGGGTAGGAGTAGGGTAGGAGTAGGGTAGGAGTAGGGTAAGAGTAGGGTAGTAGTAGGATAGGAGTAGTGTAGGAGTAGGGTGGGAGTAGGGTAGGAGTAGTGTAACAGTAGGGTAGGAGTAGGGTAGGGGATATGACACCAAGCGAACGAAGTAGCGCCGGGCAGCTAGAAATAATTTATATGGCAAAACAACGTTTGCCGGGTTAGCTAGTTAATAATATAAATGCGAAAGTGAGTTTCTTTGTTACGCTTTCACGTTAAAACGGCTGAACAGAGCGTTATGAAATTCGACAGATAGTTAGTCTGGGACCTGGAAAAGATATGAGCTTTTCATCTTGGATCGCATACACAGTCACGAGCAACCGCTAGTAATATTATAAATTCGAAAGTACCTAACTCTATCTGTATTTGTCCCTTTACCCCTTTATTACTGAACAGATTTCGATATAATTTGGCAAGAAGATAAATGGCATCCTGGGGAAGGACAAAGGCTACTTTTTGTCTCGGTAGCACGTTTCCGTGGAATAATTTCCGAGATCTACATTTTTGTACCCTATGTCTTCTCCCACACGCCAAAATGATTAGTTTTTCCGTTGTAAGAATTTAGTTTACAAATTTGCTTCCTTCATTAATCTAGCAGGTAAAGTTTGACTGCATGTCTAACTATAAATTACTAAGAAAATCTAAAGGTAAACAATCTAAGCTTCTACTTAATTAGCTGCCAATACTGAAGCAAAACTTAGGACTAAATTTAAATAACAGTGTAAATTACACCTCTAGTGCTTCTAACAAATTGCATGCGTAGATATCCTATGTTTCTAGTTAATTGCAAAACTTTGACTTATCCGAACAGTGAAGAACAACCGATTTATCCTTTAAAGTTAAAGTTCGCGAGCATATTCGCTAGAAACTGGCAGTATCATCACAACGAGACGGTAATATTTTCTCATAGTTTGTCTTATTTCTTTATAGTATATTCATGTATATTTATTTATGCTTATATTTATATGTACGAGTAATTACGTATATGTTATATTTATAGTTCATCATCATCATTCTCCTGCCCTTATCCCAATTTATTTGAGGTCGGCGCAACATGTCTTTTATATTATAGTTTTAATAGGTTTATGCTTATCTTTATTTATTTGAAATATTTTTGTTCCTCAATTTTCTTGATTGCACCTATTACTGTTTGTCTCTGTATCACCCAAAGGTTGACTGGTAGAAAATGCCTATGGCATTAAATCCGCCTCTGGACGTATGTGCTTAAAGAATTAAATAAATAAATAAGAACAGTAAAATAGCTTCCATGAGTAAAGGCCATATCGCTGATTTTCGGTGCTAAAGTATCGTGTCTAACGATACTTTAGCATTGACAATCAGCGATACGGCGACTGCACCATTGCTGCAGCTGCTTTGAGTTTTTTGCGTCTCGCTGAGCGAAGTCGCTTTTGATCGATTTGCAATTTTCATTAGAGTCTTTTCAGTTATTTTACCCCTGATTTTGCATCACTCTCTACGTCACAGTGATCTTTATTCTCATTTCAATAAGGTTGCTGTTAGATTGCTGCCACTGACAGGTCTGTCAAAATCTCTGTGATGTTTACTTTTGTTACATTATTGTAACGACAGTAAATACAGCCACCAACCTGACCGCAGCACTAGTGTGAGTTGCTGCTGTCTGAACTGAGGGTTAATTCTCGTAATTTAAAGAACGTTCACAGTCTGATTTGACAAGTTTTTGACATTTGTTTGTCGCCGAGTTGAGACTGCGACTAGATTTTGAACGTTTTAAATTACGAGAATTGGCCTTCTGTAGCTATGTAGCGAGTTTAGATAAACGTCACTCTAAAAGTATAGTAGTTTATCATTGTGAAGTGTCACGTAAAGATGTCAAGTTTCTGCCTGTCTGTAAATCAGCATTGCACGTATTCTATCGATCGCTTTTTGTCAGGCGCTGGATCGAGCTAAATGTATTGTGTCTGCTTTGAGCCTAAATTTAGGTCCAGCGAACTCTGCGGGTCGTCAACAGCGCTAGCAGATTGCTGACTGGCGAATATTTCTACAACGGCATGAGCTATGTTCAATGTTCGTGCTAATATGAGAGAAGAAGAATTGGTCTATAAGTGATGATCATAATCATCGTTCTGTGTATCTAAGAAATAGAACTATTAGTACATGAGCTACGAGTATTTAACAAATTGCGCCGTTCATCTTCATTTCCATCTTCTTCATCATGAAAAATTTGCCTGACACGGGTGAATTCAGAATATTACTACTAAGGGCACGCTTTACGAAAGTCAAAAGATTTTTATCTGTGGAATAAAGTTCACGTCTACCAGTTCTAGTATGGAAAAACTGTCAAAAGTTTATAATTTATTCTCAGATAAGACTTATTCTAGGTATAAAAGTTTGGTGAAATTCGCCCTTAATAACATAAAACTAATATTCCAAGATAACTAGTGCCTACATTTAATTAAAATACACACCTACATAACTTCCACTTACTACAGTAATGAGAAAGATAAAAATATGATGGATGGCCGCATTTTACTTCGCGACTGTAACGGGTACTAATGTCTTTCGAGATAAAAGTACGTTTCAAGTCGCAGAACATTATAATGTAACAAAATGAACAGAGATTTAATATATTTCTACCAAGCGTATGAAGTTAGACAGTAGGTATTTGTGTAAAATTTCATCTTCAATACCATCACATAAGACGAAAAATTTCATAACGGTAAAGGTGAAAAAAAAAGCATCGTGAGAAGGTTTTGGAATCAAAAACTCGAAGACATGTAACATCTACCAACCCACTCTGGGCCTGCGTGATAGATTCCACTCTCTCTCAGAGTCCTGTGCCCCAGTAGTGGGAACTTTAGGTATGCTGAGCCGAAAGATGTTCACTGCCGAATGTAGGCCTTCTCTAGGTACTGCCACAACATAATATGCATTGGATACTTGGTGTTTAAAGTAATTGAATACCATTTCTTCATTCTGGTGGGAACTGGGTGTGTTTCGTACGAGAGTAAACAAATACCCTCGTACGAAACATGAAATAAAGATTATAAAATGAAACAATATGTTTTTTTTAAAGTAACAATACTTAAAAAAAAACATTTTGTTTCCATAATTTTGATTTAGATATTTAAAGCGTTTTTATATCATCATTCATATAAAAATAACCACCTCCTACAGTATACTAAATTATGAGTTTATGCTTAGTACAAAAACCAAATTATAATGCTATCGATGTTAGCGAGAGCATCGTAGGTACTGCATACCACTGCTTTGTATGAAAACACTGGCTGAAAATCATTTGGAAAATCCATCTGATGTGAAGCTATGACACGCTGACGACACGGTTAGCGCAGTGGCTGAGCGATCAACTGCTACGCTGCGTGTCGCGGGTTCGATTCTCGCACAGAAAAAATATTTGTATCATTGCCTACAGGTAGTTGTTCCGGGTCTGGCTGTTTGTGTATGTGAGTATAAATGTTTGTAAACGCACCCATGATACAGGAGTAATTCCTAGTGTGGGGCAACGTTTTCTATTTAAAAAAAAGCTATTTATTTGTGATAGACCGAAATGCGTATTTCATTTGTCCATTTCAACTTTGTTGTGCTTTCTTTTATAAGTTTATGCTTGTATTAAACTTTTAAGAACAGTTTCTGAAAAAACGCTAACTTTATTAAACACTTCCCAGCTAACGTCATTTACGTTAGCTGGGAGCTCTTAAACATCCATCTTCCATGAATTAATGTCTTCATAATATGCACATCAATTTTCTTAACGCAATCAATTCTTCACGCAAATTGACTGTAATAGAATTCAGCGCAATTCGATAAAATTGATCAAATTTTGGGCCTGTCTTTCGAAGAATTTTTATCTGGACTTATAAAATTAACCATGTTGAAAGAGGAATTACGAGTGACATTTTTATCGTTTTTTTTTTTTTTTTAGCATATTCTGTCCCTCTGCTGGGCAACGGCCTCCCCCAAATTTCCCGCGCCACCTCGAACCAGCCAGTGACATTAGGGATTCCAAATTCTCCACGTAGTATAACATAATTGCCACTGCCAGCCACTGTTTCAATTTTATTTGCGGCCTCCTACGGTAAGCCGACATAAGCCCAACGGGCAGGTAAATTAATAAAGCAACAAATGAGCAATCTCAAACACTGTATATTTATATAAGTTGAATTTACACAATAAAAGGTGTACCTTAAAAAAAACTAATTATTAACCTTAAAGTTACAAAATTAAGTAGGAGTCTATTATTCTATTTTAATATTGCCAGCCAGCTAAAATTCCAGTATAAAGAGCTAGGGTCGAGGGGAGTTGGAGATAAACCCAGTACTGTACCGTTTTAAATGTTTAACTTAAATAATATGCATTTCAAAATTTAAGGTAAAACCTTCCAGTTATTTAAACGTTATTCTATTATATTAAATGGGCGCCAGGGACCTTAAGAGTCCCGGATCCAGAGCCGACGAAGGTGTCCATAATATTTCTTGAGGAACTATTCAGGTCAAACTCGAGATCCTTAATTTCAAATAAGTTGACCGGTTTCAAAACCGGACTTCTGTCATCGAGACGTCAAATGTTACGGTCACGTTAATTCTGCTCTGTAGCTTAAATTCTATAATCCTAGTAAAAAGTTATTTTTTATGACTGTGTGCTGTCTAGTCACTCAGAAACGGAACCTTATGGGCTGCAATTATATAATTTTCTAAACATTAATGTGTTTTAAATGTGATAATAGTGAAAACAAGTGTACTGCTGTGGCGGTGATCTAAAAAAAGTTTTTGTTTTTGCAAGTTGTCACTATAAAATTATTTTCCATCTACCGCCTCTTGTGTTAACTTCGTGTTGTCACCGTATGAGATCCATAATTTCGTGTATTACTCCAAAGTATTGTTGGCTTTGAACGCTAACGTCTGCCATGCGTACATAAGGTGTCGTGAGTTCGCGTCCGACTATTCACACTTTGTCTTTTTGGATTTATTGTACTGTTTGGGAGATTGATTGTGTACTTGGAAAATGTCTAAGTGTGATACTTGTGAATTACCAGTTAAACAAAATGAAAAAATAACATGTTCCAATTGCGATAAATTCTATCATCACCTGTGCGTTAACCTCAGTGCTACTGCGTTTAAAAGGCTCAATAAAACTGCACGTTCTAAGTGGAACTGTCCGAGCTGTTTATCTCAGCAGGAGCCTAATAAATCGATGTCTGATACAATTGAGGATAGCTCTGAAGGCGAGGATGATAAGATCAGTGATATACGTCTTGTTATACGGGAAGAAATTCGTAATACTTTACGTATTGAGGTAAAGAATATGATTAGCGAGCTTAGATTCGAAATGGATGATTTAAAGAAACAGATTGAGGAGTTGAAGTTATCTGGTTCCTTTGATATTTCTCAAGTTGAGGACTTAAAAACTGAACTCAAGAGTGTGCAACGAGAGAACACTGAACTTCGTTCACAGAACTCCGATATGCAAAAGACTATGGCTCAGCTGAAAACGCAAGTGAACACCCTTGATCAGAATATGCGGGAGGCGAATCTGGAAATTCACGGCTTGCCTGAAAATAAAAATGAAGTGTTACCAACCATCGTAACACAATTGGCTAATGTTGTGTCATATGCGCTAAAAGACTGCGATATTATGAAGTGCGTTAGAGTGGCCAGTATGAACAATAACAAGTCTCGCCCGCGCTCTGTTATAGTGAAGTTGCGTAGTCCTAGATGTCGCGATGAATTGTATTCTGCAATAACTAGATACAATAAATCTCACACTGATGATAAATTAAACACTACTCTTTTGGGTTATGGCGGGAGTAAAGTGCCAGTTTATGTATCCGAGCACCTTTCTCCGACATATAAATCTTTACATGCTGCTACACGTCTTAAGGCCAAAGAAAAATCTTATAAGTTTGTTTGGGTGCGCTACGGTAAAATTTTTGTATGCAAAAGTGAAAATTCAGGTACTATTCTGATTAAGGATGAGCAGTGTTTAGGAAAAATTGTATAATTACTTGAATTGTTTATTGATTTTTTATTGGTCATGTTTACTTTTTTTGTTGTTCTGGTGTATAGTGTTTCGATTTTTTATCAGAATGTGAGGGGCATGAAAACGAAGTCACATGAAATTCTAATGTCAATTTTAAGTTCTGACTACGACATAATATGTCTGACAGAGACTTGGTTAGATGACTCGTTCTTATCCTCTGAATACTTTGACCAAAGATATACTGTTGTGCGCCGTGATCGTAGTGCACAGTATAAAGATTTGTACTCTAAAAATTATGGTGGTGGGATATTAATAGCTATTAGTAATAAGTATAATTTTGTTATTAAAACTGAGTGGCAAACCTCCGTTGAGGATATGTGGTTATGTATCAGTGCTGGTAGCGTCTGTATGAATATTTGTATTGTTTATTTACCGTCTTATATACCCTGCCATATCTTTGCTCAATTCTTGGCCAGGGCTGAAGAAATTTGCTTGCGTTATATGGATTGTACCACTTTTATTCTTGGTGATTTCAATCTTCCTAATGTGAAATGGTCTCAATCGAATGATCCCTTTCTAGGAATTAGTGACCCTAAGTCCTTAGCGTTGAGGGACTTCCTAAACATCACCGGCTATGTTCAAATGAATAGCATCTGCAATGAGAATGACAATATCCTTGACCTCATCTTGGTGGATGAGAACTCCAGTTTTTCTGTTTCTTCCGCACCACCCATCAGTAAACCAGATATACATCATCCGCCGCTAGAATTAGTACTTAATAGAACTTCAATTTCTAATTTAAATTATAATATTAAACAGTCTAAATATATTTTCACCAAAACAGACTATGAGGCATGTGTTCGTGATCTACGTAAAGTAAAGTGGGAGGATTATTGTCATTTGCATTGTAATGATTATGTTATGACATTTTATAATATACTATGGGAAAATATTGATAAATATACTCCAAAGGGTAAACCTAAGAATAATAGTTATCCAGTTTGGTTCTCAGCTTCCTTGATTAAAGTTCTTAAAGAAAAACATAAATACAGGACTCGGTTCAAACGCTACAAAAACCCTCGGGACTACGATACTTTTGTTGCCCTACGGAAGCGAGCTGAGAGAGCTATGGATACCTGTTTTAAAGTTTATATGGAGAGAATTGAGAGTGAATTAAAAACAAATGTAAAAGCTTTTTGGCGTTATGTTAAGTCTAGGAAATCTTTCAGGGGTGTCCCTGACCAAGTATCGTGGGGTGATCGTGTTGGTGAGGGTGGCAGTAGTGTGGCTGATCTATTTGCAGACTATTTTGCATCTGTGTACAGTGTTAGTCAACAGCTTAATAACTTGCCTCCAGATTACTCCTCGTCTAATTACAGTATGTCTTCCATTGACATTACTGAAAAGGACGTTAGTGATAGCATCAAACGGCTAGATCTTAATAAAGGAGCTGGTCCGGATGGACTTCCTCCTATTTTTATTCGTCTTTGCATTGATGCTCTTATTATACCACTGCAGATAATATACAATAAATCCCTTAAGGAAGGTACATTTCCCGATTTATGGAAAATCTCACACATTATCCCCATACATAAGTCTGGTAGTATGAACGACGTAACTAACTATAGACCAATTTCTATTATATCACAATTTGCTAAGATGTTTGAGGGTCTCATATATAATGTAGTTTATTCCCACCTCCGTCATATTATTAGTTTGAAGCAACATGGTTTTGTGTCTAACCGTTCGACTTTGTCTAACCTACTTATTTACACTACTTTCATTAGTAACACCTTAGAAGCTAGGGGTCAGGCTGACGCTGTTTACACAGATTTTGCGAAAGCTTTTGATCGCGTTGATCACTCAATTCTCTCTATGAAATTAAATTGCGCTGGTATTCATGGCTCTCTGTTGCGATGGTTCGAGAGTTATTTAATTAATCGTTCTCAAATAGTAGCCTTAGCGGGCTATGAATCTGTACCTTTTTCTCCTGGTTCTGGTGTTCCACAGGGCTCTAAGTTGGGCCCATTGCTTTTTTTGGTTTTTTTGAATGATCTTTTGGATTTAATAAATTGCAATTGTTTGGCCTACGCTGATGATTTAAAGATATACTGTAGGATATCGGACTTGAGTGATTGTATAAAGCTTCAAAGGGATATTGATGTACTTCAAGAATGGTGTTTGAACAACAGAATGACGCTCAATGTTAAAAAATGCCAGACAATTACATTCACGAATAAGGTGAATTACATTAAATTTGATTATCATATTGATGGATCAGTACTAAGCAGAGTGTCGGTCATCCGTGACCTTGGGGTACTCGTCGATTCATCACTATCTTTTCGCGATCATATCGATGGTATAGTAAGTAAGGCTAAAAGAATGCTTGGCTTTATAATCCGTACGTCGAAACCTTTTCGTAGTCATAGTAGCATTATTTTACTTTACAACGCACTAGTAAGAAGTTCCTTGGAATATTGTTCCTCTATTTGGTCTCCCTATTATTCAACTTATTCTAATAGTGTTGAATCAGTTCAGGCCCGTTTTGTTAGGTATTTATGTATGAAGAATGGGATCCGTAAAGCCATACCTGATTACAATGACAGGTTAAAGCACTTTAAAATGATTAGCTTAAAAGATAGACGTAGCAATTCTGACTTACTAATACTCCATAAAATTATAAACGGTTCCATCGATGCAGAATTGGTAGGTTATTTTAACTTTAGGTCTAGCCAACGTAGTAAGCGTCATCATCGTATTTTTGAATTGCCTACATCCACCTTAAATACCACATTTAATAGCCCACTAACACGTATGGCAAGGCAATATAATGAAAGGTCCAACTTGACAGATTTTCCTATTGATATTTTCTCCATGAGTTTTGCTTCATACAGGCGTTCCCTATTTAGACAGTGTGAAGAGTCTATGTAGCTCAAATTGGTTTGTTTTGTAGTGTTCTAGATTAAGATCTACTAACACATTTTTTTTTTTTTTTTATTGTTCTCCTTTGTCTCGCATATTTTTTAAGTTAAATGTCATGCATACCTGTTATTTGCATGGTTACTGTAATGCTAATTTTAGATGATATTTAATTTGAATCGTAAGTGATTGTGCTGTTGGTGTGCTTATTATTATAAATAAATAAATAAATAAATAAATAATCAGCTTAATGGCTTAATGTTCCCACTGCTGGGACACAGGCCTCCTCTCTGTGAGAGGGAGTGGGCCGTAATCCACCACGCGGGCCCAGTTCGGGTTGGTGGATGGCATATGTCTTCGAATTTAAGGTTCTAGAACATGCCGGTTTCCTAACGATGTTTTCCTTCACCGTTTTGAGAGCAGTGGTGATGAAATAATTTATAGAAAGTAAAGCGCCTGTCTGGGATCGTACCTACGACCTACAACTCAAGTCCACTGTTACCACTGGGCCACCACAACTGCAATTCTCTAAGGAACTCGGAGGATATTCTTGAGGTAGGTAACATAACTGAAGGCCAATTCTCGTAATTTAAAACGTTCAAAATCTAGTCACAGTCTCATCTAGGCGACCAACAAATGTCAAAAACTTGTCAAAATGTAGGGGAACTAGAGGTATTTTTGACAGATTGGGACTGAGATCAGACTGTGAACGTTCTTAAAATTACGAGAATTACCCCTCAAATGATAAGACGTCATGGCATCCACGACCCAGATGCCACTGAAATCTCTACTAGAGCTAATAACATTCGTATTAAGTAGCGGTAATAGAAACGAGAGGGTGTAATAACGTGAAGATATTATTATACTCATAATAATATCTTCACGATACAGACAGCGAGAAAAGATACGGGACTAATTAAATCTTAGATACCTAATTCTATACGAGACTTATATGAGCTTTGTAATTCGAGATTCTGTTTTAGATATGGGACTATATTTACTTTAGATTATGTGAGACGTTACTATTGGATTATGAACATAAACGTAACCTCGTTGTTTCTGAACGATTTGCGGCCCCCCTATAATACTGTGTTTCTCAACGAATACTTCTCTGTCAGTACGCTACCCACGCTTCTGCGACTATTCTTAAATTCCTTTGTTGCAACCTATTCTAGTAATCTAGTTCTAAATACTTTATTATTGTTTCTTTATATACCTACACCGTTAAATTTTGATCGTTTTAATCCTTAAAACGGGTTATTGTACTCATCATTATGAACAACTTTTACTACGGGACCGATCTTGAAATCGTGAAAAAAAAATCAGTTGATCCATAGATTTATGTTCGCATAACTCGACAACACTCGACTCGACTCGGCGTCATGTTTGGCTTTTAGTTAGAGCATGGTACGAAACTATCAGTCAGCGAATACGACCCGCACTTGGCTGTTTTTAATATGGCTAAGCATAAAAATAATTAAAGGGAAAAAACTTAACTTGAAAGCCGTTGCAAGCTATGAATGACCTATAAACGTTAATTGCTGAAACATAATTAAATCTACTGCTAATGCATTAAACCCGTTCGATGCAGTCAGCAGAAAGTGATTTCACTTGGTATTAAGCACAGGCGAGGTAGTGGATATTGAATGGCATGCATTTGCTCCGTGAATGGCACCCAATTAGGAATCGACCTAAGCAATTTGCGATCCGTGCAGGATTGCGGAGTACGTGGGTACCGATTGGGGGGATGTGACACGCGATTATCGATTCTGCCGTTCATGACTACAATTTGTAGTGACAACTTCATAGAAAAAAGTTACTATTTAATCGTGATTCACGACATTACTTTTTATTTCTGTTTTCATAGAGTTTAATTTAGTGTTTTTAGTAGTGTAAAACCTATGGTAGTATGAACGTTTTTTAAATTGGTTATAGTTCAACCTGCCTAGCCTTTTCCCAACTATATTGGGATCGGCTACCAGTCTACCTAGATGCAGCTGAATACCTGTTTTTTACATGGAGTGACTACCTATCTGACCTCCATAAGTCAGTTACTGGGTAGCATGATTCCCCATGGTTGTTAGACTTTTGGGCTTCCGACTACCCGTAACGACTGTCAACGATCTACGAATGACAGGTGGGACCAACGGCTTAACGTGCTTTCCAAGGCACGGAGAAGTTTCGATATGTAACAGATGGTAACCTATCCACGGACCAGCCTCGGCAAGTGTAGCTTAACCTTGTAATCGACCCGTGTGGGTTTTTTATTTAGCCACGAACCCCTGTAAATAAGGTATATTTATACCCATTATTTTAACTGCTATACTTCAAGATTACAAGCCTAGTAGATAATAATATGATAATTCTATAAAGGGCTGATTTATCAATCATCTGATAACTTTATTCGGGAACAATTTTGTGATTTGACAGTTATTTCATACAAAACTTGTCAAAGGTCAATTTTATTCCTAGAATAAAACTTATCTAGCGATGGAAAAATCAGTTCTTATAGATATTATACTCATTTGTTACATTTGTTTTTTTTTTTATTTTCTGTTGCTTCCTGTGTTCTTTAGTGTAAATAAAACGTTGGTGAATCTAAATAAATAAATCTGTCGTGAAACATTGTTTACTTTGAAAAAGATGAATATAGGAAAATATCAAGTGGGAGTAATCCCAGTTTCGAGTCGATTCAAAACCAAAATCAAAAGTAATTTATTCAAATTAGGCTGAGTCCGGAGAATCAGCACTTTAGAACGTCAAAATTACATAAGACAGGCTCCCAAAACGCCTGCCCTTAATTAAGAACTAGACCCAACCTAACCTATCTATACTATGGCCTCATAAATTTTCAAATAGATATCCCAATATAGAACGGATCAAAACCAATTAAGATACCTAGTATTTATTTCACATTTCCGAAAAGTACAGGTTTATTCAAAAATATCCTTAGTAAAGTCGGCATTACGTTAGTGGTAAAATAACCAGTATAAGATGGACTCCTATTCAATCGAAACGTCTACAAAAAAAACTACGCTAGACCAGAGGGGCAATTTTCGTAATTTTAAGAACGTTCACAGTCTGATCTCAGTCTCAATGTGTCAAAAATACGTCTAATTTCACTACATTTTGACAAGTTTTTGACATTTGTTTGTCGCCGAGATGAGACTGCGACTAGATTTTGAATATTTAAAATTACGAGAATTGGCCTTCTAGTTAGGGTGAAAGTATTTTCACCATGCTGTCGACTGTACGACTGTCAAGTTATGGTTCCAGTACTTTTGGATGGCCAAATTTTCTACACCAAAGATAAGTTAAGAAAGAAACAACAATTGAAAGAAAAAAACGTTGTTGTATTGTCACGAGAACACGTTATATGCACGTGGACAGAAAGATCAGTATTTACTTTGGTTCTTAAAATAGTTAACAAAAAACCAGCAACTGGATTGCCAAGGTCTGATAGGCGCAGCGGGATCGTCCGAAAGGGTTACCGCTGCCCTGGAACATAAAGGGCTAAGGAAGGAATACGGGTGGGTTTTAGTCAGTAAGAGTCTGACACTCCCTTCTGCTCCACCCAGAGCGGGAGGAGTCATTTGATGATTTTCCATCCTGAAAAAAAAAAAAAAAAAGGTCTGACAGGCAGTTGCTGCATACTGGTATTCAGCTGCATCCGGTTAGACTGGAAGCTGACCCTAACATCGGGAAAAGGCTAGGCAGATGATGAATCGGCAAAAAACAGTACATATACATAACAAGCAAAACGCGGGTGTACTAGATATCAGAAGGCCAATTACCGTAATTTAAAACGTTCAAAATCTAATCGCAGTCTCATCTCGGCGACAAACAATGTCAAAAACTTGTCAAAATGTAGGGAAATTAGAGGTATTTTTGACAGATTGAGACTGAGATCAGAGGGGCAATTCTCGTAATTTTAAGACCATTCACAGTCTGATCTCAGTCTCAATCTGTCACATGTCTGTGTACATTTTGACAAGTTTTTGACATTTGTTTGTCGCTGAGATGAGACTGCGATTAGAACGTTCTTAAAATTATCTATTACGAATTGCCCCTCAGGTTAACTCAGTAGTTATCTAACAAAAAAAAAAAAAAAAACTAGAAAATCAACAAAAACCTCCTCAATTGACAACGCAGAACGTAGTTACGCAATAACCAAACGGCGGTTAATCGCATTTCTCAGTCTGTTCAAGTTTCTCTAGAACATTTAGACGAGGTCCTAACGAACCTCTGTCGTAAGCAATTATAGAGAAATCTGATTGCATTAACTCAATCTTCGGCGCTAGATTAAATTCCTTAGGGTTGTAGAAACAGCCTTATAGGGATTCATTAGGGGACTCCAAAACACCATTGATACGAAGAAGGATCTTTTTGTTTCTATTCGTGTTTATAGTCTGTTTTATTCAGCTGGAAATGGTTAGAAGCGACGTTAAGTTTACTAAATGCAAAGGCCGTAAATTAAGTTCTCCTAATGCATTAAAATACTTTAGACAAAAGAGCGATGAGCGATTTCACAAATAACTAATAACGTGACCAAATAATATAAGTTGTTGAATTTAAAGTCAAGAAAATGTATTGTTTTACCAAATTGACGTAGTACGTTTTTGCCGTGTTCTAGCCGTTTTATATATAAAGAAAAAAATATAATTCAAATATTAATAAAAATATAATTAAATTATGTTTTTGTCTTTATATACACACATTTCACATACCTAAACCTACATGGGTGCTTACGAAACATAAGAAGCTAGGTGTACAGTTCCAATTGATCATTTCCTATAGAGAAGAGCTGGCAAGATTGGACTTTAAAATTGAACATGACCTCTGAGTTTATTTTGGGAATCAGTCAGCTAGGAAATACCGGAGCAATCTTGCAGTTAAAAAAAAACACATTTTTTTTTTGTATTTCTGGTATTTTTATTTTAAAATATTGACCAACAATAAAATTGACTTGTAAATTGTTTTAAAAGATCTACTGACAGAAATAAACATTTCATTTCGAAAAATTTCACGGGTACATCTGTCAAAGAATGACAGTTGTGTTTTGAATATACGTACAATTTAAGTTGCCAGTCAATTTTCTAAAAAATGAAGTTCTCTGATATTTACCTATATTCAAATTTTATTTGTTTTAAATTGACGCTATTTCAAGTTAAACAAATATCAACTTTATTGGCTTTTAAGTTTATTTTAGAGTGACTAGCACTATTGAAAAAGTTTTTAAAATTTTTAAAGTTGTAGCGTAAACTAAACTTTATTGTGTATGAATTAAAGTTATTTTTCCATAAACTCATGTTTGTTTATATTTTTGGCAAATATGTCGCGATTCAAATTTAGCTGTTACAACGGAAAAACAAAAGAATGTTAAGTGTGCCTGTCACAAGACAGCTAAGTCTTTCTCAATTCCCCTGATACCAGAGTTTGATATAAAAAGTATCACTCAAAGTAGATTTCAGAATATTGAAACACCAACAGTTACTTATTGGCATCCCTTCAAGTTGCAATTCAGATGGGGATACTATTCATTCGCTTCGCTAGAAGATGCCGGCAATCTATCTTCTCTCGCAATTTAAATGTCCAATCCAGCTGTAAAAGTGACTCTAGAAAGTCTGACGCAATTAGTTTTAGTGTCGCTGAGGGAGTGATCCGCCGCGTGACCTAGACCCTTATACCTTTCATTATAATATTATGTAGGCATAGAGAAATACAGAGGGTTTCTACCAAAATGGCTGACACAGATCTCCTAACGAGATTTGGTGACGCCACAGTTTTGGGGTGGCGAGATTTTTTTTCTCTGTGTGTGTTTTCAGCTGATATTTGAATAGTAATAAAACCAATCAAGAACTTGCGGGGTAATTGCGTAACATACATTCATTGCGTTATTTACGTTGTTGAGCAGACAAATCTTACGTAGATATGAAGCAATGGATCAGACTGTAATAAATTGACAGTGTATTATTATTATTAATTTGAGTGCTGGACTTTGCCTGCATTGCGTAGACTCAAACATAAAACGAACAAAATGTAGGTGGAAGATATATCTCTGCCCAACCCTTCGGACAACACAAGCATGATGATATGTTACGAGCCTGGAAAATACTGCAATCATTACCCACCACTCAGAGTTGCGGAGAGCACTTCTTACGAAATCTCGTTAGACTTCAAGTTGACCTCAATTATTGTGAAAAAAGTTCTAAATGGAATTCAATGTTTGAACATACTGCCATGTTTAAACAGATAAACTACAAACGTCCGATAAACTTGAGGTCATTATACAACTAACACAAGTGCTTGTGTTAGTTGTATAATGACCACACACATTTAAAATTTGGGTCAACTAAGGAAGGACGAAAGTATAATAAAAACGTCTAAGTAAGTATCATCGAGGGAGGTCAAGTGGGATCATTTCATTGGGGACTTTGAGCAAACATTGTACAGGGTATAGGGTAGATCTTTACTTTCTCTGTTTATTTTTGGGAAAAGAAAAATTCCGGTTTTATCCGGGTTCAAAGAAAAACATGACATTTTCAAATGGCCATTGGTCGTGCAGCTACATAGTTAAAGAAATAATGAGTGCGTCCTCGAACATAATTATTATTGTGGTGAATTTTCTTTGATGATAATTATGATTACCTATCTAGTTTGAAAGAAGGTATTCTAAAAAGTAAAAAAAAAAAAAAAACAGAGAGCAGCATTTAAAAATGTTTGTGTCGATGAGTTATGTACGCAGTGACTGAATTGTGGAGATCAGATAAGCAGTCGCTTCATGTAAAATACTGGTATTCAGCTGCATATAGTCAATTAATGCAATAGAAAAAAAAAACATTGAAACGCATTTGAAAATATTGGTGTAGATGAGTCACGTACGTAGTAACTGGGTTGTAGAGGTCATAGGCAGTCGCTCCATGTAAAATACTGGCTGGCTGATTAAATATATTCAGCTGCTTCTGTTAAGACTGGAAGTCGACAGATAGGCAGATAATAGTGATAATGAGTTATGTAATAATGAATTTCAAAAGTATATAAAAAGCGATAAGGGTCGAGAGCATCATTCTGCAAAATACAACAGAATTTTCAAACTAAATGAGAATTCAAAGTTCACTATCCGTACTATGTACTTCATAGAATGGCAGTAAACCTATAAGAAAAGGCTTAGATGTTGCTGCTGCATAAAGAATGCCATTTGGTTTTATAGACCACTTTACTAGTCCATCTTGAACATTCCTCTGTAAGATGGTATGTGAATTGCAAAATAGTTATGTAAAAAAACTTTTTTGCAAAAAAAAAAAACAACCGGCTTCCAAAAACGACACTACAAAGAGAAAAAAATAACTTTAATTTCGGAAGTCGGTGTCGTTGGGTTCGAATTTTCGTTGTTTGCCACCGACTTCCGAAATTAGGTAAAGTTATTTTTCTCTTTGTAGTGTCGTTTTTGGAAGTCGGTTGTTTTTTTTTGCAAAAAAGTTTTTATTTTTCACTTTTGAGTTGAAATTTTTACCAGTAATTTTGGTTATGAAATTTCTATGGGACTACTTCAGAAGTATCTCCTTTCGAACAAAAAAAGAATTTTGAAAATCGGTCCACAATTAGCGGAGTAATCGCGTAATAAACACAAAAAAAACATACCGTCGAATTGAGAACCTCCTCCTTTTTTGAAGTCGGTTAAATAGTTATGAATAATATACAGGGTCAAATTAAAATAGATGGACAGATTTTACCACAGCGCTCAGTACGTCTAACCAAAGATATAAAAAAAAACACTGATTAAAATGATTTTATTTTGACCTAAAATAATAAATACCTGGCACTCTAGAATAAACACATCCATCCATTATGGGTAGGTACTTGCACACGCGTCCCGCTGCGCGCATGCTCGCATCACAGTTTTAAAGACAATGGAGGGATGTGTTTATCCATTGGGTAACCAACATTTATAAGTGTATTTTTTTAGCTGATTATTTTAATTGTCAGTATCTAATGCGTTTTTCTTATATATTTTTTACCATTGTCCTTATTTTGAATGATGATGGTCTGAATGATTTCTAAAAGTTTGTCTACCTATTTTAATGGGACCTTATATATAATTAAGGACCACGCTAACGCATTAGGAATTCCCTGTCATGTTAATTGTTTGTGATAAATAAATAAATAAATCAATTTTGTTACGATTATAATGATGTTAATGGTATAACGAAATTAATGACGACTGTGATTTTTGGAACAGTGGTGGTCCAGAGGTATCGCTCCCGACTTACGAGTTGTAGGTCGTACGTTCAAACCCAGACAGGCGCTTTACTTTGTGTAAATTATTTCATCACCACTGCTCTCAAACCGGTGAAAGAAAACATCGTGAGGAAACCGGCATGTCCTAGAACCAAAAATTCGAAGATATGTGACATCTACCAACCCGCACTGGGCCCACGTGGTGGTTTATGGCCCACTCCCTCACAGAGAGGAGGCTTGCGTCCCAGCAGTGGGAATTTATAGGCTGATTATGTTGTGATTTGTACGAGTGTTAGTTAGATAGTATATGTAGTGGTCGAATCTTGCAAGCTTAATTAAAACCATGTCCTCATGTCCTACAGAGTTGAAATTTCACACGTTGATTCTGT
Source organism: Apamea anceps (assembly GCA_951799955.1). Classification (NCBI taxonomy): domain Eukaryota; kingdom Metazoa; phylum Arthropoda; class Insecta; order Lepidoptera; family Noctuidae; genus Apamea; species Apamea anceps. The sequence goes on along the minus strand of OX637523.1, from coordinate 12,230,638 downwards.
TTCGAAGACAATGTATTTTTATGATACATGACGCTGATTTCAATACTTATTAAAAATTTTCGAAAGTTGCCGACGAGGTTTTTCCCAGTACTATTTTGACACTTTTTTATAAAGATTGTTAGTGTTATAAACCATTTCTGTATCTGCTACGTTTTCAATATAGCGTGTCCCATAAATTCCAACTCCGTATAGTTCAAACTTTCGCCTATTACAAGGGTATCCCGGTATCGAGAAACTGTCAAACTGATGATATCTTCATGACAAACGGTTAAATGTAAATTTCCCTTTAGATGCCTGAACATCTACTTAGTGCCGATTTGTTATCTTTATTGGTTCAGACGACTCACTTTGCTTCGAGAATCTTGGTCTAAAATCGGAATTTCGTGTATTAATCGCGTAAGCACTATCTTTAATCCGAAACGCCAAGGGACTTGAAATAAAAATTGCTAACAGGCTTATCGTTAACAATTTATAAGAAACAATGCTCAAGTTATTCCAGACGTAAACTCAGCAATATTTTTTTCTTTGACATGGGCAGTTTTCAAACATTTATTCGAATTTTCGACTGTTTTTTCCCAAGAGTTGTTATAGTTTCAGAATATTTATAACGAAATAAATCAAGGATTTACGAGAGAAGTGTAACAAGGGCATATAATCGTATTTCAATGATAGTAGATTTAAAGGGGTCGATCCTAGCTTAGTCGGATATATCCCGACCCTTTTTTGTGCGATAGATATCATTTAGGCTATATAATTGGACAATACAATCCGCATTGTTATTGACTATTCTGACTAACGCAGAAATACCTAGTGTGAAATTGATTTTGTAAGACTAAACAAAGACAGGTCAACGTACCTTGAGCATTCAGTTCTGTAGCAGCTTTCGCCAGATCTCTTGTCGCCACAGCAGAAGAGCAGCTGGGTCTCCAGCCAGGTGGGGGCTGTCCACTTGAAGATCTCTTGTTCGACCCTCCGGAACAGTACCCAGAACTTGCCGTATCACAGCTTACATTTACCGACTTTCTCGGACTAGCCTCCTTACTTGGACAAATATCCCCAATAGCCATCATAACTTCTCCACCAAATTCAGTCTCTTCTGGTCCTACTTCTGTAAACGTGCTGTAGTTGGGACTGATATCAGAAGGTCTTCTTTCAGGATGTAAATAGTGAGAGTGATGCGCCGAATGTGAAGTATGCTTCATATGGACCGAGTTCAAAAGAATGTTCGATGATGTTCTCGTTAATGCTTCTCTCTGTTTGATAGCTTCTCTAAATATCCGACAGTACATTGAAATCATGACCAGGCTTGGAATCCAGAATGAAACACTCGAGGATACAATAGCGTAGACCATATTTACTTTGAACATACACACATCTGGATGATGTAGTCTTTCTTGTCTATGCTGTTCCGTTGTATACCAGCCCATGAATATTGGCACAAAACTGATGAACGCAGGCCACAACCATACGTTTGCCAGCATGCAGCAAACAGTCCTATGAGTCATTGTAACTGGGTACTCCAAAGGTCTGACTATAGCGTAGTATCTGTCAACGGATATGCAGCAAAGATGAAGTATAGATGCGCTCGAGAAGTAAACATCGAGGGAGTTGAAGATATCACAGACTAAAGGGCCGAAAAGCCATGTGTCAGTCAGTTCAGCGCTTGCATTGAAGGTCATCGCACATAGAGCGAGGAGCATATCAGCTACAGCTAGACTGACGACGTAATAGTTCGTCAGGACGCGAAGCTTCCTGTGTCTGTGGACTGAGATGATGACGAGGGCGTTGCCGAAGAGTGCTCCGATGATGATGATCGTGAAGATGAGGCCTTTGAGTGTGAGTGAGAGGGTGTGCTGCCAGTCGTAGTCGGGCGCGGCAGGGGGCGCCAGCGTCGAGTGTAGCTCGCCAAGGAACGCTGACTCCGTACCGCGCCCGCGCGCTTCTACCTCAGGCCTGAAGACGCCATCTGGGAACAAAGGAAACGGGTCGTTGTAATTCGGGAAGGTACTATCCTTTCACAATTATATTACCCTTGATTTTGTATCACTGTCAAAATCACAGTGATCTTTATAATCATTGCAATAAGGTTGCTGTTCGGTTGCTGCCATTGACAAGTCTTTCAAAATCTCAGCAATCTTTATTATCGTTACAATAAGGTTGCTATTGGGTTACTGCCATCTACTCTGCATGGGACAGTTAACACTTTCGCATTTTCCCTTAAAAGATATTAAAACAAATGAATGAAATGATGTTATGACAATTTGAATGTAACTTTTGTTTTGTACTGGATAAAGCACTAGCAATCAATAATTAATTTCATCGTAAAAAGTGATTAAGGGTGGTCCGTTGCAGTTGTTCGTCCTTTTTCTTTGTGTTGCTGGCACGATAGTTATTTCATTTTTGTTGGCCCAAAACTTTGCCAATTCCACTGCGTTGTTATTGTTTGTCTGTGTTAAAAAAAGACATATTTATTGTTAACAAATTATTGAGTTGAGGGGGGAAAATTCTCGTATTTTTAAGTTACGTTTGTGACTGTCTGTCACTTACTCCTAATTTAATAACGAAATATCTTAGTTTAAATTCGTGTTTTGACATTGTCCCACGATGTCGGCCCTCTTGGAAACGCATTAAATCTCAATTTTATGGTCTGACCTGACAGCTCGACATGTTACCCTAATCAATAACAAAATATTCTATTTATTTTAAACTGTAAAACTATACTGAACCTTTTTAGAAACCCAGCCCATTCATACTTAATGGCAAACAATTGCCGGCGGACGGTTCGAAAGTAATAATTCTACGAATTCCAAAGAATCTTGTGAAATATCCGATTTCTAATTTTAAGAGACAATGCTAGCACTCACATATGGAAACCATTAGTTGGGTTCGTAGGCTGAAGGAATGGACCCTCAAACAATTAAGAAATAAACAAAGGGCGGCGTGGGTCCTCGTTTCCAAAAACTGTAGATACCTGAGCGCCTGCACGTGGCGATTTTTAGGGATTGTGAGGAGGCTGATGTAATAACTAGGGGCAGTGAGTTTCGAGACGCGGCAGAGGACGGTTGGGGTAGGAGCTGTTTATTTGTCAATTTCGTTTGGCTATAGGGAGACGGAGAAGGCCTCCAGCTATACCTGACTTTGAGCTTTATTGCTCCTGACTTTTGACGACTGTTAATGACTTCATATGGAAGGCAGAACCGTAAAACTCACAGATCTTCTGGATCGAACTAGGCTACAAAGCCAACCTATAATTAAATGAATAACCAAACGTTATTGATGATTTCTGCTTCCAAAAAGGTCTCGCCACAGAACAATTTCGTGAGGCTTGTTGTACACACATTTCCGGGAGAAGGGTTAGGCATCACTAAGTAACACAAACTATGTTTGGTAGGCGTTTCAAAACGCTAGGGACCGTGTCTCGATAAAACCCACACAAGGCTGTTAGTAGGCCAATTACTGAATCGTCACTATTTATCGAAACACGCTGACTATAGGACGCACCGCGTCCTTCTAAATGGGGAAGTTTAAGGAAATGTGAAGTGACGAGATTCCACTTCGGTGTGCACCAAGTACGATCGCAATGAGTTTTGCTAGAGGCTGAGTCTACGGTGCGCTTGTGCTAGTTTGTGTACCTTAGAAAAGGGATAGGTCGCCGTAAGGGTGTCTTTCATATTAATACGCGTTAAGAACTATCCAAAACTATACTTGTCTTCCTCAATAACAGTTGGACTTCGCAGTACTCTGTCCTAGGGTTGAGTAAGACATTTATTTAGTGCTTAAGGAGCGTGTTTTGTTAGAATCGCATAGTGTCCTCAGAGGTTCTATGCCTTAGGTCTAACAGAACACGTACAATGAGGCATACGTTTTAAAACGGTTCCCAGTCTCACTGAAGTGGGTGTATTGTAAACAGATAAATTAACGTAGTTATATATGATTCATTTAAGCGCAAGCGTAACGATTCCTTTATTTACCCCGTCTAATCATCAATACTATTGCAGATCTCAGTGACTACCTGCGTGCAACATTTACTATACTATTACTAATATATTATACTATATACTTTTGCATACCCTCTTGTCTTCTTAGCTTCATATAATATTGGTAATTATAATACTTATGTATCCTAACTGTGAATCCCCATTAACATCACCTTGCATCCCATCCACATCCCCAAGCTTTCTAAGTCGGGATGTGGCACATTAGGTCATGGGTCATGGTGTCATTTCTTATAACGGTGGGAGCATATCCAAGTCTGGCGTCGAAATCCTACAGGAGCACGCGGTGGATTGGGGCGTGTTCCCTCTCCCACAGGGAGAGCCGATCTTAACTGTAATATTCCATATAATTAGGAAAAACGAAAATTTTATCGGCCTAGGGTAATTTAGGAACAGTCACACGTTCATAGTCTTATCTCAGTCGTGATCTGTCAACAATACCTCCAATTTACATTCTTGACAAGTTTTTAAAATTTATTGTCGCCGAGATGAGATTGCGAGTAGATTTTGAACGTTTTTAATTACGGGAATTAACCTTCAGATACAAAAAACATAAACCCCATTTAAACTTACACAAAAGCAAAAGTGCTGAATCCTCCTAATATCTGCTTGAGCCTATTCAATTACTTTTATTTAGTTTCTCTTCTTATAAGATTTCTTCTGATCAGAAAAGAGTAAATCGTCCAGGTAAATAATAATAGATCGCCCTGAAATAACGAAAGTAAAGCGATATTCGGAAAACGTTATCGGATATCCAATATTTCTTGTTATCCAAATAAAGGTATAACTTCCGCTTCCAATCATATTAAGAGGGGCTTCAGAAGTAAGATAGGTTTTCTTTGTAAGTGTAACCAAAGAGAGGTATAGGAATAGAGACAGTTAACTTGCAAGTACTTTTAGATGCTATCTGAGCACCGTAAGGACTGTTCCTGCTTGCAGTGTATATTATTAGTCGACGTAAAAAGGTTCCTCTTTTGTTTTACTTACGGACGCAGCTGTGTGTCATGTGCACGGGATTTTGTTTTCAAAATGGTCAGATATAGATTTTGGAGACAGTACATAATGCTGTGAGTGTGCTGAGCAGAGCTTAGAACCGGTATAGGTTCTGTATCGGTACTTAGTAGGTCTTGTCGTGTCGTTGTCCTGGGTACCTGATGGGTACTGGTATTGTACCTAACAAATGCCGGTACCAAATTCAGGTAACCGGCGCGTACCACAAATCCTATATTTATAACTATAAAGCTGTCATCCGTACGAGGTTCCTCGTTCAAATATGATAGTGATGTCAAGTCTTTTACATAACTCTTTCTAGAGTATCTTGAAAGAAAATACGTTTATTTGCGATAATCATGACGCATAATAAGTAAACAAACACAATAATAATAACAAGCTTCAAAAATATTACACACACAATAAAAATAAAATTTGGTAGTGTAGTGTAAAGATGAAAATTTTGTACGTAGCTATGATTAATTTAATAAAGCGTTTTTAAGTACTTATCTGTCTGATGGGGTAGATCAAAAATTTGACGATAATGACGTAAATAGCGTGAATAAGCTGATAGTAAACATTTTTGAAAAGGTGCATTAGTTCCACATTATTATAACAGTGCAGTGCGGCCGACGAGAGAATACGTCATTGGCACCTATCAATATCATACAAACGAATAGTGTTTTGCGAATTTGATCTTTATTAGCTATTAGAATTGACGCATTAACAGGGAGCCTACAAACACCACATTAAGCTCAATATAGATTATTAGCAATTCCTCAAATTTTCGTAAAATGGTGACACATATTAGCTTAACCACCTTCACCTTCAATTCATATCAGAATCATATTTGGTTTAAATATTACCGCATGAAAAAAATAAAGACCGTAATTTTATCGGTAAATTTTTCTTTACAGTTTTTATTAATCAAATACAGTTTAAATGTGATTACATTATAATATACTTATAACTGTTAAAAAGACCGATAAGCCCTGAAAAGGGAAATTAGAACCAATAAAAACTTTATAGGCTGGAACGCGCGAACGCATTCTTTTGAAGGCCAGACTGTAAATTAAAAAGTCAGTCGCTATTCTCAACAATAAAACCCCTTGATAGAAAGCCAAAACTAAACTAAATAGAACAAATCATTTAAAATAAAATACCTACGCATTTGGGTATATTGAAAACCGGAAAATGTCAATATCAAAATGATTTTACTAATGATAAAGCCCTTATGAAAGGGCAGGCATGAATAAATAATATATGATATTGATGACCAATTAAAACAACATTCAAATTTAATAAATTTTCCAAATAATTTTGATTAAAATTGTTACAAAGGTGTAAGTAACGCTTCTCTCATACCTAGGTACTTGAAAATGTAATCTGTTAAAGGGTTTAGAGACTTCGTGGCCCATTTCAGTCAAAATTAATAATGCTAAATAAAAACCATCACATTTAATTTCGTTTACTTATCTATTTATATTTTTCATAAATAACGTTTCAGTGACGCCATCCGACGGTAAATTGCGGACGCTTTGTGGCGGCCACCACCGTAGTCCTAAGAGACCCTAGCTTTAATACAATCCTATTCGGCTATTCGTTCCGTTGTTGGATCAATGTTTCAATGTCCCATCCGGTTCTATTTTCATTTAATTTCACAAAAGCATACTCCGTTACAAATGAAACTAAGAGACTACAATTCCAACGTTCGACGAAGCGTTCCTTATTCTGCCTCCATTTTATTTCGTTTTGAAAGGCAGCTTTCAATGATAAAGAATTTCCTTAAGGCTTAGCTGTTGGCTGACTTTCAAACTTAAGACCTTAATACAGGTTGAATCTTTTTAAGTTTATTTTTGCTTCTGCAAACTCAATACTATCTACTAGGAAGACTTTTAAGGCTTTAGCATGAATTCTAATAATGTAGAAAGGTTTCACCGTATCGAGATGTTTATCTACTTTTTGTAGATGACATAATATTTTCGTATCATTCACATCTGTGACCCTAAAAGAGGATTCCCGGAGGCCTACGGAGGTGTGTTTGATTAGATTTAAGGTTCTTAAGCCGCTTATCTTTCAAAGATACACACGTTCATTTCCACATTTCAAAAGTTGTGGAAGAGGTTTTATATAATATCATTCTTCGAATGAATTTTCGTAGGTGTTATATTTAATATGGTAGATTCAGGTGGCTTCAACGAATTCTGGTTTACCACCTTGTATTTATGAAATCAGGACTCCAAAATGATTCACAATCAGCCTATAATATTCTCACTGCTCGGACACAGGCCTCCTCTCTTCGAGAAGGAGTGAGCTGTAATCTACCACGCGGGCTCAATAGGGGGTGGTAGACGTCACATGTCTTCGAATTTTTGGTTCTTGGACATGCCGGTTTTCTTATGAGGTTTTCCTTCGTCGTTTTGAGTGCAGTGGTGGTGAAAAATTTACACAAAGTGTACGATCTGCAACTCGTAAGTTCGCTCGCAAGACAGTCGTTACGAATCGTCAGAAGCCTGAAAGTCTGACTGTGGTATCGTATCACCCAGTAACTGGGTTGTGGAGGTCAGATAGGCAGTCGCTCCATGTAATATACTGGTTTTAGCTACATTCGGTAAGACTGGACGCCAACCCCAACATAGTTGGGAAAAGGCTGGGCAGATGAGATGAGGTATAGAACATCTTTATTGTGCATGCTGCGGTCTCTTATAAGTGAAGGATTACACCTACCTAATACATGAGGGGCAATTCTTGTAACTTTAAGAACGTTCACAGTCTGATCTCAGTCTCAATCTGTCAAAAATACCTCTAATTTTCCTATATTTTTGACAAGTTTTTGACATTTGTTTGACGCCGAAATGAGACTGCGACTAGATTTTGAACGTTTTCAATTACGAGAATTGTCCTTCTGATGTTGCCCTTTATTTGTGTCATATCAAAACTCAAACTCCAAGCATTTATTTAAAATAAACCAATTACAGGCACTTTTGAATTGTCAAGGGGTCGACCAGTCAGAAAGATGAAGCTAGTTGGGTATTTTGTATGTACTCGTGTTACATTGTTTGTCAGATATATATCCTGAATCGTGGCAATGTTGCCAGTCTTCTGGGCACGTTTCCGGATGACAGCAATGCGGACGAGTACTTCGACGCCTATATAATCCTTTTGTATTTATTTATATAGTTAGTTAATTAGTCTTTTAATTTAGTACCTAGTGTAAATAGTTAGTTAAGATATTATGAAAATATTTATAATGTTTACAATTAAATAATAAACGGAGTATTCTGGGTACCAAACTAATAGACCGGATTAGCAATACGACCATCCGTTCCATAACAAAAATAACTGATGTCACTTGGAAAGCTGCCACGCTAAAATAGAATTGGGTTGGACACATCTGCTGCATGTCAGATGACCAGTGGGCCAAACTTACAAACCAATGGGTCCCTCTTAATGGCAAGCGACATCGTGGCAGGCCCAAACGGAGATGGCGGGATGAGCTGGACTCCTTCAACAAGAACTGTTCCTTAACAGCTTTAAACAGAGAGAAGTGGAAAGAGGGAGTCTTTTGCCCAGCAGTGGGACATCACAGGCTTTTAATAATATTTAATAATAATGAAATAAAGTATTTCAACTCCTCAATTAATAAAGATAAAGCCATTCCAATTTGACTATGCAAAACAGTAAAGCATATAATTGACTATCAAACAGTTCGCAGAATAGTACACCAATACCCGTTGTGATTGGTTTCCCGCCGTTTATGCGACACAAATCCAATCTTGTTTTCTGCAAAAGCCAATCACACAGTTTTTTCCGAACTGGGGATATGCTGGGGATTCGAAATCTTTCTTGTAAGATTGGAATAGTATGTTATGCTATAGGTAATGTTATTGGTAAACAGGGTGAAATGAAATTAGCTAGCAAAACTCTGCAGACGTGAAGGGTATGGATATCTCATCATCATCGCCTACCTAGCCTTTTCCCAACTATGTTGGGGTCGGCTTCCAGTCTCACAGGATGCAGCTGAGTACCAGTATTTTACATGAAGCTACTGACTATCTGACCTCCACAACCCAGTTACTGGGTAATACAATACCCCTTGGTAAGACTTGTTGTCAGACTTTCGGGCTACTGACGCCCCGTAACGACTGTCAAAGATCCACGAATGACAGTCTTTGTGACGTGCTTTCCGAGGCACGGAGAACCTCTCTATGAGATTAAAAAGCAGTCAATATTAGACATTTACATGCCTTCCAATTCCTTTTTATTATTGCACCAGTTGCGAACAGCTTAAGTGGATCCAGGCAGGTAGCACGCAAATCAGGCAATAAAATTTAAATATGTACATGTTTGCCCTTAGAACAGGCGGTTGAGAGCAGGTGTTGCTAAAAGCCACGTGGAAGTTTAGTGGGCTAGGTTCGAAAGCATCTGCTACGTTCCATGGTTCTAAGAGGCTTTTAGAGACTTTATGAAGATGTATTTCGTACCACAGATGCGGTAGAGGTCTTTTGGTCCATGATTACTTTTTTATAGATATGGTTTATAAACAGTAAAATGATTATATACAATATATGTATATAGCAAATAACTATTTACACTGGGTACTAAATTAAATAACTAAGGGCTGATTTTTCAATCATCTGATAACTTTATTCGAAGAATAATTTTGAATGTTGACTGTTGACATACAAAAACTGTCAAACGTCAATTTTATTTCTCGAATAAAACTTACCTAGCGGTGGAAAAATTAGACCTAAGTAATAGTAAGTGTTTAAATAAAAACAAAAAATACTTTTTTTTTGGTCACTTAGGCATTGAAGTACTCGTCCGCATCGCTGTCATCCGGAAATGTGCCCAGAAGACTGGCAACATTGCCACGTTGAATTCCAATGCTAATTATTTGGCCAAAGAATGAGCTTGCCCTCGTGTCACGTGAAGCGTCAACCAGTCGGCGAGAAAATTTCCTAAAAAGGAGACGCGCACTCAGGCCCCAAGACTCGAGCGTTTCGACCCCAAACGACTCAAAACTGTAGTGACCATTGTGACCGGTGACGGTTTGATTTATTTATTTTTTAAAGCCTTCTATTTCTTGCATGGGTCTCAGTGGTCGTCTTTGGGGATGTGGTACTGAGTAATAGTACCTAATTCCATTTTTTTTTCACAAAAATGTTTGTATGAACATAAACATGACACTTTATATTCAGTATGTCTGACCCAAAGCATTCACCAATAAGTTTGGGCATTCCAAAATCCTCAATAAAACATGCTTTAGTAATTTTCTTCATTGTTTCTTATTACTTGTCTTCACAATTTCAGATATTTCCATAGGCAAACTTATTATAATTTCATTCCACAAGCAAATTCTTTGAAGACCACTAGAAATATGAAAAGCGAACTTATTACCATTTTCGATATAATCTAATATCGAATTCCTTACGTACGCGTGGTTACAAAATCCGTTATCGATCTGGCACAGCTGAAGGTCATTATCTGACCCTCATTTGGCAGGCTGACTTGGAAACAGGCCAGGAACGGTTTTGGACCGCATCGGGAAACGCGCAACAGGGGAGGGATGAAATTTTATTGTCTGCAATGTAGTGTAATTTTTATGAGAGGTTCTCTAAGAGCCAAGGTCGGTCGGGTTTCAGATTTGACCTTTCAGAGTCAAGTGCGGTGCCAGGTAATATTGTTTTAGTTCTTGTTTGCGCGTTGGACCGTCGTTAAGGATGAAAATAGGTGTTATTAAGTTAGAACTTATTGTTTTTATGATATTATGCTGATGGCGTGGACGGGATTGTGGCTGAGGGCTTTTCATTATACGAATTTATGGACCGCGGAATGTCTTCTCTCGGCTGTTGTGACTATTATTATCGTAAAAGAGTGTATTTACTGCTGGTAGCTGTCTATTCAAAGTTGTTAATGTACCTACTTTTGTAGGTACTGTATGCTATGTTTTTGAAAAATAAGTATTTTTAATATTTGACACACTCTCAATCTCCACCACGTTGCTCACAAGGGACTTTATCATCGTCATTTCAGCCGAAAGACGTCCACTGCTGGACATAGGCCTCCCCACGCACCTCCACTTCGACTGGTTCTGTGCTTCTCGCATCCAACGGGTTCCTGCGGCCTTCGCAAGGTCGTCTGTCCACCTTGTGGGAGGCCTTCCAAGGGACTTATGGACGATAAACGCGATAACTGGGACTTGGGACTGCCGTAGACACTTTTAGGGCATCATAAAATGTCAAAAAACGATAGACATTCCCAATATAAATCATCCTCACTACCATATCCAACTAAAGATCTCCTCAGAGGAGATTTACTCAGTAAAATACTTATTTTATCTACGTTTATTCTCGACCAACTTTTCTGTTGCCATCTGCCAGTGAGCATAGTTTAAACCAATTTATCACTGCAGCAAAGTTATTTAATCCGACAAGTTATACATAATTTTCTAGCAGTGCCAAGTATAAGCCTCATACATTTTTCAAGTACAAGAAAAAGTGTGAAACTGTGTCGTAAAATTAAGTGTGAAAGTTTACTGGCAGTTGTGTGCTAGTAAAATAAACGTGTAGTGCAGTATACACGTGTATAGCATCGTTAACAGCACGTGCTCAGTGCAGATCGGTAGCGCAATGCGTCGAATTTATTTATATAGTTACAATGTGCAATTGCTGACTGGCCAGTTTGAAACGATTCTGATTTAGCTTTTTTGGCTTTTGGATTATTTTGAAGTTTAACTTTGGGAATTTTTTGTATCATAAAAATTATTTATTTACAAGCTGCGCCCCGCGGTTTCACCCGCATAAGTTTCGATCCCGTAGGAATATCTGGATAAAAAGTATCCTATATGTTAATCCTGGTTATAAACCATCTGTGTGCCAAATTTCACCCAAATCCGTTCAGTTGTTTTTGCGTGAAAGAGAAACAAACATCCATCCATACAAACTTTCACGTTTATAATATTAGTACGATTTTACGATTTCTGTACACACATATAAACAGAACAGAAAAATAGGTACAAAGATGATGCTTATTTCATAAGAAATCTCTACCAGCATACTTTTTTTTTTTCAGGATGGGAAATTGTCAAATGACCCCTCCTGCTCTGGGTGGAGCGGAAGGGAGTGTCAGACTCTTACTGACTAAAACCCACCCGTGTTCCTTCCTTAGCCCTTTATGTTCCAGGGCAGCGGTAACCCTTTCGGACGATCCCGCTACCCTTACCAGCATACCTGCGATAGGAAAGTAGATAGAGAGATGTAGACAGCGTGTCTACATCTCTCTATCTACTTCTGCTGCGGAGTTTGTTGCGCCACTTCTTCTTCCCAGCGATAGCACTAGGAAGTGGTGAAGGGCGGGCGTTTTTGAGGGACTGTCTTTTGTAATTTTGACGTTCGGAAAGTGCTGATTCTCAGCCTAATTTGAATAAATGACTTTTGATTTTGATTGATTTTGTGTAAGAGTAAAGGAGATAAAAAATACAAATAAATAAAAAACAATTCACTTAATAAAACTAAACAAATATTATGAGAATATACTTACGTCTTACATATATACAAAACATACTTCTAAAATAAATATCTTTAGAATGTTGAACGTAATCAAAATAATCAATACACTATGATGAAGTGGAAAGATAGTATTAACAATTGTAGTGAACAAAATTCTATATTAACTTAATGATAGATCCTTTACATTCATGTATTTAAGTCAATTAATCATAGTCGCGTTATTGCAATACCAATTAGTGACGCTGGCAGCCTGGTACAGAAATTAATAGTCAGGCCAAAATAACACAAATATTTTTAATTTTTCTAGCTAGATATTTCTTTCAAGAGATTCTATCTTTTTGTATCCGAGATAACAATATAACTTTATAATAATTATGTCTGCATTCAAAAGACAAATTTCTCGACGCAGTAAAATGCATTTTGAGCATAAAGTTTTCTGTAATGGCAGCAAAAAGACGTTGTATATGCAACGATTGCTCCAAACCCCGGCAAACGTTTTCCGTCGTTTTGCTAAATGGCGTTTCGCCAGACATAGCTCTCATTATAACCCCAATGAGCTTGAAAAAATATAAATGTATTTTTTCTTAGAAAGAGTCCGTTTGCAATCTAATTGCAATTATGTTGCGTTTTTTATTTCGCTCATTTGACGTGTGGTTTCCGGATACTTTTCCAGACCTTAATGTTTTTCTTTTGCTAGGAGTATCAGGTAGATGGGGCTTTTTGCGGGTACGTTTCTCATCTTCAAAGGTTACCGAGTCTATTAATCAACCTTACAAGGTATGGCGAGTTGATTAGGGAAGTGGCTAATAGATTTTCATCAATTTAGCTTGATTAACTGTTAAGAAAAAATCCTATAGCTATTGTATTTTCAAAAGAAATTAGTTTTTATGTATTTTTTTTTTGTATTGTTTTTTCTCCAAGAGGTGGACGCCCTAGGAGGACATAATGGTGACCTTCACCCTAATTGCGTAACACACAATTAATCGGAATCGATTTTATTTTGACAGTTCAACAACATTCATTGCGTTATTTAAGTGTCGAGCAGACAAATTTTTCGAACTTATGAAGCAATGGATTAGCAATTTGCTTCAAAATGATTCAGATTACTATTGATTGTGTGTTACGCAATTAGGCTGCAGATCGGTGATGTTCTTCAGGAAAGTGAGGTGAGTAGTACTCAAAACCAGCGTGTGTGTATAACCAGAAGGTCAATTCTCCTCTTTTAAAACGTTCAAAATCTAGTCGCAGTCTCATCTCGGCGACAAACAAATGTCAAAAACTTGTGAAACTGTAGGGAAATTTGAAGTATTTTTTGACAGATTGGGACTGAGATCAGACTGTGAATGTTCTTAAAATTACGAGAATTGCCCCTCAGATGTATGAACGTATACGAGGTAATAGGAGTACGTAAGGATCGTAGCAGGTGGCGTTCTATAGCTTTTGCCTACCGCCACGTGAAGAAGGATTGAGTTTATGTGTTAAGTATATGTATAGTCAATCCCATAATTGCTTTACCACCCCAAGCTTGAATATCACTTTCACGTCATAAAACGGCAAGGTCTATTTGTCCATGTGATAGCTAGATATTTTCAACCGTAGCCAAGTTTCGACATACTGGGAATTGTTGCCAAAAGTGGTACAATAATTTACGGGGTCGACTAATGCCTACGCAATAAACTACAAACCATAGTTTACCTTCGAACAACACTTAATAACCCTGTTTCCTATGTCTTGCCACTATTGGCAATTAAGACCTTGGCAGTCCATCTCAACGGACCTTAATTTACAGATCCGGAACAGGCCAGGCACTGGTCGGAATAAATCACTTGTTCGGAGAAAAAGGTTCAAGTGTATGTAGGTACAGTCGAACAAGCTCTTCGGTATACAGGCAAAAATATACTGTAACTGCCTATAGCGGTTTTTCCTAAATACAGATTACTCAGTGATCTGTGAGAGAACAGCGTTTCACCCAGCAATTCGCCTTTGAATAATGCATATTTCTTAACTCCCAAATACCTTCACGTGCCTAAATAAACGATTATATTATTCATCTTGGGCCTAAATAAATGATTATATTATTCTTTTTTCCAGTATATCGCTAGTATAATTTTTTATGATATGTGGCTTGTGGCTAAGTTATAACAGTCATCAAGGATCAATTGACGTTTAAGTAATGCTTGCCGAAGTTGGTACGTAAATGGATTTATCCGCTCCACACAACCGAGATCCCTCCGTGCCTCAGTAAGCACGCTCAATCCACGTTCCAGCTGTTATTCGTGGATCGTTGACAGTCATTACGGGTAGTGAGAACCCCGACAGTTGGACTGGTTGTCAAACTGTCAGGCTTTGTAACTGGGTGACACGATATTTCTTACCAAAAAGTACTGTTCCTGGACTCCAGTTACTGGATGGAGGAGGTTAAATAGGCAATCGCTTCATGTAAAATACGGGTATTCAATGGCATCCGGTTAGAATGGAAGTCACAGCCTCGTTGAGAAAGGCTAGGTGGATGACATAAAATAATTTACTACTCAGCCCACTCACAACATTACTTTAAAGTAGTTGCAAGTTAACTGCCTGTATACCTACCTATCTACCTCTTTGTTTGACTGTACGAAAGAAATACGACGAATGAGAGTACCGTGTTCCTTTCCTATTTTTCCTTATACAATAAATAAAGCTTTGTATGACACTAATACCAAATATATTGGTCACGTACAGCGAGAGAAAAGCCTAAAAATAAATAATACTGGTAGCGTAGAAATTACTACCTACACAGATGTTTGACAGAATGCTCCTTGAATTAGTGAGTGTTGCTATGTAACTGAAACTAGATTTTATTGTTATTTTCTGTGTTACTATAATGCTTCGTTATATTGCTGCCAATTACAGTTTGGCAAGGTTTTATGAATTGGTGAAATTTGAACCAGTAAACATAAAATATTATTATACAGTAAACATAATATTGCTTCCATAAAACTACAAGGTATTTTTTTTTTTTTTGACATTGTTGCTGCTGTAGACAGTGATCCGGTATTTTTGGATTATGATATACAGCCTGGCAGGGATATTGACGCGCAAACTGTAACCATGAATTAAGCAAATGATTCTAGAGGTAAAAAGCTTAGCTGCTGCTTTCATAGAAAAGTGTCACTGCGGTCACAATGTGTGGAACAGCAATTTTTTTACGTAATAATTGTGAATTGTGAAAATAATATGTCGAAAAAAATTGTCAGGTTCCGAATCATGTACTGAATACATGGTTACAGTTTGAACGTCGATGCAACCCTGTATTTAAATTACAAATTAAATAATTGTGATGTAATAAGAGTTAGACTGAACGACTAAAATAACGTGTAATAAATAAATTATAAAACTGTTAAAAATACGGTGTACAATTCACTGGTGTCTATACATAAATATAACGAAGTAGGGGTCCCTCAGGGACGCTTCGATTTTACAAAATGAATGCTTTTGTAAAATCGATGTGTCCCTGTGGGACTCCTAATTCAAGAAGGTTCAGCATTCTACAAAAAAGTCGTAATTCAGTTAACGATAAAAAATGCAAACACTTAACGTAGCCACGTTTATTTATGTAGATTGCCATTAAGTATTTCGCAGAAACACTTCCACACAGCGCGGTTGTTCCGATACAACTGAACCGAAATGTATTTAATGAGATCGAAATGAATGAGCCCGGTGTGAGGAAATAAAATAATTCTGTTTCGATATTACATTATGATAATTCAGATTGGATTTCTTTGTGTGTATAAGTAGTTTTAGCGGTGTGTGCTGTTTTAAGAAATAGAGATGTTATATTTCTCAATATTCAGGAAGTAAAAGTGTGTTATTGTGTGAAAGTATATCGTAAATATTGGAAGTACATATTTCTATGAATGAGCATTGTCGCTAGCAAGACTGAAGGCCACGTGATTAGACACCTGTGCGCAGTGCATATATATATTGTTGCCAGGTGTCTCCAGGAGATGGCAAAATATATACCTATAATTAGAATATTTTAAGTTGTATTGGTTGTTCCTTATTGGTTTAAATGTTTATTATTTTTTTAATTAATTATACTAATATAGTTTAAGTAATACTAACAAAATTATGGGTAATGTGCCTGAATTAAAGATAAATAAGTAAAAATATGAAGTACATGATAATTTTTAGTTAATATTCTTTTACTATCTTAATGCTTTAGATACTAGAAACTATCGTAATATATAAGGTCCCATTAAAATAGGAGGACAAACTTTTAGAAATCATTCAGACCACCAAAATAAGGACAATGGTAAAAAAATATATAAGAAAAACGCATTAGATACTTACAATTAAAATAATCAGCTAACAAAAATACACTTATAAATGTTGGTTACCCAATGCATAAACACTTTGTTAAGAATTATGTAAGGATGTAACAGAACTGACTGTGTATCTACTTACGAGCATGCGCGCAGCGGGGCGTGAGTGCAAGTACCTACCCATAATGGATGGATGTGTTTATTCTAGAGTGCCAGGTATTTTTAGGTCAGAATAAAATCATTTTAATCTGTGTTTTTTTTTTTTTGCTTGGATATCTTTGGTTAGACGTACTGAGCGCTGTGGTAAAATTTGTCCATCTATTTTAATAAATTGGACCCTGTGTATAATTCTTCTGTACGCGTGTTTGTCACCTAACCACCTCCTAAGCGGCTGGACCGATTTGGATGAAATTTTGTGTGTATATTTCAATGGGTTCCTGGATGGTTTGAAAACACAATTAGACGCGGTAGGTGGTGCTGCTTTTCCGGGCAGGACGACGTCTGCGGGGTCCGCTAGTATTATATAGTCCGAAAGTAATCAAACTATAAACTACCAGAAAGTCGATCCCACGACACAGCATCCTAGTGTGGGGTCTAGGGTTACTTTATTGCAAAGTTAGTAACCATATTTACTTAATATTTGTATATTTTGTGCTCAATGTCGATGGCTATAAGAGTAAGGGAAGACCAAAGAAATGAAGGATGGCTTGATAATAAATGTTTAGAAAGGGGGTGGCTACCGAGATGACGACTAATAGAGAAGTATGGAAGAAAAGTACATGTGGCGCTAACCCCAAATAAATTAGAATACAGGCAGGAGAATGAGCTTACTTTGATACTTTGGTCTTTGTATGTCTTATAGAAATTATCTCATATGTAAATCACAGAATATTTCTGACAAGAAAAAGATGTCCCCAGTCATACTCGTAACTTATTTCTTACTAGAACAAGACTGACTAACAAATCTGTGTCCATTAAAGGACCGTCTCAAGCCTTATTAATGTCTACTATCTTATCTTATTCTCTCAAGGTGACCCGAACTCCAAACAAACATAAAAGGATTACGTAAGGGATCGAGTGTCCACAAATACTAAATGAACTGAAAACTTAAATTTATTTTGCGGATTACATGGGTTCTGGGATCAGGGTCGTAGTGTCCTTTGACCTTTATATCTTCGGCTAAAGTGTTTGGAAATTCTGTTGACTTAAGCTTTTGCATATGTGTAGTATATGAAGTAATTATAAAGTTAATGTAAAGTGTTATCGAATGTTTCAATTTCAAAATTAATTTACTGGTGATTGATCCGATAGTTAATTGATTGAAACAAGTGCTACTTGAGTTGGATTATCTGACAGCTAATCCCCAATCAAAAGTTTAAAGCTGAGGTTTTTCCCATTATTGTACTGTTTGTAACTTTAACGTTGTTTTTGTTTTTTATGTGTCTACATTCAAGAGAATTCTTTCATTTTTATATAACTTGTAGCTGATTTCTTATTCAATAATCAAAAAAGTTTCACCTGAGGAATAAAAATTGCGGTTTGACAGTTTTTAACCTACTATTATCTATTCTACCTATTTTTTTTTTCTTTCATCCCAATAAAATGATCATCTGTTAGTAGACGTGATAAAAACGTCTTGTGTGACTTGTCCGTGTCCTTGGCCTGGAGACCTAGAACACAGGTATTCCTAGTACAGGCTCCGGTCTCCACAACACCAATGTATTTTTGTATACACAATTATGTATTGTACTAACGTTTCATTGTGTAGTGGAGAAAATAAACGGTTTTATTATTATTATTATCCTACTTCTTAATATTATAAACGCGAAAGTTTGTGAAGATGGATGGATGGATGTTTGTTACTCTTTTATGCAAAAACTATTAAATGGATTTGGATGAAATTTGGCGCACATATAGTTTGTAACCAGGAGTAACACATAAGGTACTTTTTATTCCGATATTCCCTCGGGATCAAAACTTATGCGGGTCAAACCGCGGGACGCTGCTAGTAATACCTATTATATATGTGGAAGTTTGTATGTTTAGATATTTTTTTTCAAACACGCCAAAATGTCTGTAAGGATTTGGATGAAATTTGGCACACAGATAGTTTGTAACCAGGAGTAACACATAGGATACTTGTATCCCGGTACGTTTCCGTGGGATAATTTCCGACATACACGCGGACGAAGCCGCTGGCAAGCGCTAGTATAAAAATATATCAAAGTAGCATATATATTTATTCTTCAGATAAAAGTTATCGGACGATTAAAAACCCCTGCCTTTTAGAACGAAATAATTTATCTTTTAGAAAACATAAATACACTCGTGCAGAAAACGTTACTGTAATCCAGCTTAAATTCAGTATCAAGATAACACAGATTGCTATGAGGATTTAAAATGGATTTTATATCGAAATAAAATCTAGCAATGTGTCGGGAATGATCGAGCTATTCGAAAGATACCTATGTTGTAGTTGATTGATTGAACGATAGAGGGAAAAGCGTGCTGTTGGATTCTAAACTATTTGATTACGTTTCGAACCGATTAAAAAGGTATTATAAAACTAACTGGGCCCACGGGTTTGCTCACGTGACTATTTACTGGAAACGAGTGATAGTATATTCGTATTTATCCTTTACAAGATCAGTTGATAAACACTTATTTTTAATTCCGCTGTTTTGTGAACTTGTGGAATAAAAAACCGACTATTATGATTATTACCATCTGTTTAGCTTGTTCCCAACTATGTTGGGGTCGGCTTCCAGTCTAACCTGATGCAGCTGAATACCAATATTTTAAATGGAGTGACTGCCTATGTGACCTTCACAACCTAGTTACTGGGTTATACGATCCCTTGTTAAGACTGATTGTCAGACTTTTGGGCTTCTGACGACCCGTAACGACTGCCAAAGATCCACGAATGATAGCCGGGATCAACTGCTGAACGTGCTTTCTGAGGCATAGACGAATTTTGATATGTAAAGATGTTCACCGATCCACGGACCAACCACGGCAAGCGTAGCTTGACCAGCACCCTAATTGTGTAACACACAATCAATCGGAATCAGAATCATTTTGAAGCAAATTGCTAATCCATTGCTTCGTACCTTTGAAAATTTTGTCTTCTCAGCACGTAAATAACGCAATGAATGTTGTTGAACTGTCAAAATGAAACCGATTCCGATTGATCGTGTGTTACGTAATTAGGGTGCTGATCTATAGACCCTTGTGGCTGTTATTACTTAGCCAAAAGACTTCAATGACTATTATGACTAATACTCGTATAACAAATAATTATATCATCGTTTACGATTATCAACTTATTAATTACTTTTAGATTCTGGGCCAAGCTGGCTGATTCTTGTCGTAGTCGTAAACGTTATTTTTTACGAACGGATCCTAACTTATTGAATTTTTCTAGCAAAAAGAAGGTATTGACGATTCTCAGTACCTACCTACATACCTAAATAAATTAAAAAAATTGCTAACCTTTTCAATTGGCGTCCGTTTCAGTATTTCTAGTCCTTATTGAAGACCTAGAAATCAGCAATCCAAACTTTCTTTAAAGGTCTACAGAAATAAATAATGATAAGAGTCTTTAACATTTTATTTTTCTAACAAAATAAGCCTCTTTAAATAAATATTGAAGAAGCTCCTTGCGAACAAGATATCAGTTACTCGGAGAAATACGAAAATGTAGCATATTTTTTAAACATTAAAGCGATCGTGGTTGTACTGGGAACATTGTTTCAATAACATCTTTTTCTCCAGGGGTTTGTAAGAGGCTTAAGTGGTGATGTTAAGGGGATGTGTATGAGATTGCTAAGGGGATTATATTGGACAAGATGATTGCCTATCCTCCTAATCCGTACCTACATCTTTTAGAAGTAAATACAGGGTGCCAAACGCATTGTTTACAGTAAGCTAAGTTATGCGAGAAAGTTGTTCGACTTTATGGCCCTGATATATTAGATAATCTCATTAGTTTGATGTGTATCCTGTATTAGGTTACGATGGGACTGACATACGCTGTGCGTTATAAAAGTCCCTAAAATTTAAAGAATAAAAAAAAAAAAGCTAAGTTACTTTGTGCAAAAAGAATTGTTGCGGCACGACTTTTATTTTTGGGGTAAAAAATTCACAGTTTACGTTAGTGTGCAATGTAATGCATGCAGAACACTGTCCTTATGGGTGCATGAAAAGGGATCGTGGTAGTTATGACATTTAAAACTTTTTTAACCGACTTCTAAAAAAGGAGGAGGTTCTCAATTCGGATGTTTGTATTTTTTTTTTTATGTTTGTTCGCGCATAACTCCGTCGCTTGCCAACCGATTTGAAAAGTTCTTTTTTTGTTGAAAAGGGTATACTTCCCAAATGGTACAATAGAAGAAGTCCCAAGAAGAAGAATTTTCATCAAAAACGGTTCAGTAGTATGGTTTTTAAACCAAAATTACTGGTAAAAAGTACAACTTAAAAGTGATAAATAAAGTTTTTTGAAAAAAAAAAAAAAAACTACCGACTTTCAAAAACGACACTACAAAGTGAAAAATAACTTTAATTTCGGAAGTCGGTGGCAAACAACGCAAATGCGAACCCAACGACACCAACTTCCGAAATTAAAGTTATTTTTCACTTTGTAGTGTCGTTTTTGGAAGTCGGTTGTTTTTTTTTTTCTCAAAAAAGTTTTTATTTCGTAAAAAGCTTCAAAAAGTTGGAACTTTGACCTTCAATTTCTCCGTAACCAGAGGTTTCCAGTTATGGTCCAGTAAAAAAATGATTATAATAACGGGAAGAACAAGTAACTCTCGGCTTCGCTAAGGGTATTTTACGCCCGTTGTACATAAATCATCCCATGCCAATTTTGGCTACGGTGACCGTCTCCGTTTCTTACGACTAAAGGTTCCGAGGATAAAATTATGCTCTGGTAGGCTAATATAACTAACTACCTAACCTATAAGAAGTATACAGGATATGGGACATGGACGCGCCAACTGTAACCATGAATTCAGCACATGATTCTAGCGTGGACATTTTTTGTCGGTTTTCAAAAAAAAAAAAACTAGTCGCAATCTCATCTCAGCGACATTCGATGTCAAAAACTTGTTAAAAATTTAGGGTAACTAGAGGTATTTTTAACAAATTGATTTGGAACATTTGGAGATAATTATATCTAATCATGCTTTGGCTATCTAATAAGAGCAGAATCAGATTGTGTAATGGACTGTAAGAAATATTTTAAAAGGAAAAACTTTAGAAATATTGTTGGTTCAGTGGTAAGTAGACGGCAAAATATCTGACCCCAGAAAAAATGGCGTATAGCCATAAAATATTGTGTTACCTTCTATTCTGCCTATCTACCCTATATTGCAATATCTCGTCCAACTAAAATACGTGTTCATTTGTTCGGTTTCAATTAGGGATGCGAAAACCCGATAGTTTCGGATATTCGTATCCGAACTCTCTCGTCGTTTCGGGTATCTAATTTAATAAGCCTATGGGATAGCTCGTACATAAAATGTACATTGGTATATGTATTTGGTAAAATGCTTGAGGCGTATTTTAATAATTGCATATTAATGAACCTAATCAGGACATTCTTCCAGGTTTGTCTTAAGTTTGATAAGTTAAACCATAATCAGATTAATTGCTTAATGTTTAAGTAAGATAGACACTCCCCAACTTCTATATTTAACGTAAGACTTTGTAAGACCGACTATAAAGCAAAACAGGGGTACCTATATATAGAAACAAATTTTCCGACGTCAACAAAGAGTAATAAATACTTTTTGTTGGTTTCCAAACATTTTTGTTTGCTTCTTGTTTTGAAGGCAGCTATACCCTTGAGGTTTATGGATACAAATAGTCACGCAATAGGCTGCGAATTTGAAATTTCGCATATATCTGTGTGACTTAAAGTCAAACTTAGAGCATTTATTTCAATTAAATCATTACTTATGGTTTTAGACATTTATTTTCTCAAAAGATTTACACAATCACTTACAGAGAAAATACAATATTATAACTTAAAAATACATAAAGCCAATAAGCGTAGCGGGTTAGTACCTACTATGACAAAATTAAATTAGGATTTAGTAAAAGGGTAGTTGTGGTAAATTGTCAAAAAGTCGGTGTGCTAGTCAGAAAGTTGAACCTAGTTGCCCACTCCAAAACATAAATCTCTCTCGTAATGGTTTTACTGTCTATTTTCTAAGCTAATCTAGATTAAGGAGTATAAAAATAAACAAAGAAAGCGTTAAGTTTGAATTCAAGGAATGTCTAGGAAAGAGGCAGACAAAAGAAAAGAAAGATGAGTGGTTTGAAAATGATATCCGGGATGAGTTCGAGAGGAATTTAAACTATGAGATGACGGCTACTAAGGTTCAAGAAAGAAAAGACGTAGTGTGACTACCCTAAATAAATAATGATAAGGACAAGAGGATGATGCTTTTCGAAGGTTAAACACACTGACAAGATATAAGATTAGTACGGTGAAGAAAACATCATGAAAAACTCTGAAATCACCAAACACACAGTTATTTATTTAACCAATACATGTACTTACACACATATTATAAACAGAAAAGAGAAAAAGAATCTTTCAGCAAACCTGAGATAGAAAAATAGATAAAGAGATATTAGGTAGTAGGTAAAATACTGGTATTCAGCTGCATCCGGTTAGACTGGAAGCCGACCCCAACATAGTTGGGAAAAGGCTAAGCTGGTGATGATGATAAATAGATGTCGATAGCGTGTGCAGGAGTAAAAGAGAAACTAAAATACATATCAAAATCAAAAACCATTCTCTGTCTGTGCGGTGAAGCTGTCGACTGCCTCGGACACCATGGCCTATCCTGCAGTAGGAGCGCAGATCGGATAGCACGGCACGCCAGCATTAATGACATCATCCGTCGTGCTCTTGTCACCGCCGGGGTTCCAGCTGTTTTAGAACCCAACGGCCTGGCACGCGACGATGGGAAGAGACCAGACGGAATGACCAAATGCCCTGGAAGTTAGGCAGACCTTTGGCGTGGGATGCAACATGTATCGATACCCTTGCGCCATTCCATCTTCCTAGCATGGTGGGCTGTGCTGGAGCGGCTGCTGCTGGTGCAGAAAACTTCAAACGGCGAAAATATTCCAGCCTGATTGGGAGTTATATCTTCGAGCCGTTTGGGGTTGAAACACTAGGGCCATGGGGTCCGAGTGCCCATTTGGTTTTTCGAGATATCGCCAAGGGGTTAGTCGACTGGCCTGGCCTGTTTCTTGGCCAAAGAATTAGCATCGCCATACAACGTGGCAATGCTGCCAGGCTTTTGGGCACTGTTCCTGTTGACGGCGATGCGGACGAATTTGTTGATGCCCCCTATGATTATTTTGCTTGTTTTTTCACATGTACATAGGTATTATTATTTTAATTGTTAGCTTATATAGTGTTAGCTTGTAAATTGTAATTAAGGCATTTTGTTAATAGCGTTGTGTGTTTGTGAATAAATGAAGTATTAAAACCATTCTCTTAATAAAATATAATATGAGAATATACTAACACACATAGTATATGTATTATGTAAGATCAGTAAGGCATGTCAACTGTACTAAATTCGTTTGGTTTGTGAACAAGGGACTCAGCGTCAAAAGACTTCGATTATGCTATCGTGACTAAAAGTCATTAACCCTGAAAAACGTAATAGTTATGGTACTAGACCGATTCCATGGCTTTAAAATACCACAACATATTGATTATTCTTCGAACTGCAGGTAAGGGCAAGGTAACTATATGCATTCTAATTTCCACCGTTTTTTGACAGCTGTCTTAGAACGTACATATTCCAGATTGCGTAAAAGTTTACTTTAAAATGCGTAATAAAATAAATGTATAAACTGCCTTATCTTATTGAATTATCTTATTTATGGCTTCCTACAGAGCTCCTACACCGTACCTGTATTAATCAATGTATTATGTGTTGCTGCAATCATTAGTTCCATCTGACAAAAAAACAGTTTGCAGACAGGGTATAGTTGAATATTTCATCAAGTAATTAAAACTTAAAAGGGTTGGCGAACTATGCTTGAAGTCATTCAAAAGTTTTAATGATAAATCTTTTTCGTGCGCTTTCGAAATTATCACATTGTAATTAACGAAGTTTAGGTTTCGAGTTATCATACTAGTAATTGTTTAAGTTTATTTTGATGAATTTCAAGTTAGTTTGATACTAATTTGATTTTGATATGGTTATTGTGAAGGTTTGTTGTGGTTTCTATGGCTGAGATATCGAAATATTTTCATAAAAGTTAGTAAAGCAATTACTTCAATTATTTACGTGTAGAACCTCGGGTGTTCATAAACACCAGGCTTGTCGCTGAAATAGACTTTCTAAGGTATTATTATCGTTATACATTTTTTGCGAGTGAGCAGTGGTGACCCAGTGATAACGGCCTCAACTTACGAGTTGTAGGTCGTAAGTTCGAACCTAAACAGGCGCTTTACTTTCTGTAAATAGTTTCGTCACCACTGCTCTGAAAACGGTGAAGGAAATCATCGTTAGGAAACCGGCATACCATAGAATCAAAAATTCTAAGACATGCGACAACTACCTGGTGAATTACGGCCCACTCCCTCTGACAGAGAGGAGGCCTGTGTCCCAGCAGTGGGAACAATATAGGCTGATTATGAATAAGCTACATTCTTTAAATGAAAAGGTGATGGACTGGCATAGCGCCTATCAAAGATATAATATTTTGTTTGTTTTCTTTAGTTTTTTAATGTTTGTACCTACATGGACCAGTACACAACGCGCCATTAGAAAATCTGGCAAAGTAGCCCCCTTAACATTGGAAACTGTCCAAATCACCTACAGAGAAGTAAAGGCAATGGGTACCTATTTGAAACGTAATAAATTAACCGAAAACCAGCCATTGTTCTGAATCCCCAGCAATACATCAGCAGAGTCGTAATTCCCTTTAATTATTCGTATTTATTCGCCGATCGTGACGCCACTGGCTTCGGTAAACTTCGGGCGTAACTTTTTAAACAAACTTGGTCCTAATTCTCGCGATTTTACTAAAATGGCATGACCCGCAAAATGTTTGTTACAATAAGTTTGTCTCAAAGAATCGCTTTTTCGCATCATGGAAATGGGTTCTTTTTGAGTGAAATATGCTGTAATTTCTTTTTGATAATTTTTCTTCTCTGATTTCGAGCGAGGTGGCAGGTGCCAGTAATTTTTAACGAGTTTGCTGAAATAATGTCTCAGAAAGTTTAGAACAATTTGTCATGCTCTGAAAGGCTGAAAGATTTTATTCTAAGTATTTGCGTCAATCAAAAAATAAATCTAGTGGTTAGACGTTATTTAAAATGTTCTTTTTGGGCGTTGAACGTAAGCATAGTTTGCTAGAGATTGGCGTGGAAAAATATCATAATTATTATGTTACTGTAACTCAATCGCCATATTGCCATAATTACCACAATAAGCCACGGATAAAGCTAATGTATTAATGATTTCTCAGTAAGTAGCTACTTTCATTTTTGTCGTGGACTATAGTCTACTTCTTTGCATCTTTCCAAAATAACCGCCTAATCAATTTTTTACTCATAATGTAGTCGTCACTTTAAGTTGTATTTTAGTGACAGAAATATTATAATTAGCATAGTCTTAAAGTTAAGTGTCGTTTGTGAAGTTGGTGGCCGAACTCGTAATAATAATAAGCATAACCAGCCTATAGCGTTCCCACCACTGGGACACGCCACGTCACCACCCAGGCCCAGTGCGGGAAGGGGATGTCACATGTCTTCGAATTTTGGAACGAACTTCCTTATCGCGCGTTGCGATAGGGGGCTAGACGGAAAATATTAAAACCAAAAGTTGTAACGACACTTTTTGCTATAGTTGTAAGCCGTGCGGCGTGCGCGTGTTTCTCTGTCTGTCTCTCTCTCTCTTATAGAAAGCAAGCCAGTTATTTTCGTTTCGTCTTTCTATTTCGCATTGAACAGTGTAGTGTCGCGACGATTATTTTTGTTGAGTGTATACATGTTTTTATTACATAATAAATAATAAAAACAATATTAAAATTCCTTTACTAATTAATCGAAAGGAACTTCGTTCCATCCGGGTGTCCCTTGACACCTATCAAGTTTTTTTGATTCTAGGACATACCTGTTGTTTCCTCAAGATGTTTTACTTTACCGTTTTTCAGAGCAATGGTGACTTACATACGTATTGAAGGTCGTGGGTTCGAACCCAGACAAACACATTACTTTGCGTAAACTCATAATAAAGGACGAAAAGTTATCGCTCTTCTAATAACTACTGTTGCTAAACTCGGGTACTCAGGTATCAAACTTAAATCTTTAGTAGCAATAAAAACCCAAGCTGTCTTAAGAAGGCTTTCAAAGGGGGTAAAAAAGGGTGGCTAGTTAGCTACAGTCCTTTCACAGATAAGTTATCACAGCAGTGGTGGCCTAATGGTAACGGCTGCGACTTACGAGTTCGTGGGTCGTGGGGTCGAACCCAAGCAGGCATTATACATTGTGTAAATTAATTCATCATTATCACTGTTCTCAAAACGGTGAAGAAAAACATTGTGAGGAATCCGGCATGTCCTAGAACAAAAAAAAATAAAACATGTGACATCCGCCAACCCGGACTGGGCCCGCATAGTGGATTATCACCCACTGGAGGAGAGCCTTTGTCTCAGCAGAGGGAACATTAAAGGCTGATTATGTCACTGCCAAAATCACAGCGATCTTTATTTAATTATCCTTGTAATAAAGTTGCTATTGGATTGCTGCCATTGACAAGCCTGTCAAAATCCCAATGATCTTTAATGTTGTTAAAATAAGGTTCTTGGGTTGCTGCTGTCAGAGGGAAAATAATTATTGAAGGACTGTAGGTAGGTATCCATCGGCTTTGTACGTAATAGCACTCTTAGTAAAGTTACCGTGACGTTGAGGTGATGATGAGTTCTAATTAGTGCCGGTAATTACTTAGGACTTGAAGAAATGTCTTTGTTAGTGAATGAAAACGGGATTGGGAGGTTATTAATTTGAGTGTGATAAAAGTGAGGTATATTTTATTATATATTATAATACTTAATAGGTTTATTGGTCACAGACAGACGTGCATACCAACGGCGATGACTTTAAGAAAGTGGTTGGGACAGACTGGTTACGGGAGGCGGAGGACAGGGTGTTGTGGCGCAGCCTGGGCGAGGCCTATGTCCAGCAGTGGAGTGCGATAGGCTGAATTGATTGGTTGACACGTGCATACCAATCATATAAGTTAACTTGAATAAAAAAAAACGTGTGGGGTCGGGGGAAACACGGTAGGAACGAAGTTAAAAAAAATTTTGAAAATATGCGTAGCCACCATCTTGGATTTTCATTTTGACTTCAGTATTGGCTTCAGCACCCCCGAGACCTCATACCATAAGCTCCGTTAAAGAACTTTGTTCCAATAACAAAATAGATCTATAATTATAATCACGAGCACAGAAAATAACTAGTCGGCAGCTGCACCTCGAGACTGGCAAGAAGGCTATCCATATGCCTAGATTAACGGCTTCGGCTCATACTTACCCGTATATTCGGTGAGCTGTCAATAATGTAAATTCCTAGCATCAGATGAAATATTGCCAAAAATGTAAACGTATATGAGTTAATGGAAAGATAACTTTAATTCCTCTACAATTAAGTTCAGTTTACGCTACAACTTCAAACATTTTTATAACTTTTTCAATAGTCACTCTGAAATCAACTTAATTATGATTAAAATAAAGTTGATATTTCTTTAACTTGAATTAACATCAATTTTGCACCTAAATAGGAATAGACTTTCGGTAGGTATGTTGGCAATATCAACAACAAAACATGGATAGGATTACCGTCGAAAAAGTTGAAAAGTTTTCAGATTCATACATCACTATTTGCGATAGATCTATTATAGCTACGCATATCGTCAATTCATCATGTGTTTTGATGTATCGACGATAAGCAAACAAAAAAAAAAAATGTTGGATATGGTTCACTTCAAAGTATCATACGGTTAAATTAAAAGCTATCAATAATATTTGATATACCTACCTAACCCAGCAATTCAAATTCCCAATTTTCAACTTAGTTGTCCAACTTTTAATCCAGATAACAGATGGGACCAGTCGCTGTGGTCCAATATTGTCTCCCAATGGACGACCCTAAAAACTTTTATCCTAATTTGTGTTCCATTTATTATGTTCGTCCATAATTTAAAATACTTATGATAGTCGCCAGCAACACCCGTAAAAAGAAGGAAACGGAAAACATGACGCGTAAAAAAAGAACACAAATACAAAAAAAGACAAGTTGGGGAAAAACATGCGTCACATCCACGCAAAAAAGCGCACTTTTAGAAAGATTGCATTCTAATCTCAGTCACAATTTGTCAAAATACGGCTTAAAGTTTATTTAAGTACCTAATTTCCCTGAATTTTTGACAAGTTATGAGCCGACGACTTGAATTTGAACGCTTTATTAATGACTTCAAAAACAGGAAGAGGTTCTCAATTCAATTGTATTTTTTATGTTTGTTACGAGCGTCTCAGAACTCTGCCATTTATAAATCAATTTGATTTTTAAAAAATAAATAAATAAAGTATTTATTTGCAAAAAAACATGGTGTACATTGTGTTTCAATAATTACAATAAAGAGCTTACATGTTTTGCCAGAATTGTACTTAGCATGCAAATTTTTACTTAAAACTAACATGAGAATTTCATTTCTATAAATTCTTTAAGACCATAGAAATTATTAGAATTCAACCAATCAAACAATTTTCCCTTAAATAATCTAGAGTTTAAGTTTTTTATGTTACTCGTTATCTTATTATATATACGAACACAAGTATAGAAGCAGCTTTTATTATATTTAGCAAATTTGGGAAGATCATGCAAAACGAGTCTCTGTGGATCACGCCGGCTCCGTGGATTAATATCATTTCATTTTTCTTAGAGTTAGCTTCAATAATAGATATTTTTTCCATTTACTGTGTGTTGATAATATTATAATACTGTCACTGTTACTTGGCAAGTGAAGGTATACGAATTTGGGAGCGGTATGTACCACAACGAAAAACTGTATTTAATAAAACTGTATTGTAAAAAAAAACAACCGTCTTTCAGAAAAAAAAAACTCTACAAAGTGAAACATAACTGTAACTTCGGAAGTCGGTGACAAAAAACGCAAGTACAAAACCAGACACCGACTTCCGAAATTAAAGTTATTTTTTTTTATTTTGTTGTTTTTTTATTGTAATAAAGTTCAAAATCTAGTCGCAATCTCACCTCAGCGACAATGAATATCAAAAACTTGTCAAAAATGTAGGGAAATAAGAGGTGTTTTTGACTGGCCTGTCAATTTAGACTGTCAGACTGTGAACGTTCTTAAAATTACGAGAATTGTCCCTCTGGTCTTGAGGTTAAAGTTTGTGTGCGACCGATGTTAAACTAAAAAATAAGTGACTGCTGAGCTCGGTTTGCCATTAAGAAATTCTCAGTGACAGCCCGGAATTCCGACGTGATGTTATGTACGCGAACGAAGTCACGTGCAACACATAGTAAAGGACAGTGAATGAGATGAAAATTAAAATTGTGCCTCCACAAAGACTCTTAATAGCCTTAAGAGCCTATTACATCCATTTTGATTTAAATCATCGTCATTTGACTCTTTTATGTAATTGGATCGAACAATGGTTTTGTCGACGCATTTTGATCAAAGATTTTCTTTTTTTTTAATTTCAGATTTCTTCAGATATAAAAATGATGTGCGGTTGATGGGTTTATTTAATCTGCAGTTGAAATTATTAATATCTAGGTATTAATATAAAAGTGAAATTTTACTTCAAAAAATAATTACTGAAAGCCGATTTCTCAATCTATAACGCTTTTCTACGGCGGCCTGACATATTAATATAAGATAAAAGTTATCTCTATTGTAAATTCTACGGCTAACCAATCGATCCATTAACTTAATAGTTAATAATGGGTCGATTGGTTAGCCGTAGAATTTCAGTAATTATTTTTTTAAGTAAAATTGCACTTTTACATTCGAACGATGTTAAGATAATCCGCAATGAATATTTTTTTTCGGTTTTTATTATAAAAGGTTGCTTGAGTTAGTTTCGAAGTAATTTTCATGGGTTTGCATTAAGTACATAGGTCTGTCTGTCTTTCGTTGTTAAATAATAATAATAATCTTTATTCATTCAGATTACAATGGTCTATAGTGTTAGTAACAAAAATAGCTTAGCCTATGTTAGTACTTAATAACTAAAACAGAACGGGTCCGGTTTGTAATCGCCCACACTAGCGGGCTATCTGCCCGGGCTGTTGGGACTGCCATGCAGCCTGCGGAGTAGCGAGGCAGATTTCTTACGCCACAGTGCATCAAATCCGTCAGTGCGTGCATCTGCAAACATTGCCGAGGCACTACAGAAGCGCGGCAATCGCAACAATACCCTGCATGCGTTATTGTATTGGATACGCAGAGCATTGTAAGCCTTTTGGGTAAAAGTGAAAAAAAATATATTATACATTCTATAAAAAAGCAGTAGTATACACAATTTTTTTTATAGTAAAAATTAGTGATTAACTTGAATTTGAATTTCAGCCGAACGACGTCCACTTTTGGACATAGGCCTCCCCCAAGCACCTCCACTTCAACCGGTTCTGTGCTTCTCGCATCCAACGGGTTCCTGCGGCCTTCACAAGGTCGTCGCTCCTTGTGAGAGGCCTTCTAATGCTACCGTCTTACGGTGCGCAGTCGCCACTCCAGAACCTTTCGGCCTCATCGGCCATTAGTTCTGCGAGCAATGTGCCCTGCCCACTGCCACTTAAATTTGGCAATTTTCGGGCTATATTGGTTACCTAGGTTTAAGTATGTAATAAATTGTGGAAACCATCGCCTCGCGCGTACTGCTTACATAATGGGCAAGCCGTTGCCACTTTTACGGGTCAGTGAACTAATATTATCAAGGGTATTTATTTCGTGACGATTTTTACGCCATTTATTTTGTTTGAAAAATGCGTTATTTTTTTTTATAGATACCTATATTTCATTATTTTAACAGAATTATTATCATATTATTGCCTGATTTT
Organism: Apamea anceps; assembly: GCA_951799955.1. Lineage (NCBI taxonomy): Eukaryota > Metazoa > Arthropoda > Insecta > Lepidoptera > Noctuidae > Apamea > Apamea anceps. The sequence continues at coordinate 12,198,711 of OX637523.1, read as the reverse complement.
ATCCTTTAAAGAGACTTCGAGCATAGCTCGCTCCATAGCGCGCTGAGCGACCACCAACCAGCCCGATCGTCAAAGTCCACGTTTCGGCACCATATATCATGACGGGCAGGACGCACTGGTTGAAAACCTTAGTCTTCATGAAATTATCCGGAAAAGAACCGAGTAACCAACATAGCTTGCAGATGGATGGATGGACGGACGACCTAAAGAAAGTGGCTGGAACCGACTGGATACGGAAGGTGGAGGACAGGGTGTTGTGGCGCAGTCTGGGAGAGGCCTATGTCCAGCAGTGGACTGCAACAGGCTGAGTTGATTGATGGATTATCATATTGTATGTACCGCGAATGTCTTGTTATATGATAACCTCATCGCAACTTTGTATATCCTAGGCATGTATACATATAACGAGCCACTAAAAACGTCTACATTTTCACAGACAATCTTCTGTTCTGAAAGGCCATCCGACCCGGTTACTAATATTATGTCTTAAGTAATTAATATACACAATAAAATACTAATTACCTACTTAGAACGTAGTTAAGGATCCCTAGTTGCCAGCTTACTTGCCTTTATTGCAGCTCTTATTACTTCTAGAGACGTCTCTTCTTCTTAGAGACGTAAGCACCTATTATAAAACTTTAACGTATTAAATAAACGCTAAACCAAGGTTTGTCCAATTTGCATGCGAACAAAATGCCAGTTTCTTAGCGTATCGATTGTAAGCAGTTAAAACATCTACGGCCCAAAACTCAGCTGCGCAGTAAGAAGAGCATCAAGTGCACAGGTGACAGGCACGATGGAAGCTGGGCCATTATTTCTCGGGAGGTGCCGCATAGGCACTTGAGATCTGAGCTACCCGAGAACCCCCATCTGTGGAAATTGTATTTGGCCCGGCCCACTTCGGTTCGAAGTCTATTTAAAGATTTCTAGGTCAGCTATGGTAACGCGAGCCCAGGTTTCAGACCAGGCTTTCAGATGGTTCGATAAAATTGCCGGAGGTTTGGTTGGACTAGCTTGACCCTGGCCGAAGAACTTTGAGTACGTCCCAAACAAAGTTCTTCGGCTCTTCAGCCTCTGGGGCTCTAAGACGTAGTTGTGTATTGGGTGACGTGAATCAGCTTGTAGCTTCGCCCTCTCGATGCGGCTGGGTATGATTCTGCGAATTTGAAGGCGCAATGCCAGTCGGTGGATACAGCATTCGTACTGGATCGGTTTAAGGCAAACACTAATAATTCGGTACGTCTCATTTAGAGCGGTATCCACCAGGTCAGCGTGGGTAGAACGGTTTCATACTGGACAGGCATAATCACCAGTGGAAAAGCCGAGCGCCATTCCAGTTGTTCGCAGGACTTAGGGAGACGCACCCCATCTGTTGGATGTTAGGCGTAGAAAGTTATTTCTGACGTGAACATTCAGTTTTACATTTTAACTATATATATTTTTTACCGACCTGCACCCTAATTAACACACGATCAATCGGAATCGGTTTCATTTCGACAGTTCAACAACATTCATTCCATTATTTACGTGTTGAGCAGACAAATTTTTTGAACTTATGAAGCAATGGATTAGCAATTTGCTTCAAAACGATTTAGATTCCGATTGATCATGTGTTACGCAATTAGGGTGCCAACCGACTTCGACCCGCCTGTCTGTTACGGAGATGGAAGACACATGATTACGTTTTTGAGGAATCCGGAAAGTGTTATCAGCGTAATAGCGGCTAAGATCAGTGAGAGCTGTGGAAAGATTGGCTTCAATCTCCTCAACGTTAATAGCTTATCAAGTAAGTGCCAGATCATCAGCGTCTCGCGCGTCGTGTCTCGTCAGATAGGTTTTGGTGTTCCTTTGATGTCACAATATTTGCGCTGCCACTTGTATAATGCCTTTCATGATCATATTTATATTTGCCGGCATTTTAACGACAGATATTAATGGATGAATCACGAAATCAGATATTCTTGCCGAGCTGTTTATGGTAAGTGGTATATTTTTATTCGTTAATGTACCTTTGTACAATAACATGATGATAAACAGATGAAAATATTCTCTTTTAGTAGGTTAAAAACTCTATCACGATAAATACAGAGCCAGTAAAACCTTCAAGCAGTTTTGAATAAAGACATCTAGCAGCTAAAACTGCCAATTGAGTTAATTAAAGGTTTACCCTTACACAAACAAATGCAGTCAACGCTTAGTGGGCCTTTGTTATCCATCGCTATCTAACCGCCAATTATACCTCGGACAAGACGATTCGATAGTGCAAGAGTGGTTTTGGTTTTATTTAGAATTGTGGAGTTAATTCCAGTGACAGCACAAACTGTTTTAATTAACTGTGATTTTATGTTAAAGTTATATTTGGTCTTTGAGTATCTAGGTTAAGAAGGGATAGTCCATCGGGCTACGAGAGTGTGGGAAGAGAGTGCACGAAGTGCACGAAATATATTGCAACAATTTAGAAGATATTAAATTACTAGCGGCACCTCGCGGTTTCACCCGCATAAGTTTTGATCCCGTGGGAATAACGGGATAAAAAGTATTCTATATGTTAATCCTGGTTATAAACCATCTGTGTGCCTAATTTCATCCACTTCCATCCATCCGTTCAGGAGTTTTTGCGTGAAAGAGTAACAAACATCCATCCATCCATACAAACTTTCACGTTTATAATATTAGTAGGATTACAAGGTGCAAAACGTCAATGTATTTCCTACCAGGGAACCCAAATAATAAACAATGTTATAAGTAAACCTAGTACCTAGGCTGTTTAGGTGTTTAATAATTACTAGGATATAAGAGATTTTAGGTATGTAGAGTTTAACAAAAGTCAATAAAGACGTGTTTAAAAATAAAACCTTACACCAAACTTCGAAATCACGCGATCGCAAAAACGCAACGTGAAAATCACACAACATTGGCTCGACAAAAATGGTATAAAACTTTTCTCCCTGAATAGAAATTGGAGGAAATTTCCACCTTCAAAATCGTTCGAGTCAGCTTTCGGATCCAGTTGCGTCGAACTTTAGAACCGACGCGCCTTTTAACTTCCGTAACACTTTACATGTCATGTCGTGACGTCATGATTTCTTTAACGCCTCTGTTGCATGTCAGGTTGGATTTTGCGAATTTTTATGGGACTTAGAAATGGATCTGGTAACAGTAATGTTTTAACACAACTAGTATAACATTTAGCATAAAACCAACGTAGCAAGCGTCATCATCGTATTTTTGAATTGCCTACATCCACCTTAAATAACCATATTTAATAGCCCACTAACCCATATTTGCAAAATAAACGACTTTCTTACTTACTTACTAACACGTATGGCAAGGCAATATAATGTAACGTCTAACAAAAAAAAAATGGCGGTCTGACGGTCAGCTAGTAAAATATAAAAGTATTACTTTCGTTTATTTGTACAGAAAACGTTGGTATTGGCAAAACACTACAAGTAGCGCCATCTTGTAACGTGTTTTAACAACTTTTCGTCAAGTCTCACCTAGACCAGCGATCGTACGTATTCGGATAGTCCCAAGTAAGTACTTACGTACCTACTTACTGTTAAAAACGTATATGGTGCGTGTTTGACGAGTGACAGCTACGTGAACATAACCCAGCATTGCATGAATGTGTAAGCTGTCACGCCCTTACGCCTGGAGACTTTTATTTGAGTGTTAGGTATATTATATATTTTTAGTTTTTTTTTTTTTTGCTTGGCTATAGTGTACATACTATTTTACCAATAAATATTAGCAGCTGACATTTGGTAAATAGTTTAATTTGATGTTCTGTGTCTTGTAATATTAATTATTTTGCATACCTGCTATTGTATAGAAGAAAGTTTTTTAACCGAACAGACTACTATGCTGCTGGGGAGTTTGCTGCGCCACTTCTTCTTCCCAGTGAAAGCACTAGAAGAGATGAAGGGTGGGCGTTTTGGGGGACTGTCTTTATGTAATTTTGACGTTTGAAAAGTTCTGGTTCTCAGTCTGATTTGAATTAATGACTTTTGATTTTGACTTTGTCATAAATATTCCCAAACAATATAAAATTTCAAAAACGTAGGAACAGCCAACAGCAAAAGTAGATGATCAAAATCAGAAATTCAATACTAATGAACGGAGTTCGCGTCAGAACTGTGTGGCGTCGAAGTGATTCAAAAGTATGTGATTGTAAATTATACCAAACATTTACTACTAGTACGCCACACAGTTCTGACGCGAACTCCGTTCATTAGTATTGAATTTCTGATTTTGATCATCTACTTTTGCTATTGACTGTACAATCAACCAAAAATACTAAGCGATTTATCAGAAGCTATGATCGCCCATTGGTAATGACCGTGATTTACGATTTGTGTCCTACAAATCGTAAATGGCTTTTCTTTGAGTAAATTATTTCATCACCACTGCTTTCAAAACGGTGAATGAAAACATCGTGAGGTAACCGGCATGTCCTAGAATCAAAAATTTTAAGACATTTGACGTCTTCCAACCCGCACTGGGCCCGCGTGGCCCACTCCCTCTCACCGAGAGGAGGCCTGTGTCCCAGCACTGGGAACATTATAGACTGATTATGCAAAACGATTTGTCTAACAGAAAACACTTATTTGGTCACTGACACAAAACAATCAAGTTTCATTATTATTCTATTAATTGATTTTGATTGGGGTACACTTGACATTGAAACAAAATTTAACAGTTAGAAAGTTTTCAGTATCGATATTTCATACACTATTAATTTTAGCTGACAGTTAATTACAACTACGAGTTCATGTCAACTTACAAGCTTTATAATTTGTATGAATAAAATATTAATAATAACCCCAACGCTGCACACAGGTGAAATATACATAATAATTTATGGCCAATATTGACAAAAACAAAGTTACTCCGATTTAAAAATAGTAACCTAATTTGGGAACTAAACTAACTAATATGACGCCATCTATCAATGATCTGTAAAACGTTTCACACTTTTTATTCAGACAACCACAGATTAGAACATAATTGCCCACAACATTCGATTTAAACAGTTTTGCTAATGGGGTAATTTGGTACAATTTTGAACGTTTGTTTTAACAACAACGTTTAAATTTTATTTAGTTGATATTAGGTGTAAAACATAATGGAGTCTGTACCTTCAGGTAAGTATATTATTTCTAAATAACTAAAACGCTTACATTACTTACGATTTTATTATAAAGTTTTGAATAGAAGGCTATATTTTAGCAGTTTATTTTTTTTTATACACAGTGAAAAAGTTCATACTCAATTGCACTCAATCCGTTTTTTTACATATTTCGAAAGATCATATCTATAGCTTTCATATGACACTAAATTTAGCTGCGTCTCCTTGCATCACCTAAACAAAATAGAGCAAAACGCAACAATGTTTATATATTAAAAAAAATACTCATAATATATTTTCAGGCAGTTCCCAGCATAGCATTCCAATTAGTCGAAGAGAACTTTGAGTTTTTACTTCAAAGAACCAAAAATATAATAACTTCTTTATTGTAATTGTATCTTTTTTTTACTTTCTCATTTTTAATAGTAGTAAGATTAAATATATCAATTAAACATAGTATCAATAAAGTTATATTTTTCAAAAGCACCTTCAAACTATTATTTTAGACAAATTACAATATACAGTGTGGCAGGGACATCGACGCGCAAACTGTAACCATGGATTCAGCACATGAGTTTAGAGCCCACAGCGTAGAAATTTTTCGTCGGTTCGTCGGTTCTGAATCCATGGTTACAGTTTGCGCGTCGACATCCCTGCCACCCTGTATAGGCGTAAACACACTTAACGTAATATTTGCCAACTTTTCAGTAAATTTTACCTGTGTGCGCCGTATCTTTACGTTGACTGGCGCGCTCCGAACTCTAGGTCTGTGTCTGTAGAGTTTACTTTGCCGTAACAGGTCTAGGGTGAGGAGCCAGACCAAGAGAGATACAGAAACCCGTAGGGCAGCATGTGGCGAGCTGTGGGGCAGTAGCGACCCCATGGACCCTATCTCCCGGGAGTAGTCTTGATCCTCACCTCTCGGCTGAAGTGAAGACTGACGAGGTATAGAGCTCACCTCTTTCTTGCCTTTATTATCCGGCTTGCGTGGAGATTCGCAAGAGCAAACGTGCTCGGAGGAAGGAAGTATTCCAGAAGTGTGGGGATTATTCTGATCGTTGAATATACCTCTCCACTCCTCAAACACCTCAGGAAATGTGGCCCCCCATGTCGTTACGTCACTATGTGCTAGCGACATTTTCCGGGAGCCCATTATTGAGTGTGCAAGTGACACCCTGCCATTTTATCCGTGCATGTTATATAACATTGGTCAGGCAGGACACATAGTTCTTCCATATTTCAAGATTACCAATCCACTATAGCCACCCAAACCCATAGCCCAATAATTATTTTATTATATTTTGTTTCCATTCTCCATTCTTCTTCCATTGTTTCGATCCCGGGGGTTATCCATACAACACTGACGACCGTGCCTACACACGGAGAATAACCGTAGTTTTTCATGGCAAGAAAAACGTGAGTGTGCAAAGGGCCTCATTGTGGAGGTTCTTGCCGGTCGGCCTCCATAAGCATAGCATAAGCATAATCAGCCTATAATGTTCCCACTGCTGGGACACAGGCTTCCTCTCGTTGAGAGAGAAACAAACAATTGTAACCGTGCACCGTGTTACTCACGTTTCATAAGTGCCCATGCCTGTAGGCTTATGTAAAATAATATGTTTTGAATTTGAAAGCAAATGGTTCGACTCTCTGTGTTCGGTTGCGATGGCGAAATCGAACGTTTCACCCATGGCTTTGATACAGAATTTCGTTTTGTTAACTCGCTGCGTTTGAATGCGCTATAAACGTTTGATGTTTTCCATCTGTTCTGCTTTTCTCTGTAAGTCCCTGTACCGAGCGACTATATTACTGATACGGATGCTAAAGATATGCTGGATTTATTCAGTCGTCTTCTGCAAAGCCTTTTCCCAACTATGTCAGGGTCAGCTTTCAGTCTAACCGGATGCAATTGAATTCCAACATGCATGAATTCTACATCACATGGAAGCAACTGGCGAGCCGTGCTTAAACTGATTGTCAGACTTTTGGGATTTTGACTGTCCGTAACGACTGCCAAAGATCTATCAATGACAGCCGGGACCAAACACTTAACATGCTTTCCGAGACACGGAGGGGTCTCGGTAGGATGGTCACCCATCCACGGAAAGACCTTGGCAAGTGTAGCTTTACCTTGATTGGCCCTTATGGCTGTTATTACTTTTCCATGAGCTACTCTACTTAGTCTTTGTATCATGCTTGAAAAAAGTGGCTAAATCACTGATCCCCGATGTTAAGGCGATTATCACAATGCACCGGACATCGCTCGGCGGTGTGCGGTGCTGCGGTGTGATAAATGCCTAAAAGCAGCATGCCTACTAAAGCCCTAAGGTAAACAAACTTAGAATTAGGAGACGTTCCTTACTCATAACAGGGATGCAATTATAAAATAGATTAAAAAATAGAGCTGTATACAGATACAAGCTAGGTTTGAAGTACAGCCGCATAATGAATACACCTTGAAGGACTGTTGTAATGTGACATTCATAGATGACGTACGGAATTTAGACTAAATTATTGTAGCGTAAATGTGGCACTGCTCAATTTAGATAGGTTTCAACTGTGTAGAACGTTGTCTGTATCACTCAAACTTGTGTTACAGCTCAATGTGTCATATAAAAAACTTGAGAGGTGTCAAGGGACACCTGGATGGAACGAAGTTCCTTTCGATTAATTAGTGAAGGAATTGTAATAAATGAAAAAAAAAAGCTTTCTATAAGAGAGAGAGAGAGAGAGAGAGAGAGAGAGAGAGAGCCCTTTGGCAATGCAATACGCGATAAGGAACTTCGTTCCAAAATGTCCTTAAAATGTCCCCACTACTGGGGCACAGGCCTCCTCTCAGTGAGAAGGAGTGAGCTGTAATCTACCACGTGGGCCCGAGGTGGGTTAGTAGATGTCACATCGCCTTCGAATTTTTAGTTCTATGTCATGCCGGTTTCTTCACTGTTTTCCTTAACCGTTTTGAGAGCATTGGTGATGAAATCCTACTAATATTATAAACGTGAAAGTTTGTATGAATGGATGGATGTTTGTTACTCTTTCACGCAAAAACTATTGAACGGATTTGGATGAGATTTAGCACACAGATAGTTTATAACCAGGATTAACACATAGGATACTTTTTTCCCGATATTCCCACTGGATCGAAAGTTATGCAGGTGAAACCAAGGGCCCTGCTAGTTATTTACTCCGCCAGGGTTCAAACCTGGGTTCGAATGATGACCTACATGACCCACAACTCGTAAGTCGGGGTCGTTAGCACTGGGTCACCACTCCTCTAATTTATAATTTATTGTCTATAAATATTTCTATACATCTCGTATCATCTAAACATAAAATTATTATTACAAATTAAAGTCGTTCCTATAAACGACCTACATACAATTTCTTTGTCGACACGGTTGGCGCAGTGGTTAAGCGATTGATTTTTGCGCTGCGTGTCATGGGTTCAATTCCCGCACAGAACAAATATTTGCATGACCTATAATAAATTTTTGTAAACGCACCCACGATACATGAGAAATTCTTACAGTAGAGTAACGTTTAAAAAAAAATCAAGTATAACTTTATCGGCCTTCATCTTCTCGGTTTACAGTACTAATAAGTCGATTTTTAGGTACCGTGTTTGACCGATCGCTTGAAAAATGGCTCGTTCTTTGGCCAAAGAATTTGCATTGGCATTCAATGTGACTTTGATGTATTTTTCACCATCATTTAGAAAATGTGTTCCAGAAGGTTTATTTTTATTTTTTATAAATTTACATGCAGACTTCGTCATAACATTCTTTTCGACAAATTCAAAATACAAATACAAATATTTTTTATTTGTTGAACAGAGGTAGGTTATGTACAAATAATTATGAAGGCATGATTAAGACCCTAATATTTTTCTGTCATTTTAAAAACATTAACAGAAATAATATTTCTAACATAATGGTATTATATTCTTGGGAGCAGAGAAAAAACTCATAATCTTCACACTCCATTTCCCTCGGCGGAAATTCAAGCGGCTTCAGCGCTGCCTGCACACGGCGGCGGCGCAGCGCTGGAAGCCACAATATTTAATGAAAACATGGTGGAATTATAAGATGAAAATAATGGTTTTATTTTATTTTAAATCGCTAGCTAGAGGATATTATTTAGTTGACTTTCGGGAGTTCTATAACTCTATAGCACATAACATTATAAATAAAAGTTTAATTTCGTGACAGTCTGTGTGACTTGTGACTATACAAAAACGGCCGCACGGGTCGATCAATCAGGTAAAGCTACGCTTGCCGCAGTTGGTCCGTGGATGGGTGACCAGCACCCTAATTGCGTAACACACAATTAATCGGAATCGGTTTCATTTTGACCGTTCAACAACATTCATTGCGTTATTTACGTGTTGAGCAGACAAATTTTTCGAACTTATGAAGCAATGGATTAGCAATTTGCTTCAAAATGATTCAAATTACTATTGATTGTGTGTTACGCAATTCGGGTGCAGGTGTTGAACCACCCCCCCCCCCCCCTTCCCCTCCGTGCCTCGGAAAGTACGTTAAGCCGTTGGTCCCGGCTGTCATTTTTGGATCTTTGACAGTCGTTATCTTGCTTGGGGTATCGTATTACTCAGTAACTAGGTTGCGGAGGTCAGACAGGCAGCCGCGCAATATAAAAACTTTTTTGCAAAAAAAAAAAAACAACCGGCTTCCAAAAACGACACTACAAAGTGAAAAATAACTTTAATTTCGGAAGTCGGTGTCGTTGGGTTCGCATTTTCGTTGTTTGCCACCGACTTCCGAAATTAAAGTTATTTTTCACTTTGTAGTGTCGTTTTTGGAAGTCGGTTAAAAATACGAGTATTCAGCTGCATCCCGTTATACTGGAAACCGACCCTAACATAGTTGGAAAAAGGCTCGGCAGATGATGTTCTGTGTGACAGCGAAAAATAAAAACTTTTAAGTTGTAATTTTTACTAGTAATTTTGGTTTAAAAACCAAACTACTGAACCGTTTTTGATGAAATTTCTATGGGACCATTTGGGAAGTATACCCTTGCCAACAAAAAAAAGAATATTTCAAATCGGTTGGCAAGCGACGGAGTTATGCGCGAACAAACATAAAAAAAAAATACAAACATCCGAATTGAGAACCTCCTCCTTTTTTAGAAGTCGGTTAAAAATACGAGTATTCAGCTGCATCCCGTTATACTGGAAACCGACCCTAACATAGTTGGAAAAAGGCTCGGCAGATGATGTTCTGTGTGACCGCGCTCTTCTTCTAAACATTTCAAAAGGCTGGCGAAAACCGCATAAAAATTCTACGTAGTATAAACGTTGAGATTAATAAAGAAATCCCAATGTATCGTCAAGCCGTAAAACCATGCGAAGCAGGAGCGAGGGCTAGTTATTTATAAATTCTATCTATTCTATCCCCAGATGCGCACTTGCCTTCGGCAAACATAATACGTCATTGTAATTTAAAACTTGGCTGGGCAAACTTAGCCTCATTTCCAGTTTTCTTCATATTTTATGCATGATCTTTTCTTCTTATACCTAGGTTCACAACGTAGCTTCCCGTTAAGAAAGTTTGTCTGTCTGTTATATCCAAGGTGGGAAACTGTAATTTGGCGGAGAAACCACTTTGTAACACGGGTAAGGATAATTATGGTACAAAAGACGAAGAGTTAAGCCGGTTCACGTCAAAGCGCGTTTATGCGAGGCAACATTTTTGGATTTAGAGAGGCGAGAATGTCGACTTTGCAAGACTCGGTAGGCGATTTGTCTTAAGGGGTTTTTTATAGCTCATGGAAACAAAATAAATCAACGTTTAATGCTACTAGGTTACGCTAGATTTGAAATAAATGATTTGAGTTTGTTTGGTTGACAGACTTTTGGGTTTCTCACTAATTTTACTGTCGTCGTCTGTCAAAGATCTACGAATGACAGCCGAGACCAACGGCTTAACATGTTTACAGTCTGATCTCAGTCTCAATCTGTCAAAAATACCTCTTATTTCCCTATATTTTATTTTAGACAAGTATTTGACATTGATTGTCGCTGAGATGAGATTGCGACTAGATTGTGAACGTTTTTAATTACAGGTAGTGGCCTTCAGGCTTACAAAGACACATGGAAAATAGTATTTCAGTCCTAACCACATTAATTTCAGATTTCCTTTAAAACAATTTCTCTGGTTATTGCCACAAAGGCAATATTTTGTAAAAAAAACTTTCAAATTTTCACTGCGGTTTTAAAAGCAGCCATTTTAAATATAATTAAGTATGTTTTGTAACCGCAGCCAATATTTGAAATGTATTCACAACCATTTTGGTAAATTATATAAATAGCTTATTTAAGCTCAATGCTGTTGCATTGAACCTGAAACCATTGTTTGGTTTGTGAGTCTCTTATTTGCATATTTGGTTATTACATGCGATAATATCTAGCACACTTCGTGGTTGTAAACAATGTATTAATGGTCAACTGTTGTTTGCAAGTCGATAATTTTGTAGTTTTAATTGTGTGTACTTTGTGTTATGTAGGTACATTATTAAATTATATTGATCCGGTATCGTTTAAGTGGCATTGTATGGTGTGTTGGGGAGGGGCTTGTAGCTAAGTAATAACAGCCGCACGGGTCGATCGATCAGGTTAAGCTACGCTAGACGCGTGGATGGGTGAGCACCTTTACATACCGAGACCTCCCCATGCCTCGGAAAACACGTTAAGCCGTTGTTCGGCTGTCATTGGTGGATCTTTGACAGTCGTTATGGGTCGTCAGAAGCCCGAAAGTCGGACAACCAGTCTTACCAAGGGTCTTATCGTATTACCCAGTAACTGGGTTGTGCAGGTCAGATAGGCAGTCGCTTAATGTAAAATATTGGTATTCAGCTCCACCCCAAAGGACCCCAAAGTTGGGAAAAGGCTAGGCAGATGATGATGTGTTATATTATCATATTGTGTATTATGTTGTGTGTTTGGACTCCCCCTCACGGGGCCCTCAAGGTTCATTAGAAAACCAGCGTCAGACAGCATCTGTCTGGCTTGAATACTGAAATGAACCTTTTTAATATTATTATATTTAAAAAATATTATAAAATATTATTTTCACTTTTTTATTTTGGTATTTGTACTTTGTATTTCATTCATTGTGTCCACCTTTTTCATTAGTTAAGTATCGGTTTTGCTGTTATGTGGGCATGTCATAAATTTCATCGTAATATTAGAATCCTGTAGGGGACTGTCATGTGCCAGCAGAAAACATCATCATCTGCCTCGCCTTTTCCCAATTATGTTAGGGACGGCTTCTAGTCTAACCGGATGCAGCTGAATACCAGTATTTTACACGGAGCGACTGCCTATCTGACCTCCACAACCCAGCAGAAAATATCGTAGGTTGGATTATGTTTATGCTTGATGCATAGAAACAATACATTTATAAGATTGATTTGACACGAGGATTTGACTAACACTCAAAAACAAAGAAAATAATGGTAGATTGTTTTTCTTAGAAAACAGCGCGGTAGTTGTGTTACGAACTAACAGTAGGAATGGCTTTCATTTTGACAGTTCAACAACATTCATTAAGTTATTTACGTCGCTGAGCAGAAAAAAAAATCGAACACATGAAGCAATAAATTAGATTATGATTAAAAGCATGTTACGCAATTAGGGTGCAGGTTGGTAATAATAATTTGTGATCATTTATTATTGAATGGTTCCTCAAGGTAAACTATAGCTTATAAGACTTTTATAAATTGTTTCTTTTGATAATAAACACAATATTCATTTAAGAACCAAACTAAAAGAACTTCGAACACAGGACATACCCTACTCACAGCTATTCAGCTCACAAACCCCATAAAAATACAAAAGTAAGCCATTATTGTGGATTCCAACAATCTTTCCCGTTAAAACGGCCATCAGAAATAGATCAATTGCAACTCTGCCCTTGTGAATCAAGGTTACTTAGAAATTGTCTTCCTCGATAAAAATAAAACCTAGTCTTTCTTAACCCTACAAAAACTTCAAACACAAGAAAAAACCCACTCACATCTATTCAGCTCACAAACCCCATAAAAATACAAAAGTAAGCCATTATGGTGGATTCCGACAATCTTTCCCGTTAAAACGGCCATCAGAAATAGATCAATTGCAACTCTGCCCTTGTGAATCAAGGTTATTTCGGCCAAGGCCAGCCATGGCGTGTTGGGCCATGGGGGTTGGGGGTAATTTCTCCAACCTTGCCACTTATGGGGGCCGATATTTTTTTTCTTTAACTTTTCCATTACTCTGTTATGTTCATGCATGCGATTGTTAAAATGTGTAGCGAGTTGTTTTACGAAGTTCTTTACGAAGTATAACACCACGCCTGTTAAGGGATAGGCAGAGTTGTGTAGTGCACTCTCATTTTGCCAGTAAGTTATGTTTCTTAAACAATGTAATAAGGGGCCAGTCGAAATAAAAATCATGAATTATTTATTATTAATAAATAATTAATAATTTTTATTTCGGAACAAAGAATCATCTTTTGCCTTCAACTGGGTCAGTATAGTCAAGGAATTTTATTGTTTATTTAATTAACTCAGCCCTTCAATTTATCGTATATACATATAATTGTTATACCCATTTCATACTGCCGAAGAACGATAGTTGTGATTTAAATTTATGGAAAGTTGGTATTCAATTTGTTAAACACTTAAATTCCCTGCTACCTTTTGGAAGGGGCGACTAGAATCAGTTCTATTTTAATGTTATATTTAAATAATTGATTTGACTTTTTTTGACCTGATTTTACAAAACCTTTCGAACAGGATGGTTTGTTTCTGATAGGGAAAGACGGGGAAAAAAACTAAAAACTTTAGTATTTTCTTTTTGGTGGTGTTGTTAAGTTAACATTATTTATAGTATTGTTATAACTTGGCTTATAATCCTAATATGAATCTAGAAGTTTCTTCTTTCCCTTGTCCCATGTTACATGGGGTCGCCGCAACACGTTTTTTTTCCGTTTTCCCATGTCAGCCGTCACTCTATCATTCACACCTTTTTAGGGTTCCGTACCCAAAGGGTGCCAACGGAACCCTATTACTACCTCCGCTGTCCGTCAGCGGGCTGTATCTCTTGAACCGTAACAGATAGACAGTTGAAATTTTTACAGCGTGCGAAATGCGGAAAGAGTGATGAATATATTCATCACTCTTTTAGTTACATGCATGCATGTTTGTTGCTAAGTAATAACAGCCGGACGGGTCGATCGATCAGGTTAAGCTACGCTTGCCGCGGTTGTTTCGTGGATAGGTGACTATTTTTACATACCAAGACCCCTCCGTGCCTCGGAAAGCCGAGGCACGGAGGGGTGTATGTAAAAATAGCACGGCTGTCATTCGTGGATCTTTGAAATTCGTTACGGGTAGTCAGGAGCCCGAAAGTCTGAGAACCAGTCTTACCAAGGGGTATCGTATTACCCAGTTACTGTGTTGTGAAGGTCAGATAGGCAGTCGCTCCATGTAAAATACTGGTATTCAGCTACACCCAATTAGACTGAACGCCGACCCCAAACATGGTTGGGAAAAGGCTAGGCAGATCTCTCTTAGTTACAAGCATTTCCTCCCTCGTCAAGCTAAACGATTTCCTTTCAACTTTTCTGTCACTGACCTCTTAAACTTTCCTTATAAACTCATTTCTTCCATTACTTCACTATCATTACTCTACACATCCATCTCAACATAAATCTAGAAGTATGACCTTGGTTTTGTTTTCCATTTTCGTTGCTTTTATCAAATTAATAGGCCATGAAAGTACACTGCTGAACACGTATGCCTCCATAACCACCTCAGTGATATAAATACAATAGCTACCTCCACACAGAACTACTTTATACTAGTTCGTAATGGATATTATATTGATCTCTTACCTTAATGTCTTTGTTCTTGTGCCCTTTATAGCCTGCTCAAAGCTTTTCGTTGATGGACTATGGCAGTTAAAGTCGGACCGTAGACTAGTGATGGGAGCTACGCGGCGTAGGTATTTTAAAATAACTTCTATTTGGGGTGACTTTATATTGACATGTAGTTATACAACGTACAGGGAGTGAAATAAATCATGAATTTACCTTAGCCCGAGGCCGCCAGTCTCTTGGGTACATTACCAGATGACAGCGATGCGGAGGAATTTTTCAATGCCATATTTTAGTCTGTTAATAGTTTGAGTTACGTTAGGATATTATATTATATTTTTATGTTAATAGTTTACTCTAGATCGTCACTCACGCCTGAGGGAGGACATCGCCCGCGCCGTCGGGGTAGACCACGGCGAAAGTGGTGTAACGATCTGATAATGTTTGCAGGGCCAACATGGCTAGAGATTGCACAAGACTTCCCCGGTTTGGAAGGAAAAAGGGGAGGCCTTTCTGACCTCCACAACCCAGTTAAATACTCCTTGGTAGGACTTGTCATATTTATACGCCAACAAAACATTAATAAACCCATTTCCAATATACCGAACCGCAGTAACGACGATCATTTCCTTGTTCCATATAAACAAATAGCAGCCTTTAATAACTTCTGATGCTAAAATGCGTAAAACTCATAGAATAACGAATGTATGAAGTAAATGAATGAAGAACGTAATTTAGTCATGATGACTGGCCGTGGTATAATAAATTGAGTTGTAGTATATTAAGGGTCTGTATATACTTACGTTTGAATGACGTTTATACTCTGTCCATTTGGTTAACCGATTTTTGACAGCTGTCTTATAATGTAACGTCACTATTCCAATTTACGTAAAAGGTAACTTTAAAATGCGTAATAAAATAAATAAATATTAACTGCCTTATCTTATTGAATTATCTTATTTATGGCTTCTTACTGACATTATAATACCGTACGTGTATCATTCAATGTATTGTGTGTTGCTGCAATCACAGTTCCGTCTGTCAAAAAACGGTTTACCTAGTGGACATAGCTTAATCTAAATATTGAAGTTATATTTAGATTGAGCTATATGAAGTGTAAAAATTCGAAGGCTGTTTACAGGCTAATGTGTAGGATATTTGTATTTATGATTATAGTTTGGCAGGTCAGTTATTTTGGGTCAGTCAAGCCGCGGTGCAGGAAAACATCATGAGGAAACCGGCATGTCCTAGAACCCAAAATTCGAAGACATGTGACATCTACCAAACCGCACTGGGCCCGGGGTTACGGCCCATTCCCTCTCACCGAGAGGAGGCCTGTGTCCTTGCAGTGGGAACATTATAGAGTGACTATGCTATGCTGTAAGCCTCGTCTACTTTCATGTGGTTACACTCGTCACATATGAGTGCGATAAATCTAATCTCATTGACGTCTCCCGCGTTACTGTTACTGTTTGCCTGCATCTCACTGCTTTGCACTTTTTTTCCTCATGACTTCCAGCTCTTTCGATCCAGGGCTAAAGTGGATCACGGGTCGTTTGTTTTATCCAGATCATCCCGCCATCTTCTACGGGGATCTTCCGCGCATCGACCAGAAACTGTTCTCGTTTAAATGGGGCTTTAACGCTTTAATTGTTTATTGAGTCTCCACAATCGACATTTAAAGTTCGTCTAGCGGACATTGGCCTCGCCTCGTTTCGAATCGCTGAATCTTTTAGGTCATAAGTTATTTTTGTCCAATAACTTTTCAATGATATTGTCGCTATTTATTACTTATTTTCGGAAAAGAACCGGAGTTACCGATATACTAGCTTGCAGAGCAAGCAAGCTGAAGTAGCTGTGGGCTGGACATGTTTGTCGAAGGACCGATGGCCGGTGGATAAGACGAATTTTGGAGTAGAGACCGCGTATAGGCAAGCGTACCACAGCAGGCACACAAACAAACACAGTGGGCCCTATTTTTTAAATGTGTCAGCGTCATGCTGAGATAGCAGCCTTTTAGCCTCCATTTTTTTTGAAATTTCTTTTTATTTAATTTTGTTTTTTTTTTATTAATCTTTGTGTTTAGTTTAGTTTTTGATCTTCCTGTACGAGTCACAATAAATACTTTTTCTTTATTTCTTTAGCGTGAGACGCCTCCAGCCAGAAGGACCAACCTTATGAAGGTGGCCGGGACAGACTGGATGCGGAAGGCGGAGGACAGGGTGTTGTGGCGCAGCCTGGGAGAGGTCTATGTCCAGCAGTGGACTGCGATAGGCTGAGTTGATTGTTTGTGTCAATAGCTCGTATATATTATTTTATTTGCATAATACACTTTTTTTTTGCGGATGGGAAATCATCATTAATGACCCCTCCCGCTCTGGGTGGAGCGGAAGGGAGTGTCAGAGTCTTACTGACTAAAACCCACCCATTTTCCTTCCTTAGCCCTTTATGTTCCAGGGCAGCGGTAACCCTTTCGGACGATCCCGCTACCCCGACGGGCTTCGGCCCTATCGGGCCCCTTCATTTATGCTGACATCTCTTTGAGGCGCGCGTGGAACACAGACGCGCCGTCCGGCACGGGCCTGGTCCTGATCGGACGGTGAGCTACCTATTACTCTCCGCCCGCAGGCCCGCGCCTACGGTGGCCGGGAGTCGTCACGCGGCCCCTCACACATATGGACACCTGTAGTCCTAAATACGACCACTTTGAAGTACGTAGAGAGAGTATAGTTATTTCCTGTTTGTTTAAATTCTTCACATTAAAACATGTTTTGTTCAGTATCCTGTTAACTTCTCCAGGACATCAACTGGTTTTATTGCAGTTAATTTATTTTTTAATCACTCTTTTAATAAACGACCCACATCAACCCCAGTTTCATCTAAAGCCATCTTTACGTACACGTAAATCCAGCGATATCTCACACGAGACAAGTTCCGACATGTTCCAACAGTAATTGATGTGGGCCACTTATCTTGGCCTAGAGTTCACGTGACCCACGTTAAGAATGGCTTTTGAATTTACTGCTTTTAAGAGACGCCAAACTTTGAGTGGATGATTTTACTTCATGTGGTTTGTGTGTTGGAAACATTTTTTTTTGTGGTTATAAATAGACAGCGTTTTTATTTCACAGGATGTTCGATTTTCTGCTAATTTAAAGTAAATATTTAGTAAGTCAATATGACAATTAGAGGTTCAGGGTTACATGCCGAATTTACTTCATTGCGATACTTTGCGATCGCGGTTTAGCTCTGCTTTATTTTTTTCTCTCTTGCTGTTAAAATATAACACGCTTTTAACTGAAAACTGCGGCTTATTTCCAAACGGAATAAAATTATTTTTAACATTTTAGTTCTTTTTTATTAACACCTAAAAAAAGTTTGTTTTTAAATTGTTTTTTTTTTTTGTTACTACAACAAAATTTTTCATTACTTTTTTAGTAATATTATTGCAGCACCTATCTGCCCCATTAGGACCGGACAGAGTTTTTTAAAACATTGTATGTACAGAAAAACTGTTAAAGTAGAAAGTCAAATATTTTTCACGTTTCTAAAAATATTTTCCATTGTTCGTTCTACATATATTGTGAATTTCAGAGTTGATAGATCAAAGGAGGCGCAACGAAAAGACGGTCAAGTGGCTCTTTAGTATTTCAGGATGTTTATTTTTAATGATGTAGGTATAATTTAAAGATTAACCAGCGCTGGGGCACTGTCTCGCATAGGGTCGTAGCATTATTCTGAACGATGGCCATTTTGCGTGGCATATTTTCCCATATTTTCCAGCTTGTTCGTTTTTGTGTTTGTGTTCTATCTCTTTATTTCTGATTCGATCGCTTAGGGAAGCTCCAAGCATAGCTCTCTTCATTGCCATTTATATTACCACATACATTTTCATAGGCAAAACTAGTTCCTGATATCGCCAAGCGGTTGGTCGACTCTTCTCGTGAAAGGAGGCTGGCCTATTTCTAGGTCAAAGAATTATACAACGTGGCAATGCTGCCAGCCTTTTGTGCACTGTTCCTGTTGACAGCGATGCGGACAAATTTTTTGATGCCCTATGATTCTTTTTCTTCTTTTTTCATACACATCGTCATCTGCCTAGCTTTTTCCCAAGTAAGTTGGGGTCGGCTTCCAGTCTAACCAAATGCAGCTGAGTACCAGTGTTTTACATGGAGCGACTGCCTAACTAACCTCCATAACGCAGTTACTGGGGAATATGACACCCCTTGGTAAGACTGGTTGTCTTTCGGGCTTCTTCGCAAAAGATCCAAGAATAACATTTTTTTTTTCTTATACATGTAGGTACATAATAATATTATTTTAAGTCTGTTAGCTTATATTACGTAAATATTATCCTGATTAATAAAAATATATAAATAAAATTACTGAAATAAAACTTTTTGTATCATTATTAAATTAATAACAGAATCTATTGAAATAAATACTTTTATTCAATTTCATGGGTCGTAATTTATTGAGTTATTCGAAACAAAGCCATGACTAAGTTTGGCGGACATTATGCGAGTCTGTTTTAATTTAATTTCGTCACTAATTAGTGACAAAATTTTGGTTCGTCGTATTAGGTAATTACTTTTAATAATTAGGTTAGGAAATGTCTTTAATTAATATGGTAAGATTTAGGCCTTGTTAGATAATAATTACTTGTCTTGTCTTCGTAGCATAGTAATTATTTTGTTTATGGTAAATCCCTGTACAATTTATGTTCTCATGTATTTTTGTAAGTTTCAGAATTCAGTGTTTAGAATACACTATAGTGATAAATTACAGGTAGGGACCGTGTTTTGGAAAGGTTACAGTTTTCATAATAATTTACCATAACTGTGCACTAAAAAGTAGGGGATTTTAAAAATATCACCGATATCTAAATAACATAACATAACATCGCGCCTGTGTTCTCCGAAAGGTTAGCCAGAGGTACATGGAATGTCTCGGTATAACAGCCTGAATCAAATTCGTTTTACCCCGAAAATCAAACCTGGGGCTGCAGTCTCGACATTCATAGCGATCGTTTTACGACCGCATTCGGTCGCAAAGTCCCGGATTGACAGGTGTAATGTATGGAGTGACAGGACTTTGCGACCGAATTCGGTCGTAAAGCGATCGCTATGAATGTCGAGACTGCTGGGGCTGTGGTTTAAAGCGCAATCTCTATGCAGCGGACGCTGATTGAGGTCTTCAAATTTATTCAGTATTCAACCAATCAAAACCTAGTCAACGTCGATTACAGAAAACCGTCTGGATTTGCAAACGGGCTCCGTTTTGGTGAAATCATAAAAATGTAATTATAGCTTGGCAATTTGACTAGTGACCAGAGGGAAGACAAAGTGACATTCTATAAGTATATTATCCAGACCAGGGGCTGCAGTCTCGACATTCATAGCGATCGCTTTACGACCGAATTCGGTCGCAAAGTCCAGTCACTCCATACATTACACCTGTCAATCCGGGACTTTGCGATCGAATTCGGTCGTAAAGCGATCGCTGTGAATGTCAAGACTGCAGCCCCTGACCATATTTCGGCCATGGCGCCAAACTCAACGGAGACTAGCCTTCGGCGCGGTAGATATTATAGTGCACAAGTGTACGCGCAGACACAGGTGCACTCCCTCTTCCCTCACTCTCATAGCCCGATGGGACTTTAAACAATCTGACACGACCGGAGAGAGATCAGGCGCAGGACCAATAGCTTAACGTGCTCTCCGAGTCACGGAATATCACACCGCCAACCCAAGACCTGCTCAACAGTCGTTTAACGTTTAAAAAGTGCTAATTCTCAGCTTAGTTTAAATAAATGACTTTTGATTTTGATTCGCAGTCAGTGATAACAATAATGGAAAAGTCAAAAATGTATTGAATTGACATAAGCTACCGTAAGTTTTTGTCAATACGGTTAAAAGTTGTTTTAGAAACTATGAAACGCTTCTAAAGCGATGCCATTATCGCGCCCTATGGAGCGTTTACAAGCGATTATTCATTATAGTCTTCGCTTAGTGTATCCAGGGTAGTTCCTTGCTAACCTCATCATCTCTCTAAGTACAGCAATCCTCTGCTGGACATATTGTCTCTCCAATCCCCCGCCACTTCACTCGATCTTCGGCTGCTGATATGTACTACACTGCTCGTGTCGTTCCTTCCAACCTTAGTGTCCTACCTTAGTGTCCTACCTTAGTGTCCTACCTTAGTGTCCTACCTTAGTGTCCTACCTTAGTGTCCTACCTTAGTGTCCTAACTTATTGTCTTACCTTACGATTACCAATTACTGTTCTCCATTCAAAAACATGTCTACTCCAACGGCCAATTACTATTCTACGGCATATATGGCTAGCCATTTCAATTTGCTTATTCTGGTAGCCGGCCCTGCTACCACACACAGAAAATCTATTTTATTCATGATTTTTCGGGTAAAGGTACTCTTACTTGTAAATATATTTAACAACCAACTCTACAAAATGCTTTCGCTAGTTCTGCAAGCTTTATTTTCTTACGAGTTTTCACTCCAAAACATCACTGGACATTCTTAGTTACACCAAAATTCTCACCGAAACTTCTCGAGTAACTGACCTAATTCGCCCAGCAGTTCGCAAGATTACTTCTCAGCTACATATTATATTTACAGGCGGTAGAAACTTCACCGTATAATATGCCGTGATTTATTAGTATGGCAACAAGCCAGTTACACTAATGAAATTCCTTTCACTCAGTGCTCTTGTTCAAGTTTTGACATGCGGTATAGTAATTTACATTGTTATTACAGCGTTAACGTATATTAGTGTAACATTACTGAACATGAGTTATTTAAGTAAGTTGCAACCATAGATGTCACAACGGTAGAATCAGTCATGAGTTTCATTATGGTTCTGGCTACAAGATTGATGATGTTCATTTTCATTAATGAGTTTAGTATGGAATGAAAAAGTCTCATAAATAAACATTGTCCGGGATCCATGGTGTGCCTTTAAATGTGGCAACTGCCGGAGCGGTCATTTCGGGCTTTTTGATGGCAAAAATAATCGTGTGTGAGGATGACATGAGTTTGACTTATCTAATTAAATCAACGCATTATAAATGCAGGTTTCCTAAAGGATGATTTCCTTAGTGATGTTTAAAAAAACGATACGTTCTGAAGTGGCGACCGCGTACCGGAAGACGTAGCGTTGGAAGGCCTTCCACAAGGGGGACCGATGACCTTGTCAAGGCCGCAGGAATCCGCTGGATGCGGGAAGCACAGAACCGGTCGAAGTGGTGGTGCTTGGGGAGGCCTATGTTCAGCAGTGGACGTCTTTCGGCTGAAATGATGATGTGTAAAAAAGGATTAGTTTAAACCCGCAATCTCATATTCAAGAGACGCAAGCCTTCAATATCTCCTCCTATAAATTCCTAATCATTTTATCCTCCAAAACACCCCTAAGATTTATATAAATAAGTTTTGTCTAATCTGTAAATCTTAGGTCAACTCACTGCACGGCTCATTAGGGACTCAATGGGTTGCAAATAATTTGCGCGCCGAAGTTAGTTACCGAAGGAAGTGGTATTGTACTTATGTGTAGATATTCTGGCGTAATGAAAAAGGGGTAATATATAGCTGATCCTCTAAAAAATTATTGATCTTCTAATCTCTTCTTCTTCTTCTTGATTGATCTTCTCTTCTTCTTCTATTTTTAATTAATGTGCCTCTTTTAAACTGTCTGGCCTTTCTGGCCTTTGTGGTCGTAGTAACTAAGCTGGGGTACTTCGATCTAACAGTCAGGTTAGAACTGTGACTGTCGCTAATGTACAGACGCCAGCAGGTCAAGCTACCCGAAACTGTCAAATTTTCCCAGTCAACATTGAACCTTAATGCTTTAGCGATAATGTGGAAAATCTATTAAAGAAATTTGACAGATTGTAGTAGCTTGATGTGCTGGCATCTGTACAATCATATTATATACACATAATGCAATTGGCTATTTCATGAGACTTCAATCTCCTTTTCCTTCCCAGGAAATAGGTGCGATGTTGTGTTTAAAATCCGTTTTGGCCCTTAGGAACTTACGCAATAAGTACTGACAATATAGCGACGTCGGAACTCTTTCTGCGTGCTGCTTGCACAATACAGGGTAGCAAGGACATCAACGCGCAAACTGAAACCATTAATTTGAGCACATGATTCAAGTGCTGAATTCATGGTTTCAAATCTGCTGTGTCATAGAAAACTGCAATAGTGAAACTCTCATAAAGTTGTCACTATATTGAATTTTCATTTTGATCCCATTCACACCTCACACAATAGACTTAGCACCCTCAAAAACCATGAAAACCACTATCAAGAAAGAACGGAAGAAAAAGTCACGTCAATAAAGTCACATGGAAGGGGAATATAGTTTTTTGCTACGTGGAGATTTCTACCAGTTTATTCTTATTGCAAGCCGTGTAAAAGATCTTTGTTCTAAAAATTTTGTTAAGTTGGTTGATGCACAATAAGTACTTTTGCCACGGCATTTTCTTAATACTTCGTACTGCTGAAAAGGTCTCCAACAAAATCTTCCTGTCCTAAATTACCTCTGATCTTGCCAAATTAACATTGAAGGCTCTAATTTTGGTCCACAGCCTAAACCCTAAACAACATTGACACAAATAATTAAGTTACCACAACTTCACAAATAATTCCACCGACTGTCTTAATTCCGGTTACCCATTCAATTAACGGTGATCCAAACAGCTTAACTTCGTTATCCTAATGACATGGGTCCCAATTTAATTTGTTGCGCAGGTTACATTGTCTTGGACTGCAGGCCAGACTTTCGTGAAGTCTGAGAAATTACCTAATTGTTTACCAAATTGACAACCATATGGCTAAGTAATAACAGCCGCACGGATCGATCGATCAGATTAAGGTACGCTTGCCGCGGTTGGTCCGTGGATGAGTGACCATCTTTACATACCAAGACCCCTCCGTGCCTCAGAAAGCACATTCACATTCCCGGCTGGCATTTGTAGATCTTTGACAGTCGTTACGGGTAGTCTTACCAAGTGGTATCGTATTACCCAGTAACTGGGTTGTGGAAGTCAGATAGGCAGTCGCTCCATGTAAAATACTGATATTCAGCTGCATCCGGTTAAACTGGAAGCCGACCCCAACACAGGAAAAGGCTAGGCAGATGATGAAGGTATAGAAAAAAGGACACTAGCGCGCAGAAGTGATTAGAGTTAAATATCATAAACGTGTACCTACTTTGTTCTTAATTCCCTAATACGTATTTCTGGAGTTGTCGATTCGCCCGCAAACTTAAAATTGTCCGTATATTCGAATCACAAATGTCATTCTTTGACAGTAGTATGAAATAGTTATACCACAGCAAATTGACGTAGTGTTTCAATTTATAAACATCTTACTTCAGCCCACGACTTCGTGTGCGTAAAATTTCTTGTCCCTCCGACCTGCGAGTACCCCGTCGCATCGCCAGCCCGTGCTGTTACTTCATTTTCACCAGCGTTCTTTCTGACTTTAAGGCTCGGCTCCGAAGGGCCCTGGTGTGATGCTAAGTAGCCTATAGCCTTCTCTAAGAATTGGTATCATCGCAAAAATAATTCTAAAAAATCCGACTGGTGGTTCCAGATATTAACGCAACAAACTCTTTAACATTATTATTAGTACGGATATTTCCACGACTGTATTAAGGTTGTCGATTGTTATTAAGGGAAAGTAAACTGTATATTTTATTATTTAAAGGCGACTAAATTATAGGGTAATTATTGTAAGTGGCAAAGCCGGAAGTGAACGCCCTAGAAGATTATACTTTGACCTTATTCATTGGTGATGTCCTTCAAAAGGGTCAGGTGCGTAGTACTCATAATCGTCAAATGTTTATCTATGAACAAAAGGGCCGATTCCCGTATTAAAAGGTTCAAAAACTAGTCGCCATCTCATCTCAGTGACAATCAAAGTAAAAAACTTAATAAGAACAATTAACCGTACATCGCATCCGTGCAAGAACAGGTCGTCAGAGCTCCAGATTTAACATAAAAGTACGGGTAATAAAAGCCGAAGAGTCTGTAAAGCTGTTTGCCACAGAATATTCTGTACTGCTCTGTAATTAGGTCGAGGAGGTCAGATGCTACTCACTCTGTGAATCATACTATTCCGTCGCATCTCGTTAGACTAAAAAGTAGCCTGAAAAAAGGTTGGAAGTAAAGCTACGCGATTGTCTTTCTGTGAAACAATTTAATTCTGTCACGGACCAAATATTTCTATTTGTCTACAGACCGTAACAACTTAAGTGTTTAAATAGATTCTTTTTTTGCTGGGTTATAATTTATTCAAATCAATTCAATTTACATATTTATTCAGTAACAATTCACATTGCGTTCAAACATAATTCAGCATGAAACAATAACAGTCGCAAAATGCAAAAATATTGCATATATTTACAAAATAATATACTTAATATTTTAAATAATATACATTAGAAAATATTTTTAGATTAAAAAAAAAAATTAAACCTGTGTACCATGTCAACATAAAACAATAAACTATATTTCAATAAATTAATAGCAGTTTAAAAGAAAAATATTTATAAAAAATAAAAATCATATGAACACGCAACACAAATAATGACTTATCAGTTTAAAGGTGCATCCACACTGGAGTAACTTTTCTTGGAGCAACGTTTATAAGCTTTAGTGGGTAACAACAACGAATAACAAAAAGTCGCAAAAGTTTTAGAAAGTTACTTAAAGTTACCATGTTGCAATACTTAAAGTAATTTAAGTGTAGATGCACCTTAAGAGCAACAACACTTTTACAAATCATCTAATGAGTAAAGACATTTTTCCAACAAGAATGCCTTGAGCCTTTCTTGAATGAACCTGTGTATCGGGCTTCCGACGACCCGTAACGACTGTCAAAAATCCACGAATGACAGCCGGGACCAACGGCTTAACGTACTTTCCGAGACGCGGAGGGGTATCGGTATGTAAAGATGGACACCCACTGACAGACCGCGGCAAGCCTTGCTTAACCTGATCGATCGACGCGTGTGGACCACGGAGTGGAGGAGTGTCCAAGAGCCTCTTCACCCTTACCATAAATAATAAATAGTGTAATACATAAATACATGCATATTTTTAACTCCAAAAATTTTGCAAGGAATTTGAAGTCACCCTGCATATTCAACTCTATGTCCATTAAATCTAAACACCGTACTCAACCATAAGCTCACTGGGCGTCTCACCGTCATTGTGATACATCATCCAACAATCAATGCGGATGACAGACGCACAATGCTGCTAATCTCTGACATTCTGAGGCGTATTATAATTATTAATACCTAATTGTATTGTGGTTTGTATACGTCACAAAGCTAATGCATGTTCTGTGTAGTAAGATTGCTGAGGACCTGTGTTTCGAGGAAATTGGCGGGTCTACTAAATTTTGATAAGCATAATAATGTTTCCACTTCTGGGAAGCAGGCTTCTCTCGATGAGAGGCCCAGTGCGGGTTGGTAGATGTCACATGTCTTAAAATTTTTGGTTCTAGGACATGCCGGTTTCCTCGCGTTTTTATTCACCGTTCTGAGAGCAGTGGTGATGCAATAATTTACACAAAGTAAAGCTGGCCTGGGTTCGATCCCACCACCAACTCGTAAAACGGGGCCATTTCCACTGGACCACAACTGTTCGAAGGAAATTTTCGGTTTTACAAAAATTTAATTACAGCCTGCTTATTCCAGGTTATTTAAATAATGGAATACCATTGATGGGAAATTGCGTAACACACTTACAAAGGCAATGCCAAATGATTGATGAAACCAATGATTAATAATGACATCGTTCAGCTGTTTTACATAACGGAGCTGTTTTGTAAAACCGTTAGCGGAAATCCATCTGAGCCATATATTATAAGAATCATATTTCCAAAATTAATCGAATACGTGATCAAGCTACTGAATTTCAAATGGGCTTGAGTTCATGATATCTAAATTGTTTCATAAAATACCCTTGGGAAACGATGTTTCCTTAACGGGTAGCCAAACCATAAAGATAACGTTGTTATTGGTGGATAAACTTTATGATCCATCATGTCGTAAATGTAATCTAATAATATTGAAACTGATTAGGAAATGGCGGATAGCAAAAATTTATCTCCTTTGATTTCCAGGATGTTATGTGCAGTAAAAGAGCAGTGGTCGCTCAGTGGCAATGGCCCTGAGTTACGAGTTGGGTATTGGGTTCGAACGCTGACAGGCGCTTTACTTTGAGTTAACTATTTCATCACTATTGCTCTCACAACGGTGAAGGAAAACATCGTGAGGAATCCGGAATATCTTAGAACAAAACATTTGAAGACTTGTGACATCTATCAAATCTCACTAGGCCTGCGTAGTGGATTATTCCGTTTTATTATTAATTCCGGATTATACCGTTCCTTCTCAGAGAGAGGAGGCCCGTGTCCCAGCAGTGGAAACATTATAGGCTGAGTAGCTTTATTATTATTTTATTACATTATGGTTCAAACAAATTCACTCAAACAATTTTCTACTACAGTTCACAGGTCCCTTACTGCCGCTCGATTCTGTAAAAATCTCACCGTGAAAAGTTAAGTGAAGTGAGCTTAGAGTGAGCTATAGTAGTTGTCAATCCTTTGAATTACTTTGAATGACAGCTCACTCCACGCTCACTTCACCTAAATTTTCACGGTGAGATGGTTACAGAATCGCACTGCTGTAGCGGGTATGGCGTGACGTCATTATACTGTTTTGTTTACATCCCTTTTTTATGCCCACATTTCGCAAGTTATTTTTGAGTCCCGCATGTAATAAGGGGCAAGCCTATTGTCATCAACCAGGTACAAATGTAGACTCCGGTTTACCACGAAGAAATTTCTGATGGAAAAATAAAATAAACTTTAGAGAGACCTCATGCTTAGCAGTACCGTTAGCGACAAGGTACTCGCACGAAATAACTGGTAAACAAACAAAATTATTCTTAACATTCTTCCTTCCATAATAATAAAAAACCGGCCAAGTGCGTGTTGGACCACGCACAATGAAGGGTTCCGTAGTTGGAATGAATTTATCCCAAGAACAAACTTAACATTGTAGTTGAAAATCATGTTCTCCCAGACATTGCAACTGCAAATGTAAGTTGGTTGACTATTACTCGTAAACTTATAAAGCCTACTTAGCTGTGATAGTTTTCTTTTTAACTTCGTTATATATATATATATATATATATATATATATATATATACTACTACCGTGAATTTTTTCACATATCCAAAGACAACCATTTAGCTGGCAGGGGCCCCCCCTGCCAGCTAAATCAAGCTAAGTTTTTGGATATATAAGTGTGTATCCCCATACTCACTTAAATGACACTTTAAAGCTAAATTTTTCACAAACGGATCCCTCGAATCGAAAATTTCTTTACACAAACCCTCCTTATTTTTTACCTATCCAACGATACCCTTCACCATGGGGTAGACGAGAAAATAAAACATCCCCACTTTACGTGTACTTTACCACTTTGTCGGCGTGATTAATAATGTATACCTATCCATGCCAAATTATATCTTTTTAGTATTTAGAGTCTCTCTAGGCTAAGCGGCGGACGGACAGACGGACATGGCGAAACTATAACGCTTGAAAAAGCTATAACGCTTAAAATATAAACCTTATTGACTACGGAACCCTAAAAACGGAAGCCAGAAAACTTTTTTTATTATTACACCATACTGGTAATCTTAATATACGCACACATTGCCAAATTGAAATTCTTACTGTGTAATATCTCGTAGGGGCATACCGTGGTATTAGAATAGAAACAGGAATAATTCCGGCTATAATATACAGGTGGTAATTCGTTTGTTTTGGGTTGCGGAGATTGTTTCTTTTTTTTTTTTTAGTAAAATCTTTGCCCCACACTGGGAATTACTCCTGTATCGTGGGTGCGTTTACCAACATTTAAACTCACATACACAAACAGCCAGACCCGGAACAACTACCCGTAGACAATACAAATATATTTGTTCCGTGCGGGAATGGAACCTACGCTTAAGCTATGCTTGCCGTGGTTGATCCGTGGATGGCTGACCATCTACACATACCAAGACCCTTCCGTGCCTCGGAAAGCACGTTAAACCGTTGGTTTTGGCTGCCATTCGTGGATCTTTGGCAGTCGTTACGGATCGTCAGAAGCCCAAAAGTCTGACAACCTATCTTACCAAGGGTATCGTTTAACTCAGTATCTGGGTTGTGGAGGTCAGATAGGCAGTCGCTTCATGTAAAATACTGGTATTCAGCTGCTTCCGGTTAAACTGGAAGCCGACCCCAATATAGTTGAGAATAGGCTAGGCAGATGATGAAAGTATAGAAAATTAAAAATTTAAAAAACCCCCGACACAAAGTAATAGTGAAAATAGTATGAATGTAAAAAGCCTAAAACAATAAAAAGAAAAAAGATTGAAAAAATAGCCACAAATAGAACAAAAGAGGTATAAACGTGAAACCCTATAAAAAGAAAAAAATAACCTTGAAATTTTGACCCTACGTAAGTACGTATTAATTTTTTTGATTAAATGTTGTCCCGTCATTAAATATGTAATTCGCCATTTTGTGTGGCGGCGGCCATCTTGGACTAATTTTCATCAAACAGCTAAGAACACGTCCGACAAATTCACCTTTCAAACAAAAAAAAACAAAATCAAAATCGGTTCATCCGTTGGGGAGCTACAATGCCAGAGACAGACGTACACACACACACAAACAGACACGTCAAAATTATAACACCCTGTCGTTTTTGTGTCGGGGGTTAAAAAAGGACACTAGCGCGCAGAAGTGCTAAGAGTTAAATATCATAAACGTGTACTTTTTTCTTAATTGCCTAGTATATATTTCTGGAGTTGTCGGTTCGCCCGCAAATAAATTAAATTCGGGCAAGTCGCCTTTTAAAAAAAAAATAGGTAGGTATATTTGAAAGTGTCGATTCGCCCGTTTCAGGCGAGTAAATTCGTGCGATTCGACTAATAAGCCTACCAATTCAAGAGCCAAGAATTTCCAGTTACTGTTTCATTGTCAAACAAACTCAATTGCTCATTATTAAGCTCAGCTATCCAGCTATTGGAAACGTAACTTTTTGAGGGCAAATTGTTTCCAATTATTCTCAATGGGTACAAAAGACAAAAGAGTTTTTCTGGATGATGCCTGTTTTAACAAGCTTTTTATTTATGGTTTGAAGAGTTTTCTCGTAGTCCAGAGACGATAACTCAATAGATGCTATATTCTGTTTCAAGTATGATGTTTCAGAAGGTGGATATTTAACAAAAATGTTTATCGTTTTTGCATACTCATAACAGACAAGTTTTTTAGTTGTTTAAGAAAGACATGTATTTAATCGAACTTTTTTATTGAACTCCCTAACATAATAATGGCGTCTCTTTTCGTGAACCTCAAATAATTTCTATTTTGAGGTCCTAAAATTACTAAATAGGCAAGGAACTGCAAACAACTACCTACCCTCGATACCCTAACATACTCGTAGTAACTTAAGGCTGATTTTTACATTGCCCGATAACTTTTATTCGAGGAACAAAATTGACGTTTCACAACTTTTTTTATGAAATAACTGTCAAAATTTCAAAATTATTCCTGGAATAAAGTTATCGGGCAATCGAAAAATCAGCCCTAAGTTAAAAAGAGGCTAAGTTGAATAATGTGCATTATCAGAAGCACGAAAAGTTTTTAAAAGTTCATTGATTTAAAAAAGTGTCACATCAATTTGCTGACTCTACAAGGTACGTCGGTTACTCCTAAATTTATCATAATTTTCCCCATGGAAACATAACAATGCAATATAAATCCAACCCAAATAAGAGTATAACGTATACCCATATAAATTTCAATCCCAAGCTTTCGCCAAAAGTAAGGAATAAAAATACGGCGAATATCTCTTCATCCGAAGCGAGACCCCGAATTAATCTTCGATTTTAATCTTACAAAGATATTACTTTTCCCTAGGCAACGATCTTCATTACACATTTTTATTGAACAAGTAAACAATCGGGGAAATTAGAAAATGGCGAGGAATTTTATTCTTTTTCGCATAGAATTGACTGGTTATAGAAGTTTTTGGAACGTATATTTGAGAA
This sequence comes from Apamea anceps, assembly GCA_951799955.1. Lineage (NCBI taxonomy): Eukaryota > Metazoa > Arthropoda > Insecta > Lepidoptera > Noctuidae > Apamea > Apamea anceps. Next base: position 12,167,561 of record OX637523.1, on the reverse strand, counting down.
GGCAATATTATCTAGAGCTTATGTGTTGAAATCGTATATATTTTACTTTCCTGCTAATTTTTTACATCGGACTTTACACTTTTTAATTCATCTTTATTTTTTTGTTTTTATCTGATGTATTTATCTGGTGTATTGTGTCTTTTGGGGCTGATTTTTCCAACGCTATAATTATAATTTAATCCGAGGATTAATTTTGAATTTGACACAGTTCTTCTATTTTATAAAATCTGTCTGACGTCAATTTTATTCCACGAATAAAAATTATCTGTCAATTAAAAAATCGGCCCTTAGTCTGTGCTAAATAAATGTATTTTCTTTCTATTATTTAATTCTTTTTGGATTTAACATAATATAACATTACGCTTATATTCCCTGTAGGGTAAGGTCATATTTATTGCATTTAATTGTGCTCTGTACAGAATCTGTATAAAGTGGTGCTAGTGCTTATGGTAGATCTTTTGTCAATGCACTTCGTGTTACAGATATAATAATAATAATAATAATAATATCCTTGGACATTTCACACAGCGCCATCTAGTCCCAAGCTAAGCAACCTAATGCTTGTGTTATGGTAACAAGATGGCTGATAAACTACTTATATACATTTTTTTTTGTAAATACATACATATTATAGATAGAAAAACACCCAGACTCGGAACAAATACATGTAGGTCATACAAATATTTGTTCCGTGCGGGAATCGAACCCGCGACACGCAGCGCAGCAGTCAATCGCTTAACCACTGCGCCAACCGTGCCGATAGAGGATATCAATAACAAAAGAACTGATTAAAATAATGTAAATAATAGAGAAGATATTTTTTTTTTCTTTTAATTTTCTTATCAGTCACAGGAATAAGAATAGATTTGATGTTGGAATTGTTCGTGTAGAGAACCACTCTGTACGAACAATTCCAGCATCAAATCTATTCTAATCTATTTATTATTATTATTTTTTTATTTATTTATTCATTTTTTTTTCCATTCTATTCTTTGTTCAATTTTTTTTTCTCCATCGTTATTTCCCTCTTTATATTTTATTAGCTCCTGCTGTGAAATTTATTGTTGTCTGACCCAAACCCTCGCATCGTATCGTCTGCCCGCACTAATACTTCGTTTTCGCTCAGAGCTCTTTCTGACATTTTTCTGTTTACTTGGCTCCTTACGGACCTAGCGTAATGTTAAGCCTATCCTAGCCTTCCTCAAGAATTGAGCTGTCAAATGCAAAAAGATTTTATTTAATCCGACCGGCAGTTTCCGAGATTAGCGCGTTTAAACCAAGAAATTAAAAACAAAACAATCTCTTCAGCTTTATTAAATGGATGTAGATGGCAGCATGGCCTAGTTGGTATTGGCTGCCTTTTATGGCCCGGCTTTGTAAGCGTTTGGCTAAGCCAAAGGATATTATTTGGGGTTGACGTTCACTTGACTAACTAAAATGCTCAAACGCAAGAAAGATCGTTGCTGGATGAAAAACTAAGTTCCACAATAGACCTCCTTGTTGATCTCTGACAGCTCAATAAAAAACTTCGTATTAATCTATGGCAACTTTCACATAAAAGATACCACAAAAACATATGACAGTTTTATAACCGACAGAACAGAAGCTTTATCTCGTTCCAAACCAAATCAAGTACAAATCACACCTTGAGGAGATATAATACTTTTCAGCCGTCTTTCGGTATCAAGGGACCACACTGGAGTGTCGGACGAAAATGTCGGTCTTTCATCTGTCAGAGATCGACTGGGCGAAGTGGGTCGTTATTTTTGTACAGAGATAGAATAAATTACGGACGAAAAGACTTTTTGAAGGAGCGACAAAGTTCGGCCCTTTGTACACACATGTTTTTCTTACCGTGATAATATACTCCGGTTTGTTCGCCGTATGTAGGTAAAAAACTTGTCTGTAAACCGACAGACACGTTTTTAGGGTTCCGTAGCCAAATGACAAAAAACGGAACCCTTATGGATTCGTCATGTCTGTCTGTCTGTCTCTCCGTCCGTATGTCACAGCCACTTTTTTCCGAAACTATAAGAACTGTTGAAACTTAGTAAGTAGTAACCCGGGACCCCTAACCCGTTGGTTACCTTAGTCCGGTTTTAAAACCGGTCTTGATCTTATTTTGATTTGAAGATCTCGGGACATGCTACGTTCATCCAGAAGTATAATGGACACCTTCGTCGGCTCCGGGATCTGGGACTCTTAAAGTCCCTGGCGCCCATTTACTAGTAAATAACATTTAAATAACTGGAAGGTTATACCTATTTGAAATTTAAATAATTTAGTTTAAACGTTTAAAACGGTACAGTACTGGGTTTATCTCCAACTCCCCACGACCCTAGCTCTTTGTGCTGAAATTTTAGCTGGCTGGCATTATAAATATATAGTTATAGACACCTACCTAATTTGTTAACGATAAGGTGAATTAATTTTTTAAGGTTCACCGTTTATTGCTTTAGATTTATTTTTGTAAATATACGGTGTTTGAGATAGTTTGTTGTTTCCTTATGTATCAATGCCAAACCACCTGTCCTTTGGGCTTATGTCAGCTTGCCGTAAGAGGCAACAAATTAATAATTGTAACAGTGACCCCGGGTTAGTATTCTGTGAACCGCATTAAGATTTTCACACAAAAATAGAAAACAAAACAATAAATTTTGGGGGTTCCCTATACTTAGAACTGAAACTCAAAATTTTTTTTTCACCAAACCTATACTTGTGGGGTATGGATAGGTCTTCAAAAATGCCATTGAGGTTTCTAATATCATTTTTTTCTAAACTGAATAGTTTGCGCGAGAGACACTTCCAAAGTCGTAAAATGTGTGTCCACCCCCTGTAACTTCTAAAATAAGAGAATGATAAAAACTAAAAAAAATATATGATGTACATTCCAATGTACACTTCCACCGAAAATTGGTTTGAACGAGATCTAGTGAGTACCTAGTTTTTTTTTAATACGTCATAAATCGTAAACTGCAATTTACCTTTCATTCAATCAACTTAACGGAACCCTTCATGGTCGAGTCCGACTCGCACTTGGCCGCTTTTTTTCTACTTGCCGTATCGTACAGAAACAGTGCCATACACCTTCTAAGGCCTCCTGCCTCCTTAGGCAGGAGGCCTTAGAAGGTGTATGGCACTGTTGTGCAAAACCAAAACAAAACCAAAACCGCTCTGAGGCCCTTGCCTCAGGGCGGTTTTGCACTACTTCCGATCCGAATCCGAGAAATCATGGTCCGAAGTAGCCATTGTAGTATTTGTATGAGTAGTTGTGCACTGCATCCGAACTCATTCCGTCCGAATTTAGAACATTTCCAATTCGGACTGAACTCGGATCTTGAATTCGGATTCGGATCGGATGTAGTGTGAAACCGCTCTTACTGTAATGTCGACGGAAATAATATTAACACGCATAAAGGGCATGACAGCTTACATATTTATGCATTGCTGAGTTCTGCCGATCAAAATATCACCATGAAAAGTTAGGTGAAGTGAGCTTAGAGTAAACTGTCAATAGTGTCAATCCTTAGTATTAGTTGGAATGACAGCTCACTTCACCTAAGTTTTCACGGTGAGATGGTTACAGAATCGCACTGCTGTTCACATAGCTGTCACTTGAAGTCACAAATGATAAACTAGGACCATCGAAGTAAATAAATAAATAAGTTCGGTCGTGATGTTAAGTGATTTATTAATGTATTAATTTTGTTGCTACATAACAAAGGATGGGCGAAGGAACTCAACGGGTTGATAGCAACTTAGTTAGCGTTAGTAATTGCATTTCATCGTATGTACGTTATATGTATTCACACTCGCATTTCAATCAAGTACCTTTATCCTCCTTCATCAATGTTGATGAATTCCCTTATAATATGTTAAGGATTAAACAAGATGACGTAATTACGTTAACATCTTAACAAAACAACCTTATTGGTATCCTCGTGATTATGGAGATGTTAAACCTGTCAATAGTCTGTGCGTTGACGGGCTCAACATCTTCAATTGATATTGATCAACTAGACAATGAGATTTTGAAGCCTGTCACAAACATAATATTTACCTACTTATGTAGACTAACTTCTACCTGCGACTTCATTTGCGTGGAAGTCGTAAGACATCATAATATATTAAAACGTAGGTACCACCGCGTCGCATCAAACATCAACCATTACTCCGTTTTCACTTAGCGTTCTTTCTGACTTTTTTCTTTATTCTCCTAAGGCTCGCAGCCTGATGTTAAATAGCATATAACCTTTCTCAAGAATTGGGCTATCAAATGCTTAATGAATTTTTCAAATCGCAGCCTTTTTTTTTAAATTAACAATTTTTGCATTGTATCGAAATTCATAAAATTAGTGCCAGAGACAAAAAGATAGTTCACACAAAAAAAAAAAAACAAAGAAACAAACAAACTCTCCAGCTTTATTATATTAGTATAGATGAAGAGTAAACTCCTTTGTGTATCAATAACGCATCAATTGAACCAAATACAAGTAAGAGGAGCAAGAACAAGGAAATCGAAATAATGCCAATTTATGATTGATAGACCTTTGTTCAGAAGTATGGCTTATGTAAATCCAACTGCCACATAATATATATATCTTGTCTCTTATGTCTAATGTGGAAGGAACATCTTTTGTTCCATTGACATTTGACATACGCCAGGATACTAACATCTCCTCTACTCTGATGGTCTACCAATCTACTTGACATTTAAAATTTAATAATTATGATATCATTAGCTTAATCAGTAATTTTGTGTGCTAGTTTTAGCGAGTTGTTTTCGAAACTGTTGAAAAAACCGACCATCCGTAATAGATACTACAATTCTTGCAAATAAATTTCGGTTTATTGCATTTCATTTCGAAATTTAGTGCTAACCAGATAGCCTACCAACTGCTTGTTAACGGTAAACCAACACGCCGTTCCAGTAAAGTCCTAAGACACAAAAACCCGATGGCGCTTGCGACGATATTAACCTTTCTGCCCATGCAAAGTTAGTGGATACAGTTTTGAATGAAACGATCATCACTGGTTGCCTAAAACCGACCCCGGTCCACTGGCACCACGTGCATCCACTAGCAGGAAAAGCACCACCAGTGATTCGTAGAGCAGTAGTAAGCTCCAGCGAAAGTGCCAAAATGGTTTCCGACACACGACACCCTTTGCACTACAACATCCTTCAAAGGCTTAAAAGTTGAAACAGTTTTTAAAGTGTGTCGTCACACTCACTGGCGAACAATCGTAAGAAAGACTGAAGCTGTGGCGAGACTGTGCTTCCTTACCCAAATCTTTAGTCCCACCCTCTAAAGACCTGGATATGAGTTGCCTTGGGTAACCTGGAAGTCTTTAAATAGACTTCGGACCCAGGTTGGCTGAAGTCAGGAAAACCTGTTCAGGTGGAAATTCATAGACGACTCCGCCTTGGACTGTAGATGTGGTGCTGTTCCGCAAACGATGGGACACTTAATATCATTTCCTATGTGTCCTGTCAGCTGCACGTTACAGGAACTGATGGACGCTGGTGATGGCGCCAAACAAGTGGCCGAATTCTGGGCAGAGTCTATCTAGATTGCTATTGACACGCTAAGAAGAAGAAGATTTCAAATTTATATTTTAATACACGAAGCTAGAATATTATTAGGGACCAACTTAGTATTAAGTGCTACTTACACCTATGGTAAACCAAAAGTTGTCTTTTATTAATAAATGTATATTTTTGAATGAAAGAAAGTGGAAAGAGAGTAGAAGGCCTTTGCACTGCAGTGATAAAATAATAATAAATAATAATAATAATATCACAGGCTGATAATACACTCGCGAGCAATGAAAAAGTTCCAGTGACATAGCACCAAATTACTCCTAAACGGGAAAGGCTAGCTTAATGACGCCGTCTGCAATACTGAAGTACAGTTGCCGGCACATCAAGCTACTACAATCTGTCAAATTTCTTTAATACATTTTCAACTTTATCGCTAGAGAATTAAGGTTCAAGGTTGATTGGGAAAATTTGACAGTTTCGGGTAGCCTGACCTGCTGGCGTCTGTACATTTAACAGCGCATCAGAATATTACCAACTAAAAACGTAAATATTGTGTTCAAATTTTAAATTATATGTCTTAGGAGATATTAAGCTCGGCAGTGTAATAATAATATTTATGAATCGCATTTGCAGTTGCGATAAGAATATAGATAGTGATTGCAAGTTACTTTCTTCAAAATAAAAATACAATACAATTGTTACTATTGATCAAAATGTTATTTAATTGATAGTATAAAATTGAATACCTACCTTAGATTTTTTTTTTATAACAAGATAAGGGAAGAATAATTAAAAATAAAATAAATATTACTAAAGCAATTAGTCCTTTTCAGTCTGTCAAAATTCTACCCTGACGAGGCAAAGCTCGTGTTTCATAAATACCTAATTTAAAAACCTATTACTGAACTGCCAAAACTAATTTTTCAGTTTGACAAGTCTACTTCTCAAGTAACCTTGACTGACAGTGATGTCCTTTCTCAGGTGTTCAGTGAGAAGGAAATTTTTTGTCCATTTCTTCCAATCATTACTATTACAGATGATTACACTTCTTTATCCTGAACTCAATCCATATATGTATACGGTAATAACCCTTTGAACTAAAAATACTCGTTTTGGCCAAAGACCCAAAGTGCGGTTGCCTTAAAAAAGCTTTCCCCCGACTCGCGCTAATAACCCCCCATGACATCTGTCATAGGTCTTGACATCAGGTAAAGTTATCAGACCTTATCCCCTTGTCATAAGAGCTATATCAGATTGTCACGCCGATTGGAGTGGGGTAAAAAGGATATGATTTATTATGTTCGAGAGTAGCCAAGTGTGAATGAGGAGGGTGCACCTATTTTGATGGAGTATATAGAAATTTAATTTGATGGTACTCAATTTTCGCGTTACGTAAAGGAAATTAATGCGGCACGAATAACTTTGTATTTGGAAAGTATTAATGGTTTTGCGTATTTTGCGTTCTGCGAAGGAAAGTTTGTGCTAATGTGTCGTTTGACGACAGAGAAATTCGTATGCTCAACTGAACTGGAAGAGTTTTGGTAAAGGATTATTTATTATGTCTTAACTCTGAACATGACTACCTACTTAATTATTTCTTCTTAACTAATTGTGTCATATTTATGTAAATGGATGGATATATAGAATATTGGAGGATCGTCTGATCTAGTATTTATTTTATAAGCGAACAGTTATAAAATAAATAGTTTGTGTAGTAGGTGAAATCGTTTCATTACCAACATTTATCTATATAATTATATCTATACTAATAATAAAGCTGAAAAGTTTTTTTTGTTTGAACGTGCTAATATCTGGAACTATCAGTCGGATTAATTTTTTTTTTGCATTTCAAAGCCCAAATTTTGAAATAGGCTATGTAACGTGCTAACCCTTTGGAGATGAGCATAAACCAAAAAAGTCAGTAAGAATATTATGTGAAAACGAAGTTAAAGCACGGGCGGGCGATGCGATGTGACGCGGCGGGGAACAGAAAATTTCACGTGGTCAAACTCGCGGGCAGAAGTTAGTTAAATATGTTTTAGTTGGAAAAAGTAATCACAAAGTTGAAATAGACGTAGGTATTTTATTTTAGTACGAAATTGACGGGACGGCAGTAGGGTGTGTTTGTGGAGCTATGTTGCAAATATGCTCTACCTCCTATTCTGCTCTCTGTGCCCCAAAACATGCAGTCAATGTGACCTCTGCGCTGCCACTGACAACGCCGTAGAAGTAGCAAAGTTTTGGGCCAACAAGATATAAAATTCAGTTGTGACAGCGCAACGATGAAGAAGTAGGACATTCTGTCGCATATATTAATGGTACAGTATCTTCATCATCATAACACATTACATTTAAGTAAAGAAACGATCAAGGAGTACCGCAAAATAATGTAAATTACTTCAATATAGCGGCAACTTGCTTCAACACCAACAGTGTTCAGCTTATAAAGGTGTTTCATGCTAACACAAAGTTCGCACTTGTAATCCTCTAGGGGTTTACGTAGATATTGTGGTAGTACCTTTAATAGCTGCGACTAAACTACGTGATTTTGTATAAGTATTTCTTCGCAAGTTTGGGGTATTAAGTTTTAAATGATGAAGAAAATATTTCAGAAATTATAAAAAAAGCAGATGTTGTCGTATACGTATGCTTAATCAACTCAGCTTATCACAGTCCACTGCTGGACATAGGCCTCTCCCAGGCTGCGTCACAACACCCTGTTCTCCGCCTTCCGCATCCAGTCTGTCTTAGCCACCTTCTATACGTCGTCCTCCATCGAGCTGGGGGCGCCCCAGACTACGCTTGCAGATAGGCGGTCTCCACTCGACTCGTCTGCTCCACCAGCCATCGGTCCTACGCCAAACATGGCCAGCCCACTGCCACTTCAGTTTGCTTACTCTGCAAGCTACGTCGGTAACTCCGGTTCTTTTCTGGATAATTTTATACGATATATATCTTTAATAGCTATGGCTAACCAATTATGAGATCGTCATGCAAACACGCGACCATCGCGTTAATTTTGCTCGGTAAACCTCGTAAACCTGGTCGTACCGACAAGGGGCGCCTTCCGGTTTTCCGAACAAATGAGTGACATGAGAACGCGACGTTCTTATTGATTGTTTGGTGGTAAAAGTCTCTTTATAAGTTTTGGAACATATAAATGGAAATAAAATGAAGTCAAACAGGGACGTAATTATGGCGCATTGAGTTTAAGAAAGAGACCCGCAAAGGTCATCATCATCTGCCTAGCCTTTTCCCAACTATGTTGGAGTCAGCTTCCAGTCTAACCGGATGCAGTTGAATACCAGTATTTTACATGAAGCGACTGCCTATCTGACCTCCACAACTCTGTTACTGGATAATACGATAACTGACTCTGACTACCCGTAGCGACAGTCAAAGATCCACGAATGACAGCCGGGACCAACGGCTTAACGTGCTTTCCGACGCACGGAGGGGTCTCGGTATGTAAAGATAGTCACCCGTCCACAGACCAACCGCGGAAAACGTAGCTTAACCTGGTCGATCGACCTGTTCGGCTGTTATTATTTGGCCTCGGGAACCGCAAAGGTATGAGAATAAATGATAGATCATAAATTTGAGTGACCAAGATGAAGTATTTTCCAATCTTACATACATAAATTCATACACAATCTGTATAAAGCTAGAGAACGCGGTTGTTCATTACATCAATTTGCAGTGTTACAAACACACGACTGAAAAAAAATACAGTTGTGATTTGGATTTACGGTCAATTTAAGTTGACATTCAATTTGCTTCTCAATCAAATACCTTGACTTTACATTCAATCTACCTTTTGTGGTATTAGGATTTAATCATTTCAACATCAACGCTTGACTTTCATTTTGAGATTTTGTAGTAGAGACAAAATAATTTCACAAATCTGTACCCACTCATGTCAAAATATTTTATTGAAATTTTGGTGTCGACTGCAATCTGTTTATCGATGTATCACTTTTGCTTGACAGCAAACACTTTGAAGCTATTTTGTTGTAATTTTCGCCCGTCAACGCGACAGGTTCTCAAACCTTTTAAGTTGGTGCTTTTAAGGCAATTTTTTACGTAGTGAAAGCTTTTTTAAAATATTTTGAAGTATTGGTTTTTATTTTATTTGGTTATTATGGTGTAGGTTGACAGCCTATCATTAGTGGATCTTACCAAGACATATCTTATCGTTAATTACCGAGACACTGGGTTGTGGAGGTCTGATAGCATAGGATAGTCGCTCCATGTAAAATACTGGTATTCAGCTGCATCCGGTTAGACTGGAAGCCCACTCCAAAATAGTTTTGAAAACATAGGTAGATTGATTTAAGACATGGAACACACTGTGCGACATGCGACAGCGACAGCTTGGTAACTAGAAGCAAACCTGCTGCGGCCGACAAATTTCATACATTTTGTTCAAAGCTCCGTACACTTGGCGTCGAGTTGCAGAGTTGCAACGACAGGCGAGGGCAGTCACTCGCACTCGCTTCTTATTGCAACGACTGGATTCACGGTGCTCACGCACACCTACCGACATGACCGTCACATCCAACAGGTCGGCGTCCGTCTTGCTCTAAGCGCTAATGACGGTTGACGTGAGTTTGTATTGAAAATCTCATCATGAATACGTTTGGAGCTGATGTTCTCAAATCAGACGTGAAAGCGCTTTCACGTCTGATTTGAAAACATCAGCTCCAAAAGTTGATGGTTGATTGATTCGATGCGCATCGAATCAATCATCCATCAACTCAGCCTATTGCAGTCCACTGCTGGATATAACCCCTCCCAGGCTGCGCTACAACACCCTGTCCTCCGCCTTCCGCATCCGGTCTGTCCCACCCACCTTTTTTTAGTCGTCCATCCATGTAGCTGGTGGGCATCCCACACTACGTTTGCCGATACGTGCATCGATCCCTACCTGTATGACGTCTGTAGTAACGACTACTGGCAGACGCAAACGACAGCATCTGGACGTAGCGACAAGACACATAGTGTACGCCGGCATTAATTTAGACATAAAATCTCTACAGGCTAACTAATTGACGTGTAATGTTAGCATACGACGTCATACGATTAACTCGGTATATACTGATTTACTTCGGTGTTAATTAAGTTAGATCTATGCAAACATGACGTTTCCTTGCTTGCTTGATGTTTGAATATTAAACTCACTGTTGATTTACGAGTTGATTCTTACGTTAGCTTTATGTGAGTAATTTTGTATTCTTGAAAGGTTTAAATAAAAAAGTAAATGTTAAATTTATACCTCGTAGTAACATATTTACGTGTTTTTATTCGTTTCTGCAACTTGATTGTTGTTTTAGGAGTTTAATTAAAGCAATAAATTATTTATAATCACGATGATCAGATTAACGGATGAACCATATACAGCGTCGAAATTTTTCGTCGGTTATTGAACAAAAAATATTGCTGTTCCATACATTTTGACCGCGTAGGTATTGCACTTGACTATGAAAAAGAAGATTTTTTTTTGATAACCGACGAAAAATTTCCACGCTATAGGGTCTAAACTCATGTGCTGAATCCATGGTTACAGTTTGCGCATCGATGTCCCTGCCACCCTATATACGGTACAGGGTTAAAAATTCACAATGACTGAAACATAAAAAAACTCTGCTCTGAATGCGGTGGAGGAAAAGTTCGTGCGGAAACCGGCATGTCCTAGAGCCAAAAATTCAAAGACATTTGACATCTACCAGCCTGCACTGGGACCGCGTGGTAGATTACAGCCCACTCCCTCTTGAAGAGAAGAGGTCTGTGTCCTAGCAGAGAAAGTCGCAGAGATAACTCTTGAGACACCAATAAAATTGGAACTATCTTACCTATACCAGACAATAACTGTAATAAACGTAATCAGTTTTTGAATCTAAACATTAATTTCGTCTAATTGCCCGCTTGTGAGAAGTTGGCTTAATAACTAAAGTTCATTCAAAACGCTTATCTCTAAACTTAGGTCTTAATAGGTCTACTTTATAAAGGTAAAAGGAGTGATCAGACAATGTTTGATGTAATTTGTAGAAATTCTATCTACTTTTACAAGCTTTTATTTAGTTTCACCTGTCCCTTTGTTTGTCTGTCTGTCTGCAATCATATCTTGCAAGTTAAATTTGATCCACTTCCCGGTTTCCAATTGAGCTGATTTTTTTTTAATTCTTTCTATTCATTTATTTTATTGATTAATTTCATATGTGTGTACACATATTTATAAGCAGACAAGAAAAAAATAACAGAAAATAGGTTCAAACCGCGGCTTATTTCTAAAGAAATCTCTTCCAGCATGCCTATATTCAAATTTTATTTGTTTCAAATTGACGTTATTCCCAGTTAAACAAATATCAACTTTATTTTAACAGTAATTAAGTTGATTTCAGAGTGACTAGCACTATTGAAGAAGTTATAAAAATGTTTTTGAAGTTGTAGCGTAAACTGAACGTTATTGTGTAGGTATTAAAGTTATTTTTCCATAAACTCATATTTGTTTATATTTTTGGCGAATATATCGCGATATTAGATTAGGATAGGAAAGAAGATAAAAAACGAGATGTCGACCACGTGTGTAAGAGTCTAAGGAGAAAGCAAAATACAAGACACTAGTTTAAACTCCAACTCAAATCATTCATTACAATGAAACCATTTCAAGCACTTTTGAATTGTCAAAATTAAATTGTCGGTCAGTTAGTCAGAAAGTTCCAAAACGTAGATCTCTTTGGAGAAGAACGGGCAAGAAACTCCAAGGACACTCTTTTAAATCAAGATATTATTACAAAATCCTGGGTACATTATTCTTATTGCTTCTATATGTGAGAACAATGAAAACAAGAAACAATTTAAAATCATCATCTGCCTAGCCTTTTCCCAACTATGTTGGGGTCGGCTTCGAGTCAAACAATTTAAAATATAAAATTAAAAATAAGCCCTGGCTGGCAGTTAAGAGATGACCAGCCTCAACCGACGGCGCCCGTTGACGAACATGTCGCGTGGATCAGCACCACCCCGCTCAACCATTTCGTAGGGAACCGAATGATCCAACACACGCGCCACCACCAGTGAGACATTTAAATAAAAACATACGATATGAGAATATACTTACATCCAAATATCCCACTAATATTATAAATGCGAAAGGTTGTAAGAATGGCTGGATAGATGGATGGAGCAAAAAATACTGCACGGATTTGGATGAAATTTGGCACACGGATAGTTTATAACCAGGATTAACACAAAGGATACATTTTATCCGGATATCCCTACGGGATCGAAACTTATGCGGGTGAAACCGCGGGGCGCAGTTACTACATACATACTTTTAAAACAAATATCACTACAATATATAACTATAATTCTAATTTTATTTAAAATAATAAATACCTAATATATGCAACTATTATTTCTAATTACTAATTATTTCGACAATTTGCCATGAAAAATATAAGGAGTAATTAAAATACCTGAAAACCTCTTCATAATGATTGAAGATGGTGATTATGATCGGTATAATGATCCCTCCATTATACTGATCATAATCAACAACTTCTACTATCAGACCAACACTCATTATCATTTACCTAGCCCTTTCCCAACTATGTTGGGGTCGGCTTCTAGTCTAACTGGATGCATCTGAATATCAATATTTTACATGAAGCTTTTGCCTATCTGACCTCCACAATCCGGTTACTGGGTAATACGTTACCTCGTTAAGACTGGTTGTCAGTCTTTCAGGCTTCTGAAGACTCGTAACGACTGCTAACCACGAATGACGCAAGTAAGTTTAACAAGAGATTTTCTCATCTTGATATATTTAACACCAAAAAAGGGACATTCAAGCAGCAATTAATAACGTCAGTATATGACGATTGAATAATAAATCTAAACTGAATTGAATAGGACGTATACAGACAATCTCCACATACCTACCACTATAGCATTTCACACACCCATTCGCAACTCCTCACGCACACTCCTACACACCCACACACACTGTACACTTAGAAATGCTTAGTTGGTGCTACCATTTCACATAGCTCAGTATGTTTGTTTCTGCTGCATGTATTTGTATAGTTAATAAATTGTAAATCCGTAATTGGCTGTAAGACTAGCTTATATATTTTAAGCAAAATTTCAGAGAGCTGTGGATTTTGTGAATAATAAATAAATGACAGCTGGGACCAACGGCTTTCAGAGGCACGGAGGGGTCTTGATATGTTAAGATCACCCATCCACGGTCAGTCCATCCAATTTAATAACCTACGAAAAGGTTCAACGCAAGGGGTTTAGAAATATGTACTGAATCCATGGTAACAGCTTGCGAGTCATTGTCCCGGCCACTGTTTATAGGATACCTTCAAAGCTAATAGGCTAGTTTCCTAAAAAAAATCGAATTAGTTCGTCAGTTAGATTATCAAAAAATATTGGACCCGTGTTTTTTCTTTTGTCAATTATATAAAAAATGATTAAAATATCGCCCGTTAAAGTTCCGCGTGACGTCACGCCTTGCTACACTTTTTAGCATGGCGTGACGTCACGACCCCCCACTCCCAAATTTTAACGCGCTTTATCTTTGTAATTTTTTGTTTGATTGACAAAAGAAAAATACATGTCCATTATTTTTCGATAATCTAACTGACGGACTAAATATAATAATAATTTTTTTACCCACGAAACTACCCTATTATGAACTAAATAAACACCGAGTGCCACACTGTATTTAACTAATAATTAGAATTAATTAAAACAACCAATTGCCTCTAATTGCTGGATTTCTTCATGTCTTTGAAAAAAATAGAACTATACAAACAAAGACAATAAAGACTACTGTATAATTCTGTACCTTTAGTGAAAAGTGGTATAAGTTACAAATCCTTGTTTTGAGAAATATATATAAAAAGTTTTGCATTTTTAAAACGGCAACAACTTTTTTATTACAGATTTTTTTTTTGACTTTTTGCCTTTAATTAATTTGAAATTGTTATTATTATATCGGGTATGCTTTGATTTGGTTCAAAAATATTTATAATCTGAGATATATAAGAAAAACTAGACTTATATCATTAGCCACATTTAAGTTCCTATGTGTATAATGTTACAATTTCATTTATATCATTTAACATATTCTAAAATGCACTGGTTTTGAATGTTACAAGTATTTTTGAAACATCTTTTTGATAGCAATAGAGTTGTAAATGATAAAAACACTAGAACTAATTTTGTTTCGTAAACATTGAGATTTCTTGGGCACCGTGCCTTTTTAGTGTGCTATGATAAAATCAAACTTATATCAATTTACACACATTAAACACAATAGAAGATGTGGTGTATTTCGATTTACCTTTAATTATATCAAATAAACTTTCGGTGTAAAATAATATAAGTTTAATTTTACTTCTATTGTAGGGGCCCAGTCCTGGCCTAGTACTTATACGGTCGGGGCCTACTTTCATTTACAAAACGGATGAGTAAAAGTGTAAATATATATATATATATTTTTTTTTTTTTGAGGATGGGAAATCATCAAAAATGGTCATGATCATCTGGGTGGAGCAGGAGGGAGTGTCAGACTCTTACTGACTAAAACCCACCCGTGTTCCTTCCTTAGCCCTTTATGTTCCAGGGCAGCGGTAAACCTTTCGGATGATCCCACTATGGGGCCCCGTCGCTTATGCTGACATCTCTTTGAGGCGCGCGTGGAACACGTACACGCCGTCCGGCACGGGCCTAGTCCTGATCGGACGGAGAGCTACCCATTACTCTCCGCCCACAGGCCCGCGCCTACGGTGGCCGGGAGTCACGCGGCTCCCGACGCCCGGAGCGTCTCCCGCGGCGGCTGAGGCGTGAGGTGCGCAAGGTGCGTTCCCTCGCCCACCCCGCCACCTCCTTCGCTAGCATGACTGCTTCGCAGAAGGAGGTGACTGCCTCCCACTCCCTCTCGCCCCGGACCATGGCTTGAACCAGGGCCGGACGCGAGAGGTCGCCGCCGCTGCCGATCGCCTCTACGAGGACACGGCGGTGCTCTGCCCAAGTAGGACAGACCTCCACCGTATGCTCCACCGTGTCCTCTGGGCGACCCTGACAGTGGTGACACCCGGGCGTCTCCTCCCGCCTGATGATGTGCAGGAACCTCCCGAAACATCCGTGTCCGGAGAGGACCTGCGTCAGGCGGTAAGTGAGAACGCCGTGACGTCTCTCTAGCCACTCCTCAAAGAGGGGTCTTACCGCCGCTATCGTGGCGTGCCCTGCGCTGGGTTGCGATAGTCGCTCCTTCCATGCCGCCATGAGATCGCGCCGGAGGTTCGTCCGCTCCGCCGCAGTTTGCCGCGGATGCGGAGTTTCCCCCCGGCGTAGTGCCTCCGCGCGCCAATCATACAGGCGCGCGAGGACTATCGCCTCCAGATCCCATGGCGGCAGTCCGGCAAGGAGGCTTGCTGCCTCGCCCGAGATCGTGCGGTAGCCCCGGATCAGCCTTACGGCTACTACCTTTTGGGGCACGTTCAGATAGTGTGCGGCTCGCAGCCGCAGTGAACGCGCCCATACCGGGGCCCCATATAGGGCCATGGACCGCACGACCCCCGCGTAAAGCCTCCGGTAGGAGGCGTTTGGCCCCCTCAGGTTGGTCAAGAGCCGCTTTAGGGCGGCCCCGGCCCGTTCCAGTTTGGGGGCCAAACGTCGGAATTGCTCGACGAAGTTCCATCGGCTGTCGAGGACGAGACCCAGGTACCTCATCGTGGTCTCGACGCCGATGTGAACCCCTCCTACCACTAGTTGGGATCCTGGAGGTGGCCCGTACCGAGCCCCATGAAAGGACATGGCCTCGGACTTGTGCAATGCCACCTCGAGACCCAACCGCCGGATCCTTTCCACGACTATCGCAACCCCGCGTGTCATCGCGTCGGCCGCCGCCTGATGCGACCTCCCCTGCGCCAGGACCAGCGTGTCGTCAGCGTAGCAAACTACGCTGGAACACGAAACTGCATAGATCACTTTACACAGTAATCACTATCGATCGGTTTTTAAAAATCCTATACTACAGCGATATAAATACATTAATATTATTAAGAACTAAATGCGTTACTAAAAATATTTCACGTGTTGTTTGATAGAGGTTTAGTTGTAACACTTAACACGTTGGTGATATTTCATGCTGCACAAACTTATGAGATATAATTTGAGTTATATTATCATTCACAATTGATAATTATAGGGTATTTTTTGTGTCACTTAATATAAATTGTGTTGTATTAACAAGCACAAAGCTCATGAAGTTAATATTAAATGTGTCAAGTGTTATAAATCGAGATAGCCTTACTTACACGTACTTGTCTATTTTTAAGCTTTAGTTCAATTTAATATTAATGAAGACATATCAGTATACACAAAAAGTATCATCAAAATTAACCAAGAATGCAACTTGTATTATTCAACACGAAACTTATTTCCCGTTCTATAATAGATAGAGTTAAACTGATTAGATAGAAAAATCAAATAAAATTCAAGCTTCAAGATTGTATAAAGAACTCAAAACTGCTACAAGTGGAGATATATCACTTTTCACTAAAGGTACAGAATTATAACAATGAGTGGAATCATAAACCTTACAAAGGAATAATACATTAAAACCGATGAAAGTTCCATTTTTAATTCAGTAATAGATAAGCAAACACATTACTTTTAACTAATCAAAAGTAGAAAAAGATATCTACGAACCAAATTTAAAAAAGTTAAAAGAATTTCTTGTTATAACAGACTGCTACAAATTAACACAACTTTTGACACAACATTGGATTTGAACTCAGTGAAAACAAATTAAAAATAAATGACGGACTAGCTTTCACTGGCGAAGACGGTAAAAAATATTGTAGCACTTTTTGTATAGTCAAGGGAAAAAATATATTATGAATAGCCTACTGATTTAAAAAAAAATTGATTGAGGTTTTATGCATAAGCTTATTATGAAATACTAGCGACCCGCCTCTGCTTTGCACAGTTATTACGACTTGATTACACATCGATATTTATTTATTACATGCAGGATAATATTCATTCATGATAAATATTCATGTGCATAACCCTGCAGGAATAAATTCTCGAAATGATGGTGAAAACCACCTTAAAATCTGCTGAGAAAAATGTATAGATGCGGTACTATCAATGTAGGCTCATTGCTACGCCGTAGCATGACTGTTACAACGTAGCATATTGGCTACGGTAGCTACGAAAATAAAATCATTTAAGCTCACACACTTAACACTTTTGCGATGCTGTATGAGAAACTTGCTTCGGATTTTTGGTAAGTAAACCCATTTTTTTAGCCCTTGAATATACTAACATCCATGTCAAATAAAGATTTGTTACAAAATGGAGCGATCAAGCGCTCCAAACATAATGTATCTGACCAAACACCTCATTTATCAATGTGTCAACCACCGATCGAAAATGTTCGCCCCGTGTGTACTGACATCCGCCACTCCAATCTTTGCTTGACATTGACGTTATTTTAAGCCATTCAATTACAGAACATTTCCATTATTACCAGACTGCAGACAAATAAATTGATAGTCGCAGTTTAAATATTCAAAAGTTGAGGGCAATGGCCGCTAAGAGTGGCCATGAAATGTACGTGCGGTGAACTTTGGGCAGTTAATCCCCCACCTTGATGACTGGCTAATATTTTTTATCACGGAATGAGCTATTTTTAAATTGTGTACCAAAAAACAAAAGGACAAGACTACAAAATTCACATCCATAATTTGTAATGTCTAGTTAGACGAGGAGATAGCCGATGGATTAAAGCTGTGACCGAATGTTAGGCCAAAGAAACCAGGGGCAGTTCTCGTAATTTTAAGAACGTTCACAGTCTGATCTCAGTCGCAATCTGTCAAAAATTCGTCTAATTTCCCTACATTTTGACAAGTTTTTGACATTTGTTTGTCGCCGAGATGAGACTGAGACCAGATTTTGAACGTTTTAAATTACGAGAATTGGCCTTCTGGGCTATCCAACAACTGTGGAATTATCTGCGGCACCATATAAGGCCGGGATCAGCGCCGACCAGACAGTGTTCGATAAGCGATACATGCGAATACATCGAAAGCGATCTTCAAGTGCGACTTAAGTGTAATTGTGTTTTATAATTAGTGTGTTAGTGTTGTTTAATTAAAGTGTATTTTTTGGTAATTTATATCGGCAGTTTCTCACGAACCCGAAGCTCGTAACAATATCCCCGCGTCGAAGGGTAGTCTCCGCTAAAATTGGTCGCCATGGCCAAAATTTGGTGGAGGACTTTATTTACGACAATGCCACCAAATACTTATCTTTTAGCAAAAATCGCTTTGTCTTCCACTACATCTATGATAATAAACTGTGTATACTCCTCTCCATAAAATTCACATGGGACCTTTATAATTAAGAATTTCCGCATAGTACTGTTTAGTTTATGTCGAAGTTTTAATAAAGGCAGAGTTGAAAATGCTACCGCCAGCCGGTGCAACCAATGAACATGAAATTGTATGAGCAAAGTTCTGTTGTGTTAAATGTATTAAAACTAACTTTTGTTACTGCGTTTGTGTAAACGAATTTTGTTATAATTTAGGTACATGGCTTTCCGCTTTTGTTATATTTGACGTTGTCATAATTCTTAGAAAATGTTTGTGGGTCTGAAGCTGTGTGTATTGTTTTTCTTTTGGCATTGGTGAGTGAAAAGTTTTGTGGGAATTGATTTACATGGTGTAGGCATGTGATATAGACATTGGACATTGTCTGAAATATAAGATTTTTATTTTTTTTTATTTTTTTATAGGGGAATGAGAAAAATATAGTGAGGAAAGTTTTGAGTATGAAATGTGGATGGCTATTGGAGAAGGGAGACGGCCTGTGTGAAAAATGATACGGCTAGAGGGGCTGACTCCCGAGATTATGACTAATACAGATATATGGAAGAAGACGACATGTTGCGCCGACCTCAAATAAATTGGGATAAAGGCAAGAATGATGATGTATTGTTATATATAAATATTTATATATCATTCACTCTCTTTTATTCATATCATCGCTCACACAATCCATCTATCTTTAATAAATATATAATATAATATCCCTGGACATTTCACACAGCGCCATCTAGTCCCAAGCTAAGCAACCTAATGCTTGTGTTATGGTAACAAGATGGCTGATAAACTACTTATATACATTTTTTAATATGACCTTCCGTTCCCTCTCCAGCTAACCAAATTCATATTCATTACCCTGTAAGTACAATCAGCGTATAATGTTCCCACTGCTGGGACACAGGTCCATCAAGCGCTACCAGTGCAGGTTGGTACCCACCAACCTCATGTGTGTTCTAATTGTTGGTTCTAGGGCATGCCGGTTTCTTTTACCGTTTTGAGAGCACTGGTGATGAAATAATTAACAGAAAGAAAAGTACTTGCCTGGGTTCAAACATACGACTCGTGATTCACGGCCCTTTCTGCTGGGTCCCCACTGTTCACTTCACTATAAAGTCCCACACTACCTATTTAGATCAATAATCTTACTTGCTCACTTTATAATTCCAGTACAATACTCTTCGCACCTCCCAAAATGTCCGCATTCAAATAAAATAGTAGAAAATCGCTGTGAAAGTTCACTTTGATATCTGACAGTTACTTGAGAATTTAAAATGCACGAAAGCAGTGCTCCTTCACGTGAACTTGGAGATACTTTCAATAGATTCACTTGAAATAAATTTTGACTTCGAAGTTAAACGACGACTTTTAGTTTATTTAAACTTTTGTTCGTAAAATCTTTGAAAGGTACAATTACTTTATCCATGACTCCAATACTTTTTGTTCTGGAAAATTTTCAAAAGGTAATTGATAATAAACGCATATACCTTAAAGCTTATTTGGATCCCCATTTACTTAAATAAAGTTCCACCAACTTAACTGTTAAGGCGGGCAAAATTATTATTCAAACTACAGCCGCCATTTTGGAATCGACATTCTGCTGTCGGTTTCTGTCTAGTGTGAGTGCTTACATATGAATACAAAATTTTCCACTAGTGACGTAGTCAACTGTCAGGTGAACAGATAAGATGGCGGGACTGTAAGCTGTCTGAGTAGTTCACCCCTTTAACTTGTGTCATCATTGTTGTGGAATATTGACACTGACAGCTCTTGAACGCGGCTCAGATGTATAGAAGGACAATTCCCGTAATTATCAACATTCAAACTCAATTCGCAATCTCATACAATCAATGATAATCTCAGCGACAACCAATGTGAAAATCTTGTCAAAAATGTAGGGAAATATAGACGTATTTTTGACGAGACTGAGATCAGATTGTGAACGTTGTTAAAATTACGACAATTACCTACCCGGCCTTTGGCCTTGGCCTTCTGATCGCAAAAAAAGCAGGAGGTTATAATTTTTTTTATATTTGTTACGTCAGAACCTCGTCATTTATAAACCGATTTGAAAAAATCTTGTTTGAAAGGGTATACTTATAGAGTGGTCCGATATAAATTTGGTCAAGTTCTGATGCGAGGTTTTAGAGTTAGCTTTGATAATACGCATTTTTTTTTCACTTAGTGAATGTTGATGATGTTATAATAACTTCCTGTCACTGTTATTTACTTTCCAAATGAAGGTATAACAATTGCTGTGATGTAGGTACCAAAAATAAAAAGTGTATAGGGTTTCGTCAAGTCACTTGCTGGATTATTATATTTTTACGTTTGACTGTACCTACCATTGTTCAGGCAAATAGTCAAGAATGTAGTGCATTGTTACATTATTGTATTTTTACATTCATTTTAACCCCAGACTACACTTAAGTCGAATTTACGCGTCGCCGATGGAGCTGTTACAATATTTACGCACTTCGATAAATAACATAATCACATTTGTGTCATTTTGTGATATCAGAGGCGCAATTCTCGTAATTTTAAGAACGTTCACAGTCTGATCTCAATACTCAATACTTTTATTCTAATTCCACAAGTAGGTATTTTTAGGTGGCAAACTGACAATTAGATCATAGTACCCTGTCGGGCACAGCAAAATAAGTGAGTTAGGAGAGAGGAAGCATTAATTGTTAATTTTATAACATTACTTATCAAACTACTATCTATACATATAATAAAACAGTAACGAAAGAAAAACTGTACATTGAGAATTTTCGAGAAAAAATAAGTGGCTTTTGTTAGAAAAACGTAACTGATGACAAAAAGTGACTTTTTAGAATTTTTGTCTGTTTGTCTGTGTGTATGGTACTGTTACGGGGCAAGTTCTAAGTCTCTTTTTAAAAAAAACTATTTTTAACCTTGAAGATTTTTAATTGAAAATGATTAGAATTAAAAAGATAATATTTGAGTGTCCGCCGTGAAGTTCAAAGTATGACTGACGAAAACTAATATGTCACGAAATGCGACAACTATGGGAAACGTTACATGACGCCTATGAGGCGTCAGCGTTTATATTATATATACTTAGGGCTGTCTTACAATTTATAACAACCCCCCCGATAAGATTGATCATTACGATTAAGAGTGATGAGAAATCTAAGATGATACGTTGAACTTCATTTTGGTTACAAACTAGGACTTAAGTAATTATAGGAAATATCGTAAATGTAACTATTAGTAAACTTAAGACTACACTAGAATTAGACATAGGAAACAGTAGTAATATAATTATATTTCTTTAAACGAGACATTAGTTATCTTATATTAATATAGATTACAACTGATAAGGTCATTGCAAATTAAGTCATAACATTTCGTCTTAATGGAGTAGGCAAGGATTTGCATGATCCTTTGATATCTTCATCAGAGGATTCTGTATATTGATTATTTACTCGTACTGACTGAACAGATTGGACCGTTCGTTTCTTTTTGGTATAACATTGATTAAACACTTGGATACAATATCGAGGCCTAGTTGAACAAAACATCTTCCTAGATCTGTACAAGAGATAAATAAGGACAATGGTTGAGATAACATATGTTAACGAGAGATAGTGAGTACTATATTTCTGTAAGTGAGATGGTTGTTCAATTTTATTTAATTCTTTTTCAAATTCATTCAAATGCACACTTGCTTGTAATAGAGAACTGAAATCGTTAACATTAGATAACTTTACAAAAGGAAGATGTCTTACTGTTTTATTTATCCTCTGATTGTCGCAGCAATCATCTTCTATAATATTAAAATTAGATATATGATTAGTAACATTAGACGTAACATAATCACTAGGCGTAAACTTTAAAGTTTTATAGAAGGCTACACAATATTTTGGCAAGGCCAACATGCCTGTGCCGAAAAAGATCTCATCATAATTATTAGGATCGTTCTCACATGTAATATGGGCCTTTCCGGGCTCTGATTGTACAAACAACCATTTATTATTATTTAACTTGAAAAATACATCGATCGACCCATGTAACAGCTTAGTATTACACGAAGCAGGCAACGAACTTATAGCTTCGGTTAGGATTGTTGTCTCACAAGTAGGATTCGCGATTGTAGAGTACACATTTCCTAAAGGACACACATAACACTCACTATGAATCACTTGACACTTATCCACTGACTCTAATAGTGAATAAAACATACGATCTATTGTTACAGCCACATAAGGTTTATCAGGAGCAATGAGTATATAAGTGTCAGGTTTGGAAACGTCATAAGGTGCTGGAAGAGGAACATTGTGATAGAGATTATATGTTTGTGGAAGGACGAGCGGAATTCTAGTAATAATAATGATCTTATTAAGATGATAATAACAAACTAAATCAGATATGTCTATAATAACGTGTATATTTTCTAAAGATAAGTTTGTAGGAAGTTCGCAGTGTTTAGGAAGCTTATCTTTGTGTAGGTCTAGTTCTTGGAATAACTGATAAGGACTAAGTACGGTTGGATGAAGAATGTTGAGTTTGCTAAATAAGATAGCGTTGTTTACGTCATCAATGTCAAAGGACAAGGCCATAGTAATGCTTTCTAAGGAGTTCAACAGCATTATTAAATGATTTTTTATTTCTAACTTATCATTTGAATTAGATAATTGCTCAAATGCTATTCGAATAGTATCCAAATTTTGATTTAATTGGTTTTGATTCTTGTTTACCTTTGACATTGTGCTATTGAAGTTTGAAATAGTAGATTGGATAACATGAATATTATCTTTCATTAAGTGAGCTATCTGTTTTTCGTCTGACTGTACTTTAGTAATAGCGTCTGAGAACTTTAAGGCATCTTCAGAGTCTAAAGTTCCGAAGATTGATTTTAGAACTGAGCCGCCAGCATCAATGAGCCCGCGCTTAAAGCGGTTTGGTTTTTGATCTTCGACAAGGTAGGATATCGACAAGAACTTACGGACATTATTAAGATGTTGACTTTGTAAAGGCGATAGTAGATTTGTACATTCTAATTGAATTTTACTAGAAGAGCTAGTGATACAGAAATTAGAAACTTCTTTGATTAGAGCTTCAACTTTATCTAAATGCGGCTTTATATGGTTAATGTCTAAGTACGTTACAACATTCCAGTGATCGTTTGTGAATTTAACGTTCAATAATTGATCGAAGTATAGGCCTGGACTACCTATGACTGGAGTAACGAATTTGTGGCTCGAAGACGGCTGGAGTAATAACCTGAAATAGAAAAGATTAGGCTAGTCATCTGTTGCAATTTTTATTTCGTCATAGTGATGCCGAACGTACTTTCTATTAATTAAAAGGGTGACCGTATGGTTACCATTAATTTTGACAATTTTAAAAGGTCCTTTCCATATAGGAGACATCGCTTTGTTTTGTTTATGGTGACAGCGTAAATACACCATGTCACCTATTTTGTATGTTACGGGTTTAGCATGAACATCGAAACGTTGTTTAGATTTTTCTTTGGACGATTGTATATTTTGGAAGGCTTTTTGTCTACTATAATATAACCTATGATTAAGAGCACGAATATAGTCTGTATAGGTATTCAACTCTAAGGTGTCGGCACTTTGAGGCATATAAGGTTTAAATCCGAACAATAACTCCATCGGTTGAAAACCAGTAGTGGAATGCACATTAGTATTGTAAGCTATCATGGCAGTTTGTAAATATAAGCTCCAGGTATGTTGATTATCTTCAACATATGATCGCAAGTACTCTTTTAAAGTTGCGTGGCTTCTTTCTAGAGCGCCACATGTTTGTGGATGATAAGGAGATGCAAAGATATGCTTAATGCCGAATAGTCTCTCTAACTGTCTTAAAACATCGGATGTAAAGTTGGTCCCTTGATCGGTTACGATCGTTCTAGGGATACCTAGATGAGAAATGAAAAGCACGAATTTTTGTGCAGTTTCCTCAGCGGAACATGTTATCATTGCGTACGCTTGCGAATATTTAGTTAAATCGTCTTGCAACGTTAGGATAAACTTATAACGATAATCGTGAGTTTCGGGTAATGGTCCTACAACGTCTAGGAATACCTTTTCCATAGGTTTCGTAGCTGTGGATGTGATTATCATAGGAGCACGATTTGTTTGACGCAAGGGTTTGTTTATTTGGCAGGACTTACAACTTTTGACATAGTTTTCTATGTCTTGACGCATGTTTTTCCACCAATAAAGAGTTTTTAACTTATCGTACATGCGAGAAATACCCGGATGTCCTGCTGAAGGTGAGTCATGGTTATCTTTTAATATACGAGGAACTTCTGCGGGAGTAGGAAAAATAATATTATTATGATAAATATGAACTTTGACACCCGTGTTATGAAATAGAAATCCTATGATATTGTATATTTTGGTATACGATAATTTCGTGAAAGGGTCTTGGAAATCGGAAATAGCAAATTCTTTTTCTTCTGAATACCATGCGGTAATCGTTTCTCGATAATCTCTTAACATATTAAAAATATCTTTATAAGTCATTTCGTCGTAATGATGAACACGTAAGAATAAATGTGTGAAAACGTGTTTATCATTAGACGTACTTTGAAACGTATATAGTTCTCTTTCTACCGTTCGTATGTCAGGTAAGTCTTCATCGAACTTGGATATTTGTAGAATTTCAGAGCAGTATGGGATAGAGTCATCTAAGTCAATGGCGGAAGGGTAAGTAATCATTTTACATTTAGTTTTAAGTAATGAATCATTATGTTCCTCTATAACAGTGTCGTAGGAATTATTAGGTTGTTGACTAATTTGTAAATATTTTTCATAAGTTTCAGAAGTAGAAGGGACACTAGTATCAGTGGTAAGTATTGGGTTACGAGACAATGAATCGGCGTTACAATTCATCTTCCCTTTTTTGTAGACTACTTCATAATTGAACTCTTCTAACTTTAAGCGCCAGCGAACTAATTTTGAACTAGGATCTTTGCAATTGAACAACCACTGAAGCGGCTTATGGTCGGTGACTACAGTGAACTTATTACCGTATAAATAAGGTCTAAATGTCTTTGTACCGAAAATGATGGCTAAGCATTCT
This sequence comes from Apamea anceps, assembly GCA_951799955.1. Lineage (NCBI taxonomy): Eukaryota > Metazoa > Arthropoda > Insecta > Lepidoptera > Noctuidae > Apamea > Apamea anceps. Next base: position 12,141,533 of record OX637523.1, on the reverse strand, counting down.
TTTTCGGTAGTGGAATAATTTCCTTCTGCTTTGTTGAGAGTTCTAGATGCGTACGCGATTGGTAAATCTTGACCAATTTTCCCTTGGGATAAGATTGCGGAAACAGCGAAATTAGAAGCGTCAGTAGTTAGCACAAAAGGCTTGGAGAAATCAGGATACTGAAGAATAGGGGCGGTCGTTATTTTATGCTTTAACTCATCGAAGGATTTCTGTTGTTCAGGGGACCAAACGAAGTTAACATTCTTCTTTAGAAGGCTTGTCAGGGGTTTCGTAATATGGGAAAAGTTTTTTATGAACCGGCGGTAATACCCCACTAACCCAAGGAACGATTTAATGTCACGAGGCGATTTAGGAATTGGAAAATTTTTAACACAACAAACCTTTTTTGGATCGGGTTTCACACCTTGATCTGATATTATATGTCCTAGATATTGTACCTCTTTTCGTAAAAATTCACATTTGGCAGGTTGTATTTTTAATCTATGTTCACGTAACTTTTCGAAAACTGATTCCAAATTTCGGCAATGTGATTCGAGGTCATGCCCGAATAGTACAATATCATCCATATACGTAAAACAGTGGGTCCCTTGAAGGCCACTTAGGACAATGTTCATAAGCCTCTGGAACGTAGATGGTGCATTACGGAGTCCGAAAGGCATTCTAGTAAATTCGTAATGACCAGAGGGGACACTAAATGCAGTTTTTTCTGTGTCTTTGACCTTAACTTGATGGAATGAAGATACAAGGTCGAGTGTGATAAAATATTTGCTATGGCCTAACTGATCTAAGATATCAGAGATATTTGGAATTGGGTATGCATCACCAATTGTAATTTCGTTTAATTTGCGATAATCGATAACGATGCGCCATTTGGGCTTACCGGATGCATCTTGTTTTTTTGGGACAACCCAAATGGGTGCTGACCAAGGGGATATTGAAGGTCGAATTATGTTTTGGTCTAACATATCTTTAATTTGTTTGTTGACCTCTTCTTTATGGCATTCAGGAAACCTATAATTTTTGACTGCAATCGGAGTTTCGGAACTAACACGGATTTCGTGTTCTAAAGTATTAGTATGTGTAAGTTTATCTCCCTCTAAATAGAATACGTCTTGGAACTTAGAACATATGTTACGTAAGCGATCTTTCTCTTCTGAATTAAGATGATCGCATCTTATAATGTTTTGAACCTTAGAATCCCGGTCGGATGTATACGGGTATGTTGAATTAGAACAGGTCGTATTGAGGGAAGCAGTGTTTTCTTGAGGCTCCATTATCTGTGAGACAGGTTCTAGCGTTATTTCAGGGTTTCTTAAGATTATTTCCTGATCTGACGTGTTAAGCACTGAAATAGTAGCCTGGTTATTAGAATCAACACAGACTAAACACCTGGAAATGTATAGACGAGGATGTTCCCGTAATTTGACATCTAACAAAAGTCCTACTTGAATTTCGGGATTTGTAACGTTGCAACGGATATACATTTCGCTTCTAGGAGGGATAATCTTTACAATAGGTGTTGTTTTTAAATTGAAATAGTATAAGGGATTTCCTTGAATTATTAATTTAGAGTCACCGTAACTAATGAGGGCTTTATACCACTCTAAAAAGTTTGAACCCAGGATGCCATCATACTCTAAATTAATTTTGTTTACTATATGGAAATAATACGGTACTTTAATTTCATTTTCTAGTCCCAAAGATAATATAAACTTGCCTTTAGTTTCAGAAAACGTGTCGATGTCATTAATGCCTTTGAATTTTAAGATATCTTTTTCCACTTTAGGTAATTCAGTAAGGCATTGCTCTTTAATGATGCATATGGAACTGCCAGAGTCAACTAAAAGACGAATAGGTTCTTTTGTATGTGAGGTTTTTACTACAATATACGGCAAGGAAGAGCTTGAATTAGGGAAAACATCATAGATAGTGGAATAACCACCTGGATTTTGGATAAAATGATCTAGTATTCCTTTAGCCGAACTATTATTTTCCATAGAATTGGTCATTGACTTTGTAGAACTAGTAACGATAGAGTCATCATTTTTTAAAGATTTAGTCATTGATTTAGTAGAGCTAGTAGGGATTGAGTCCTTATTTCTCGATTTAGTATTTGATTTAGTAGAACTAGTAAGGATAGAGTCATTATTTTTAGAGTTAGTAATAGGTTTAGAAATTGAATTAGTAATTGGGGAATTGGAATTATTAGCGACTTCAGGATTACGAGTAGTAGTACTCTCGTATTTGGAAATAGAATTCGATTTAGAAATTGAAGTCCCTAAGAAAACATTCCCACGTTTAGTGCCTATAGTAACAGAATTACGTCGGCACTGATTCGTAATCTGACCATTTAGTTTAAATCATCGTCGTCATCGGTAGGTGTTGAAACCTGATTACATTCTACGTGTTTTTGTTCATTTATTATGTTCCCAGGGTTTCCGCGATCGAAGCGGGAATTGTTGAATTGCCTTTTGCGACATTGCGAAATGTCATGCCCGATATTTTTGCAATAGCGGCATATTAACGGTTGGGAACCAGAAGTTTGTTGTATGTTATTTGACTGCCTTGATTTAGATGGTAAAAGAGCTTTATTTTGGTTATTTTTGAACCTACATTCGGACTCGGAGTGACCTACTTTACGACAAATTTTACAAGATGACCTGATTGAGAAATTGTAGATCTTTTCTTCCTCTGTAGCGGCATTTATAGCAGCATTAAGATTTCGGGAGTCTCGACAACGAACAATAGTACTTAGTCTAGGGTGAAGTCCCAGACAAAACGTATAAAGAGCAAGATCTTCCGTCATAGCAATGCGACCCGGAAGTTCCTTTTTTAGGGAATCTGAATTATGAATTTCAGATTGCAGATCTGTCAGGCAGGTTTCAATCCTAAGGGCGTATTGTGCGACGGTTTCGTTTGGTAATTGTTTACACGATTGTAGCTCCAATAAAAGATGATTATAATGCTTTCTTTCCCCGAAATTCTGCCTTAAGAATGCTCGTAGCTCGTCGAAGTTGTCGAATATTTTATTTGAGCACGCTATCTGTGCCTTTCCTTGTAGCTTCGATATGATGTATTTAAGTAGCAAGAACTTTTGACCCTCAGTAGCTAGGTCAAGAGCGCTTTGACAATTAGTTAAAAATGCTGATAAAGTTTCACGCTCTCCTTGGTATGGGTTTATAAAATTACATAAGACTTGGATAGGATATGGTTCAGAGATAGTGGGAGTTATTTGTTTTTTGTCACCTGAATTAGCCATGATAACTGATGTTTAGATGAGAAAGAGCTCGAGGATTTAGAGGTTTTAGGAAAACAAGGAGACTTATGCGGCAACAACAAAGATAGAATATTTTACTCACAGCAAGGCGACGGTTTGGAAGACGGAAAACGTCACGTGGACCTCGGTGAGTAGCGCGCTCGGCAGCAGCGCAGACGCTCAGCAGCAGATACGGCAGTATTTGGACGACCCGTTGACGGCGTTGGAAGGGTTAGCTTAGCTTTAAGCTCACCCAAGCACACGACGAAAGACTTAGCAGATTCGTTGACTGCTTTAGCCAACTCGAAGGAACTCGGTGTAATCGCGATCGGATACCACGGTTGGAACGTGGTTTTGACGACACAGTGACACACACTCACTGGATAGAGACAGGATAGAGTCACACTGGATAGAGACAGGATAGAGTCACACTGGATAGAGACCGGATAGAGTCACACTGGATACGACTTTGCGGTTGATGTTGTTGGACGGCAGGCGGACACGGAACGCGACGAATTTGGTTTTATATAGTTTTTTAGTTTATTTTTGGATAGCCAGCAACGACTTATACTGACTATCCCACTTCTGACACCACTGTTACGGGGCAAGTTCTAAGTCTCTTTTTAAAAAAAACTATTTTTAACCTTGAAGATTTTTAATTGAAAATGATTAGAATTAAAAAGATAATATTTGAGTGTCCGCCGTGAAGTTCAAAGTATGACTGACGAAAACTAATATGTCACGAAATGCGACAACTATGGGAAACGTTACATGACGCCTATGAGGCGTCAGCGTTTATATTATATATACTTAGGGCTGTCTTACAATTTATAACAGTACGGCTTCACGCCAAAACTACTGGATAGATTGAATTGAAATTCTACAAAAATGTTCTTTGTAAACCAAGGAAGGCTTTAGGCTACATATTATCACGCCGTATGTTACGGGAGGTAAGCAATATTGATTTTAAAAAGTTTTTGTTCGTAATTGAATGCAAAAAATAATTTAATGCACAAAATGACATGTTATTTATTTAGTTAATAATAATTTAACTCTGGGAACATAATAATCACGCTATTTTTATAAAGGAGCGGGGCAGTAATATTATAAATTGCAAGGGAACAGCTATTTCAACAATATGTCAACGGGGAATTTAGCGGTAAGGTCAGGCGACCGTTTACCGCACTAAATGGTGTGAGTTCAAATCCCATACTAATTTTTTATTTTTTATTTATTTTGCCACCATGTTTTAAAAAATAGTAAAATTCTTTTTTTTTAGTTTTTGCATTTTTTATGTGCATTGGGAACGATACTGTTATGAAATCTGAGAACTTTACATGTCCTATCTAATTGTATGGAGAGTTTCACACCAATAATACTAAACAGATTGATTGGTGGTACAACAAGCTACACTATCATGAATTCAAGTCAAACTTTTGGTTCTAAGTTATATCTTACCAAGCACATTTTGTTGTAGGTAATTGATTTAAGTATGTAATTCTTAGTTTTGTTCCTTGCTGCTGTTACCATATTTTTTTTTAATGCAAAAATACTGCGGTTATCTGTTAAATTAACCACAATTTAGTTTTATTCATAATTTAATTAATTTGGGTAAATGATATTATGGTAGGTTTCGTTTTCTAACTGTATGGCGTTGGCGTCGAGTTAGATCGCGCTATGGTTTCGTTCCCAAAAAATGATGTTATAGGTGCCAATGTGCCGCTCTCATCCTATAGAAGCGGGGGTTACCTTTGTTGTCTGTGTTGGTTGATGTGTTTAATTTTCCTGCGAATAATAATTATTTTTCTACTAACTTGCAATTCTTACGTACCTACTTATTCGATTATTTTTCATTGATTTGAATATCGTTAGTATCGGATTAAGAAGGAATTTTAGCTATGCCTTTTAGAAAAATATCCAATCTGTCTCTAAACTCAAGGGTTTCTAAGATGCGCAGGCTAGTTCGATCTCTCGAAACCGACGCAGAGCGTGAACAATGGCTAGGTGCTAACCGTGAGCGTAATGCACTAAGTTTGTCCGCAGAAACTAGCACGCAGCGCCAATTACGACTAGAAGTTAAACGAGTCCGCACTACTGCTTCTCGATCTCAGGAAAGTGTGGAACAACGAGAAATGCGTTTAGCTATCGACCGGGATCGTCATTCTTTGTCTCACGCATCTGAAATGGTTACACAGAGGGATCCTGCTCGATCACTTGAAAGCAGTCAGGAGCGTGAGATACGACTTGCGCGTGACCGAGAGCGTCATTCTTTATCTCGCGCTTCCGAAACAGATACAGAGAGAGAGCAGAGATTAAGTCTTCAGCTTTTCCGCACTGAGACTACTCGGTCGCTTGAGAACAGTCAGGAGCGCGATACACGCCAAGCAAGCGATCGCGAGCGCCACGCAGTATCTCGCGCTTTGGAGACTTACACGCAGAGAGACTCGCGTTTAAGCTCCCAGCGTATTCGCACTGCCACATCTCGATCACTTGAGAATCCTGAAGAGCATGAGACGCGCCTTAGTGCAGACCGCTCACAGCATGCTCTAGCTCGGTCTTTGGAGACAGACGGGCAGCGCGAGCAACGCAACGCACTTGCTCGGCAAAGAAATCACGACATGCGTGTTGAGGAGTCTGTTCATTCCATGCAAGAACGTGAGCGGATTCAGGAAATTCGGGCAAGTCAATCAGTCGAACAGCGTGTGGCCCAAATTGATCTAGACCGTATACGTCGCAATCTTCGCAATTCATCCTCATCTGATACTGAGTCTATGGTTTCTGATCCTGTGAAGAGCAACCGTGGTTCAATAAAGGAGCGCGTTTTTCTATAACCCATTTATTAATTACATCGAACACGGAGACATTCGCACCATGTCTGAGGTGTGTGCACACTGTCACGCGCGTAAGTGGAAGGGAGAGACCAAGGGAATGTGTTGTGCGTCTGGAAAGTTACGACTAAACTCTATGCAAGAGCTACCGGAGATCTTACGAGTTCTTTTGAATGGCGAGCATCCCAAGTCCAGCCATTTCTTAAGCAATATTCGAGCCTACAACAGTGCTTTTCAGATAACTTAATTTGGAGCTCATCAAGTCACTAAATCTGGATTCATGCCGACTTTTTACAAAAATGAAAGATCTGTAACGTCTCGAATCGTCTGTTTTCCCGTCCCCGGGTTCTTAGAATTCGACATCAGACGTTTTAGATCTTCGATTTTGACGACCTCGTTGTCGCTGGCATAAGCAACAGGATCCGCGTACGAAGTCGCGGGCAGAAGCTAGTATTACAATAAAGATGTAGATATTATATGAGATAAACTAATAGCTTTAATATAAAATTTAAATAGGTATCTATTGAGCGATGTAATACGAATTAATAGATAAATAAAATTTAAAGTCTCGAGTAAGTACTTAACTTATGACTTTATAAGTCTATCACTTAGATATTCGTTTACCGAGTAGTAGCTTTTATTTAGCAAAAACTGTCTAGGTTTTTTTTTTAAATATGTTAATTTTCTCTTCTTTTTTTATTGGTGCGGGTAGTTTATTATACACTCGAGAGCAATGAATCCGGGTCACTTAAAGAATGTTAAAAATCTCGGAAACTAAAAATGATAGGTTTGTAGGCTATACATACAAACACACAGACATTAAATACATACATACTTATTACTCACCACACATACATAAAATTACACTAATTCAATACTCACAACCATGTGTACACGTCCTAATAATATCACCTGTCTGTACACCGCCTTACTGCCTACCTACCGCTCGACCGCGCACCGCGGCTAGCGGAGCCCTGCGCCCGCGCTGTGCCGCAAGCCGCTTCATACCTACGACCGAGGCAAATACGCGGAATACGAACAATCGTCGCCGCCCGCGCCCCTGCGTCTCCCGCGCACGGCCGCGTCCCTCGGACGCCCTCAGTAGTCCGCTACAAACCTCTACGGCGAATGCATGCCAAATCGCAACTCGCGCCGCGCTTTTATAGTTATAAGTTTACTTTGTTAATAGTGTATAATAAACATTTATAATACATTCTAAAGTAGTGTTTAATTAATAGGTTCCTTAACCTACCCTAACACACTACAGTGGTGACCCCGAATAGTGAACACGTGCTAGTGCTACCTGAAACTTTAGTGCGGTGTGGAGTTTGTGGACTCAAAAGTGAACAAAAACTGAATATTTCACAACGATATGAGTGATTCCGAACAGGTCATGGAGGATACGAAGCAGTGTGAATCACCGGCATCACATGACGTATTTCGGGTCGGCGTGCGAATCCCTCCATTTTGGCCCGAGAAGCCCGCGATTTGGTTCGCTCAAATAGAAGGCCAGTTCGCGATATCGAATATTACGGCGGACACAACGAAGTTTTATTACGTCGTCAGTCATCTCGACCCGCGATATTCAACAGAGGTCGAAGATATCATCGTGAATCCGCCAGCGACCGATAAATACGACAAATTGAAGACAGAACTTATAAAGCGACTCTCAGAATCCCGCGAGAAGAAAGTTCACCAACTGCTGACACACGAAGAGCTTGGTGATAGGAAGCCGTCGCAGTTTCTCAGACACCTGCAACACCTCGCTGGTCCTAAAGTGCCTGAAGAATTTTTAAGAACAATATGGTCGAGCCGGCTGCCTAACAACATACAGTCTATAATCGCGTCTCAGGTATCCGCGCGCCTCGATGTATTAGCCGATCTCGCCGACAGAATTCACGACGTCGTACCGAGAGGTCATCAAGTGGCGTCGACATCAGCAAATGTGGTGAGTGACATAGAAACTTTGTCTAAAAATATGATCGAACTTACGAAACAAGTGCAATTATTAACGCAAAAAGTCGACAATATTTCCCGCGCAGGCCGATCAACAAGGCGTAATGACCGATCAAAATCCCGCCAGAGCCGATCTCACTCACGAAATAAAGAATATCCATCATGCTGGTACCACTATAAATTTGGTGCGAAGGCTACCAAATGTATTCAGCCCTGCGATTTTAAGCCGGAAAACTGCAAAAGCAGTCAGTAATGGCGGCTGACGACTGCTCCACGTGTAAAGGCCGCCTATTTATCTCGGATAAACGTACCGGCATACAGTTTCTTGTAGATACAGGTTCAGACGTGTGCGCCTACCCTAAATCTTTGTTACGTCATCAGCTACGATTTAACAACAAATGTAACTACGAACTTGTCGCTGCAAATGGTACTCCGATACCTACTTACGGTACATACCAACTTAATCTCAACCTTGGATTACGCCGTGAGTTTTCTTGGAATTTTATAATAGCAGATGTCTCAAAACCAATAATAGGCGTCGATTTTTTAAGTTTCTTCAATTTATTAGTCGATTGCAGACGACAACAGTTAATCGACTCGATTACGAACCTGACTGTCGGCGCACCTTCATCTCACGCAGTAACACATGAGCTGCTGTCCTTAAAAACATTTACTGGTGATACAAATTATCTCAACTTATTACGCTGTTATCCAGAGATAACCAGACCAGCTGGTTCAAATAGTGTACCAATGCACAACACACAGCATCATATTAGGACAACATCCGGTCCTCCAGTAACATCACGACCGCGACGTTTGGCACCAGATCGTCTACTGATCGCGAAGAAAGAATTTGAGGAAATGTTACAAAATGGCACAGCTCGCCGTTCAGAAAGTCCATGGTCATCTCCACTACATCTGGTACCTAAAAAAGATGACGGCTGGAGACCATGTGGTGATTATAGATCATTAAATGCACGAACAATACCTGACCGGTACCCTGTGAGGCACATCCACGACTTCGCATACCAGCTGTCAGGATCCACTATCTTTTCAAAAATTGACCTTGTAAAAGCATTTAACCAAATACCTGTATTTGAAGACGACATTAAAAAGACAGCAATCACAACACCATTCGGACTTTTCGAATTTACCGCAATGACGTTTGGTTTAAGAAACGCTGCGCAGACCTTCCAAAGGTTCCTCGATGAAATTCTGCAAGGATTCGAATTTACGTTCGGGTTTTTAGACGATATTCTTGTGTTTTCAAAAGGGGAGACAGAGCACATCGGACACCTACGAAAAATTTTTGAACAATTAAAAAAGTATGGCGTAGTTATCAACACCAATAAGTGCGTATTAGGTGTCAACGAAATAACATTCTTGGGTTACCATGTATCCGCAGCTGGAATACAACCCCTGCCAGAAAAGGTAAAGGCGATCCAAGAATACCCCCTCCCCAAAAATGCTAAGGAGTTGCGAAGATTTTTAGGGATGATAAATTTCTACAGAAAATTTCTTCCTGGCGCCGCTCAAATACAAGGCCCGCTCAATCAAGCTTTAAGTGGCCCAAAAATTAAAGGAAACACGCCCATCACTATAACACCTGCGATTCAAGAAGCATTCGACGCATGCAAAAATAACTTGTTAGAAGCTACTCTCATCTCACATCCTGATACACAAGCTGAGTTAGCACTTTTTACCGACGCTTCAGACGTGGCCATCGGAGCTGTCTTACAACAAAAAAGAATTAATGACAGCTGGCAACCACTAGGATTCTTTTCCCGCAAGTTATCTCCTGCTCAGACAAAATATAGCACCTACGACCGTGAATTACTCGCCATTTATGAAGGAATAAAATACTTTAGGTATATGGTCGAAGCGAGAACATTTCAAGTGTTCACCGATCATAAACCCATCACCTTCGCCTTTACTACAAAAAGAGACAATTGTTCACCTCGTCAACACCGCTATCTCGACTACATCTCTCAATTCACAACCAACCTCAGCCATATCTCAGGAAATCAAAACGTAGTCGCCGATGCATTTTCACGACTAGAAAGTATCGACACTACCATTGACTACAAAGCACTTCAAAACGAACAAGAGAATGACCGTGAGTTACAGAGTTTGCTAAATAAAAACACAGCGTTGAAGTTAGAAAGAGTGAAAGCTATGGACGCATACATATACTGTGACCAGTCTACTTCTCGTCCTAGGCCATTCATAACACCAACTTTTCGAAAAGCAATCTTCAACAACCTACACAATCTCAGTCATCCAGGCCCCAACGCAACAGCTAAACTAGTATCAGAACGATTTGTGTGGCCTAAGATTCGACGAGATTGCAGAAAATGGGCTCAACAATGCACTGATTGCCAACGCAACAAAGTTTCCCGTCATACCTACTCTCCCCTATCATCATTCCCTGTTCCTTCCAACCGTTTTTCCCACGTCCACCTTGACATAATAGGCCCTATGCCACCTTCTTCTGGTTTCAGGTACTGTCTTACAGCTATAGATAGGTATACTCGATGGCCAGAAGCCTACCCTCTAGCAGACATCACAGCGGAGACCTGCGCTAGCACCTTCATTTCTGGCTGGGTCGCGCGCTTCGGGTGTCCAGAGAAGATTACAACTGACCGCGGAAAACAATTTGACTCTCAATTGTTCCAGTGCATCTCGTCGATTATAGGCGCTTACCATTGTCCTACTACAGCCTACCACCCACAGTGCAACGGTCTGGTAGAAAGAATGCACAGACAGCTCAAGGCCGCCATAATGTGCCATAACAACACGCAATGGTCGGAGGTACTTCCTCTTGTACTCCTGGGAATGAGGAGCGCCTGGAAAGATGATCTCCAAACCTCTACAGCTGAGTTGGTGTACGGCGAGCCACTTCGATTACCTGGTGAGTTCTTGAAACCATCAACTACCCACGACATAACAGATGAAGCAGATTTCGCAGCACGACTAAGAAGACATATATCGAAACTATCACCTGCATCAACATCCACCCATGGTGAGAAAATGTTTTATGTTCCTAAAGACCTTAGTACAGCCAACTACGTCTTCCTGCGAAAAGGACCTTTAAAAAAGTCATTGGAATCACCTTACTCCGGTCCGCACAAAGTCATAGAGAGAGGACCAAAAACATTCACAATAGACGTCCAAGGAAAACATTTAACCGTAACTATTGATAGGCTAAAACCAGCGTACATGGCTAACAACAACGATGGCTCGTCTCAGAAAGCACCGCCACCACCATCGTCGCAAGCACCATCATCACCTGAAATCAAAACAAGAAGCGGAAGAACTGTAAGATTTCCGCGCCACTATCGACCGTGAACCGGTCTCAGCGGGGGAGTGATGTAGGCTATACATACAAACACACAGACATTAAATACATACATACTTATTACTCACCACACATACATAAAATTACACTAATTCAATACTCACAACCATGTGTACACGTCCTAATAATATCACCTGTCTGTACACCGCCTTACTGCCTACCTACCGCTCGACCGCGCACCGCGGCTAGCGGAGCCCTGCGCCCGCGCTGTGCCGCAAGCCGCTTCATACCTACGACCGAGGCAAATACGCGGAATACGAACAATCGTCGCCGCCCGCGCCCCTGCGTCTCCCGCGCACGGCCGCGTCCCTCGGACGCCCTCAGTAGTCCGCTACAAACCTCTACGGCGAATGCATGCCAAATCGCAACTCGCGCCGCGCTTTTATAGTTATAAGTTTACTTTGTTAATAGTGTATAATAAACATTTATAATACATTCTAAAGTAGTGTTTAATTAATAGGTTCCTTAACCTACCCTAACACACTACAGGTTAATGCAATAAATTGTATTTAATAGACAATGTAATACTCCTTAAATGAAAGTAAAAAAAAAAATGAGTCACCATACATTTTATTAACACAAAATTACATAAAGAAAAAAACTGCTGATCTCTCCTTAAAACAAAAATAGGAAACATGAAATTTTTGAACTTTATTACGATTTTCTTGAATTTTAATACTTCATATTGCCTCCTCGTGCTTCCATTACTGCGTTTACGCGGTTTGGCATGCTGTACACCAAGTTCCTTATACGATTTTGGGGAATATTCTCCCATTCCTCTGTGAGAGCAATTTTGAGCTCACGAAGCGTGATTGGGGGAGGGTTTCGTTGTTTTACGCATCTGCCTAGCTCGTCCCAAGCATGCTCGATCGGGTTGATATCCGGGCTGCGCGCTGGCCACTCCATACGAGTAATGTTCATCTCTTGAAGGTAGTCATTCACAATCCTACCTGTATGAGGTCGGGCATTGTCATGCATAAATATAGCATCCTCACCTAAATTGACCATAAATGGACCAACGTGATCATTGAGGATTTCTTCCACATATCTTACGCTAGTTAAAGAGCCGTTTTCTATGATCACCAGCTCTGTGCGACTTTCAGAAGAAATTCCTGGCTACTTTTTCTTCGATGCATGCTTGCTTGAATCTTTCCCCTGGTCTTCGATACACTCTGTGTCTTCCATCGTGCTTGTAGAGCATAAATTTTGATTCGTCGGAGAACATAACTTTTGACCAATCTTCAATACTCCAATTTACGTGGCTCTGGGCATATCTTTGTCTTGAAATACGATGCCCACGCTCCAGTTTAGGGCCGTTTGCAGGTCTAAGGGGTTTTAAGTTAGATTCAGCAAGCCGACGTCTTACTGTCCATGCACTTGGGTTACTTCCTCCGAGGCGTCGAAACTGATTTGTGAGTTCAGTTCCTGTGAGAAAGCGATTTCGAAGCATGGTGTTCACCAAGTATCGGTCTTCTCGTGCTGTGGTACACCTGGTTCTGCCCGTTCCTGGTCTGCGTAGGTTAGAACCAGTTTCTTCGTAACGTCGGAGAACTCTTTGTACTGTTGACAGCGACACACCGACAGTCCTGGCTGTATCGCGCTGACTCCGGCCGGTTTCCAGCATTGTAAGTATTCTGGTGCATTCTTCAGGCGTAAGCGACATAATTTCAGCTTGAATAATGAATATAGAGCACTATCAACATGGTTTATGTACCCACATAAATGACAGATTACAAACAAAAGCAAAACCAAATGCTGTAATTTCGTAGTTCCATCTTCGAAAGTGGCCCTTTTTCAAATTTGATTTTTTTATGATATAACTTTACAATAACTAAGAAGTTTTAATACCTTCATTTAAGGAGTATTACATTGTCTATTAAATACAATTTATTGCATTAACCTAGCATTTTTAGTTTCCGAGATTTTTAGGATTCTTCAAGTGACTCGGATTCATTGCTCTGGAGTGTATAATTTGATGGACATTACATAGGGACTTTTAGAGTGCATTTTTATTCGAGAACTTAGTTAGTCTAGAACGAAGTTTACTCAAACCCTAGATTTTGACAAGTTTTTGATATTTGTTTGTCGCTGAGATGAGACTGCGACTAGATTTTGAACGTTTTAAATTATGAGAATTGGCCTTCAGATCTGCGTCGCGAGAAATTGTATCATGATACAAACAAAAAGATTCGTGTCAGGTACTGAACACATAACATCACATCTTGTTACCCCGAATGGTTGAGCAGAGGTGTATTAAGTCCCATATATGTAATCCCTTCATCTGTTAAGAAGCCTTATTAAGGTCGGTAACAAAAAGTAAAAGTGTTTCATTAGTAACAGTTGAGCTCATATGGGGCGATCTTATTGCCATCAACCGGGCATAACTCCTGACTCCAGGCTGCTAACCCAATAACTCTTTGCCTGACCTGGGAATCGAACCCAAGATCTAATGCTCGGTAATCCCGCTTACTACGACTAGACTAACGAGGCAGTCGAAGTATTGTACAGTCAACAGCAAAAGTAGATGATCAAAATCAGAAATTCAATACTAATGAACGGAGTTCGCAGCTATATGGCTGCTGTACTAGTAGTAAATGTTTGGTATAACTTACAATCACATACTTTTGAATCACTTCGACGCCACACAGTTCTGACGCGAACTGCGTTCATTAGTGTTGAATTTCTGATTTTGATCATCTACTTTTGCTGTTGACTGTACGTGACTAAATTAATGTAGGTCACGTGTATAGATATGTCAGTGGCCTGAATCTTGTTCCTCTGTGGCGCAGGTGTCCTGCACACAACACCTGCGCCACTTTACATTTTCCTGTTCCTCTGCAGAAAAATGGAGCATATTATTACGATGCTAGTTGAACACCACTGTACCTATTTGGGCTCAGTTTTGCTGGTGCGGTATGCGGTAACCAGATGGCCAACCCTCGTGACGTTATATGGAATAAGAATGAGAATCCAATAAAATATCCAAAGATTTAGTGTATGATAATCAGGTACTTGTTTTTATCTTTTTTAGGACGCTTTTAACGATGCGTCTTTCTACCTCGTTCTCACATGTACAGACGCTAGCACATCAAGCTACTACAATCTGTCAAATTTCTTTAATAGATTTTCAACTTTATCGCTAAAGTATTTAGGTTCAAGGTTGATTGGGAAATTTGACAGTTTCGGGTAGCTTGACCTGCTGGCGTCTGTACATAATTATGATGAATCACAACATGAATGATGTAAACAATATTTTGTAACAATTTTATCTTTTAAAAGAGTGTCCGTGGAGTTTCTTGCCCATTCTTCTCCGTAAGTACCTATTACGCTTTGGAATAGGCGACTAGCTTCATTTTTTTGACTGACTGACCCCTTGACAATTCAAAAGTACGAAAAAAATAAGACCAAACTCATGATGATGGTGATGGTGGGTCATTTCGTCTAATTAAATTTGTAGCAACCTGTCTAGATTTGCAATTTAAGGACTGAGTTATGGAACCAGGCATTCATCATCACCATCATCCACAGACCGACTTCACCCACTGCTGGGCATAGGCATCTTTTTTCTTCTGCCAATCCCCATGCTCCTGTACCAGCCTCATCCAGGTTTTGCTCGCGACGGCAACAATGTCGCCTTTTGGTTTTTAATACAATATTTACATTATATAAGCTAACATTTAAAATAATAATACACATGTACAGACGCCAGCAGGTCAAGCTACTACAATCTATCAAATTTTTTTAATAGATTTTCAACTTTATCCCTAAAGAATTAAGGTTCAAAGTTGATTGGGAAAATTTGACAGTTTCGGGTAGCTTGACCTGCTGGCGTCTGTACATGTGAAAAAATAAGCAGAAGAATCATAATGCATCAAAAAATTCGTCCGCATCGCCATACAACGTGGCAATGCTGCCAGCCTTTTGGGCACTATTCCTGTTGACAGCGATGCGGACGAATTTTTTGATGCCCTATGATTCTTTTGCTTATTTTTTCATAGTCTATTTATATTCTAATCTGTTATACATAAAGCCATCTACCCACGCAACGATAATAATTCAGTAACAGTATTAAACGATTAAGGGAAAAGCTAAATTGGCAATAATTCTACTTGAGGGGTTGCGTGACCGAAATGTCACGGGTGCGGTAATCGTAGGATTACGTAAAGTAAAACCAGAAGGTTCAGCTTTAGGTGCTGTTCTAGTATATTATGATAAGCCTCTGAAGGGCAAAGACCACTGATTAATTTATTTTATACCTTTTTCCCCTAATATCCTAGTATTTCTTTCTGTATTGAGCTATTAAAGTATCTGTGCTTAATAAGGGAATCCTGTGATCCAAAAAAAGAAAGTGATCTTAGCGAGCGATAACGAAAAGGTCAACAGTCTATGAGACTGACGTAAGTTACCGTAACGCTTAAATGTCAATCCTATTGAAAATCATTGCAGATATAAAATTGTTACGATTTTACAGCGATTGCTACTAGGCCCTCTGCTTATACTGCCTTCTCCGTCTGGACATACCTCGATGGCGCTTGCCTTGATAAAAGACTCATTGGGTCAAAAAAATGACGTATTGGTCTTTCCACATGATACTAATGTGTCTAACCCATTCTATATCTGTGGCGAAGATTTCCGAAGTCGTATTATACGATTTATTATCTTTCTTGTTCCATCTCTGGTCCCGTTATTTGGTGTCGCGTCTCGTCACTTTTTTGTGCCAAGTTATTCTCTTGTTATTCTCGTCTTGGGTTGTCGGTTCTGGCAATTGGGCTTTTTGAGGTCTCTTTTTAATTTATATACCCTTTATATCAAAAATATTATTTTGTTCATGCTAACTTTAGTCAAACGAATATTTTGCATGAATTTTGACTATTTCATTTATTGTAAAACGTATGAATTTTAAATATGTATCTTTTCAAAAATCCTAGCTGACTCTTTGAAACCATTCGCAGGCAATGTAACCTTTTAAAGCTTTTATATATGCTTCTACGGAAACTACGCTTTCATATTGATGAATATACCAGTTACTGTATGATCCGGCTAATTTTTTTTCACAGACAATTTCGCCACAGCGCATAGAAATACGAAAAATGTGAGCGTTTTCGAGTGCTTTGTTTTGTATGACGGTTTTTTATTTTAAATATTTATTTATTTTCACTTCAAGACACAAACATCAGTGAAGCCCTGGCTCTTGTATTAAGAGTTCCTGTATCACAGAGTCAAATGATCACACCTTTAGTTTCATTGCACGAGGGGCTTAGTAATTACAGCCGCAGATTGATCCAACCGCAGTTGGTCCATAGATGTTTGACTATCTTTACATACCAAGACCTTGCCTTGGAAAGCACTTTAAGCCGTTGGTACCGGCTGTCATTAGTGGATCTTTGACAGTCGTTATGGTTCTTCAGAAGCCTGAAAGTCTGACAACCAGTAACCAAAGAGTATCGTAATACCCAGTAACTGGGTCGTGGAGGTCAGATAGGCAGTTGCTCCATGTAAAATATATTCAGCTGCATCCGGTTAGACCGGAAGCCGAACCCAACAAAGTTGGGAAAAGGCTAGGCAGATGATGATCTTTATTTACATTCCATATTTTTTTGAGATCTTACAATGGCTTAAAGCTAAGGTACTTGTACAATTGCGAACCCTGTAGTGCAGACCAGAAAGTATAAAATTAATTGACACGAATAACAAACTACAAATAATAATATATTGATTCATTTGCCCAGCGGATTGTGGCTATATTTCGTGTTGACTGGTCCATATGAAGGCGCTAGCTTAGCTACGAATTATATTCGCGGTAATATAATAAATATGACAGAAGGTTTATAATAATATGATGAATAAAAACACTGCAAAGGAGGCATTTATAGATTACGATGATAATGTTCTCATTTGTGGATCTTTGACAGTCGTTACGGATCGTCAGACGACCGAAAGTCTGACAACCAGTCTCACCAAGGGGTATCGTATTACCCGCTAACTGTGTGATTGAGGTCAGATAGGCATTCGCTCCATGTAAAATACTGGTATTCAGCTATATCCGGTTAGACTGGAAGCCGACCCCAACATAGTTGGGAAAAGGCAAGGCAGATGATGATTAGGATGTTATTATTTAAGATGGGATCAGAAATCAAGTGGTACACAGTTATTCCCTAGCTTGTTTAATCACTATACCAGCCTATTATAATATTAATAATAAAATATTATTATATTATAAATCTTATTATTATTATAATATTGTAGTCCCATTTCAAAGCACAGGCCTCTCCTCAACAGATAAGATCTAACCTACTTACTAGTTAATATTTTTACCACGACATGAACTGTATTCCTATTACTGTTTGCGCCGAGACGCATGATAGTATATAGAATAGTATGTCAACGCCGGCTGTCGCTGAAAACCAGCGCTGGGGCTCTGTCTCGTATAGGGTCTTAGCATTATGCTGAGCAATGGCCGTTTTGCGTGGATGTGACGCATGTTTTCCCCCAACTTGTTATTTTCTTTTTGTTTTTGTGTTCTTTTTACGCGTCATGTTTATCGCAAATAAACGTATTTTCTTTTTTATTTATTTTAAAAGTTGCATGCTGTGTCCGCTATTTTAGCGCCTTATAAAATATTCAAACTTTTAAGGTGTGAATCTTCTGAAATTTACCTTCGAGCTGTCTCAAAGTTATTAAAATCGGATCATCGGTTCCGGATTTAATTATCGAAATGACCTGGTTCGCGGTTTTTGATAGTTTACCGTACATGTTTAGCTTAGCGTAGTAAAGTTTGGGTACGAACCGGTTACCGAGAATCTCAGTAACCGGTAATTGAATTAGTTTGGATTTTCGAGAAATTGAAAGCTGTGAAGGAAAATACTGTGGGTTTGACTTATCTTCATCTTTTGCCTAAGCTGTTCCCAGCTATGTTGGAGTCGGTTTCCAGTGTAATCAGGTGCAGATGAATACTAATATTTTACATGGAGCGGCTGCACAACTTGACGAATTTGTTAAGTACCTACATTTCTTCAATGAACAGTCATACCTGTTGTATGTATTAACATTGAGAGTAACCTTGCAATAATGTTTTGTTCATACACCGTGCGGAAAAATAAAGCAGTCATTATCTAGCAAGATTGTGTTTTACTTCAATACCTACGTAAAACGCTTAACTTAACACACAGATGTTCTGCTGGGGAGTCTGTTACGCCACTTCTTCTTCCCAGATAAAACGAGAAATTAATCAACGGCGAGTGTTTTAGGGACAGTCTTATTTTATTTTCCGTTCAAAAAGTACTGATTCTCAGCCTAGTTTCAATAAATGTCTTTTGTTTGTTTTTTGTGCTATATTTACGCCTATCTACGTAGTTTTCTATTGACTGTAAAATATATTTTCCCAGTAAAGTTAGATTCAGGGCGGATTTGAGACCAACCAGACTCGGCTAAATGTCAGAACGTATTGTTTCAAAGCGGCCAATGCAGACTGACACCTTTATCCAATTACGAACTGAGACGAGCCATGGTTAAGACGAAATCCTAACATTAAATTACTTACTAGAATTATATAAACTTAAACTACGTTTGGTAAATCATACGCTGAATGGATATCCAATGCTGACAACAAACATTTAATTAAACACTGACTTGATATAGTCAATATCATTCCCCTGCCGTTATCCCAATTTATTTAAGGTTAGTGCAACATGTCTTTTTCTTCCACACTTCTCTATTAGTCGTCATCTCGGTAGTCACCCCCTTTCTAACCATATCATCATTCACACATTCCATCCATCGTTTCTTTGGACTTAGTGACTTGATGAAGTGACTAAAAGAATAGATGACAGTGTCTGTTCCTTACATTCTTAGAAAAAGCTTTAGCTTTGTTTAGCGTTGTCTCTGTCATTCGTATGTGTGTGAGTCCCTTTCTGGAACTCTTTTCTCTTTTTTTTTCTATTTCTACATTTATTTCTAAAAATGATATGGTGAACATTAAATATCCGTAAATATCCAATTATAATAATAATATCCATTAATCGTAATACCCATTATATTTATTCTATTCTATTTCCCCTTGTGCTATAATATTAAACGATAAGCCGCTCTGTTCTGTAAAGTTCTCACCGTGAAAACTTACGTAAACTGGGCGAGGCGAGCCGTCATTCCATCTGATGCTAGGGATTGACACTATTTAAAGCTCACTTCACCTAAGTTTTCACGGTGAGATTTTTTACAGAATAGATCGACTGATTCTGCAGTCAGCTATTAGACGAAAATAACATGTTTCATAAATAACAGACCAGATTGATAATGAATTCGGTAACTCAACTGATGCTAAGTAGTTATCGCCCCGTATGGATATATTCAATACGGCATTGCACATGCTTTGCCAATTTGTAGATAAATCGGAATAAGCAATGCAGCCTGGCGGCAGACATAAGTATGGTGGTAGGAGTAACACTATCCGAAACAAGCTCCTTCACAAAGACTTAAAGAGACTTGAAGAAAAACTTGAGTTTTATAAAGAAAAGGATCAGTATTCAATCACAACACGTAATCAAAGACCTAGCTTTTTCCTTCCATAGTTATTGTACCAGACTCACCGGTTGCAGCTGAATACCAATAATTTACATAGAGCGACTGCCTATCTGACCACAACAAATTGAAATATTTTTGGAATTTAAAAATACTTTGTTTAGGCCTTGTCTCGCCTCTTGACCGCAATAGGCGTGCCTGAACTTCGCGAGTCGATCGATCTGCGCGATATAGCCACGAACCACTCCAGTATGCTTTGAGTATTAATAAATAACTATATCGTCTTCATTTTTCCTTAAGCACCATTGTAGATTACGAACCCTCTCTCGAGAGGAGGCCTGTGTTCCAGTAGGAACATTTATGGCTGATTATGCTAGCGCCACTTAACATACCAAAACATACCGCCCGTATTCTCCAATGGGCTAGGCAGAGGTGCTTCTATAGTCTAACACCTACATTCCGCCAGTTAAGTTGAAGTTACATGTAACGGGGGAGAGCGGTGATGGCCCAGTGGTAATGGCCGCGACTTATGGGTTGTAGGTAGTAGGTTCGAACCCAGACATGAGCTATACTTTGTGC
The DNA here is from genome assembly GCA_951799955.1 of Apamea anceps. Taxonomy (NCBI): domain Eukaryota; kingdom Metazoa; phylum Arthropoda; class Insecta; order Lepidoptera; family Noctuidae; genus Apamea; species Apamea anceps. Next base: position 12,121,039 of record OX637523.1, on the reverse strand, counting down.
AAATTATTTCATCAGCACTGCTCTCAAAACGGTGACGGAAAACATCGTAAGGAAACTGGCATGTCCTAGAACCAAAAATTAGAAGACATGTGACATCTACCAACCCGCACTAGGCCCGCGTGGATCAAAGCCCACTCCCTCTCGAAGATAAGAGGCCTATGTCCCAGCAGTTGGAACATTAAAGGCTTATTATGTGTTATGTAACGGGGGCTATTGCCATCAACTGGGCATAAAAACTCCAGGCTACTGCTCAAAAATTTCAGATGTAAAACTCAATAACACACATTCTACCCATTTTTAGTAAATAAGCATGGCAGCTCAGCGAGCTTAGTCTGCAATGCTTTTCAAATTACAGTCATTGCACGACACGAGCGCGCTTCATGTGACTTTTATGACGTTGACATTTGGTTTCAATTGCAATAATTGACGCGCGCTCGTTAAATGCAACAGCTTTAGGTAGCAGCAATATTATCACGTGGAATTTCATTTTGGATTTCCGAACCTTCTAAGTATTTTTGTCATATTGACAAGCCGTGTGCCCAATGAGATTTCCCAATAATAAAAAACCGGTCAAGTGCGAGTCAGACTCGCGCACCGAAGGTTACGTATAAATTTGTAGGTATGTAACTACTTACGGTTTTCGGATTTTTTCCTTTATTTGTGCTACATGACCAGTGATAGGAATAGGTAGTGCCTATTTGCCTAAACTTTGAAGAACAGAGACAAGAAACGGAGACTTCCAAAGGACTAAATTTTTTCCGGGACAAATGTCCCGAAATTCGGGACAACACTTTTAAATACATTTAAAAAATATGTTATTTGGAATAAGTCATTCGTCTATATTTACCTAAAGTTTGCGACTAGACATAACATTTATAATTTATAACTTCATAATAATAACTTATCCTCTATGGGCTCTAAAGGAAAAATAAAACACATTGAATATTCAACGAAAGGCTCAAGCGTGCGCAATAGGCTGAACCTTGATTTCTTCAAAATTAATTTTTAGTGTTAATTTAGTTCTGGTACTTATTTTATTTAATTTTAGTGTAGTTTATTCCTTATGTTTGGCGGTACCGATCTGATGGTTGGTGCGCTTATGTTTTTGATACTTTGTCGTGTATAAGATCTCTTACTGTATTATTATATGTATAGCTAGCCGTGAAAACCTATAATTGGCTTCATGTTTCTTAGCCCAGTATATCTAGTGTATTTATGTAAAGCTGTTGGTTTTCCATGTGATAAATAAATAAATATTGTTGTAAGTTACAACAATATTCTGTGTTTTTTTCGATGTCCCGGAAAAAATTTAGTCCTAAGGAGTCTCCGTTTCTTGTCTCCGTTCTTCGAAGTTTAGGCAAATAGGCACTACCTATTCCTATCACTGTACATGACATTACTTCTTGCCAAATTTCATGATTCTAGGTTAACGGGAAGTACCCTATAGGTTTTGATTCTCTTGCGAGTGTCAAAATATGCAGCATAAACGGAACATAAACGCCCGTATCTTTTGATGGCGTTGACTTAGAAGTTTCATTTTTTCACTGCTTCAAGGAATTGCAGCTATAAGTATTTTATATTAATTTCAACTTAATAACTCTACCCGTACTTGAGAAAAAAGGTCTTAACAGCCGGAAAGACAAACGGACAACGAAATGATCTTATAAGGCTTCCGTTTTTCCTTTTGAGGTACGGAACCCTAAAAATGACGAACTTCCATACAAACTTTAATTCCTAATTGAACTCCTTTAGGAGATACATTCTCGAAAATCTTTCTTTAATGTTCTCTATTGTAGTTTTTACTATTAGTCTTTATTAGAACTTTTGTTCAAAATTTCATGCTTCTAGTTCTAGACCTACAGTCCTTTCCCAGTTATTTTATCTCTGATTTTGCATCACTGTCTAAATTACAGTGATCTTTATTCTCATTTTATTAAGGTTGCTATTGGATTGCTGCCACTGACAAGTCTGTCAAATTCATTGAAAGAAAAGAAAGAAACAAAAAAGTTTATTTGGACACAGTTCGTGAAACACAAAATACCTAATATCTTTATTCTCTTTATGAAAAGGTTGCTGTTAGTTTGCTACTGTCAGAGGTAAAATGACTGCTAACGGTAGAGGTTACGGTTCCTCTCCATGTTATTTGAGGATTACTCAAACCGTTTCAAAGGCAAATGAATTCCATAAAATAAATTCATTACGTTGTCAGGTTACGACTCTACTCGCTCATGAATAAGGGTTCTGTTTGTGTCCGAATCTATAGGCCAACCGCTTAACTGATACGTTGCCTGAGGTAGCAGCGCGGTGCGGGAGGGGCGTGGTGACGTGATGCAAGAGCTCAGTGATTCGTCAACTTGTGATAACTATCACCCCTCCTGCACCGCGCAGCTACCTCAGGCAACTTCTCAGTTAAGCGGTCGGCCTATAGTCAGGGGTTTCCAAAACTAACACTCTATATAATAACCACATGTGATTCTTAACCGTGTCCTGACGTCACCATGTGGGCGTGGCCTTATTCAGTGTATTGTTGGCGTTCGTACGAAAAAAAAATGAAGTGCTGTGTTTTATCTTGTAAAAATTACTCGGATAGACGTTCTGATGCTATGTATGGCATCACATTTCATTTGTAAGTAATTTTATGCGTAATTTATTAAAATAGTTCTAGAAAAATCTCTTACCGTCGGCGTTTCTAAACATAATTCTACCCGACACTAGATGGCGACACTTGGCGTCATGGAAACTAAAAATATTTAGGTACGTAGAGCTCAGAACTAACATATTTTAATAGTCTTAATACTGAAGTTTGTTCAACATTCATTCCTAAAGACCCATTAATGGCCAAAATATGATTTTTGTAGTTTTTATATCATTTTGTAAACAGGCATCTATCTTCAACTATGAGCAACAAACAAACCTAAGAAACTACTCCTTGGTACAAAAATCCTGAGTACGACCCTGTTGCATCCTGCACTTAGTGACATCTAGTGCGAGATAGTTACGTAACTACAAAGTAAAATAGACAAAGCGAGCAAATAGTTTTGCTATTGACCGGTAGATGGAAAATAGAAGTGGGCGGGATCTAATACCCCCCTCACCCCGTAAAGTGTTACGCGTTGTTTCCTAAGGAAATCGAATTAGAACATCTCTTTGTATCTGCTCCGCGATAATAACTCTTTGAAAAACATTCATTCTTCGACATATTATATACATACAAACTTTCATGTCTATTTTTCTATAGTCACACTACAGGTCACACTAAGACCAAATAGTGTGACCATTATATTGTGATTTGTGACCAGCTTTGACATCAAACAATAGACAATATTGTAAGGCTTCTTTTAAACTTCTCTTTTTGTTATTATTATTTTTATTTTTCAAATACTATGCCTTTGGTCTTTTTAGAGTTCCGTAGCCAAATGGAAAAAAACGGAACCCTTATGGATTCGTCATGTCTGTCTGTCTGTCTGTCCATCCGTATGTCACAGCCACTTTTTTCCGAAACTATAAGAACTATAGTGTTGAAACTTGGTAAGTAGATGTATTCTGTAAACCGCATTAAAATTTCCACACAAAAATAGAAAAAAACGCAATAAATTTTGGGGGTTCTCCATACTTAGAACTGAAACTCAATTTTTTTTCTTCATCAAACCCATACGTGTGGGGTATCTAAATGATAGGTCTTCAAAAATGATATTGAAGTTTCTAATATCATTTTTTTCTAATCTGAATAGTTTGCGCGAGAGACACTTCCCAAGTGGTAAAATGTGTGTTACAGTTGGCTGTAACTTCTAAAATAAGAGAATTATAAAACTAAAAAAAATATATGATGTACTTACATAAAACTTAAACATGTAAACTTCCACCGAAAATTGTAAGTAGTTCTTTTTTAATACGTCATAAATCGTAAACCGCAATTTACCTTTCATTCAATCAACTCAACGGAACTCTTCATGGGAGAGTCCGACTCGCACTTGGCCGCTTTTTTTGTATTTGTGTGTGTCCCGGGCTGCTTCTAAGAAATTCCTAATGGAAGAACCCAATAACACTTTGCCCAAGCTGGGAGATATTATTATAAATAATATCTCCCATGCGCCACTGGAGATATTATTATAAATAATATCTCCCATGTCGATCTCTACTTAGATTGGCGTCTATGGCCAAAAATTCTCTCAGGAGGACTCTTAGTATGATTAGTGTGTATATTTTATGTTTACCGTGCTTAAGTAATACGTGCTTCTGATTTGTGCAGAATAAACAAGTTTTCTTTCTTTATTATAACCATAATATACTTCAGTTACCTACAATGTAAAAATAAACCTACACATTTCCGTGATATCTCGTACGGGATAATAATGAATTATTTAAGCATACTCTGTTTCGAGCTTATTTATTGTTCAACGTTTTACATGTGTAGCCTGTGGACTAGATATACCCGATGATCGTACAACGCCCTTCGTGTTCAATACAACAACACTTTTCGGGGGTTGGTGGGGCTGCCCCGTTTTTGTAGCGCATCGGGAATGTTCGCGGACGCACATATAAATTGCTTTTACGCAACGATGCGAATTAGATGTGCATCTCTGGTGCGCAGAGTACGGGCCAGCTCCAACAATATCCTTAAAATGATCGCTAGCAGGCTCGATTGCATCAATCATTGCAGTGTCATCTCCCATGGGAGGAAATAATTTTAAATACAATAAACTAACATAGTTCTTAAGTTTATTAACACAATGAGTCCTTGTTACTTGAATAAAGAAATGTACCTATTATTATTATTTATCAACGTACCGTTTTTCAATGGCCTCTGTCCACGGACCCTGGGGTCCCATTTTTAGACGGAACCGATCAACTTTTGGTAAAGCCACATAAAGAAATAAAAGGTACCTAAATGTATAGGTTGAAACACATTAATAGAATTACATTATTGAAAGTTTTCTATTAATGTTGAAAATGGCGGAAATAGAAATTTGAATGATAAATTACATTAGTTATTTGTGTATGTACACGTATGGCATACGTGTACATTTCAATTCAATTATGAAAGCATACGTCGTATGCTTTCATAATTGAAAGCGGTATAAATCCAGCTTCCTGCTATACATATAAGCGAAAGTTTGTGAGGATGGATGGATGTGCTACTGTACTACTTATTTCAAACACAATGCGAATTGTAACATGAATAAATAATTAAAATGTGTAACTCTTTCACGCAAAAACTTCTGAACGGATTTTGATGAAACTTTACAGTAAAAAACAGCTTATACATCAGAATAACACATAGGATGCTTTTTATCCCGATATTCCCATGGGATCGGCACTTATGCGGGTGAAACCGCGGGGCGCTGCTAGTATATATTAATTTAGTGTAATGCTGAAACGTGGAACAATGTGGCCTAAGTAATAGGCGTTATAATTATTATCGAAATGTTTATTTAATTTTTTATTATTTTGATCGAAATTATAATGAATAAGAATGAGTGTTTATTAAAACTGAATCGGCCTTATTACAAAACAGGGTTTATCTTTAGATCCAGGTTAAAACCAGCGAGCCATTTTTAAATTTCGAACTAAGTATAATCAAACAAAGTCAAAGTTCTTATTACAAAAACTGATGTTAAACCCGAGTTGTCAATTCTGCATTAAGAACTTTAGAATTGACGGAATAAAGTTCAAAATACAGTAACTGGCTCGAAGGTATAGGCTCGTTTTCTTTTTTTAACTCGTTTTGTAATAAGACGAAATGGGTTAAGAGATAGGCATGTCACGTATCTAGTACGTGACGTATACTCTCTGTATACGTATCTAAAGAAGTCTCCTTTATTTTGTAAATGTTTACTGAAACGAAGTTCTTTAACACGGCTTGTGGTAGGAGTAAACTGACAGAAATCGTCACGTAATGGAGGGGGGGGCCATGCTACTATTTCTCTCCCTCTCTCCCTTTCTTTCTGCGTGTATCGCATGATGAACTTCATTACTGACGGGGGTCTCACGGCCGCACATGTTTTTTGCCTCAAGGATTTTTGTACACATATCTATGCGATGTCAATCCCATTATACTTTTACAAATAGCAAGCTTACTCCTAAACTAATTTAACTAATAAATTACACAAAACCAAACGTATTTTAATCTAACCTTTTATCCAATAAAATAGTATATACTCTAATATTTTTACAGCTTCAGAAGTAGGCTTAGCTGAAATACCATGGAACATTTCAACATCCATTACTGACATACAACGAGTTGAGAGTTGAGAATGAAGTATCTTGCAATAGAGTGAAAATCCTATGTAATATTTTTAGTTACCAAACAGGCTTATCGCAAAAAAAAAAAATAGTTTTTACGGTGTATGTGTTTTTTCGTGTGTGCGTTTTATGTGTGTATGTTGATTCTAACTTCCTGTCACTGTTATTTACATAACAAGTAGTGGTAAACGAATATGGGTAGGTACCACAGTTAAAAAATATACAAGCGGCTTCCAAAACACAACAGGCTTATCACAAAAAAATAGTAGATTTTACAACAAGTGCACAAAAATGGTTTTGTGGACGAGTTATAAACTCTGCTTTTCACTTCGATTGCGAGGAAATAAAACAGTAGTATAACATAACATTTCTTTAATTAAAATTCAAAGTAAAATTAGAACAGTTTTGAATACTGAAAGAAATTGTTTTTAAATCTTACGACATTGATATTAGGCTGCAGACCTATACAGCCTACTATTAAATTAATTTTGTAATAATAATTGTCTTAAATCAACTAACCTACCGTACTTGAATTAAAATTTTAATATCTATTATATCTTAAAAAACACATAAGGCAAATAAATTAAAGTAAATATTATATAATAACAAATTCTATCTATGAACTTCTTATTGCATTTGGCTGTATGGCTCATTTTCTTTGCCTTAATATAATATTGTTACGAGCTTCGGGTTCGTGACAATTAAAAATGCCGATAAAAATTACCAAAACTTACACTTTAATCAATCAACACTAACAACAATTCAAAACACACTAATTATAAAACACAATCACTCTTAAGTCGCACTTGAAGATCGCTTTCGATGTATTCGCTTGTGTCGCAAAACCAAGTCTGATTGCTCGCGGCTATTCACGGCCTTATATAGTGCCGCAGATAGTTCCAGAACCTTCTATTGTAGAACCGTCTAGAATGTTCGAGTACATACCGGCCCCGACTGACTACATGTCGATAGTTCTAGTAAGTTCTAGCTTCGTCATATCTACTCGTCAATAGATGGCGCTGACGGATAGCGTGACTATTAGTTCTACTATTCCATAATAGATGGCGCCAGTTAGTTCTGCCAATCCACAATAGATGTCGCCAGTGGTAACTAATGTCACCGTGTATCAGGCATTAATTGTGGCGCGTAACACTGCCCCCTCCTAAGACATGCTCGTCCCGAGCATTATCGGCTCCATAATAACGCGCCAATCGATCCACATGGACGATCTTAGGAGTACCTCTTGCACCTTTCCGTATCCGGTAGGTTACGTCATTGATCTTTGTCACAATCCGGTACGGTCCATCCCATTTAGCTTGAAGCTTAGGAGATTTCCCTTTGCTGCGCACTGGATTGTGCAACCACACTAGTGAACCTTCGTCGAACCCTTTACTGTTCATTTTGCGGTCATAACGGGTTTTCATCTTTTCAGACATTTGCTGGCCCGATTGTCTGACGTGCTCACAAATGTCATTCATTTTATTCCGCAAGTTATTCGCATAATCCGTTATACTGCATGGGGCATCAGGTGGTATTCCGGTGATCAGGTCTGCAGGCAGCCGTAATTCTCTTCCAAAGTTTGCGAAGGCTGGTGTCACCGATGTACTTTCGTGAACAGCGCTTCGATATGACAACAAAAACGGTTGTATGTGCTTGTCCCAATCTCGTTGCCGATTTTCCACAACTTTTGCTAGGTACCTCTCCAGTGTCTGATTAAATCGTTCCACCATTCCATCCGATTGTGGGTGGTAAGAAGTTGTTCTTGTTTTATGAGTACCCATAACTCGACAAGTTTCCTGGAATATTTGGGACTCAAAATTCCTTCCTTGATCACTGTGAATCTCTAGTGGAACTCCAAAACGACAGAAGACTTCATAAACTAATTTATCTGCAACTGTCGAAGCTTCTTGGTTTGGAATGGCGAAGACTTCCGGCCACTTAGTGAAGTAATCCATCACAACCATGAAATACTTGTTGCCACTTTCACTTTCCGGAAACGGCCCCGCAACGTCGAGGGCTATCCTCTCCCATGGTGCGCCAACATTGTACAATTTCAATGCACCTCTACTACGAGTCTGAGGTCCCTTTACAGCTGCACAACTTGTACATTTGCGACACCAGTCCTCAACATCGTCCCGACAGTGGACCCAGTAAAACCGTTCTCGTATCTTCAGTAGAGTCCGTTTTACTCCCAGATGACCTCCTGAACATCCATTATGGTACAGCTGTAGAACATTCGGTACTTGAGCTTTAGGGACAATCATTTGCAAATGACAGCTATCTCCCCGAGCATTTTCCCATTTTCGGCACAGGACTCCATCCTGAATCACCAAGCTGTCCCATTGGGCCCAATAGCTTTTCGTGATCGAACTCATCGCTGAGACGTCGCTCCACTTGGGCTTAGGAGCTCTGGCCTTCATCCACTCCAGAATCGGCTTGATGTCTGAATCTTCCTGCTGTGCACGTTGTAGGCTTTCCTTCCACTCGATGCTGAGGTCTGTCTTGAGCATCCTCACAGGTACGACTTCTTTACTCTCTTGCCTAGTACAATGCTTGCAGTCTTCAGGACAAGGTCTTCTTGACAATGCATCTGCGTTGCCATGAGATTTTCCGCTGCGATGTTCGACCACGAAGTCGTATTCCTGCAGAAGTTCAATCCATCTCGCAACTTGTCCTTCTGGATTTTTGAACTGCAATAGCCATTTCAGTGCAGCATGGTCGGTTCGTAACTGGAATTTCCGACCCAGAAGATATTTGCTAAAGTGCTGCAATGACTTTACCACAGCAAGCAGTTCTCGTCTCGTAACACAATAGTTCCTTTCAGGTTTCGACAATGACTTGCTGAAGTACGCTATCACAAATTCTTGATCGCCATTCCGCTGGGACAACACACCGCCAAGTCCTATGTCGCTTGCGTCTGTGTCAACTATAAATTCCTTGCCCGCATCAGGGTACCCCAAAATAGGTGTTTTGCACAGACGGTCCTTTAGCTCCTGGAATGCGATGTCGCAACTTCCATCCCAGCTGAAATGTCGCTTTTCCTCGGTTAGCTTATGCAGGGGTTTGGCTATATCTGCAAAGTTCTTGACAAATCGCCGATAGTAGGAGCACAAACCCAGAAATGCTCTGACCTGCGTCTTGTCTTTTGGAATTGGCCAATCCTTGACAGCGGCGATTTTCTCCGGATCCGTGCGGATACCTTCTTCAGACACTACATATCCCAAAAAGCTAACTTGCCGTTTGAATAGTGAACACTTCTTTGGACTTAACTTGAGGTTGGCACTCTGGATTTTCATGAGCACGCGTTCCAGGTTTTGAAGATGTTCTTCAAACGTACGGCCTACGATGATGATGTCATCCAAGTAGACCAGACAGGCATCGCCAATTAGCCCGGTAAGTACAAGTTCCATCAACCTTTCAAACGTTGCCGGAGCATTACACAATCCAAACGGCATAACTTTAAATTGCCACAGACCCTTTCCTGTCGAGAATGCAGTTTTCTCCTTGTCCTTAGGATCAATTTCAACTTGCCAGTAGCCACTTTTCAGGTCCAGCGTGCTAAACCACTTTACGCCAGTAAGCATGTCCAGCGTGTCATCGATTCTTGGCAAAGGATAGCTGTCCTTCTTGGTGACGTCGTTCAAACGACGATAGTCAACACAAAACCTTATGCTGCCGTCCTTCTTTCTTACCAGCACTACAGGTGAACACCATGGGCTAGATGAAGGTTCAATAACACCATCCTTCACCATCCCCTCAATCATGGTTTCCACTTCCTTTTCACGTGCAACCGGCAATCTCCTTGGCCGCTGACGGATAGGCAATTCATCTCCTGTGTTTATTTTGTGTTGAACTAAGCCAGTCCTGCCGATGTCAGCATCGTTTGACGAGAAAACATCGGCATACTTGAGTAACATTTTCTTTGCCTCGACCATTTCATTTTGGGACAGAGCGCTGCGGCAGTCTTCTAAAAGTGTGGTCACTCTTGTTTGTGCATCCTTGCTGAGGGTCCCAGTCGATAGATGTTGGCATCGACGCAACCAATCCACTTCCTCGCAAGTACCAACTAGTGTGCCTTTTTCTATAATCTGTTCCTGATCACAAAGGTTCAGCACACGTACCCCTGAGATGTCGGTGGCTCTGACTAAAGTTCGTGCCACTTTCCATGGAAGGTCATCGTCTACCCTTTCCACGAGTACACAACGTTGAGTTTTCCCAGGATTCCGAGGAAGACTAACCGGCACAATCGTTTCCGATCTCGGCGGAAGAACAATCTTCTTAAGGCTGTACACGTTCCCTGGTAACGCCCCTTCCACGAAAAGTTCCTCTTGTCCACATTTCAAAACACCTTGCTTGACGTCAATTTCGCAACAATTCTTCCTCATAAAGTCAAGGCCCAGGATGCAATCGTCCATTATATCAGCCACGATGACATTATGCAGGTAGATTCTGTTGCCTAGCTTCAACCCTATCTTCTTCTCTCCATGGACGGGTATGCGCTGACCGGTGGCTGTTACCAAATTAATGTGTTCTCGGTTGTATGCGGAGTCCCCAAGGGACCGTCTTATGAGTTGGGAACTGACAACCGTGCGAGTGGCTCCAGTGTCTATGGTCAGCTTACACGGCGTTCCGTTGACCTCGCCCTTGATGATTAGGCTGTTCCCGTCTTGGGTTTGTGTGATCGAAACCCTTGGGGCTCTTTGAACATCAGCCAGCACCCGCCCCGCAGTCCTGGCTATTACTCGTTTCCCTGCTTCTGCTGCTGGGCGGTGCTGTTAGCTGCACTGCCCTCTGGAGATCGGCCGTCTTCTCTTTCAGCAGTTCGCTTGGGGCAACTGGATCGAAGGTGGCCCCTTTCCCCACAGCCGTAGCACCTAGGGCTGTGTCCTTTATTGCGGTCGCGAACTGTAGCCGCTGCAACCTCCCTGACGCGATGGGAACGATGATCCTGTCGCACGGCTTCCACCTCCAGTGCATGGGCCAAGGCGTCCTTAAGCGTCCCGTGGTGCCCGAGTCTCACAGCAGCTCTAACTTCAAGGTCACGGATGCCGTCGATGAATGCCTGCACCAGGTTCCCATCAATAAGCGCAGGTACGGACTGGTATGCTTTACGCACCAGCTTCTCCACTTCAAGGGCCCACTGCTGCAGGTTTTCATTGCTGCGTTGCACGCGATCCTTGAGCTGCGCACGAAACACGTGTTCCAGGTGAGCGTCGCCATACCGAGCTTCCAATGCCTCAAGGAGCTGCTCGTAAGTCACTTCCTTACCGAGAGCTTCCAGGACAGTTAAGGCCTGGTCGCGCAGGCCTAGGGTGAGGGCAGTCATGGCCTGACTATTATTCCAACCATTCGCCTTCATGACAGCCTCAAACTGGATTTTGTAGGCCGACCAGGAAGAAGTTCCGTCGAACGGTGGCACTTTGAATCCACGTAGCGAAGGTGTTGTAGCTACGGGAGCTGCGATTCCATCCCCAAGTTTAAGGTAATCCAGCGTTTTCTTTACGTCAGCCATCACGGTTTTCTTCACGTCAGCCACCACGTTGTCAACCCGATCATTCACTTGGTCGATCCGGATTTCAGCTTCCGTCAGGCGGTTGTCACATTGAGCAACCTTATCCTTCATCTCCTTCATGTCTTTCCCGAAGGTAGCGTGAAGGTCCTTCATAAGGAGCATCTGCTCTTCCTGGCGGCGCGCTTGCTCCTCCTGGCGGCGCGCTTGCTCCTCCTTATCGTGTTGTAGCTGTTCTTCCAACCGACGAGCCTGTTCCTCCTGTCGGCGAGCCTGTTCCTCCTGTCGGCGGGCCTGTTCCTCCTGTCGGCGAGCCTGTTCTTCCTGTCGGCGGGCCTGTTCCTCCTTGTCCCGCTGGAGCTGTTCTTCCAACCGACGAGCCTGTTCCTCCTGTCGGCGGGACTGCTCCTGCAGCATCATCATCAGAGCAGCAAAGTCTGGTGCTGATGATGCTGGAGCTGCTGCGGACGGGTCGGCCTCCGTGGTTGGTAGCTGGCCCTCCGACCTCTGCGGCGCAGCTCCACCAAAACGCCTCTGGTCCGTCTCCTGTTGGCGTTGACTCCGGGTACGGATACCCTCCGTGTCGTCTTTAGGTAAAATCGGCATGATTTTAATCCTTGCTTCTGACACCAATTGTTACGAGCTTCGGGTTCGTGACAATTAAAAATGCCGATAAAAATTACCAAAACTTACACTTTAATCAATCAACACTAACAACAATTCAAAACACACTAATTATAAAACACAATCACTCTTAAGTCGCACTTGAAGATCGCTTTCGATGTATTCGCTTGTGTCGCAAAACCAAGTCTGATTGCTCGCGGCTATTCACGGCCTTATATAGTGCCGCAGATAGTTCCAGAACCTTCTATTGTAGAACCGTCTAGAATGTTCGAGTACATACCGGCCCCGACTGACTACATGTCGATAGTTCTAGTAAGTTCTAGCTTCGTCATATCTACTCGTCAATAGATGGCGCTGACGGATAGCGTGACTATTAGTTCTACTATTCCATAATAGATGGCGCCAGTTAGTTCTGCCAATCCACAATAGATGTCGCCAGTGGTAACTAATGTCACCGTGTATCAGGCATTAATTGTGGCGCGTAACAATATATTTATGAGTAGATACGTTAATGCCCTTGTGCACAAAATTCGATTTTGTGCAGCCTATACCCTGCACAAAGAAGCACTTTCAGAGCATGAGAAGTGAAAAAAATGTTTTTACCGTGTACATACGTGTTTTTTCGTGCGTGCGTTTTTATGTGTGTACTAGCTGTGCCCCGCGGTTTCACCCGCATAAGTTTCGATCCCGTGGGGATATCAGGATAAAAAGTATCCTCTAGGTTAATCCTGATTATAAACCATCTGTGTTTTTCATCCAAATCCGTTCAATAGTTTTTGTGTGAAAGAGTAATAAACATCCATCCATACAAACTTTCACATTTATAATATTAGTAAGATGTTGATTTTATCTATATTCAAGCGGCTTTCAAAACACTTACAATGTGAAAAATAACTTTAATTTCAGAAGTCGGTGGTAAAAAATAAAATACATAGGTAGGTACCCAAGGGCACTGAGTTCCGAAATTAAAGTAATTTTTTACTTTGTATTGTTTCTTTTGACTTAACCGTTACATATTTATTTCGTACATGGTCCATAAATAAAAATACAGTTAACTATTCCACCTCCTTAAGTATAACCAGCCAGTTCTAACATTTAATGATGAGTCATACAACTTAAATTACTAAGTAACAGCTGCTACGAAGCCCATAACTTCCATTTTATCTAGTCCCCACTTAGTACAGGCATTTATTATTAATTCATAATGAAAGTTATTACTTTCCTAAATAACGTATTTTTTTTATAAAATAATGTTAGATAATTGGGGCTTACCTAAGTGGTGTTTAGGTACAGCAATAAATGCTTCGATTTTGTGAGTAAAGCACGTAATTATTTTTATTAATTGGCGATAAGAACATTCTTCGTTTAGGGGCTTGGTGGCCTTCACCAAGGCCAGTGGGCGCACAGACCAGCGGGGCAGTTACTTAATACCTACACTTAAATATTGTTCCAAAAAATCTGATAAAAGTATTCGGACGATTTTTTTTCGCGCGCTTTAGTTTCAACGCTCTGCTTAGCGGCGAGAGTTGAAAATCCAACAGTATGTTTTCAGGATGCGCTGGGATACACTCTGTTGGATTCTAAGTCCTCGGCTCAATACAGAGAGTTGAAAATCCAGTGCGCGAAAAAAATCGTAGCGTAAAAATATGCGTGCGTACGTATGTTCAGGTTCAATTCTTACACAATCTTCACTCATTAACGGGAGTTAGTAACAGATTCATCTGTATTTAGAATGTTACAACTTTATGTTTCACCAGATTTTCCAACAATTATTGTTTGAGTAACATTGTTGAATTGTGATTGAAAAATTATAGATGAAAATTGAGCAACTATGAAATGGAACAAATCTTTAAGGTGATTTAAAATTAGATTAGCTCAGTGCGTGTGGCCACTGGCCTTGGTCGTGACCGCGTGGTAAGTCCCTTAGGTTGGGCAAAGAAAACCAAATTGATGGAAAGTAAGTAACTAGTACACCCATGAAACACGCGTTGCCAGCTTTAAAGATAAATTTCAAAAGTTTGTAATTTGCCCGTAGTTAATTCTACCGACAGCTAAGAAGGAAGAACGTAATTCTCCTTATTTGCTGTTCTCCAGTATATGAATTGTATGGGTTGTTTATAACAGACACATGTTATTTATGGCCTTATAACGTATGTTGCGAATTATTTCAGCAGTGTAAAACTCGGGGTAAACATACTTCGAGCTTACACGACGGCGGCGACGGCTTAATAAGGTTTTATATGCAAATATGGACCAACAGTGGATTACGGCCCGCTCCCTCCTACAGAGAGGAGGCCTGTGTCCAAGCAGTGGGAACATTATAAGCTGGTTATGCTTATACAAATATGTAAACCAGAAGCATCTTTTTGAAAAAGTGGTTTAATCACAACATTTTGTGGTTATTAATGTCATTCAAACAGATTCCAGGGCATTGGTGGCCCAGTGGTAACGGCCGCGACTTCCAAGTTGAAAGTCGTAGGTTCGAACCCAGACAGGCGCATTACTTTGTGTGAATTATTTCATCACAACTGCTTTCAAAACGGTGAAGGAAAACATCGTGAGGTAACCGGCATGCATACATAAGCAGCAGGTTTAGTTCAAGCAGCAAATGTGACAGTTTTTTATTGTGAAGTGTTACGTATAAACGTCGAGGAACTTAACTCGTTACTTAATTAATACGAAAATAAAGATCACTTATTTATTTCACATCGATGGTCCTAGTTCATCATCTGTGACTGCAAGTGACAGCTAGGTGACGAACCCAGCAATGCATAAATATGTAAGCTGTCACGCCCTTTATGCCTGGAGGCTTTTATTTAGGTAGTGAGTTTTTATTTTTATTTTAATTAATTATTTTTTAGCTTGAGTACGTATAGTTTTTATTATATTTGTTGGTATATTGACGTGGCTAGCTGACATAATATGGCAAATAATTTAAGCTTCTCGTAATGTTCATTACTGAACATAGGTTCCTAGTATTGTATACGTGCAACTATATTCTAACTAAACAGACAGCTGTGCTGCTGGGGAGTTTGTTCCGCCACTTCTTCTTCCCAGCGATAGCACTAGGAAGTGGTGAAGGGCGGGCGTTTTTGGGGGACTGTCTTTTGTAATTTTGACGTTCGAAAAGTGCTGATTCTCAGCTTAATTTGAATAAATGACTTTTGATTTTGATTTTGATAATCCAACAGCAACCTAATGCTAACGAAAATAAAGATATTTTGACAGTGATGCTAAATCACAGGTAAAATTACTGTGATTACCAAATTATTTGGGGTCGGCGCAACATGTTTGTTCTTCCACACTTCTCTATCTCGGTAGTCAACTCCTTTCTAACCATATCATCATTCACACAGTCCGTCCATCGTTTCTTTGATCTTCTCCTACTCTTATATACATACATTCATACTCAAAACTTTCCTCACAACATTTTCGACACGTATTTTAGCAATTTTTACAGCTGTTGAATAAATATTTATTATTTCCTCACAATTCTGTATTGTATGTAAGATCTTATGTTTGGGTTATTATTATTATATTCGTTGTGTCTTGTTAAGAGGCTTATGAGTTCAGTTGGGATTATATTAATTTATTTTAATATTCTGTAATGGTTTGGTGAAAAAGGGAATAGTAGAAACATTTGGAGCGGAAAATGGTTTTTGTAATAAAGTAAGAACAGAAACAAATAAAAAAGTCTATACAGGGTGGCAGGGAAATGAATCCACGGTTACAGTTTGCGCGTCGATGTCCCTGCCACCCTGTATTTAAATTAAAAATACTATACATATTTCACATAAGCCTACATGGGTACTTATAAAACGCTTATAAAAGCTAGGTGCACCTTTCCAATTGGTCGTTTCCTATGGAGAAGAGCTGGCAAGAAAATCCATGGTTACTCTTTTAAAAATAATTGATTTACAGTCTTTACAAATGACATTGTTAACTGGCATGGGAGGACAGTGTAGGCCTGTTAACAATTTCTAGGTACTGTAAAAGTTGTCCGCTAAAGTCGACCTTATGTAGTGCAGGCTGGCAATAGATTAGCTCTGGTCGCATTCGAGCAGTCAAGCACGCTTAGAACGAGGTGTCAAATATATTGTATTAAGTTTTTATAATAAAACAGTGATAGTTTAGTCGGGAAAATGTAAAGACGTATAGTCAAAATAAAGAAATCGTAACGCTGTTTGATTTCTTAGAAGAGCTCATCAGATCTTCAAAGTACTTAACAAAATATACAATTGTCAACAAATCGAAGCATCTATAAAAATATACCTAGGTATACAGTGCCCTCCAAAGTTAGTTGACATTTTTCTACTTCATGGATACCACATTCTAAGTAGTTAAAATGAAAAAAAAGGCAGGTACTCTTAAGGGATTACTTGAATATGTTCTATGTATACAGTTGAATTAATAAATTCAATAAAAACGTCACAGCAGTTCAAATATTTAGATTATGATGAAATGGAAAAATGACAACTAATTTTTGGAGGCCACTGTACATATACTGAACCATATCACATCCCGCCTAGTGTAAACAAGCGAATAGCAACAGTTTAACATGGATAGCGCCTTATTTCGAAGCAATAAGAGTGGCTTTTGTAGTGCAAGTGTAAATGGTGACATGTCTACTGTACTAATTGTGTCATAATTATTATTTATTGCTTAACATGTACACGAGCGTATATTTAATAAACCTGCAACTTGATTTATAGCGGAGATAGTAATTCCCTTGTTACCATTTGCACGGTATATTAATGGTTTTCATAACAACACGGTAAGGTTAAGTTAGATTTAATTGTTTAGATTTCTCGGAATTTAGTTTGTAGTTAAGTTAAGTAGGTATGTCAGGTAAATATGATTTTATGTGGAAAACTTGCTTTGGTTTTCAAGATTTGGTTTTATGAGGTTTATTAAAGAATTTTTCTTATTGTGAAATTCTTAGACGTTTTTAGAAATTTTTTGTAAGCCGAGTTGTGATGGCCTAGTGGTAACAGCCGCGACTTACAAGATGTAGGTCGTAGATTCAGACAGGCACTTTACTTTCTATAAATTATTTTAACACCACTGCTCTCAAATCGCGAGGAAACCGACACGTCCTAGAAGCAAAAATTTGAAGACATGTGACATCTACCAAACCCCACTAAGCCCACGTGGTGGATGACGGCCCACTGCATCTCACCAAAAGGAGACCTGTGTCCCAACAGTGGGAACATTATAGGCTGATTATGACTATGCACAATCTAGATGCGTACAATCAGTATTTACACTTGAACTACGAAAACCGCCTTTAATGCTACGACATAAAGGCACTGGGAACGTCAATTTCATGAACGTGAGTAAGGTTGACTATGCGTTAGTGCAAGGTAATCAATAAACAACCAACTATCGATTGATGCCACGGTACCTATTCCCATGCCTCAGAAAGCACGTTAAGCTGATGTTTTGGTTCTAGGACATGCCTGTTTCCTCACGATAATTGTCCTTCACAGTTTTGAGAAGAATGATTGAGTTGATTTTGCAGGCGTTATTAAGAAAGCTAGTAGGTAAAAGTTTGAATTATAAAATATTTGAATTTATTTCCCTTTTACTACAATTATGCAAAAAACTCTTGTATAATAAATAATTATTAAAGTTTAGACAACTTCTTAAATTTCATGACAATTACTCGATAAAATCTGGGTCATGATGACCCGGTGTCATCAACGACGACGATGACACCAGCTAACCTAACCTAACCCGGAGCAAATGATGTGAACATTGTTCACGTCATTTGCTCCGGGTTAGAATTACGAGAATTGCCTCTCAGATTGTAGAAAAACATAAATCTTAAAAAAAGTATTACGTTATGTTTAACGATAAGAAAATCAAATAACATCCTGTCTCTTGTCCCGCAAATAAAAAATGACAGAGTAAAATCTCTTTATCAAGTAAGAAAAGAAATATCCATGTTTATTTTTCAGGACAACAACTTGTTCAACTTTTATTTTGATGTTTATGTTGTAAATCATGTCTGAGATAAGTCTAGCGTTTTTTTGCCACTGTCAACATTTTTTGCCTTTGAATTTATTTACTTAGTTGTCGGAGATGTACCAAACTACCTATTGTTACAATTTATTCAATAAAATATCTACTTCTTCTTCATATCTTTGTTTCTTATATCTTGTAAGCCCAAAACTGCCACTTCCACGGTGTGGTCGGTTGCAGCACAGAGGTTACTTAGCCTGCACGTTTTAGGACACAGAAGGCACTAATGTCTACTGAAAATTGATTACTGTTTTTTGCAAGCTAGCAGTTATTAGTGTCGATAATCAACATCAACTAAGCCTATTGCAGTCCACTGCTGGACATATGAAGGCCTCTCCCAGGCTGCGCCACAACACCCTGTCCTCCGCCTTCCCATTCCAGTCTGTCCCAGCCACCTTCTTTAGGTCGTCCGTCCCGATGGACGGACGACCTAAAAAAGGTGGCTGGGCTAGCTAGCTGGGCAGCTAGATAACTAGAGGGCGTCC
Organism: Apamea anceps; assembly: GCA_951799955.1. Classification (NCBI taxonomy): domain Eukaryota; kingdom Metazoa; phylum Arthropoda; class Insecta; order Lepidoptera; family Noctuidae; genus Apamea; species Apamea anceps. The sequence goes on along the minus strand of OX637523.1, from coordinate 12,102,154 downwards.
CACACGACGATGGTGACAGTAAAATAACACTAATACGCTAATACGCCAAACCACGCCACGCCACACCACGCCACTTACCGCCACGTCGCTAATTATTTACATGGAGTGACTGTCTATCTGACCTCCACAACCCAGTTACTGGGTAATACGATACCCCTTGGTAAGACTGGTTGTCAAACTTTCGGGTTTCTGACTACCCGTAACGACTATCAAAGATCCACAAATGCCAGTCGGGACCAACGGCTTTACGTGCTTTTCGAGGCACGAACAGGTCTTGGTGTGTAAAGATGGTCACCCATCCACAGACCAACCGCGGCAAGCGTATCTTAACCTGATCGGTCGACCAGTGCGGCTGTTATTATTTAGCCACGGGCACCTCCACATAATAAACACAGAAGGCAACCTTTTTAAAACGTAACACGCCAATTAAACTGCGCTTTTAATTTTAAACAGGCCGTGTTTGAACTGTTAAACATTCTTTCACAGTTACTACCGGCTGTCTTCTACCTCCAACTTAAATTGTGCTTCATTAACCAAATTGTTACTTACATTTTAATTAGTGATGCTAATTAGGACTTTATTTTAATGTACACAGGTCTTAAATATGTTTACACTTTTAAAAGCGATATCATTTTCTCATCATGATAATTTTAATTAATGATTCTATTATCAATAACTTGAATACGTTAATATCAAATATGCTGATTTGTTATTCCATATTTACATTGTTTATTTAGTCATTAGTTTAAATTGACGGCACGGTTGGCGCAGTGGTGAAGCGATTGACTGCTGCGCTGCGTGTCACCGGTTCGATTCTGGCACGGAACAAATATTTGTATGGCCTATAAGTAGTTGTTCCGGGTCTGGCTGTTTGTGTATGCGAGTTTAAATGTTTGTAAACGCACCCACGATACAGGAGAAAAACCTAGTGTGAGGCAACGCTTAAAAAAAAAAGACCTAAGTGCTTTGATAATGTTCTGTGAACGTAATTAATTTGTATTACTTCATTGAAATGAACGTATTTTTACGTTATTTCTACTACAACAACTATTACTATACGGTTCTAATATTAGCCGTACTTACTCTGAAATAAATGTTAATAACTACGATTTTTCCAACGCCAGATAATTTTATCCGAGAAATAAATTTTAATTTTTGACAGTTCTTCCATACAAAATATGTAGAACATCAATTTTATTCCACGAATAAAATCTATCTGTCGATTGAAAAATTAGCCCTTAGCTGTATTAAAGTCATAATAGTCTCTTAATAGGTATTAAATCAGTCTGATTTATGGCACGATCATCTGGAAGCACGTTATATATCTTCAAATCTTTTCTCGGAAGCCGTTGGTCCCGGCTGTCATTCTTAGATCTTTGACAGTCGTTACGGATCGTCAAGACCCTAAAAGTCTGACAACTTACTAGTCTTGCTAAAGGATAGCGTGTCTGCCAGGCTCGGGGGTTGTTCGAAAGAGATACCGTGGCCCCTGGCACAGGCAACTGAAGGAACACGGGTGGGTTTTAGTCAGTAAAATGGTGGCACGCCCTCCCGCTCCGCCCATAGCGGAAGAAGTCATTTGATGATTTCCCACCCAAAAAAGGGGTAGCATGTTATACAGTCACTGGGTCATGGAGATCAGATAGGCAGTCGTTCCATGTAAAATATTAGCGACGTGGCATGGCGTGGCGTGGCGTGGTTTAGCGTATTAGCGAGTGTTATTAAAATTCTGGTATTTAGCTGAATACGGTTAGACTGGAAGCCGACCCCAAAATAGTTGTGAAAAAGCTGATTGATTTGATTTTATCTTCTACATTCAATCAAACGCTCAAATGATGTTCATACATTAAAGGTTCCACGATTTCTAAAAAATATTCCGCAAAAGGTACCTACACAATCCTTTCGGATATTCTTACCATCGCATCTTTACGGTCTGTGAAAGTTCTATTTATATTATTCAGTGGCCACAGGACTTTTGCCGACTGACTTATTTCAGAATACATACTATCTCATGAAACATTTTACTGAAAGGTTTGCTCAGCACATTGTGTGTAGAAGTAGTGGCGGTGGTACGGAAAACACATTTTGCATTCTAAGATGTGTATTGTTACTGCTTGCATTCTCATAAGTCCGTGGAGGAGCGTTTAGCTGGTTTGAGATGAGTTTCGTTTGTCGGGCTAGTAGCTTGCATAAAAACTGCAATTCGTCGATGGTGAAAAAACTACTCTCTGTCCCTTTCCCTCACTTTTCTTCAAGAGTTATAATAATAATAATAATAATAATAATAATAATTTATTTATTTGTTAACATAGGTAAAGAATACAAGATCTTATGTTTGATGAACAGAGCGCTATGTTATGCCAGGAGGCGTACAAATATGGTGAGCAAGTCTAGCCAGGATTGCAAATAAAAAAAAAATTTACTAAATAAAATATTTGAAAATCATGCATAGTTATGGTATTAAATTAGAAAATTAGATTACATATTAAGTCATACTCCAATTATGTCAGAACTAAATGAGGAATTATTAAAATGTCAAATCTATGTCAAAATAATTAAAATGTCAAAATTATGCAATGTCAACGTTAATAATTGTAATTCTAAATTAATTCGTCATTTAAGTATTCGTCAATAGTGTAATAACATTTATCAACCAAGAACAATTTCATATTTTTCTTAAATTGTGTAAAATTTAATTCTTTTATGGCCTCTGGAATTTTATTATAGATACGTGGTGCCATACCCAGGACACTTTTTTTTACTAATGCAGTTTTACATTTATAATTACTCAAAGCATTTTTGTACTGACTTCGAATTGGAACATTTCGTACCGTTGTCAATTTTTCAAAAAGGTTGGGATTTGTTTTGACGAAGATGCTAATTTCTAATATGTATATCGCCGGTAACGTAAGTATTTTTAATGATTTAAAGTACGGTGCACAGCTGTCATCTGTTTTCAGACCACACATGGCTCTAATGCACCTTTTCTGTGCCTTGAATAGTAATTCCTTATCTGGGGAATGAAACAGGGATATTAAGTTATTTAAGCGCAGAGTTTTTTTGAAAAAAATGTGTACAAAAGCTGCAATGATACTGCCGGAGGGTAATATAAGAACCAAATAGAGAGGATTCAAAAAAGGTTTATTAACCACCTTAATTATCGCCTCCGTATGTCTTACGAAGATAGCTGTCGAACCTATGGTCTGCTAACACTTGAAGAAAGGCGTAAAGTGATGGTCATGGTGTTTGCTCTATGACACACTCAATGGACGCCTTGATTGCCCGGAGTTGGTCGCACAGATAACTTTTAACACTTTCCTATGGCGCACTCGTCACACGCCAATGTTGCACGTTCCTAGGCACTCCACTAATTACGCCAAGAACTGTGTACTGACTCGCATTGCTCGAATCTATAACTCAGAATTGTCTGAAGTTGATTTATTTAACTGTAATAAACCGACATTCAAAAAACGAATAGTTAAAACTACAAACGGAGATAAATGACAAGCATCCAATCGTCTTCTTCTACTATCTTTTTTTTTATGCGAAATTTTTGTGTTAAATTTTTTTTAATGTAATCTTAATCTTAAAAGTAATATTGTATTTCATTTTTATTTTGTTCTTTAATTAGAAATATCTGGCATTAGTCCGTTTGCATGTATTATACATACCTATAATTGGCCATAATAACTGTAACACGCATATTATTATTAGTTTTTTTTTTTATATAATTTGTTTTATTTTGAACTGTGTTTAGTTTAGTTTTTAATCCTGTACGAGTCGCAATAAATACTTTTTCTTTCTTTCTTTCATATTTTGCAAAATATTTCTATGTACCTACAATAAAAAAAAAAATATATATAAATATGGACTTAGATGTATTGATAAAATAAATAAATAATAGTAAATTGATGATTTTTATGAATATAATTCTATGAATAAATATTTTTTACGGTCCCGAATCATATTTAGATCAATTTACAACCTGCGAATTGCAAAATACTTAAGGATATTTGAATTTCGTAGGCTACCCTGACGTTTTTGCCTTAATACACAAAATTTTCGGAATACATTTTCTAAATGATGGTGAAGACCAGCTCTTAATTCGCTACCTAGTTTAGAAGAACAACTCGGCCACACAGCCAGACACGAAAAGCGACAATATTTTATAAGAATATCATGTATAGAAGTGAATAGTTAATTTATCTGGCAAGCTTTGTAATATTATGTAAATAATTTCCCTGCAGCCAGTTACTGCAGTTAAGTTTTGTACATTTAAATGTTTCTCCTTCAAAAGTGGACATTTTCGTGCTAACAAAATGTTTGTGACGTCAAAGTTGTGCGAGTAAATACTTTGTTTGCTTACAAATACAAACTACACATTCTTACGTAAACCCGAGTTTATATTGCTGCTACATTTTATTCAACTCAGTAGCTTCTTCCACTAGCACAGAGCATTTAAATATTGGCTCATACTAAACGCTCCCAGCAGACTACCGCCAGTACTTGCCTATTTATTCTCCCAAAGTAAACGCTCACAAAAGACAAACAGTCCGTACCGTAATAGTGCGCCATGTTTTGTAGGGTAGTAGAGTAATTTGTAACTTGGACATATATCACACTGGGTATGTTTTCGCCAAATTTATCATGCGGGATGAGCAGAGGACACTTCTACAATTAAGTTAAGAAAGATAAATTGTAAGTGATTAATCATTGTTTAAACTTTTGCAAGATGGCGACACTCTAATTGTTTTTCAAAGCGGAAAATAACTTAGTTTGAAATAAATGAACATTAGTATTGTGACGGATGCTATGACGCTTATTTTTAACCGATAAAAAAAAGACGAGGTACGGCTGTCTGTATGTTCATGGATATTTTCATTCATCAATCGTGAACTGATTAAGAAAATTAATTATTATTCACTCGCTTCCACTCGTGACTTCGTTCGCATGAAAGTCGTGACACACCTTAGTTTACTAAAATAACAGCCATATTTTTATAAAGCACTAGCTACGCCCCGCGGTATCACCAGCATAAGTTTTGATCCCGTGGGAATATCGGGATAAAAAGTATCTTATAAATTAATCGTGGTTATAAACCATCTGTGTGCCAAATTTCATTCAAATCCGTTCTGTAATTTTTGCGTGAAAGAGTAACAAACATGCATCCATCCATCCATCCATCCATACAAACTTTCTCGTTTACAATATTATTAGGATGTTGATTCTAACTTCCTGTCACTGTATACTACGTTTGTAGTTTTTTGCCAAAAAACAAAAAGAGAGTTATTCAATTATCCCGCAGTTTTAGAAGGAACCAGTTAAATAAGAGTAAGAGTGAGAAAGGCAATGTTTCAAGAATCTGAACTCTTTTAGTTAAAACTCGATGTACAGACGCCAGCACATCAATCAATTGAAAATCTATTAAAGAAATTTGACAGATTGTAGTAGCAATCTGTCAAATTTCTTTAATAGATTTTCAACCTTATCGCTAATGTATTAAGGTTGAAGGTTGGTTGGGAAAATTTGACAGTTTCGGGTAGCTTGACCTGCTGGCGTCTGTACCTTCACAACAGCCAAGTAGGTACTGTACCCCGTTTTTTTTTTTTTTTGGGTGGGAAATCATCAAATAACCTCTCCCGTTCTGGGCTGAGCGGAAGGGTGTGTCAGAATTTTACTGTTTAGTTGCCTAGGCCAGGGGCCACGGTATCTCTTTCGAACAACCCGCGGCCCTGGCGGCACCCGCGGCCTTGGCACTGGCAGGTACTGTACCTTGAGGTTTAGTCTTTATATTTAAAGAATAGCTGCTGCCCGCGACGTCGTCTGCGTGAAGGCTCTACAGCACCAAAAATAGGTACCTAAGATGCCAGTGTCGCTATAGCATTTTATGTAAACAACTTTTAAAATAGCATTAAAATATAAATTTTTTTTGCAAGCAAAGCAAGTGAAGAGAGTTATATGGGAATCCTGCTGCGTTCAGTCATAAGATGTGACTGAAGGAAATAGAGAAAATAATACAGGAATACATTCCAGGGCACAAAGGAGTACAAATACGTACAAAGGTATCATACCTTACAACACTTCCCTATAAACTACGTTGGTTATGCTGCCAGGAGCTAAAATGTAAAGAGAGTCAGGACTGGTGACGCGGGAGCAAGCGACGTACAGTTGCCCGTGTGAGAAGCAACTCGTCCTGAGGTCGACACCCGCTGCCCTCAGAGTCTGCCCCTGCGACTTATTGATGGTCATCGCGAAGCAAACACTCACGGGGAATTGTACGCGCTTGAACTGGAACGGGCAGTTATGAGGTATGAGGGGAATGCGTGGTATAAATACTGCCTCGCCGACGCCACAACCCGTAAGAATTTCCGCCTCAATGGTGTGCTGTGGAGCGAGATGACTTTAAGGCGGGTCCCGTTACACAACTTCGGAGGAGATAGGTTCCGAAGAAGCATAATCGGGACACCGACCTTCAGCTTGATGGTATGCGCTGGAAGTCCACTTGCTGACAGGGAGTTCAGAAATTCCACGGGATAATGTGTGGCGTCACCTTGCTCGACAACAGTGTTTATCGAGGTGTAGACCACTTCATTCCCCTCAATTTCCGAGAGAATGCATTCGTTAATTGCTGCAGCGTGATCATATTTGGGCGTCAAAATGGCTGAGAATGGCTCACACACCCAAGAATTCTGCTGGTGCGGTATACGACTGATGTCCCCGTATACACAGCGAATGAGTTCTTCTAAGCTGGATACCACTCTACCGAGAGACTCTGGAAGCACCACCTGTCCATCTCTCTCTTCTGGTAGAGTGCCTTCACCAAGACTTAGAAGGGCATCGGAAAATTCTTGAGCACGTGCATTGCCGCCGAGCCGAGCTCTCATATTAATGGTCAAGCGCAGTGTACGAACTCTTGACCACAACGAAGATCGTTTTAACGAAGTATTCACCTCGTCAGCTCTCGATCCCCGCGTCACCACGGTAAGCGTTTGCCGGAAATCGCCACTGAACAGAACTGTGACACCACCCATCAAATGTTCGTTCCTGCGAATGTCCTGCAGGGTTCTGTCCACGGCCTCAACTGCCTTCCTATTGGCCATCGAACACTCATCCCATTTGATCAGAGAGCAATCCTTGAGCACGTGTCCCTTATCGCTGTTACAACCACAAACAGGCGTTTCGGCGCCCTCTAAATCAATGGGAATTTTAAACATGGCAAGTGCTGTCTGGCCACCCGGAAGCAGTGTGGCAGCGATTCCCGACGACGCTACAGCAATAGCAATTTTGCCTTGCATTCTGACCTCTGCAAGTATGCCAGTGGTAACAAATGTTTTTCCTGTTCCACCAGGAGCATCCAAGAAAAACCCTGGTTTTGCCCAACGCGAACAAAAGTATTAATAGTCAATGTTTATTTTGTACTAACAACATGAAATTGATGGAGAAATGATCATCATCAATGAACTACTTAACACCGCATTTTTTTAAATTGTCTTCCTCAACTCTGCTCAAGATTTTGAGGGTTTTGTTGGAACTTGAATTTGTCAAAAGGAACTATACGATACAACTTTTATGAAGAAAATGCACATTGCCATCTATGAATTTTAAGAATAACTAACTACTAACCTCGCCAACATGATCAAATTTAAATTATTAATTTCCAAAAAGTATTAACATGTTACTTGATTTGATTTTTATGAAATCTCATAGATGGCGCTGCTTTAAAGTTGTATATTTTGTACTACTAACATTCATTAAACTATGTTTCTCTGCCCAAGTTACTTAAATGGCGTAGTTTTTATAGTGTAAAGCTTGATAATAGCATGGCTTACTCAAAAACAACATTTAAATATGCGTCGTTAGATTACACGCTGTCACAGAATGCGTAAGAAAAATAAAGATTCACAGCTCCTCCCCCGTAGGTGATAGCGTGATAATATGTAGCCTATATGTTGACCCGACCTCTTAGTAATATTCATGCAAAATTTGAAGTAAATCCATGCAGTACTTTTTGAGTTTATCCCGGACATACATACAGACAAACAGACAAACAGACAAAAATTCTAAAAACTATATTTTTGGCTTCAATATCGATTGTAGATCACGCCCCAAGTATTCTTTTTAAAAAATATTCAATGTACAGTTTTGACTTTCCTACGATTTTATTATATGTATAGATTAGGCTAAGGGGGCTAAAAATGATAACAGCCGCACGGGTCGATCGATGGTTAAGCTACGCTTGCCGCGGTCGTTTTATGGATGGGTGACTATCCATTACATTTTTTTTTTTATAGAAACTTTGTCCCACACTAGGAATTACTCCTGTATCGTGGGTGCGTTTACAAACATTTAAACTCACATATACAAGACAGCCAGACCCGGAACAACTACCTGTAGGCAATAAAAATATTTGTTCCGTGCGGGAATCGAACCCGCGACACGCGGCGCAGCAGTCGATCGCTCAGCCACTGCGCCAACCGTGTCGTCGTTATTCATATAGAGACCCCTCCGTGCCTCGGAAAGTACGTTAAGCCGTTAGTCCCGGCTGTCATTCGTAGATCTTTGACAGACGTTACGGGTAGTCAGAAGCACAGAAGTCTAACAACCAGTCTTACCAAGGGGTATCGTGTTAACCAGTAGCTAGGTGGTCGAGGTCAGATAGGCAGAATTAATATAAAATATAAAATAAAATGCTAGAATTCAGCTGCATCCGGTTAGACTGGAAGCCGACCCCAATATAGTTGGGAAAAGGCTAGGTAGATTAAGTGGTTTAAACTATTCAAAATCATTCCGTCTCATAAAATAAATAAATAGTCCAACATGTTACAGATTCTAAATATTAGCAGTAAAAAATTTAACAGAAATGCCTTCTGAATTTCACTGCGTGCACCAAAATAATTTAAATGTATAATTTATGCAACGGTTGTAAATCTGGCTGGCTAAAATGCGAATAATTAAATAGATGGGAACATTTGTATAGATGGGAACCTTCTGTTTATTTCCGCGTATTTTCGGACTATGTAACATAATTAACGCAAGATCTAATACACCCTAATTAGAATATTTAGAATATTGAGTTAAATGCACAATACAATGACCAAAACATATTTTTTTAAAGCTAACTTGACAGTTTTGGAATGGGAGAACTGTCAAAAATTCAAAATTATTCCTCGGATAAAATTATCTGGCGTTGGAAAAATCAGCCTTATGTTATTTTATTATTTTAGGGCACATAGTTAATGTTTTAAAACCATAAAGTCCAGGTGAACTGAGTACAGCTAATGCATAGTATATATCCTCGGATATCTTCGTTAGTCTATTTTTTTGTCTGTCTGTCCTTTTTCACGTCTACACGGCTAAACGGATTTTTTTGGCTTTTTTTGTTGGCACATGTATATTTATTTATTTATTCTCACACTGGAACGCCGTACAGCAATTACACAAACGGAGCAAAAAATCACTTCATGTGCTGCTTTCCAACCTGTGCGCGGTGGACATCGAACGGGTGGCGATGGATCACGGTACGCTCACGCAGCGTGCAAGTGCAGCATTTCTTCGTAGCCTCATCACTCCTTCCATATTGCGCACATTCATTGCGATTTTTTTAAATTCAATGTATGTATAGACCATGCCCTGGCTTAAGACATAGGAAACTTTTTTATAACAGTAATACGTTCCTATTTCGATAAGAGTAGGGGAAGACCAAAGAAACGATGGATGGACTGGATATGAAAGATGATAATTATAGCTGGAAGGGAGAGGCAGCTACCGAGATGATGACTAATAGAGAAGCATGGAAGAAAAATACATGTTGCGTCAACTTAAAATAAATAGGGATAAGTACGAGAAGGAGAATGATGACGATGATTATGTTTCCGTGGGATTTCCGACGACAATGCAGGCGAAGCAACGGATAAAAGCTAGTAAGTATGATAAAGATAACAGAAGGCTAATTCTCGTAATTTAAAATGTTCAAAATCTAGTCGCAGTCTCATCTCGGCGACAAAAAAATGGCAAAAACATGTCAAAATGTAGGGAAATTAGACGTATTTTTGACAGATTGAGACTGAGATCTGAGGGGCAATTCTCGTAATTTTAAGAACGTTCACAGTCTGATCTCAGTCTCAATCTGTCAAAAAATACTTCTAATTTCCCTACATTTTGACAAGTTTTTGACATAATGTTTGTCGCCGAGATGAGACTGCGACTAGATTTTGAACGTTTTAAATTACTAGAATTGGCCTCTGTTGCCAAATGTTGTTGTCCAATGTTGTCTACTAACATGAATAAGCACAATCTCCATTTACTTCAATATCAGTTCGTATGTATTTGTATTGAACATAATGAAAACGTACTAAGCGTAAGCCTCATGCGTGGTAATAGAACCGTGAATGGGTACCAATCGATGCATTCACATCGGTATCCACGGCATTTCATATTCCGCTATATCTTTGGTCTGTAGATTAAGTTTATTTATGTTTTAGACTCGATTTTCATAATTTAATTAGGGACAAGCCGTGCGCCCTGTAGAATTTCCCATCACCAAAAATTATGAACCTCCTATCCTACACAAATATGTTAGGGGTATGAATTAAATAAAAGGAAGATAGAAAAGTAGACAAAATAATCATGAATGATGATTTTGAAGAATATTGCTAATCGATTGGTTCATATGTTCGAAAACTTTGTATGATCAACGCAAATAACGCAATGAATGCTGTGGAACCTTCCCATCGAAAAAGTTGTTCCTTACGGAAAACAATGGGCGAGAAGCTCTAAGCTTACTTTACTAAACATAATTTTACAATATTATACCTTAATAGAATATTTTGCCATCATGAATGGTTTCCAATCGATGCACCCACATCGCCACGGCATTTCATTTTCTACGTTGACAACCCTCTCCAGTGAAAGGCGTTGTCGTATACAGGATGAAGAAATTAAGATAGGATTATTATGGCCACTAATTTCATTATGTCAGGACTTTTGTTGAGAAACTGGTGTAAATTGTGTTTCTTGTCCATTCTTCTCCATACCTTTAGGAAGGGGCACCTTTTAGAATTCATTACATTTTCTTGGAAATTATTAAATTTTTTCTAACGTGCCTTTACCCGAGAAGAGGCCTGTGTCCCAGCAGTGGGGATATTATAAGCTGATTATGATGAAATTGCCTTTTGGAATACAAATTTGATTTTTTTAAACTAAACCGGAAAAAATACTTTTTTAGAGTTAACGATAGAAAAGAATAATGGAATTAGAAATTAAAAACTGCATTTAAAATCTTTCAATAATGGAGGTTTTTCAACAATTTTATGTAAGTGATAATACGACGTATTGCTCGTTTTTAATATCATGATTTTCGAGCAAAATATAATTGTATTTTTATGTCCTCTAAAAATCCTCTTAAGTTTTTTATCACCAGCTTGAGCTTAACAACAAAACTATGGTAGCTTAACTTTGGTTTTTATATAAAACCATAACCATAATCAGCCTTTAATGTTCCCACTGCTGGGACAAAGGCCTCCTCTCTTCGAGAAGGAGTGGGCTGTTATCTAGCATGCGGGCCCAGTGCGGGTTACAAATATGTTTACAAAACAAAAGTTTTCTAAACATATTGGTAAGTATAGTTAATAATTAATTTAATAATCTACCAAGTGTAAAAAATATTGCATGCGCCTTGTATAAAAAAAATATTATGTTACCTATAACAATAATTAAAAAAAACAAATTCATAGAAATTTATTGACTCAAGGCGAAAACATTGACGAATATAACTATCTTGTATGATCAGACCGCTTCCATAATGATTTTCATTGAAAACCTCACCCTGTATACCTTTAGGTAGAATCCCCACCACTAAAGCAGTTAATATCGCTGCGATATTGGACGGGGATTCCATATCCGTTTTGTGGGAGAAATGAGGGAAAGTTGAACTCCATCTCTGACTGTGCGGTTTTTAGGATTTCGAGCAGTTGCATATTACCGTATTACTTTCGGTTCCAATTTGATTTACTCCTATTTACTTAACACTTCTAGCATACAAATTTACAGAGGCGGACTTAATGCCATAGGCATTCTCTACCAATCAACCTTTGGGTGATGCAGAGACAAACAGTAGTCATAATCATGAAAACTGACGATTTAATTTAACTTATTCGAAACTAACTTCTGACCGCGATTTCGTCCGCGTGAAATTTCTTGTTCCCCGACGATGTTAAGTAGCATTCCTCAAAAATTGGGTTTTAATTTTTCAAAGATGGTTTTTGGTGGTTCTTTTTTTTGTTTTTTTTTTTAGAGATTTTGGTTTTTTTTTGCTTTTAAACAAACAATCAAACTTTTCAGCTTTATTATTAGTATATATATTTTAAAAAAAAACCAGTAAATCCTTTGCATCAGGTAGAATTACAGCTCACTTCAACTTCACTTTACTTAAGTTTTCACGATGAGATTTTTAAAGTGCAGACCGAATGGACTCACTTTACACTACACTAGTCATCTCGACTCAGTGGGGGTCTTAGATGAATAGACCCCATGTACAAACGAGCAGAATTAATAATATTTATTTATTTCAATAACAATTTTTACATTGTGCCGAAATATTTCCCTTCAAATAAATTTATATCTGGATAAACAATATGAAATAGATAATATTTCCCTTCAAATAAATATATATCTGAAGTATCTGATAATTGCTTCCTTGATAAGGGTCCTTCATTATGACAAGAACATTAGCTCCTAATGATCGTCTTTGTAAATGATATCGAATGTCTATGGGTTATAAGGGAATTTCTTTGTGTTAGATAGATATTATTAGCGGTTTGTGTTGCATTAAAAAGCGGCCAAGTGCGAGCCAGATTCGCACACGAAGGGTTCCGTACCACAGTACAATATTTATTACAAAAAAAATTTAACCTTTGAATTTTTTACTTTTTTTACACTATAGGTACTGTTACACTGTTTTTTTACTTCATTTAATTTTTATTATTTCTTGTTATAGCGGCCACATGTAGTTCACAATCTCTAAATAATTCATGTGTCTTTAAAAGTCGTATGAAAAAACTTCATCAGGGCAAATTGTGTGTGTTAATTTAGTAATTATATAATTTCCCTGACTGTACCAATAGTCAAGTGGATCTCATCCTCACTTCTAATATTTCGTTGCATTTCATCGATTCTATTACAAATTCCTAATTCAAATATTCAAATTGATAGTGAGGAAGCCTGAAGGCCAATTCTCGTAATTTAAAACGTTTAAAATCTAGGCGCTCTTCTCGGCGACAAACAAATGTCAAAAACTTGTCAAAAATGTACGAAAATTAGAGGTATTTTTATCAGATTGAGACTGAGATCGGACTGTGAACGTTCTTAAAAATACGAGAATTGCCCCTCTGAACTTATATCCTATCTTACATTCTACTAATTTTGTAAACGTGAAAGTTTGTATGGATGGATGGATGGATAGATCGAAGGATGGATGGATGTTTGTTACTCTTTCACGCAAAAACTACTTAACGGATTAGAATGAAATTTGGCACACAGATGGTTTATAACCGGAATCAACATATAGGATACTTTTTATCCCGATATTCCTACAGGATCAAAACTTATGCGGATGAAACCGCGGGGCGTAACTAGTTTAAAATAATTCTGAAATCACCAACCCGTCTTGAGCAAGCGTGGTGATCAATGCTCTAGCCTTTTCTGCATGAGAAGAAGCATTTGCTCTGCATTAGGACAATAACAGGCTGGTATTATAATTACAAATTCGCATAATTAAATTCGAAGTATCCAACAAATATAAGTCTGCATACCCCGTTATTTATAACCGACGTAAATTGCTTTAAATTATTTTGTTACGGAAGTAGGATTGTCATAAATTACCCTTAGTTGAACCGTTACGGAGATCGCGTTATATTTCAGACCTGAATTACCATTTACACTTAGAAGTTCGGAAAGTTTAATTATTTCCTATCCGCTATTTGAAAATTATTTTATACTGAAGCAGTGACATTTATATTGTAAATGCTTCTCATTAACGGCATGACTACGTAAATGTCTATTAACTGCTCTCAAATTACGATGTTTATTTATTTTTTCTGCAGTGCGATTCTGTAACCATCTCACCGTGAAAACTTAGGTGAAGTGAGCGTGGAGTGAGCTGTCATTCCAACTAATACTAGGGATTGACACTATTGACAGCTCACTCTAAGCTCACTTCACCTAACTTTTCACGGTGAGATTTTTACACAACCGATCGGCTGATTATATTAATGAGATTTTGAATATACAGAGTGTTGAATAAGTTATCACATTAAAATTAAGTACAGCGGTTATTGAGGGGCTTGTGGCTAAGTAACAACAGCCCCACGGGTCGATCGATCAGGCTAGTCTATGCTTGCAGTGGTTGTCCATGGATGGGTGACCATCTTCACATACCAAGACCCCTCCGTACCTCGGAAAGCACGTTAAGCCGTTCGTCCCAGCTGCCATTCGTGCAACATTGACAGTCGTTACGGGTCGTCAGATGCCCGAAAGTCTGACTACCAGTCTTACCAAGGGGTATCGTATTATCCAGTAACTGGGTTCTGGAGGTTAGGTAGGCAGTCGCTCCATGGAAATTACTGGTATTTAGCTGCATCCTGTTAGACTGGAAGCTGACCCCAACATAGTTGGGAAAAAGCTATGCAGATGATGAGTACAGTGATAATTACAAGTTGTTATCAGTCTGTTCAAATAATAAAATAAATTATTTTGACGGCACGGTTGGCGCAGTGGTTAAGCGATTACTACTAGGCTGCGTGTCGCGGGTTCGATTCCCGCACGGAACAAATATTTGTATGGCCTACAAGTAGTTTTACCGGGTCTGGCTGTTTGTGTATGTGAGTTTAAATGTTTGTAAACGCACCCACGATAGAGGAGAAATTCCTAGTGTGGGGCAACGTTTTTTCTAAAAATCAGAAATCAGAATTTTACTTAAAATAGAAAACGACTTCGAACCGATTACGATCTCGATTTAATTCCATAAGTCAGATTTCATAGAAATTTGTAGAAATTTCTACAAATTACATTTGAGTAGCCAAATGTTGTTTTAAATCTAGATTCTTGCCTAAATATCGTTTTAGAGTGCGGGCTTTAATATGTAAAATCACAAAAACTATATTAGGGGCTTACAAAAAGACTTCATACATAAGTCACTTTATACCCACATACATACATAAACTTACGGTTTCTAAAACAAAAACTACAGCAGTGCGATTCTGTAACCATCTCACCGTGAAAACGTAGGTAAAGTGAGCGTGGAGTGAGCTATCATTCTAACAAATACTAGGGATTGACACTATTGACAGCTCACTCTAAGCTCACTTCACCTAACTTTTCACGGTGAGATTTTTACAGAATCGATCGGCAGAACGCCTACCTAACCTGCTGCGAACCATAAATACTCCTTTTGCAAGTTACTTAATAACAAACAGCAAACCTAATTATAAAAGTTCAATCCAAATTAGACAAGGAGGAACGATAGCGATTCCTTAAAACCTTTTTGTCACAAAAACTCATTCTAAACAAGGATTACCCTTCCCGTCAGTTAGTAAGACTAATTGCAACAATTAAGCGAAAAAGACCCTTAAGTTTAAAAATAAAAGGAATTGATCTTCACAATGAGAACGCGAGAATTTTAATTGGATTTAGACAAAGGGTAGGTTTCATTAATCATTAGGTTAATCTTAGTACAAACAAGGTATCTTTTTGATGTTGTTTTGCTTAAGCTTGTCATTTGTTATGTAAGCGAAGTGAGGGATTTTATTAATCAATGTCACGCAATTTGTGATTACATTGTTTAATCTATTTTATGATTTGACAAATCCTAAATTCAATACAGGGTGGCAGGGATATCGAAGCGCAAACTGTTACCATGAATTCAGCACAAAATTCTAAGCCCCCAAGATAGAGTACAGATATTTCGAAGGTTATCAAAAAAAAAAAAATGCTGTTTTATAGAAAAGTGTTATTAATACCTTCGCGGTCAAAATGTATGGATATCAATTTTTGCGTTACATTTACAGTACATTTCTGAACCAGGTTCAGAATCATGTACTGAGTCCATGGTTATAGGTTGCGCCGCGTCGATGTACTGCCACCCTGAATTATGTAACGATTATGTACTTTATAAAAAAAGAGGAGAGCTCATTAGGCATCAAACGATTCGTCCGCATCGCTGTCAAAGGGAAAAAATAAAATAAAATGTTAACTTAAAGTTATTAAAAAAAATATATAATTATTAATAAAAATATATAATTATTACGAACTCGGTCGTTCATCAGTACCATAATTATTTTTTATACTATACGCTGTTTAGATATAACGTTTGCCAAACGCATAAATAATTCAATGACCTGTCAAAGAACTTAATTTAAAATTAAAAAAACCTTTTGTACAATAAGCAGATCCAAAAAAAAAAAATCAATCACCTTCCATCGCTGCTTACCTTGCTTAGTAGATAAAAATCAAATTCACTTTAAAGCGATTTATGCTGTAAATATAAATAATAAAAGAGCAAAATGTCAAGCCTATTTTATTTATGTAAATTTCAAGCACATGACTATGGTAAGAATTTGAAATATTAAAATTCAAACTTTTACCCCAGGCACTTTGGTATTCTTTGAAAAACGCCAAGAGGCGTGAAAAGGTATTTACGGTTTGGAGTTAAAGTAACGGTAAAGTTATTTTTGTATTATTTAAAACTAGCTCACCCGACAAATACTCCAAATAATTGTACATAGAAAATTCACATAGGAAAAAGGACTTTCAGT
Source organism: Apamea anceps (assembly GCA_951799955.1). Classification (NCBI taxonomy): domain Eukaryota; kingdom Metazoa; phylum Arthropoda; class Insecta; order Lepidoptera; family Noctuidae; genus Apamea; species Apamea anceps. Next base: position 12,085,346 of record OX637523.1, on the reverse strand, counting down.
TTTTATTTATTTTTATAATTTTCCGTGGATCTTTTCCAATATTTCTATCATTTTTATTTATACATATATAGTCGTAGGTCACTGTTTTTTTATAGGCTTTATTTTATAATTATTATAAATCAATGAGGTATTGATTAAACATCTTAAGTTAAGAAGAAAATTATTTCAAAGTTTGCGTGAAATATTTTTCTTTGAATGAGAGAACCAACCAAAAGTTTTGTAGTATACGAATGTAGCGAACCTACATTCGTTTACTACAAAACTTTTGGATTTAATATAAATTCCGATAAAAGTTTAGCACAAAGGAAGTCAAAACCAATTTAATTATGTCCGAAAACAGGAGATTTCAATACACAGGTATAAAGCACGAGTTAACCATTAGAATATTTAGCTTCCAAAAAAAAAACTAAAAAAAAAATACGGAAATGTACTAAAATAAAGTTTTTAAAAATGCATTTCATACCATCGTCCAATCCGTACAAGCCGCTACCATTAGCTTTCACAATTATATTGTACGTTGAACTATCAGACAAAAACTTATCCACTTTTTACATAACAATATTACACACAATGAAAAACTGAACGCTTGCTACGCACACAAACATAATTCCTTTCTATAATACTGTATGAGGAATTTACGAAACTTGCTCGACCACGTAGGCGCGCTACGACAGGAGTCTACGAGCGAACTGCCGTAGCTTTCAGCCCGCTACGAAGCTACGACATCTTATGTCACCCGTCCCGCTCACACGGTATTGTTTTTCTATATCCGTCCTTGTCACTAAATACGGTATCTCAAATAAGAGTAGACTGTTTGGTGAAGGCTTGAACTAAAATCATTGTTGCCGTTTTAAATGGTAGGAATTTTTCTTTTTTATTCCAATGTGTGTGTGACTTTAGAGTTGAATCTTCTATGTGCTAGGTGTGGAAAGGGCTTATTAATGTAAATTGACAATGTGAAAGCGTTCGTTTGAGGGTATTTTGGTTTCAATACATGGTTTTGTACGGATTGATGACCCGAGTTTTATCTTGTGGTCGGATTAGAGTGAAGTATTCAAAACAAGGGTGGTTTTTAGATATTTTTAGGGAATTGTTTTCTGGTTGAACATTATCATATTTTAGCTAAATATTTGTGATGATATTTCGGTGTTTTATGAGGGTCATGTTGGGACGGCGGAATTATTATTATCGCTACCAGCTTGCTGAAAATGTTGAAATACGAATTGGTAATAGGGATATAACTCTAAGGTATTTCATTTTGGACTAAGTTTCGGAGATAAGAATGAAGGAAAAAAGTTTTTTGCTGTAGTTGTAGCTATGTTAATGAAAAATGAAAAATATCCAATCACTAGTTTTTAAGGTTCACTTGTTAAAATAATAAACCATTTTTCATAATTTTTTTCATTTTTCATTATGTTAACATTTAATAACTTTTTTTTTTTGGGAAAACCTTCATATATTTATATTTAGACTCAGTTGTTCGTTTGTCTATCAAACCAATCTATCACAATTGATAGATCAAAAAAGTTCTGAAGTTCCTTCTGAAGTTAAATTGCATCAAATGATAAAAAAATATTATTTGATACAATTTTACTAATCTTACCGTGATGACCGATTGCTGGTGGAGCAGACGAGTCCTGAATGGAGACCGCGTATCGGCAAGCGTAGTATGGGACGCCTCCCAGCTAGATGGGCGGACGATCTAAAGAAGGTGGCTGGGACAGACTGGTTGCAGAAGGCGGAGGACAGGGTGTTGTGGCGCAGCCTGGGAGAGGCCTATGTCCAGCAGTGGACTGCAATAGGCTGTGTTGATTTATACAGAGATTGCATTCAAACTCAAACTATTTATTTCAAATAAACCAATTACAGGGTCTTTTGAATTGTCAAGGTCGGTCAGTCAAAAAGATGAAGCTAGCTTTTTTTTTTTCTTTTATTGTTCTGATTAAATTCACTTCATTATCAGTGTTTATGATGATATGGTTAGAATGGGGGTGACTGTCGAGATATAATAGCGGAGTATGGGAGAAAAAGACATGTCGCGCCGACCCCAAATGAATTGGGATGGGACTGGAGAATGATGAATCACTGTGTTACCTACTTTTGCAGCCAAACATTTACCAACGTAGTCATTTTATTGTTTGTTATTATATTAATAAGTAAACTATCTATGTTACATATATAATATGAATAACCCACATTGATTTATTTCAACACACTGTGACTGTCTGTCACTTACTCCTAATTTAATAACAAAATATCTTATTCTAAATTCTTATTTAACATTGTACCACGATATCGGCCCTCTTAGAGACGCATTAAATCTCAATTTTATGATCTGACCTTACCCATTTCCCTGACATTTCCACATAATTAGCAAAAACGAAAATTTTATCAGCCTAGGGTAATTTAGACCACCTATAATAATTTATTAGTATATACCATTGTACAGTGGACATGGCTAAATGAAATATTTTTTCCGCATCACGTCCACGCCAACCCAGTTACTGGGTAATAGGATACCCCTTGGTAAGCCAAGTGGTATCGTATTACACAGTAACTGTAGTCGGAATCCCGAAAATCTGACAATAAGTCTTAACTGGTTAGACCTGTAACAACTGTGAAAGATCCATAAATGACAGCCGGGACCAACGGCTTAGCATGCCTTCCGAGGCACGAAGGTCTTGGTATGTAAAGCTGGTCACCCATCCACAGACCAACCGCGGCAAGCGGATACCTATACCTAGCAATATCTCTTCGACACAGCTAAATGAAATATTTTTTACGCGTCACGTCCAATGCCCAGAGACAAAGTTGAAAACTCATCCGGCAGTAATTTCACGGCACCCGTTCTATAAACCGGAACACAGCAATGCTACTCGGTGGCAAGCATTCTTTCACAGCGAATTCTACAACTCTTTTATTACCTACTATTACTAGCTTTTGCCTGCAGCTTCACCCGCATGAACGTCGAAAATTATGCCACGGGAACCTATTACCCGGATAAAAATTCCGTCCTATCATGGTCCATCTGTGTGCCAAATTTCATCGAATCCGTTCAGCCATTAAAGCGTAAAAAGCTAACAGACACTTTCACATTTATACTATTAAGTATGGATAAGATGCGCCTCGGAGCGGACCTCTGGAAGTAGTGGTGACGCAGTGCTAGCGACCCTGACTTACGAGTTGTAGGTCGTGGGTTCGAACCCAGGCAGACGCTTTACTTTGTGTAACTTATTTCATCACCACTGTTCTCAAACCAGTGAAAAAAACATCGTGAGGAAACCGGCATGTCCTAGAACCAAACATTTGAAGACATGAGACATCTGTCACACTGGGCTCGCGTGGTGGATCATGGCCCACTCCCTCTCACAGAGACGAAGCCTGTGTCCCAGCAGTGGGAACGTTATACGCTGATTATGCTAAGCTGTGCCTCGCGTTTTTACCCGCATGGAGATTCCAAGAGGAACTATTAATTTAAACAAAAAGTTTACTGTAACAATCAGGAATATCGTAGCTTATTATTAAAAAAAATTTGTATAATATAGGATCCGTATTTTCTGAGAGTACCTTCTACAAACAAATATGACAAACTGAAAAACCACTTGACCTTGTTTTTATTTTTTTATGTTATTTTAAGTAATTACCGTCGCCTATGGACATTGGCAATGACAAAGGCATCACAAGTGCAAGACATTCTTTCACGGGGAATTCTACTACTTTTTAGGGTTCCGTAGCCAAATGGCACGGAACTCTTATGGATTCGTCATGTCTGTCTGTCTGTCCGTCCGTATGTCACAGCCACTTTTTTCCGAAACTATAAGAACTATAGTGTTAAAACTTGGTAAGTAAGATGTATTCTGTGAACCGCATTAAGATTTTCACACAAAAATAGATAAAAAAGCAATAAATTTTGGGGGTTCCCCATACTTTGAACTGAAACTCAAAATTTTTTTTTTCATCAAACTCATACGTGTGTGGTATCTATGGATAGATCTTCAAAAATGATATTGAGCTTTCTAATATCATTTTTTTCTAAACTGAATAGTTTGCGCGAGACACACTTCCAAAGTGGTAAAATGGTCCCCCCCCCTGTAACTTCTAAAATAAGAGAATGATAAAACTAAAAAAAATATATGATGTACAATTGTACATTACCATGTAAACTTCCACCGAAAATTTGTTTGAACGAGATCTAGTAAGTAGTTTTTTTTAATACATCATAAATCGTAAAACGGAGCCCTTCATGGGTGAGTCCGATTCGCACTTGGCCGCTTTTTTATTACTTCCTAGCCACACACCACATTATTTCATTCGCATGGAGATTCCTCCAGGAACCCTGCATTACCTGCTGCATTGTGACAGCTGCGAACGCGCACAGATTACTCCCGGCGGCGCGAGATTCGTTGCCCGGAATGTTAACACGTCATAATTATATTTTGTTGTGACAGGGGGTTGGTCACCCATCCACAAGTCGACCGCGGCAAGCATAGCTTAACTTTCGATCGACCCGTGCGTCTGTTATCATTAAGCCATGAGTCCCTCTAGTGTGTGATAACAACCAAGCATGAATATCTGCAATTGCTGCACTGCAGGTGCGTTGCTGTCCCAGAGGCACAGCTGGACTTACTCGTGTGGCTGCGATAATATTATAATTTGTCAGATGAAGTTTGCCAGCACAGAATAGGGTATTTGCCTGGGTAAAAAAATAATAATTATATTTCCATCAGTTAGATGATCGAAAAATAATGGACACGTATTTTTTCTTTTGTCAATCAAACAAAAAATGACAAAGATAAAGCGCGTCAAAATTTTGGAGTGGGGGGTCCTGACGTCACTTGCTTGCAAAAGTGTCGCAAACAAGTGACGTCACGCGGGCGATATCTTCATCATTTTTCATATAATTGACAAAAGAAAACATACGGGTTCAATATTTTTTTATAATCTAACTGTCGAACTAATTAGATTTTTTTTAGGAAAATAGCCTATCACGGTTTCCGAGACTATCTACCTAAGTAACTAAAGACTGAAGAAGTCATCATTCTTCTTGCCCTTATTCCAATTTATTTGGCGCAACATGTCTTCGTTCGGTCGTTCGAATGTTTTAGATTATAATAGTGACATTGTTATTTATTTATTATTTTTTATGGTTGTTGCTATATTGTAATTTGACAAACAGATTTTGACATTACCAGATTATGTAAAGATTATAACTAGTAATAATTGTGATTGTCGTTAATGTTTTGATTATTTTGACATTAAGCTTTTTAACATTACACATTACGACATATATTCTTCATTATATGATTTGCGAGAGATTAATTATTCAATTCATTGATTATTTTGATTATTATTTCCTTTATTTTCCTTTTATGATTATTTATTATTATTGTTTTTTGTTTTAGTCTCATCTGTAACTTCATATTAAATTTGACTATGGCTAATCGTATCGATAGCTGTATCTACATATAGTACTAATTAATTCAAACCTAATATATGTTGCATGCCGTAAGGTAAAATATATCGGGACACTTAACAAATATTCTAACTTATATGTATACCTACATTATCTGCAAATAAATTATTTCTTTCTTTCTTTTTTATTTCTTTCTTTCTTCATCTTTCATATTTCTTTATTAGTCGTCATGTCAGTAGTCAACTCTTTTCTAGCCATATCATCTTCCACATAGTCCATTCATCGTTTCTTTTGTCTTATCTTAAGTAACTAAATGTTATGACTACTATTTACCCATCCAACACCCGATGCGAGTGCGTTGCCTCTGACCAGACCATGCCCCACTTGCTGAAGTGTCCTAAGTGCCCGTACACCTGCACCTTGGATGACATCAATAATGTCTCTGATGCAGCAGTCAACGTGGCCACCTACTGGGCACAAACTATATAAGTCAAGTGAGAATCGGACTCGCAAACCGAGGGTTCCGTACAAATTTGTAGCAATGTAACAAAAATTTACGGTTTTCGGATTTTTTCCTTTAGTTGTGCTACATGACAGACTGGGTCAATGGGACTTGTGGGACAGACCCATTGCTTCTTGCCAAATTTCATGATTCTAGGTCAACGGAAAGTACCCTATAGGTTTTGATTTCGGAACATAAACACCCGTATCTTTTGATTGCGTTGACTTAGAAGTTGGATTTTTTCACTGCTTCAAGGGATTACAGGCTTTTTTTTTTTTTTTTTTGAGGATGGGAAATCATCAAATGACTCCTCCCGCTCTGGGTGGAGCAGGAGGGAGTGTCAGACTCTTACTGACTAAAACCCACCCGTGTTCCTTCCTTAGCCCTTTATGTTCCAGGGCAGCGGTAACCCTTTCGGACAATCCCGCTACCCTGGCAGGCTACGGCCCTATGGGGCCCCGTCTCTCATGCTGACATCTCTAGGGATTGGGCTTGAGTAGATATTTGATATTAATTTCAACTTGATAACTTTACGCGTTCCTGAGAAAAACGGTCTTCACAGATGGGCAGACAGACGGACATCGAAGTGATCGTATAAGGGTTCCGTTTTTCCTTTTGAAGTACGGAACCCTAAAAAAAATAAAAAAACAAGAAGTAAGAGAATGTTTTAAAAATGATATAAGGTTGTATATTCGAAATACGGAGCATAACAATAAGCACAGCCTCACCAGTAATGTTTCTAGGTCGATATGAAAAAAGAATCGATGAAAAGTTCTTATAACCATTTATTTATTATATACTTTACTAGCTTCTGCCCGCGGCTTCGCCCGCGTGGATGTCGGAAATTATCCCACGGGAACGTGCTAACAGGATAAAATGTATGTGCTTCCCCAGAATGCCATCTATCTCGCGGGCCCTTTGTGGCTAATTACAATTGAAAACCAATTGTGTCTCATTAGTGGTGATTAAGAGGGTACCTATATGATATCTTTATCTAAGTACCTACCTAATTAAAAAAAAAAAAAACTCAATAACAGAAAATTAAATACCTACCTACCTAAATAAACCTATTTCTGATGATAACTAATCTAAACTCAATAAATAAGCAAAATCCCTAAAAACTAATATCTATACGAAAGACTAATCCTAACTAACAGTATTATAAAATAACCTACGGTCACTACGTACACTATCAAATATACTACCTATACTTTAAAATTAAAATCTATACCTACGACTTATATAAAAATAAACCTAAATAACTCTAAAAACTAAAAGGAATAAAAATGAACTCCACTGCGGGTAACGTAACCTACGACAAACTTATCATTTGCGGTTGGTACCGTAATCGGGTCTAGGTATCGAACCGCAAAATTAAGTTTGTTTTTTATTATATATACTTTTCCGGGATAAAACGTACCCAGTGTGGTGCCCAGGATATTAAAGAATAATTATACCAAGTTTCATCGTAATCGAACCGGTAGTTTTTGCGTGATGCCTGAACAAACAGACAGACAGACAGACAGACAGACCGACAGACAGACAGACAGACAAAAATTTTTTTAATGACATTTTTGGGTTCGGTGTCGGTCTAGTAACACCCCCTGCCATTTATTTTTTTGATATTTTCAATGTACAGAATTTTCACTTCTACAGATTTATTATAAGTATAGATATAGATTGTGCACCACAAACATACATAGCATAAAAAAACACATCAAACACTACAAAATATACAATTTGCGGCCTTGTCACTTTCGTTGCTTGTTTGCTTGGAAGAGATCCCAATCTCTTCCAGGCAACCAAGGAATGCACAGTGATTTTCCTGGACATAAAATGGGGCTGTTGTTGGTGCCATCGTAGCTATCGTTAACTCAATGCCGTGATAAATATAGCAATTTACAATTCTATAGAAAAATTGCCACAAACCGTCCTTGTGCTAAAACAAGCCAACGATGTATGCAGTCCGCTCGACCTCTGAAGGTTTTCATAAAAAAATCAAAGTTAAAATCTTGACCGTGACACAAATACGTCAAAAAGACGTAGTGTGTGCCGTCGCGACGTAGTTTGAAGATTTTGGCACTGAAATATGAAAACAGACATTGAATATGGTCAGTGAAAGGGAGCTTTTTAGTTTATGTGTGAGTAATCTTGGCAACGTGAAATGCATTTTGGATAGGATAAGAATACTCTCACACATACATGCATAGTAGAAGAGCATAGGGCACGCGTGAGGTCACCGATGAGGTGGACGGATGAAATTAAATCCGCGGTTGGAGGTCTTGTTAATAATTCAGAAGTAAAATATGACCCTTATCTCAACAAAGTTAAGCGAAGGAAAGGTAACGCCAGTCCTACTAATATCTTTCGCACTATTCTCTCGTAAAGGTTTTATTGTTTTGATGGAGGATATCTGTTTAATATAATCAATACTGTTGTTTTGAAAGAACTGAATGAATGTTGTTGAACTGTCAAAATAAGAGTCTTTGCTGCTGTTAGTATTTTACGCAATTACCCATTCTATCTCATATCTGTATAAAGGCCCTGATTCCCTTGTTCACAAACAAAACTAAATTTAAGTTTTGTGCATCTTTTTCTTTCTATTTCATTAAGAAAAGGACAGAAGATAAAATATTAGTTTACTCCTGTCAAATTAAGATACTCCATAGACAGATTAGACGTGATTAAAAACATGGCTGCCATTTTACGTCAATTTACGTCAGGCGCTGACTAGTTTGACAGGACTAAACTAATATTTATCTTCTGTCCTTTTCTAAATTAAATTATCGCCATTATCTCTCAATATATCCAATGCGTAGATAATCTTGGTAAACTAATCGTATGTAAATGGCTTAAAACTCTCGATTATCAGGCAACTGAGTCTTCTGATTCATGTCCGCTAAATTTCTATCTCCATCACAGGCGTACACTATCACACACACACACACCCTCTCTCACAAATACACCCTCTGTCTCTCACACACAAACATACACATAAATGACATAATTATGTATGTCCAATTTAGATTTATTTTATTTTTTCTTTATATTTAACTGCACTGCTAGAATTTAAGTGAATTTCATCATGTACTTTTTTTATGTTCTTTTATCTAAAAGAATATGAACATAAATGTAAGTCTTGGTGACCTGTAACACAGATATTTTATACCTTTTTCGGACAACACAACACAGTCTCGCACAAGTATTAAACATATTTTTTTTAAAGATTAAGCACTTCCTGTCCATAATCTTTAGCAAATTAGAATTAAACTAGCTGCGCCCCGCAGTTTACCCGCATAAGTTTCGATCCCGTGAGAATTTTGGGATAAAAAGAACGCTATATGTTAATTCTGGTTATAAACTACCCGTGTGCTAAATTTCATTCAAATTCGTTCAGTAGTTTTTGCATGAAAGAGTAACAAACATCCATCCATCCATACAAAGTTTCTCATTTATAATATTAGTAAATTAATTATTAGGATTATTGTTAATGAATGCGCCAGACCGTCATATAACAGAACCAGATGGAGAGAGATCGTGAGGCGAACTATACTACCACTGCGATTGGATACAATTCATCGTGATCACGGCCGCTCTGTCAAGAGCGAAGCGAAGTAAGAATACTCACAAATTCGTAAAGGCAAAGACATGTTTGATAAACGATACGGTGCATTTTTTGTTTACCATTAATATTATTAATGCAAAACTTACTGAGGGCATTAATTTAATCAAATTATTTATTTATTTATCCTCCTACTGGAACGCTATACAGTAATTACACCAACGGAGCTAAAAATTACTTCATGTGCTGCTTTCCTTCTATCCTGTGCGCGGTGGACATCGAACTGGCGGCGATGGATCACGCACGCTCACGCAGCATCAAGACATTTTTCCATAGTTTCATTCCTCCATCCATTTGCGTATATGCAAAGGCAAGGCATGCTTGTCTCTTACGTGCACCCAAATTAATAGAAGGTAACTAATAGGTAAAGATAGACGGCGTCACCGAGACCGGGCGGCCTAGGAATAAATGGTGATATCACCTGGTCGCGTACCGCGAGGGCTGATTCGAACTGGTGCGGGAGGCCTCTGCTCAGTAGTGGGATAGAGGCTAACAAAAAAAAAAAAAATGATAGGTAATATTTACGCGATCGGCACGACTAAACCGCTCTTTAGGGATACACATTAATAAACACCGTTTCAGTGACGTCATTGACGAGATCAATGATGGCGTAGTGGTAACGACCGCGGCTTACGAGTTGTAGGCTGTTACCCACACATGCGCTTTATTTTGTGTAAATTATTTCATCATCACTGCTCTCAAAATGGTGAAGGAAAACAGACATAAACATGTTCTAAAACCATAAATTCGAAAACATGTGATATCTATCACCCGACTGGCCCGCGTGATGGATTACGGCCCACTCTCTCTCACCGACAATAGACCTGTATCCCAACAGTGGGAATATTACAGGCTGATTACGCTATGACGTCATTCGACAGTAAATTGGGGAAGCTATGTGGAAACAGTCTTAGGAAACCTTGCTTTAGAAATATCACTGCAATGGAAAAGCGCCCTTAAAGGATAAAAGCTTCGAAGAACAGGTATCGCTCTTCAAAAGTATTTCCTTTGTATACAGTTCCCGGATCGATCAGACTTCTCCAGAATAATTTTAATTAAAAATTGTTGAAGAAAATAAAACTGGCTAAGTGCAAATTGAAGTGCTGTGCAACTTTGTTAACAGTCTGGTCCCACGACATCGGCAAGTCTGTTTATTTCAAGATCTGAGGGGTAATTCTCGTAATTTTAAGAACGTTCACTGTCAGGGGGGCAATTCTCGTAATTTTAAGAACGTTCACAGTTTCATCTCAGTCTCAATCTGTCAAAAATACGTCTAATTTCCCTACATTTTGACATTTGTTTGTCGCCGAGATGAGGACTGCGACTAGATTTTGAACGTTTTAAATTACTGGACTACGGGCCCTGATTTTATTTTCCGAACCCTGTTTAGTGACATCTTAGATTTTACGGTATTTTTGTTAACAGTTGGAATTTGAAAATTGTAATTGAATAAGAATAAAGCGATGGTTATTATTAAAAACTAGCTTCGCTATCAAGCCTGCGGCTTTGCCCACCTTGTATTTCGATGAAAAGTAACATCAAAATCGCCCAGCCGCCGCCGTTTCGAAGATTAGCCGTGCCGCGGAAAGCACGTTAAGCCGTTGGTCCTGGCTGTCAGTCTTGGATCTTTGACAGTCGTTACGGGTCGTCAGAAGCCCGAAAATCTGTCAACCAATCTTACCAAGGGGTGTCGTGTTACCCAGTAACTGGGTCTTGGAGGTCAGATAGGTAGTCGCTCAATCGTATTCAGCTGCATCCGGTTAGACTGAAAGCTGACCCCAAAATTGATGGATTGAACGTGATCGTCTGTGAAATTAAGAATAGCTTCTTGCGTTTACCGAAACTGTTTAAAATAGGTATCATGTGCCTACTACATGTCTTTTGAAAATATATTATAATATAATGTAAATAAATTACATTAATATTTTCAAAAGAAATGTAAGATTTCTTTTACACATTATGGCTTACTGGCCACGAGGCAATTACTGATTTCTATAGCCTGGAAATTGAACGCGGGTTTTCCGCTCCAATCTAATCTAAAGATGGTTTTTATATTTCTTTAAAAGCCAATGTTCAAAGAACATGATTAGTATTTTATATTATACTAGCTGCTGCCCGTGACGTCGTCTGCGTGAAGGCTCTACAGCACCAAAATACCTAAGATGCCTGTTGAGGATGGCTATAGGATGCTTGTAATTGAAAATACGATCACAGTTTTAGCGTATATTTTTAACCATTTTTCACACAGAGTGACATTAAAAGACAGAAGAATAAATTTATAGAAAAATAAACAATCAATATAAAAAAGGTTGGTTGCTGGTCGTCAACATGGCCCCCGACGGTGTGAAGGCACCAATTTACTGGCAGGCGACCAGCAACACCACCTTGCGAGTGGGTCGACGCAGCACGCCCCCCTTCGTAGTGACGTCCACCACTCTCACTATTCCGTCTCTCCCCGGGTGCACTGCCGCGATTCGCCCACGAGGCCATTGGTTCCTGGGCAGCATGCCATCCGCGATAAAAACTAGATCGCCCACCCTAAACGGACGAGCCTCCTGCAACCGCCTCCTGGGTGTGAGCGTGGGCAGGTACTCTCGTACGAAGCGCTGCCAGAAGTGGTCTGCTAACCTCTGCGCCTTTCTCCAGTTAGCACGTCCGATCAAGTCTGCGTCGTCGAACATATTTATTTCAGGCTCGCTGCTTGGGGTACCAATTAAAAAGGTGAATGGAGTTAGGGCGTACTCCGCGTCTGCATCCACTGAGACATGTGTCAGGGGTCTTGAATTTATTATGGACTCCGCCTCTAGGAGCAGGGTGTTTAATACCTCCTCCTTGGGCGTCCTTTCCTTCAAGGTCACCGCCATGGTACTCTTCACCGAGCGTACCAGCCGCTCCCAACAGCCCCCCATAAATGGTGCGGATGGGGGAATGAATCGCCATTTTATTCTTCTATCAGTGCAAAAATTGAAGAGCTCTGGCAGCATCTTTGCTGCGCCGACGAATGAAGTCCCGTTATCGGAGTAGATCGTTGTCGGGCATCCCCTTCTAGCGATGAACCGTCTGAGTGCCATCAAGGCGGAGTCCGAAGATAAGCTCTCCACGATCTCCAAATGCACGGCTCGCACTGTCATGCAAGTAAAGAGTGCAATCCATCTCTTGGCGGTGCGTCTGCCAATAGAGACGCTCAGGGGGCCAAAATAATCCAGCCCTACGTGGGTGAAAGGGCGCTGGTGATGTGCTAACCTGGCATCTGGCAAGTCTCCCTCTGGTGGTGATTCCGGCTTAGCCTTCCGATTGCGGCAGAACTGGCATCTCTGCGAGGTTCCTCTGACGGCTGGTCTGAGACTTAGTATGTAGAACCTCTGGCGCAGCTCATTGACCACTAGCTCGTTATGTCCGTGGGCGTACCTGACGTGATAGGAGCATATCAGTAGCTTGACGATAGGATGTCGGCCATCTAGGACTATTGGACGCGGCTCTACATGCTCTGCGACGACGGCAGTGCGACCAGAAAGACGAAGGAGCCCGTCTTCACCGAGCAAAAGCGAAAGGTTCCGAAGTCTACTATCACTCGAAACGGAGCGTGCTGTTAGAACGCGTGTCAAATCCTCGGAGAAGGAATCTAGTTGAACTTTGCGAAACAAATGGACCTCCGCAACGGTGAGATCTGCAACGGAAAGGGCAAAGAGGTTGCGAGCATCCCGAAGTGCGTTTAGAGAAAATTTGGAATTTGGGTGCAAAACTGATCGAAACTTGTCTAAACACTGATGAGTTCGCGCTGTAGCGCGAAGCAACCGGGTCCAACTGCTAAAGCGTTGATGATCCGCAACTACCGGAAAAGGTAGCTTTCGCGGTGAAGCAACTATCAGTCCCACCGAATCAGAGTCTCTTTTCAGTTCTTCGGTCACCAGAGGGGCGGCACACGTCGGTTCATTTGGCCAGTCAGAAGGTGGAGACAAAAGAAAAGTGGGTCCTGTGAACCAACGTGAGGAAGTCGTGAAATTGTGAATGTCTCGCGTAGCGTCGTCTGCGACGTTTAGAGCCGTGGGAACGTATTTCCAACTCTGAATGTTTGTTGACTCAGCTATCTCTCCCACCCGGAACGAGACAAAGGCTTTAAATGTGCAAGCGTCGCTACGGAGCCACTTCAGAACGGTTAAAGAATCCGTCCAAAAATAAATTTGATTAGGTTTTCGTCTGTGCGCTTCCGTCACATAGACGCTAAAACGTGAAGCGATCAGGGCAGCCTGGAGCTCCAATCTCGGGATTGAAACGGGTTTCAGAGGCGCTAGCCTACCCTTTCCCCCAATCAGGGATAAGCATACGTTGTCGTCGTCGCCTGTGAAGCGCCAGTAGGCCACGCAGGCATACGCGCGTTCACTGGCGTCAGCAAAGACATGAAGTTGGGTATTTTTAATGCGTCCGGTGCCGCGAAAGTAGCATCGGGGAATGGAGCTGTTGTTTAAAATTTGAATCTCAAGCAACCAACTTTTCCAACCTTCAATAAAGTTAGCCGGCAGAGTTTGATCCCAGTCAATACCTAACTTCCAAGTTTTCTGGAATAGTGCGCGGCCTTTCATAATAACGGGAGTTAAAAAACCTGAGGGGTCGTAAATGGTCATCAGCAGGGACAAGACTGTACGTTTTGTATACTTAGTAGGGACCTTTGGAGGAGTCTTGACGAAATGAAGCTTGTCCTCGCTAATGTTCCACGTAAGACCTAAAACGCGAATTTGTGAGGGAGACGTCGGGCCTAAGCTCACCTCAGTAATAGCGTCTGTCGCATATAAGTCGGTAGGGATTAACGCTAAGGCTTCCTTGCAATTTGAAACCCAAGAACGCATCTCGAAGCAAGCCGCCTTATGTATGGACCATATTTCAAAGGCTCGCTGTGCTGCCTCGCTGATGTTATCAAAACTCCCTAAAAAGTCGTCCATGTAATGGTCTTCGACGATAGACTGCACGGCGTCCGGATGTCGTGACTGAAATAGACTAGCGTTTTTGTTTTTCACCCATAGCGCAGTACACGGACTGGACGCTGCGCCGAATATCATCGACGACATGCGGAATTCCTGAAGCGGCAAATCGGGACTATCTCTCCACAAAAAACGTTGGGAGTCCCTATCCTCGGGTCTGATTTTGATTTGCGGGAACATCTCCCTGATGTCTCCCGCCAAGGCAACCGGGCCTTCCCTAAACCTCATGGCGATGCTAAGAAGCGGCTGGAGTAAATCGGGACCAGTCAGCAGAAGCGAATTGAGGCTGATGCCTCCGCACTTCGCCGCTGCATCGTGGACAACTCGCAGCTTCTTTTTGTGCGGGTGGATAACTCCAAAGTGTGGAAGATACCACGGGACCAGACCGGACGGCGGACTCGGACATAATTCAGCGTATCCTTTGCTAATCATACCTTGAATATTTTGCTTGTAGGCATCGGCATACGCACCATCCTTAGCCATTTTACGCTCGAGGTTAGCAAATCTAGATAAGGCAAGGTCACGACTTTTAGGGACGCGTGTGATATTATCGCGCCATAATAGGCCCACTTCGTACCTACCAGAATCTAGGCGCTTGGTAGTTTCCTCTAGAAGGTTTAAAGCACGTTGTTCGCTTGCACTACGATGGTCTACCTTTGTTATTCCTATAGAGTCTAGTCGAAAGTATTCCTTGATGAGGTTGTCCAGCGAAGAATCGTTGTCGACAGCGACGGATATATGGTTAATGGATGTTGCAGCGTTAGATCTGCCAGAAATATGTCCGTAGAGGACCCACCCTAGCGCGGTGTGAGCGGCCGCAGGTTGATCACGAGTACCATGGCGGACCGCAGAAGGGAGTGACAAGTGCCAATTATCCGCACCTATTAACAACATGGGCTTCGCGTCATCGTAACACACGACGTCGACCAAGTCAGATAAATAATCGTACCTGGCTACGTCGGATAAACGTGCGGACTGCCTATTTATGCCCAAGTTGTGAATGGATCGCGCTGTGATTTCGAAGCTGGCCGCACTATGTAGACCCTTTACTTTGATGTTGACATAACTCACATCAGCCTGCGTACTCAATCCGCCAATACAGTCAATATTCAGCCTACACCTAGGGCCCTCAGCTCCCACCGAGTTCGCCACGGATTGGTCTAACAGAGTCACGGAACTCCCGTCGTCAAGTAGGGCATACGTGTTAACGCTTCCCAGGGGTCCAGAAATAGTAACTGCTATTACCTTTAAGAGTGGCTTAAGGCAGGATGAGTTCAGTGGAGCAGAGTTGTGGGCCACAGTGACCGATCGCTGCTCGTCCTTTGACGCACTTGGCTTCTGCACCTTGGGGTTGGCAATTTCCGTGGCTGAGTGTACCTCATGTGTATGGGCTGCCGTCACAGGTTGGGTTCTATGTAAGAGGGTGTGGTGCCACTTTTCAACCGGGCAGCCTTCGATCTCACACTTCTTCTTGCAGTGGCGATATTGATGAGAGCCTTTTCTTAGACATCTACGGCAAATCTTTTTCTCAATCACCCATTGCCATCGATCGTCCAGAGACAAAGATTTAAAAACTTCACAGTCGCTTACCTCGTGTTTACCATCATGACAGTACTGGCATGAGTAGAAACTTTTCAGCTTTGAAGTGTTTGACGTTGTCGCAATTGCGTAAATCTTGTCTCTGAATGTTTTGACGGGTTGACATGGACTTTTGACAAGTGTCGGCTCTGGCACTATGACATCGAATTTAATTTGTAATTTTGCCTCGATTTCGAGGAAATCGGCCAAAATTTCTAATTTAAACTTACCAGAGCCAACTCTTGGCGATGCAAAATCTCTCCATTTGGATCTGAGGAGTGGAGTCAACTTACCTATGATGATGTTGAGGAGGTCCGGTGAAGCAAGGTGCTCGGGCAAATCCAACAAACGGATGATTTCGACGCAGTTGCGGATGCGACAGGCAAAGACGTTCAGCTCTCGCGCAGACTCGTACAAACTTATTTTAGGAAGGGCTTTTACCACAGATATCTGGTGTAGAACGATGACTTCCGGCTGAGCGAATCTGGTCTCTAGCGCTTCGACAATCTGCTCCGGGTCGTCAGCTGCTATCAGTCTGATGGAGACTGCCTCTCTGGCAGCTCCGTGCAGCGCCGCGCCAAGACGTGTGATGTTGTCACTAGGGGAAAAGTGTATCTTGGATTGTTCGTATGACTTCTTGAAGTGGAACCAATCCGAGACGTGACCATCAAACTTAGTGATATCACAAACCTTTGTTGTCTTCTTCCCTGTGCCTGTAATTGCGTCGACCAGCTGATTAAATGATGTAGCTAGATCTGGGCTAAGATTTTTATTTTTGTAGTAACAATTGTTATCTTTAATACGTGTGCCTAAACCTAGTGCGTGTGGCGTGTGTTCAGCCGGCCCAACTGATGAGTACTCGCCCACAGGGAGCGTACAGACACAGGGGACAGGGTGCGTCGATGTACCAGCCGGGGCCGGATGCATTGGCAAGTGGGCAGGAGCCTGGCGGGGAGGCGCACAGGTGAGGACAGGGCGAGTCAGGGCACAGGGGACCGGGCACGGCGGGGCACGGTCCAGAACGTCAAGAACAGGATGTGTCACTGTCACTGGACCATCCCCATAGGCCGTGGCGGGCGTCGAACGCGGCAAGGCCGGCGGTACAACGCTAGAAAACCTGGGCTCGTTTGCCCCCCTGTCGACAAATGAATGCGCTTTATTATCTTGCCTAGGAATCGTATTAAATGATTTAGTTAGCCATTTTTCGACTCTGTGCGAAGATCGGGAGCACTGGGAGTTGCCCGAGTGGCGGGATCCTCCGTGTATCGAGTTGGCCTGAATAGCGGCCAGCTTCGCCTGCAGTTCTAACTCCGCAACGGCGTTTTCACGCTCCGTTTGGGCATGGTCACGCTCCGCTTGGGCATTTGCGAGCCGACGAGCGTGCTCCGCCTTGGCGGTCAGTATTTGTGCTTTTAACGTGCTGCTAGAGCGGCCTGACCGTGCGCTCTGTGGTATGATGCTTGACGAGGTCCTGCTGGTGGGTGGTAAGGTCTCGTTAGGGTTGGCGCAGGGCGGAGCCGGCGCTATGGCGCCTTCGGTGGAGGCACCGCCCTCCTGAGGAGCACCTATTGGAACGATACCTGCTGTACCAGTCTTCGCCATGGCGGCCTGCGTCTGTGATCTTGTGGTGGGCATTTCCAAAGTAGCCGTTTACTTCTGACACCAATGTTGAGGATGGCTATAGGATGCTTGTAATTGAAAATACGATCACAGTTTTAGCGTATATTTTTAACCATTTTTCACACAGAGTGACATTAAAAGACAGAAGAATAAATTTATAGAAAAATAAACAATCAATATAAAAAAAGGTTGGTTGCTGGTCGTCAACAATGCCAGTGTCGCTATAGCATTATAAGTAAACAACTATTAAAATAGCATTAAAATATAAGTTTTTTTTTTTGCAAGCGAAGCTGGTGAAGAGAGTTATATGGGAATCCGGCTGAGTTCAGTCATAAGATGTGACTAAAGGAAATAGAGAAAATAATGCAGGAATACATTCCAGGACACAAAAAAGTAAAAATACGTACAAAGGTACCTTACAACACTTCCCTATAAACTACGTTGGTAGTTATGCTGCCAGGAGCCAAAATGTAAAGAGAGTCAGGACTGGTGACGCGGGATCAAGCGACGTACAGTTGCCCGTGTGAGAAGCAACTTGTCCTGAGGTCGACACCCGCTGCCCCCAGTGTCTGCCCGTGCGACTTATTGATGGTCATCGCGAAGCAAACACGCACGGAGAACTGTACGCGCCTGAACTGGAACGGGAAGTTATGAGGTATGAGGGGAATGCGTGGTATAAATACTGCCTCGCCGACGCCACAACCCGTAAGAATTTCCGCCTCAATGGTGTGTCTGTGGAGCGAGATGACTTTAAGGCGGGTCCCGTTACACAACTTCGGAGGAAATAGGTTCCGAAGAAGCATAATCAGGACACCGAACTTCAGCTTGATGGTATGCGCTGGAAGTCCACTTTCTGACAGGGAGTTCAGATATTCCACGGGATAATGTGTGACGTCATCTTGCTCAACAACAGTGTTTATCGAGGTGTAGACCACTTCATTCCCCACAATTTCCGAAAGAATGCATTCGTTAATTGCTGCAGCGTGATCATATTTGGGCGTCAAAATGGCTGAGAATGGCTCAATTCTGCTGGTGCGGTATACGACTGATGTCCCCGTACACACAGCGAATGAGGTCTTCCAAGCTGGATACCACTCTACCGAGAGACTCTGGAAGCACCACCTGTCCACCTCTCTCTTCTGGTATCTAGTGTCTTCGCCAAAACTTAGAAGGACATCGGAGAATTCTTGAGCACGTGCATTGCCGCCGAGCCGAGCTCTCATATTAATGGTCAAGCGCAGCGTACGAACTCGTGACCACAACGAAGATCGTTTTAACGAAGCATTCACCTTGTCAGCCCTCGATCCCCGCGTCACCACGGGAAGCGTTTGCCGGAAATCGCCACTGAACAGAACTGTGACACCACCCATCAAATATTCGTTCCTGCGGATGTCCTGCAGGGTTCTGTCCACGGCCTCAACTGCCTTCCTATTGGCCATCGTGCACTCATCCCATACGACCAGAGAGCAATCCTTGAGCACGTGTCCCTTATCGCTGTTACGTGACACACCACAAACAGGCGTTTCGGCGCTCTCTAAATCGATGGGAATTTTAAACATGGCATGTGCTGTCTTGCCACCCGGAAGCAGTGTGGCAGCGATTCCCGACGACGCTACAGCAATATCAATTTCGCCTTGCCTCCTGACCTCTGCAAGTATGCCAGTGGTAACAAATGTTTTTCCTGTTCCACCAGGAGCATCCAAGAAAAACATTTTACCCTGTTTTTGCCCAACGCGAACAAAAGTATTAACAGTCAATTTTTATTTTGTACTATCAACATGAAATTGATGAAGAAATATCAATGAACATAACATTTTTGTAATACTTAACACCGCATTTTTTTTAAATTGTCTTCCTCAGCTCTGCTCAAGATTTTGAGGGTTTTGTTGGAACTTGAATTTGTCAAAACGAACTATACGATACAACTTTTATGAAGAAAATGCACATTACCATCTATGAATTTTAAGAATAACTAACTACTAACCTCGCCAACATGATCAAATTTAAATCATTAATTTCCAAAAAGTGTTAACATGTAACTTGATTTGATTTTTATGAAATCTCATAGGTGGCGCTGCTTCAAAATTGTCTTTATATTACTAACATTCATTAAACTATGTTTCTCTGCCCAAATTACTTTAATGGGTTTTAATAGTGTAAAGCTAGATAATAGCATGGCTTACTCAAAAACAACATTTAAATATGCGTCCTTAGATTACACGCTGTCACAAAATGCGTAAGAAAAATAAAGATTCACAGCTCCTCCCCCGTAGGTGATAGCGTGATAATATGTAGCCTATATGTTGACCCGACCTCTTAGTAATATTCATGCAAAATTTGAAGTAAATCCATGCAGTACTTTTTGAGTTTAGCCCGGACATACATACAGAAAAAAATTCTAAAAACTATATTTTTGGCTTCGATATCGTTTGTAGATCACGCCCCAAATATTTTTTTTTTAAATATTCAATGTACAGTTTTGACTTTCCTACGATTTTATTATATGTATATATAGATTAAGTATATTATATTAAGAACGCTTGGAAACATGCTGGTCCTGCTCCATAGGACAATCTCTAGAGTCTAGACAAAATCAAACTGGTTGCTAATGTAATTGTATTTTTTTTTTTTTTTTCTTTGACTTTGATTTATATTCTGTGATTACTTAAGGTCACACCCGGACTTATTACTCGTTATTTATTTATGAAAATCGTCTACTTTTGGAATGTTTGTAAACATGTGAGCACCGTGTATCTATCACATAGTTAATTTGTGTGTCATAGTTTCATTAATCCATTTTAATTCTTTTACCTATTGTGATATAGTAATTTTATTTTTAGGTGCATCATCTTCACATAATATAATTATATAATTAATGTTTGCAAAATATTGTAAAACATTTTAAAAGAGTAACGGTGGAGTTTCTTGCCCATTCTTCTCCATACAAAAACTACCTTTCGGTAGGGGCGACTAGAATCAATTTAAAATAAAATTTTATTTTTGACGTTCAAAAGTGCCTTTTATGTGCCTATTTGATATAAATAATTTGACTTTGACTTTATACTTTTACCAACATTTAATAAAAATGCTTTTAGTTTCATCGAATACCTACCTAGAGTTGTCAAAAAATAAAACTTTCGTTTTTACATTTGAGAAAGACCCTAGAATTTAACTTGCAACGAAACTGAAAGAAACAATAAAATAATAAATAAAAATCTTTTTTGAAAAAAAAAGCAACCGACTTACAAAAACGACACTACAAAGTGAAAAATAACTTTAATTTCGGAAGTCGGTGTCGTTGGGTTGGCATTTTCATTGTCTGCCACCGACTTCAGAAATTAAAGTTATTTTTCACTTTGTAGTGTCGTTTTTGGAAGTCGGTTGTTTTTTTTCATAAAAGTTTTTATTTTTCACTTTTAAGTTGTAATTTTTACCAGTAATTTTATTTTATTTTTTTAATTTTTATGGGACCATTTGGGAAGTATACCCTTTCCAACAAAAAAAGAATTTTTCCAATCGGTTGGCAAGCAAACATACATAAAACATACGAGTACAACAAACATAAAAAAAAACAAACGCCATTTCTATCATCAAAAAAATAATTTACTAAATCAGTCGATGCCTACTCCTTTCTGTTAAGGAGTTTTACCTTCCATCATCAGCTCAGCTACATGAGATGATGATTACCATAAGCAAGTACTTAAATTACTTCATAAGATTTGCGAAAAACGATGTGTGGGCCCATAAAATTTGAGGGTTGCCCTCGATTTCCGATCAGATCCTGTCTTGGTGACTATGGGACCACTTCAGAAGTACTTATATCCTTTCGAACAAATAAATAATTTTGAAAATCGGTCCACAATTGGCGGAGTAATCGCGTAACAAACACAAAAAACATACCGTCGAATTGAGAACCTCCTCGTTTTTTGAAGTCGGTAAAAAATTAAAAACATTGTGTTTTAAAAAAATACATACTTTTTTTTGGCGCGTTAAATACCTAATATGATGAAATATTTTGAATTGCGAGTGTTCTTTTATCGCTTAATTTATAGTAGCATGTTGTAACCAATTAATTACTGAATTTCACCAGCTTCATTCTATTTTAAAAGTAATTAAATAGTGATGTTTACTGAAAAGAATGAGCTGGGCGCTCAAAGCCGTAAATAAAATTTTGAATTGGCGACACTAGTTTCTATGGAATGGCTTGTCTCTGACCAAGCGGCACGTGAGTTAGCGTCCACGCGCGCACTGCGCAGTCTTTCGTTCGCCATCTTGTGAAGTTGACTGTGCGCTCGTTTATGTTTGATATTTTTTTCTCGACTCTGCTTTGCTTTTGGACTATTTCTGTTTACTATCACGATGACCTTGGCTCTTCTATTTTGGACATTGATTTAAAGATAGTGATTTAGACTCGATTTTGGTGTTAGTTGTCTTCGCGATGACCAACAATAAGTTGCAGGGGCAGACACTGAGGGCAGCGGGTGTCGACCTCAGGACGAGTTGCTTCTCACACGGGCAACTGTACGTCGCTTGCTCCCGCGTCACCAGTCCTGACTCTCTTTACATTTTGGCTCCTGGTAGCATAACTACCAACGTAGTTTTTGTGTCCTGGAATGTATTCCTGCATTATTTTCTCTAATTCCTTCAGTCACATCTTATGACTGAACTCAGCAGGATTCCCATATAACTCTCTTCACTTGCTTCGCTTGCAAAAAAAAAAAAAATATTTTAATGCTATTTTAAAAGTCGTTTACTTATAATGCTATAGCGACACTGGCATCTTAGGTATTTTTGGTTCTGTAGAGCCTTCACGCAGACGACGTCGCGGGCAGCAGCTAGTAAAAAAATAAAGAAAAAGGCGCTCAATGGGCATCAAAAAAATTGGTCCGCATCGCTGTCAATGGGATAAGTGCCCAACAGGCTGGCAGGCAGTATTACTACGTTGGATGGCAATGCTGATAAAGAATCAGCAGGGCTAAAAATAGGCCAGCCCTCTGGTCACGTGAAGAGTAAACAGACCGCTCGGCGATGTTCTGAAATATTCGATGAAGGAGAACTTACTATTGAATTGACTGGTATATTTTTGTAATTTTGCAAGTTAATTCATTTTTTAACTCAATACTTTTTGTAAGACCTCGTCTTGTAAGTGGTAAATACAATTTTGTCAGCCTCACTCGAAAGTAAAGAACTCTTATACAGAAATAGGGACAATCGTTGTTCACCACGCATTGCGTGCATGCGGCTTTTCAGATTTTCTGTGTCTAACATGTCTAAAATTAATTATTATTTAGGCGGTCTGGATTTAGGCGGTAGTCTGGATTTGTACTCAGTTGATGGCAATAGACTCGTCTCCTATTAAATGAGATGGGACTTAAACATGTCTCTTTTCCATAGAAAACGTCTAACTGGAACCGTGCATTTAGCCTCTGAGGTTTCCTAAGTGCCCATGTGGGTTTATGTGAACTAAAATATTTTGATTTTTGACATAACTTTATGAAATTCGCAATCTGTGTTCAAACACCGAATCCACTGCTACAATCCGTTCACAGTTATTTTATCTTTAAAGGAAATGTGGCTGTTGGGTTATTGCCGTCAGCACTAGCAACCCAACAGCAACCTTAATTAATAAAGAAATAAAGATCATTGTCATTTGGCAGACTTAGTAATGCAAAATCAAAATAACTGTGAGTGAATTGGTAAAAGGATATTTTGGATCCCGAATGACGTTGACTGGGCACTGTTTGTAAACATTTATTATTATTTATTTTTATTTCTAAAGTACCTAACCTAATTCCCATTCAGTTTTAGCCACATAACGAAAACCTCTCAGGGTTTATCTGCATGTTGACGAGCTGTTCATATCAATTTTGTGTAAGGAAACGCTTTGATTTGTACTTATAACTTTTCGACCTCGTTTTGTATAACGTTTGCAAGTCTTCTGGAAGAATTTGTGCAATAGTTTTTGAAATGTCACTTGGAATGTAAGTATTCAAAAAACAAGATGGCTGCGTTCGTTTTGATTTTGGCCACGCGTATTTATAACCTTGTCGCGCTATATTTCAAATCACCCTTTCCAAAATCGTTTTGTTTACCTTCATTTTTTCCCTTCACAAAAACCCAATCAAGAATTTTTTGATAAACTAGCTGCACCCCGCGGTTTCACCCGCATAAGTTTTGATCCCGTGGGAATATCGGGATAAAAAGTATACTATGTGTTATCCTGGTTTTATACTACCTGTGTGCCAAATTTTATCCAAATCCGTTTAGTAGTTTTTGCGTGAAAGAGTAACAAACATCCACCCATCCATACAAACGTTCACGTTTATAATATTAGTAGGATAAAGCGTGCCGATATTCCATTATCCTATGCATGGTGAGCGTCGAGTATTACATGAAAATTCTCCTGTCTCACAATATAACCTTTGGCTCGAAGGAGTTAATATTATTCATGTCGCTTGAGCTACCTCCACGGAGACACACGGGCTTGTACGATGAACCACAAAACATATTTTAGTATCTAACTAGTTGCGCCCCGCGGTTTCACCCGCATAAGTTCCGATTCCGTGGGAATATGGGGATTAAAACTATCCTATATGTTAATCCCGGTTATAGACATCTGTGTGCCAAATTTCATCCAAATCCGTTCAGTAGTTTTTGCGTGAAAGAGTAACAAACATCCATCCATCCATCCATACAAACTTTCACGTTTATAATCATTATTATTAGGATTGTTATATTAACTATAGCGAGAACTACTACATATTTGCACGGCCAATGGTGGGTTTGGAAGGAAAAAGAGGGGGGCCTTTGCCCAGCACTGGGACTGAATAAAGGCTAATGAAAAAAAAAAATGTTATATCTACTAGGTTTTCCTGCGGCTTCACCCGCGTGGAGGTCCTAACGCATGTCATGGTCACCTGTGTGCCAAATTTCACCGAAATCCGTTCATCCGTTGAGGCGTGAAAAGGTAATATATTGACAGACAGATGAGAGTTCCTTCCGCATTTATAATATTAGTATGGAAGATCCTATTATATGTTTATTCTCATAAGAATCAAATTAAGTCTAAAATAATAATGAATATGTACAGACACCAGCACATCAAGCTACTACAATCTGTCAAATTTCTTTAATAGATTTTCAACCTTATCGCTAAAGCTTTAAGGTTCAAGGTTGATTGACAAAATTTGACAGTTTCGGGTAGCTTGACCTGCTGGCGTCTGTACAAGTGAAAAAAAAAAGAATCATAGGGCATCAAAAAATTCGTCCGCATCGCTGTCAACAGGAACAGTGCCCAAAAGGCTGGCAGCATTGCCACGTTGCATGGCGATGCTAATTCTTGGCCCAAGAAACATGCCAGCCCTCTGGTCACGTGAAGAGTCGACTAACCGCTGGGCGATATCTCGAAACACCAAGTGGGCACTCGGACCTCATGGCTCTAGTGTTTCAACCCCAAACGGCTCGAAGATATAACTCCCAATCAGGCTGGAATATTTATGGAAGTAATAGATTCACACAATGTTGGTAGAAACACGAGTATCATCATCTGCCTAGTCTGTTCCCAGCTATGCTAGGGTTGGCTTCCAGTCTAACCGGATGCAACTGAATACCAGTATTTCACATGGAGCGACTGCCTATCTGACCTACACAACCCTGTTACTGTGTAATACGATACCGCTTGGTAAGACTGGTTGTCAGACTTTCAGGCTTCTGACGACCTGTAACGACTGTCAAAGATCCACGAATGACAGCCGGGACCAACGGTTTAACTTGATTTCCGAGGAGCGGAGAGGTCTTGGTATGTAAAGATGGTCACCTATCTACGGACCAACCGCGGCAAGCGTAGCTTAACCTGATCGATCAACCCGTGCGGCTGTTATTACTTAGCCACAAACCCCTCCCTCTCTCTATTAGGATATATATGGACCTTATTGGTGATGTCCTTCGAAACGGTCAGGTGGCTAGTACTCGAAAACAGCGTGCGAGTATGAACATAGACGAAGCACAAGAAGTGTATAAGAATCGTAACAGGTGGTGTTCTATAGTTTTACTCTCGCTCATGAAAAAAGGTGCATTTATATGTTTTCAAACTGTGCTATCCCACAGCAGAAAAAAAATTTTTTTCCACTTAACTCATTTCGGACGGTTCTCCGAATCAAACGGAGCCTGTTTCAATGTGTTCATACTATAGAGAGGTTCCTATCTCTAACTCATATAAAAACTAATCCTGTAAAATTAATTAAAATACAAAATACTTTCTAAAAACAAGAACACCCAACTATATAGTACCAGTTAATTAAAAACCTTTACAATATAAATATGTGAACATGTAAACAAAACTCGGTCAACATCTACCAACTTCTGTTTACCTGGTACTGACAGACATACACAAACTAATTAGTACTGGATTAATAATGACCCGAGGCGCCAAATTCTCGATAACTCGTAATTGAAACTAATGTAATACGATCAACGCTGTAATTGATCAATTAGAAAACGTGTTAGTTCTGCGAAGCATCATTGGTTGGAAGATTTGTTGGAGAGATCTACACAACATACATAATCAGCCTGTTATGTTCCCACTGCTGGGACACAGGCCTCCTCTCGGTGAGAGGGAGTGGGCCGTAATCGACCTCGCAGGCCCAGTGCGGGTTGGTTAGGAGATGTCACATGTCTTCGAATTTTTGGTTGTAGAATATGCCGATTTCCTCACGATGTTTTCCTTCATCGTTTTGAGAGCAATGGTGATGAGATAATTTACACAAAGTAAAGTGCCTGTGTGGTGGTCTGGACAGATCTATCTCTAATTAATTATTTAGATACAAGCCGTGTGCCCGATGGGATTTCTCATTGGCAAAAGTCACTTTCACACAAACTTTCAGTCCCTATTTAACACTTTTAAGAGATGAAGTTTCAATGTCCTTCTTTAGTACTTCCTTTCGTTATTGAATGAATTTTAGAATTTTAATAAGTAGGTCGGGACGGACAGACGAAAGGTTTATATTAATAAATTTTCTTTTAAAAATCTGAAACTTTTTTATGTAGTTGCCTCTTTTTATTTGGATCCCAAATAATTCTAAAGATTTGCTTTATCTTTTCACGTTACAGTCAAAGCTACACATCACAGGTTCAGCCTGTTCTCATTGCTGGGACTCGGATCTCTATGTAAAAGGAAGCCAACCTTATGGTGTTTAATTAAAACAGCAACAAAAATGAAAACATTGAATAGGATCTCTGCCAGCAGATAGGTTCTTCATTTTTCCATTTTACTATATTCCCGCTTTCATCATTCAAAAGTCCTTTAAACTTTTTTAGCCAGAAGGATCCCCCAACTTTGGTTTTCATTCCGCTTTTTCGGGCTATTCAGTGAAAAGTTTCATATCTATTTGTATAACAAAAATTTCAATAACATCTGAGATAAAGCCATACGTATTTTTGATATTATGAACGTCAGATGGTAAAAACAAAGTTTCATGTAAATGGAAAAGATATTATAAAATTCACCTAAGTTATTCTAGCTGATCTTAGCTTGTCGATGAGAAATATTAAGTTAAATTAACCTGTCACCTGCCCCAGCAGTCTCGACATTCATAGCGATCGCTTTACGACCGAATTCGGTCGCAAAGTCCTGTCACTCCATACATTTCAATTTCTGTCAATTCGGGATTTTGCGACCGAATTTGGTCGTAAAGCGATCGCTATGAATGTCGAGACTGCAGCTCCTGCACACGTGAGGAACTAATGTCTGCCTCAGCGGACGGTGTTAGCGTTGCTGAGTTCTAGGCCAAACAGGGAACTTAACTTAATTCTAGCTATTGATTTTTTTCGATGTATGACATAATTTCAACTGACGATATCTTGTATGTACTTGTTATTTATCTCTGTGCTAGTGCTGTGCACTTCTGTAAGTGACGAGCTCACAATTCCTAAAACTGTATGTGATTTTTGTTTATGTATGTCGTAGTGAGTAAGTCGTTGAAGTGCCATATACATAAATAAATAATAATACGTACTTAATACACCCACGACGGAGACTTTCCTATTGCAGGGCAAATGCTTCTACCATGTGCGGAATCCGCAAGTCACCGCATCGTATTTGAAAAATACCTGTACCCTAATGGAAGCAGTGATGACCCAGTGGTAACGGCCACGAGTTAGCGTCGTGGGTTTGAACCCAGGTAGCCACTTTACTTTGTGTAAATTATTCACTGCTCTCAAAACGGTGAAAAATCGTGAGGAAACCATGTCTTAGAACCAAAACTTTGAAGACTTTTGTTATCTACCAACCCTCACTGGGCCCGCGTGGTAAGATTACATCAGATACATAAAAGAGGCCTGTGTCCCAGCAGTGGGAACATTATAGGCTGATTATGCTGCGCCCTAATTGAGGTAAACACTTTCATACCACCATCCCGAGGGTTTCGAAGGAAAGGACAATGCTCATGGATGTATGGAATCCCGTACCATGCTGCATGAAAGTCAAACTTTGTTTTTTATAGACTACACTTATCATATTAACTCCTACAAAATTTTTTTTTGTAAACAAAATCCGGGTTTCGGAGATTTTCAAAAAACATTGAAATAACCTATAAACTAGGTACTTTATTTTGTTTGACATGTCATACACGAACGGCCATTATTGCTCTAAAAAAAAGTTAATCGTTTAAATAAAAATTCTATTCTATTTTATTCTAGTTATTTTTAATTAATGTAGTATCGGCAAAGTATAACTTTTTTACATGTTTTTTGAAAGACGCGATCACTGGTATTTATCATATCGTTTGAAACGGAACGTCATGTAAAGGGAATAATACAACATCAACACGTTTTTATTTTGAATTAAATTCCCTGTTCAAAAATCAAATACCCGATGCCTAATGTCGTAAAAAATTATGAAAATAATTACTATAATATTTTCATCTTGATGCATGAAATTTTTGGTACGACTTTTCGTCATTATCCTTTATAATAATAATAATATCCCTGGACATTTCACATAGGTTTCAATTCATAGGTTTGAAAAAATCATCTGTTCAACAACGTAACAAAACGAGCGTGGCTGAAGTGTCAAAATGAAAGGCACTGCGATCGATTTCCATTGTATGTGTTACTCTGGTCATGATAAAAACATACCTACCTAGGTAATTGGTATTTCAAAAAACAGTCTGTAAGGACTCCGTAATTTAGGGACTTAAATTCTATTAAGCTTCTAATAATTTAACGAAATTGGATGCGCCTTTCCCTCATAAATCAGTTTCAATTCAGTAACTTACATACTTTGTCATTAAATTAAATTTATGAAGTGGAAAACTGCCTCGTTGACCTAGTGGTCGCAAGCGCTACTGTTGAGCATGAGGTCCTGAGTTCGATTCCCGGGTCAGGCACAGCGTTATTATGTTTTTCCATCTGGATTTTTTTAGTGGCAGCCCGAAGTCTGGTCTGGCCTATTTGATGGCGATGGACTCGCCTCCTTTTACAAAGAACTTAAACATAAACATAACTGGCGAAATGTGGGTGTACTATAGGTGTACCTCTGCCTAACTCTACGAGGAATACTGGCATGAGTGTATAATGAAATTTAATATGACGTAAAATGTGACATGATAATGATGACGTGCATCTTCGTTAGTCTGAGAGAGGTTCACGATTACCAAAGCTCCGAGGGTTTGGTTACCAAATATAAGTTTAGTTGGTCGCCCTAATTAACTCAAGACAATGGCGCCGATTCCCTTGTTCACAAACTAAACTAAATTTAAGTTCAATGCATCTTTTTCTTTCTATTTAATTTAGAAAAGGACAGAAGATAAATATTAGTTTAGTCCTGTCAAACTAGTCAGCGCCTGACGTAAATTGACGTATTTTTAGTAGCCATGTTTTTAATCACGTCTAATCTGTCCATGGAGTATCTTAATTTTGACAGGAGTAAACTAATATTTTATCTTCTGTCCTTTTCTTAATGAAATAGAAAGAAAAAGATGCACAGAACTTAAATTTAGTTTAGTTTGTAAACAAGGGAATCAGGGCCAATGTTCATGTTCTTTCTCCAGAATTAGCTTAGGTACTGACAGGTTACTGTTATTAACCCACTTATTTATTTCACATCGATGGTCCTAGTTCATCATCTGTGACTGCAAGTGACAGCTATGTGACGAACCCAGCAATGCATAAATATGTAAGCTGTCACGCCCTTTATGCCTGGAGGCTTTTATTTAGGTAGTGAGTTTTTATTTTAATTAATTATTTTTTAGCTTGAGTACGTATAGTTTTTATTATATTTGTTGGTATATTGGCGTGGCTAGCTGACATATGGCAAATAATTTAAGTTTCTTGTAATGTTCATTACTGAACATAGGTTCCTAGTATTGTATACATGCAACTATATTCTAACTAAACAGACAGCTATGCTGCTGGGGAGTTTGTTGCGCCACTTCTTTTTCCCAGCGATAGCACTAGGAAGTGGTGAAGGGCGGGCGTTTTTGGGGGACTGTCTTTTGTAATTTTGACGTTCGAAAAGTGCTGATTCTCAGCCTAATTTGAATAAATTACTTTTGATTTTGATTTTAAGTAGAGCTGTGGTAATCATATTATCAGCCTATAATGGTACACAGGCCAACTCTCTTCGAGAGGGACTGGCTGTAATCTACCACGGCGGCCCAGTGCGGGTTGGTAGATATCAAATGTCTTCCAATTTTTGGTTCTAGAACATACCGGTTTCTTCACCATGTTTTCCTTCACCTTTTTGAGAGCAGTGGTGATGAATCATTTACACAAAGTACAGCGCCCCCACGCGGGCCCAGTGTGGGTCGGTAGATGTCACATGTCTTCGACTAGACTTCACAGGCCACACCTTTTTGTTGCTGTTATACAACAAAGTTGTTTGCTTTTTTACAAGGCCGTGTGTCTCGCCTCTCGTTCACAGCCATGTCACTGAGATTTGCATTTTTTATTAAAACACTAAAGTGTTTGATGGAGAATGGACTGCAGTCAGCAAGTAATGCTAAGAATTTGTATGTAAAATAACACCATTTAAAGAATCGCCCATTTTTTTTTTATTATCGTTTCATTTCTTACAGAAAGATTTTCTTTGTGAAATATGAGGAGATATTAATCTTTTGAGTTGGCATTGTTTTTAGGGTTCTGAACTTTTTAAAGAGCAAAGGAAACATTTCTATGATCGTGTCCGTCTGTTTGTCTGTCAAAGAAGTTTTTAGCAAAAACTATGTGACATAGGGATTTAAAGTTTGGGTTAGGTATAGGTTTGGTAGGGACATTAGGTTTTGGTGACTCACACATAGGTATCAACCATAAAAATTTTTGGAAAAAGTTGGTATGTATTTTATTTCTAATATTTATACAATTTAAAAAGCTTACAGTCTACAATAATAATAATATGTACAAGTATATAAACAAGGAGGGTAAATATTGTAAATAATCAAAGGGCATCGAAAAATTCGCCCGCGTCACCGTCAACACGAAAAGTGCCCAAAAGGCCCACGTTGTATGGCAATGGCTGATTCTTTGGCCGAAACATATAATTAAAATGGAGGGTCACTTCAAAAGAGCAAACCTTTTACCAAAATATCGAATGATTTATATCTTTTCAAACAATAACCTTCTTCAAAGAATTCAATATTTTCCGACTCGCTCTTGACTGGTTATTAAATAATGTTTCTAAGAAATTAGAAGTTTTTTGGGTGTTTATTTCTAAGTATTTGCATATTTTTTGAGACTTCTATATAAGTTCAACGAGTCTTCGCTCAAGAATAATAAGGTTTCCGAATAAATAAGTATAATTTTGTTAAGAAAACACAAAATTCGTTGACTTTTTGCATGATTTGGTGTTCCAAGTTTTTATGTAGCGATACCGCTTTTTGTTTTTGTCTTTAACGTAAGTAATATTAACACAAGTAATTTATTTTTTATTAAAAATTCAAAATGACGGGTGTAAGTGTGAATTTTAATAAAAATAAATTACTCCAAATAAAACTGCTTCGCAATAATAAAATCGCCATACCGTCCCACAAAAGATTTCCGATCTGAAGGTCAATTCTCGTAATTTAAAACGTTCAAAATCTAGTCGCAGTCTCATCTCAGCGACAAACAAATGTCAAAAACTTGTCAAAAATGTAAGGAAATTAGAAGTATTTTTTGACAGATTGAGAATAAGATCAGACTATGAACGGTCTTAAAATTACGAGAATTGCCCCTCTGGAATAAGTCCTAAGTCTGCGGCAGTTCGGAGTCTGGGTTTTTGTTTTACGATCGCTAGTGTTACACGAAATCTGAACGTATACCAAACGATGTCTAGAGGTAAAATACAGGGTGGCAGGAACATCGACGCGTGGGCTTTTAACCATGAAGACCCCCCTGTACAGGATAAAATTGAAAACTTGCGACAAATCAAAATGGGAGGTGCAGTAGGTAACTGTTACATAATCATTATAAATTGTCAATTCCCAAATCTAAATTCTTGAAAAAAAATCGTGTTATTATCGTCTTAAATAGTGCAAACTAATAACCTTCAAGTAGACACGAATTATCGTCATGACAGACAGTCATTTTTTTTTTTACAATATTAACAAAACATATAACAAAATTGAAGTATCAATTTTAGTGCATGGCCGAGCAGCAATCCATTCATCGCAGAGTTCACAACATGAAGCAAGTTGGCAACTTATTGAACTAGTGGTATTTACTTACCTCATTTTGTCCGTTCCTACGAAAAAGAGCGCTCGACGACGTTGCCAAATCGCTCGTGCACGCGCCCTTACGTGCATCCATTTCATCATCCATCCATAAAATGCTCTAAACTTACTTTATAACACGTTGAATTAGATATTTAAATTTTTTGTATCTATTCAATTTCATCCTGTAGGTATATCGTAGAAAGGATTCGTAGAATATCAAAAAAAAAAAGAACTGCAATACCAACAACGCAGTCAAAATGCAATCAACGCCTAATTTATTTTTAAATAACCGACAAAATAAAATAATGCATGGTCTAGAATGATAAATACTGAATCCATGGTGGCACAGGAAGTCGGAGGAGGAGAAGGAGAAGGCGCATCCATGGCCCTGTTATCCTGTGTAAATACTCCTGCCTACCCTTTCAGTGAATACAGGTCTGCCCGTATGTATGTAAATGTTCCAAAGCAGTAAAATAACTCTTCTCAAACAAAGAAGGAACGATCATTGATCATTTGCTCCCAAAAATATAATGAAAGCTTTCATTCCCTGTATTGTGTAAACGCGATGTTGAATTTAAAACAAAGCATTAACGGGAACACGCTTTATATTAATTTCCACATGCCCGTTACAAGAACGGAGCGAGATATTATGTACATTTTGTGGTATATTTGTGCTGGATTTAGTAAAACAAAAGTACTGATGCCCTGAAGACTAATTCCCGTAATCCTAAACGTTCAAAATCTAGTCGCAATCTCATTTCAGCGACCATCAATGTCAAAAAATTGACAAAAATGTAGGTAAATTACAGATATTTTTGACAGATTGTGGCTGAGATCAGAAGGTCAATTCTCGTGATTTAAAACGTTCAAAATCTAGTCGCAGTCTCATCTCGGCGACAAACAAATGTCAAAAACTTGTCAAAATGTAGGGAAATTACAGGTATTTTTTGACAGATTGAGACTGAGATCAGACTGTGAATGTTCTTAAAATTACGAGAATTGCCCCTCAGACCGTGAACTTTCTTAAAGTTACGGGAATTGAGCTAAGGAAAGTATTTTATTCCTGAACCACTGAATACAAAAACTACCGTGTAAATTGAAATCATAAACTACACAACTGCGATAATTGACTTGACCAGTATAGAACAACGAGTCACCCTTAAATATTATTACAATGTATAAATAGTAGATTATTAACCAAGGGGATAAAGCAGTGCCGTCTGTCGCGGGTGACGATTTAAATCGCGAGCGTTACGAAGGACTCGAGGTTTATTCCCGAGCGTAGCGAGGGTGTTAAAAACTTAAATCACGAGCGAAACGAGGGATTTAAGACGAGTCCTGAGTAGGGATTTAAGTTCACCCAAGACTAAGACAGCTTTATCACCGAGGAAAATACTCTACTTTTCGTACCATTTGCGAAAAAATAAACTTAACGTTTATGTATTTGAAGAAAACAAAAACGCGGCAAATTCCTAGACTAATATTTTACTGTCGGAAAAGCAAAGGCATCAAGCTCATACGGCCTCTTCGGTTTTCGTAATTTTATTTAATAATCATAACTGCATAATAAATGCGTATTCCTTTTTCAAAAACATGTATAATGCTTTATATATACAAACTCAATGGTGTAAACACAGATGTAGTTCAGTATAAATTTCGGTAAGTATTCCAAATTTAAATCACATTCTCCCCCTAGAGGATGAATGAAATTCAGTACAATTTTCTTTCCCTGTTTTTAACAGATTAAAAATGACTATTGTTATGTTCGCTTTTTGTGGCATAGAATGTCACTTTTTTGAGCAAGTGGTATGAAAAAATACTTTCATGCATAATGAATATCTATAACTACATATTATTATTACTATACTAATAAAAAAGCTGAAGAATTTGTTTGTTCGAACGCGTTAATCTCTGGATTAGCGCGTCATCAGTCGGATTTGAAAAAGTCTTTTTGCATTTGATAACCCAATTTTTAAAGAAGGTTATAGGCTACTTTAACATTACGGTCAGATTGACCCTTGCTTAACCGAGCAAGATTAATAGAAGTTAGAAATAATCCTAAGTGAAAATGAAGTAAAACCGCGGGCGGGGACGATGCGATACGACGCGGTGGGTCGGAGGAGCATGAAATTCCACGCGTACGAAGACGCGGGGAAAAACTAGTAGGTATTATCACTACTTCCAAAATTTATAGATACGCAAGTCTACAGTACTACAATTTTTATGCTACATCATAATTTGATTGTTTCTGTTTGTAGAAGCACTATTCTACCAACCTATTCATCCTTTTTCATTATTCATCCTTTTTATTTTGTTCTATTTTACTATTATTCTACCTACGACTTCTACTTTTTGGAAAATGTAAAAATATTATATTATGTCAGATGAGATGGGTCACGCCAATCACGGCATCAGTGCCATTTTGTAGGTCCTCAGAAGTTAAGGTGTATTGACACTTTGGACATTCCATTCCATTCCATAAAGGTTGTCTTTAAAAGATCGCTCTTAGCGATAAGACCGCCCATTGTGTCACCCTATAGAAAATGTATATATTTATGTTCTGTAATTTGTATGGTGTACAATAAAGAGTATTCTATTCTATTCTATTCCAACATATCTGTGTGGTTCTATCCTCAAAAGACCATTTCAGAGATCAATCTACATAGTCTTCACATGATCTGACCAAGATTATGCCTGGACTTTAATAGAGACTGTGACTGTTTGTGCAGAATAAAATATTTTTCTTTCTTTTTCTTTCTTCTTTTCTTTCTCTGAGTTTGTTTCGGCCTTTCTTCTCAGAGTAGTCAGATAGGAAACACCTCATCTAGTTTTTAAGATATGATTGACGTGTAAAAGTGTTTGTACAAACCTATTTACAGACATAAAATAATTTATCTTTTATGAGACATGCACAGTCATGATGACAGACTTTCCTTTATAAGTAGGACAGGTAATTAATAAATTCGACCCGTCTCGTTCAGGGCAATGTCAACTTCCTTTGCGAGAGTGGATCGATGCCATATTGGGCACGCAAATTCACCGACAGAGAAGCATAAGGACATGCCAGCGGTGCGAAGAACATCAGCCGATCGATTCTGTAAAAATCTCACCGTGAAAAGTTAGGTGAAGTGAGCTCAATACCTTTTTGGCGCAGCCGTGAGGCACACACTATTGTTGTCTGAAACATTATTTTTTATTTTATTAATTTTGTATTTTGTGTTTCTTTCACAAACTGTGTCCAAATAAACGTTTTTTCTTTCTTTCTTTCTTTACTTCTTCTTTCTTTCTCAATCCCTAGCATTTAGTTGGTATGACAACTCACTTCACCTAAGTTTTCACGATGAGATGGTTACAGAACCGCACTGCTGATCCTGCACCCCAGTTGGTGGAAATAAAGCGCGGTGAGGTAAGTGGTGCCGAAACAAGTTGTTTTGGGTCCCGAAGATCTGTTTTATTTTATAGCAAATCTTACAGCGTAATAAGAGGGGCTTGTGGCTATGTAATAACACCTGCACGGGTCAATTGATCAGGTTAAGCTACTCTTAGTCCGTGGGTGGGTGACCATCTTTACGTACTAAGACCACTCCGTGCCTCGGGAAGCACGTTAATCTGTTGGTCCCGGTTGTCATTCGTGGATCTTTGACAGTCATTACGGGTCTTCAGAAGCCTGAAAGTCTAACAGCCAGTCTTACCAAGGGGTATCGTATTACCCAGTAACTGAGTTACGGAGGTCAGATAGGCAGTCGTTCCATGTAAAATACTGGTATTCAGCTGCATCCAGTTAGACTGGAAGCCAACCTGGACATAGTTGGGAAAAGGCTTGGCAGATGATGATGATGACCGGTGAGAAATCTTCAGTAGGATTTATTTTAATAAGACAAGGAAAACTAAAAAAAAACACTTACTAACAAAACTCTAACTGTTCCTGAATTTACGCAAGAAAAGTCGTGGTAAGAACACCAAAACCTAAGTTACTCAAGTCACTATATCACCATTATTTAACGACACATAATCTACCTACATGGAGCAAACGAGTGACAGACGAAAAGACGAGTGATAAGGGTAGTACACTGTACGGTGTGGATTCCGAAGTACTTTACTATAGAATATGTTGTACGAAACATAGAGTAAGAAATCTGTATAGAAGCGACACTCATGCACAGTCAAGAAAATTAAAAGTTTATTTATTTATTGAATATTTCAAGCACACAAATGTACAGAGAGACTCAATGCCATAGGCATCTTCTACCAGTCAACCTTTGGGTGATGCACAGACACACACAAAACAAACACCAAAACAACAAACATACAAATACAACAAACAGACAAAATAGTTCACACGAATTACCTGACAAGGCAGCAGTAAGCTAGGGCCTTTAATATGACTGACTATGCAGCATCATCATTTGCCTAGTCTTTTCCCAAATCAATTGGGCTTAGCTTCCAATCTAACCGGATGCAGCTGAATACCAGTATTTTACATGGAGCGACTACCTATCTAACCTCCACAACCGTTACTGGGGAATACGATACCCCGTGGTAAGACTGGTTGTTAGACTTTCGGGTTACTGACAACCCGTAATGACTGTCAAAGATCCGCAAATGACAGCCGAGACCGACGGATTAACGCGCTTTCCGAGGCACGGAGGGATCTTGGTATGTATTGGTGGTCACCCATCCACGGACAAACCGTTGCAAGCCTAACTTAACCTGATTGATCGACCCGTGCGGCTGTTATTACTTAGCCACAAGCCCCTCCCCTCCCCTCCTGCCTATGCAACATATTTGTCAAAAATTACATACAAAATGAAAATACTAAATTATCGAATTGTCGCCTGTCGGTTTTATGAAATAGAGGGTAGAGGGTGGGTTGGTAGTAAGGTAGGTTACAGGTACGTAGTAGGTTCGTACATAATCAAGACACGCGACATGGCACACCAAAGCATTCATATTTGAACAGGTTCTCGCGGTGTGCTTAAGTCCCCGTATGTCGATATCAACGAAATGTGAGTGCTAAGGGTATGAAACTAAGATTCAAAATCATTCCACTTATGTACGAAAATCCTCTGCCATGCCATTGCCACGGTATGCTCAAGTCCCCGTATGTCGATATCAACGAAATGTGAGTGCTAAGGGTATGAAACTAAGATTCAAAATCATTTCCGCTTACGAAAATTCTCTACCAAGCCCTTGCCACGGTGTGTTCAAGTCCCCGTATGTCGATATCAACGAAAAGTGAGTGGTAAGGGCATGAAACTAAGATTCAGAATCATTCCACTTATGTACGAAAATCCTCTGCCATGCCATTGCCACGGTATGCTCAAGTCCCCGTATGTCGATATCAACGAAAAGTGAGTGGTAAGGGCATGAAACTAAGATTCAAAATCATTTCCGCTTAACAAAATCCTCTACCATGCCTTTGCCGCACCGTGTCGCCTTAACTTTGTTGAACGTATCTTACGCCCCACTGTCGGCATTTAAAGTCCTCCAGACCATATTTTGGCCACCGCAGCCAATCTCAACGGAGACTAACCTTCGGTGATAGTGCACAAATGTGCGCGCAGACATAGGTGCACTCCCTCTTCCCTCACTCTCATAGTCCGATGGGACGGCTATCCGAACCGACCGGAGAGAGATCAGGCGCAGGACCAACGGGTTAACGCACGCACGCGCGAATGCATTCGGAGTAAATCCTTTCGCCTCTATACATTTTTGTTCTGTGGTCGTGCTTTGAAGAGTCCGTCTGATTTATTGGAAATAAGGGTTGATGGGCGATGGGTGACGTGAAGGAGTAGAGGACAGGTGTATTGTCAAAGGATTTTAGCATATTGGGAATTGATGAAAGGACTGGTACGATCGGCGGGATGGCACAACATGTTACATAGAAAATTACCAGTAGGTAAGTGAATTAATAAACACAAAAGACGATAAGTTCTGTCCAAGTGTCAGTACTTATGAAATGGTGTAATTAATGTGAAGGCGCTCCCTCACCAGGAGCATTTGCATGTAACATTTAACCTTTCCTATTACGCTATTCTCAATCAACCAATCAACTCAGTCTATTTCAGTCCACTCCCAGACTGCGCCACAACACCCTATCCTCCGGTTTCCGCATCCAGTCTACCCCATTAAGCATTAAGCTATTCTGCTGATTTCAATTATCTCTCTGCTAGCAGCAGATGACGGCCTGCGCAGTCTTATTGCAAAGCTGTATGTAGCCGTTACATTGGAATCTTGGATTGCATTACAGGTAAATGATCCCGGTGTGCAAACGCCTTTCTACATGCCATCCGATGTATTCTTCTTATTTATTTATTTATATACATAGGTTCACCAAATGTTTCTGTATAATTATTCTTCTTTGAATCAGTAGTGTCAATCCCTAGCATCATGTAGAATGACAGCTCACTTCAAGCTCATTTAATTTTAAGTATTTATGTGACACGCGGTGACAGAATAGACTGGCAGATCCCTAGTAAATATCTCTATAACTTTACTAACAAAGAAGTTGTGTGCTTGAGTCGAAGGGCAGTCTTTAAATCGTTTAGCGAACTGCCAATCAATCGATTTCAAACAGCGTTATTGAAATGGCTTATAGAAAAATCCATTTTATTCTGTGAATGAGTATTTAGACTTTCAAGATTCACACTGACATATTATAATTTGACAAATACTTGACATTTCAATTTAATATCTATGATTTTTTACAAGCTTAATTTTTTTTTAATTCATGTAATCAATAATTTTGCACACTACTCGTAGTTTTAGCGAATTGTAAAAAAAAAACCCGACCATCTGTAATTTACTACAATTCTTGCAAATATATTTCATTTCATTTTCTCATCCAGCGAAAATATCTCAAATATGAAGCTGTATCTATCTAAAGTAAATTAATAATAAAACTGTACAGCACGTCCTTTAAAACAAATGGAATCTGCCAAGAGCCTTAAGTCCATTTTATTTGACGACGTCCAAACTGAATTCGCCCAAATCCCTATTTTATCTGCTTCAACTATTTTAAAACAAAAACCTTAAAACTTTTAGAATTTAAAAGCGATGATCATTCAATTAAAAATTTATGGACTTGCAAAACGTTTCTTGAATTAAGCTGAAAGAGTGTGAAGTAAGCGAAATGACTTCTAGGGAACACAAAAAAAAAAAAAAGGTTCCGTTCCCCAAAGGTGCCATCGGAACCCCGGAACCCTTCCCGTTGTCCGTCCGTCCGACTGTCTGCGGCTTTTAACTCATGAACCGTAGTAGGTAGACCGTTGAAATTTTCACAGAGTGTGCATTTATATTGCCGCTATAACAACAAATAATAAAAAGTAAATAAAGTTTTTTTTTTTGCCTTGTGGTACGAAAACCTTCGTGTGCGAGTTCATCTCTCACTTAGCCGGTTTTTTTCGTCAGTAGCTGTTATTTTGGAATACTTGAAATAGTAGAAAAGGAAAATGGGTTTTATTGGCAACAATTCATAGTTTGTTTTGTATAGTTTTCACCGTTACGTTGGCACGAATACACAATTTTTTTTAGAAAGACTTCTGTTTTCTTCGATTTCTACCTCAACCTATTCTTTTTAGTAGGTACTGGTTTTTATCTAGGGAGAAATTTGAGGAATCCGTCTGTATCGAATGAACCACGACCGAGTTTTCTCTTAATAAAATACATTATTGCGTGCAAAAGCGCTTCGTCAGACTTATTTAGAATATTCGTGGTAATTTAACAACTTGAACTTACGTAATAACTAGAAAGACTACTGAAGTATAATTAAGTTAAAGCTTTAGTTTTTTGAGTTGTAATTAAAGGTTCTTCGATAAATAGTAAGGTAGGTATCGATCGACGTTATTAAAAGTTTTTTTTTTATACGTTGCCCCACACTAGGAATTGCTCCTGTATCGTGGGTGCGTTTACAAACATTTAAACTCACATACACAAACAGTCAGACCCGGAACAACTAAATGTAAACAATACAAATATTTGTTCCGTACGGGAATCGAACCTGCGACACGGGATACAGTTGGTAGATTGAAGTGTAATTTTCATGCTATGAGAAATGTTAGTACAGTATTTTTGTTTCACGAAGCGACGCGCGTTTTAATTCTGGTAACCAAATGTACAAACACGCTGTGAAAGTGCCCAATATTGATGTATTTATTAGCTAGTGCTGTGACTGCCATGAGTGGTTTAGCGCAACAACAACTGTATGTGTGTTTTATAATCATACTGTCTAAACGAGTCGAAACGCTTAGGTGCGCGTCTCCTTTTTAAGGAAATTTGTCGCTAGCTGGTCGACACTTTACGTGAGTACGTGACCAAGGGCGTTCTTGGGCCAAAGCATTAGCATGCCAGGGTAGCGGGATTGTCCGAAAGGGTTACCGCTGCCCTGGAACATAAAGGGCTAAGGAAGGAACACGGGTGGGTTTTAGTCAGTAAGAGTCTGACACTCCCTCCTGCTCCACCCAGAGCGGGAGGAGTCATTTGATGATTTCCCATCCTCAAAAAAAAAAAAGCATTAGCATTGCCATTCAGCGGCGATGCGGACGAGTACTTCGACGCATAACTGTACTTTGTTTTTGTATTTATTTGTGTAGGTAGTTAGTTAGTTTGTTAGTTGTCATTTTATTTAGTATCTAGTGTTAATGATTAGTTATCTATAGATACAGTCTTAATGTTTCCACTATTTTAAGCTTTCTAACAATTAGATAAGTACGAAAGTGACAAAAGTGTTTTTTTTTTCCGTGCACGGAGCATTTTGAATCTTGCGTAAGTGTAAGGTATTTAAGCTCGTAACGTACCTATGTGAAATACGCTCAGTGCGAGCTATACGAGAACTCCTTATAAGTCTTGACACGTCCGCCATCAATGTTAAATCCTTCTCGGTAAGAGGTCCTTGCCAATTGGTATCAAGCTACCACAATCTGTCAAATTTCTTTTCAACTTTCAACTTTATCGTTTTGTTTTTTTTTAACGTTGCCCCACACTAGGAATTTCTCCTGTATCGTGGGTGCGTTTACAAATATTTAAACCCACATGCACAAACAGCCAGACGTAAAGCATTTGGTTCAAAGTTGATTGGGAAAATTTGACAGTTTCGGGTAGCTTGATGTGCTGGCATCAGTACTTATAACCGCCTCTTATAATGCCACAACTTTTTCCATTTAAATTAAAAGCAAAGCCTCAGAGTCACTGAC
The DNA here is from genome assembly GCA_951799955.1 of Apamea anceps. Classification (NCBI taxonomy): domain Eukaryota; kingdom Metazoa; phylum Arthropoda; class Insecta; order Lepidoptera; family Noctuidae; genus Apamea; species Apamea anceps. The sequence continues at coordinate 12,043,757 of OX637523.1, read as the reverse complement.
CTTGTTAAGGGTTATAAATTCAAGTTTACAATTAGGAATACATTATTTTCGACGGACGTCTGCTAAGCTGACGGCAAAGAAATTCGTGCAAAACTTTAGATTTACGCGTCGTTTAACAATGGAAGCAGACTAGACGCTATTGTTTTCAGTTCACACCTGGCATCAGGATTACGTCTCATTAATGGCGGGTAGCGTGAAGAAACTCAACAAAATCGCAAAATTAGTCATGTATCCTGATGAAAACGGTGAAGGCAAATATCGTGAGGAAACAGGCATGTCCACTATAAAGGGCCGGGTGTTTTATAATTTTGACGTCCAAAAATGACTAATTCTCAGGCTAATTTGAATCCAGTCGGGGATGCGGCGAATGTACAAGTATCTCCCGGGCCCCTGACTCATTTTACTAGAAGGAACAGTGGGGTTTTAGTCGGTCCGACATAACCCTCCGTTCTTCCCAGTCGGAGAGTATCCATGAAGATTTCCCTACGATACAAAAGGCAAACTTGAATAAACTAATAATTTAACTAAGTATAGATTTTTAAACAGAAATTAATTATTAATTTCAAGCGTTCGTCCTTGTCAATTATTAAAGCAAAAGCTAACACCGGTGGTGTAAAAACACACACCTATCGATCTATTCTGTAAACAGCTCACCATGAAAAATCAGGTAAAGTGAGCTATCAATAGTGTCAATCCGAAGCATCAGGTGGAGTCAAAGCTCACATCAAGCTCACTTCATCTAAGATATCACGATGAGAATATAACAAAATAGAGCAGCTGTTATTAAGTAAGTAAGTATTAGGCCTTGTTTCTTTATTATTATAATAATAATAAATTCATTTATTTCAGGTTAATAATACCCATTAATAAAACACATATTAAAATCAACAAAATCAGATAAAATTCAAATAAAATAAAATCAACACAAATCAAATTAGACGAAAAGAATAAATCAAACTAAAAATTATAATCACAATAAATATAAGTATATAATATAAGAATAATTATTAAATAATATAAATTAAATTATAAAATTAAATTAGCATAATTAAAAAAAAAAATGATTAAAATATTATTAAAAGCCTGTGATGTCCCACTGCTGGGCAAAGGCCTCCCTACTCCCTTTTCATTTCTCTCTGTTTAAAGTTTCTGAGGACCAGTTCTTGTTCAAATTCAAATTCATTTATTCACATTTAAATAGAGTAATTACAATCGATAGTTGCTCATGTTACATTAGTCGATCTTATATTCTATTTAGCCTGTGGTATGGCATGTGAAGTTTATTTTGTCTAATATGTATATAAACAGATAGAAAAGGAATGGGAATTTAATATTAATAATAATTTAGTCACAATGTCTCTGGAGTTCGGCGTGCATGTCAATAATATAATACCTGGTTCAATAGTACAGTCCAATACAAATACAAAGTCAGATATTATTTTTATTTTTTTAAACGTTAGGAAATGTCACACTTTTACACACAATATAATTATATATTATTCCTGTAACCATTCGTTTACAGAGTAAATCATTTTTATTAGAAGTAGCTCTTTAAGCACTTTCTTAAACTTTGGTAGAGGAAGATCTTGGATGGTTGTTTGTAACCTATTATAAATTTTAAATCACATAGCTAAACAATTTTTATTGAACACCGCAGTCTTTGGCACAAATTCCAACTCCAGTCGCCATTATCACGTTTATAATTATGTCACGAGGCATGTTGAAGGAGTCCATCTCATCCCGCCATCTCCGTCTGGACCTGCCGCGATGTCACTTGCCATTAAGAGGGGGACCCATTGGGTCGTAAGTTTGGCCCATTGGTCTCCTGACATGCGGCAGATGTGTCCAGCTCAATTCCATTTAAGCGTGGCAGCTTTCTAAGTGACATCAGTTATCTCTGTGATGGAACGGATGGTCGTATGCCTAACCAGCCGATCGATTCTGTAAAAATCTCACCGTGAAAAGTTGGTGAAGTGAGCTTAGAGTGAGCTGTCAATTGTGTCAATCCCTAGCATTAGTTGGAATGACAGCTCACTCCACGCTCACTTCACCTAAGTTTTCACGGTGAGATGGTTACAGAATCGCACTGCAGGTACAGACCTGCAGTGCGATTCTGTAACCATCTCACCGAAAAAAAGTTTAATACTGTTTTAAAAAGATAAACTAACAGTAGTTTATCTTTTTAAAACAGTATTAAACTTTTTTCTCGCTCGCAGTAAGACGAGTCCCTATTATGTTTATCAGAGCGGAGAAGTATAATTGTCTGCACAATGTCTGCCGGGCTTAGTTTCCAGTTTCTTTAAAGCATCACATACGTGCTTGCAAATTTTCAGATTGTCATTTGTCAGTCTGTCGCACAATTGTCGATTGTTCTATGTTGTTCTAAATGGAAAGTAATTGGTTTTGATTTTTACAAGGATTCTTTTAAAAGAAAAGGTGTGCAAATTAAAATATACATGACTAGATTTGGTGATTTATATGTCCAACGGGAACGTACTACCGATTAAAAAAAGTATTCTAAGTCCTAACCCAAGTCATGGTCTACCCATGTGCCAAATTTCATCCAAATCCGTTCAGCCGTTTTAGTGTGAAAGCGTAACAAACTTACTTTCGCATGTATAATATTAGTTGTTAGGATTTTACTCTCTGTGGATTGGTTAAATAAAAAAATACACAAAAAAAAGGAATAATAATTCGAAATGCGCCGAATATTCGTTTTATATTCGGTATTCGGCGTATTCGGCAGAATTTTGAGAGAATTTTGAGTTATTCGGCCGAATCATTCGGTTGAAATGCCGAATGTATTCGGTTTAATTGATCATTCCGCTCTAACGTTCTGTTAAAGACCATACGTAACATATATGAAGTCTTTTTCCCCCCCCGCGGTCCCCCCGACACAACAACATTTAATCAGAAAATTTCATATTTACGTACTTTCATAATTTCAAGGTATTTTTTTTTCTTTTTATAGGGTTTCACGTTTATGCCTTTTATGTTCTATTTGTGGCTATTTTTCATAGTTTTTTTTTTTAACTTTTCGTTAGGCTTTTTACGTTCATACTATTTTTATTATTTGGTGACGGGGGTTTTTAAAATTTTCAATTTAATGTTTTATTTCATCCTTTTTGTAGGGACTCTTTAATTTTTTTATTGAATTTTTTTTCCTTAATTTTTTGAGCGGCCGTAAACGCGCGGGGGTCACTCCATTTTCCTAGACAAAAAAAAAAATTTCAAGTTTTTAGTTTAATTTTCGTTAGTTAATTCCTCATACCCTTTCAATATAGTGTACATTATTCGACTAATCAAGCCCTTTCCTTTGATACCTTTACAGAAGGAGTTGTGAAAAAAAAGAAATAGAAAGACACGTCAAACCTATAACACCCCGTCGTTTTTGCGTCGGGGGTTAAAAACTAGACGAGTTCGGTGTTTCATAACACACCCAAACAAACAAATAGGTATCTTTTAAAGTTCAGACATTATCTGTATCATCATGAAATTATCCACTAGTTAACCGATCACAAGTTCGGGTACACCATTATAAACTTTCATTATACTCCGTAAAGCGCTAGGCTAACATGAAATAAAACAGATGGAATACAATGAGGCATGAAATACCAGGAAAGCATAACATGAAACAGTGAATGCACGGACTGTTGAATCACCTAGCATTGTTCGCAGAAATCTCATTTATGTTTGTACATTGAATGTTATCGAATACTATCATTATACAAGGCATATAAAGCTACGAAATTAAAGGTATTTGCCGCTCTATTAATTTTGATTACATTATTGTGGAATTCTCAATACAGGGTCAAATTAAATTAGCTAGCGAAACTCCGCAGAAATGATGGGTGGTATAGATATCCAAACACGACGAAATAAATAAATTAGAATTTTTTAGGTATAAGACCGCTGGTGCTGTTGTTACTTGAAGTATAATTTTGATAATGTTTTTTATTTGTTTTATCGTATTAAGATATCGATACATATTACGTCTATGAAGTTTACACAAAGAAAACTGTTGGAACGAAGTTTTGGAACGAAGTTACTTATCGCGCGTTGCGAAAGGGGGCTAGACGGAAAAAATTAAGACCAAAAGTTGTAACGACACTTTTTGCTATAATAATAATAATAATATCCCTGGACATTTCACACAGCGCCATCTAGTCCCAAGCTAAGCAACCTAATGCTTGTGTTATGGTAACAAGATGGCTGATAAACTACTTATATACATTTTTTTTTTGTAAATACATATATATTATAGACTAGCTTCTGCCAGCGGCTTCGCCCGCGTGGATGTCGGAAATTATCCCACGGGAACGTGCTACCCTAATAAAAAGTATGTCCTTCCCTAGGATGCCATCTATCTCTTTGCCAAATCAGAAGTTCAGTGGTTTAGGTGTGAAAATGTAACATACAGTTTCAAGTTTAAATCCTTCCCTTAAAAACCGAATTACCCCTTTTTGCCCCGTCAGGGGTCAATTTTCGACTACTTTACATCATCATCATCATCATCTGCCTAGCCATTTCCCAACTATGTTGGGGTCGGCTTCCAGTCTAACCGGATGCAGCTGAATTTTCGACTACTTTACATAATTATTATTTATTATTTTCTGTCAAAACTATTGATACTGAGTTTCGTGTTAATTGGACCGCGCATTCAATTACTTCCATACAAACTTCAAGACCCCTATATCCCCCTTTGAGGGGTAGTTTTGAAAAACTTATAACAGTAAACTTTATTACTTGCTTAGGCGAGTATTCTTGCCAAGTTTCAAGTTTATTAACCTAATTAAGGCGTTTTTCATATAAACTGTATCCCTGCTTTTTAACCCCGCAGGGGTGGAATTAAAAAAAATCGTTTGGGATGTATTTATAACTTGACTTAAAGATTATTTATACTAATTTTCGAGCTAATCAAGCCATGCAGTAAAATCCTCCCCTGTAAAATTGACTACCCCTTTTCAGCCCGTCACTGGTAATTTTCGAAAAACAATATTCTTTACTTTCGATCGTAGGTATAAATAGTGAGTTTCGAGATAATCGGACCGCGCGCTAAAATTCTTCCATACACTGAAACACCCCAATCCCTTTTTAGTTTAGAAAAACATAAAATGACAAACTTCATAATTTACTTAGATTAGAATTTCTGCCAGGGTAGCGGGATCGTCCGAAAGGGCTACCGCTGCCCTGGAACATAAAGGGCTAAGGAAGGAACACGGGTGGGTTTTAGTCAGTAAGAGTCTGACACTCCCTTCCGCTCCACCCAGAGCGGGAGGGGTCATTTGATGATTTCCCATCCTCAAAAAAGAAAAAAAGGACTTTGAATTTAATAATAGATTTTAAATCTAAAGTTACAGTCTTGAAACATATTCAAAAACCAATAAGGTAACATAGAACGTATTAATCAGTCAGTAATTAAGCTAGGTAGTAGCTAGCAAGTAGGTATTAGAATGATCGGCATTGCCGATTAGTCGGCTAGTTGATTAATCGGCAAATACTGTATGTAGTCGGCCCATCTCTAATCTTAAGATAAAATATTACATTATCTTAGCCGTGTGCAGAACTCCACTACGGGTGACATAACCTACGACAAACTTATTATTTGCGGTTGGTACAGTAATCGGGTCGAACCGCAAAATTAAGTTTGTATTTTATTGTGTATACTTTTCCGGGATAAAAAGTACCCAGTGTGGTGCCCAGGATAATAAAGAATAATTATAGAATAGAATAGAATAGAATACTCTTTATTGTACACCATACAAATACCAATTCCATATTCCTTTATTATACCAAGTTTCATCGTAATCGAACCGGTAGGCGTCGAGCGTGAGTCAGTATTCACGCGCGATGGCTTATTATTAGTGTATTTCATGTATAACTTTGGTGTTTCTATACCGATTTCTATGATTCTTTTTTATGGAATAGTTAATAATGTTAACTTTTTTAATTAGGGATGACTGAGAGTGTTATAAACGTAAGAGTAGACAAATAGGGTAGCGGGATTGTCCGAAAGGGTTACCGCTGCCCTGGAACATAAAGGGCTAAGGAAGGAACACGGGTGGGTTTTAGTCAGTAAGAGTCTGACACTCCCTCCTGCTCCACCCAGAGCGGGAGGAGTCATTTGATGATTTCCCATCCTCAAAAAAAAAAAAAAAAAAAAAAAAAAAAAAAAAAAAAAAAAAAAAAAAAAAAAAATTATATAATTTTAAGGAGAACATTTCCGTCATACATTATTTCTGTGTAGCTTTAACCATTAAGGTTGCACACGCAACGGAAGCTTAAAGAGTAACTTCTCCCGTTTTCCCAACATTTCCCTTCACTGCTCTGCTCCTATTGATAGTAGCGTGATGAAAAGTATACTATAACCTGCTCAGGAGTATGAAAAATAATTGTACCAAGTTTCGTTAAAATCCGTCGAGTAGTTTTTGTTTCTATAACGGTTATACAGACAGACAGACAGACAGACAGACAGACAAAAATTTTACTGATTGCATTTTTGGCATCAGTATCGATCCCTAATCACCCCCTGATAGTTATTTTGGAAATATATTTCATGTACAGAATTGACCTCTCTACAGATTTATTATAAGTATAGATAGAAAAACACCCAGACTCGGAAAAAATACATGTAGATCATACAAATATTTGTTCCGTGCGGGAATCGAACCCGCGACACGCAGCGCAGCAGTCAATCGCTTAACCACTGCGCCAACCGTGCCGTCAGGCTATAGTTGTAAGCCGTGCGGCATGCGCGTGTTTCTCGGTCTGTCTCTCTCTCTTTGAACTTCGTTCCATCCGGGTGTCCCTTGACAGCTCTCTAGTTTTTTTTTTTAATATTATTTCAAGTTACACAATGCCTGCGGTTGATGACCCCAAAAAAAAGTCATAAAAATAATTAATTTAATTGTTTGTTTTTGATTCTATGTATTATTGTTTGTCTCCTTTGCTCTATCACACGCTGTCTACATCTCTGTATTTATTGTCCTATCTCAGGTATGCTGGAAGAGATTTCTTATGAAATAAGCATCACCTCTGTACCTATTTTTTCTGTTCTGTCTTTCAATGTCTGTTTATATATGTGTGTACATAAATGGTTAAATAAATAAATAAATAAATAAATGTTTTGTTTGATCATGTTTAGATATCGATACCTACCCATCACGTCTGGGGAGTTTTGCTAGCTAATTTTATTTGACCCTGTACAGACGCCAAGCACAGCTTCTACAATACGTCTCATTAATAGAATTTCAACTTTTTCGCTACATCCTTAAGGTTCAAGGTTGATTGGGAAAATTTAACAGTTTCGGGTAGTTTGACCTGCTGGCGTCTGTACATATTTTATGCGCGCGCAGTCAGGGGAACTTGATAGTTGAGAAAATTAACCACAGTAAGTACCTATGTCAATTTGTTTGTTATAAGTTAATTTTTGATTGTAGATTCATAATGTCACTCAACCGGAGCCAATACGGTATCAGGGGACCATGAAACAGTAGGACTTAACGAGATACTCAAACAATGTACGCGCGCCGACGTTTGTTTGTTCAGTGCACACTGCTCAAGATGATTCGTGAACTTTGGAATCCGGGATCATAACGAATGGTTAAGTACGGTATATGTAGAACACTGCGGATGGAATGGAAGAGGTAGGTTAAATGTTCATTTATTTATTTAAACTTTTCGGACAAAATCCAGTCAACCAAGGGTGGTGAAGAGATGGATTAGATGGCAGGTTGGTTGACAGGAACAGTGATAAAAAATAACCAGTAAAACTAGGTACACAAATACATTAATAGGTTAAATACACTTACATACTATTTACTATAGTATAAACTTATAATATATATGTATACAAATTCAAGGGAAAGAGGTGTTGAGATGATGGTGTGGTGATAAATGATAAATAATTTTATTTTGTAAGTAGGTTTGTACAAACACTTTTACACGTCAATCATATTTTAAAACTAGATGAGGTCGGCGTTTCCTACCTGACTAGCCTGAGAAGAAAGGCCGAAACAAACTCAGACATCACAGTCTCTTTTAAAGTCCAGACATAATCTTGGTAAGATCATATGAAGACCATGTAGGTCGATGTCTGAGATGGTCTTTTGAGGAAAGAACCGAATGTTTCATGAATAACAAAAAAGTTAATTGACAAAAGACCTTAATCAAATAACGCCTATTTACACGATGTAAGTTTGTAGTTTAGTTGTTGTTTGTGGTACAGTACAGTAAAATTGAAACAACAAAATTACTCACATCGTCCAAACAGTATTTAAACGGTGCAACTCGCATTGTTTGTTTCGACTTGTGTTATGCCACAGGTATTTTAATTACAGCGTGTAGGCTGATGGGTTATTTACCCGTTTAGACGCTTTAAAAAGTCCGTCGAGGTGTTTTAATCTCAGCTATAGGTATTATAAAAAATAAATAAAAAAATAAAAATAAATAGTTTATTTTTACATAAATCTTATAAACTATGTTAGTACAATTAAAATAACAGTGGGAATAAAATTGGAAACACTATACAATATACATACGTACTTCTTCACTAACCTGCACTTGGAATGACAGCTCACTCCACGCTCACTTCACCTAAGTTTTCACGGTGAGATGGTTACAGAATCGCACTGCAGGTCAGTGAAGCGACGCATGACCGCCGAGTCCATTCTATCTGCTATCATTTTCAGGATGCCGTTACGGCTCCCCCTCATACTGTGCACCACAGACATGGTTTTCCTACGCATAATTGCATAGAAATCATCTATGTGCGCATCTGCAAACATGCCTGAAGCACTACAGTACCGCGGAAGCCGCACCAGAGTCCTGAAAATGTTATTATATTGGACGCGGAGTGCATTATATGCCCGCTTCGTGAAACTGACCCATAGACCACCCGTGTAGAAATTTTGACAGTATGCTTTAAATAACGTTAATTTAACGTCTACTGTACAACGAGCGAATCTCAATTATGCATCCAAGGATGGGCCAAAGTCATCACACAGAGGCAGACCTAATAAAAGCTGTCGAGATGACTTGGACTCGTTTCTAACCAATTTAACGGAGAAGGCACAGCTCAAAGAAAGGTCTAAAATTAAGCTCGCGGCACCTGTCTGTCGCTCTGTGACATTTTATACAACCAATTTTCGCTGAAAGTTTACATGGTAATGTACATCATATATTTTTTTTAGTTTTATCATTCTCTTATTTTAGAAGTTACGGGGGGGGGGGGGGACAAATTTTACCACTTTGGAAGTGTCTCTCGCGCAAACTATTTTGTTTAGAAAAAAAAATGATATTAGAAACCTCAATATTATTTTTGAAGACCTATCCATAGGGTTTGATGAAAAAAAAATTTGAGTTTCAGTTCTAAGTATGAGGAACCCCCAAAATGTATTGTTTTTTTTCTATTTTTGTGTGAAAATCTTAATGCGGTTCACAGAATACATCTACTTACCTGCAAGTTTCAACAGAATAGTCCTTATAGTTTCGGAAAAAAGTGGCTGTGACATACGGACGGACAGACAGACAGACATGACGAATCCATAAGGGTTCCGTGCCATTTGGCTACGGAACCCTCAAAAGTGCACTTGGAAACAAATACGACAAAGACAAAATGAAACTCACATACCAGGAGAGCAAAACATGTAACAGTCACATCGAACGATAACACACAATACGTTCTGGGACTCGTTCAATACCCTTGCCTTTGTGTACATGAGCTTTTGATGACAATGGACAAACTTGCACTCGTGTAAATTGTTGACCCATTCCAGGGAATGGCATCGACAGTTTGCTCGACATGTACGAAACATTTTCATGTTTCATTTTTTAAATGTACCTAAAATTATTTTTGTAATTCATTTTTATCATTTTGCTTTGTAAGCAAAAACTCGCAGTCATGAGATCGACTATTAAAAAAAATAATTTTTACTTATTTTTAATACAAAAAACAATATTGTGTATTGTAAAAGTGAGTGTGTCGAGTAATTCATACCTATAGTGAAGTTACAGTAAAATAGGCTGCAGATTAAAATTGTAAAAAAATCGATTAATGGGCAGTAATGTAGAACGTACTTGAGGAAACCAGCATGTCCTAGAACCAAAAATTCGAAGACATGTGACATCCACCAACTAGCCAACCAAACAGGGCTCCCCTATGATAGCGGCAGAATCAGCAAGATTATGCTATACCCAAAATTAAAGAAAAAACGCAAGTCAATGTCAATTAAACAATCGCATAGAATTTTTTGTTATCAGATTCTAATTTTACCTACTTGTACAAAATCAAACATTTTTAATAAAGTGTATCCCAAATTAGGTAGGTATATTTAATTATCCATTGCCTTTGTCTCATCCTGAGGCCATTGGTCCTTCGACAGAAACTCTTAAAACTAATTTAAAAAAAACAGCAAAACAAATTACCAACGCTGCAAGGTTATTTGGTTCGTCGCCAACATCGGAAGTAAAGTCGCCATCATGTTCTGTCAAATACTCTTTCTGTGACAATTTCCCAAATATTTACCATCAACGCCCTCCTGTTAATGTCATTCAGACGCAAAAAGATCCTTGCAGCACTTTACATTTAATTTAGTTAATTACCAACCTTTTACAGAACACTCATTATAAATTCAGAACATAAAATAAACGATAAACAAAAACAAAATGGAGAAAGTACAAAAAAGTTTTTATTCATTAATTAAAATGGATGGTGAATGAGAACATTTTTGCATTTGTTTCTACCTCTGGGAATTAAGTTTTTCAATTAGGATCACAATGGTTGAGTGCTGGATTACATTGTGCTCATGTAACCCGGGGGCCTGTAGCTAAATACCAAGTCGATCACCAAGGTAAACCAATGTTTTCCACGGTCGATTCAGGATGGTTGACCATCCATTACACATAGAGATGCCTCCGTGCCTCGGAAAGCACGTTAAGTCGTTAGTCCCGGGTGTCATTCGTAGAAAATCGTTACGGTAGTCAGAAGCGCAAAAAAGTCTGCCAACCAATCTGACCTAGGGGTATCGTGTTACCTAGTTACTGGGTTGTGGAGGTCAGATAGGCACTCCATGTAAAATACTGGTATCCAGCTGCATCCGATAAGACTGGTAGCCAACCCCTAGTTGCGATGCCCTAGAACCAAAAACACCAAAGACATGAGACATTAACCAATCCGCACAGGGCCCGCGTGGTGGATTAAAGCTCACTCCCGCTCACAGAGAGGAGGCCTGTGTCCCAGCAGTGGGAACATTATGGACTGATTTCGTGTCTCTTGTCACCCCCTTTCTTTTCTTATCATCTTTCACACAGAACACACAGTCCATAGTTTCTTTGGTCTTCCCAACACAGGCAACAAAAATGGTCTTTACACCATTTATTTTTACATGAAACAACAACGTCCTACATTCATTTATATTTTACAGAGAAAATGTCACGAGTCCACAAGAACCACATGAAGTAGAACGTACTCAGTTCTCATTAGATATAATAGACTCGAGTGGTAATGACTGGTAGGTACAGACGCCAGCACATCAAGCTACTACAATCTGTCCTTTAATAGATTTTCAACTTTATCACTAAATTGTTAAGGTTCAAGGTTGATTGGGAAAATTTTACTGTTTCGGGTAGCTTGACCTGCACTGGCGTCTGTACTTGCGAACCACAAACCGCATTCTCATTCATTAGAAATGGTATTTAGAATTTCATTCACGTAACGTTACTTAGTTAGGAAATATTTTAAGCTGACTTGCTTACGAAGGGTATTTAAAAAGTCGAAAGGTGTCAGGTGATACCCAACATGATCAGGCTAAAATGTTCCCACTGCTGGGACACAGGCCTCCTCTACGTGAAAGGGAGTAGGCCTTAATCCACCACGCGGCCCCAGTGTGCGTTGGTAGATGTCACATGCCTTCGAATTTTTGGTTCTAGTACATGCCGGTTTCCTCACGATGTTTACCTTCACCGTTTAGAGAGCAGTGGTGATGAAATAATTTACACAAAGTAAATACGAAGTTTTTTGTTCGCTGTATTTTATATATCGAGTTCTGCCAGCGCCTTCGCCCGTGTGGATTTCGGAAATTATCCCACAAGAACATGCTGCCGGGACAAAAAGTAGCCAAGGTCCTTCCCCAGGATGCCATTTATCTCCTTGCCAAACTTTTGGATGGATGAATTCATGGGTGCTAATTTTTTTACACGGAATCCTAATTCTTTGTCTAAAATAAAAGCCTAAGTTACTCCGTATAACAATCTGCCAGTGAAAGTTCTGTCAAAATCGTTTCAGCTGTTTTGGAGATTAGCCGGAAAAAACCGACAAAAAGACAAAAATGTTATTTGCTTCTTTGTTATAAGTACCGTATATATAATACTTTCATGTGCATTTAATAAAAACATGTTATTTTAACATTACAAAGATAAACTTCAATTTTATTTATTTGTATAGATTATAAAAATATTTAATCAGTAGGTACAGTCACCAAAAGAGATAAGTAACCAGGGTCGTCGTACAGTTGAAGTTTAGTAAGAAACCGGTGGATGTTTTCCAATGAAATTTAATTTGACAAATGAACGGATTGGTTCCTATTATTTAAATTAAAATAATACTATTCGAAAATATTCATCAATTTCTTACTAAACTTCAACTATATCCGACGACCCTGGTTACTTATGTATCTCCTTTGGTGTCTACACATTTCAGTAACATACGTTTTGTTGTTGTTACACATATTTCGGTCTATCTCTCATTCGCCAAGTGTGTTGAGTATAATGAACGACAAAAAAAAATCGTTCCAAAAAAACAACCATTGATTAAAAGTCAATACTTACATATTTTATTTGATCGCTATCTAAAATTACTTATTCTTTCATTACGATGAGATTTCCTCTATTTGTCTCTGTAACCATCTTCAAGTATAACCAGTATAATTTGAGATGTCAAAGTGGCGATGCTTTTAAAGGCCCATGTCAACAATGGCGCCGATTCCCTTGTTCACAAACTAAACTAAATTTAAGTTCAGTGCATCTTTTTCTTTCTATTTCTTTAAGAAAAGAACAGAAGATAAATATTAGTTTAGTCCTGTCAAATTAGTCAGCGCCTGACGTAAATTGACGTATTTTTAGTAGGCATGTCTTTAACTGTCTATGGAGTATCTTAATTTGACAGGACTAAACTAATATTTATCTTATGTCCTTTTCTTAACGAAATAGAAAGAAAAAGATGCACTGAACTTAAAGGACATTGCTCTGCGTCCATACATTGTTGGCCCTGGAGCCAAGAGCATCGGATAATTATGAATTGTATTCTCTATCATTAGTAGATTCTTAAAAGATCTTGTATTTGTAGCGGACTAGCTGCAAAAAAGGTATATTTCAAAAAAAGTATCAGATTTTGAGGTTATAATCTAACCATAACAACGAATATTAAATGTAGGTACCTACGATTTTTCATAGCTCTGAGTGATTTTTAAGAAACTGAAAAGTAGGTAATACCATAATACCTACCTAGATAATTAGGTACCTATGCAGTTGTTTTTCTAAAAAGTGGATGCAAGTGCAAAATTAAAATGCATTTAAACTAACGACGCGACGTGACGTTCACAGCAAAACTAGGGATGTAGTACGACACCACACCAATAATCGATTTTTTCGACTAAGATTTACTGTGTTCTTAAATTATTTCAAACTGTCTGTTACATCACCTTTGTCATATAAACATTGCAAGTATGTATGACAATGGTTTATTTCACGCCGAAAGAGAAATGTTATTTTTGTATTAATTGTCGTAAAAAATGAATTAGATAATCAAAATAAAAAGTTTTGATTACTGTATAATATTAATCTTACTATTTAAATTGGAGTATGACTGCATACATAAAGTATTCTTATTAGGTTTTTAAAAATACACTTTAGAAAAGAAAACACAATCGATCGAATAATAATTCAATCAATCGATTATAATTGATTGGACATCCCTATTTCACTTCTGACACGACATGACATTAGGCGAAGATGGCGATCTAATGTTATTAGTCGCGTTAAATTCTATTAAAAGTACATTTTGGAATACAGCTAGTCCGTGATACAGAAGTATTTGCAACTTAAATAATAAAATAGGCGATTAATTATCGTTTAATCTGATACTCTTTATTGCACAGGGCCAATTTGGACATTGTCCTTTAGTTTAGTTTGTGAACGAGGGAATCGGTGCCAGTATATAAAACTAAAAACCTCAGTAAGGCCGAGATTTGTAAACGTTACTTAGCCTGTGCTTTGGTGTAGCACTCCAACGTGCAAGATAGAGACGAAAAATATAACTAGCTGTCAAACAAATTTTAGTTAGCTGTCAAACTAATTTACTTATTTTAGTTTGACAGCTCCTAACTAACTAACATTCCTAATCCTAACGGATATTATAAATGCGAATTTGAGTTTGTTTGTTACGCTTTCCCAGCTTTACGGCTGAACCGATTTTGATGAAATTTGATATGGAGATACTTTGAATACGGGACATTTATATAGGCTACTTTTTATTGGCATACCACGCGAGGGAAGCCGCGGGTAGAAGATAGTCCAAATATAATTTAATATTTTGTCGTCGCTCAAGAAATACTGGCTACTCTATGCCACCAACCCGTATTTCCTTTCATCACTAATGACACGTCAAAATGTCGAGAATTTTCGTTCATTCTCGAATGAACTTCAAACACGATATAATTTACGGCATCGATTTAGCACAGAGTTTTTAGATTCATGACTCTTTTGACTTGGAAAAGGAAATTGTTGGTTCGTTATTTATCTGTTGGCAAGTAACTTTATGAATCTTCATTAAATGCGTAAACTTTTTGGTAGCCTTAATAAGGTAGTCAGGATTAGGATCGCGTAAAAGGACTTTCAAAAATAAAAGTACCTAATTAATAAATTATGTAACTCTATATTGAGACGTGATACAAATTGATTAATTAAAAATTCAGAGATCAGTGGTGGCCCAATAGTAACGACCGCGACTCACATGATATAGGTCGTAGGTTTGAACTCTGACGGGCGCTTTACTTTGTGTAAATTATTTCATCACCACTGCTCTGAAAGCGGTGAAGGAAAACATCGTGAGGAAACTGGCATGTCCTAGAACCAAAAATTTGAAGACATGCGACATCTACCAACCCGCACTGGGCCACGGGCCTCTCGCAGAGATTAGTTCTTTGTCCCACCAGTGGGAACATTATAGGTTAATCATGTTAT
The DNA here is from genome assembly GCA_951799955.1 of Apamea anceps. NCBI lineage: Eukaryota > Metazoa > Arthropoda > Insecta > Lepidoptera > Noctuidae > Apamea > Apamea anceps. Next base: position 12,028,520 of record OX637523.1, on the reverse strand, counting down.
GTAAATAAAACATAGACTAATCTTTCAAATGTGCAAGCCCAGCGACCACACAGATCGTGCTGAACAAAAGTGCTTATACACGCAAAACCTGTACAGGCTGCGGTTCCATGACTAGGTCATCGGTCCACCTGGTTGGGGAGCCTACCCACGTTGTACCGAGACCAATAACCACTTGGATCACGACTGACTTTTCAAGCCTGATCTAAATGTATGACGAAAAAATAGCTGGTTTACATCCAGTATTTCAGTATTCCGGATTCCTGCAATAGATAGTGCAGGAATCCGGAATACAGTGACGATGGATCGGCTACGACGCTGCGTTAACGCCATTTACATTGTTTTACTGGATTCCAGAGTAAAGTAAATTATATTTCCATTATTGACTTCCAGTCTAACCGGATGCAACTGAATACCAGTATTTTACATGGAGCGACTGCCTATCTGATCTCCACAATTCAGTTACTGGATACTACGATACCCCTTGGTACCTATAAAGGCATAAAAAAACCACTTTTACACGTCAAGCATAAATTGTTTTAAAACTAAGTTCGGTGTTTCCTACCTACTACTTTGAAGAGAAAGGCCGAAACAAACTCACCTGCCACAGTCTCTTTTAAAGTTCAGAGGGGCAATTCTCGTGATTTTAAGAACATTCACAGTCTGATCTCAATTTTAAGAATGTTCACAGTCTGTCAAAAATACCTCTAATTTAGCTGCATTTTTGACATTGATTGTCGTTGAGATGAGATTGCGATTAGATTTACGGGAATTGGCCTTCAGATATAATATTGGTTAGGATATGAGGACGACAGAAAGTAGTTTCTTAGATGGTCACCTTCCACACCAACACACACACCCCCACCTCACACATACCCCCCTAAACACACACAAAACCCGGTGCGCATTCTATTTATATATTTTATTTTAATTTTATTGCAAAATTTTGTTATTAAAACTTTTAGCATGCTTTCAAAATTATCTAAGTATTGTTTATTTTCTCACACATAATATATATATTTGCTACGGTATCAACTATGATAATAACAGAAATTTCAGTGCAGTCGCTTCGTAGATAATTTTTAAATTGGCTTTAAATGATTTAATCTGGGAGGTTTCATAAAAAAAATTAAAAATCTTACCAACTCAAAAACTACTGAATTTCGAAAGAACATTTGGTGACATAATTTGTTGCATTTTCACACTACTTTGACATCCTGCAAGGAACACGTCGAGTTACCAGTAACCCTGTATATTACTCTTTAGGAACAAACCACATAGATACAGGATCATTGTAAATTAGCCACAATGTCTTGACCCTCTTAGGTTGGGAGTGTGTATTGTGAGAGTTTATTTGCAGTAGAAAATATACTAAGTCTTTCCATTAAGGGCCGAACTACACGGACAGCTAGAGCAGTTAGCGATTGATCAACATAGACGGATCGCTCTTGCAGTCATAGTCATCAGCTTGAAGTTGCTGGAGCAGTTGATACCTGCTCGTCATTCAAATCAGGTAACTGCGCGAGAGCAGTCGACAGCTCGAGCAGTCAGTGTATGCCTGGCGACAGCTTGACCGCACGACCGCCCGAAGCAGTTGCAACTGCTCGAGCGGTTTCGTGTATGTGTGTACGTAGAAGACTGTAGTTCACTATCACAGTCGCAGCTTGAAGCAGTCCATCCCGACTGCTTCAAGCAGTCCGTGTATGTCGGCCCTAATATTACAAAGCATCGCGTCTTGTTCCCTCGAAGGTTTGGGTAAACTGTTATTGGTTTTCCTGCCAGGGATGTTTTTTGTAGGAGAGTCTGGATTTGTGCCCGGGTAAAGGCAATAGGCTCGCCCCCTTTCACTTGGGAATTAAACATAACTGGCGTAATGTTGGTGTAATATACAAGTACACCTTTTTTTTTTTTTTTTGAGGATGGGAAATCATCAAATGACTCCTCCCGCTCTGGGTGGAGCAGGAGGGAGTGTCAGACTCTTACTGACTAAAACCCACCCGTGTTCCTTCCTTTGCCCTTTATGTTCCAGGGCAGCGGTAACCCTTTCGGACAATCCCGCTACCCTGGCAGGCTTCGGCCCTATCGGGCCCCGTCACTCATGCTGACAGCTCTTTGAGGCGCGCGTGGAACACAAACACGCCGTCCGGCACGGGCCTGGTCCTGATCGGACGGTGAGTTACCCATTACTCAGCGCCCGCAGGCCCGCGCCTACGGTGGCCGGGAGTCGTCACGCGTACAAGTACACCTTACATATACATAGTTCACTCACACTGAGGGGCTTGTGGCTAAGTAATAACAGCCAAACGGGTCAATCTAAGCTACGCTTGGTCGGTCCGTGGATGGGTGCCCCTCTTTACATACCAAGACCCCTTCGTGCCTCGGAAAGCACGTTAAGCCGTTGGTCCCGGCTGTCATTCATGCATCTTTGACAGTCGTTACGGGTCGTCAGAAGCCCGAAAGTGCGATAACCAGTCTTACCAAGGGGTTCGTATTCCCCAGTATCTGGCTTGTGGAGGTCAGATAGGCAGTCGCAAAAAGCACGCTAAGCCGTTGGTCCCGGCTGTCATTCATGCAGCTTTGACAGTCGTTACGGGTCGTCAGAAGCCCGAAAGTCCGATAACCAGTCTTACCAAGGGGTTCGTATTCCCCAGTATCTGGCTTGTGGAGGTCAGATAGGCAGTCGCAAAAAGCACGCTAAGCCGTTGGTCCCGGCTGTCATTCATGCAGCTTTGACAGTCGTTACGGGTCGTCAGAAGCCCGAAAGTCCGATAACCAGTCTTACCAAGGGGTTCGTATTCCCCAGAAGCTGGCTTGTGGAGGTCAGATAGGCAGTCGCTCCATGTGAAATACTAATACTTAACTGCATCCGGTTAGACTGGAAACCAACCCCAACATAGTTGACAAAAGGCTAGGCAGATGATAACTTATAGTTCAGTCACTTCTTGGCATATAAGGAAGTCTCTATGTGATATATTATATCATGTTATCAAAAACTTTAATATCTTAGGTTACCTACATAGCACATACATTATCAGCCTTTATAAATGTTCCCACTGCTCGGACACAGGCTCTCGAAGAGAGGATTCTTATCATATGACCCTGATAGCTCAGTAGCTATCAGGGTCATATGATTATGAATACTAATGTGTCTTCAAGTCGCACTAGCGTGATGTCCAGCTTCGGTGTGTCGTACAAGCGTGCATTCGAACTATGGTGAGTCGCAGTACAGTTTTGTCGCACAAGTGTTATTCGCACATCCATTTGTCGAGCTCACGTAGTACACTCGGCCCGGTGCGGGTTAGTAGATCTCACATGTCTTCGAATGTTTGGTTCTAGGACATGCCAGTGTCCTCACGATATTTTCCTTCACCGTTTTGAGAGCAGTGGTGATGAAATTATTTACACAAAGTGTCTGCCTGGGTACGAACCCACGACCTTACAACTAGTAAGTCGCGGCCGTTACCGCTGGACCACCACTGCTCTCTCCTAGAGTACCTACCCAGTACCCATGCTTCGAATTTCAATACCAATTAAACAATTATGTTGGAAAACGATTATGAAAAGAAAAAATATATAACGACGCTGACCAATATTAAAACTTTGATAAAGTAAAATTGATCCATGGGCAACCGTACCTAGTATTCAAGTAAAATCATTATTCTGTAAGCATTTTCCCCAGAGCAGTTTTCAATTTCAACAGATGCGGCCGAGTATCAATATTTTACATGAAGCGACTACCATCTAACCTCTGTAACCTTATTAGAAAGGAAACGGATATCTTAAGGTAAGACAAGGTAAGACCGCTTCTGTAAAATATACTTACTTAAAATTATGTATACTCGGCTTACTTGAGTTCCTATAGTTATAACGTCAGTGCAGTCTTTTTTCTTGGTTGGTAAATCATTATGACTTCTCCCGCTCTGGGCGGAGCGGGAGGGCGTGTCAGACTTTTACTGACTAAAACCCACCCCGTGTTCCTTCAGTTCCCTATGCCAAGGGCCACGGTAACTCTTTCGAACAACCCGCGGCCCTGGCAGGCATCGGCTCTTGCGGACCCCGTCAGTTCGTGCTGACATCTCTTTGAGGCGCGCGTGGAACACAACGCGCCGTTGACCCGGGCCTGGTCCTTGCCGGGCGGCGAGCTGCCCATTGCTCGCCGCCCGAAAGCCCGCGCCTGCGGTGGCCGGGAGTAGGTAGCTGACTCCCGACGTCCAGGGCATCTCCTGCCACTAGGGGCGTGAGGGTGCAGAGATTGCCTCTCCCTCACGCGCTCCGCCTCCTCCTTTGCGAGCAGTACTGCTTAGCAGAAGGAGGTGAAGGCTTCCCATGCACTCTCTCTCCGTACCATGGCCTGGACTAGGGACGGACGCGAGAGATCACCGCCGGCGATCGCCGCCGCCGATCGCCGCCACGAGGACGCGTCAGTGCAGAGTCTGACAGTCGTTTTTGAATTGTATTGAAGTAAAAACTTAATTATTGTAAAAGTAGTGGTGGCCCAACGGTAACGGTCGTGACTTACGAGTTGTAGGTCGTGGGTTCGAACTCAAGCAGACCCTTTATGTAAATAATTTCAGCACCACTGTTCTCAAAACGGCGAAGGAAAACATCGTGAGAAAACCGGCATGTCCTAGACCCAGAAATTTGAAGACATGAGACATCTACCAACCCGCACTAGGCCCGCGTGGTGGATTATGGCCCACTACCTCTCATAGAGAGGAGGCCTGTGTCCCGATAGTGGGAACTTTATAGGCTGACATAACATCACGCTTATTTTCTCTAAAGCGCTAGGCAGAAGTGTACACCCACATTTCTTCAGTTATAGTTAAGTTATATAACAGGGGGCGAGTCTATTGTCATGAGTATTTTTGATGAAAAAAAAACTTAATAACACTTTGCTAGACCTGGTAACTCCAGACCTCATGCCCAGCAGTAGCGGTTGCGAAAACTTGACAAACGAGACCATCCTTATGAGTAGGGGATATCTACATATTTTAACGCACAGCACCTTAATTGCGTGACACACTATAAATAACAATCTGAATAATTTTGAAGGAAAACTAATCCATTGCTGAGATGTTTGAGACATTTGTCTGCTCAACAACGTAAACAACGCAATGAGTGTTGGTGACCTGTCAAAATGAAAGCCCGCTGCTAGGTATTGTTAGTGTGTTACGTAACCCCGTTGCTCACGTGGTGACGTGGTGACGCATATACTACGTTCGTAATTTAGACTCCAGACATAAATCCTACTAATATTATAAACGCGAAAGTTTGGATGGATGGATGTTTGTTACTCTTTCTTGCAAAAACTACAGAGCGGATTTTGATGAAATTTGGCACACAGATGGTATATAACCAGGATTAACATATAGTATACTTTTTATCCCGATATTCCCACGGGATCGATACCTACTTATGCGGGTGAAACCGCGGGGCGCAGCTAGTAAACAAATATGTATGCGTTTTCCGGTGGACTTCTGCGTGTATAGCTACATTAGGGTCACGTAAATCACATGTACACATGCTCTTTAAGTATATAATTTAGGGATTATTTGGAACGTTGTACGAAATGGACCTTTCTGAACGTGATTTAAATTAATTTGGCCCACAACCTGCTTAGTAATAAGGGTTCCGTAGAGGTTTGCGCTTACCTGCACCGAATATTTTGTATGTTAAGCCCTAAATTAAATGTGCCGAGATTAGGTTCCTGGATTGTCTTTATTAATATAAAAGGTTTGTATTCGTTTGCTTTAATTCGACCGCGAGTTGGAGGTAGAAATACAGACCTTACAGCTACGGAATTAGGGTGCTGTCAAGTCAAATTTTTAGCACTGTGTTGAATGTCCTACCTACTTTATATCACCGACTTAATCAGAATTCATGGTCTTGGGTGCCATATAATAAAATAAGCTGGTTTAATTGATTGTGAATAGATTTCTCTTTGTCTGTGGCTCGTCAATGTCTTTATAGAAAGCGCTTTCCGCGGTCACGACTTGAAATAAAGCGGTTTTGCTCGGAACAAACGATAATACTGCAGAAAACTTCGTTTTTCTTCATTCTGCTTTGTAGTTTAACTTTGCGCATCTCTCAATGTTTAATTGGTAACTATATTTTCATACCTATTTAAAAAAAAAACGAATTCACAGTAAATTCGAATGTTTTGTTTATTTTTTGAAAGCTAGTTTTTAACTCATTAATAACGCTAGTGCCCAATTAGTTTCTTGAGACATCGCTAATTATTTGGTCGAGTCTTCACGTGACCAGAGGGTTGGCCTATTTTTAGGTCAAAGAATCGGCATTGCCATACAATGTGTCAATAGGCTGGCAGGCTGGCAGTTTGGGAAATTTTCTTGTTGACAGCGATAAAGACGATTTTTTTGATGCCCTGTCATTCCTTTCCATTCTTTTATCATAATACTATTATTTTAATAATATCAAGTATGTTGGCTTATACAGGGTGGCTCGTTAACGATTTCTAAAGAATCGAATCGCCCCCACCTACGAATATGTTCAGCAATTATTAATATTTAGCACTTTCCAAAAAATAGCTAGATGGTTCTTAGGTACTATTTTTTGGAAAGTGAAAATATTTGTGAATTACCTACTATAAAATTAAATTGTTGTAAATCGTTTTTTGTCGTTCAATCTTGGCGTTTATGGTATCTGCTCGTTTTTAACGGTACTTCCTGGTCTAGCGAAAACTGTTTAAAAAGCATCTTTTAGAAAAAGAAAAAAATTTTCGCAATCAGTTGTTTCACTATTCCGACTTCTAAAATTCTAATTTATTTTCCTCCTAAGCCAAGAGAAATGAACATATTCGGAACTTCTACTCGTAGCCTTAAATAAAAAGAGAGAATGCGACACCAAACAGTATTTAATATCTGTACATTTTCAATATGAAAAAGTTTTCCAGCGAAATATTACAGTTTCGAGTCGTAATGTCTAACGGGGCGACAAGAACCACAGACCTTTTAACAAGAAGACAAAACCAACTAAAGTTTAACAGAAAAACGAACTTATAGTTTTACCGTTCATAAATAGGATAACTAAGAACCGGTTTTTTGATCCGTAGTTAAACTCAACCAATAGTTAAAATAATAAATAATGGTTAAATTTTTGCAAAATGTGTTTTTGATCAATTTTTTGGTTTATCTAATGATATAATACCATTGTTACTGGTAAAATAATTAACTATTAGTTAAAAAAATAACCATTATTGACCATTAAATAAACTAACAATTAATCAAAAAAAAAATTAACCATTAATTATTATTTTCAACAATTGGTTGGGTTTGGTTGGTATAGTATATGTTGTTTTCGAATTTTTGGTTTTATGACATACCGGTTTCCTCGCGATGTTTTCCTTTACTGTTTTGAGAGCAGTGGTGAGGAAATAATTTACACAAAGTAAAGCGCCTGGGGCTGATTTTACCAAAGTCAAAGATATCTTTTATTAGTGAAACAAAATTGACGTCTGAGCGTTCTAGTATGGAAAAACTGTTAAAAATTCGAAATTTATTCTCAGTATATATTCTAGGTATAAAAGTTTGGCAGAATTCGTCCTAAGCAATATAACAGTGATACGCGTGGTGTGGCAGACTGGATGCGTCAGATGGTCAGGATGTGGTGGCGCGGCCTGGGAGACATTTGTCTAGCTGTGGACTGCGGTAGTTGATTGGTTGATTGACTTAAAACAGAAAATTATCAATAAAAGGTACGGATGCTTTAGTGCTCGAGTCAGACTCGCTTTTGACTAGTTTTTAGAGTTCCGTACCCCAGGAGGCCAACGAGACCCTACTACTAAGGCTCCGCTGTCCATACGTCTGTCACAGGGCTGTATCTTTTCCACCGTAATAGATTAACGTGGGAGCAGTGCTGGCCCAATGGTAACGGCTGCGACTTACAAGTCGGTCGTGGGTTCGAACCCAGGTTTAGCTTTACTTTGTGTAAATTATTTCATCACTACTGCTCTCAAAAAGGTGAAGGGAAACATCGTGAGGAAACCGGCATATCCTAGAACCAAAAATTCGAAGACATGTGACATTTACCAACCCGCACTGGGCCTGCGTGGTTGATTACTGCCCACTCCCTCTCACCGAGAGGAGGCATATGTCCCAGCAGTGGGAATATTATAGGCTGATTATGGAGAGTTAGTCTTAGTACAAAATTTACCGATTTGACTTTTCTATATTTTGAACACTCTATGTTGAGCTGAAAGCGCATATTTTCAAGACATTCCTGTTCTATTTTTTACATTTTATTTTTTTCATTTTTCTATATTCAATTTGTTCAATGTTTCCGTTTGTGCGACATTCGCGAAATAGTCTAATACTTTATTTCGTAGAAACCCGATTTGTTTCAGAATTTCTGAATTTAGAATTAAAGCTGCTGAAATTTTGAACGAGATTAGGGTCAAAATTTCAGCAGCTCTAATACTCTCAAATTTCTCAAACTCAAACTAACATTTATTTCAAATAAACCAATTACAGGCACTTTTGAATTGTCAAGGGGTTGGTGAGTCAGAAAGATGAAGCTAGTTGCCTATTCCAAAGCGAAGTAGGTACCTATGGAGAAGAACGGGCAAGAAACTCCACGGACACTCATTTATATCATAAAATTGATACAAAATATTGGTTACATCATTAATTACTGTAAAATATCGTTTTAAAGTTTGCTGTAAACATCAAACTGCTATTCATATTTCCAATTAATCTACCTAGAATTTTCCCTTCGTTGAGGTCTTTATAATTATACTAGCTGCGCCTCGCCGTTTCACCCGCATGCGTTTTGATCCCGTGGGAATATCGGGATAAAAAGTATCCTGGTTATAAACTATATTTGTGCCAAATTTCATCCAAATCCGTTCAGTAGTTATGGCGTGAAAGAGTAACAAACATCCATCCATATATACAAACTTTCGCGTTTATTTATTTATTTATTTAAACTTTTCGCACAAAAAGGTACAAAGGCGGACTTAATGCCTTAGGCATTCTCTACCAGTCAACCAAGGGTGGTGAAGAGATTATATGGCAGGTGCTTTGGTTGAGAGAGACAATAATAATTTAAAAAAAAAAAAAACTCTTAAAACTAGGTACACAAATACATAAATAGGTTACATACACATACATATTATTACTATAATATATACTTATAATATATATATATATACAAAATCAAGGGAGAGATGTGTAGAGATGACTCTACGCTATTTTTTTAAAGATTTGTTTTGAAAATAACTCTGCAATTTCCGCTTAAATGCATACCGACTGGTGGCCGTCCTGATATCAAGAGGAAGCGCATTCCATAGAAGAATGGACTGAATATGAAAAGAGGAATGAACAAAGTCAGATGTATGAGAAGGACAAAGTAAGAGAAGATTGTTAGAAGAACGCAGATTCTTAGCGTGTGAAGAACATAGATATTGGAAGTGAGATACGAGATAAGAAGGAGGAGTGGGAGAGTTGAGAAGGGAGAAAAGTGTAGTCAAAGCGCGCAAACTTCTTCTTTGGCGAATGGACATCCATTTGAGCTCAGACCTATAGCTCGACACGTGGTCATATTTCCTAAGGTTGAATATGAACCGAATCCCATTGTTGAGCAATCTGTCGAGCTTATCCAGCAAAACCGCATTCAAGTCAAAGTAGCACACGTCACCATAGTCGATTATAGGGAAAATCAAAGTCTGCACAAGCATGGTTTTCGTCTTAGCGGGCAAAAAGCTCCTCAAACGATACAGGGATCGCAAAGTACCGTTGACCCTTTGACCAACACTAGAGACCTGGCGTTGCCAACTAAGCGTTGAGTCAAGATGCAAACCGAGATCTTTCACGGTAGGTGTAATGGGTATGACGGTACCATTGAAAATAAGAGGTGGAAGAGAGCTAAGCGTCACCCTAGCCATCATGCGTGAGCTTCCAATTACAATGGCCTGACACTTTGAGGGGTTTACTGACACCCCGAAACTATCAGACCACTTTTTGATAGCATCTAAGTCTCGGTTTACATCTGCTATAGCGTTCGACAAACCTTCCACCCGCTCAGCTGTGTATAATTGAAGATCATCGGCATATAGATGATACGAACACCGAAGACAGTGAGTTATAAAATTAATGAAGATGGAGAATAATAATGGAGAAAGAATACCGCCTTGTGGAACACCGGCATCCAGGTCACGCCAACTCGATGACCTCTCATCAACGCGAACCGACTGCCGACGTCCTCGAAGATAAGAAGAGAACCATTCCAGGGCCTCCGACGAAACCATAAGGTGAGAGAGGATAGAGAGGAGAATATCGTGGCTGACGGCGTTAAAGGCATTGGAGAAATCAATTAATACCAAAACGGTAATTTTAGTATCCTCCATCGCCTCTCTAATGTCACCAGTCACTTTAAGGAGAGCGGAGGCTGTACTGTGCCCAGGCCTGAACCCAGACTGAAAGGAGCTAACGAGGTTGTTCCGATGAACAAACCCCGCAAACTGCTTGTGCACGCAGGCCTCGAGCACTTTAGACAGGAATGGGAGAATGGAAATGGGTCGAAAATGACTGGGTAGGGAGGGATTTGAAATTTTAGGGAGTGGGCGGACATAGGCCATACGCCACAGGGATGGGAATTGTCCGGAATCAAGAGAGAAGTTAATGATGTGGGAAATCGGAGGGAGAAGGCTATCAAGGATCCAAACGACCATACTACGACTGATGCCATCATAGCCCACAGCCTTGGATTTTATGGACAGGATGATCTTTTTAATTTCGTCCAAGGTCACCGGAGAGAAGTGAAATGGTTCTATGATGGGACTCACTAGGCCAGTAATGAAATCAACCGTCTGGGACAACATTTGGGAATCCAAATGGCATGTGGTTGTAAAGTGACAGTTGATATCATCAAGGCCTATTGTGTTAGGAAAATCCACATGCCGTGGTCTGCCGATACCAAGAGTACCAAGGAACTTCCAGATATCAGCAGGTGAAGAAGAAGATATGTTCTCGAGAATATGGCGGCGTTTAGCGTTGCGTATCATCTGATTACACCGATTCCTAGCAGCTTTGAATAAGTTTCGGTTTTCTTCACTGCGATCCTTTTTAAATTTACGAAAGGCCCGATCCCTGCGCCTCATCGCCATACGTACCCCTGTCGTCATCCAAGGAGCAGGGGGACGCCGAAGTTTGATCTGTTTAACAGGAGCGTGTTTGTCGTAGAGAGCAAGGATCGCCTGATTGAAAATGCGCAGTTTTTCGTCTACAGCTGTCGCCGCTGCTAGGTGATCCCAATTAAGGTCTGACGCATCCTGACGAAGCCTTTCAATATCCATGCGAGCAAAACACCGCATGTGCAGAACTTTTGGGATAGGTTTAGGTGGTTTTAGGACATATGAGAGGAAAATGAGGTCATGATGGGAAAAGCCAGGCGCGGGACACTGACCATGAGAGGAAACAAGGGAGGGTGCGGAGGTGAGGATTAAGTCGAGCCAAGTGTCATCGCCTGAGATATTAAAATGAGTAGGTTGCAGTGGAAGGATATGGAGACTAACGGACTCAATGATGTGAAGGAGTTTACGGGATCGGGGAGTGTGATGGGCAAGGTCAGTGTTGAAATCGCCCATGATAACGCAATGTGCATACTCTGAACCTATGGATTCAAGCGCCAATTCGAGGTTGGAAAAATAGTCAACGGCGGGTGGACAATATACAACACCAAGAAGGGTCTTGACGCCTTTGACATAGACCTCCAAAAAGAGGTACTCAGCGGAAGAATGGTATTGTGAGGGAGATGAGGAAATGATTTTAAAAGGAAAATCATTACGAAGATAGATAGCTACACCACCCCCTCCCTTTCCAATTCTATCATTGCGGATAAGAGTGAAGTCTGGGAGACAGTAGGTAGTGGAGAGAAGATGAGGTTTGAGCCAACTCTCAGAAACCAGAACGGCATGGACATTGGTGTCAGTAAAGGCGTCCAACAGATCACTGTAGTGACTAGGGACACTTTGCGCATTTATATGGCAAACATTTAATAAATGACCTTTCTGTTGGCTGAAGCACCGACGCACAAAGTCACCAAGTGTGTCAGTTATGGAGCTGAAACTTGCATTAGCAGATGAGCTAGTGGAATCAATGGCAGAGTAAAAAGAATCATCATCAGATATCATAAAATAAAAATAATATAAATATAAAATATAACTACTAAATATTCAAATTAATTAAAGCTACGATTGCTTTTATGTAGGGGCAAAACCACTATCTGTGCACCACCCGCCAGCCGCACCAGCAATAGTCGTACATGGATCCCTTGGAGTATGGCCAAAATCAGAACTAAAGTGTCTTTCTATTAAAATCTACAGTAATTATTCAAACTCCAAAAGATCCTAGTAGTACTGTACAGTAGTAGTTATGTAAAAAATAGAAATAAATATCAAATTAAAAGAAGAAACAGCATCACAAAAATTAATACAAAAAAAAAAAGTATGAAGAAGCAAAGAACAAAACGAAATATGACAAAGTTACATGAGCAGAAACGGAACGCAATTTACAAAACACAAACTAAACGTGAAACAAGATTGACAGGTGACAGTGACAACTAATACGAAACAATTATTTTACTAACACAAACAGTTACGCAAAATTTCCAAACGGAAAGTGATTTGAGTAGTTTTAAGATGAAAAAATAAATAGTTAGCAGGTAGATACATACCACAAGTATGAATAATAAGCAAATTGACGTCCCGAGCACAAATAAACTGATTAGTTGGGGAACCACATAAACCATTGATAGCAAACACTTATACTTTAGGCACTCCACCATCAGGCCTGCCTCCAGATCCAGAAGATTCCCCGGACCTCTTAGGATACTTAGCCAGCAAGGGATTGAGTTCCTCTACAGAACAAATCTTATGCCTTGTTCCATCGGGTGATCTAATGACAATAATCCCGTCCTGGGTCCAGCATGCCGGCATCCCAAAGTGCAGGCGCGCTCTGCTGAAAACAGTTTGCCTAGACCGGGTCAAAAACTCCTTGACTGTGACCGTGGAACCCTTCAGTGCAGACTTTGCCTTCCAAACGGTGGACTTCAGGTCAACATTGGAGAACCTTACCAGTATAGGTCTGCTGGTTGTTGGACCCTTATTGGATGTCCCAAGTCTGTGACAAACTTTGATCGAGGATGCAGTGATGTCAGGCAGTGCCAGTTTGTTCTTCAGAACGTCCAACACTAGAGCCTTGCAATCTTCCTTGTCCGCTTCAGTAAACCCGGTGAAGATGAGCGCTTTCCGACGAGATCTGGTCTCCAACCCGTCAACCACTCTAGAGCACTCCAAGATCTGCTTCCTGAGAAGTCCCAGCACGCTGAACATTAGCTCTCGAAAGGACCGGAACTCTTCAGCAATCTTTGCAACAGTATCTTTTGCGGGTCCCGCACATTGGATCTGTGCCTCAAGCTCACCCATCTTCTTAAGGAAGCACTCCTCGAGGTTCTTCTGGGCCGATTGGATATCATCCAGTTGAGACGACATTATGTAGTGTGTAGAACTTGCAGTGGTTATGATGTTATGAAGTAGTAGTAAGAGACTGGCAGGTGGTGTAGTGTAAGAGATTGTGTTACATGGAATATTTCACCAATGTAAGTACTACTTATTTAGCAGTTTATTCAACAAAATATTGTACTTAAAAGTAAATAAAATACGTAAAAATAATTTAAATAAAAAAAGACTTATAAAATTGCGTGTTAACTTTTCTACACCTACCCCCGAAAAAAAACTTTATAAAACCGTTTATAATATTACACTCGCGAGCAATGAAAAAGTTCCAGTGACATAGCACCAAATTACTCCTAAACAGGAAAGGCTAGCTTAATGACGCCGCGCCGTCTGCAATATTGAAGTACATTTAACAGCGCATCAGAATATTACCAACTAAAAACGTAAATATTGTGTTCAAATTTTAAGTTATATGTCTTATGAGATATTAAGGTGTTTGTCGGCATTTTGTGGGTGGAACTTTTTCATTGCTCGGCAGTGTAGTAGGATGTTTTGGTCTATAAATGGGTTCTAATAGTTTATTCCTTGGTAGTTTGATACATACCTCGTAAACAGCACCCAGTAAGAAAATCTTCTACCTTTCTGCTTGTAGTTAGTTAACTCGGCCCTCACGTAATCGGAATTCGGTAAGTTAGAAAATTAGTTTTCACCAAAAGTTTTACTTGTTTTGCAAATATATTTGCGCAGCTAGCATGTTGCTATATTTATAAAACTTTTAATGAAACTGATAGTCTAAATGTAAGTATAAGTGTACAACACAATCATATCAACCAGGCAAGTCTTTTTTCCAACTATATTGGGGTCGACTTCCATTCTAACTGGATGCAGCTGAATACCAGTATTTTACATGAGACGCCTGCCTATCTGACCTCCATAACCCAGTTATTAGGTAACCCCTTCGTAAGACTGATTGTTAGACATTTGGGCTTCTATACCAACTGTCAAAGATTTACGAATGACAGCCGGGGCTAACGGCTTAACGTGCTTTCCGACCAACGCTTGAAAAACCGGTACCGATGGCCCAGGTCTTTTTTTTTTTTTTGCCGATGGGAAATCATCAAATGACCCCTCCCGCTCTGGGTGGAGTGGAAGGGAGTGTCAGACTCTCTAAAACCCATCCGTGTTCCTTCCTTAGCCCTTTATGTTCCAGGGCAGCGGTAACCCTTTCGGACGATCCCGCTACCCTGGCAGGCTTCGGCCCTATCGGGCCCCGTCACTTATGCTGTCATCTCTTTGAGGCGCGCGTGGAACACATTCGCGCCGTCCGGTACGGGGTTTGTTCTGATCGGACGGTGAGCTACCCATTACTGACCGCCCGCAGGCCCGCGCCTATGGTGGCCGGAGCGTCTCCCACATGGCCCAGATCTGACAGCAATACCAGACATAGTGCCTGTATTTTTAATCGGTATCGGTACTATACCGGTACCAAAAACCGTTACCAAACAATATTTCCGTAAGTTAGAGTGAGAAAACAGCTATATAGTAAGTTAAAAGGAAAGCTAACATGCATTAGAAAAATAACTTCAAGTTTGCCAAACGTACGAGGTTCCTCGTCCAACGTACTGAGATTTGCGGTACGCGCCGTACCGGTACTTGTAGGTTGAGTATCGGTACCCCTTTGGAACCGGTACCCCTCTGGAACCGGTACCCATCTGGTACTGGTACCTAGGTACCGAAATGTCAAGAACCGCAAAGTACCAATACAAGACCTGAACTTTCGGTACCGGTTCCCATCCTTGTTTCGGAGACACGGAGCGTTGACCGACCCGTACGGCTGTTATTATTTAGCCACGAGCCCCTTTTCGAGTACTGCTATAACTTTTTTCGGCATTAAGTAATAGGTCGTTACCTGGCCACCAAAAAGCTAATCAATGGCAATCATTGATCTTCCAAAAGCTAATCAGTGGCACCTATATACGGTTTTCTATCAGCTGAAACGGTCGGTCCATTAACTGTAGCTACCTTTAGTAGTAGCCATGCAGCTCAGACTCGAAGAAATAAAGCATCGTGATGCATTAGCTTTATTGCAGTCTGAATGAGGTTGGCAAGTAATACTTTTAATTTATTTCATTTAGAGATCTAGGGTACGCGTCCCTGCAGTTTTTTTCTGTATTGAATGTAGCCTTTTATAGCAATACAAAGTAACTACTTAAAATGGCCTCCACCTTAGTTGACATATTTCCACTCCTCCACACGGACTTCGGTGTTATGCACTTACGAGTTCGCTAGTATAATTTGTAACTTAACTCAAAGCATTTATTTCAAATAAACCAATTAAAGGCACTTTTCAATTGTCAAGGGTTCGGTCAGTCAGAAAGATGAAGCGAAACTAGTGGCCAATTCCTAAGCGTAGTACGTACCTACGGAGAAGAACTGGCAAAAAACTCTACGGACACTATTTTAAATCAAAATAATATGGTTACGAAATTATTGGTTTCATCATTCTTGGTGAAATTATGCATGTGAAAACGATGCAGAAATGCATCCATAATAAAAACATAAAAAATAATACGACTATACTGACGGCACCCGTTCACGAACATGACGCAATGATTAGCACCAGTTAGCTCAACCAGTCTATGTAAGTTATGTGGTCTTCTTGACTAACTTAAATTTGACCAAAGTAACTAAACCTACATACGAACAAAGTATTGATTGCTTGCGTATTATTTATTCGACTGAGTAAAAGAACTTTCTCCCCATGAAACTGAAATAGCGTGACATGATGTAACTACTCGCGTCCCCGCCGTCGCCGCCTTAGCTAGCGAGACGAACTGGCGCCGAAAAGTCTTGCCAAGTCTCGAAGCTGTTATGAACCATGAACTTGAAGGTCTTGGCGCGACTCTTGACCTTGTAGTCTTGGCGTCTTATAAATAAGATGACGGCGAATCTATTCCATACCTAATCTTTAAATATAAATTCAAATCGCCTTTAGTGTCTGTCTGTGTGACTGCGTTGTTCTTCTAAACTTCGCAACGAATTTTGATGCGTATTTCACCATTATTTAGAGAATTTATTCCGGAAGCAGCAGTGGTCACTTATTGAGCAGTTGTGGCTCAGTAGTTACGGCCGCAATTCACGAGTTGTAAGTCGTAGGTTCGAATCCAGATAGGCGCTTTACTTTATGTAAATGATTTCATCACCACTGCTCTCAAAACGGTGAAGGAAAACAATGTGACATCAAATCATCATCAAAATTCGAAGACATGTTACATCTACCAACCCGCACTGGGGCTGCAGTCTCGACATTCATAGCGATCGCTTTACGAACGAATTCGGTCGCAAAGTCCCGGATTGACAGGTGTAATGTATGGAGTGACAGAACTTTGCGACCGAATTCGGCCGCAGGTCCTGGGCCCGCTGCTCCCCAGCAGTGGGAATGTTATACTTAGGCTGATTATGCTCATGCTTCCGAAAGGTGTATGTGTACAATACGTTATTATTAAAGCTACATTTAATAAAATCTTCATCATCTCGATGTTTTGTCTAGTCGTAAAAACCGTGTGAAGCAGGGGCGGTCACTTGTATATCTTATAGAAGTTACGTGAATGGATGAGATTAATGTCGGTTTTTTTTTTCATGCGATTCATAAAGCTGTAAAGGCGAGAAAAGAACGTACAAGCTTGTTATGGCAGTAGGTACTGTAAAGGCTTGTGGTTAAGTAATAACAGCCGCACGGGTCGATTGATCAGGTTAAGCTACGCTTGCCGCGGTTGGTCCGTGGATGGGTAACCATCTTCACATACCAAGACCCCTGCAACCGTTGGTCCCGGCTGTCATTCGTGGATCTTTGACAGTCGTTACGGGTCGTCAGTAGCCCGAAAGTCTAACAACCAGTCTTATCAAGGGGTATCGTATTACCCAGTAACTGGGTTGTGAAGGTTAGATAGGCGGTCGCTCCATGTAAAATACTGGTATTCAGTTGCATCCAGTTAGACTGGAAGCCGACCCCAACATAGTTGGGAAAAAGCTAGGTAGATTAATGGACAAGGTGCCAATATAAAAAAAAGTTAAATAAAAACTGAAATAAAGTGACACAACTGTTTCACAGTTATTTTACCTCTGATTTTGCATTACCGTCTAAATCACAGTGACCTTTATTCTTATTCTAATAAGGTTGCTTTTAGGTTGTTAAGGACCAACGGCTTGAAGAGGAGGAGGAAGAAGCGTAGGGTAGCCCGCAAAATTAAAATTTGCGCGATTTTTTTTTCCGTTTTGCCTGGATGTGACGCATGTCAACCATTTCTTATTGTTTTTTTTTCTTTATTTTGTTTTTATGTTCTTTTTTGCGTCATGTCTACTGCAAATAAACGTATTTTCTTTCTTTCTTTCTTTCTTTTCTTTGAAAGACTATTTCCTCCATTAAATTACTATTTCAGTCATTCAATAGGGTTATATGAACTTGGAGGGTTTTATTAATGATTTTAATGATTATAATTCTGTAAATACATACTTGTTACGGTCGCGAATCATATTTTGTTCAACATGTATAACCTGAAGGCCAATTTCCGTAGTTAAAAACGTTCAAAATCTAGTCGCAATCTCGTCTCAGCGACGACGTTGCGTTTGATGTATTTTTGACAGATTGAGTCTGATATCAAAGGGGCAATTCTCGTAATTTTAAGAACGTTCACAACACGTTCGATCTCAGTCTCAATCTGTCAAAAATATCTCAAATCTCCATACATTTTTGACATTAATTGTCGTTGAGACGAGATTACGAATAGATTTTAAACGGTTTTAGTTACGAGAATTGGCCTTCAGATTGTGAACGTTCTTAAAATTACGAGAATTGCCTCTCATACTAACCTGCAAATTGCGGAAAAACGTAAGTTGAATTTCGCGAGCTTCCCTGGCGTTTCCCTTCCCTTAACGTTCCTTTCAAGGCAGGGAGGGGTCTCAATACAATGTATGTAATGGATGGTCAGGCATCCTTTCGATCGATTCGAGCGGCTGATATCATTTATCAACGAGCCCCTGGCGCTTTGTATTTCTTTATATCCATGTACCTTATTTATTATCTTCTAATTGTGCCTTTATGTATTGTGATATTTCTTTTGTGTGCACCAAATGAATGGTTTATCTATCTATAAACACTTATTACTTACTAGCTGCGTCCCGCGGTTTCACGTAAATAAGTTTCAATCCCGTGGGAATATCAGGATAAACGGTACTTATCCTGTGTTAATCCTGGTTATAAACTATCTGTGTGCCAAACATCCAAATCTATTTAGTACTTTTTGTGTGAAAGAGTGACAAACATCCATCCATCCACAAACTTTCGCATTTTTAATATTCGTAGGATAGGACTTAGGGTTGATTTTGCTAACGCCAGATAATTTTATTGGAGGAATAATTTTGAATTTTTGACAGTTCTTCCATACAAAAACTGTCAGATGTTTACTTTAACTAATGATGTAACTGTTTACTTTAAAAATAAAAATAATCGTTTTATACTTGTTGATGAATAATTGTTTGCTGCACCGGACGACGTCATTACATCGGCGCCGGCTGTCGCTGAAAACCAGCGCTGGGGCTCTGTCTTGCATCATAGGGTCGCGGCATAATGCTGAGCGATAGCCGTTTTGCGTAGATGAGACGCATGTCAACCATTTCTTATTGTTTTTTCTTTATTTTGTTTTCATGTTCTTTTTTGCGTCATGTTTACCGCAAATAAACGTTTTTTCTTTCTTTCTTTTTCTAGATGTAAATTTTATTCCACGAATAAAAATTAACTGTTGATTTAAAAATCGGGCCTTAGAAGAATAGGATAAGATCCGAGAGTCAGCTACTTTAAAAGCTGACAGCGCCCGTCTTCATGAAAAAAATTGTTTTACCTTTAAGATTAAAGAGGTATGAGGAACAAGTTCAGTCAACCTCCGTAGAAAAGGGAGGATCCACGACCAGATCGGGTGTTGTGTCTGGCGGGCAACTACCCGATGATTCATGTCGGGCTGTTGTATATATAGAAAGAAAAAAAAAAAGTATTTATTGCGACTCGTACAGGAAGATCATAAACTAAAGTAAACACAGTCAAAAATAAAAAACCAAAATTATTTAAAAAAAGTAACTAAGAAAAATGATACAGAAGGTCCTACGCGAGGCAAAAAGGCTCTTATCTCTGCCTGAATATACTCGTATGGTAGTTGCACGGAAAACTCTGCTTGTGAGATGCAGGATTTTACGTGACGTCAGTATGACGCGTAGATCGCATACCTCCACAAGATTAATAACAAAATATAAGCAATAAGTGGTTTATTTATAAACGATGCTTAAAGTTAAGTGATGTTTAAACGTCAAAAATGTATGGTTAAACAGTCGCTAAACTCTACTTAACATCAAGCAACGTTTATGAATAAATGGGTAAGTGTGAAAGAAAGAAAGAAGATTTATAATATGTATGCATGATATAGCAGTTAGCAATACAATCCCTTACAGTAGCAGTACCTATGTCAGTTTGAATGAATCTTTACTTGGTGTCGAACGAGATTACTAGAATATTCACGGACCGGCCAAAAAGGTTGTGCAAACTAGTCTCAAAGTGACATTTACATACGTTGTTCCAAATATTTGGTGAATTTTCGAGTAAGATACTTTAGTAAATAAATAAGAGTTTTAGTCGCATAGTCCTACACAATATTTCGTGTGGAAGTGACGAGGGTGCTATTTACAGAAAGGTAAAATAATGGATCTACCTACTACCTACTTTACTAGAAGTAATTTAACATGCATAAAAGTGAAAAAATGTCGTCAACCCATTTTTAGTGTTCCGTACCTCAGAAGGAAAAACGGAATCCTTATTGATGCTTGCTTCCTATGTTTTATGATTTTAATGAAATTTTTGATTTTGATTTAAATTTATATTCATTTTAATTAATTTATGGATGTACTAAATGATTTTAGAGATTTTAATGAATTTAAAATTGATTGCGTTTTTAACTAATGAATTTATTTTACAATTTGACTTTATATATTTCAGTTATTTAATTTTAGTTATAATGGTATTATTGTGGCATATATTTTAATCTTTGGTTACTAACATAATTTTTAAGCATACTAAGATAACTATGGATCACTGTGTCTGACTTAAATAAAAAATAATAATTTGTCTGCTTATTAGATCACTCCGTCTTTCTGTCCGTCCGTCAGTCAAGACCCATTTTCTCAAAAA
Organism: Apamea anceps; assembly: GCA_951799955.1. NCBI lineage: Eukaryota > Metazoa > Arthropoda > Insecta > Lepidoptera > Noctuidae > Apamea > Apamea anceps. The sequence continues at coordinate 12,007,821 of OX637523.1, read as the reverse complement.
CGCGTGGAGTTATCAAGTTAAAAATAATATCAAATACTCAGGACTGCAATCCCTTGAAGCAGTAAAAAAATCAAAGTTCTAAGTAAACGCAATCACAAGATACGGGCGTTTATGTTCCGTTTATGCCGCATATTTTGACACTCGCAAGGAAATTAAAACCTATAGGGTACTTTCCGTTGATCTAAAATCATGAAATTTGGCAAGAAGCAATGTCATGTAGCACAAGTAAAGAAAAAAAATCTAAAACCGTAAATTTACCTACAAAATCGTACGGAACACTCGGTGCGCGAGTGCGACTCACACTTGACCGGTTTTTTTTTTTTGTTATAATATGACGGACGTCGTCACCGAGGCAAGCCTAAGGCTGATTTTTCACCAGAGATGTGCTATGCTGCGTTGCTATGGATGCGTTTGATATCCACCAATCATATTTATTGATCCACATAGCATAGCATTGGCGGAAACGGGTTCAACTAAGCTGTGTTTTATATGTCAAAAAAATTAAAACCATTTATTTCAAATAGGCACATAAAACGCACATTTGAACGTAAAAAATTACAGTAAAAAAGAATTTATTTTAGTCGACCCTTCAAAATCGTAGTTGTCGTATGGAGAAGAATGGGCAAGAAACTCCACCGTTACTCTTTTAAAATATTTTAGAATATTTTGCATACGTTACCTAATTATATAATAATAACATGTGAGGATCATGCACCTAAAATAAAATAAAATTATAATAATAAATAATTAATATGGACGAAGTTATAATGACGAACAATTACCGGAGATTTATTGTGAAAGACGGCACGGTTGACATCTGTCGGGCATGCCACCGGCCGGGAGAATCAATCAGGCATATTATCTCTGGGTGTTCTCGTCTAGCTAACGGAGAGTACTTGCATAGACACAACCTTGTAGCCAGGATAATCCATCAGCAACTGGCTCTGAAATACAGCCTTGTGGAATCTGAGGTGCCGTACTACAGGTATGTGCCCGACCTAGTTCTCGAAAATGGAAATATCACATTGTACTGGGATCGATCCATCATCACTGACAGGACTATTATTGCGAATAAGCCTGATATAGTGGTGGTGGATCGATCAGAGCGGCGCGCAATGATTGTTGACATAACCGTCCCGCATGATGAGAACCTCGTGAAAGCCGAGAAAGATAAACAAATCAAATATCTTGACTTGGCTCGCGAGGTTGTCGACATGTGGGATGTGAACTCAGCGAGCATTGTGCCGATAGTCGTGACAGCCAATGGCTTAATAGCCAAGAGCCTCGACCAACACCTGAGGAGGCTGTCGTTGGGCAGCTGGATCAAGGGCTTGATTCAGAAAGCGGTACTTCTGGACACGGCTCGCATTGTCAGGAGGTTCCTCTCTCTGGAGCCCTGACCGCCGGTAGCTTGGACCCTGTTCCCGATACCGGTGTGCTACTATTTTTTATATTTTTAAATGTTTTATATTTTTTATATTTTTAAAATTTGTCAGGAGTGTTCTTAGCTATGTTTGATGAAAATCAGTCCAAGATGGCCGCCGCCACAAAATGGCGGATTACATATTTTTTCACAACTCCCTCAATATGGGTATCAAATGAAAGGGCTTGACTAGTAAATTTCAAATCCAAGATGGCCGCCACCACAAAATGGCGAAATACATTTTTTTTTCACAACTCCTTCGATATGGGTATCAAATGACTAGTAGAATACTATACACTATGATAAATTTCAAATCCAAGATGGCCACCCCCACAAAATGGCGAATTACAAAAAACCTGATTAAACACCAAATTGCCTGAATCTTAAAACGCAAGAAAATAAAAGAAATGGAATAATAAGGATTCCCTACAAAAAGCATGAAATAAAAAATTAAATTAAAATTAAAAAAAACTCCTCGGCACAAAATATTTTTTTAAAATAGTATGAATGTAAACAGCCTAAAACAATAAAAAAAAACTATTGAAGAAATAGCCACAAATAGAACAAAAAAGGTAAAAACGTGAAACCCTATAAAAAGAAAAAAATAACCTTTAAATTATGACCCCACGTAAGTACGTATGAAATTTTTTGATTAAATGTTGTCCCGTCGGGGGACCGCTCTAATTATTAGCCTAACGTTCTGTTAAAGTTTAAAATAGTAGCATAAATATCTTTCTGCAACTTAACAATCCAGATTAACATGTTGGTCACTGCTTTACCAGCATCCTAGCGGAACTTCGTCACACCAATTCCTCTCAGGAATCCCTACTATATCTATTAGTACAGGCGTCCGCTCACAGATGGCGTACATTAACGAAACTAAACCGCTAGTACATAGATGGTGCTGTAGCAAAAATATCTTAGTCCTTTATCTCCCAAATCCACAGTAACAATAAACTTTATATAATATTATATTATAAATACGAAAGTAGCTCTGTCTGTCTGTTACCTTTTCACGCCTAAACCAGTGAATGGATTTCGATGAAATATGGCCCACAGGTAGACCATGCTCTGGTTTAGGACATAGGTGTAGTAGTTTCCCGTAGGATAATTTCCGACCTCCACACGGAGGTCGGAAATTATAGTACAAAATAAACACGACTCAACAAAGTCTGTACGTCATCATCATCATAATTTCCGCCGAAAGACGTCCACTGCTGGACATAGGACTCCCCAAGCTCCTCCACTTCGACCGGTTCTGTGCTTCCCACATCCAGCTGATTCCTGCGGCTTTCACAAGATCATCAATCCAATTTGTGGGATATCTTCCAGCGCTACGTCTTCTGGTACGCGGTCGCCACTCTAGAACCTTTCGGCTCTCTTGACCATCGGCCAAAAAAGACTGTACAGGCACAAGATAACTACATCATTTAAACCCAGTCAAATAAGCTGAATTTATATAGCCACGCGTATTTTTAGGTCTCAAAAGTAGTGATTTATCATGATTCATTAATAATTTGATCTTTTTGATGATGTTCATCAGCACGGTCATGTGCGTAGTACTCGCAACCGGTGCCGGCATGCAAGTATGACTAAATGAGGCCAATGGATTTTAGCAGGTGGCATTAATTGTGCCCACTCCCATAAAAAGAAGGCGCAGGCGTGATAAATAATTTTATTTTGTAAGTAGGTTTGTACAAATGTTTTAGACGTCAATCATATTTTAAAAACTAGATGAGGTGGGCGTTTCCTATCTGACTAGTCTGAGAAGTAAGGCCGAAACAAACTCATAGGTCACAGTCCCTTTTAAAGTCCAGACATAATTTTGGTCAGATCATATAAAGACCATGTAGATCGATGTCTGAGATGGTATTTTGAGGAAGTTTATGTATGTGTATAATTATTAATACCTGTCAAGTTTTGCGACTGAAATTGTCATGTCTAAATTAACACCATACCCTCGGTGCTGTCACTCATCAAGAGGCAATCATAATCAGCCACACACATTCCCACAGCTGGGCTAGATATGAATATTGGAATCTTAGAATCTCGTAATATCGGGTTGGTATATGTCACATGTCTGCGAATTTTTAGTTCTAGGACATGCCGGTTTCCTCACGATGTTTTCCTTCACCGTTTTGAGAGTAGTGGTAATTAAATAATTCACACAAAGTAAAGCACTTTTCGAGGTGGCACGGGAAAAGAGTTCCTGGAAGGATTTGGGGGAGGCCTTTGCCCAGCTGTGGCACAGTACAGGCTAACAAAAAAAAAAGCACTTTTCTAGGTTCGAACCTACGGCCTGAAACTTGTAAGTCGCGGCCGTTACCATTGGGCCACCACAGCTCCCATAAAGTGATACTTATAAAAAAAAATAGCTTTTTACTGACCAACTAAAACGGCGCCGTTGGGACACAATAACATAAATAAAACTTTCCCCAAACTACCTCCTAGCCAATCCACCCTGACTTTTGACTGAAACCTTGAGATGAAAACAATCATAAGTCGGTACTAGCGAAGATTGTCGTCTTCTATACAATAATATGGCGCCCAGCGAGATGAAACGAGAGAAAAAAAAAATAACCAAGGTTAGAAGGACGACCCGATGTCTCGACAGCTTCAATATTTTCTCACTAAACTTAACTTTACTCCCTATACGGGGTCAAATTAAATTAGCTAGGTAAACTGCAGGTAGTGTCTTAAACTGAAGTATAAGTTTAGAAAATCAGTCAATCAGTTTAGATATTGATACTCATCAAAGTAAGTGAAATATAAACAAAAAAAAAGGACTCACACTAGCTAGAACACCTGCGATCGTTAACCGCAAAAAAAACATCAAATCCCTATTTTTTTTTAGTTTTACCATATTGAGATATTGTTATTAGAAATGAAACAGATATCAGCTGTTCGGTATCCGCCCTACACTCGTACGGCCTAAATTTACTATCCGCCGGATACCGGATAATAAGCGAGTATCCGAAAAAAAAGGACGAAATATAAAATTTTGGTACTTTATTAATTAATCCACATAATAAATATAATCACCATATTTTTTTTTTTTTTTTTTTATAATATTTTCGTTAAACAAAGAAAGAAATTGTACTGTTATTGCACTTGAGAGAAATTGGTATTTATTCAACATAATATGCCCTATTATGTTGAATAAATACCAATTTCTCTGCTTTAAGAAGCAATAAACCGTTTCGCTTGTCTTCATAAATAAGGCCAGCCTCAGAGAAAAGTAGTTCGCCGTATACGCTACTGCAGATTGCTAAAAGATATATTCTGGCAAACTTTGTTAAGTTCGTATAGTATTGTGTAGCATTAGCTGACCCCCAAGTCACGATAGCGATCAATTCGATGTCATATTTCGTAGCTAAATCTTTCCAAAAATATATAAAAACTTTTAATAACAACCTCAAACTACGATAGGACGTTTTTAATAACCTCAAATGATCGTGTTTGCAGTCAATTCAACCAGACAATAAAACACTTGTTAACTTCGCTCATGAGCAAAAAGACCGGAAATACGAATTTCACCCGAGTCCGCCCGATCGTTCGCGCAACATCTATGCAAGCTATCTCGTTACGATGCGCCAATCAGCACTGTTCGGCTTTAAGGTTGGCCGGATATCTGAGGGGCAATTCTCGTAATTTTAAGAACGTTCATAGTCTGATCTCAGTCTCAGTATGTCAAAAATACCTCGAATTTCCATACATTTTTGACAAGTATTTGACATTGATTATCGCTGAGATGAGATTGCGACTAGATTTTGAACGTTTTTAATTACGAGAATTGGCCTTCTGGTGTCCAGCCAAGGAGCTATCCGTTTCATCTTTAATCGATACTCATCATGTTCGCGGAGTTTTTTAAGTAATTTAATTTGACCCTCTGATGAAAATAGGGTTAAATTAAATTACCAATGGCACACTCATACAGTACCTACGCTCATTCACATATTTCACGGGAAATAAATGAAAATTGGGTTATCTCCTTTGTAGTTTAAAAGTAAGTACGGAGCCGCACTGGCGCCAACCCGCAGTAGGCCCGCGTGGTAGATTACAGCCCACTCCCTCTCGAAGAAAGGAGGCCTGTGGCCCAGCACTGGGAACATTATAGACTGATTCTATCTATATCTTATGCTTATGCTGTACAGAGCCGGCTTTGTTAAGAAATCAGTGTAGGTATATTTGGGTGAGTTTACCTCAAGTTCCGGAACTTAAGGTAAAGATAGCTACACTGATTTCAACAGATCGAAATTAATGTTTACTTTAATTAAGTTTCGTCTCTGAAACCCTTAGTCACAAGCTTCGTGCTCTTGTGCAAAGCCTCCAAAAGTAAGTTAAGCTTGTGTGTAAATATACACAAATTTAACTTCCTTGGGAAATCCCAATGAGTCTATGACATGATACAGTAATGATGGACTTGGTCTTCTTGCCCCCGGGCTTAGTACGGTCGTTTACCCGGGTATTGATTTCTGAGGCTCACTATGAGTCATGGAGGAGTAATCCCCCTATTTTCTCACCCTTAGGGTTGGAACTTTTTTTCCAAATTTATATGGGACCAACTTGGGGTATACCCTTTCCAATAAAAAAAGAATTATCATAATCGGACTACTCTGTAAAAAGAGATGTGTGGTGATACATTAAAAAAAATATACGCGTCGACTTGAGAACCTCCTCCGTTTTTTTCGTCGGTGAAAAAGTGCATTCCATATCGTTGAGGTGTTGGCTACTAGTAAATCGAGACCGGATAATCGGATGCGATAAATATATCGTATCCGATTATCCGGTCTCGATTTACGTAGTATTCATTTTTCTCACGGTTATTATTTATTGTTTATTAATTCTGGTATGTAAATGGATTGGATTGAGTTATTTGGTGTAATCTGAGAAAAACGTTGCTTACATCAAAAGCAGCAGTGTCACATTTGGTAAATATTTACAGGAACGATAAATAACATATAAAACAAATACATTCAGCCCATATAAAAGAGCACATTAAAGTCTTCCGATCATTGTCAATTTATTATCAGACCAATTAAATGATTAATTTTTTTATAGTTAGTTAATTAAATACATCATCATCATTTCTGACGAAAGACGTCCACTGCTGGACGTAAGCCTCTCCAAGCACCGCCACTTTGACCGGTCCTGTTCTTCCCGCATTCAGCGTATATCTACGGCCTTCACAAGGGTCCACCTTGTGGGAGGCCTTCCAACGCTACGCTAATTAAACACAGGATCAATGAGATTTGTGTTGCTTTCTTGTGTGCTACACAGTCTCTTGGCCGTTGTATCAGGCTTTTGGGATGATGCAACTACAACAGCAATCTACGTCAGGACTGATGTCATACCCCGCCAGAGCTTTTTCAGGTGGCAGGAAGCCCAATCTACATGGTACAAAATTTTTTGGCCACACTGGGATTGGTATACAATGTTTTACAATAGAAGAACTAGTGTCGTTGCTGGAATATCAATTGGTGAGTATTATTTCGGTATCATAATATCCTATTCAGAGCGCTGTTATTCAGAGCGCGATTTCTTGATTTAAACTAAATCAAAATCAACGTTAAAATAATTGCAAGCAATTGGAATTGTGAAATATTTAAAAATAGTTTTTATAAAGCTAAAATTTGAAATTGCCGGATGAAACAGATAAACGAAATAGTAAAATTGCTCGGGATAAGGTAACACAAATTGTAGATAAAATATGTTTCGCGACCGCAAAGAATATGTCTTTACAGAATTATAATAATTATAATCATCAATATAACCCTCTACGTTAATATATTCCTGTTGATTGATATTTTATGAAATAGTCAATGCAAAAAACGGAACAAAATTTTAATATCGTGGGCTACCTAGCGCATCCCCCAGTGACAGAATTCTTCGCAATTGTTTTAACTACGTTTGAATTTTTCAGATTTCATGCCTCTTACTACTGGATCGATACTGAATAGAAGAACCATACTCACTGCTGCCAATGTATTGGATCCCTGGTTTAATAGACAAAGAGACCTTCGTGTTTGGGCATTAGGCAATTACGGACATCATAAAACTCCCTATAGATACAGAGTTTGGAGAACCACAAGATTGTTTCCGAAGAGTTTGAATCCAGAACATTGGCACGGGGCTAGAGGCATCCATTCACCGAGACACGACGTATGTATAGTCCATACCTTGGACCAGATGTTCCTTTTTCACAAATTATCCCAAAGAGGCATGTATCCATGTAAAAGTTACTTAACTTGGAAACATAAATGGCTTGGTTATGATATTTGGTATACTGGTTCTGGTTATGAATACATGCTGCATATTAAAGAAAATTATAAAATATTTTACACCAGAACGCATAGAAACTATGTTGTAGACTGTTCGAAGTACTTGCCCAAATGGTGGGGAAAATTCATATGTCTTATAAATAAAGACAATTTCCCCGGCGTACAGAATGGTGGGGGATTACATGTTGAAACTGGATACGACTATACATATGCGTTAGGTTGTTTTGAAATTCGGTACAACGAAGATAGAATTATTGTGTTTACTGATTTGCGTTATTATGTAGATTGGGTATATCTATATGGCATGATATACGCTGGTCAGTATTATGAATATGCTTATCCTCAATGGGGAATCCATATCGGCTTACTATGGAATACCTTTTATGGAAACTCTCCTAGTATCCCCGGCAAGCAGATTCAGAATGACTTGTGGCCGTTGGGCTAACAATAGGTACCTACCTATACACAATTGTCAATCATATCCAAACTTTCTGTACCGAGAGAAGATATCATTACAGCCAGTTGAGTAAGGACAGATTCGTTTTACGTCAGATCCCGCATGTACAAAAAAAGTTATTCATGGTCGCGAAAATGGGTTTTTGCATTTTTCAGCCAAACGGTAAGTTTTATAATATATAAGACAACATTTTTAGGACATGCAATTTATGTGTTGTGTATTATTTTGACGGGACTACTTATGGGCCTTCAATGTTTTTGCATGATAATAATTGATCGTTTGACTGATTCAATCATCGTTTAGTCGACTCTTTACGTGACCAGAGGGCTAGCCTGTTTTTTGGCCAAAGAATTAGCATCACCATACAACGTGGCAATGCTGCCAGCCTTTTGGGCACTGTTCCTGTTGACAGCGATGCGGCCGAATTTTTTGATGCCCATGATTCTTTTACCTTTTTTTTCACATGTACATATTATTATATTAAATGTTAGCTTATATAATGTAAATAAATGATAAATAAAATGCTTAATTGTATTTATCATAGCAAACATATTCCGAAAACTTATTACAAGTGTAAGATGACGCGCGACGCTCGCACGAAAGTAAAAATATCGCGACGGAAATTTATCGCGCACTGCATTTTCAACTCTTGGGCTCAATAGCCGAGCACTGAGAATCTAACAGAGCACATCCCAGCGCGACAAAAAAAACACACTGTTGCGCGCTAAGCAGCGCATTGAGTATATAGTGCGCGAAAAAAAATCGCCGCGGGAAAAACGTGCCTGTGTGAACCCGGGCCCGCGATCGTCACGCGATTACGTGATCGTCATGTTCATGACGCTATGTATGTTCATTGAACCGGAACGCGGGATCGCGTCGTCTGAGGGCGCCTTCCGGTTTTCCGAACAAAAACCGACATATGAACGCGACGATCGCCTTTGTTTAAGACGTGGGGTAACGTGTGCTAATATTGTTTGTAGTTTAATGCCTGGGCCACGAAAATTCCGCGAAACAAAATATAGCGAAACACTATGAGCAGTTGTTTCGTGGCCCTCAGGTACATACAACGACACATCAAGCTATATATTTCCAGTTTTATCTGAACTTGCATTGTATATAGGCTTTTCGTACAGACGCCAGCAGGTCAAGCTACCCGAAACTGTCAAATTTTCCCAATCAACCTTGAACCTTAATGCTCTAGCGATAAACTTGAAAATCTATTAAAGGACAGATTGTAGTAGCTTGATGTGCTGGCGTCTGTACAATGAGAAGTCAACTTATACTGGAAATGTGTAGCTTGATTATGTTGCCGTGAGTAAAATATGGCTGATGAATGTTGACCGGTCCGAACGCGGAAGGCTGCTCAATTACAATTTTTGGGAACCAAATTTCCCGCTAGTACCACTGGTGGTACAGTTCGGTGGTACTATGTAGTGAGAACAAAGGAATGGAATGGCGATTGTGAGTAAAAACACAGTTTTGTTCAGTTCGGTTTGGCCATCTTACATAGATAGCCAAGAACTCATTTATTTATTTATTTGTATACACTTTATTGTACACTACAAAAATACATAACAAAAAAACAAATGATCGAACACTAAACATATATAATGGGCGGCTTTATCGTTTTCTGCGATCTATTCCAGGGGCTGCAGTCTAGAAATTCATAGCGATCGCTTTACGACCGAATTCGGTCGCAAAGTCCTGTCATTCCATTCTTTACACCTGTCAATCTGGGTCTTTGCGACTGAATTCGGTCGTAAAGCGATCGCTAATGTCGAGACTGCAGCCCCAGGCAACCATGTAAACCAGTTAGTTTTTAAGAATGATGTGTTATTTATACCTAAGTGCTGTGTTATTAAATATAACTTTGAATTGATCGTAATTTTATTTGTTTCATTTATTAAAAACTGTGTAATGGTATCCACGAAAACGGTGATCCAATTTTGGACGATGTCACATCAACCTTGTAACAATGCTAACAATGCTAAATGCAATGTTCCCCGCGCATAGAGCTGATCTATTTTGTAAAAACATCTCACCGTGAAAACGCCTTCAGTGTCAATGCCTAGCGATCGTAAATGGCAGCTCATTTCAAGCTCATTTCACCGCGGTGAGATTTTTACAGAATAGAACGACAGTTTAGCGGCCAGTCCTCTTGGTCAACTTGGGTTCTGTATAAATTATGTGAGAAGCGTCATTGTGCTTATTATTCATAGTTATTATTCAATAAACTTTATACTGGACACTAGAAGGTTGAAAGGAAAGGTTCATTAGAAAACCAGCGTCAGACAGCATATGACTGGCATTAATGCCGAAATGAACCTTTTTAATATTATTTTTCTTTTTGTATTTGGTGTTTCACAAACTGTGTCCAAATAAGTTTTATTATTTCTTTCTTTCTAGAATTTTATTTACAACCTTCTCCAACCACGATATCGATTGTCTCGATTTTGGTGACCCCGACATGAAAACATTCCATTCCACTGTAATGTTTTACGTCGTTGGCGAGTCTTTTTGACGTTGCTAAGTGACAAAGCTTAGTCACTTGCGCTAGTATGGTTAAGATTTTCACATCACACGTAAAATGAACCATCATCAGAATCAGAATCAGAACTTTATTTGCTTCGAAAGTAATTACAGGTTTAAGATGTTATATGTACATAAATTAATGAGATCGGCTACAATCTACCATGCGGCGTGCAAATTATTACATAAATTAAAATATTAATAGAAACAAAAATAATGTCAACCAAACAAAACAGAAATTACAATGAAGTCAATTAATAATATTTTTGTCAGGTACATACTATAAGTACAATCATAATCAGGATAAATTTATATCATTCAAAAAGTATTTTACTGAGTCATCATCATCATCATCTGCCTAGCCTTTTCCCAACTATGTTGGGGTCGGCTTCCAGTCTAACCGGATGCAGCTAAATACCAGTATTTTACATGGAGCGACTGCCTATCTGACCTCCACAACCCAGTCTTTTACTGAGTAATAACATTTTTTGTCTAAAAGTAGTGTTATTATAAATGACAGATCGCATTGTCATAATACTTTTCCTTAAAAGTGGTGTTTTGTAATTACCCGAATATAAGGGGCTATTGCGTGTCCTTATATTGGCCAGTGACGGAAATAAGCTTATATTGGTTTTTACAAAAATTGCCACCTTCAAACATGGAAAAGTCAGTATCCTCAGAGACCGAAACACAGGTTCACAGCTGTCTAAGGTTTTAAGCAGTGGCGTAGCGTGGACAAACGTAGACGTGGGCAAAGTCGCATCAGCGAGGCCCCTTTGCTTTTGTTCCCAAGATCTACCCAATAAACCTATCTTATCAAACATGCTTCGACACGACATAACTACTTATGACAGTGAAAAAATATAAATGCGCGGTGGGAGAATATTGTTTTGTAACTTGGGTGATTTAATTTTTTACAAAAGTAATCTTCTTCGACTTTTTGCTTTACTGAAATCTGCCGATCGATTCTGTAAAAGTCTCACCGTGAAAAGTTGGTGAAGTGAGCTTAGAGTGAGCTGTCAATAGTGTCAATCCCTAGCATTAGTTGGAATGACAGCTCACTCCACGCTCACTTCAGCTAATTTTTCACGGTGAGATGGTTACTGAATCGCACTGCTGCTAGTAAGGATTTGTAATTTATTTTTGCGGCTAAATCTGATTCGATTGATAGTATTGCTAAAGCAGACAGCTTCATACTGTTTCTTAAGTAGTTTTTAATAATTTTTAACTTAGAAAAACTTCTCTCTGCGGAAGCTGTACTTACAGGCATAGTCAACATAATTCTAATAGCAATGTAAAAAGAAAGAAACAGCCGTTTATACCGCAAAAAATGTATATTTTGACACTCTCAAAGGAATGAAATTTTTTAGAGTATTTCCCGTTGACCTAGACCTGCGAAAGGCAAGTAATACCGTCTTATACCAGCTAACAAGTATAGGAGAAAATCTAAAAACTGTACATTTGTAATTAAATCAGAAAAAAATCATCATTATCATCATCATCTGCCTAGCCTTTTCCCAACTATGTTGGGGTCGGCTTCCAGTCTAACCGAATGCAGCTGAATACCAGTATTTTACATGGAGCGACTGCCTATCTGACCTCCACAACCCAGTTACTGGGTAATACGATACCCCTTGGTAAGACTGGTTGTCAGACTTTCGGGCTTCTGACTACCCGTAACGACTGTCAAAGATCCACGAATGACAGCCGGGACCAACGGCTTAACGTGCTTTCCGAGGCACGGAGGGGTATGTAAAGATGGTCACCCATCCACAGACCAACCGCGGCAAGCGTAGCTTAACCGATCGACCTGTGCGTATTACCTATAAATCAGAAAAAAAATATAGTCGGGAAAAGCTCGAATAGAACGAGCGATGCGAGACTCGATTCTTGAACTACTTATAAAATACGTACAGTACAGACGAAAGCAGGTCAAGCTACCCGAAACTGTCAAATTTTCCCAATCAACCTTGAACCTTAATACTTTAGCGATAAAGTTGAAAATCTATTGAAAAAATTTGATAGATTGTAGTAGGTTGATGTGCTGGGGTCTGTACCTACTTTGTAGACTCGCACTTATCCGTTTTTTTTTTTTGTTAATAGTTATCACCGTTTATAATATGCTGCGCGTTGAGAGGTTTTGTAATTAAATATAATGAAAAATATATCATCATTTCATCATTCTCCTGCCCTTATCCCAATTTATTTACGGTCGGCGCAACATGTCTTTTTCTTCCATACTTCTCTATTAGTCGTCATCTCGGTAGTCACCCCCTTTCTAATCATATCATCATTCACACATTCCATCCATCGTTTCTTTGGTCTTCCCCTACTCTTATAGCCATTGACATTCATACTCAAAACTCTCCTCACGAAATTTTCCTCATTTCTCCGTAAAACATGCCCATACCATGACAACCGATTTCCACACAACTTTTCAGTTACCGGTGCCACTTTCAGACTTCCTATTATATACTCATTTCTTATTCTATCCATTCGTGTAACACCACACATCCCTCTTAGCATTCTCATCTCAGCTGCATGCAATTGCCTTTCATTTATCCCTTTTGTGGCCCAATATTCTGACCCATACAAGACAGCAGGTCTAATCATGGTTTTATATATCTTCCCCTTAAGTGGGAATGCGGGAGTTGCAAATTGTTCCCGTGACCTGCCGCCATTTCATCCATCCAATGTTAATTCTGTGCTTAACCGTCCGATCTACTTCGCCATCGCTTTGCACGAGTGAAAAATATATATTGGGAAAAAAATATATTTACGAGGTTTTCAACTTTTCACTCATTGCCGACGACGTCCCGACGATACTGATTATCTGTCATTTCTTACATGATAAATAATGGTATTCATTTAGTTAAAAAAATCGTAAAATTTTATTATTTACCTTTTGATTTATTTGTTCGTTCGTTGGTTCAGTCAGGATAAATAAATACAGAAAGATTCAATCAAAGAAAGTAACCAACACTTTCAATAACTTTTAAACAATCCGCAAATGTAAAAGTAAATAACTGAAGATATGTAATGTTTTACGATGTAATCTCAATAGCACTTAAAATAAAATGACGAAGTTATGACGGGTGTGAGCGAGAGAGCGAAACTCAAACAAAGATCGGGGAATCCCCAATTCATAGACAAACTTTCACGCGACTCATTCACTCGAGTCACATGCGCCAAGTTTAAATAAGCGAAAGGTTACCGTGTCTTTTTAAAGCATAAAACTAGGAGTTATGTTTTGTTGTTATTTCATGTTCAGAAAAGTGGCCAAAAGGTTTTATTTAATTTTTTTTAAATAAATGGGAATATTAAGTTTTGTCGCGTCGCATTTAAAGGGGCCTCGCACCGCGCGGCCCCTTTAAGTGCGAGGCCGTGGGCGAGGGCCCACTTCGCCCACGGCTAGCTACGCCACTGAGTTTTAAGGTTTGACATAGATCTAATACACCGTTTCTGGGTCTTAAAAATCTCCTCTCTTTCAAAATATGATTCCAAATCTTAACACTGACGCAACCAACCCATGATAAGCTATAGTTTGACCAAAACCGCTGTACCGCGCCTTCGGTATGTGCGCGGCGAGACGGGGGGGCAGTGCAGGCCGCTTATTCGTCATCGCTCACGGTGTCCCGCCCCCCGCCTCGCCGCCCATTCCTCCCGCCTCGCCGCGCATTCCTAAGGCGTGGTACAGCAGTTCGGTCAAACTATAGTAGAAGTGTATCATTGCTAAGTTTGTGTGATAGGTTATACAGTACGTAGGCTGACTTATTTAACTTCACATCTCCTCTGTCTATTTGAAGACTTTCACACACACTGGAAAGCATGTACGATCCATTTTGTTGGGAAGCTTCTCTCAACATCACCCAGCGGGGCAGTGAACGAAGGCTGTACACCCTCACACCCGGGTTACACGAAGCTATTTTTTTTTAAGTTAGGTTAGCAAACAAGTAATATCCAGGATAACTATCCTGACTTGGCACTTGCAAGAGCTGTTTATACAATCCTAGTAAATTTTAAAACCTAAGAAGATCTTAGCCGAACGACCTTAAGAAGGTTACTGGGACGGACTGGATGCGGAAGGCGGAAGACAGGGTGCGGTAACTGACTGCCTTTACTAAGTAGTGGGTGAAGCTGGCCTGTGGATGATGTACTGACTGCGTAGAGTAAAATGATCCGATGGGATTCTGGCTTCGCCGGACACATGAGGCTAGTACACAAGGCTACACATAAAGCTATACATTTCCAGTTTAAGCTGACCTCGCATTGTATAGGTTTTTCGTACAATGAGAATTCAGTATTTACTGGTTATGTATAGCTTGATGTGTAGTCGTGCATACACAAGCCAGAACAGTAAAATCCTAGCCTAAAAATGAGGATAGTTCTGTATACACGCGACTAGGGTAACTAGATTGCTAACTTAGCACTATCTCGCTATAGTATTTTTATCTCACGAAGCGACGCGCGCTGTATTTGTGGCACACATTCACAGCGTGTTTGTACACGTAGTAACCACAAATAAAACGAAGGTCGCTTCGTGAGATGAAAATTCTTTACCCTAGCTTCAAAAACAAGCTCAGTGTATCCTGGGCATTTTGGGGGTGTGGGAAATTGCAGCGAGTGCCAGCCGGACGGCCGAGCGCAAACCCACCACTCCAATTAATCAGCTGCACTTTAAACACGTAAGTACATATAATGACAGATGACGTCCATAAAAATATACTACTCCCTCCCACTAGTTGAGAAAGAATTACCTAAAGAGTTTGGAAAATGAATTGACTAACAACAGTTATAAAGTCCTCCAGATCGAATTTCGGCCATGGCGACCAATCTCAGCGGAGACCAGCCTTCGGCCCGGGAGATATTATAGTGCACAAAAGTGTACGCAGACACAGGTGCACTCCCCCTTCTCTCACTCTAATTGTCCGATGGGACAGCAATCTGTCACGACCAGGGAGACAGCTCAGGTGCATATGGGTATCAAATGAAAGGACTTGACTAGTAGAATACTATACACTATGATACATTTCAAATCCAAGATGGCCGCCACCACAAAATGCCGAATTACATTTTTTTTTTCACAACTTCCTCAATATGGGTATCAAATTAAAGGGCTTGACTAGTAGAATACTATACACTCTGACAAATTTCAAATCTAAGATGGCCACCAGCACAAAATGGCAGATTACAAAAACCTATTATTAAATACCAAATTATCTGAATCTTAAAACGCAACAAAATAAAAGAAATGAAATAATAAGGAGTCCCTACAAAAAGCATGAAATAAAAAATTAAATTTAAAATTTAAAAAACCCCCGACTACGTGAAACCCTTTAAAAAGAAAAAAATAACCATGAAATTATGACCCTACGTAAGTACAGGTAAAACGGGGTGAATAGGGATGCAGGGGTGAATCGGGACGAAACTTTAAAATGGATTTGTAGGTACTTTAAAATAATATAGTTTGTTGCTAACAAGTGTAAACCCATTAGAGTATTTTCTGGCAACGAAATATATTATTTCAACGTTAAAACTCATTTTGAAGTTTGTCCCGATTCACCCCTGCATCCCTATTCACCCCGTTTTACGGTACGTATGAAATTTTTTGATAAAATATTGTCCCGTCGAGGGACCGCTACTATTTTAAACTTTAACAGAACGTTAGGCTAGTAATCAGAGCGGTCCCCCGACGGGACAACATTTAATCAAATTTCATTCGTACAGACGCCAGCAGGTCAAGCTATCCGAAACTGTCAAATTTTCCCAATCAACATTGAACCCTAATGCTTTAGCGATAAAGTTGAAAATCTATTAAAGAAATTTGACAGATTGTAGTAGCTCGATGTGCTGGCGTCTGTACTTACGTAGGGTCATAATTTCAAGGTTATTTTTTTTTCTTTTTATAGGGTTTCACGTAGTCCGGGGTTTTTAGGGTTCCGTAGCCAAATGGCAACGGAACCCTTATGGATTCGCCATGTCTGTCTGTCTGTCTGTCTGTCTGTCTGTCTGTCCGTCCGTATGTCACAGCCGCTTTTTTCCGAAACTATAAGAGCTATACTGTTGAAACTTGGTAAGTAGATGTATTCTGTGAACCGCATTAAGATTTTCACACAAAAATAGAAAAAAAACAATAAATTTTGGGGGTCCCCATACTTAGAACTGTAACTCAAAATTTTTTTTTTCATCAAACCCATACGTGTGGGGTATCTATGGATAGGTCTTCAAAAATGATATTGAGGTTTCTAATATCATTTTTTTCTAAACTGAATAGTTTGCGCGAGAGACACTTCCAAAGTGGTAAAATGTGTGTCCCCCCCCCTGTAACTTCTAAAATAAGAGAATGATAAAACTAAAAAAAATATATGATGTACATTACCACATAAACTTCCACCGAAAATTGGTTTGAACGAGATCTAGTGAGTAGTTTTTTTTTAATACGTAACCAGCCGCCAGCGTAACCGTTTTATCGTAACGTAACGGGACCCTTCATGGGCGAGTCCGACTCGCACTTGGCCGGTTTTTTAAATTTTTAATTTAATTTTTAGTCGGTTAAAAATTGTTATCGTGACCTTACATGCTTAGGTCTATCGCAGAGGTCTACGTGAGCAGCGTTTTAAATCTACGCAGGAAACTAAAACCCTAATTGTGTAACACACTTCTAAACACAATCTGAATCATTTTTAAGGATGTTGCAAATCTATAATTGCTTTCTTTGTTCAAAAAATTGTTTGCTAGTGCTCTGTCTGATAGTGTGTTACCCAATTATGGTGCAGACCATCTCACACCGGTAGATCGTACCGTGTATGCTTACATTACGTACACTTTTATTTATATTATAAAAGTTATACACATTTGTTTTATTTAATAATAGTTGTGGTAGTGACATATTTGTTCATTATATTTACAAAAACAATAAATAACTCAGATTTATTTATAAATATAATCAGTCTATATAAAAGAGTACATTTAAATCTTCGGATCATTGTAAATTTTTCATTTGCTCAAATAAACGAAGCAGTTTTTATAGATCGGTGGATATGAAACACATCCATAGCAACGTAGCATAGTACATCTCTGGTGGAAAAGTTGGTTGGGCACAGCTTAAACAGCGACAATGAAATTTGTGTTGCTTTCCTGTGCGTTATACCTTCTCTTAGCTGCTGTATCAGGCTTTTGGGATTTTGGAACCACAACCGCAATCTACATTAGGACTGATGTAACACCACGACAGAGCTTCTTCAGGTGGCAGGAAACCCAGCAAGAGTGGAAATCTTGGTTTTTTTGGAGTTGGGATTGGGCTTGGCTTAGGTACAATAGAAGACTTTGTGTCGTTGC
Organism: Apamea anceps; assembly: GCA_951799955.1. Lineage (NCBI taxonomy): Eukaryota > Metazoa > Arthropoda > Insecta > Lepidoptera > Noctuidae > Apamea > Apamea anceps. The sequence continues at coordinate 11,989,793 of OX637523.1, read as the reverse complement.
CGGAATATCTCATGGTGACTATTAAGCTTAAAGTTTATCATGGTGGTGCTATATCTAACGAAGTACAGCCCGATTCAAACTTTATGGCGGCTCTGAATTGCGCTATTCGCTGCGCCTCTGAGGTGAGGGGTACACCTCCGCTGGCAGGTAAATTAGTTACTGCGTAGCGACTCACCTCATGTTCCGAGCCGCCATAAAGTTTGAATTGAATAACAACAGACGTATTTGCAAATGGTTTAACCGTGTTTGAATTTTTCAGGGCTTAAAAATATTGGTACAGGTACGATAATGAATAGAAGAACTCTCCTCACTGCGTGCAATTTACTTGATGCTTATACTGACGTCCAAAGGGATCTACGCGTTTGGGCACTAGGCAGTCGGGGTTACTATCATACTCCCTACAGATACAGAGTTTGGAGATTCACAAGATTGTTTCCGAAAAGTTTAAATCCAGAACATTGGCACGGGCCTAGAGGTGACTATCAGCCGAGACATGACGTGTGTGTAATCCATACCTTGGACCAGATGATGATTACCAAACGTGTCAGCACTAGAGGCCACTATCCACACAGAAGTTACCTGGTTTCTAGACGTTACCTCCTCACAAAAGACCTTTGGTTTACGGGATCTGGTTATGAATATCCCCTACACGTTAAAGAAAATTATAAAATATTTATCACTAAAGTTTCATGGGACTGGATTGTGGACTGTTCCAAGTACTTGCCCAAATGGTGGGGGAAATTTATATGCATAAAAAATGTTTATAGCTATCCCGGAGTACAGAATGGTGGAGGATTACATTCCTATGGTGGTTGGCCAGACGCAGGTGACTATATAGCTGGAATAGGATGTTTTGAAATTCGGTATAACGAAGATAGGATTTTTGTGTTTACTGATCTCCGTTATTACGTTGACCAGATATATTTCATAGCTCACCTATGGAGGGGTCAGTATTATGAATATGCTTATCCTCAATGGGGTATGACTATTGGTTGGTTGTTTAATTCTCTATGGGCAAACGCTCCTAATATCCCTTACTGGCAGATTCAAGATGATTTCTATTATTTGGGCAAATAGTAGGTTTGTTTGTGAATTGTACTGTTTGCGACATGCGCCATTCGAGGAGCGTAGTGTGCACGAGTCGTGAGCTAACGCTACACGATCTGTCTAAGATACGTAGACCGGTCCACGTTCTACATAGCTCGAATAGATGGAAGGGTCACAACCTGCGCGCGTACGCGCATGTCACGAACAGCTTACACGAATATCACTAGCATTGATTTGAGTGTTTCTTTGAATTTGGTCACCATCCACCATCATCAATATCCGGACAAACCTATTGAGGTTGTTTGTGATGTTTTTGTTTATATTTTGTTTTGTTTCTTAAGGACGCTTTTACATTTTTCTACAAATAACAGTGCTTTTCAGGTACCATTTTAACGTATAAGCAATCACAAATGTTAACATATCATGGTCTTAATTTAAAGGTAGTATATTCATCTCCACATTGGCATCACAAAAATTGTATGACGTCGTACAAAATTTTCGCACAAATACGTTTTTCCCTACTCAATAATCGCAGAAAATTTAAAAAATAGGTGTCCGAATAGGTACCAGTTTAGGTAAATTTACAGCATATTTTATCTTCAAAATTATAATAAATTGCAGTATATATAGTCCTTTATAGATTTAGCTAATTGTTTTGTATATAAATCAATATATTTTTCAATTATTAGCTAAAATAAAAACACTTGCAGACTTTTTCATACATTTTGCACTCACGGTCGATCATTCCGCGCTCAGAAGCGCTCGTGGAAGGACGGCTATATCGCTCTCTCGCAAAAAATAAATACGATAAAAGTAATAGAAAAAGATTGTTGTGTGCGTACCGTCGTTGGTTATCATGATCGGAAGGAGTTGATACTTTTGGACTGAAATAAAAGTAAGTACGAGTTTCATACTTAAATTATTTTTATTTTGTAAGTATAAAAAAATATTATAATGTTGTGTAAGATCGGGATTTGGATGGGTGGGGTTAAGTAGCTGTGGACAAGGTTGAGAAATGGATGGGTTTAAGGAGCTCTTAGTAAGGTTAGGATTTGGATGGCTAAGGTCAACCTGTCGGCGGTGAGGTCTGGAAGTGGATGGGCGGGAAGAGTGTGATGATTTTAACCGGTTTGTATGTAGGTATGTATGTATGACCAATGTGCGGTCAAAACCAAGAATATGACAAAAAGTGGTCATTTTCATTTTTTTTTGGGGTTGTTAATATCGAAAATGGCGTCAAAACCAAAATCCAAGATGGCGCCGATAAAAATTTTACAACTTTTCGTCATGGGTCTCATTTTTATGGTTTTTGGGGTCGCTAATAACGGATATCTATAGGATCAAAACCAAAATCCAAAATGGCGCCGACGAAAATTTGACATCTTTTCGTCATGGGTGTCATTTTCACGGTTTTTTGGTTAGCTAATAACGAATATGGGGTCAAAACCAAAATCCAAGATGGCGCCTACGAAAATTAGACATCTTTTCGTCATAGGTGTCATTTTCATGGTTTTTGGGGTAGCTAATAACGAATATGGAGTCAAAACCAAAATCCAAGATGGCGCCGACAAAAACTTGGCCATCGTCAAGGGTGTCAATTTCATAAATATGGCATGGTAGATGTCACAAATAGCGTTTGACAAATAAGACAGGCCTTGGCAGCGGAACTTTGTAATTTGTACTTTGTGAGCTCTGCCACCAAGTGTAGCATTTAGTTTTTATGTAGGTTATTTTGTTAATAGGTTTATCTTTATTTTTTAGATGCCCCGTATTCGGAAATTTGGATATAGACCAAAAAAATCTACAAACGTAGCAATAAATTCGTGTACTTTTGTAACATGCCTTTATTAAATATATTATAGATTTTTACTACTTCCGTGTGTTTTAATTTTCATCAAAAATGCTGAGCCTACACCACAGTCACAAAGATCATTCCGAGTGGAGATTTATTTTACCAAAAATTTTAACTAAATGCCCAGGCTAGTATGTCATAACTCATTAGCTCACTATGTAATACTCGTAAAATTTTAGATAATAATATTTTATATGTTCCATTTAATAGCAATATCGATGGTCGTTTTTAATCCTTATGAACGGAAATTGTTTTAGTTTAAGTACCTACTTATTTCACATAGTGTGCTTTACAAAATGAAAATTAATTTTCTTTTCGGAAGTTTGTGTCGATATCTATTGTTTTTCGACACAGGACAGTTTTTTCCCTTTTAGTTTTGGTTGGGGTACCAACCAAAACTAAAAGGGAAAAAACTGTCCATAATGGGTGTTGACATCTGTTTTCCCCCTAAAACCGAAACAGTGATAAAAACTTTCTCACAAAAAGTAAAACCGACTTTCAAAAAAAAAAACACCACAAAGTGAAAAATAACTTTGATTTCGGAAGTCGGTGTCTTTGGTTTTCTATTTTCGTTTTCTTGATGACGATACTAATAGTAACAGTTACCAAATGCATTTTTGCCAAGTAATCTTCCGGAATCAATTTTCAATAAAATAAAATAAAAAAATAATATCAAGGACCAAGATTATATGTGATGTATAAAATCGAGGACTCAATGTGTGCGTACGCGTGATGTTGCTGTGTGCAACTTTAGATACCTAAATTTGAGTTCGTCGAAAATGTAACAGCGTCCTTAAATAATCTTTATTTGTATATATAAAAATGAATCCCAATTTCTCTTGGTCACGTCATAACCTGAGAACGACTTTACCGATTTCATCCATCTTTTTTATTAAGTTTTCTAATACCTTGTAGAAGATTCTTATGGAAACAAAAAAAATAAGAAAGTAGCTTCACGTAGACGAAGTCGCGGGCAGAAGCTCGTAAGCAATAAAACAAAATGTAAGCAGGATCATTGGTATGAACGCTTTCGCGAAAACTTCACGAAACCTTGTCTACGGGGTGACATCGACGCGCAAACTGTAACCATGAATTCAGCACATGATTCTAAACACCCAAGCGTAGAAACTTTTCGTCTGTAATAAAAAAAAAATGCTGTTACATTTTGACCACGTAGGTATATGTATCTTTTCTCAGCAATTTTGTTTGCGGGGCATTCTTGATCACCTGTTTTGTGGTTGCTCGATTTTATAGTGTCAATTCGTAGCACCAGCCGATCGATTCTGTAAAAATCTCACCGTGAAAAGTTAGGTGAAGTGAGCTTAGAGTAAGCTGTCAATATTGTCAATCCCTAGCATTAGTTGGAATGACAGCTCACTCCACGCTCACTTCACCTAAGTTTTCACGGTGAGATGGTTACAGAATCGCACTGCAGGTGGGATGCCAGCTCACTTCACCTGAGTTTTCACGCTGAGATTTTCACAGAATAGCATCACATGTGTAGTAAAGTCAAGGTAAGAAAGACTTAGACTTACTAGCGAGCTTTCATTAGCGGCTTTTGTGTCCATGATATCCATTCAGATTCGTTACAGTTGTAATGAACATCATGTCATTTGGTTCAAAGGAGTTTTGTTTTCTTTTCTTCTCTATTTTGTGAATGAGAGAATGTGCCCATGTGGCCTTGCAGACTCATGCTTACAGATACTTCGATTTATTGACCATTTTCTAATTTGTTAAGTAACTAAATAGCAAGAAAGAAAGAAAAATTGTTTATTCTGCACAAACAAAACGCACATTAAAAATAAAAAAAAGGTAGCAAGCGGCTAGTTCATTTATAACCCCAGAAATATGTAAAAGGTACTTGGTATTTACTTTATTGTATAAAATTCAAAATGTGCCAATTATCTTATACATATTTCTGGAGAATCGATTCGCCCACAAATAAACTAACTTCGCGTGAGTTGCCTATAGAAAACATAATATTGTTTTAAAGTGACGATTCGCTCGTTTAGGGCGAGTAAATACCTACGAATTGACTAATAAGCCAAATATGTCTGTCTGGCCCTAGTAAACTTATGATTATAGGTACAATGTTGTTTAAATATAATCTAATAGAAAGCGTTGAATAGAATATAATCATAGTTTTATTTCTGTTTAGATTAAGTGCTTCCTCCAAATCCTTTGACATTCCAAAACCACCACCACCTTACAAAGACGTTGATCACTTTTGGACCATAGAGATCTTTATGGCACGAACAATTTGTAGGCGGCGATAGAGCGTATAGAAATCATCCTTTCACTGCTAGACATAGGCAAGCATCGCTACTTCGACCGATTCTGTGCTTCCCGCATCCAGCGGATTCCTGCGGCCTCCACAAGGTCATCGGTCCACGCTGTGGGAGGCCTTTTAACTCCACGTCTTTCGATGCGCGGTCGCAATTCAGAACCTTTCAGCTCCATCGGCCGTCTGTTCTGCGAGCAATGTGCCCTACCCACTGCCACTTAAGTTTGGCAATTCTTCGGGCTATGTTGGTAACCTTGGTTCTCCAGCAGATGTCTTAATTTTTGAATTGATGACGTGTACGGAAATTCTGGCAGTCTATTTATCCTCCGTGTGCGTTATTGTCATGGAATTATTATGTACTACGTACTAGATTTCCATATCGTCGCGGATATATTGTCCATCGTGTGCTTAGTAGTCTAGATTCTAGATATCGCACCGCGTTCTTCTTCTTAGCGTGTCGATAGCAATCTAAATCGACTCGGACCAGAATTTGGCCACATGTTTGGCACCATTACCAACGTCCATCAGTTCCTGTAACGTGCAGCTGACAGGATGCGCAGCACCGCGGTGAGCACCATGTATGAATGAGTGAATGATGATATGGTTAGAAAGGGGGTGACTACCGAGATGACGACTAAGACGAGACGACGACGACGACGAGAGAAGTATGGACGAAAAAGACATGTCGCGCAGACCCCAAATAAATTGCGACAAGGACAGAAGAATGATGTTAAGCACCATGTATCTATCAAATATGAAATTAACACGTCTGACATAGCTTCATTTTTAAATATTTTTTATCTATTGTGGTATAGTCATTTTATTCTGGATGCATTTTACATAGAATTATAATATTATAATTAATGTATGCAAAATAGTGTAAATAATTATAAAAGAGTAATTAATGGTAGAGTTTCTTGTCCCATTTAAGGTGGATTGTAACTCGGAAATGAACTGGGATTATTACGATTTATTAAATACGATTTATCATTACTAAACCATAATAAATGGGTGAAAACATAACTCTAACAACAAACTGAATATTATTGTATCCGCACTTTTTGTTATTGAATGCAGCGCCATCTAGCGAAAAGTGTAAGAATTCTTACCAGTAATTGTTTCCAAATTAGAACAAAGATAGTTAGTAGCACAAAAACATAGCTAATTTTACAGAAGTCAACCAAACTAAACGTTAGTATCATTGAATCGACCTAGATGGCGCTATTTAAAAAAATGAAAGATAAAACTGCAATCAATTTAATATCCCGTAATCAGTGTTAACATTATATTTCCAAAACGGCATGCACATGGAGGACATGGAACTTAAACATGACTGGGGAAATGTAGGAGTACTATAAATACACCTCTACCCAACTCTTCGGGGATTCCAGGCGTGATGTTAAGAATTATTAATAAGTTGTTTTAGTATTTTTGTCAACAAGTTTTCGCGAACCAATCAATCAATAGAGCCTAGCGCATTGCTTCTATAGGCACGTACTTCACACTTAAATAATTCAACATACTTACAGCAGTTTTCATAATTTCAGATAATTTACATTCCATCGCCACTTAATCAGTTATATACCTACTTTAGTAAAATGTATTCTAAGTTGATTTTTGAGTGATAATTTGTAACAAAAAGGTTCTAATAAGTTTTTGGTTGCAGTGGAATTTGAACTTTGTAAAGTTTGTTATTTCATAACCTGAAAATTATCTCAAATTCTTAAATTCTTTAAATTTAGACAATCAGCGCTTTTATAAATTCTATCGTGGCGATATTACCGTATCCACCAACATGTGTCCCAGCAGTGGGAACATTATAAGCTGGTTAATATTATTATGCTTAAGCTGATACTAGCAACGACTCGCGGTTCCACCCGCATAAGTTACGATTACGTGGTATCGGGATAAAAAGTATCTTATGTGTTAATCCTAGTTATAAACTAACTGTGTGCCAAATTTCATCTAAATCCGTTCAGTAGGTAGGTTTTGCGTGAAAGACTAACAAACATCCATCCATCCATACAAACTTTCATGTTTATAATTTTAGTAAGTAATAAATAAGTAAATTATGATTTGAATGACTTTTTTATGAAATATCAATCGATTATATGAACTTCGAGGGTACAAATTTTCTTACATTTTTTAAACGTAAAATAATTTGTATTTCGCGGGCTACCTAGCGCGTCCCCCTTAAACATAACTGGCGTTTGGGTATCCTGTAGGTTCAACTCTGCCTAACCTCGATGAAGAAGTAAGCGTGATGAAATGTGTTCTTGTCAATAAATTATAATTATTATAGCTGAATTGCTATAATTATTCTGCGCTAAAGCTAACAAGAAAGTACCAATCATACTTACTAACTACAAGATTTTTGAGCAGCTTTTCCAGTTTGAGTCAGTTGAAAGGATTTAACATTAAAAAACTATGTGTAGACTACTAAAAGATTGAATGAATGTGATCGAAAAAAGAACCTTCTTTTTTGATGGTTAAAAACGAAAAAAATGTTATTTATATCAGATGGGGTTGAAACTACCCCTAAAAGTGTGCGTCTGCTGAGATTAGGGCACGTGCTGACGTTTCACCGACCTGAATTTTTGTATAAGAGATCGTTCGAACTAAAGATTTTGCTACATGAATGGTAAAGGACATCCGATGACCTGGTAAAAGTAGTGGGAATCCGCTGAATGCAAAAACCTGGCAGGTCGCGGATTTCCGTGACCTGCACCAGCACACTAACTACATAACACTCTTCGAGGGTTTGAAAGGATTTCCCTGTGGTAATTTCTAATCCATTGCTTTATAAGATTGGGAAATTTGTTGAGCAGCCAATTTTGATGAATTAACATTCCGATCAATTGCCATTACATACATATATGTGTGTTACTCGATTACCCCACAGATCATCGGTCAACCATGGTATGTTTTTTCTTAATACTAATACGATAGGTTTTACTACAATTACTGCTGTGATTGACAGATACCTAAAGTTACATGCCGAGGATGCTCGTGACTGCGGTCGATATAGGTACAGACGCCAGCACATCAAGCTACCCGAAACTGTCAAATTTTCCCAATCAAACTTGCACCTTAATGCTTTAGCGATAAAGTTGAAAATCTATTAACCCATTCGTTGCTACCAACGCACCATTTGCGTTGATCAAGATTACTACGTCATGCCACCAACGTACCATATGCGTTGAGTGTACTATATGACGTTTTTTGCCATTACATACAAATGATAGAAATTTATTTAAAAATTTGGCAATATTCACGGCTAGAAACTATTTTTAAATGTGGAAACACTGTTGGTTTCTGCTTCGGACTGTCATTCTTGTTTTGGTAAGGAAAAAACGGTCGGTGCTGTGAAGGTCGTATTTTAATTCTGGAATAACTGAAGTTTTATTGGGTGTTTATTGTATATTTGTGAATTGGGAGATAAAGTTAAGCAATATTCTTAATTTTATCATTTTTTTCCGCTGTTTCATCATGTATTTTTAAAATTAAATCACATGCACGCATACGGTGCGTTCATTGGCATAGCAGTAAAAATCTTTTTTGGATGGTTTTATGCATAACAAATCACGCCAAAATGTATGCACGTTACTTACATTACGACGTTGTTTAGATTACGACTAGTAAATAACTTACATACTTACAAAATATTTTGCAAGCTGGCATATATTTGACAAAGTGAAAAATGTAAAATTAAATTATAAACTCACCGGATTTTTATTAAATTTATTTTATGTAAAACTACCACAATGGTATTTAAATGCTATTCATCCGGTCGAAATCTTTTGAAACTGAGTGCCTAGTGCGAGTTTGTTTATGTCGTTCGGCGCTCTGATTGGCCCGCTCCAAGCTAATCAACCAATCAGAGGGCTATGCGCGGTAACGTTTTGATCGCGTTAAAGTAAAAATAACTCGCACTCAGCACTCAGATATGTTGAAAGCGTATATGCAATCATATAATGTCTAATATGTCAAGAAAAATGATTATGCGTTCACAACATTCTTTCCTGTAAATGTTTCGGCAGTGCAAACGTGCGGTAACAAACACACACACACAATGTTTCGCACTTATAATATTAGTAGGAGTAGCAGAAAATATTAATCCTAAATTATAAATAAACATAATATGAATAAAGAAGGCAAGTACATATATTGACATATCTTGCTTGCTTGAACATGTTGCATAATACTATCCAAACGTCAACGCAAACGGTGTGTTCAAGGGCACTTACGATTTAAATTCTTTTACTAGTGCCACCAACGCATTTGTTGCGTTTACCATTTTTGGGTGGGTTTTTTTTATTTAGGGTTTTTTTAAAATTAAAAAACACATTTAATTACGTATTTTCTATTGTAATCATTAAAAATATTAAGTGGCACCCAGGTGATGTTTTTAAAATTTCAGTGGCAATGAATGGGTTAAAAAAATTTGAATCTGACAGACAGTAGTAGCTTGATATGCCAGCTGGCGTCTGTACCTCGATGTAGATACTCGATTTCTACATGAATGATGGTGCAAACATGTCGATTCAATTGCATTTGAAAGAACAACTTCTTACATATAAGTACTTATAGAACAACGAAGCATTTTTTGAAAGAAAGAAAGAAAAATATTTTATTCTGCACAAACAGAACGCACAGTTACAAATAAAAAAATAAAACAAAAATAATAATAATAAAAAAATAAAACATAAGATACACTTAGTTAAAAGACTCGTAGTCAAGCGTAGAAAAAATAATGTTGACACTTTTGCCTATTGGATGATGTTTTTCAATACTTACAAAAAAACTGATGGGCATAAATTTTATTTCGCGGATAAAAGATGTCTGGCGTTGGAAAAATCAGTCTTAAATCCCTAAATCCTTAGCGTGCGCCTCCTCTTATATCCGATGCTCATATTTTTATCGAAGCATGAGTTAATGTCTCGGAAAAAAGATAAGCCTTAGCAAGGTTTAAGGAGACAGCAGAAAATATATAATTTATAACGAGTTGGTGTGTATTTGCTGACTGTGTACAGTCTAACCTTTGTCCAATAATGTTGGGGTCGGCTTTCAGTCTAACTGGATGCACTTGAATACCAGTATTTTACATGAAGCGATTGCTTATCTGACCTCTACATCCCTGGCAAGACTGGTTGTCAGACTTCCGGGTTTCTGACTAGTCGTAACGACTGCCAAAGATCTACGATTGACAGCCGGAACCAACGTCTTAATATGTTTTCCGAGGCACGGTCGGGTCTAGATATATTATCCGCTTGACTGGTAGCGCGCCGATTCAATTACCTCACCGACCGCTACCTGCTCGAAAATTTTTGGCGCGAAGCCGCGCGCCAGATGGCCAAGCTCGTAAAATGTTTTTTTGTTGACTCGTTGGTAACATGAGTCACTTAAAGTAAAGTGTTGGTTCAAGCTTATGAATGACTCTTTCAAGTCGTGTCAAGTGTTTGTTTACATTTAGTTTCTATTGTTTTATTTTAAGCGGTTAACATTGACTATAGTTAAAAAAAATGGTTATTTGAACTTTAAAAAAGATTATTTCAAAAAGCAAATCGGTAACATATATATTTTATGACTTGTAATGGTGTACGGGTTCTATCTACGTACGATAAAATAAAAAAACATACTTCGTAGTAAAAAAATATTTATTTACAGGCTTATGACTACCACGAAACGTTTGCTGACGGTGAATAATTTTTCACCCAAATATAATAATTTATTACAACTATACCCTTTCACGTAAATTAAAACTATTGTTACTATCTGAAAGCTAAGTTCCTATTGTCACATATGTCTAAATATTATGTGGATAGGTTTATCTAATACAGAAAAATATGGGATTTATTGAAGGAATTCCCACTTACGTAAAAACACACATAAAATTTCTGGTCTTTTTTTGTTCAATGAAGTTAGAGTAAAAAAAATACTTCATAGGTAACTATTTTCTACAAGAAATGCCCTTTCCAATGATGTATCACACTTGTTATCAATAGCCATCGAAAAAAATACAAGTAATAAAATATCACAAATCGGGAAAATTTACAAAACATATGTGAAATAAAGCCGGGGTTACATGAAGTGTACATCTGGGTTTAAAGCTATTATTTTTATTCAACTCGATATTTGGCAACTCTTATCCAGTTGCTACCAGTAATCCAAAAAAGGAATAAAAGAAATAAAATAAAAAAAATAATAAATAATAAAAAAATAATAAAAAAAAATAACTCGAAAAAACATTCAAAGAAAATCCATTCAGTACCTTTTTTATAGATAGTTCAAAATAAGAAAAAAAAAGAAACGTAATAAATATACATACAAATAATGTCATTTCATAAATTTCGATCGGTATAAAATTCCCTGTGTATACCAAGCTTTAACTTTAAATCAGGTGGGCGGCCATGTTGTTTGTTTACATTTTTTGTTTTGCGGACCCACTTGAAATAAAAAATGTAATCTTAACATATATTTAATACCTTTTGTATATGTTTTGGCTGAAAATTATTATCGAGTAAACATTCAATGCGATAGTTATTACTTTGTGTATTATGTGTCCCCCATCCACGAAGCGACCGCGACGACCGTAGCGTACCTTCAATCGGCTCTTGCGGCTCATTATTTAGCCACAAGCCCCTCTCGTCTTACTGCGAGTGCAGTGAAACGAGAGGGAAGTGAATTTGGCCCTGTCAATCGTTTAAAATCGCCTTACATATAATAATTTAATTCAGGGATTAATAATCAGTATGAATAATGAGTATTTTCTTTTATTCTATTTAAGTAAACCTATCTTTTTATAAGTTTAAGGGCTGATTTTTTCGACGCCAGATAACTTTATCGGGGGATCATTTTGAATTTTTGGCAGTTCTTCCATACAAAAGCTGTCAGACGTCAAATTCATTATACGAATAAAAATTATCTATCGATTGAAAAATCTGCCCTAATCTATACTTATAATAAATCTGTAGAAGTGAAAATTCTGTACATTGAAAATATCAAAAAAATAAATGGCAGGGGGTGTTACTAGACCGACACCGAACCCAAAAATGTGATTAAAAAAATTTTTGTCTGTCTGTCTGTCGGTCTGTCTGTCTGTCTGTCTGTCTGTCTGTCTGTCTGTCTGTTTGTTCAGGCATCACGCAAAAACTACCGGTTCGATTACGCTGAAACTTGGTATAATTATTCTTTAATATCCTGGGCACCACACTGGGTACTTTTTATCCCGGAAAAGTATATACAATAAAAAACAAACTTAATTTTGCGGTTCGATCCCTATACCCGATTACTGCATCAACCGCAAATAATAAGTTTGTCGTAGGTTAAGTCACCCGCAATGGAGTTCATTTTTATTCCTTTTAGTTTTTAGAGTTATTTAGGTTTATTTTTATATAAGTCGTAGGTATAGATTTTAATTTTAAAGTATAGGTAGTATATTTGATAGTATACGTAGTGACCGTAGGTTATTTCATAATACTGTTAGGTAGGATTAGTCATTCGTATAGATTTTAGTTTTTAGGGATTTTGCTTATTTATTGAGTTTAGATTAGTTATCATCAGAAATAGGTTTATTTAGGTAGGTAGGTATTTAATTTTCTGTTATTGAGGTAAAGATATCATATAGGTACCCTCTTAATCACCACTAATGAGACACAATTGGTTTTCTATTGTAATTAGCCACAAAGGGCCCGCGAGATAGATGGCATTCTAGGGAAGCACATAGGTACATTTTATCCTGTTAGCACGTTCCCGTGGGATAATTTCCGATATCCACGCGGGCGAAGCCGCGGGCAGAAGCTAGTTTTAAAATAACAACAAAAAAAAAACTATGTGCCAACGTGATTTGTCAACTTGTGACAACTATCACCCCTCCCGCACTGCGCAGCTAATTACGCTATCTCAGGCAGTCGGCCTTATAGTCTTTTAGGGTCCAAATGAGTATTTACATATTCAGTATTCGACTGCAACCGGTTAGACTGGAAGCCGACCCCAACATAGTTGGGAAAAGGCTCGGCAGATGATGATGATGATGATTTTCATATTCATGTGAGCAAAGCGGTTAGCCCACGTACGCGCGGACGTAAAAGTATCGCGGTGGGATTGCGCGCACTGGATTTTCAACTCTCGGTGTTTATGCATACCTGGGCTTAGGGTCATAATCCCATTTCTTAAATTAATCAATAACGTCAAATTAGAATTAAAGAAAGTCTATTCTGAAGAAAACTTACACAGTCAAAGTCCATTTGCAAAGTTATCAAAACTGAAAACTTCTGCAAAGGAAACGTTACAAAAACCCCTCGTCTCAATTTTTCGATGCAAACTGCTCGGTTCAGTCGGTACGCTTTTGAAGGCAAAGGACAATGTCCAAATTGGCCCTGTGCAATAAAGAGTATCAGATTAAACGATAATTAATCGCCTATTTTATTATTTAAGTTGCAAATACTTCTGTATCACGGACTAGCTGTATTCCAAAATGTACTTTTAATAGAATTTAACGTGACTAATAACATAAGATCGCCATCTTCGCCTAATGTCATGTCGTGTCAGAAGTGAAATAGGGATGTCCAATCAATTATAATCGATTGATTGAATTATTATTCGATCGATTGTGTTTTCTTTTCTAAAGTGTATTTTTAAAAACCTAATAAGAATACTTTATGTATGCAGTCATACTCCAATTTAAATAGGTAGTAAGAATAATATTATACAGTAATCAAAACTTTTTATTTTGATTATCTAATTCATTTTTACGACAATTAATACAAAAATAACATTTCTCTTTCGGCGTAAAATAAACCATTGTCATACATAGGTACTTGTAATGTTTATATGACAAAGGTGATGTAACAGACAGTTTGAAATAATTTAAGAACACAGTAAATCTTAATCGAAAAAATCGATTATTGGTGTGGTGTCGTACTACATCCCTAGTTTTGCTGTGAACGTCACGTCGCGTCGTTAGTTTAAATGCATTTTAATTTTGCACTTGCATCCACTTTTTAGAAAAACAACTGCATAGGTACCTAATTATCTAGGTAGGTATTATGATATTACCTACTTTTCAGTTTCTTAAAAATCACTCAGAGCTATGAAAAATCGTAGGTACCTACATTTAATATTCGTTGTTATGGTTAGATTATAACCTCAAAATCTGATACTTTTTTTGAAATATACCTTTTTTGCAGCTAGTCCGCTACAAATACAAGATCTTTTAAGAATCTACTAATGATAGAGAATACAATACATAATTATCCGATGCTCTTGGCTCCAGGGCCAACAATGTATGGACGCAGAGCAATGTCCTTTGCATTACAATTTCAAAAGAGTTCAATTAAAATGAGTAGTATCAAGGTTCCGTACCGTTCCGCAAGGTGCATCCGTGCAAGCCTAGGGACGTACTCTCTACGTCGTAAGTTTCGAGACTTCAGAGTGATCCTTAATCCCGATTAAATAACTTTTTCGGACGGACGGGCAAGAACACATCGGGATTAAAGATAACTGTCAAATCATGTTATCATTCATTCTTAGTTCGGGCTCCGAAGTTATCATATTATGTCCGTTGGTGATACGGTGTTGGAAACGCCCGTGAATGGTTGAAACAACGAATTTCGAGCTTAGTGAGTGCCTCCTGCTTCGGACTCATAAATCTTCTAAACAAAACATAAGTAGTTGGTTTTAAACCTTTCAGAGAATAAGATTTTCTTAGATGTGTTTCTCTATCTGACGGTTGGTAGGTAATGTTGAATTATAAAAAAATATACTTGTATAGCCTTGTGGTCCCTGGCTCACATTGGTAACCCAGTGATAACGGCCGCGATTTACAGGTTCGAACCCAATCATGCACTTTGCTTTGTGTAATTTATTTCATCGCCGCTGCTCTCAAAACAATGAAGGAAAACATCGTGAGGAAACCGGCATGTCCTAGAGCTGAAAATTTAATATGACAACCGCTAACTTGCACTGGACCCGCGTGGTGGATTATGGCCCACTCCCTCCCACAGAGAGGAGGCCTGTGTCGTAGCAGTAGGCTGATTATGGTGATAATCTGATTATAGATTATAGAGAGATACAACTGTAATGGCTCTTTTTTAATTTCAATCGATGAAAAAATTCTCAATTAAGTACTAGTAACTGATTTTATACGGATCTCTAAAAACAGTAAAAGTTTCCTCGCCGGTGGAGGTCATTATAGCTTTTAAAACGGCTGCCGATAGTTACCGCATCCCAATTAAGGGGAAGCCTTGACTTTTACGAGAATAAAACAAAATTATAAAGACGATGTGTTTTTTTTTTTTTTGCTGAAATGAATTCAGTTTCTATTCATGAAAAGTCGATGAAAATAGGACGATGAAAATTGTATTAACGTATGATTACCACAATATTGATGTTGGAAGGAAAACTGTGAATGACGCAATTGTTTGAATCATGAAACTGCTTAGGGGTCGCATATGCGCGTTCGATGCTCAATTGGGAATAATATTTATTTTTCGACCTCTTTCACATAATACGATAACTTTACACCTGCATTCCTCGATGGGTTTAGCAAAGGTTTTTTAACAACCACATTTCACCAGGTACGTTCGGCCCTCTTAAACGAAAGATCGAATCACTTATCCCGTATTAAGGCTATCCTGAATCACTCTACTTCAAATGAATGCTATCCCGAATCACGCTATTCCCAGTGAACGCTATCACGAATTACGCTATACCAAATGAGCGCTATCACGAATTACGCTATACCAAATGAGCGCTATCACGAATTATGCTATACCAAATGAGCGCTATCACGAATTACGCTATACCAAATGAGCGCTGTCACGAATTACGCTATACCAAATGAGCGCTATCACGAATTACGCTATACCAAATGAGCGTTATTACGAATTACGCTATACCAAATGAACGCTATCCCAAATAATTTTATCCCGAATGGACGCTACCCCGGATCACGTTATTCTGAATTAACGCCATCTAGAATCATGTTATTCCGAATGAACACTGTCTCAAGCTGACTATTTATTCGCGATTACTATGTTGATTTCCTGAAAAAAGTGGTTCAGTTTGATAGTCTATATGGGCAACTCCCTTAAATATGACTACCTACACATTTCTGAATCCTATACATGTTTGCATCGTGTACGCAAGTTTTATTTTATAAAAGAAGGCATGTAGGCAGTCTGATTAGTATTCTGGAAACGAAAGGTTTTAACGTGAGGCCACGGTGCGATTTCTTGGCTTATATTACACCTGTTCCGTGTGTTAAAAAATACACTGAATGCTATCTGAATTCCGGAGCAGAACCTTTATTTTTGATCAACTTGTACACTTATGTTCCTTGCTGTAATACTGTTCCCCTGGAAAGCCATAATGTATAATATATTTATTTATTTTCGCCGGAGAGTCGGCGCGTGCGACCTTTTGCTTGTCATAGCAATGCCACAGAGTGCCTCCGGCACTCACACTGGAATGAATATTTTATTTATGCAGGATGGGGGTAGGTTCATTATCGATATAGAAATCCAGGAAAAATAAATAAAAATAAAAACATAAAAAAATGATTGCAAGATCAACCTAGTTTAGTACCTACTAAACTAGGTTGATCTTGCAATCATTTTTTTATGTTTTTATTTTTATTTATTTTTTTTATTAATTTTTATTAATTTTAATGCTAAACGATTGCTATTTTAAGATATTAGGTAGGTACCTAATATCTTAAAATAGCAATCGTTTAGCATTAAGGACGCTGTTACATTTTCGACGAACTCAAATTTAGGTATCTAAAGTCGCACACAGCAACATCACACGTACGCACACATTGATTCCTCGATTTTATACATCACATATAATCTTGGTCCTTGATATTATTTTTTTATTTTCTTGAAATTGATTCCGGAAGATTACTTGGATCTTTGAAAATGCATTTGGTAACTGTTACTATTAGTATCGTCATCAAGAAAACGAAAATACAAAACCAAAGACACCGACTTCCGAAATCAAAGTTATTTTTCACTTTGTGGTGATTTTTTTTTTTGGAAGACTGTTTTATTTTTTGTAAGAAAGTTTTTATCACTGTTTCGGTTTTAGCGGGAAAACAGATGTCAACACCCAATATGGAGTACCAACCAAAACTAAAAGGAAAAAAACTGTCCTGTGTCGAAAAACAAAAAACAATAGATACCGACACCGACTTCCGAAAAGAAAATTTATTTTCATTTTGTAAAGCACGCTATGTGAAATAAGTAGGTACATACATAAGGATTAAAAACGACCATCGATATTGCTATTACATGGAACATATAAAATATTATTATCTAAAATGAGTTATGACATACTAGCCTGGGCATTTAGTTAAAATTTTGGTAAAATAAATCTCCACTCCCGAATTATCTTCTTTGTGACTGTGGTGTAGGCTCAGCATTTTTGATGAAAATTAAAACACACGGAAGTAGTAAAAATCTATAATATATTTAATAAAGGCATGTTACAAAAGTACACCAACTTATTGCTACGTTTGTAGACTTTTTTGGTCTATATCCAAATTTCCGAATACGGGGCATCTAAAAAATAGAGATAAATATATTAACAAAATAACCTACATAAAAACTAAATGCTACACTTGGTGGCAGAGCTCACAAAGTACAAATTACAAAGTTCCGCTACCAAGGCCTGTCTTTTTTGTCAAACGCTATTTGTGACATCTACCATGCCATATTTATGAAATTGACACCCATGACGAAAAGTGGCCAAGTTTTTGTCGGTGCCATCTTGGATTTTGGTTTTGACCCCATATTCGTTATTAGCTACCCCAAAAACCATGAAAATGACACCTATGACGAAAAGATGTCTAATTTTCGTAGGCGCCATCTTGGATTTTGGTTTTGACCCCATATTCGTTATTAGCTAACCAAAAAACCGTGAAAATGACACCCATGACGAAAAAATTTCAAATTTTCGTCGGCGCCATTTTGGATTTTGGTTTTGATCCTATATCCGTTATTAGCGACCCCAAAAACCATAAAAATAAGACCCATGACGAAAAGTTGTAAAATTTTTATCGGTGCCATCTTGGATTTTGGTTTTGACCCCATTTTCGATATTAGCAACCCCAAAAACCATGAAATGACCACTTTTTGTCATAGTCTTGGTTTTGACCGCACATTGGTCATACATACATAACTACATACAAACCGGTTAAAATCATAACTCTCCTCCCGCCCATCCACTTCCAGACCTCACCGCCGACAGGTTGACCTTAGCCATCCAAATCCTAACCTTACTAAGAGCTCCTTAAACCCATCCATTTCTCAACCTTGTCCACAGCTGCTTAACCCCACCCATCCAAATTCCGATCTTACACAACATAATAATACTTTTTTATACTTACAAAATAAAAATAATTTAAGTATGAAACTCGTACTTACTTTTATTTCAATCCAAAAGTATCAACTCCTTCCGATCACGATAACCAACGACGGTACTCACACAACAATCTTTTTCTATTACTTTTATCGTATTTATTTTTTGCGAGAGAGCGATATACCCGTCCTTCCATGAGCGCTTCTGAGCGCGGAATGATGAACCGTGAGTGCAAAATGTATGAAAAAGTCTGCAAGTGTTTTTATTTTAGCTAATAATTGAAAAATATATTGATTTATATACAAAACAATTAGCTAAATCTATAAAGGACTATATATACCGCAATTTATTATAATTTTGAAGATAAAATATGCTGTAAATTTACCTAAACTGGTACCTATTCGGACACCTATTTTTAAAATTTTCTGCGATTATTGAGTAGGGAAAAACGTATTTGTGCGAAAATTTTGTATGACGTCATACAATTTTTGTGATGCCAATGTGGAGATGAATATATTACCTTTAAATTAAGACTATCATATGTTAACATTTGTGATTGCTTATACGTTAAAATGGTACCTGAAAAGCACTGTTATTTGTAGAAAAATGTAAAAGCGTCCTTAAAATTATTTTATTTGTTTAAATGCTTTAATTAATTACCTACTATCGAACGCGTTGTCATTTTATCCTTCACTTCTCGCGTCCGAATACTAAGGGCTGGCGCATTATTTGTTACTGAAAACGGCTCGCGACAAATGGCGCAAGATGTGCGCCCCTAACGCAATGACGACAGTATGTAAATTACAATTCAAATTTTCTCGGGCTTAGGAAAGCCCGAAAACTAAACTAAACACAAAAACTACAGAAAGGATTTTTTTAAACTAGTATTCAATAGAAATACGAGTAGGTATTGTATTAAGGAAGAAGAAATAAGTACTTGGAATTGTAAGTTACGTAATAGTTACCTATCCTTCACCCGGCGTTATCGAAGTGTTCGGGCGTTGGTATTTCATTGCGTTCAATAGTAGATAGGTAACTCTAGGAAATTATGAATTAGCATTTAAACAAAAGAAAAACTTATTTTAACCAATTTTTTAATCAATTCTCAACGATTGCTATTTAATTAGTAGGTACATTAGGTTCATCTTATGATAATTTTCGTTTTCTTTTTTAACTTTTTTTAAAGGTATTTTTTTTTACGAGTTCCTTTATCGATAAACTCACCCTGAAGCTATGGCACGCAATTTCTTTAACACCCTGTATATTATTATATATTATATCAATTTTTTTTTTCTGTAACTGCCCGTGACATCACAGCGGGCCCTATCAGAATACCAGCGCTAGGACATTTATTTTTTAAATGTCGCAGCATCATGTAAGATAGGAGCCTTTTGGCCTCGTATAGGACTTTCTGTCCAAAAACGGTTTATTTAATGGACAGGGTATACAAAATGTAATTTGCTGCTGAAAAACTGACAAATACAAAGCTTCAATACCTACTTGACCCAACTATATATGGGACGTCTTATTTTTAACCGACTTCTACGACGGTATGTTTTTTTTTTTTTGTGTGTTTGTTACGCGATTTCTCCGCCAATTGTGGACCGATTTTCAAAATTCTTTTTTTGTTCGAAAGGAGATACTTCTGAAGTGGTCCCATAGAAATTTCATCAAAAACAGTTTAGTAGTTTGGTTAGTTTGGTACAACTTTAAAGTGAAAAATAAAAACTTTTTTGAAAAAAAAAACCACCGACTTGCAAAAACGACACTACAAAGTGAAAAATAACTTTAATTTCGGAAGTCGATGGCAAACAACGAAAATGCGAACCCGACGACACCGACTTCCGAAATTAAAGTTATTTTTCACTTTGTAGTGTCGTTTTTGGAAGTCGGTTGTTTTTTTTTTTTCACGATTACGATGTTGGTCCAATGGAGAGAGTTGTTCAGTTTGATTGACTATACCACACCCTTAAATGTGATCACACCTTTCTGATACATGCTGTGTAATGTATACCATACATATAATAGTTCAAATTAAATTAACTAGAGAACTTCACAAATGTAAAAGTGTGTGGGTAAGCTAATTAAGAGAAAGCATCATCCATGCAAATTCCCATCCTTTAAGAAGATTTATATAACGTAATCGTTAGTCAACTCCGCACCTAACATATCTCGCTCTCGGAACAGTTGCAAAATTATTACAGCAATGTACGGTAATTTAGATGGCTGTATTGTGTACACATACGATGTTATTTACAGCGTAGGTTTAACATATTTTACAGAAACAAGGTACTCTTTTTATAAGTTATCCTTAATCATTCATTACAGCAAGGCTTTCGAATATTGCGAATTTTTTTTTTCCGTAAGAACCTTCTACAAAGTATAAGAAAACTTTAAAAAAAAAGATGGATGAAATCAGTAAAGTCGTTCTCAAGTTATGGCGTGACCAAGGGAAATAGGGATTCATTTTGTATATATAGATTAATATTAAGGTATAGGTAAGTATAAGGTGACTAGATAATATTACAAACTGTTAGGCTGATTATATACAAAGTAAACTGCCTGTTCGGGTTCGAACCCATGACCTACAACTTGTAAGACGCGGCCGTTACCACTGGGCTACCATTGCTCTTTCATGGCCACCACTGTGAACCAGGGACCACAAAGCTATTCAAATACATTTTTATAATCCGTCATGTTGGTACTAATTCTTTGCCAAATGTGAGCCCCACAAAAAGTAAGTACAAAGATATATCCAGTGTAATGGAAGAGATAAATCATTGTGATGATCGCATTAATTGTGGTAACAATTAATGATAGTAAATATCGACAGGGATCATGGTTTATGGAAGTGTCGGGACCCTAAACTATTAAGGCTCTGCTGTCCATCTGTCTCTCACAGGGCAGTATCTTTTGAATTGTAATAAATAAAAACATAAATAATAAGTTTTTTTTTCTCTCAAAATGTTTCTGTAGCACTTAACACATTAAAAAATCACATTGTGAGAGCTGCTGATAAAAACCTGCATTACAGGTTACCAGGCCCGACTTAGTAGCATCATATAAATAAACAGGCTGGTAATATGTATTTCTAATAAATAATAGTAATATGTAGGTAGGCAAATTTTACAGAATGCGTACTACTAATGGTCGCTATAAAAAAAAACTTTTTGCAAAAAAAAAACAACCGTCTTTTTCACTTTTTAGTGTCTTTTTTGGAAGTCGGTTGTTTTTTTTTTGCAAAAGAGTTTTTATTATTTTTCACTTTCAAGTTGTAATTTTTACCAGTAATTTTGGTTTAAAACCAAAACTGCCCGTTTTTGATGAAATTTCTATGGGACCAATCTGAAAGTATATCCTTACAAATAAAGAAAGAATTTTGCAGATGGGCTTATAAATAACGGAGCTCAGAGGTAACCACATAAAAAAAATACAGTCGAATTGAGAACCTCCTCCTTTTTTGAAGTCGGTTAAATAATAGTAATAGGTAGGCAAATTTTACAAACTGCGTTCTGCTATGGTCACTATAAAAATATAACATAAAGTTAAAAATTGTACGAACAGCCGCCAAAATAGGAAATGAGAAGCAATCACAGTTTTGTATAATAAATCAAAACACATAGGTAGCATTGTTGAACTTTTTTGATTAAGCCTCTTGCCGACGCCTCTCTTGACGACGAATCACT
This sequence comes from Apamea anceps, assembly GCA_951799955.1. Lineage (NCBI taxonomy): Eukaryota > Metazoa > Arthropoda > Insecta > Lepidoptera > Noctuidae > Apamea > Apamea anceps. The sequence continues at coordinate 11,967,565 of OX637523.1, read as the reverse complement.
ATTGTCAGGTCATTGTAACAGGAAATAAATCTGCGGCTGACAATTCAGCTCTAATAGATTGTTGAGAGTATTATGGAAGTTTAAAGTCGCGTTGCCCGCAGCATTTCGCCAGCGGTCACATCCAGCATTTCTTTGAAGTTGCTGCGTATTAAACAAGTAGGCAAAAAAAAAAAAAAACACTGGAACCGTCATTTATTATTTTCTTTGTGGCGTCCGTTTCGAGAAAATCTTATAATCGCGTGTTTAGTTGAATCTTGGAGGAAAATGGAGGCATTTTTGTTCGATTTTTTTTTTTATTAATGCTCGAGGCTAATTAATAACAGCCCCGCGGGGCGGTCGAAAATTAAAGCTGCGTTTGCCGCGGTCGGTTCGGTGGATGGGTGACCATCCATTACATATCGATATACGTTGAGCTTTTACGGGTTGGTATAGAAGTCCAAAAGTCTGACAACCGGTCATACCAAGCGCTATCTTTTTACCCAGTAACTGGGTTGTGGAAGTCAGATAGGCAGTTGCTCCATGTAAAATACTGGTATTCAGCTGCATTCGGTTAGACTGGAGCCGTCTCTAACATAGTTGTGATAAGGCTAGGCAGAAACTTTTTTACAAGCTCCTACAGTAGCGAAAGTCATAAAAAAAGAAAAAATAGGGCTACAAAGAAAGAAAGGAGAAAGAAAATACGTTTGTTTTCGGCAAACATGACGCATAAAAACAAAAAAAAAAAAAAAACAAGTTGGGAGAAAACATGCGTCACATCTACGCAAAACGGCCATCACTCAGCATAATGCTAAGACCCTATACGAGGCAGAGCCCCAGCGCTGGTTATCAGCAAACATAGCATACTTTTAAGACTAAATCTACCGCCAATATATTCTTATTTGCTGAGAAAGTGTCGCTTCGCCTACCTATGTTTATGTACAGTCAGTAACAAAAGTCGATTAACACGTGTACTGCTTCTTTAATATATTATCCCGATTAACACAAAATTATTCGATACTTTGTATTTCACCATTTTATGAAATAGATAGAGAAAAACTGGTTCGTGCCATCGTGGTGAAATGCTTGGTCATCTCTGCGTTACCGAGTGCTAGTTGTCCAGACAGTGTCCCTGCCCCCGCTCAATAGGTACCTACTATCAAACGAGAACTATCCCGCAGTGTCCAACCTTCCGTATCCCACTTGGAAGTCCCTGAACTACATCCGCGGGTTAATTGCGTAAGACACAGTCAGTAGCAACGGCTTTCATTTTAACAGTTCAACAACATTCATTGCGTTATTTACATTGGTGAGCAGTCACATTTTTCGAACATATGAAGTGATTAGGTACCTACCAATATCCTTCAAAATTATTCAAATTGATATTGTGTTACGCAATTAGAGTGCTGAACCCTAGTGTGAAGATGCCTCGCAAAATGGGGCTCGTGACGGTACGGCAGCTGGGTGTCGATGTGAAGTTGTGGCGCAAACTATTTCCCACCTCCTACCCTCAGTACCCCATAAAATGCAGTCACAGCGACCTTTACGCCGCCATCTATGATATGGTGGAAGGGGCGAAGTTTTGGCCTAACAAAATCGAATACACTGTTGTACAGTCACCAGCATATAAAGCTACACGAAATTGTCAAATTTTCCCAATCAACCTTGAGCCTTAATGCTTTTGCGATAAAGTTAAAAATCTATTAAAGAAATTTGACAGATTGTAGTAGCTTGATGAGCTGGCGTCTGTACCATAAATTTTCCCAATCAACCTTGAACCTTAATGCTTTTGCGATAAAGTTGAAAATCTATTAAAGAAAGACAGATTGTAGTAGCTTGATGAGCTGGCGTCTGTACCATCGACACGATGAAGAAGATAAAATATGAAAACACACACGATCACATGAAAACAACGGCTCTGAAGATCATCTTATTTTTGGCCCTTTTTTGAAATCTGAAAGGGGCTCCTATCTGAAACTTTTAAAATATATTTTGTTCTCTCCTCATGCACTCACTCACCTACTCAGCTATCAAATTGTTCACCCTGAATATGCTTGCTCAAAAACCCTTCGAGAGGACTACCAATAGAGATTATTATTCTATTAATTTTTAGCTCAATAAATTAAGATTAAAAGAAAAACCTAGTGTACCCTAGTCCAAGTTTTCATATTTACGCCTATGACCATAACTGAATCTTTATTCTATTATATTGTCATGTTAATGTAGAAACTGTAAACACCATCGAGACTTTAACTAAGATGATAATTATAGGGACTTAATGTATTTTAAATAAAGGTAATGTTACGCCGTTGTATTATAATAAAGTTGGCTATTCAAAATTCGACGATTCCTAAGCTTTGGTGATTCTTTTCAAACTTTCATTTGAACTGAGATCTTTAATTTTTTTCATTTCCTGCGGTTACGTCTTCTGATATCAGTAAGTATTGTAGGCGATGCATGTCAATCAAAAAGAGGAAATTAGTTTCGTATGTTTTTAGAAGTTTCTTTAATTAGAATTTGGTTCCAGATTTTGGTAAAAGGCGATTGGAATTGATTCGTTCTTAAGCTTCTGCCAGCAATTTCGTCCGCGAAATTTCTTGCTCTCCGGACCCACCGCGTCGCAGTGCATCGCCCGCGTTTTCGCTAAGCGTTCTTTCTGACTTTTTTGCTTTTTGCTCGGCTCCTAAAGGTCGTAGGTAGCGTGATGTGAAATAACCTATAACCATTCTCAAGAATTGGACTATATATGACAGGTAGTTAGTTCAAGAGATTAGTGCGTTCAGACAGACAGACGCGGTGGGGGGACTTTGTTTCATAACTTGTTGTGATCTATATCTACATTCATATAGATTGCCTGGAAGAGATCGCAGTAATGCTATATGGCCGCCATTGTATATTTCGTAGTGTTTAATTTTTTTTTTATGCTGTGTATTTTTGTGGTGTACAATAAAGTATATATAAATAAATAAATACATTTAAAATTACGTGTTTTACCCATATTCATGTCCTTGTAGGCAGCAGCTACAAAACGCCATCACCATGTGAACCTATTCCGACCTATTTGCATAGTTGTCTAGCAGTCGATCTAAGGTTAAGGTCGTAAAACGAAACTGTCGCCATGACGTATCGTGAATGGGTAACTTTATTGGCTTAATAAGAATGTTTAATTTGACGCCTTAAATATGTATTTACTGTACATTAATTTGTCGTAACGACAAAATAATTCAAAAGTATTCAAATAGAAATTGCTATGTTTTGTGATCTTGCTTTTAATGATGGCTATAAGATATGTGACTTCAGCTGTTCTGTATTATTTCTATTACCATGTACTGCACCCTAATTGCATAACAAACAAATAATTAGTAATAATAATAAGAAATAAATAATTAAGCAGTAATTGCGTAACAATCTGAATAATTTTGAAGGATATAGCTAATCCATTGCTTCATATTCAAAAAAAAAAAATGTCTGTTCAACAACGTAAATAACGCAGTGGATGTTGTTGAACTATCAAAAGGAATACCATTGCTACTGATCGTATGTTACGCAATTACTCCGCACGTTACAAATCCAGACACCTGGCTGCTTTTGAATCTGATGGATATGGAAGAAAGAAACAAAATGCATTTATTTACTCAGACTATAAGGCATAGAATATACAGGGTGGCAGGGACATTGACGCGCAAGTTACCATGGGTACGTTACGTTACGTTTTGTATTGCACTTTTCTATGAAAAAGCAGATTTTTCTTTACCTACCGACGAAAAATTTCTACTTTGTGTGGTCTAAAATCATATGCTGAATTCATGGTTACAATTTGCGAGTCGATGTACTTGCCAAAAAGACATTAGCAGGAAAGTGCACCTCACTGCTACTCCAAATAGGCCGAGTTCAGCTAAAATGCCAGACAACTAGTGCCTGACGCTGGTTTTCAACTGGACCTGAAGCAGTGGCGTAACTATGCCCTTTGGGGCCCGCGGCAAATTCATGGGATTGGTAGGGCCCTCCTTCTATGTAAAGAAGCTCAACCAATGTTATCATTTTTTTTTTTACTGGCATTTCGCCCGCGAATTCGTCCGCGTAGATTTCGTAATTTCCCCTACAAAATTGAATACCTGACCGCGTCCTTGGTCAAGTGGTCGAAATCAGTTGACATTTCTATACTTAGGTGTGTTAGGATCCTCCTGTGCACATGGCCCTCTCGGGCCGGGGGCCCCCTCCGGCTGAGGACCCGTGGCATTTTGCCACTCCTGCCACTCTATTGTTACGCCACTGACCTGAAGTGTGAGCATAACTAGTCGATGTGGTGTATATTGACTGAAAATATGATAATGAAACGCCTCCACAAGAAACAGGGATACAAACACCTAAACCTATCTACAGAACCACAACGCAATAATCCTGTACACACTATCGGTGCTATTGTAATATAAAACTAAGCCCACACGATCCGAGTTACATACAGCATAATAATCAAATGTAATTAAATGCTATGGTTAAGCTTATCTACGAACGTGTAAACTGCGGTTTATTTTCATGCTCCGTTTGATAGTCAATGCGAGTAACTTGACTTGTTACTGTCGTTGTTATGTGAGCGTTATTTTTTTGTATAATGTCCTCAGTGTTGTAGTAAATACGGTCAAGTAGCGAAATGTGCAGTGGGGATAAAACTTCAGATGTCGCTACTATCCAGCGTCTAAAAATTTGACAGCTGTCACTATCCATACATTTCTTGTAAACAAGCGACTTTTTAAACGCATACTTATTTATAAATGCAACGTTGTGCAGCTGTTGATTGCAAAAATACGGGACTCATGTTTTTGTAAACGTAAAGTGCCATGGGACGCCCTCAGGCTAGGTGGAGCGCCGATCTTTGCAGGATGGCTGGTAGCAGCTGGATGAGAGTTGCCGAAAATCGAGTTGAATGGCGTGCAATAGGAGAGGCCTATGTCCAGCAGTGGACTGATAGAGGCTGACGATGATATATTTGCCAAAGATGTTAAAGAACGATATAACAGGGGAGTAAGCACCTTAAAAAAAAAATCGCGATAATATATAATCCCGATATTTCGTTGAGACTATGTGCCATCCTTTTTAAGCTTGAAGACTTTGATGGGAAAAATTCGTATACGGGTGATGCTCAGCTTAGAGCATGCCACGAGTCACCATGATGCGACTTGCGGAGCGACATACGGAAACAGCACCCTAATTGCGTAGCAAACTATCAATCTCAATCTGAATCATTTTGAAGGATATTGCTAATCTATTGCTTCATATGTTCGAAAAAAATGTCTGTTCAAAAACGTAAATAACGCAATGAATGTTGTTGAAATGTAAAAAAAAAAAATATACGCGTCGACTTGAGAACCTCCTCCTTTTTTTTTCGTCGGTTAAAAATGGAAGCCGTTGCTACTGATAGTATGTTACGCAATTACCCCACTGGTGACGTGCGAGAGTTTTGCTTGACGCAGGTCGCGTCACAAATCGCATCGCTCGAGACCGTGAATTACAAGTAGTACCTACCTGCAGTGCGATTCTATAACCATCTCACCGTGAAAACTTAGGTGAAGTGAGCTGTCATTCCAAATAATGCTAGGGATTGACACTACTGACAACTCACATCAAGCTCACTTCACTTGAGTTTTCACGGTGAAATTTTTACAGAATCGACCGGCTGTTAGGCAAAAAATTAAATCTCAAAAATCAGGAACATTGAAAATAACAAAAGAAGAACGTAGACACCCATCTGCCTAGCCTTTTCCCAATGATGTTGGGGTTGGCTTCCAGTCTAACCGGATACAGCTGAATACCAGTATTTTACATGGAGCGACTACCTATCTGGCCTCCACAAACCAGTTACTGAATAATACGATACCCCTTGGTAAAACTGGTTGTCAGACTTTCTTTCGGGCTTCTGACTTGCAATTTTTGAAGATTTCTTGCACTTACCACGTTAATTTTGTTTTCAAATATCACAGCGACTGTCCTATTTTTGCAGTAAATACATTGCTCAATAACCACTACTTAATTATGTCGCTAAGTGACTAGACAGGCAATGTAAAAATCATAATTCGATACTTTATTGATGCGATGCATCGCATGGTACGGCCGCTGCTTCTAGCGGCCAGCTAGTGATGTGGCTGTGCAGATCCATGAATGTAGGCTATCGACAACAATGTCGATTACCCAACGAATATATAGTTAATTGTACAATTTGTCAATCGTTTTAACCCGGTTGGAAGATCTAAAAAGATGACGTTTAAATCCGGTTGGAAGACCCTTGAAAAGATGTAACATAATTTTGTTTTTTTCTTTTTATTTACTTTAATTTTTTTTTTGCTTTTTTGTTGATTTATAATTTAATATAATATTTTTTGGACTTATCGTTTTTTATTTATTTTATTTTCAGAACCACAATTTTTTTTAGTACAATAATAAATGGGTGAATCGATAACTTTCCGATTTAGTCAATCATTATCGTATATGTAAAATAAAAAAAAAAATTAAAAAAAAAAATTATCAAATAAATAATTTTGACGGCACGGTTAGCGCAGTGGTTAAGCGATTGACTGCTGCGCTTGTTACGTGATGTAACTCAAAAACGTTTTTAAAAATAAACTTTTATTTAATTGTCACAATGTTTACAATTAATACTAAGATTTTAGGAACTAGGCGAAATAGAATAACAGAGTTTGAACATCGATGATGTTGAAAACAGCACTGCTTTACAATGAAAGGAACTGAGCTTATATACTAAGAATCCAATGGGATAAGTAAACATAACCAATGGTGATTAGTTAATGAAGAAGATAACTAATATGGACCAATAACAAAGTCCTTAACTAATTAATGAATGACATTACTAGTATCTTATTTACAATTCCATTATGTAATGGTTGTTTACAATATAATTATGTAGTGGTTGTTTACAATACAATTAGGATATTAGGATACTTGATAAAGAATGTAGAGACTCGACACATATGTGTAACGATAGAGGGCTAATATGTAACACCTCCCCCCTTAGAACAAAGATTGGGCGTTAGCGCCTGATTTTTGAGGTTGAGGAGATGATGATGGCTGCTGGTCTTCGATGTCATCTTCGTCGTCGGAGATGCACGTGGTGGGATGATGCAAGTTGCTCATGGGGATGGCAACATGCACATTGCGGCGTCGGGAAGAATGATCAAAACAGTTGTTGAAAACTTGTATGCAGGTTCTAGAATTGTTGCGACGTATAAATCCGTTTGGACATCTATTACAAAGTTTGATGCTGATGTATATTAGCATTATCGTGCCAATGGAAAGATATATCCACGAAAAGCTTGTTTGGTTCTTCTCCAAGAAGGATTGGGCTTTGGAGGCTTTCATATTTTGTAGTTCATCAGCATATTTTTCTAAATGAACTTTTATGCTTCTTAGAGAGTCAAGAGGCATGTCATTGATCGTAATGGGGATCAACTTTTGCGATTCTTCATTTTTGAATGTTTCGAAGCAATCTTCACTTCTAACATCTGGAACGATGATCGGAATGGTGATGTTTTCTTCTGAGGTCTGGAAGGCTGATAGAGTGCTATATCCAGTGTGTAACTTGCACCCTTGAGGTAAGGTGATTGTTCCCGAGCCTTGTAGTTTTAAGTTGGAAATCTCGACGCTGCACTGAAGAACACAATTTGTCTCATTGTTCAGAATATATAACCAGTTGTTAGGGCCAATCGGCTGAAACGTGTTAATTTCTGCCGGGAAGGTTGTTGTGGTGCAAGTTGAAGGGATACTTGTTGTCTTGCTGAGTAGAATGTCCACTTCGCAGATTGGACGAACGGACGAATCGTAGATGACGATATCCTTGCAGACACGTTTTCTTGGTGCGTAGATGATGCAGTTATCCAAGGAGCTTGTAGCCGCATAATATTGTCCACTAGTGTCAGTGGCCAGGTAGGTATGCTCTGGGAGGATAGTGGTATGGAAGGAGGAATTGGGGTGTCTTATAGGAATAGAGTACATATGATACAAAGTAAAAGATTTATGTTGAACTAAGGGAAACTCTAGGACATATACTAAACGATTTGAGTACACGTATGCTGATAGAGAAGAAGAATCCAATAGGCTATGGATGTTATCAATTGAGACAGAAGTTACTAACCGTCTATTACTTCTTATCTTATTAGAAATCAGTAATTGTTCGTAAAGCTTATTGAAAGATATGATTGAAGGATGTATAATGTTGGATTTCGCAAATAGGATGCTTGTCAAGCAGTCATCTATTTCGTTTTCGAGACTAGTGACTAACTCAAGAATTTGTAATGAAATAGTTGATATGTCTTCGCTAATTTTTATGTCAAAAATAAGATTTTCGATTTTATTAATAAAGTTATTAATGCGATCTATATTTTCATTTATAATCTGCTCATCGTAAGAGATTTTGAAAATAGTATCGTTGAAATTTTTTAAAGTAGACGATGTGATCTGGATTTGTTTTTGCATGAGATCCGCCAAATCAAGTTCTTGTTTTTCTAATTTATCAATGCATTCTTCGTAATGCTTCGCGTCTCTTGCATCAGGTGTACCAATAAGCCATTTAAGAACAGAGCCTAAACCATCTAGCAATTCTCGTTTTGTACGTGCATTTTTGCCGAGGTACATTTTGAGTTCCGAGAGTCTGTTTTCGATCTTATGAAGGTTAACGTTCAGATAGGATTTAGTTGATTGAGTTATCGGAAGTTTGATGAAATTGGTTGACATGGTTTGAAATTTTTCAGACAAACGAACTAGAGATTCATGGGATATAAAAAGAGGTTTTAAATCTTTATAGACTATGAGTTTCCATGAATCATCGGAAATTGATAGAGCTCCCTCTTCTTTGTAGAAAATGCCTGCATGTGAGGTTAAGGGCTGAGAGATATTTAGATGGGCAAGGGTTCCTGATGTTGCCCTGCAACAAAAGGATGTTTTTTGTTGAGTAACTTAGTTCTGATGCAGTTCCTGATAAAGGTGTACAATTTGTATAGAATTATGCATAATAGGACCTTAATAATAGAACAAATTATGTAATTATAAATGTAGTTAGGATCACTAAAAACTTGAGTAAAGGATAGGGTGGAGTTTTGGGCTGTTGTATAGCGACAGACCCTGTGAATAGAAAACAAAATGACTTAAATAATTAATCATAGAATAAACCTATCTAACTTATTATTATTTATAAATCTAATTTACGTTATAAGGTCTAAGGCGATTTGCGTGAACTAACTGATTCTTGCCAGCTTTTCTTATTATATAATTTTCATTGAATCCGACACGAACTACTTCGAATGGACCGTCCCATTTGGCGTCTAGGTTATTAGGTGTAGGTACTCGTAACATCACTCTGTCACCTAAGGAAAAATCGGCTATATTTTTAATCTGAGCGTCATAACGTTCTTTTGCTTTTTCCTTAGTGACTTCGATGTTTCGTAGAGCGGCGTCTCTAGCTATCCTAAGACGTTCATTTAAATCCTTTAAATAGTCGGAAGCTGTATATTCTGGAATCGGCTTAAGTGCATAGAAGGGACGTGGTTTGTAACCGAAAAGTAACTCGTGAGGTGTAAACCCGGTTGAACTATTGACGGATGTGTTGTGACACATAATCGCAAATGGAATTATTTTGTCCCAATTCTTCTGGCGACGGCTATTGTACATTCGTATATGATCACGGAGTGTAGCATGAAAACGTTCGAGTGCACCATTCGTTTGCGGATGATATGCAGTGTTGAAAGTTTGTGAAGAACCTAGGAATTTCATGAGCTGTTTCATAACACTGTTCATGAATTCTTTGCCTTGATCAGAGTGGAAACGTTTGGGAACACCGAAGTGTTGACAGAATTTAATCAAGCTTGATGCTACTGTAACTGCTTCTTTGTCAGGAATAGGGTATGCCTGAACGTACCTTGTCAGTTCATCCTGTAAGGTTAGGACATACTTGTTGTTGTTTTCACTGACTTCAGAGTAGGAAACGAGATCTATGGAAACGCGTTCCAAAGGCTCAGTGGATTGCGACGTGATAACCATAGGGGCCTGAAAGGATTTCCTTTGGATCTTATTTCTCTGACAGGTGACGCATGATTCAACGTAGTTTTTTATATCATTTGTCATACCTTTCCAGAACTACTCCTCTCTTATTTTCCTTATGCTTTCTGCAATACCACGATGACCTGAGACAGGTTCGTCGTGAAATGTTTTCAGAATTTCGGGGATTTCATCTAGACGTGGATATTTAACTCTATTTTCACAAATAGTTATCTCGCAGTCATATAATTCAGCGAGATATGAAGAGATTTTTAATTGTTCGTTTCCTTGAAGTTTACAAGTTTGATCGTATTTGAGATCTGGCACATACAATTGGTTTATCTCATTTCGCTGGAGGCAAGACAACAGGGATTTGAAATAGCTTTCTGAGTCCCAAGGATCGAAATGTGTTGGTCTAGTACAACAAAAGAATAGATTTTGATTATTATTAGATATAAGAAGATCTACATCGTAGAGAGATTTAGGTTTATCTAAATAGGGATCAGTCTGTGAACATGATTCTAAAGCCTCATAAAAAAGGTTATTATTATTTGAGTATTGACTTGAGGTTGGAATGAATATTTGTTTGTGTCTGGTATCTAGTAGTCTATCTGGTATTACTCTGACTTTTAGGGGATTGATAGAACGCTCTTGTGAAAGATAGTGTTCATAATTTAGTTGTAAATAATTAGAATCTGAGGAATCTTCGCAGGTTAAATCTATGATATTAGAATTAAAAATAGGGGGACGAGACAAAGCATCAGCATTTGTGTTTATTTTACCTGCTTTGTATATTATTTCATAATCGTACTCTTCGAGTTTTAATCTCCATCGAACGAGTCGACTACCGGGGTCTTTGATGGAGAATAGCCAAGTTAGAGGTTTATGATCCGTGACGATTTTAAATTTTCTTCCAAATAGATATGGGCGGAAATGTTTGACTGCCCAAACGATTGCTAACAATTCGCGTTCGATTGTGGAATAGTTCGTTTCAGCTTTATTCAGGGTTCTGGAGGCGTACGCGATAGGCAGGTCTTTACCAATTTCTCCTTGTGATAGAATTGCTCCAATAGCATGAATAGATGCGTCAGTCGTTAAAACAAATTCCTTGTTGAAATCGGGGTACTGTAGAATCGGGGTCGTGGTTAAAATATTTTTACATGTATCGAAGGCCTTTTGCTGTTCCGTACCCCAAATGAAAGGAACATCTTTCTTTAAAAGGCTTGTTAGTGGTTTTGTTATTTTACTAAAATTTGCAATGAATCTACGGTAATATCCTGCTAAACCTAAGAATGATTTTATATCCTTGCAGGATTTGGGTATTGGAAACTCTCTGACCGCTTGTACTTTTTCCGGATTGGGTTTAACGCCTTCATTGGAGATGATGTGCCCCAAGTATGCTACTTCCTTTCTCAGGAATTCACATTTGTCGGGTTGGACCTTTAAACCGTATTGTTTTAGACGATTGAATACCTCCGTTAATTTTTGTTCGTGTTCTTGGAGGCTGGATGCAAATACTACGATATCGTCGAGGTAGACGAAACAGCGTTCGCCTTGTAATCCATAAAGGACGCTATCCATTGCGCGTTGGAAGGTAGCGGGTGCATTTTTTAGACCGAAAGGCATTCTTAAAAATTCGTAATGACCATAAGGAGTACTAAAAGCGGTTTTTGGAATATCTTTTGGATCTAGTTCGATTTGATGAAAGCCAGACGCAAGATCTAAAGTAGTAAAGTAGATGGAATGACCTAATTTGTCAAGAATATCTGTGATGTTGGGTAAGGGGTAACTATCTCCGATAGTGATATCGTTAAGTTTACGATAGTCTATCACCACTCTCCATTTCTGTTTGCCCGAAGCGTCCAGTTTCTTAGGTACTATCCATATAGGACTGCTCCATGGTGAAGTACTAGGCCTAACGATGTTTTGTTTAAGCATTTTGTCGATTTGTGACTTTACCTCTTGTTGATGGATATAAGGGAATCTATAAGTTTTAGTATTGATCGGTGTATCTGATGTTGTCGGAATGGTATGTTTGGTGTGGTTGGTAAATGTAAGAGGATCGCCTTCAACGTAGAAAATGTCGGAGAATTCGTAAATTAATTTATCGAGGGATTCACGCTCTTCCTTATTTAGATGGTCGCGTCTAACGAGTTGACTTATGTCGTCTACTGAATGTAATTTATTATTGGATGTATTTACGGAATTAATAGGGAAACTGTCTGTCTCTAATGTTTCATCGAATGAGTTCACTTGGACTATAGGTATAGGGATGTGTTTGTCATGATTGCTGGAATTTACACAAGTCACTAGAAATCGGTTATTCGTGATATTTACAAGGGCGTTGGGAATAGTGATATCTCCATGAAGTACCTGTTTTTCGACGATCGCTGTACCATTTGCAATATCATTTGTATAACAACATATTACAGTTTCTGACCGTTGATTCACTAGTTGGTTGTTATGATGTGAATCATGAAAAGTGGAGGAGTGGAGGTGTGGTGTGGAGTCTTCATTTAAATAGAATAGTTTATAGGTCCGATCACGGACGCGCATGGTTTTGGACTGAACATAAATGTTAACATTGAATTTTGACATAAAATCGTTACCCAATATGCCATCTGATATAATATTGAGGTTAGCTATGTGAAAACTGTGTTTGGGTAATTGATCGAGGCTTAATTCAGAGGTGCCGTAGGTCTTGATTGTTGAGTTAGAGTTGGATACACCCACGATAGACGCTTTGTTAGAAGAATTAATGTGATTATTTCTGATTTTGTCTTTTCGAATGACTGAGATAGCTGCGCCTGTGTCTACCAATAATGTTATTGGTTGACCATCAATGTGGAATTTACAGTGCAGGAGGTTGTCGTGAGGTACGTTTAGCGAGGAAATGTTATATGATTTGATATCAGAGTTTTTAGTTTTGACCGATTTTTTATGCTTTGATTTAGTTTTGGAACTTGTATTTCCTTGATTTTTAGATTTAGTACGTTGCGTTGAAGTAGTAAGACTTTGTGAAATTGGAATTGAATTTGTAGATTCAGGATTTGGAGTTGATTTTGTAGGGTTAGAAGTTAGGATTGAATTTGTAGAAGTAGCATGATATGGTAGATCAGTTTGAGTGCAAGCGTCACGATATTGTCTACGATAGACAGAGTGAGTTTGTGTCGAAGCGTCGCACTTGATTTGAGAGGCAGAAACAATAGCCGTTTGTCCCCGATGGACTGGTTTTAACGAGCTATCACTTATACCCTTGGAAGTTTGAATATTGCGTGATAAATTTGTTATTGGAGCTGCAGATGGTCTAAATTGATCTGTGGGTCTTGAATTTGGGTTTCTGAGCAACGGTCTAAAGCGGTTTCCGAGGAGTTGCTCATCTCTCCGGCCGCTTGTGAGTTTAAATTGTGAACACCGGCCGGGTTAGGAACATTCTGTTTAGAATAAGCCGGACGTTGGTTGTGATTATTAGAGCCAGTCTTCATTTGATTGTTATAAGCCCTTTTTCTACATTCAGCAATGTCATGTCCTGGGTTTTTACAATATCTACAGAATTTCTTCGGAGTTGAATTTGGAATATTGGACTGTTGATAATTAGAATTAATGGGTATGAGGTTTCGCGGCTGTGATGTGTTTTTATGCAATTGTTGTCTAGCAGCATTCATGTTTCGGATTTTTTCCTCCTGAATCGCAAAGTTACCCGCATCGCGTAAATGTTTAAACGAATGGACCCTTAACATAGTTCCTATGTCTGAGCTGAGCCCATTAACAAATACGTTTAGGGCGGCTTCTTCCGTATTTGCCTTACGACCTTCTAGGGTTATATCTTGCACTTCGGTTGATAACTTTTCTATTATTTTGCTGCGTAGCAAATCTACCCTGAGATAGTAATCGGTTATGCTTTCGTTAGGTTTCTGGAACATGGATTGTAGTTCCAGGGATAAATGCGCTAGAGTCTTTGTTTGTGAAAATTTTTGGATGAGATATGTTTTTAGATCGGCCCATGACGAGAAGTCCTTGGCATGTAAATCAGATGCTCCAGGACCTAGAATTTTGTTTAGCGTGAATGTCAACAATATGCCTTGTTGTTGCACTGATGCAATTTGAAACACGGAGTCGCATGATCTAACAAATCGATAAACTTGTGTTGGTTGAGCCGTATCAAAATCCGGAATGAACTTGATTAGCGTATCTATGCTTACTGCTAAGTTATCCGAAACAGGCGTGAATTTGGTGTCTGTGTTAGACATTGTGATTGATTTAGCACTTAGTAAAGAATTAGAAATATCAAAGTAGAAGATTCGGTTATTTTGATTTAGGATTTAGAAGAGATTTGGTAACAAGGAATTGAATAAGGAATTAGAGGGAATCAGAGCATAACAATTTGAGCCACTTACCACAGTAACACGATCAAGCGGATAGACATCTTCAGGTTCGGCAGGGAAGATCAAAACCCTTCAGGTACCGCACTGTTGTCGCTGCTTCACAACCTAACAGGTACGTTATCCCTGTCTGACTGCCCTAGGCTATCCTACCGGCTGCGCCAAAATTGTTACGTGATGTAACTCAAAAACGTTTTTAAAAATAAACTTTTATTTAATTGTCACAATGTTTACAATTAATACTAAGATTTTAGGAACTAGGCGAAATAGAATAACAGAGTTTGAACATCGATGATGTTGAAAACAGCACTGCTTTACAATGAAAGGAACTGAGCTTATATACTAAGAATCCAATGGGATAAGTAAACATAACCAATGGTGATTAGTTAATGAAGAAGATAACTAATATGGACCAATAACAAAGTCCTTAACTAATTAATGAATGACATTACTAGTATCTTATTTACAATACAATTATGTAATGGTTGTTTACAATATAATTATGTAGTGGTTGTTTACAATACAATTAGGATATTAGGATACTTGATAAAGAATGTAGAGACTCGACACATATGTGTAACGATAGAGGGCTAATATGTAACACGCTGCGTGTCGCGGGTTCGATTCCCGCACGGAACAAATATTTGTATGACCTACATGTATTTGTTCCGAGTCTGGGTGTTTTTCTATCTATAATATGTATGTATTTACAAAAAATATATATATAAGTAGTTTATCAGCCATCTTGTTACCATAACACAAGCATTAGGTTGCTTAGCTTGGGACTAGATGGCGCTGTGTGAAATGTCCAGGGATATTATTATTATTATTATTATTAAATCGCTTTTGCACAGCACAACGATAGCGATAGATGTTTTTGTGTGAGTAAGTAGTACGGTGCATGGTAAACGCACGCTATGTTGGATTAGTTAAGGTTTATATTGATCGTTCTGATTTATGAATTGCAAGTGTGTGCGCGACTTTGTATCTATTGCTTGTACTCAACTACATGTGTAATAGTGGCGCAGTAGTGGGATCATCTTAAAGACATGGAGTTCTGATACATTTTCAACTACCAGGGCATATCTCCTTCTTTCCTATATCCATGAACCCCACCTTAGCCAAACTTTTAAGGTACACAGTAAAATCTTTAAAAATTAACCATAAACCATACCTAACTCGGCTTAATGACGCACCATCAACTCGACCTAACGTTAAGCCATAACCTTTCTTTTTGGTGGTAAATGGTCTCTTCAGATAAAAGCCTCAATTCTGGCCAAAATAGACCCAAACACGACCCAAATATGGCCTGAGTTAACGAACGGGGTCTTAAGTAGGCACTTAAAATGCTCTAGTGGACCTCCTTAGGATGAAACCCTTAATGCTTGAGGGTCATTTAATCATTTTTTTTCGGCAGTAAATTGCTTTTTTACGCGTTAAGGAAGAAGGTTTATGGGAACTTCAGTATTAGTCTGTGTTCATTGAATGTTTTGATTTTGATTTTTACATGGCTCTTACCTATACCTTCTTATTGATTTTTTATTGGCATAGTGGCAACTGTCTAAAAAAAAAAAAACGGAATTTTGGATTTTTATTAAACCATTAGTGCCATAGGTAAGTGCCATTCGTGGAAACTGATAAATGCCTTTTGTGGCAGTAACTACCTTACGAAAGTTCGTGTTTTAAACCAAGATACTAATTTGACAGGTGTAATGTCTATACTAGAAAAACGCAAACACAGTGTCAGATTAGTATCTGGGATTAAAAAACAAACTTTACTTGTAACAGATAAGACAGTGTTTAGATAACATATACTTGTGTACTCTTAATTTTCATATCCATATATCGATTCACAGGAGGGATCATAATATTTTCGTACTAGGTTCGGATCGGAATAAAATATTAATTTCATCCCCATGCCTAACGAATCCCACTAAGTGGGGTCGCGTGGGATCCAATCGGAGTAAGTTTTAAAACATAACCCTTCCTTTCGGCTTTGCCGTAGTCGGGTAAAAAAATACGAAGCAGACAGAATAACAGCTTCATCAAACAAAATTCGTGAATAGATTTGCAAAGAGTTTGCTATATCAAAGTCAAATCATTTATTTCAAATAGGCACATAAAAGGCACTATGGAACGTCAAAAATTACATTGAAATAAAATTGATTCTAGTCGCCCCTTCCAAAAGGTAGTTTTCATATGGAGAAGAACGGGCAAGAAACTCCACCGTTACTTTTTTAAAATCTTTTCCAATAGTTTGCATTATTAATTATATAATTGTACGTGAAGACGATGCACCAAAAATAAAATCACTATACCACAATAGGTAAAGGAATTAAAATGAATTAATGAAACCAGGACATATAAATTAACTAAGTGATAAATAGGTACACGGTGCTCACGTATTTACAAATATTCTAAAAGTAGATGATTTTTATTTTACAAAAAAAGTAAAGAGTAATAAGTCCGGGTGTGACTTTAAGTAATTACAGAATGTAAATCAATGTAAAAAAAAAAGAATAAATTATACAATTACATTAGCAACCAGTTCGATTTTGTCTAGGCTCTAGAGATTGTCCTATAGAGCAGGACCAGCATGTTTCCAAGCATTCTTATCTTGGATATAATCCTCTAATTTGTAATAAATATCCTTGTTTACAAAGTGTAATTTTAATATAAGTTTTAACTTTTTTTTTCGTTACATTGCAATATTTCACAAGGTTTAGATAATCTGAAAAAAGGTTGATCTAATTTATTTTTATTTCTAATATTTAAATTACCTAAAACTATCACTTATTTTATTAAAAAGATGTTGATTTTTTCTTACATACATAATATTTTCATAAATAAATTGGCAAGGTGCCGTCATAATATTAACCTTTTTAAACTGTTCCATAAGAGATTCGCGGCAACGTAGATTGTAAATGGCTCGGACAGCTCTCTTTTGCAAAATAAAAATGGATTCAATGTCAGCAGCCCATATGATAATTTTTAGGGATGTCAGTCTTATCATGTATGACTTTGACATCTCTAAAAATTATGCATTTATTAAGCTAAATAAAGTTACGAACTTTTCTTTAGGAAGCAGAAAATTCCACGAAATTGACATGTCAGCGATAGTTTGGCTGTTCTTTCGAAATGGTTTGCAAATAGTAATCTTTTACTTAGTGCGAACAAAACTAAATGTCTTAAATTCTCATTACCAAATGTACCTTTAGTGGGTCTAAATTTAAAACTTGATGGCAAGAAACTAGATGCTATTACGGAAACTGTATTTCTGCGAATTACTTTAGATTCAAAATTACAATGGGGCGCACACATTATAGCTCTTTCAGGTAGATTAAGTTCAGCTGCATATGCAGTAACAAAAATATTGCAGTTGACAGATCTAGCCGCAGCTAGGTTAGTATACTTTGCTTACCTATTTCTACAGTATTATGTCTTATGGTGTTCTGCTGTGGGGATCGGCAGCTGACGTAGATTCAATTTTCATTTTACAAAAGAGGGCAGCCCGCGCAATCAAAATGGGTCCTCGCGACTCTCTTAGAAACAAATTTAAAGAATTTGATACTAACTCTGCAATCTCTTTACATTTTAGAAAAGATTTTCTATGTTCGCAAAAATTTAGGACTTTTCAAAATAAGAAGCGATTTCCGTAATATATACACGTAGTAAAAATGAAATTTTGAATTGAAAAGAAAAGAAAAAATTTAGATTAACTAAAACTAAGCAAGTCATTTCTTATAAACAGCATCTGCTTTTATAACAAGTTGCTAATGCCGGTTACAGGACTTAGCGATGAAAAGTTCAAAACCCTCATCAAACGCGTCCTTATCAAAAAAGCATATTCTAAGATTAAAAACTACGTTGAAGACAAGGTAGTTTGGCAATGATTTCTTCTGCACATGTGGCTTCCCTGGCACCTCATTAACGGCATAACTACGTAAATGTCTATCAACTGCACTCAAACTACGATGTTTATTTATTTTTTACATACTTCTTTGACATAATATTATTATTATTATTTGACATTATTATACAGACAATTCTAGTTTCAACTCTTTATTAAAGTTTGCAATGGCAGTCATGTCACTTGTTTTTAATAGGTTTTTATATTTTACCTGTCCTTTTGATGGATTCTTCTATATTTTGTACATGTGAGGACTTTGTAGGCTTTGTAGACTTTAGATCTGTAGACCATTTTTTATTTTATCAAGTACCTGGTACTGGTTGACAGGCCTACGCTGTCCTCCCATACCTACTATAATTTGAAAACATTGCTAAAGCCAATTATTTTTGAAAGGGTAACCGTGGAGTTTCTTGCCGACTCTTCTCCATAAGAAACGACCAATTGGAACCGTGCACCTAGCTTCCGACGTTTCATAAGTGCCCATGTTGTCTTATGTGAAATAAAATATTTTGATTTTGAAAATTAGCTTTATCAAAAAAATCTAGTAAACGAATAATCTAATCTAGTAATATGAAACGTAGATTTTAAATGGACATACAGTTGCTGTACGATAATAATACAAGTACACAACAATAACCATTTTAGACAGCAATCTACATGATCCTCACATGATCTGATCAAGATTATAATATCTGGACTTTAAAAGAGACTGTGACCTCTGAGTTTGTTTCGTTTTTCTTCTCAGCGTAGTCATCTAGTTTTTAAACAAGTACTTAATATTTTACACGTGTATCACATATTTGTACAAACCAAATACCTATACCAACCTAAGCTTACCACTCATGGAACGGACCTCACGCCTCAGCCGCCGCGGAAGACGCTCCGGGCGTCGGGAGCCGCGTGACGACGCCGGGAGCCTGCGGGCGGAGAGTAATGGGTAACTCACCGTCCGATCAGGACCAGGCCTGTACCGGACGGCGCGTATGTGTTCCACGCGCGCTTCAAAGAGATGTCAGCACGAGTGACGGGGCCCGATAGGGCCGAAGCCTGCCAGGGTAGTGGGATCGTCCGAAAGGGTTACCGCTGCCCTGGAACATAAAGTGTTAAATCTGAGAGAGCAAAAGTAACCATGTCAATTCCTCAAGGTAGTGTTTTAGGGTGCCTATTGTTTCTAATATATATAAATAACCTCCCTAAAGAAATAAATTCATACAGCGTCCTATTTGCTGACGACATTTCAATAATTCTTCCTTATGATAATAACGGGACCCTAAATGAAATCTTATATGACATTCTTACTAATATAGTGGCATGGTTGAAAGACCATAATTTAGAAATAAATTTCTCGAAGACGAAGCTGATGCAATATAGACCATATCAGAAAGAAAAGGTAGATATCGACTTCTCATATAATAATACAAAGTTACAATGTGTAAACGACTTTTCACTACTAGGCCTGACTGTTGATACAAATATAAACTGGAAAGGTCATATACAAAACCTATCAAATAAATTGGCTAGCTTTACATACGCCTTAAGAGAACTAAAAAAAGCAACCGACTTCAAAACAGCTCTTTCAGCCTACTACGCATACGCATATTCGTGGCTAAACTATGGAATTATATTGTGGGGAAATAGTGTAGATATAGAGCGACTATTTATTTTACAAAAAAAATGCGTTCGAATCTTAGTAAATATAGAACGTACGGAAAGTTGCAAACAATACTTTATAGAACATAAAATTCTTACGCTAACAGGTATTTATATCCTAGAAGCTAGTAAATTTGTGAGAAAATACCCATCGTTTTTTCCGCTAGCAAAACAGCAACGCCCACAGCAACGCAGTCTTAGAAATCGATATCTAAACGAATTAGCGGTACCAACTTCAAGACTAGCTATGTTTCGTTCTGGGCCTCTGGCCATGTGCGTTAAAATCTATAACAAACTCCCGAATAAAGTTAAGGATACAGAGTACGACAACAAATTCAAAAATGACCTACAAAACTACTTAAACTTAAAATCATATTATAGCCTAAAAGAATTTTTAACTGAGAAATAAATAAATTAATATCGACTTGAACACATTACACATACATAACTAGGTACTCTATAAGACATCAGTCCGCTCCTGCCTCACTCCTGTATTTTTAGAGATTACTTTCTATTTCTTTTATTTTATTTTATCTAAAAATGTGACATATTATATGTAAAACTAATCTATTGACATTAAATTAACTGAGATAATAAAGACATTTTAGAATCTCTATTGTAGTATGAGATTGTAATATGAAAATGATAATTTACTTATTTCGTTTATAAGACTGACATAATGTATAATAATAATTAATTTTTTTTTTTAAATTATTCTATATCAACAAATTATGTGAATAATGAATAATGATAGCATGTTAAATCAATTAAAACCTGTCGCCTATACATTGCTGTGCCCTAGCAGGGTTCATTGTTTGGAACTATCATAATGTAACAACCTGTAAACAACATGAAATGCAATAAATAAATGAATGAATAAATGAATAAAGGGCTAAGGAAGGAACACGGGTGGGTCTTAGTCAGTAAGAGTCTGACACTCCCTTCTGCTCCACCCAGAGCGGGAGGGGTCATTTGTTGATTTCCCATCCTGAAAAAAAAAAAAGCTTACCACTCGGAACTATGCGGATAGGCTCGCCCCTGACATGAAACTTAAACATTAAATGTTTAAAATTAAATTTTACTAGATATTCTATACGGCTCTGTCTAGCGTGGCGGGGAAAACACCCTTAATATTTATGTTATTTTTTTGTACATCATTTCAGCCGAAAGACGTCCTCTGCTAGACACAGGCCTCCCCCAAGCACCGCCACTACGATCGGTTCTGTGCTTCTCGCACCCAGCGGGTTCATGTGGCCTTCATCAGGTCATCGCATCGGTCCACCAAGTAGGAGGCCTTCCAACGCTACGTCTTCTATTTTTTTGTACCGTGAGGGAATTTTTGTAAATTGCCACCCTACGTCAATTTGCTGTGTTATAGCCTTGTCAACTATACAACCATGTCAACCATATTAAAATGTCAACTGTCAATGTATGACAGTTGTGATTTGAATATTAAGAAAAATTTAGTTGGAAGTGAATTAGCTAAGCAATTTAATGTATTCCTCTGACTATTGTCTATTTAACTGTTTGGACAGTTCAGAGTGAAGCCAGAGGACTAAATTGTGTAGCAAATTCACCGTACTCTGGGTCCTCCAAACTTAAAATTCAGCTAATGAATGCAACTGAAAATCACAGAAGGGTTTGCAAAGACGAGGCACAAACAGTCAAGGGTTTACAATAGCTGGTCAAATAGAGCCGGGAGTCACAATGAAGACGGCTTCGCAAACAGCTAGCGCAAACAGGATCGCAAATACTACGGGATGGTTACTACTAAAGGTTTGCAGAGTATTTTGGTAGTACGTGACTTTACTACGAGTTGGACTGCAAAATATACTATTTTTTTTTTTCTCACCTCCTTTTTTTTGGTAAAGTCTATCTCAGCATGAAATCCGCAGCTTAGAACTAAGTTACGGGCGTTTCCTACTCCGTATCACTATTGAACATAAGATTAATTCGAATTAAGAATGAATGACAACACGTTTGACAGTTGTCCTTACTCCCGACGTGTTTTTTCCCGTCCGGAAATGTTTAAATTGGGAGTAAGGTTCATTCCGAAGTATTCAACTACTTTTGGACGAGCCATTTCTTCGTTGGTGGACTTTAGAATCTCCTGGCAAGATTTTAGCATTTACAATGTGTAATAAGACCCATCACGAAGCCGTTATCTACGCTTACTGTACATCAAACTGAGAAAGTTTGTGCAGAAATAACGCACGCGAAACTTTATGCCTATGGGTGCATGGAATGGTACAGGGATCATGGGAGTATTTTTAAAGTTATAACATTCAAAACATGTTTCCGTACAAAACAGTTGAAACTTTGACCTTCAATATATCTGTAACCAAAAGGTTTTCAGGCATGGTCCAGTAAAAAAAGTATTTTTACGCCAGTTATTTTATTGCGTTTGGTAACATAGGACGAAACTATTACTAAGTTTGTGATTGTAAATTCAAAGAGACAGACGTTTCTAACGACCTACATAATTTTACGATGTACCTAACGCGCCTGTCTCACCGCGCGCGATTAATGAGAAGCAGAAGGTAGCAACCAAAAACGAGTTGGCGAGCTACGAACAGCGAGTGGGCGGCAGTGACGAGCGATTACTGACTGGTATGCGAATGTGAGGAGGTCCAATAGTATTGGCCTCAACTTACGAGTTGTAGGTCGTAAGTTCGAACCCAGGCAGCCACTTTACTTGTGAGTATTTGTGACATCTACCAACCCGCACTGGGCCCGCGTGGTGGGTTACGGCCCATTTCCTCTCACAGAGAGGAGGCCTGTGTCCCAGCAGTGGAAACATTATAGGCTGATGATGATCAGCGAGTTTTCTGGCCTCCAAGAGTTGTCGCTGAGCGAGTACACTCTTTGATAGCTCTTGTCGCTGGGACGAACTAGTGGAGAGAATGGTCTCGCAGTTGTGTGTGTGTGTGTTGTGTTGTTTACAATCTTTTGTTTCTGTTTTTTTCTAGTCGGCAGTGGGACAGGTGTCTTAAACACTAGGACCATTATCTTCATAACGATAGACATAAAGCTTTTATTCTTTCAGGTAAGATTAGAAGCAGTTACGTTGAGAACTAAGATTCAAGTCTAGGTAATGACAGTAATGCCTGTTTTCACTAACACTAGGCGACACCTAGAGTACGTTGTTGGATTTTCAACGCTCGGTTTAACGCCGAAAGTTCGAATTCAAAAGCAAGTTTTTATTTAAGTATTCGTTTTGGTGTCGCCTAGTTAGTAAAAACAGGCGATAAGGGTTTTACGTTACATTAACAACGCCTACCTCCTTTAGTTTATTTCTTTTCTGGAACTTTTCTTACAATTTGATGGTAATTTCAGGTTACAAAAATAAAAATCTGCTTTTCATTTAAAAGTACCTATGCGGTCAAAATATACTAAACAGTTTTTTTTTTTCAAATAACCGATGAAGAATTTCAGCAGTTTTTCAGAATCATGCTCTGAATCTATGTTATCGTTTTACCCAGTAACTGGGTTGTGGAGGTCCGATAGGCTGACACTCCTTGTAAAATACTGGCTCAACTGCATCCGGTCAGACTGGAAGCCGACCCCAACATAGTTTGGAAAAGTCTAGGCAGATAATGAATGTTGTAGAGGTGTTACAATGGCTTAAAGCTAAGGTACTTATGGACCCTGTAGGGCACAGCAAAAAGTACAAAATTCATTCTTAAAATAAAAATAAATTTAGGGCAAAATTAACAATAAGCAATTTTTTAAATGTTATTAACATTAAATAAGTAAATATAACATTTTATTTTACTGAGATCAGTTTGTTATAGGTTCAATTTAATATTCGGTCATAATAATTATACAGGGACGCAGCATCAACGCGCAAACTGATAACCCTTGGTAAGACCCAGACCCTTGGTAGTCACCCATCCACGGAACAACCGCTGAGCTGAAAGCGTGGCTTAACCTGATCGATCGACCCGCATGGGTGTTATTACATACTTAGCCACAAGCCCCTCCACGAAAACCTTTACGACGTCATGAAACGCAATTAAATATATGAATATGAACTCTGTGCCATGATAGTCTACTTGTATTCCACCCCGAGTTAACAATTCTCGTCTACCGAACTATCCAGTTTTCACTCCATCCTATCGCGAACCAACGTTAGTAACTCGATGAAAGTTCTCCACGGGACTGGAAGCTTTCAGGTTTATTAAATGCATTAGTCAAACTAACTTTTACGCCATCAATTAGTTCTGATTAAAATGTTGTATCGATACATTTTTGGTATCTGGATTGGAATACTTATCAATAATTTTGTCGTCATGTTTTATTTTGTTGAGCGTTTATCGTTGTTGAAAATCAAATCAGCGGAAGTACTGTAAAAAAAAGAGTTGCTATTGAAAACTCGGGAACCAATTATAGTACATTTTTCATCATAATTATAATACCTTATGACAAGTGTTTTCCTAGCTTTTTGGTTATTGTAAAATTTTGCGATAAATGGTGTTCATGTTCGTATTATGATTTTGAAAATCGTTAATTAATTTCTTGTTTTATCTTTTAACTGTTTGATGTTTTAGAACACTTGGTTACGCCGAAAACTTTGGCATGTATCTATAGTTCACTACCAAATAAAATCACATACGACAATAACAACATCGTATAGAAAAAAAAAATAATGACGAATTTTAGGAGATTTTCAGAAATAATATATTATTTTCGATCAGCCTAGATATAGAGTGCTTCAGTGTTGCAAAAGGGTCAAACTTTTAATTATTGCAAGGAATACGCCTAATAAAAACTCATTCTGTATACTGAGGTCGGTTTTTTGACAAACCGGTTACAACTAAATACCAGTATATCTAATCGTGACTGCTTACCAAGCCAGTAATTGGGTATCACGTTGCCACGGAGAGGTCTGAGTCTCCACGGATCCACGGGCAGATCGCAGCAAGCATAGCTTAACCATGACCGTACGGTTATTTTACAGCTTCCACATAAAAAAAACAAACGATAGTGCATTAAAATAGCCATCACGACGACACGACTGTATACTTCAATGTTCATGGCAAAAATCCGTTTTGTATGTCTTCAAAATGTTAATTATTCAAATCACTAAAGATAACTTACGTTCTCATTAAAACAGTAGCCGGGGTGGTCATGAATAAATTCGTTTCGTATGGTCAACATTTTGCATAGAATTTCTGTGTGGAATCTTTAATGCAAGAAAAACATTGAATGGTCAGCTGCTCATGTTACCAGCTTTATGTAATAGAGTTGAAAATTCCATTGAAGTTGGAAATCAGTTTTGTCTTTACACATGTATATGTACTCATAGAGGAGAGGGGCCCGTGGCTAAATAATAACAGCCGCACAGGTCGATCGGTCAGATTAAGCTACGCTTGCCGCGGTTGGTCTGTGGATCGGTGACCATCTTTACATACCGAAAGTCCGAAACCCCTCCGTGCCTCGGAAAGCACGGCTGTCATTTGTGGATCTTTGACAGCCGTTACGGGTAGTCAGAAGCCCGAAAGTCTGACAACCAGTCTTACCAAGGGGTATCGTATTACCCAGTAACTGGGTTGTGGAGGTCAGATAGGCAGTCGCTCCATGTAAAATACTGGTATTCAGCTGCATCCGGTTAGACAGGAAGCTGACCCTAACATAGTTGGGAAAAGGCTAGGCAGATGATGACATGTATATGTACTCATGATATTCAGTTGCTTAATGGCTTGGCTGTAGATAAATAAGTTAAAGTTTTAATCTATATAAATAAAAATGAATCACCGTAATGTATGTACGCGCATAATTTCCGATCGACTGCACCAAATTGGATAATTCTTTTTTTTGTGTTCGTTATTGTCAGGACAAGGTTTGTATACATAATTGGACCCGGTAGGTGGCGCTGCCTTTTCGGGTGGGATGACGTCTGCCGGGTCCGCTAGTTTCTATCAATCAATCAGCGTTTTATTTATAGGAGTAGGGTAGGAGTAGGGTAGGAGAAGTGTAGAAGTAGGGTAGGAGTAAGGTAGTAGTATGGTAGGAGTAGGTTAGGAGTAGGGTAGGAGTAAGGTATGAGTAAGGTATGAGTAGGGTAGGAGTAGGTTAGGAGTAGGGTAGGAGTAGGGTAGGAGTAGTGTAGGAGTAGGTTAGGAGTACGGTAGGAGTAGGGTAGGAGTAGGGTAGGATTAGGGTAGGAGTAAGGTAGGAGAAGGGTAGGAGAAGGGTAGGAGTAGGGTAGGAGTAGTGTAGGAGTAGTGTAGGAGTAGGGTAGGAGTAGGGTAGGAGTAGGGTAGGAGTAGTGTAGGAGTAGGTTAGGGGTAGGGTAGGAGTAGGGTAGGAGTAGGGTAGGATTAGGGTAGGAGTAAGGTAGGAGAAGGGTAGGAGAAGGGTAGGAGTAGGGTAGGAGTAGTGTAGGAGTAGTGTAGGAGTAGGGTAGGAGTAGGGTAGGAGTAGGGTAGGAGTAGTGTAGGAGTAGGTTAGGGGTAGGGTACGGGGTAGGACACCACGCGAACGAAGTAGCGCCGGGCAGCTAGAAATAATTTATATGGCAAAACAACGATTGCCGGGTCAGCTAGTTATTTATGAATGTGAGGACTATGTGGCTTGTCCTGATGATAAAATCTGGTAGTATGAGTACTTTATGCGGCGTACCCAAAAATCCTTTCTTTGAGCTCAACGATTCGACGAACAATATCGTCGAATCGTTGAGCTCCTTAAGTTTTGAGTTGAGCTGCACGATTACTAACAAATGCGTGCACTGACTGGACAGGTCCACTAAAACCCGTGTGGTTCTTTCCTGAAAATACCATTTCAGGCACTAATCAACATGGTCCGACCAAGATTATGTTTGGACTTTAAAAGAGACTGTGACCTCTGAGTTTCTATCAGCCTTTCTTTTCAGAGTAGTTGGATAGAAAACGACAACCTTATCTAGTTTTAATAAAAACTAGCGGACCCGGCAGACGTCGTCCTGCCCGACCGGGTCCAAAATAAAAAGATCTTTTTTTCTTTTTTTAAATTTTCTTCATACGTACAGACGCCAGCAGGTCAAGCTACCCGAAACTGTCTGATTTTCCCAATCAACCTTGAACCTTAATGCTTTAGCGACAAAGTTGAAAATCTATTAAAGAAATTTGACAGATTGTAGTAGCTTGATGTGCTGGCGTCTGTACAATAACAAACACAAAAAAAAAAGAATTATCCAATTTGGTGCAGTCGATCGGAAGTTATGCGCGTACATACATTTCGGATATTCATTTTTATTTATATAGGTAAATGATTGACGTGTAAAACTGTTTGTGCAAACGTACTTACGTTTTAAATTAGGTACGGAACAAAAGAACCATGCTACATCTAAATAAATATAGGTACATATATCAACATAACAAACTGACCTCCATCAATATTCTACGATATACCTAAGTGTTACCCATTGAATAGAAATCTATTACTTATTTGGATTTCATCTTCATGAATAACTTTCCTGTGGCGATGGTACTCATCATCTTAAAGTATGACCACGAACATAAATACCTTTCATTTATTAGATTGTGGAGGTCAGATAGGCAGTCGCTCCATGTAAAATACTGGTATTCAGATGTTTCCGGTTAGACTGGAAGCCGACCCCAACATAGTTGGGAAAAGGCTATGATGACTTACGGAAAATTCAAAAGCGATTTATTTATTTATTTAAACTTCTTGTGCACAATAAGGTACAAAAGCGGACTATTAATGCCTTAGGCTATCTGTACCAGTCAAGCAAGTGTGGTGAATAGATAAGATAGTAGGTGCTCTGATTTAGAGGAGTTGATATTTCGATTTCCTCCTAAAGTATCGATATAATATATATTTTACGATCTAAATTTTCCTATGCTTTATACAGACTATCTCAGATTGTAAATCAAGCAGCAGTACTAACCGCCTCTCATGCCTATGTAACGTCTACGCTTAGATATGGACTAATTTATTGGGGGAATGCTACATACAGGGAACTCGCTTTTAGGGCTCAAAAGAAATGTCTTAGAGCTGTTTGTCGCATACGTGCCCCAGATAGCTGTGTGCCATATTATGAAAAGCTTAAGATTTTAACCTTTCCTGCCCTCTACATCTATGAGGTCGCTATATTCGTAAAAGGCAATAGGGAAAAGTTTGGTGACCTGCACTCCAGTCGGCATGCCGACAAAATAGCAAATAATATGCCCTCAAAAACCGCCTTACTTTCTAAAAGTTTCTTCGGAATGTCCTTACGAATTTATAATAAGCTTCCTAAGCAAATAAAAGAAATTGAAAACATTAAATTTTTTAAGAAAAAATTAAATGACTTCTTAGTAAACAGTACCTACTTACATGAATTTTTGTCTGACAGATTCGTGATGAGTTAGTACCAAAAAGTTTTTTTTATGTTTTGATGCAAAATAAAGCTCTATTGCAATTAAAATTTCTATTTGAGTTAATATAATATTATTATCATATAAACTTAGGTCTAATATAACAAACTGTAAACTGTTGTATGCCTAACATTGTGGAGCAGTGCAAAAGTACAGCCATTATCATATAAATAACAACTCTGTAACCACTATCTCACAATAAAGATCTTTGACTTTGACTTTGATTTTGATTTTGGTCTTATGAATATAATATTATCGAAATATACTACTATGAAATAGGTTTTTTCTGAAAATTGACATTTATTTTTCACGAGAAAAATGATTCTTGCGGAGGAATGATGTGGCGCAACGGGGCGTTTTAAAGAAGATGCTTGATTGTTTGTTCATGTTGAGAAGATGAATGAAAGGCGACTTACAAAAGGTGGCCGGAAGGGGACGCCCTAGGGGGACTTTATTGACCTTTTTTAGTGACCTTATTGGTGATGTTATTCAAAAAGGTCACCTGCGTAGTCCTCGCAACCGGCGTTTATGACCAGAGGGACAATTTTCGTAATTTTAAGAATATTCATAGTCTGATCTCAGTCTCAATCTGTCAAAATTACGTCTAATTTCCCTACATTTTGACAAGTTTTTGACATTTGTTTGTCGCCGAGATGAGACTGCGACTAGATTTTGAACGTTTTAAATTACGAAAATTGGCCTTCAGATCTATGGACGAAAACGAGGCAAAAGGAGCATACTAAAGATCGTACCAAGTGGCATTCTGTAGTTTATGCCTACCATGGGGAGAAGGCATGAGTTATGTATGTATGTATAAGGTATTTATGAGGTAAGGAAATAAAGCATTTTTTTTTTGTTTAAATTAACCTATACTGTCCCACAGCTGGGCAAAGGCCTCTTTTCCCGCGCCACAACGAACCAGCCCTCGGTGTACGCGTCCAGATCGTCTCGCCATCTCTTTCTGGGCCGGCCTCGGAGGCGCCGTCCATCTTCAGGCACCCATTGTGTGGAGGGTTTTGCCCAGCGGTCAGCGTGCATACGGCTGATGTGACCCGCCCAATCCAATTTAAAATAAAGCAATACGTTGGAATAAATTGATATGGTAAGTTATTATTTACTTGCATAAAATATTGTATATACAAAAAACCGGCCAAGTGCGAGTCGGACTCGCCTATGAAGGGTTCCGTTTTACGATTTATGACGTATTAAAAAAAAACTACTTACTAGATCTTGTTCAAACCAATTTTCGGTGGAAGTTTACATGGTAATGTACATCATATATTTTTTTTAGTTTTATCATTCTCTTATTTTAGAAGTTACAGGGGGGGGGGGGGGCACATTTTACCACTTTGGAAGTGTCTCTCGCGCAAACTATTCAGTTTAGATTAAAATGATATTAGAAACCTCAATATCATTTTTGAAGACCTATCCATAGATACCCCACACGTATGGGTTTGATGAAAAAAAAAAATTTGAGTTTCAGTTCTAAGTATGGGGACCCCCAAAATTTATTGTTTTTTTTCTATTTTTGTGTGAAAATCTTAATGCGGTTCACAGAACACATCTACTTACCAAGTTTCAACAGTATAGCTCTTATAGTTTCGGAAAAAAGCGGCTGTGACATACGGACGGACAGACAGACAGACAGACAGACATGACGAATCCATAAGGGTTCCGTTGCCATTTAACTACGGAACCCTAAAAACACCAAACTCTTTTACGCAGAATTAAAGGTACATTTAAAAATATTAAAACAAAGTCTCACCCGGGCATTTTATTAAATAATTTTATTTTTTCTCTTTCCAACCCCGGCGAAGCGTTGGCTGAATAAAAACGGTTCCCAACCGTGTGTTTATCATATTCGCGTAAATAACATTTTTAGGGTTAACCCTTTTACAGGAATTTTTACGTAATTGAGCAAACAAGCTCGGCTCAAGGGCTCGCTGCTCATTGATAACAGCCGCACGTGTATATCGAAGGTTAAGCTTTGTTGTCGTGGTCAGTTTGTGGATGGGTGACCATCTATTACATATTGCGAAACGCACGTGGTTGGTCATTCGTAGCATCTTTGATAGTCGTTGCAGTCGTAGTCAGAAACCCGAAAGTCTGACAACCAGTCTTACCAAGGGGTATCGTATTACCCAGTAACTAGGTAGTGGAGGTCAGATAGGCAGTCGCTCCATGTATTCAGAAAAAAATAAGCTAGGTAGAGTTGAGATTTTCTATCTGACTGAGGAGAAATGAGGAAACAAACTCAGGGTCAAACTTTCTGTTAAAGTCCGGACATAACCTTGGTCAGATCATTTTATATTTATTTATGTACAGACGCCAGCACATCAAGCTCAAAAAAATGTCAAATTTCTTTAATAGATTTTCAACTTTATCGCCAAAGTATTAGGTTCAAGTTTGATTGGGAAATTTGGACAGTTTCGGGTAGCTTGACCTGCTGGCGTCTGGTACTATACCACTTACATTTTTTTTTAGGTGGTACCTAAAACAAAAAAAAAATGGAAATAAAAAATAAAAATAATGGAAATGGGAATATCTGAGTGTGGAAATGTAGTCATAATTTTCATACTCAGAGACGTCGCCCTAAAACCAATTACTCACCAGCATCAAAGTGAAATTGTATGTGTATGTTTTTTATGTTTTGTTTTGAATCATAATATGAGGACTGTAGTGTATCTATTAAACAGATATAAACACTGTCTCATTCACACAAGCGGGGCGTTGCTGCTGTCACTTATGTCATCTGTCAGTCGAGGAATGGCGGGAAACAGACAAAGTGAAGCAGGTTAATATGATGACTTTTGGTGTGGTAGTGAGCCAGTGAAGTGATATATTCAACATAAAAACGAAATCAACAGGATTCTACAAGGACCATGAAGATTAGTGTCTGAAATCGTCTTTTAAGATATTTTATTAACCAGTACTCAAAAACTTTGACCAGTAAGTATGGCAACACAATACAAGGCTGTACATACATTATGTAAAGACGCCAGCACATCAAGCTACTACAATCTGTCAAATTTCTTTAATAGATTTTCAACTTTATCGCCAAAGCATTAGGTTCAAGGTTGATTGGGAAAATTTGACAGTTCGGCTAGCTTGATGTGCTGGCGTCTGTACCAATCCAAACATAGGATAAGGAACCTTTCTCTTTAATCCCATTAATTCACCATAACAAATAACTTCGCCTGCCTAATTTACGATGCCATTCAATTCAAAAAGATACCTAGAGAAGAAACAAAAGTATTGGAAGAAAGATTACGGAGATTAGGAATGGGAGAAATAAAAACTTTTGCGCGAAGGAAAGTTCAAAAGAATTCAATTGAGTTAGTTACTTGAGTGATGAGGCGGGTTATATTAAATTATACAGAATAAATGGTAGACTTTATACTGAAAAACTGTGAGCACCTTGCCTTATGGTGTCTGAAGTTATTTTTGGGCTTGGAGGTAAGTCTTTATTAAATATTTTCTACATACCAAACAAACAAGTTTCTAAGAGTGAGTTGCATCAACTAACTATAGCCATAACCAATGTTTTGACAGCCTTCAAAACTCCGATTAAGCGAAATTCAGGTTGCATCATTTTGAAAATTGTTATAATGACGTCATAAATAACCATAACAAGCAATTATAACGATAATCATTGTTTTGGCAGCCGTCAAATCTCCGGTTAAGCGAAATTCGGGTTGCATCATTTTGACAACTGTCACAATTGTCAAAAAAACGTCACAAATAACTATAACATTAATCGCCCAACTTCGGGCGGTTAAGGGCTATAGTTACGGTTTATGTCACCATTTTTTTGGAGTTTGGCATTGAATTCCTTTTCAAAGTTGTCCCATGCTTGTTTTTTTTGGTGTTTTGTGCTAGTCTCGTCTGTTCTTTGCACAACAAAAATGTGTTTTTCTGCAAAGATTTGTAATCTAGTAACTTCTACGTTGTTAAAATTAACACCTCAGTGCAATCATCATATTTGTTCCATAAGCACAATCAGCCTTTATTGTTTCCACTGCTGTGATACAGGCAGTGGCTGTGGGAGGGCACTCCCGCCCATCGAGAAGAAGCCTGTGTCGCAGCAGTGGACCGCACTGGGCCCGCGTGGTGGATTACATTGCGGCCCACTGGCCGCAACATAATCCAACACGCGGGCCCAGTGCGGGTTGGTAGATATCACATGTCTTCGATTTTTAGCTCTAGGACACGCCGGTTTCCTTAAATGTTTTCCTTAACCGTTTTGAGAGCAATGGTGATGAAACAATTTACACAAAGTAAAGTGCCTCTCTGGGTTTGAACCTACGATGTACAAGCTGTAAGTCGCAGAGCTGTTACAACGGAGCCGCCAGTGCTCAGCGATAAATAGTAGGATTAAAGAGTGTTTTGAATGGTCTAAAATCAAACATCACATAGTATATTTGCATAAAGCATTTTTATTACTGTAATTACTTATATTAATTTTAGATGCAGGTCGCTCCACCGATAAAAACTTAAATACCGCACGCTCGACGTTATATGTGTACTACAGCCAATAGTACCAACGTCTGCCCACCAAACAGTTATCCAGCAAGAGCAGCTTGCTGTTAGAAATTGATGTTATCGATCGATATAAACGTATTGTAACTAATATTATTATTGTTCTTTTTGGTGTGCTGGAATCCACTGCAAAATAATATTCTTTCCCGCAGTCATCAGGCACAGTATGCGTTTGTTGTGAAAATCGACATAGAACAATCGGCACATCTGCAGCAGTCTCGGGCAATGTCTTCGCACATTGCGTTGAAATCTTACTGAACAATAAAATTAACACAACATCCTTCTGGAGTAAATGCTCTAATGCTGTAATGCATCTTCCAATAACGCAATCCTTCAATTACATACAAGAAAACAGAAATATCAATTTCATGTAATTCGAAATAAAACGGAAAAATAAAATGAATTTTATTGTCACTTGACACGTCTTGTCTTTCTGACAGTGTCAGATAGTGATGCGGCTCGATTTTATTTACTTCGTTACTCGAGTAAATAAAAGTCCATTTTCTCTCGAGGTGCCACTCGGTGTAGTCGCGATTAGATAAATATCACCAACACTGCCACACTAGTTAACTGTCATTCTTCGATAATAAACGTAGGAATAGATATATTTCGTGTAATAAACCGTCAAAATACTGTGATGTACAGAGTCACAGAGTTTTAATAAGAGAAAATACATGTTCTGTGGGTTAGTGCTGTCAGTTGATAAAGTGTAATATTATTTTGTCATTAAAATCGTCATTGATTATCAGATCAACCTGATAATCAGTGAAATCTGAGTAGGACATAACGCTTTTTACAAAGTCGAACAGATACAATCTTAGCCGAATGTCACACCGATGTACCAATACAGAACGGTTACTGTATTTTGGATATTGCTACGATTCTTTTCTTGAAGTTTTTTTTGTGTGCGTTTCAAACGTACGAAGCAACAACCAACTTGAATTGAGTTTTCGAATTACATAATCGAGACATCGAGTCCATTTATGACTGAGTAACATCACTAGAGCCAACAAAAGAAATCGTGATGACAACAAGCTTGAAGTGTTGCCCTTGTCAAAAAAATTACCCAACTTTAACGAAAAGAGTTCCTGGAAGGATTTCAGGGAGGCCTTTGCCCAGCAGTGGGACGGCATAGGCTAACAAAAAAATATATATATTATGAATATGGATACTAATATTACTATTATTTATTTTATTACTTAATAAAAACAGTTTTGGTCACCACCTCAGACTGTGACTTATATGTTTTCATATTTGAAAACACGTTGCGTTTAATGAAAATAAGTTTGATCTTGGTTATTTTTGAAAGTGTGATGACAACAAGCTTGAAGTGTTGTTCCTGTCAAAAAAATTACCCACGAACATTTTGGGGAAATAAGCCGTCTTATCACTTGTTACCCTTTTAACTTTAACTTTTTATATTTTACATGATGGTGCAACAACGGATAGTTAGATTCTATGATCATACTTATTGTTAAAATTAAAATTAACTTTGACGTAACTATAGCGGAGCTTTTGATGCAACTCACCCTAAGTGTTCGAAGGCTCTTTGACTATTTGACTACTCTCTTGTACCTGGGTTTGATTCCCGGGTCGGGCAAAGTGTAATTGGGGTTTTTCCATTGGGAATTTCTTAGTAACAGCTCGTAGTTTAGAATGTGAATGTTAGTTTAGTGTGTTGGATTGCCGCGCCATCTGACTATGAGAGTGACGGATGAAAGAGTGCAGCTATGTCTGCGTACACACTTATGCAATTGTGTAGTGTCATCTCCCGCGTCGAAGACTCTTCTCCACTGAGATTGGTCGCCATGGCAAAAAATTCGGTCTAGAGGACTTTTGTATAATTTCATGTACCTGTAATATTATTATAAATATACAGATATTACTACCTATTACTTCATTTATAAGCTAACTGGCGACCTGCCCATGCATTGCACTGGTTTTGACAACCTGACAAACACCGAAATTCATTTATTTTATATAAGTTTAATATCGATTTAATTTACATGATGGAGAAGGTATGTGTCTCTCGTTATTATGAGCCATAAGTATTTTAATTATTGTGGGCGTACTATGGGTAGTGTTGGTTATTGCCCAATAGAAAAACGGTTTCAATTAAAATCAGATTATAATTTGCGAACAAGGTAGTCAGACTAGCGAATCACACACTGTAGGTACACAACTCAACGATAAATGATAAATGATTTTATTTTGTAAGTAGGTTTGTACAAACACTTTTACACGTCAATCATATTTTAAAACTAGATGAGGTCGGCGTTTCCTATCTGACTAGTCTGAGAAGAAAGGCCGAAACAAACTCAGACGTCACAGTCTCTTTTAAAGTCCAGACATAATCTTGGTCAGATCATATGAAGACCATGTAGGTCGATGTCTGAGATGGTCTTTTGAGGAAAGAACCACACAGATTGAGAGGACCTGTCCAGTCAGTGCGCGCATATGTCAGAAATCGTGCAGCTCAACTCAAAACTTAAGGAGCTCAAAGGTTCGACGAACAATACCAAAGAAAGGACATTTGGGTAGGCCACATTAATTACTCAAACTGCCAGACCATGACAAAAACTAACAGAACAGAGAGAACAATAAAAAATAAAATGACCCACATAGTCTTCACATTCACAAAAATTAAAATAATAGAATACTTTACAAAGTAAGCAAATGTCATAGTATATATCAAATTCATTAATGTCAAAATGTATATAAAAAGAAAAAAACAACAACAAAACAAAATAAAAACATTCAATATGTAAAAATTTGAAGCAGCTCAATCCCAAGCCTTTTTGTTCTCGATATAAGCCTTAACGGTATAAAAGGCTTTCTGGCACAACTTACGTTTAATGAATGATTTGAATTTATTAAGGCTTAGATCTTGAACGGGGCCTGGAACTTTGTTGTAGAAGCGTATACATTGGCATCAGATCGAGCCACCTATTTTCTTGAGCCTTGTTGTAGGTACAACAAATTTGTGTTTGTTTCTAGTATTTATATCATGTATATCACTGTACTTTTTAAACAATTTTATATTTTTATGGGCATATAAAAGATTTTCATAAATATACTGAGAAGGCACAGTCATAACATTAATTTCTTTAAATTTTTCTCTGAGCGAGTGTCTCGGACTCAATTTATAAATTGATCGAACAGCTCGCTTCTGTAAAACAAAGATAGTCTGAATATCAGCGGCATTTCCCCACAATAGAATACCGTACGACATTACACTATGAAAATAGCTAAAGTACACTAAACGGGCTGTCTCTATATCAGTTAAATAACGAATTTTTCTAACCGCGTATGCTGCGGAGCTTAGTTTTTTTGATAATTTATCTATATGTGGACCCCACTGAAGCTTAGCATCCAAAGTTATGCCCAAGAATACTGTGTTGTCTTCAGGATACGGAACGCGAGACTGTTTCTGAGCACATGTTGCCCGTTTGATATCCAATGTCCCAGAGAGCACTGCTCCACATCGCTATTGTAGCTGTAGCTCCCTTCCACCTCCACGAACCCAGGCTAGACTCTGTCGAGCGCCATTGGATGGCACTGGCGTCCCAAATAGTCAAACCAATGACTCCGACATACACATAAACCTTCCGGAATCAACTCTCGAAACAATGGTGAGGACCGCGTCAATATCAGTTGGGTAGCTGAAGAAACACAGCACGGTCACAGTCACATAGACAGGCACAAAAAGTTACTTTATTTTACAAAAGCCTCTGTTATACACAGACCAGAAAAATATTCGAGTTACCATTTCTATTTTTCTAATCCTCAGCACTTCTTGTCGGATAATAAAAAATATCGTTTAATCTAACGATGGATGTTTTGTTTTCAGTTGTTTTCTTGTTTTCTTAGGAATATAACACGTAGAAAATAAAGGAAAAAATATATTTTGGGTCGGCTCTGGGCAACGCGTAATTTTAGACTAATAAGACCTTGTGTGTGTTGGCCAGATTTGCGGGAGCGGACGCTAAAGCGATTATGGGGGTTAAAAGTAAATGTTGGTAAAATTAATACAGTGTGTTTGGTGAAACGAGGGATATAAGTTATGGGACTGTAGTTAGTACTTAACGGCGCAGGATAGCCTTTACCAGATGTGGTCATCGTATTAGTAGTACAGTTTTAATATCATCAGGGTGGTGCCGGAAAATAGCAGCTTGACGTGGACGTAGAGCGGCTCCTTGAAGTTATCTCTGTCATCTGAGGGGCAATTCTCGTAATTTTAAGAACGTTCACAGTCTGATCTTACTCTCAGTCTGACAAAAATATCTCTAATTTCGCCGAAAAAGCCGAATGTCTGACAACCAGTCTTACCAAGGGGTATCGTATTACCCAGTAATTGGGTTATGGAGATCAATTAGGCAACCACTCCACGTAAAATACTGGTATTCAGCTGCATCCGGTTAGACTGGAAGCTGACCCCAGCATAGTTGGGAAAAGGCAGATGATTTTGATGATTTGGTGTATAGGTACTTCTTCTTCCTACAATAACAAAGTCGGAAACTAAAAATAAACAAAAACTCACCCGCTTGCGCGTCCGCTACCTCTATCACGCGTCAACATAACCCGACCTTAAAACTTTCACATAAAAAATCCTTCGCTACAATAAAAATTATTGCTACTTCTTTTGCCGGAGCTTGCCTTGGTAACGAAAT
Organism: Apamea anceps; assembly: GCA_951799955.1. Taxonomy (NCBI): domain Eukaryota; kingdom Metazoa; phylum Arthropoda; class Insecta; order Lepidoptera; family Noctuidae; genus Apamea; species Apamea anceps. The sequence continues at coordinate 11,930,037 of OX637523.1, read as the reverse complement.
TTTTATTACTCGATTTTTACTTTTACTTTTACCCGTTGTATTTTTACTCTTACTTCATTTACCCGCTGTATTTTTACATGAAAGCAGGCAACAACAGTGTTAGCATCGATCGAGCTATCATGTTTATTTTTAGGGTTCCGTACCCAAAGGGTAAAAACGGGACCCTATTACTAAGACTTTGCTGTCTGTCCGTCCATCTGTCTGTCACCAGGCTGTCAAGAACCGCGATAGCTAGACAGTTAAAATTTTCACAAATTATGTATTTCTGTTGCTGTTATAACAAAAAATACTAAAAACAAAATAAAATAAATATTTAAGGGGGGCTCCCATACAACTGACGTGACTTTTATAGATAATGGTACGGAACCCTTTGTGCGCGAGTCTGACTCGCACTTGGCCGGTTTTTATTTACTAAGTATCTGTATTCGTTTTATATAATGTAAGAAGAGTACAAACTGATACTTATGATGTTACTACCTTCTGTCCGTGACTTCGTTCGCGTGGAAGTTGTAAGACACCACAATATATTAAAATAACAGCCACATAACGCACGGAACGGCAGTAGGGTGTGATTGTGGAGCTATGTTGCAAACCATGCTCCACCTCCTATCCTGCCCCCTGTGTCCCAAAACATGCAGTCAAAGTGACCTCTGCGCGGCCACAGGACGACGCCGTGGAAGTTGTTGCAAGGTTTTGGGCCAAGAAAGTAATTCAGTGGTGCCAGCGACACGAAGAAGAAGACAGCCATATTTTTATAAAACTTCCCTGTATAGAGTCTCAGCAGCCCTCGCCCCCGACAAACCGCGTCGCATTGCATCGCCCACCAGCGCTAGTACTTTTTTTTCGTTTGCGGTTCTTTTTGATATTTTCTTCGTTTTTGCGAGCAAAAAGGAGACAGACAGGGAACAGGAGACGAGTCTCCTAAGAGTCGTAGCGTAACCTGTAATAGCTTATAGCCTTCGTCATGAATTGGGCTATAAATTACAAAATTAATAAAAATATATTTTTTATAAAAAATATTTTTTTAATAAAATAATTCTTTATAAAAAATATTTCTAGCGCGTTCGAACAAACAAGCAAACCCTTCAGCTTTATTATATTAGTATTGATTTGATGGCAACCAAGAGATATATGTAGATGATATGATGGGCCACCTAATGTTTAATGGACAAAGAAAGAAAGAAAAAACTTTTATTTAGCACAGACTAAAAGACACACAATACACCAGATACATACATCAGATAGAAACTAATAAAAAAAAACAAATAGAATGTATAAAGACCGATGTAAGAAATTAGCAGGTAAGTGTGCCTCACGGCTGCACCAAAAAGGCCCAATACAGCAAAAATGCCAGACAATAGTGCCTGACGCTGATTTTCAACTGAACCTGATGTGTGAGGTGACGGATGTAAATCAGTTTTACACTGCAACGTGACGTGTTTATGCATACTTAAATAAGATAAATATGTGATAAATAAAAAATAGTAACGAATATGTGGGTATACATATAAACATTAATAAATAGTGGGAGTTGAGTAATATTGCAAAAAAAAACTGACAAATATAATGAGACGGCCGCGTGATAGACCTTTGTTAGTATGTAACTAAATAAATTCATCGAAACGACTCAGAACAACATAAATCGGATTTAAAACGATGCCTAACTAACAATGCCACCACCTACCTTACAATACCAGAAACATCGCAGATGAGTTGTTGCCATCCCAGACAAAGCTGAAATATCTCATGTGTCTCTAATTATACCAGTACCCTTTAAATTAGTAGAAATTTTATGACTATGTTGAAACTTGCAACGCATAATCAGTCAAAGTCTGCCAACTATTTTTAGGTAGTCAGACTTTTGGGCTCGGGACTCCAACATAGTTGGGAAAAGGCTGGGCAGTAACATGAAACTTACTAAACCGGTAACAACTTTTACTTTTACTCTGTAATAAACACAAAAGAATTTCCCAGCACTTTTCAAACAGTTTAAAGTCCATGAAAATACCAACAATAAAATTAAACACCGGCCGAAGCAAATCGGCCGCAGTGCTTCCAATTCGCCGATAAGATCTTTTCCGGCCGTACACTATACAAAGGGATTTATTCCCGAACTATATGAGTGGTACAAGTAGTTTTATCAGGCATCGTAAACTTGTCGGATCGAGGCCCGAGGTTTGGCCGAAGTGAAAATATTAGATCGTGCGAAACTGCGAGGCTTGAAAAATGACAGGGATGCGATGAAATTATTGTGTTGGAGGTGGCATTGCAAGACATTTTCTTGTCAATCGATCTGCCAAGTCTTTTCCCGACTATGCTTTTTTTTTTTTTCAGGTTGGGAAATCATCAAATGACCCCTCCCGCTCTGGGTGGACCGACTATGCTGGGATTGGCTTCCAGTGTAACCAGATACAGCTGTATACCAATATTTTACATGGAGTGACTGCCTATCAGACCAGGGATATCATGTTACACATAACATTGGGTTAACATGATCCCCCTTGATTTCGCTCCACCTAGCTGGGGGTGTCCTACCTTATGTTTTCCGATTTGCGGTCTCCATTCAAGAATACAACATAATACCTCATCCATACAGCTTTTTTCCCTTCATCCTTTGAATTTCTCTGACAAACTATGTCTAAAATAGGAAGGGCTCTGAAACCCGACAACCCGACAATTTCGCCGCCCCTATCTCCGGACAGAGAGGCGCACTATATTTTATTTAACCTTGATTTTTATAAGTTTAGCGTCAGAGAATTAATAAAATTCTTAGCACCTAGTACTTTGTCTTGATAGAAAGCAAATACAGTACATAGCTAGAGTTATTTCTATTAAATAAAAAAAATATATTTATTTACTGAAAGAAAGAAAAATCATTTATTTAGCACAGACTGAAAAGACACACAATACACCAGATACACACACACACACGATACAGTCACGAGCAAAAGTATGTATACACTCAGCTTTCTTCAAAAGCGATTTACTCCTTTATTTTTTAATGAAATTTTATGTTGTTACGAACATAGCATTTACGAACCCATAGATTTATGTAATGTGTCGTATTTCAACGTTGCATTCGTTATTTCTCAAAAAAATCACGAGCAAAAGTATGTATACACTCAGCTTTCTTCAAAAGCGATTTACTCCTTTATTTTTTAATGAAATTTTATGTTGTTACGAACATAGCATTTTCGAACCCATAGATTTATGTAATGTGTCGTATTTCAACGTTGCATTCGTTATTTCTCGAAAAAATCACAATTGAAAGTTGCCAAGTGTATACATATTGGTGCTCGTCACTGTACATCAGATAGCAACTAATAAAAAAACAAATAGAAAGTATAAAGATCTATATAAGAAATTAGGAGGTAAGTGACAGACAATGTACAGCCTAAGCCGCCCAGAAGCAAGAAATTTTACTCAATAGTTCCTTATTACAATATATAGTCGTTGAGCTCCTTAAGTTCTGCACCTGTTCACTCCTCTTCTGCTGTTCACCTACACTATTGCTGACAAATGCGTGCACTGACTGGACAGTCCCACTCGATTCTGTATGATTGTTTCCTCAAAAGACCATTAATTCAGACATCAATCTACACGGTTTTCATATTATGATCTGACCAAGATTATGTTGGACTTCAATAGAGACTCCTGACCTCTGAGTTAATTTCAGCATTTTTCTTCTCAGAGTAGTCAGATAGGAAACGCCAACCTCATCTACTTTTTAAAATATGATTGACGGTAAAAGTGTTTGTACAGACGCCAGCAGGTCAAGCTACCCGAAACTGTCAGATTTTCCCAATCAACCTTGAACCTTAATGCTTTAGCGATAAAGTTTAAAATCTATTAAAGAAATTTAACAGATTGTAGTAACTTGATGTGCTGGCGTCTGTACATAATACCTACTTACAGAAATAAAATCATTTATCATCTACATCAAAAGGAAAAAGGGAGAGAGGCTTTTGCCTTGCAGTAGGATAGTACAGGCTCGTTAGATTAGATTACATCATCTACATAATGAACTTAATGTTGGGGTTAAATAGGAGATGAAAGTTTGTAGATGAAATCCCATTGATGTTCTTTTTATGTTATAGTGTAGATTAGAGTAGGCTATATTGTGTGTTTTGATTTTATTTTTATATAGGGAAATTAGTAAAGTATTAGTTGTTAGTAAGTAAGTAATACTAGTTTTTTACGTTTTTCATGGTTTTAAATGTATATACTAATTTCAAGACCACGCTATCGCATTAGGTACAACCTGTAATGATAGTAATTGGAGATTTTTTCTAATAAATAAATAATAATAATAATATATTTACTTCGATCATCGTTTACGCGGCTTGCAGGTAAAATTAATAAATATATAAAACGGCAACTAGTCGATATTTAATCGTTTTCGAAACATAATAAATCGATCGATGGTGAAAATACTGAGGGGCAATTCTCGTAATTATAAGAACGTTCACAGTCTGATCTTAGTCTCAATCTGTCAAAAATGCCTCTAATTTCCCTACATTTTTAAAAAGTTTTTGATATACAGCATATATGATAGGAACTTATAATGATTATGGAAATAACTACAAGAGATAATATAAAATTCACAGGACGCGTCAACTACGTAAGATATATTGCACCATTCGTCATTTTCAATGTTCTAGATATCGAAATACTAGTGTACTGCTAATTCCATTACGAATATCACCGTATACAGCACCCTAATTGCGTAACACACAATTAATCGGAATCGGTTTCATTTTGACAGTTCAACAACATTCATTGCGTTATTTTGTACGTGTTGAGCAGACAAATTTTTCGAACTTATGAAGCAATGGATTAGCAATTTGCTTCAAAATGATTCAGATTACTATTGATTGTGTGTTACGCAATTAGGGTGCAGGTTAGACTAGAAGCCTACCACAACATTTCTGGGAAATACAACACATAATGCCCGTACCCAGAACCAATCTACTGGCGAAAGCACCCCTCACCCGAACAATCCGTGTGGTGAACGAAGTCCATGAGTGAATTCGCAAGAGTTTTATTAAAAATATAGTTAGTTATGTAAGGTAAAAATATATATTATTTGTTGCAGGGTTGTGGTATGTAAGATTAGATAAGTTAAGTAATGTTTTTAAATGGATAACTACACTGTCGCATTAGGGTAACGCCTGTAATGATAGTTGCGAGGCTGTTATATAAATAAATAAATAATTCCGAAATCTGGATGCATATTCCTATATTCACCAAATTATTTAGCTAACCGAATCCTGGATTAATGTTACATTCAGTTCAGTATAATGTTGGCTGTAGAAACTGACATTTCCGATATAATTCTTTTCTATTGAGGTGCCTTTGAGATAAGAGGATTATGTATCTACATAACATCGCACATCATCACCATCACACATCACTACACAAATCATCACTTCGTGTGCGTTAGTTAGTTTTTAGTGTAATGTTGTATGTATTTATAGTAATTTTAAGTTATGTTAATATTATATTCTATGTGTTTATATGGGCCTTGATGCCTGAAATAAACGGATAAATAAATAACATAACATAATTAAACCGCAGTAATACAAACGTGTGTTTATATTCGTAATTGAATTTGATTTTAATTTTATTAAAATCAAATTCAATTACGGCGGGGCGAAAGGGCGAAGAATTGAATCCTGAAGACAGCACAGTATTCTTGGGCATAACTCTGGATGATAAGCTTCAGTGGGGTCCACATATAGATAAATTGTCAAAAAAGCTAAGTTCCGCAGCGTACGCTGTTAGAAAAATTCGTAATTTAACTAATATAGAGACAGCCCGCTTAGTGTACTTTAGCTATTTTCATAGTGTAATGTCGTACGGTATTCTATTGTGGGGAAATGCCGCTGATATTCAGACTATCTTTGTTTTGCAGAAGCGAGCTGTTCGATCAATTTATAAATTAAGTCCGAGACACTCGCTCAGAGATAAATTTAAAGAGATTAATGTTATGACTGTGGCTTCTCAATATATTTATGAAAATCTTTTATATGCCCATAAAAATATAAAATTGTTTAAAAAATACAGTGATATCCATGATATAAATACTAGGAACAAACACAAATTTGTTGTACCTACAACAAGGCTCAAGAAAATAGGTGGGTCGTTCAAATGCCAATGTATACGCTTTTATAATAAAGTTCCAAGCCCCGTTCAAGATCTAAGCCTTAATAAATTCAAATCATTTATTAAACGTAAGTTGTGCCAGAAAGCCTTTTATACCGTTAAGGATTATATCGAGGACAAAAAGGCTTGGGATTGAGCTGCTTCCAATTTTTTTTTTTTTACATATTGAATGTTTTTTTTTTGCTCTATTTTGTTGTTGTTTTTTTTTTTATATACACTGACATTAATGAATTTTACATATACTATGACATTTGCTTACTTTGTTAAGTATTCTATTATTTTAATTATTGTGAATGTGAAGACTACGTGGGTCATTTTATTTATATTATTTTTCTCTTTGTTCTCTTAGTTTTTGTCATGGTCTGGCAGTTTGAGTAATTAATGTGGCCTACCCAAATGTCCTTTCTTTGGTATTGTTCGTCGAATCGTTGAGCTCCTTAAGTTTTGAGTTGAGCTGCACAATTTCTGACAAATGCGTGCACTGACTGGACAGGTCCTCTCAATCTGTGTGGTTCTTTCCTCAAAAGACCATCTCAGACATCGACCTACATGGTCTTCATATGATCTGACCAAGATTATGTCTGGACTTTAAAAGAGACTGTGACGTCTGAGTTTGTTTCGGCCTTTCTTCTCAGACTAGTCAGATAGGAAACGCCGACCCCATCTAGTTTTAAAAATATGATTGACGTGTAAAAGTGTTTGTACAAACCTACTTACAAAATAAAATCATTTATCATTTATCATTGTCCGGGTCTGTCTATGAAAGCTTTGACAATAGTTAGAATCAACGCTGCGGGGGTTATTGGAATGGCGTTCACTTTGACAGTTCAACCACATTCATTGCATTGTTTACGTTATTGAGCAAACACATTTTTCAAACATAAGAAGCACTGGATTAGGAATATCCTTCAAAATGATTCGGATTGTAATTGATTGTGTGTTACGCAATTTGGGTGCTGCACCCTAATTACGTAACACACTTACAATCTCACCACCCACCACGCAATCACTTTTTGGGGTTTTTTTTGGTTTTGAGTTTTTTTTTGTTGGGTTTTTAGGGTTTTTGGTAGGATTGATAATATCATCCCTCACACAATTCGTCTGAAGAAAGTCACAAAGTCCAAAACTGATCATATCAATAACACTAACGGCTACAGTAAACAAAAGATCAGTATTTTATGAAGTAACAATTTCCAGTATTATTTACAAGAACCGAGAAGGATTTCGGCCCGTAGTGAATATTGGGAGAACTTTTCTTATCGTAACCCACAGCTTCCTATCAACTTGCCTCAACTTAAACAACAAGATTTGATCAACTGTCTCTTGGATTTGATAGATTTGAAAACATTTGAAAGCGTCTGGTGAGCGTCTGGCTCGGTTTTTATGTACGGTCACCAAAGGAGATAAGTACCCAGGGTCCTTGGATATAGTTGACGTTTAGTAAGAAACCGATGGATGTTTTCGAATAAAATAAAATAAAATTAATAGAAAACCAACAGTTTATTTATCAAATAAAATTTCATTCCAAAACATCTATTGGTTCCTTACTAAACTTCAACTATATCCGATGACCCTGGTTACTTATTTCCTTTGGCGACTGTACCTAGACCCTCAAATCCAAACTGTCGTACCTCTTTAATCCTATAAGTGCCTCGGGCGTGTAAGTTAATCTTGTAATTAACTGCCTTTAAAGGACGAGTTTATAATACCCTATCTGTGCAGTCACGAGCATAATGGCTTTATTCAAAAGCGAATTACTCCTTTATTTTTTAATGAAATTTTATGTTGCTACGAAATAGTATTTTCGAACCCAAAGCTTTTTGTAATGTGTCGTATTTCATTGTTGTTTTCGTTATTTCACGCTAAAATCGCTATTGAAATTTTCCAAGTGTTGACATTGATGCTCGTGACTGTACCCATTCATTGTAGTATTTCATTGTTTTCTTCTTCTATTCTTCACTATTAACTTTCACGTGGTCCTTATCATTTACCTTTTTTCATTCATTATCATCTTTAAACAAAAAACAGTCCATTTTTCTCACCATCTATCTACATCTATATTTAGCACTGTCTTGTGCCCATTTTCACTAATACTACGTGACACCGAATTAAATGCCTAAATAAAAATATGGGTCAGTGGGTCGTCTTAGGATGCTGTTAGATATTCAAATCTTGCTTCAGGGCCAAAAGTTGAAATCCAACACAGTCACTTAGGTATTTTCTGGTGTTAGTGTAAATGGCCATTAGTCACATACGTTTAACCTAATTACATACCCATACAAAGATAAACGGTTTAAAAGGTGGTTAACTACTTTTATTCACTCAAGGTCAAGGTCAAGAGATACGCGTCATAACGCTTAGGTTTCCCATAAAATTTAACTTGCTCCAGAATGGCAGTTAAATGAGAGAATTAGCTCATAAACTTGTCAGTCGTATCTTTCAAGAACATTCACTAGTATTACTTTGTTAGTGCACTTAAAACTTACCTAGGTGGTTTGACCTTGGATTATGTTAGATTATACGAACGGTTTTACTAGCATCCTAGGCCTAGCAACCTGCAATCAAATTGCGTATCACACTTTCAATCACAAACGGACAGGTTTTGGAGGATATTGGGTCAGTGGGTCGTCTTAGGATTGATAATCCATTACTTCATGTGGATGAACAAAGCTTCCGTACCTGGCTTTGCATGTGTGGCTGTCGGAAGTTATCTAAACACGGAACGTGGTACCGCGACAAAAAGCCAATGTCCTTCCCCAAGATACCATCTATGTCCTTGCCAAATTTTATCGAAATCCGTTCAGTGGTTTAGGCGTGAAAAGATAACATACAGACGAACTTATAATATTAGTATGGATTCATCTGAGCAACAGCGTTAATCACATAATTAATATTATTGAATTGTCAAAATGAAACGCCACTTTGGTTCGTAGTAAACTTGAGGCTGGTGCCTGTATCTGGCATCCCTTCACTGCGACTCAAACGTTAACGTTAGAAAAGGTACAAAAAACTTTCCTGAGATTTCTATATAAAAAGATGTATCACTTCTTTCCTTTCATGTACCCCACTAATTACCTCCTTGGAGTGTTGGGCTTCAACTCGTTGGAGGTTAGACGTGGCTTTCAACAGCTCACAGTAGCCTGCAAAACTCTCAGAAGACGAAATCAAACTCAAATCATTTATTTCAATTTAACCATTTACAGGCACTTTTGGACTGTCATAATTAAATAGTCAGTCAGTTAGTCAGAAAGTTGAAGCTAGTTGCCCATTCCAAAACGAAGATCTCTATGGAGAAAAACGGGCAAGAAACTCCAAGGACACTCTTTTAAATCACGGTATTGTTACAAAATCCTGGGTACATTATTCTTATTGCTTCTATATGTGAAAACATTGTAAAAAAGAAACAATTTATAATATAAAAATAAGCCCTGGCAGTTAAGAGATGACCAGTCTCAATCGACGGCACCCTGTCACGAACATGACGCGTGGATCAACACCACCCAGCTCAACCATTTTGTAGGGAACCGAATGATCCAACACACACGCCACCACCAGTGAGACATTTAAGCGAGCATGAAATATTCTCAACTGCCATGCTCTTTCAAATCAACAGTCGCATCGACAGCCCCGAACTCCATGACATTTTTTGTCGACTATTTCTTCCCGACAAATACATCGGACATCGCCAAAGCTGTCGACACAATCTGTTCGCACCGCCGTCATCTAAAACTGTCGCCAGAGCTGAGTCCCCTGTGTGTCGTAATGCCCTCCTGAACACCAATCCTGAATATGATCTGTTTGCCTATGAATGGAGTAGAATTATGCGTGTATGTATGTCTGACGTTTTGTGAGAAGAAGTTTGCTAGGGTGTCCTCTATTATATGTTAGTAGTTGAAATAGTTTTGTATATATTATACCTACTATACCTGTGAAAATCTTTAGGTTAATTAATATAATTGGTGTTACCGTTTTAATTACCTAATGTGTAACCAATGTGAAAGGATTTGTCATTGTTAGTGTGTTACGCAGTTACTTCGCTGAACTGTTGCTGATGACCTTATATCTTTACCACGGGCAATAGGGCACGAGCTTTCCTTAAATAATTTGTCCAGCACCCTAATTGCGTTACACACTCAATCACAAAAAAAAATAATGTTGTTGAACTGTCAAAATGAAAAACATTGCTATTGTAAACAATCAAGAAAATAATACAAACATTGCTCGGCTCAATAAGACCCATAAGAACATGATTTGGTAATTTGATAAGAATTCTACTCACATCACAAAAGCGAGAAAAGAACTGCTACTATTATTGTATTGTTATTGTATTCAGCAGAACTGCATTGTCAGCACAGCGCAACATAACACGACCGTAACAAAACGCATTTCTCATTTCATAAATACGTTTTGTTAACTCAAATGACCGTAAGTGAAATGAGTGGGTATTTTTCGTCTTACGTTGGTCGGTCACTTTAATGTCCAGACGCCAGCACATCAAGCTGCCCGAAACTGTCAAATTTTCCCAATTATCTTTGAACCGCTTTAGCGACAAAGTTGAAAATCTTCTAAAGAAATTTGACAGATTGTAGTAGCTTGATGTGCTGGCGTCTGTACATACGTTAAAGAGACCGACGCGACGTAAGTAAAATCGATCCTTAAGGAAATTGACAACTTACGTCAATTTGCCGTGTTTAGTTAAGGACTTTAAATAGTACAGACGCCAGCAGGTCAAGCTACCCGAAACTGAAATTTTCCCAATCAATCTTGAACCTTAATTATACAGATATAAAGTTGAAAATCTATTAAAGAAATTTGACAGATTGTAATAGCTTGATGTGCTGGCGTCTGTACATACTAATTCCATGCTTATACCTAGCCGTTTCATACAACAAAATTGAAATATATGGACAGATGTATACTAACAATTAGGATAGTTGTATTTTCGATTCAAAAATCGTTAGAATTTAAGAACGATACGTCGCGCCTTTGTGCTAGCGCCTCTGAACACAATTTGATCATGCCTTTAAGATACCTTAGAACACACTCAGAGAATTTTAGATGCTAAACGAAATAATATATTCAATGGTTGAATTGGATTAAACATCATAAACAAGTACCGAAACGTAACAAATCCACAGAATTAATCCTTACTAGAACGAATTAATACGCGAAGAGGCGCGTTTGTAATATTTCAACAGGGTTTTAATTTCGCCCCTCTTACGTCCCATTCAACCCTCATGGCTATTGTTCTGTTCTTGCCATTTCAACCCCCGAACGGTCCAATTTCATTGTTCCGGCAGGTATATTAGAGTTCAAATAACTGGCAATGTTATCTATGTATTCTTTGATTTTGAATGTTTGGCTTGTAAAATTCCAATGATGTAATTTTAATTTGTTTGAATTCCAATTTGTTGCGCTTGATCAATTTTATTATTATTTTAATAAGGGACAGCTATTTCAATTTTGTTACTCTTATTTCTTCTGGTATTAAATAGCTAGAAGAAATATATTATTTCCGTAAATGTGCGCAGACATGAACAATAATTGTTTATCAAATTGTCATACCTACTACGTCAATTTGCCGTGTTATAGCCATATCTTACGACTATCATAGAATGAGGGTTTATGGTACGAATTTACGCGCGATAATTTAAGGTTATGGTCAATTTGCAAAGTAATAATTTTCCATGACATTCATATTGTATTGTCGTAGTTATGTAGGCATGAAACAACCTACCATAAATCAAGGTGTTGTATGTCTTCATACTATTCTTGTCCTATCGTTTATCTTTGTATAGAAATAATCCGTTTCCAAGTATGAACAAGACTGGAGAAGAAAATGCGTGAAATCAGATTCTTTTCTAAACTAATGTTATAAATAGACTGGCTTCAGCACGCGAATTCGTCCGCGTGAAATTTCTTGTCGGTCTTCAAATCCGACTGGTAGTTCCAGAGATTACCCCCTACATACATACAAACAAACAAATTTTACCTCTCTATAATATTAAAATAATAATAATATAGAAAAGATTTGATTTTTTGTATGTTGGTTTGTTACGCTTTCACGCTAAAACGGCTAAATTGATTTGGATAAGATTTGGCACATGGGTAGGACATAGTAGCTAGCACGCGAAACAAACTCAAGGGTCAAATTCTCTTTTAAAGTCCAGACATAATCTTTGTCAAATGAAGACAATCTAGTTTAGTGCTTGAAATGGTCTTTTGAGGAAAGAACCACACACTTTTGAGTGGACCAGTCCAGTCAGTGCAAGCATTTTGTCAGTAATCGTGTAGCTCAGCTCAGGGCCACTATGACCACTTAACGATTCCTTGCTTTGAAACCAGTTCAATTCTTTAATTATTCACAAATTCAAATTCAAATTCTTTATTGCTAACTATGTGTACATAAATAAAGTTTTTAACAGAAGATATCAGTTCTTAGAACATAGTGGCCCTGTTAGGGCATTGCAATTTCAACATGCATGTATGCTTATAATTGTAACAGTTAAACATGCATTAAATTGATTTACATTCATTAATTAAAAAGAAAAATGTTATAAATATTAAATTGCACAACTGCTATTAACTTTTTCTCTATGACACAATGGCGTGGTTTGAACAGTCAAAATACATGTTATCCGTACGGTTGACATTTCGATTATTTGCCGTAAACAAGATATTGACATTGACGTGGTTTGCACGTGGTAAGATTTCGCGGGGAATTATATAGAAATGGGGCTCAATATACCGTCCGGTGACCGATTCAGATATCAGATAAATCTCTAATCCTTACAAAAAAGGCATAAAATCTTTTCTACTACTGAATTTCTTCGAAAAAGAAAACGTACCCAAATACCTACCTACCGACATTTTTCAAATACATGAAAGCTAGAAATTCCCTCGACTCGCATAAAAGGTAAATATCGGTTGACAGAAGACGCGAGTGATTGTTAAAACAAACGTCTTGAAGTGGTACACTTTGTGGAACACGACGCGAGCTAGCAATTCTTTAAATGTATGTAAAACGATACCGGTTTTATATTCATGGATACAAATAGGTTTTTTGAACGAATCGGAACATAATCTAACTTGTAAATATATAGCTTGTTGGGCTTAATTCATATCAAAATCAAAAGTCATTTATTCAAATTAGGCTGAGAATCAGCACTTTTTGAACGTCAAAATTAAATAACTCAAAACGTCCGCCCTTCACCACTTTTTAGTGCTTTTGTTGGGAAGAAGAAGTGGCGTAACAAACTCCCCTGCAGTACATAACATATCTATTATAAATAAAAAGTGCGAGGCGTTTCAACGCTACGTCTTCCGTCGTCACTCCAGAACCTAACGGCCCCATCGGCCGTCTAGGTGTACAAGGTGGACCGATGACCTTGTGAAGGCCGTAGTAATCCGCTGGATGCGAAAAGCACAGAACTGGTCGAAGTGGTGGTGCTTGAGGGAGGTCTAAGTCCAGTAGTGGACGTCTTTCGACTGAAATGGTGACTATGATATAACAAATCGGAATTTCCCATCGGACTTAGGATCGAACTTTTATCCCCTATTCAACCTCATAAGGGGTTGAACTTTTAAAAACTTTCCTTAGTGCTCACTTTAATACGTAACTCTAGTGCATATGCGTCTAACCCTTGCGGTTTAGGCTGTGCGTTGTCTATCAAAGAACGATTGAATGAGAATTGGTTCATTATAGGTTACACCATTAGCCTACAGCCGTGTACATAAATCGCGAGGCATGTGCCGCAAATGGTTTGCCACGCATGCCCATAGCTCAATGGATCTCCACGACGCCAATCGAATTCGCCCCATCGACGGATGCTCACAGTAAAGTGAGCACCCCGCCCATAAATAGCCTGGGGCACATAAGAGGCAAATCATTCGCGGCGCATGCGTGTCCGACACAGAAAATACAGAACAAATCTTATGTTCGAAGTTTAAAAATATTGTTTCCTTCAGAAACAATGGTGACTGTAAAGAGATGTCTACTTGACAACCTTTGGATAGACAAGGAAAAACCAAATAAAGGATGCGTCCAGATAATTAATATCATAATATATTCATTTCTGTGGCAGAGCAGCGTTGTTCCAGTTTAAATAATTATGAATAAGCATCACCTCTGTACCTATTATGTCTGTTCTGTTTTTTTCTTGTCTGTTTATATATGTGTGTACATAAATGGTAAAATAAATAAATATAACGGTACCTTAACCAGAAGTAGTTATCGTATAAGTAGTTCAGCAGCTTCAATATGATCAGAATTATGCCAGAATATAACAGTCCATCGTGCAGGTGGTACAACAGCGGCTCCCCTGACATCATCTTCTGTCATTAGAAGGCAACCGCCACGCAATCTTTAATGATTAGGATCAATTCGACGCTCTGCTAGAGTGACTATCACCAGCCGGTGATCAGACCTTTTCAACGATCCGAGTTACTTCATAACAAAACTAGGCGGTGCCACATCCTGCGCCGTAAAATTTTCTAAAGGACAAGGATTTCTATGCTGTTCTTATAAAATTTCATATTTTCATAAGTGCTTTTAGCCGGAAGAGTGAAGTATTTCACCTTTTTGGTCTCATCTCCTTTATGCCTCAAAGTATAATAATTAATAATGAACTTTAACATTTCTAAAAAGATATAAAAATATAATGTCAACGTGAGATTCCCTTTCATAAAATCTGGGAGAACTCTATTAAAACGTTAGCACACTTGAGCGACACTTTGTGCTAAGTAAATGAAATTCCCTCTTATTTTGTTATTAAGAGGATCCTCATTTTTCCTCCCTCACTGATTGCTTGAGCTTGAACTAGAGAATTTTATAGACGTAGCGTTAAAAATAATATGTTTACTGCTGCTATTTTCTCAGGTTTCGAAAAATATTTAAACAAAAATCCTGATGATCATATTGTAGGGTTTTGTTGCGAGTATTAACCAGATCTCTGGACTGCACATGTTTTTGCAGTGGAAATCCGGTTGTTTTTAGGATTCCGTATCAAAAGGGTAAGAACTGTACCCTATCATAATTTATACTACTGGCTTTCCGTCTGTCTGTCACAGGGATGTATCTTGCCCTAGTTCTGGAATATCAATATCCACCTTGTAATTGCTTTAGTACTTTGACAAAAACTCCCAGGAAATTGAGACTCCCAGTAAGTGAACTTGATGTTTTATGAAGTGCAACAAGCGACATTCAAGCCTAGGGTGGTAAAGCAATTACGACGCCGACTATTTATACTTAAATACATATCAGTAAGAGAAACCCTGACTTACGAGTTATTCATCGTGGGTTGAACCATGTGACATCTACCAACCCGCGCTGGGCCCTCTCGTGGTAATTTTATTAATGTAATCTCTGTATTCCAGCAGTGGGAATATTATAGGCTGATTAAGATTAAGCTACATACCAGTAGTAGCCCGGAGTCTGAACTCATGCCCGGTTGGTGGCAATAGGTTTACCCCCTATTACATAGGAATTTAACATAACTGACGAAATGTAGGTGTATAGTTTGACCAAAACCGCTGTACCGCGCCTTCGGTATGTGCGCGGCGAGACGGGGGGGGGGGGGCAGTGCAGGCAGCCCCCCGCCCCCTGCCTCGCCACGGATTCCTAAGGCGCGGTACAGCAGTTTCGGTCAAACTATATATAATTATTAGGTACAGCTCTGCCCAACTCTTCGGGGACATAAGGCACTATGTTGTGTGTTACATTACATATTAGACTGATTTTTAATTTTCCTTAATGACTTATTCCTCCTTTCGTTCCGATTCTTCTTACCGTTCAGTAGTAACAACGACCCATTTGCTCAATGCTTTGTACAGTGGACAAACGCAGCCAGTTTCTTTATATCGATGCCTCGGATCCTTTCCTTTGTGTTTAGGTTACAAAAAGGATTTAATTCCACTTCCATTGGGTACGCCGTTTTATTATTCGGTCATCCAAATGTTTGGTAATAATAAAATGGTATGTGATGAAAAATGTATGGTGACCGGTCTCTTTCAAGATCTCTTTTACTATCTTTTCAATTTTGTAAAGGACATTGGACATTTTACTATGGACTTTGGTACCAGCCGGATAATTGCGTAACATACTAACAGTAGCTTTCATTTTGACATTACAACAATATTCATTGCGTCATTTACGTTGTTGAGCAAACAAATTTTTCCACTTCTGTCCGTTCTCATTTTCCAAATTGTTTGTACAGATACTACCACCCCATATTGAGCGATATGTAGCAATATAATAAATCGCCTCCAACAGTTTATTGTACGTTTCGCTATCAAACTTAGATAAACTTTCGTCATTGTATACACAAATCATGATCCGGTGGGCACTGGAGTACTGACACTGTCGAAATAGGTTCGCTTTGTGGAATACTGATGCTAAATTTATTTTGTGCATAATTAAGAAGAGTTGAGCGATTTTCACTGTAGAATGATATCAATATATATTATTCCTAGCAATATTCAAAATTTATTTTAATATCTGGGCAAACTTGTCTGAACCACCTAAACTTTAATTCTGAATCTAATATCAAGTTTAGAAACCACAAACTCAATCTCCAAATTTCAAATTCCATGCGACCAATTTTCAAGAATTAGTTGTCACTGTAGATACGGATAATACCAAGTAAAGTATGCGTTTCGGGAATCACCATCTGTCTTCGTAAATACGAACGCATAATGATGAGATCTAATAAAGAGTTGTTACATCACGGAGAAGTACATACTAGCATATTTTGTATTATCATGATTACAAAATTATAGATTTCAATTCTAAAAACTTTTGAGTGGTAGATGCGTATGTGGGTGTGTTTGTTTTGGGTGCTGGAGTAGGTAACTCGACACAGGTAAATCTTTATGCAAACACGCAATAATAGGTACTATTAAAAAGTGCGGCAGTACAAAACTTAGAACTTTGCCTCTGTGTGATGTTACTCTAAGACGTAAAGTTCGTGCTAATTCAAAAACACGAAGATTACCGAAGCGCGAACCTTTTTTGGTTTAACTGTAATTAGTTGAGTGGCAATGGAATTCCAATTTCTTACCCGTTTTTTGGTGGCAGTGAATTTGTTTTTTTCCAAATAGCGACAGTAGGAAATCTTCTGTCTTAGAATTATCTGAAAAAAAATGTGACGCCTTAATATTTTTCCTAGGCTTACCTACTGGAACTCATCTCGCTTCATCTCCCCAACTTGTCCCACACATCGAGGCTTTGTATACACATTACGTATTTAAAGTTAAACATCAATTTCTATTCAATTCGGCCTCCATCGCTTGTTATGACTACAGATGAATATACATAAATTGACGAACTTTAATGGAGTCCAATAATTAAAGGATGCTGGTAAGTTATTAGAGTTTGTGATGTATGTTTAGCCTGAGGCTAAGATTTGGGATCTCTAACTAACTTTATCTTAAGTCTCTTTTAGGCCTCATCCTTTCTATTTCAGTCAAACTCAAACTCAAAGCCTTTACTTCAATTAATTTACAGGCACTTTTGAACTGTCAAGAAGTCGGTCAGTCAGAAAATATGAAGTTAGTTGCCCATTACAAAGCGTAGTAGGTACCTATAGAGAAGGACGGGCAAGAAACGCCATGGACACTCTTTTAAATTATATTTTTACAAAAATATTAGTCATATTAGCAATTTTGAAGTTATAATTATACAATACAAAGGAAATTGAGTTTATAAAATGCAAAGATTTTCTTACAATCTTCAGCAGCTCCAACAGTATTTTCAAGTTTTAATCAATTAGTTGTGGAGCAGGACCAGCATGAACCAGGCATTATTATCTGCGATGTAATCCCCTAACTTATAATATGCCTGCCTGCAAAGTGTGCGTTTTGAACAAGACTTGAATTTTATTTCATTGACGTATTTTATAACATTTTAATACAACAACAATACCCCATGTAAGATGAGTCGCCTTTGGCCCGTTTGAGACCTATTTGAACTAATAGGTACCTATGTACAGTTTAACTAAAGAGTTCGAATTGCGCAGTACTTAATAAACATTATTGCCGCATCAATAATGTACCTACCTCACTAATGAATGAGTCATTAATATGCGAGATAACTGTTTATAATTTCCTGTCCAACTAGTGTCTACATCAGCAGAGCACTACGATCACTTCATACAGTGATATCGTAGAACTTTAAAACACCCACCGTACCACCAGAGGTACGGCCTGGGGTACGGTGGGTGTGCAGTTCCTAGTTCTAGTACTATAATTATGTGTTTCACCTCTTTTACTAAAAGATGTCAATGTTTTATTACAAACATGTTGTTTTCGTAGATATTGACAAGGCACCGTCATGATGATAATATCCATAAACAATTTATTATTATTAGACCAAAAGTCAATCTGCTTAGCCTTTTCCCAACTATGTTGTGGTTGGCTTCCAGTCTAATCGGATGCAGCTGAACATCAGTCCATATTTTACATGGTGCGACTGCCTATCTGAACTCTACAACCCAGTCACTGGGTTATACGATACCCCTTGGTAAGACTGGTTGTAAGACGTTCAGTGACTCTTCACCGCTTTTTTAGGAAATCAAAGCTTTACTCACAGACTTATATTGACTAGATAACGCAAGTCTCATCGTCTGTATAGAAACCAAGCGTGCCATTATTTTTCTACCTACTGTGACGTCACATGAGCGATTTAGTGATGGGAACTCCCTGTCCGCGAGTAAACGATTCAAAACGATCCGCTTTTCGCCTCGCTCGTCCGCCAGTACTCTTTGGATCGAGAGGTCGCGTGCGCGCACCCCTCCGCTTGCATGTTATTGTTTAAGTTCGCCGCTCTTCAAGTTACACGATGTATCCTCATTTGACGTAGACGGCTGGTGAATGTCCTGTAACACGAAATTAACTATTAAATAATCCTAATATCAGCGTCAAGTCGTCCACATTTTCCGACCCGTTACATTTAGAATGAAACGAGTACCTAATAATCGATTTTTGCAAGATAACAGTGATAATTTAACTTTGGGATCACTTGGAAATCTGTAAATATAATTAATAATATTCTAAACAAAATCACTAAATTGAAACATTGCAGTAAAAAAAAATTACATGTCACAAAATACCCAACGCAAACATTATCATTCCTCTGTTTCCAAAATCGATTAGAATCGAGAACAAACTGTGTGTACAACACTATTTGCTTTATTTGACAGAAAAATGAGAATAGCTACTGTACCACGAAGCTGAGCGATAAGTGAAAATATCGATCATTTTGATTTTCATTGCGTGTTTTAACAGATAAGTCCTATATACTACCTTGTAACTAAAAACGGCAATGTATCATGAATTATTCGATACACACTCAGTTGCATAATGTTCATTGTACGACCACGATGAACACAAAATAATTGATTTTGCAATAAATAACACATAATTTAATAACAAAATGACTTACCGATGAAAGGAAATGTTTCCATTATCTCGTCCCACTTTTTTTGTGTAGTTTTTACATCTCAATACCGCACAATTTGGCATTTTTCAGTTTTTGTTTGACGTCTGGCATCAAGAACGTTCGAGCGCGGACTGAATGGATATGGCCATAAAGGAAGTAAATTTTACTCCCTTTTTACACGCGAAGTACATACACTTGCGTCGTCTAGCCAATATAAGTCTGTGGCTTTACTGGCTAAGTTAGCAAGACTTGGTGAAGTAAAAAAATTGCGTCCGTTTTTAGAAAAACGTTTAATTTTAGTGATACTTTAAATAAAGTGAAATCAATGTATATTTTCATATTTTAAAGATTTTCCCTATAAATGTGGTCTACTGGCTCAGTGGTATTAGCCCCGACTTACGAGTACCAAATCCAGGCAAGAACTTTACTTTGCGTATTTAATTCCATCACCACTGCTCTCAAATCTCAACATCGTGCATCGTGGCGAAACCGGCGTGTCTCATTAAGAAAAATTCCAAGATACGTAACATCCACCAACCCGCACTGGGCCCACTCCCTCTTACATAGAGGAGGTCTTTTTTTTTTGCGGATGGGAAGTCATCAAATGACCCCTCCTGCTCTGGGTGGAGCGGAAGGGAGTGTCAGACTCTTACTGACTAAAACCCACCCGTGTTCCTTCCTTAGCCCTTTATGTTCCAGGGCAGCAGTAACCCTTTCGGACGATCCCGCTACCCTGGCAGGCTTCGGCCCTATCGGGCCCCGTCACTTATGCTGACATCTCTTTGAGGCGCGCGTGGAACACATACGCGTTACGCTCCG
The DNA here is from genome assembly GCA_951799955.1 of Apamea anceps. NCBI lineage: Eukaryota > Metazoa > Arthropoda > Insecta > Lepidoptera > Noctuidae > Apamea > Apamea anceps. The sequence goes on along the minus strand of OX637523.1, from coordinate 11,909,618 downwards.
CCCGCAGGCCCGCGCCTACGGTGGCCGGGAGTCGTCACACGGCTCCCGACGCCCGGATAGAGGTCTGTATCCTCAAAATGAAGGAAATTCAATCTATTAATCTTTCTTTTTTATATTTTAAAGATTTTCTCTGTAAATAAAAATTATAAGCGAAAATACCAGAGTTATGGACGAAAATAACAATATCCTACTTACCTTTCCAATTATAACAACCGATAATTTTATAACCCATAAAAATCTAATCAAAGCAACAAGTTAAGGCAAGTCACTCAAGGGTTCAATAAAGAGAATTTGTTGGACGCTTTAATCCTTCGATACTTCAGTCAAGTTTGACCGCGTCTCCCCTCCGACCGTTAATTAACGAAGTTTTTGACGATAACGATCTATTTTCTAACTGGATGGTTGTTATCTTGAATAATTATTTTAGAAAAAAAAATTGAGAGAGACTTGAGAAAATAATTTTTCGTGGCTATCGGTTCAGAGTGTTTTTAATGATATTTAAATGAATCCAATTAAAATCAATTATGTTAGGAAAGGTCGACTTGCGTCAAGACCTCACGTCAGAGGGACAATTCTCGTAATTTTAAGAACATTTGCAGTCTGATCTCAGTCTCAATCTGTCAAAAATACCTCTAATTTCCCTACATTTTTGACAAGTTTTTGAAACTGACTGTCGCTGAGATGATATTGCGACTAAATCTTGAACGTTTTTAATTACGGAACGACTTTCTGTTTACAGTGTTCACTCATACAGTCAGGGATATGAGCAAATTGGCAACTTACGTAAATTTGCCATGTTATCGCTATTTCCTACAACTGTCAAAAAATGACAGCTGTGATTTGAATATACGGACGATTTAAGTTGGTAGGTATACAATTTGCTTAACAAATAATTACAGTGACTTTGCATTTTTGATTGGTGATATATTTTCGCGACTACGATCTTGGTCCCATTGTGACCACACATTTCTGATATACGCTGTATACAATAACGCCGCCTGTATTCTGCAAAAGATTAGGCAGAGATGTATTAATCACTTGCATTTTGTATACTGTCCTGTATACTAACCTCCCTAAAAGTCTTCCAATGTAAATTCCATTACGCCATTGTACAAAACAGTACCAGCTCTATACAACAGTTGCAAGTTCGGAACTGCAACACGCTGCAGAACAAAGTTAGTCACAAAGCGTGCACAAGACACAGTTTAAATGTGTTTGTGTGACGTCACAGATTGGCTATTCGTTGTTTTGTTAGTAGATCGATGTTTTGGTATGAGAATGAGATAATCTAACATAACATTACGCCTCTATTACCTTAAGGGTTAGGCAAGGATGCATGTATAGTACACACACATTTCGCCAGATATTTCAAAGTCCCATGTAAAAGGCCGGAGCAAAGACAATCTCCACAGATGGAGGTTCACGAATGGGTCAGATCTCAAGTGCGTATGCGGCATCTCCCCACATATTATGGCCCACCTTCCATCCTGCACCGCATGCCCTGTCACCTGTGCACTTGATGATCTTATGACTGCGTCAGTGAGCGGAGTTCGCTCAGCTGAATTTAGGGCTAAAAAAGTTTGAACTTTTTGCCATCTATACGATTATTTTCGATTTGAAGCGAATACATTCGATCCTATCACTTAGTACTATAGAATGTAACTATATTTAATATCTACGCATAACAATTTTTTTTTTAAACTTATACACTTATGGCATTATAATGTCTGTAAGAAATCATAAATAAGGTAATTCAATAAGATAAGGCAGTTTATGTATTTATTTTATTACGTATTTTAAACTTAACTTTAACGTAATCTGGAATAGTTACGTTCTAGGCAGCTGTCAAAAAAGGAATAACATGGACAGAGTGTAACACGGTTTTAATATTAGTGAAACCGCCATGTGATTCATTCAATAGAAGTTAATCCTGCATTACCAAGCGACAAGCTACAGTGACAAACTCGTGTAATGTCAAAGCTAAGGATCTACTTAAAAATTCAATCGGTCGACAAGTCCCGAGCTTAGCCGAACTCAGCCGAACGTCCTAACGAGGCCAAACGCTTTACCCACAACTGTGTATCCTCCTACGTATGCTGTGAAGCGCAGTTGAGGAAACATTGAATTTGTAGGCAAACGATGTTACATATTAGTTTGTAGGTGCACATACAGATGCGTCTTGTGACGTTATCGAGTTATGTACCGCTGAAGCTAAGTTTCTGGCTTTGATAATATTGTTAACAATTCTGTGATTGACTGAAATCAACACAAATACCATAACAGTCTGCCAGAGACCCTGAGCCTTATTCTCTATGACACAATGAACGAAATCACGCGAAATGAACGTGAGGTTGGCGGGATTTGCTAAGGAATTGATGTGGTTTCGAAGTAAGGAAAATGGTCATAGTGAATTAGGGCCCTTATAAACAGCTGTGCCCGCGACTTCGTTTGCGTGCATGTCGGAAAACATAATTTATTTCATGGGTTTTGTTTTTTTTGCGCGGAACCCTAATACTTTTCAAACAAATAAAAGTAGCCTAATTACCATACTACTTTCATATGGATTTAGCTACATAATCAGCCTATAATGTTCCCACTGCAGGGACACAGGCCTCCTCTCGGTGAGAGGGAGTGGGTCGTAATCCACCACGCAGGCCCAGTGCGGGTTGGCAGATGTCACATGTTTTTGAATTTTTGGTTCTAGGACATGCCGGTTTCCTCACGATATTTTCCATCACCGTTTTGAGAGCAGTGGTGATGAAATAATTCACACAAAGTAAAGCCCCTGCCTGGGTTCGAACTTACGATCTACAACTCGTAAGTCGTCCCCGTTACCACTTGGCCACCACTGCTCCTTAAGTTAATGCGTTTAGTTAAAAGCTGTTATTTTGACATTACAAACAGACACTTTTAATTTATTAATTTCAATAATGTAAAGTACTGCACGTGATGCCTAACTATATCTACAACAAAGTTAGAATAGCTTAATGTACGGAGAGCGTGCTTTAAATAAATAGTTACACTAGTTAGCACACAGTTTGTAAAACAAGTACAGTGTCCGCTATCACAGAACTACAACAATTAGATAAATTAGTTTTAAACTTTGAGGTTTAGTACAATTTGCTTGATTAGCTCAGAATTTAATGTATTTACTGTACCTACATTATTTAGTAACGATAATTTCATTTTTCTTTGTAGGTACTTTTTCCAAGGCTCTCAAAATGGTGAAGGGAAAATTCGCGAGGAAACTGACATGTCCTGATAATAAAAAATCGAACACATGTGACATCTACCAACCCGCACTGGGCCCGTGTGGTGGATTATGGCTCACTCCCTTTTACAGAGAACAGGCCTGTGTCCCAGCAGTGGGAACATTATAGGCTGATTATGTATGTGTTATGTATCTAAAACCAGCCTTTTAACTTGACGGCACGGTTGGCGCAGTGGCTAAGCGATTGACTGCTGCGCTGCGTGTCGCGGGTTCGATTCCCGCACGGAACAAATATTTGTATAGTCTACAAGTAGTTGTTCCGGGTCTGGCTGTTTGTGTATGTGAGTTTAAATGTTTGTAAACGCACCCACGACACAGGAGAAATTCCTAATGTGGGGCAACGTTTTATGAAAAAAAAAAAACTTGATAATAAAAATTCGTTATCTACCAACTCGCATAAAGTCAGCATGATGGATTATAATTAGCCCCCTTTCTCACAGAGAGTAGGTATGTGTTCCAACAGGGAACATTATAAGCTGATTATGCGTCCGCGAGATTTGTCTAAAATTCATCGGCGCATTTTGACTAACGCATTATAACGCTATCTTGTTCCACCCTAATTAACTAGTATGTAAATTGCATTAAATAGTTTGTCAGGTCGCATGGCGTATCAAAGCGGGTACAGTCAAACACAAAGTTTGGTTGCAAACGACGTTACATGCCAGTATCGATAACTAAGTGGCAAGCTTTGCTACTGGTAGAGACACAAGTGCTTTGCATTATAATGAATAAAATCAAAGGCATTGTTTGGTTGTGTATTTTGATATTTGTGCGCTTCCACCACATTTATGTGATTTTATGCGAAATGGGGTAGTTCATAAAATATGTAAAGTCTATTCTTTATGTTTCAAATTGATGTTATTTCAAGTTAAACAAATATTAACTTTATTTTAATGGTAATTAAGTTTATTTCGGACTGACTAGCACTACTTAAACAGTTATAAAAATGTTTGAAGTTGTAGCGTAAACTGAATTTTATTGTGTGGGAATTAAAGTTATTTAACCATAAACTCATATTTGTTTACATTTTTGGCAAATAAATTGCGAATGCAGATTAGTTGTTTTACAAATGTATCGTAAAATTGATGAAAAGCAGTAAAGCTTAGGTTTCCTAAGAAAGCGGTGAACGGTCACACAATAACGGTTGTCCAAATACAGAGCGTTTTTTGACACCTAAATGTCAAAATCTAGTGAAAATGGCAGATTCAATGACGGTGGATTATTATTGAAGCACAAACACTTTTCTCCGATTTTTTTCTTTTCTCTTGTTTTAAATCAAAATCAAAAGTCATTTCTTCAAATTAGGCTGAGAATCAGCACTTTTCGAACATCAAAATTACAAAAGACAGTACCTACCCCAAAAACGCCCGCCCTTCACCACTTCCTAGTGCTATCGCTGGGAAGAAGAAGTACGCAACAAACTCCACAGCTTTCTGTTCAGTTCAGTTTAAAAGAGAAAAGATTGGCCCCGTTCAGAATCATGTAGATCCATGGTAACACATTGAACGTCGATATCTCTGCCACCACCATATCAGTCTGTACAGGCAACACGCAGTAGTTATTTAGATTTATAATAAATCACCCTATTTTCCATACCATTACCGAAAAGTGGATTCCGATACATCCATAGAGAGGGTTATTTTAATCGTAGGAAAAACCTCGTTTAGCTAGAAAATAGAACCCCATACGCCCTTGATTTATAACACGAACAGTGTATACTGCTGAGACACTTTAACCCTTAAATTGACAGAGTGTAGCCGGCTGGACATTAATAAAAAATAAATTTGTAAGCGAGTATATTGATTATACCAACATTTTTTTTATTCTGTTAACTCCACAATAGAGTAAGCACTTGGTAGAAAAATAAATTAGATGCCTGGCAACATCAAAATATGTCAAAAATCAAAATGATGTCAAAGCAACGGTCGGTTAATGCGGCACAGGTAAGTTTTTGAATATTTTTTAATATATGGAATGATTTATATGGGTTGCCTATGCATTATATATTATTTCAAAGTGACGATTTATTATATGGTACCAAATAATAACGCAGTACTGTTTCAATAACGTTGTAAATTGCACTTAAAACTAGTTGTCCAGTATACTTCACACTGCCAATTGCTCACAATACTATCACTGTTTTTGTTTGGGAAGCGGGTTGGACAATGCCAACTAATTAGTATTTTGGTTTTGTAAAGGTTGCATGTATGAAATGAGCTTTTTCCTTTTGTTTTAGCGATTGATTCGCTCCCGCACGAATAGGCTAGTTGCTTTGATACCGCCTGAACATGCATGCTCCGATTCCAGTGACGCTTCGTCTACCGAAGAACTTGAAATTACCAATAAAACTTCGAACAACCACGATTCTTCAGATGAAAGCAGCTTGATATCAATAGATTCGGCCTTAGAGGCACTGAATATATTAGAATCTTCCGAAGATGAAATTACAGATAACAATGCAATTAATCTACCACTCACACCAATATTACAAAATGTTTTTCCGTCTCAAAATGAACCAAATTACGATGCTATCCCTTCTATAAGTTCTTTACCATCACTTGGTTCAGTGCAAACTAACCAACCAACCGTTGACACATGCTCCACTAGAAAACGTAAAAAAGCACAGAAAAAAAAAGTGGTTTCAAAAAAAGTTAAAACATCTAAGAAGTTTGTTCTGAGTTACAAGTGGAAGAAGGAATTATTTTTTCATCGGGCTGAAGTTGATGAAAATATGCCGCTGATGCCGAGTGAAGACGAACAACCTCTTTCGTTCTTTTATCGTTTTTTTTCACCGAATATAATAAAAGATATAGTAGATCAATCAAATCTGTACTCTGTTCAGGTAAAAGGAAGATCCATACAACTTACTCATGAAGAGTTTCTAACTTTTCTTGCCATACAAATTTTAATGGGCGTTGTGCATATGCCTAGCTACACTGATTATTGGAGCCGAAGGCTTAGATGCTATTAAAAGGACAAAAGGGCTAGATTAGTTATTTATTGAGCTTGTTATTATGTCTATGTTTCTATATAGATTTGGCGTTGGACGGAAAACAGGAAAAGCGAAACTAAAGTATCGATAGATGCGCGGCTAAAGTGAGCTGTCAATAGACTTAATCCCTAGCATGAGGTGGAATGACAGCTCACTTCACCTATGTTTTCACGGTGAGATTTTTACAAAATAAACCAGCGGGGTTATTGTGTAACACACTAACAGAAGGAATGGCTTTCATTTTGACAGTTCAATAATATGTATTCAGTGGGTTATTAATGTTGTCGAGCAAATTTTTCGAACATTTATGAAGTAATGGATTAGTAATATCCTTCAAAATGATTCTGAACCCTAATTGCGTAACACACGATCAATCGTAATCTGAATCATTTTGAAGCAAATTGCTAATCCATTGCTTCATAAGGTCGAAAAATTTGTCTGCTCAACACGTAAATAACGCAATGAATGTTGTTGAACTGTCAAAATGAAACCAATTCCGATTGATTGTGTGTTACGCTATTAGGGTGCAGGTTCTGATAGTGTGTTACGCAGCCGTGAGGCACACACTATTGTTGTCTGAAACATTATTTTTTATTTTATTAATTTTGTGTTTCACGAAATGTGTCCAAATAAACTTTTTTCTTTCTTTCTTTTAAGTATGAAGCATAAAAAAAATGATTTCTGCTTTTTCCAATGTGACTTCATCCGAATATCTAGTGTAGATGTATTCTTTTCATTGTTTACCTTTCTATGCATAATAGTAGTTTTTTGGTTACTTATTCCTAGCTAACGACCCGCCCTTGCTTCGCACGGTTTTTACGACTTGACAAAACATCAAAATTTATTTATTAAGTAAGTTTTATAGTAATGTTATTATTTATACACATAAAACTTCCGGAATATTTTTTTTTAAATGATGAACCGTATCCAAATCTGTTTCGTAGTTTAGAAGAACAACGGGATCACACAGACTAACACGAAAAGCGACTTTAATTTATAATATTACTAGCGGCGCCCCGTGGTTTCACCTGCATAAGTTTCGATCCCGTGGGAATATCGGGATAAAAAGTGTCCTATATGTTAATCCTGGTTATAAACCATCTGTGTGCCAAATTTCATCCAAATCCGTTTTTGCGTGAAAGAGTAACAAACATCCATCCATCCACCCATCCATCTATGCTTCCACCCGTCCATCCATCCATACAAACTTTCACGTTTATAATATTAGTAGGAGTAGGAAGTAGGCTGTATAGATTGGATAACTTTGGTCAGTGCCTGTCGTTAGATGGTTTTTTTTTTATATTTTTATTTTTTTAATTTAAAAGGGGTTTTTGTCCAATAAGGACATGTCAACCTCATCATACCATCATCATTAGATGGTTATCATCACCAATTTATTGTCATAATACTCGTATAGTATAGAAGCCGCATGGTATGTATACAGTCCGTTCAAAGGTTTTTTAAACTTTGATTTTGCATCACTGTCCAAACCACAGTGATCTTTATTCTCGTCACAATAAGGTTACTGTTGGGTTGCCGCCATTGACAAGTCTGTCAAAATCATTGTGATCTTTATTGTCGTCACAATAAGGTTACTGTTGGGTTGCCGCCATTGACAAGTCTGTCAAAATCATTGTGATCTTTACTGTCGTCACAATAAGGTTGCTCTTAAGTAAAATAACTGTAAACAGGCTGTAATATCGATGAGAGTATAACTCTCTTCGACATTTAAATGCAGATGAAATTGTCTTAGTCCTATTGCCTCGAAAAAAAAATAATTAAAAACGACAAGCGAATATCACACCTTTATGCTACTTTGAACCCAGGAAGGCATACTTATAAGAACGTAATTTTAAGACCGTTCACAGTCTGATCTCAGTCCCAATCTGTCAAAAAAATACTTCTAATTTCCCTACATTTTGACAAGTTTTTGAAATTTGTTTGTCGCTGAAATGAGGCTGCGACTAGATTTTGAACGTTTTAAATTACGAGAAATGGCCTTCAGACTGTGAACGTTCTTAAAATTACGAGAATTGCCCTTCTGGTTTTCTCCTACCTACCTTAAAAATTTAACGTAAAAAGTAACCAAATTACATCGAGAAATCCAATCCATAACAGTAAAAGCCACGTAAATGTCATAAAAATAAGCAGACACTTTTTATGCCAATCGGCATGTACGTTACCTACGTGAGTGAACCCTTAGGGAAGACTGACATAGTTTTTAAATATCCATTTTATTGAAATATTCAACCGACTGTTCCTTTCTCAGAAATATTCAATATGTCGTCTATATGTAATATTAACAACGCTTTCGAAATTGCAATATTATATGAACGCGGAAAGTGGAATGTTTAAATTGAACTTATTCGCGTTGAAATTATTGTTTGATTTGTAATAGTTGTTTTTACTTTTGTGAGTTTCTTACAATGTGGCAACAATAATACGACAATAAATAAAAACACTGACAATATTAATGCATAGGAGTCACTGACCTATATTATATACAAGTACGCTGGACATCATATTATCGATGACAAAACGAAGACATTTGATTCTCGCCATATTGGCGCATATAGCAACGTGAGCGTCCGTAGAACTAATATTTTTATTAGTGAGTTTTACAAAATGCGCGTACTCTCACGGTAAAAACTTTCTTAATACCTCGTAGTATACACACAATATGCAAAAAAGTTCTATTCCGCGATTTAGACTTAAATCATCAGAAAAGAAACAACACAACGACCATTTTGCAACAGTGTCAATGTTAGTTCCTGGGACGCTCGAGCGGGGCGCTTTGAATCGGTACAAAAAATAACTCTCATTTCGTATAGTATATTTAGTCCAGCGTTCTTGTTTATTAGAGGTCAGTGATATGAATATTTTGAAACTATCAAATAAATCTCAAACTCAAACTCAAATCATTTATTTCAATTAAACCCTTTCAGGCACTTTTGAATTGTCAAAATTAAAGTGTCGGTCAGTTAGTGATAAGTATGCGGATATTGCGGAGGGCGAAGGCCTAGATCTTAAGAAGGAGAAATGAACGGATGGATAGCTAGAAACACACTGACGTTTATTTTTCAAGTCAAGGTGACATAACAAAACCATAGATAAAACATAAAGTACACAACATTCCTTCCCCTGGCTTGACAAAATAAAACATACATCAAAACTAATAAAAACGCTTATAGTCTACTCAAGGAATAGCTCGCAGTCTTTTTCCATCAACCGTTTGTCTAATTGGCTGTGTTGATTGAGTATCTCCATGGGTCGCATCTGTTGCGTCATAGAACACTTCGTCTTCTCTATTTCCCTCCCCTCCAGTGTCCGACGCACTAACATCCCCTGGAGGTGCCGGGTTCGGTTCCGACTGTTCCGAAGTTACTTGTAGATCTTCAAATTCAATTGGGCATTCACTCGGCCTGTGCATGTTTCTTGTTGTGCCGTGGAATGCTAATAATTGATTCTTGTGTTTTTTTACCTTTAACAAAGTATTGCAATCCTGCACAATATATACAACTTTTCCTATCTTTTTAATGATTACACCTCTATTCCACGTCCCTTGTTTATTAGTACTGTTTTTTTTATACAAAACATTGTCTCCTTGCTTAAAAAAAATTAATAGTTTTGTCAGTTTTCTGTTTAGACTGCAAACACTGTTTGTTTTCGACGTTTCGGGTGAGAGTGATAGACGCCGGTATAATTAAATCTAACCGTGATCTCAGTTTATGACCAAAAACCAACTGGGCAGGTGAACAGCCCGTTGCAGAATGTACGGAATTTCTATAATCAAATAGATATTTAAGCAAGTTATTATTTAATCCCGTGACATTACTACTACTTAACATACAAGATTTGATTCCTTTTTTAACCACCTTTACGTAGCTTTCCGCCTGCCCGTTACTAGCCGGATGATAAGCCGGCGACGTCACATGCGAAATACCATTTGAAACACAAAACGTCCTAAATTCTGAGGAAGTAAACTGTGTGCCATTGTCACTGACTATAGTATGCGGTAAGCCAAATCGTGCCATGTATTCATACATTTTATTAATCACAGATATTGATGCCGTACTCGTTCCCATATCGTAAGCTTCTACCCACTTCGAGTACGCATCCACAATCACCAAATAGGAACGGTTATGTATGGGGCCGAGAAAATCTATGTGAATACGATAGAAAGCTTGCGGTGGATGTGGCCACAGCGCTGGTGGCGCACGCGCTGGTAACTGTCTCAACTGTAAACAGACCTCACAATCCGCAATCATTTTCTCTACAGCGTTATCAATTCCTGGAAACCAAAATCTGCTGCGCGCTTCTGCTTTCGTTTTCACAATACCCAAATGTGATTTATGTAGCTCTAATAATAATTTTGCCCGAAGTGTCTCTGGAATAATAACCTTGTGCCCTCGCATAATACAACCGCCTTCATACGACAACTGATTTTGACATAACAAATAAGGCTTAATTAATATATCTGATAGTCGCTTAGGCCAGCCTTTAACGATATATGATACAATTTTAATTAATACTGGATCTTTCTGAGTTTCATCACGAATTTCGCTAATTGTAATGGGTAAACTACCATCGGTAACAAAATTAACATATGACGCGCGATCTTCTACAGGGACTAAACTATCGTCGGCCCTGTAGCCACACCCCCCACTAGCCGCCGTTGACTCACTGTCAGGCAGACTAGCGCGCGATAAAAAATCTGCGCTGTTATCGACGCTGCGTATGCATTCGATGGTGTAATTGTAACTTGTGCTCAAGAACATCGCGTAACGCTGCAACCTATTTGCAGAGACCTCTGGAATACCCCGATATGGACCAAAGATAGATAAAAGAGGCTTGTGGTCAGTACGGAGCACAAACGGAACTGATCTTCCATATAAGAACTGGTGAAAACGTCGCACTCCGAAAATAATAGCTGTGGCCTCTTTTTGTATTTGAGAATACCGCTTCTCTGCTGCATTCAGGGTACGTGAAGCGAACGATACAGGGCGCTCCACCCTGTCTGACCCTATCTGTGACAAGATAGCTCCCAAGCCGCTGGGCGAAGCGTCCACCGTCAAAATTATTTGAGCATTTTGATCAAAATGAGCAAGAACCTGATTTGAGGCTAAACACTTCTTAATTGCTTTGAATGCATTATCATGTATCACCTCCCATTTCCATGAATTGCCCTTTTGCAACAATGAATAGAGCGGGCTCAAAATAGATGATGCGTTAGGGACAAACTTCCTATAATAATTGACTAATCCCAAAAACGATTGTAACTTATTCACGTTTGTTGGTGTAGGTGCTTGGACTATAGCTTTGACCTTTTCATTTGATTTTCTTAAACCATTCTTATCTATAGTATAACCTAAGTATTCTATTTGGTTCTCGAAGAACACGCACTTATCTTTACGAAGTGTTAATCCTGCGTCTTGTAATCGTTGCAAGACTGCACATAGCCTATCTAAGTGTTGCTCTTTAGTTGCCCCTGTAATACAGATGTCGTCAAGGAAACACATAACACCGTCCAATCCCGACAGTAAACACTCCATAGCCCGCTGAAAAATAGCAGGAGCACTAGCAAGACCAAAAACTAATCTTGTATAAACAAATAAACCGCGGTGAGTATTGATACAAGTTATTTTCTGAGAAGCCTGATCTAATACAAATTGTGAGTAAGCTTGAGTTAAATCCAACTTGCTAAACTGTTGACCCCCGTGTAATTTTGTAAAAAGTTCTTGAGCAGTCGGTAACGGATACTGTTCGACGACCAGCTGTTTGTTTACGCTTACAGAGTAATCAACACACAACCTGATTGAACCATCGCGCTTTAATATAGGGACAATTGGTGAGGCGTATTCTGAAAATTGAACTGGTTTTAACACACCTATACGTACCAAACGATCAATCTCACCGTTTATTTGATCTCTGAGTGCAAAAGCTGTAGGACGAGCTTTAAAAAAAATTGGCTTTGCGTTTTCTTTCAACTGTAACTTAACTTTATATTTTGTAAATAAGCCTAATTCATCTGAGAAAACAGATGGAAACTGTAATTTTAACTGTTCAGCAATTTCAGTTGATTTACAATAATTGATTTGCAACATGTGTAATTCAAACAAACTAATAAAATCTCGCCCTAAAATTGGGGGACCACCATCGCGAATCACTCTAACATTAACATCCTGAGTCTTGTCCAAGTATCTAATAGGCAATTGCACTATTCCTAAACACTGAATAACACACCCCGTGTATGTAAACAATTGATCCGTCGTTGGTGATAATGGCAACAACTTAAAATATTTTTTGTATACTTTTTCTGAAATCGCTGTGACTGCCGATCCGGTATCTACTTCGAACTTTAGCTTAATATTTTGAATCGAAACTACTAAAGTCATGGGTTCACCTCTGAATGAACGTATTTTTTTTGTCTTACCGTCATCGTCACTCTCGCCCGACCCGCCAGTTCCTACGAAATTTATCTTTTTGCACATTCGGCATAGGTGGCCTTTTACGTTACATTTCTTGCATGTATAGCTTGCAAACCGACACTGAGATGTTTTGTGGTTCTTGTAGCCGCAAACTGAACACTTTTCAATGTGAACACTCGATTCCTTTGAGTTGGTTTCGATTTTGAACAACGGCTCACTCGACGGCGGCGCCTGTACCGCTGCCAACGACGATGCTGCTGCTCCCTTGCGTGCGCTGTGCACACTCTCCGCCAACTCCACTGCTTTAGCCAGTGTGGTTTCTTGAAGTTCACGCGCGAAAAGCTTATCTTTCTCCGGTCCCGGCCGCATACCCATAACAAAGCGGTCGCGTAGCGCCTCTTCTACATTCAGAAATCCGCAATGCGTGGTCAGACCACGAAGCCTAGCAGCCCACTGCGAAAATGTTTCTTCCAGACCTTGAGTAGCGGCATAAAAATTATACCGCTCGCCAAAACCACATTTTTTTGGCGTGAAGTGATTATCCAGAAGAGTGAGAATATCTTCGAAAGGCACTTGCGAAATTTCTTTTGGCAAAGCCAAATCAGCTGCAAGCTTGTATGTGCCGTCGGCGAGTGCGCTCAGTAATATTGCCCGTCGTTTCACACCTGTTGGGTCCTTCACGCTGTCTACATCGTTTGCAATGTACCATTGCAAAATCCGCTGCTTGTAATTTTCCCATGTTTGGTTGACATGGTCAAAACTTGACAAAATACCGAAGTGAGCCATTTATTTTTTTTTGTCGTGGGTCCTCGTCGCCAATGATAAGTATGCGGATATTGCGGAGGGCGAAGGCCTAGATCTTAAGAAGGAGAAATGAACGGATGGATAGCTAGAAACACACTGACGTTTATTTTTCAAGTCAAGGTGACATAACAAAACCATAGATAAAACATAAAGTACACAACAGTTAGTCAGAAAGTTGAAGCTAGTTGCCCATTCCAAAACGTAGATCTCTGTGGAGAAGAACATAAATAGTAGTGATGGCGACTATGGGTTTGATTATTGCCAATGTTTGACTAGCTTTGCTTTGAGAGGGGCCACTGGCTAAATAATAACAGCCGCACAGGTCGATCGGTCAGGTTAAGCTACGCTTGCCGCGGTTGGTCTGTGGATGGGTGACCATCTTTACATACCGAGACCCCTCCGTGCCTCGGAAAGCACGTTAAGCCGTTGGTCCCGGCTGTCATTCGTTACGGGTAGTCAAAAGCCCGAAAGTCTGACAACCAGTCTTACCAAGGGGTATCGTATTACCCAGTAACTGGGTTGTGGAGGTCAGATAGGCAGTCGCTCCATGTAAAATACTGATATTCAGCTGCATCCGGTTAGACTGGAAGCCGACCCCAACATAGTTGGGAAAAGGCTATGCAGATGGTGATGTTTGACTAGTGTTGGCGCCGCGGATCGCCAATGTGTCGCTGTCAATGTCAAAAAGAAACGTCAAAGCAACCGCGTGCCGGCGTGTCTTCGAATGAATAGAGACTGACATGACTCGTTGCCGTGCAATACATTTTCCGAAAAGGTTAATTTTACTCATTGTAAAAATAACTATTAAACAACATTAATTCAAAAGGGAGTGCATCATTTTAACTCCCAAACATTGGACCTTCAACGCCGGATCGTCAGCGAAAAGTATCGTTCCAGTCAAAACTGAATTGGTATACCCGAAACCCACGTGCTAACGAACACATTTTGGAGTTGAAAGAAAAAGGAATCAACACGAAACGACGTAAGAGGTTAGCGCGTGCGTTGATGAGGGATAAAATCAAAGTGTATTAATAACGTGTCTTTGTGTTTTAGTGTCTGTATCGAGCTACCGGTGCACAATCGCCGTGAACTACTTCATAGGTACTCTACTCGGTGCTACTTGTAAGTACTCATTTCCGTTCCTACACAGCCATCATAATGAGTTTAGGAATTAAATCACCTCGTACTACTTCCAATAGCGATGATCTCGATATTCGTGATTTAACAAAAAAACGGGGTACCTTACGCGGCAGAATATCATTCTTTGGCAAGTACATTAGCTCGCTAGAAAACATTTCAATAAGTGATCAACAAGTTGTTGAGATACAGTTACGAATATCTAACACTGAACAAATTTTCCAAGAATTTCAAAATATTCAAACCAAAATCGAGAACACTGTTAATGAAGACGAACTGGATCCACAATTGGAGATCAGAGAATTGGTTGAAACACAATATTTCAAAATAATGTCTTTAGCTAAATGTATTTCAAACAAACATAAGGAGGGAATTGTCACCAACGAATCATGTTTTCATAGTAGCAATTCAAGTATTAATACAGTTAAATTACCAACCATATTGTTACCATCCTTTGATGGGTCATATGAGAACTGGCTAGAATATCGTGACACATACATATCGTTAATCCATAATGCACAAGAAATTAATCCAATTCAGAAATTCCATTACCTACGTTCAACATTAAAAGGTACAGCGTTACAGGTTATAAAATCATTAGAATTTACTTCTGGCAACTATCAAGTGGCATGGGATCTGTTGACTAATAGATTTGATAATAATAGGTTACTAATAAGCAATCATGTTAAAGCTTTGTTTTCTTTGCAAGCCATTACAAAGGAATCACCCACTCAAATAAGAAAGTTAATTGACTCAGTGTTAAAAAACTTGAGATCATTAAAAATTATGGATGAGCCCACTGAACATTGGGACACTTTAGTAATTTATTTAGTAGTTACCAAGCTTGATCCAGTTACAAATAAAGAATGGGAAAATATAAAAAGTTCCATTTGTAAGGGTTCTGTGAAAGTAAAATTAGATGACTTAATACAGTTTTTAAGAGACCGTTCTGATGTATTAGATATGATTCAAGGCGGTCAAAAACCGACTAATGAATTATCAAAAAAGTCAACAAATAATACTAATTCAAATCATAAACAATCTTCTACTCAACTACGTTCATTTATTTCAAATAACAAACTACCACCTCGGTCAGGTAAGTCTGCAGCCAAGCCAGTGAGCACTTATAAGTGTCTTATGTGCGAAGCTAATCATGCGTTATACTCGTGCTTTCGTTTTCTAAATTTACCGGTCCAAGATAGGTACAAATTCGTTTCTGAAAAAGACATATGTGGTAACTGTTTACGTTCTAGTCATGCCATTGAGGAATGTCAATATGGTCCATGTAAACAATGTTCACAAAAACATAACAGTCTTCTTCATTTAGATAGCAGTGCAAGTTGCAATTCTATTAGTTGTGTTCCTGCTTGTACGCACACTGACGCGGCCGCTAGCGTGAATGGCGCGTTGGACGGTGCTTGCGCAGATTCACAGTCGTTAAACACACATACAAATGACTTAAAACAAGCCGTGCATTCTATCCCATTAGAACAGGTTTTGCTCTCAACTGCGATTGTTGAAGTATGTCATAATAACATACACACCGTTGCGCGCGCCCTTCTCGATAGTGGCAGCCAGCGATGTTTCATTACCGAGTCACTTTGTAAACAACTACGTTTAAAAACAATACAGTCCACACTCACCATCACTGGGGTAGGAAACACTGTTACGCGTTCACAACAGTCATGCGACCTCCTCATGCGATCGAAGATTAGCAATTTTAGCACTCGTTTAAATTGTTCCGTTTTACCTAAGATTACTTATTGTCTCCCGAACTCAGTTATAGATGTTCACTCGTTACAAATTCCACAAAACGTTACACTTGCAGATCCGAACTATCACGTTCCATCAAATATAGATCTGCTTATTGGCGCTGATGTGTTTTGGAGCTTGCTACAGGAAGGCCGGATGCGTTTATCCAATGGGCCTTACCTACAAAATACTCACTTAGGGTGGATTATTTCTGGCACGTTAATCCGTAACATTCCAACTAGTGTAAGTAACATGGTTTGTTGTTCACTCACAAACTCACTAGATGACCAATTAAAGCGTTTTTGGGAACTAGAGGAGGTTGATAACGGCCAATCAAAACATGATATTCTTACAGCTGATGAAAAGATTTGTGAGGAACTTTTCACTTCAACCACCACTCGCGATAATGAAGGTAGGTTTGCGGTGCGAATACCTATGCGTGAATCAGCTGATTCGCTCGGTGATTCATACGAGTTAGCAAAAAAGAGATTTTTGTCATTAGAAAGAAAGTTGGATCGTTCGCCTGAAATTAAACGTATGTACTCAGATTTCTTAAAAGAATATTTAGCGTTAGGTCATATGAGCCGTCTTGAAACATACAATTCACCGTATTATTTTTTACCTCATCATTGTGTACAGCGTGAAAGTACGACAACTAAGTTGCGAGTTGTATTTGATGCAGGTGCAAAAACAACTACAGGTAAATCGTTTAATGATATACAGTTAATCGGTCCTCCGTTATTAAATGATTTAGTGGGTATACTTCTACGTTTTAGACAATTTGCATTCGTTGCTTGTGCGGATGTGGAAAAAATGTACCGACAAGTTCTAGTACAGCCTGATCACCGTACATTACAATTAATTCTATGGCGGGAAAATAGACGTGACTCATTGCAAGTTTATCAACTGAACACCGTAACATATGGTACTGCTTCAGCCCCGTACCTAGCTATGAGATGTTTACGGCAATTAGCGTTAGATTGTCCTAATGAGCAAATATCTAAAATAATATTAAATTCATTTTACGTAGATGATTTAATATTCTCTCATAATGACAAACAGGAACTATTGTCGCTTTGTAAAACTATTAGTAACGTTTTACATTCCGGTTGTTTTCCGTTACGGAAATGGTCATTTAGTTTCGATAGTTCATCGAACGATTTAACAAAATCATTGTCACTCGACGATACTGCCCAACACAAAACACTTGGTTTAGGTTGGTGCAATAACAGTGATGAATTAAATTTTAATACTAAATTAAATTTTGAGATTGATGTTTCACAAATAACGAAACGAAAAATACTTTCTCTCATATCACAAGTCTACGACCCATTAGGGTTGCTGGCGCCTATTATTATTGTTACTAAAATACTCATGCAAAAGCTTTGGCTCTGTAAAGTTGGATGGGATGACTCTGTTCCTAGTGATATCTCAAATTCATTTAATCGAATATTAAAATCATTACAACATTTACAAAAGGTTCGTATTCCGCGACATGTCACCACACAGTACGCTTATCAGTTACAATTACACATTTTTACGGATGCCTCTCAGGAGGCCTACGGTGCCTGTGCTTACATACGAAGCGTTTGTGAGCATTCAAAAAAGGTTACTGCAAAATTATTATGTGCAAAAAGTAAGGTTGCACCCTTAAAGCCGGTAAGCATTCCGCGGTTGGAGTTGTGCGGAGCGTTAGTGGGTGCGCGTCTTTATAAAAAAATCATAGACTCAATGAACCTAAGATTTGAGAAGGTATTGTTTTGGACTGACTCAACGATTGTCTTGGGGTGGCTACGCACTCATCCAACGTTGATAAAAACTTTCGTTCAAAACAGAGTTGTTGAAATCAATGATTTAACTAGCAATTGCGTTTGGTCACACGTGCAGGGCGTTAACAATCCAGCTGATTTGATATCGCGTGGTGTCAACCTACCTGAGCTCCTTCATAACGAATTGTGGTGGGTTGGGCCTAGGTTTATTAGTGAGTCATCTGTTATTGAAAACAATCAAGCTGATATACCGTCCGTTTTACCAGAATTAAGATCACATGTTATGTCAGATTCGTTAGGTAATGTGTTTCCGTTCGAACGATATTCATCATTCAATATAATGACCAGAACAGCTGCTTACGTTGGGCGATTCATTCACAATACTCGACATAAAACAGAACGTAAACATGGGCCGTTGTCCGTAAATGAATTACATGAGTCAACTATTTTACTCGCACGGTTGTCTCAATTAGAATCATTTCCTCTTGAATACAATTGTTTATTAAAACAATACTCAAATATAAAATATTCACGGAATATGTCAGGGCTCAACTTGTTCCTTTGTAAACATTCTTTGATAAGAGTAGGAGGTAGGTTGGAAAATTGTAACGATTTCACCTACGACAAAAAACATCCTATACTGCTTTGTAGTAAACACAGATTTACTTTACTTTTATTCCAGCATAAACATAAACAACTATGTCATGCTGGCCCTCAACTATTACTTTCAACTATTCGTAACGAATGGTGGCCACTTGGTGGTAGAAATTTAGCGCGCTCAGTCGTTCATAAGTGTGTTAGATGCGTTCGGTTGAGTGGGAAAACGTTTAGCCCAATAATGGGTAACCTACCAACTGAAAGATTATTATCAGGTTTTCCATTCCTACGTACTGGTACTGACTACTGTGGTCCAGTTTTCATTTTGAGCCGTCAAGGGAGAGGCTCAAGGTTAATAAAATGTTATATTTGTATATTCATTTGTTTTGCGACTCGAGCAGTGCATCTTGAGTTGGTCACAGATCTCTCCACTAACAGTTATCTTCTTTGTTTAAAAAGGTTCATATCTCGAAGGGGAAAACCTTTAGAGATATATTCCGATAATGGAAAAAATTATGTTGGAGCAGCTAACGAATTAAATAGTTTTTTTGATAAATTTTCACACGAAATTATCGAGAGAGTCGCTATAGAAAATATTAAATTTAAATTTATTCCCCCATATTCTCCTCATTTCGGTGGCTTGTGGGAAGCTGGAGTGAAGTCTTGCAAGTATCATTTGAAACGCGTTGTAGGGAACTCTAATCTCACGTTTGAAGAGTTTAACACGATATTGATACAAGTTGAGGCTGTTCTGAATTCTCGCCCGCTAACACCTCTCTCTTCAGACCCGAATGACCTCCAAGCATTGACACCGGGGCATTTCTTGATCGGGCGTCCGCTCACAGCACCGGCCTGCGACGACATCACCACCGCAGCTACCAACCGTTTACCTCGCTACGATCGCATCGAACAAATGCGTCAACATTTTTGGCAGCGTTGGTCAAAGGAGTATGTCAGCGAGCTCCAGACAAGGACAAAATGGAAGTCCAATAAGAGTGAAGTCACTATTAACCAACTCGTCCTTATAAAAGAAGACAACTTGCCACCACTAAAATGGCGCCTCGGGCGAATCATCCGAGTCTACACTGGAAGAGATGGAGTCTCGCGTGTTGCTACTATCCGAACAGCCACTGGAGACGTTCAGCGTTCCTTTTCAAAAATATGCCCTCTACCAGTTGAGATACCTGATTCAGCAACTGAAGCCACTTAAAAGTCTCAAAACCAAGGACTTTCAGGGGGGGGAGGATGTTGGCGCCGCGGATCGCCAATGTGTCGCTGTCAATGTCAAAAAGAAACGTCAAAGCAACCGCGTGCCGGCGTGTCTTCGAATGAATAGAGACTGACATGACTCGTTGCCGTGCAATACATTTTCCGAAAAGGTTAATTTTACTCATTGTAAAAATAACTATTAAACAACATTAATTCAAAAGGGAGTGCATCATTTTAACTCCCAAACAACTAGCTTTGGTAAACTATTGGATATAATTATTTGTTTGAATTATCGTATGCTGACAGGGAACCGCATTAGATTAGATACAGTTTAATTTATCTTCGTATTGTCCTCTCCACCTTGTATTTCCTATTAATGATTTCATCATTTTGATTGAAATTAACGACGAAGAGAGAAGAAAAGCTTAGAAGATAAAGAAAAGTTAAAAACTTAAGCTAGACAAGAGTCGGGCTTACATACCTAATTGGTTTACATACTACTCACTAGTGAGGGGCTTGTGGCTAAATAATAACAGCCGCACGGGTCGATCGATCAGGTTAAGCTACGCTTGCCGCGGTTCGTCCGTGGATGAGTGACCATCTTCACATACCAAGACGAAAGCACGTTAAGCCGGCTGTCATTCGTATATCTTTGACAGTCGTTACGGGTCGTCAGTAGCCCGAAAGTCTGAAAACCAATCTTACTAAGGGGTAACGTATTACCCAGTAACTGGGTTGTGGAGGGCCGATAGGCAGTAGCTCCATGTAAAATACTAGTATTCAGCTGCATCCGGTTAGACTGGAAGCCGACCTCAATATAGTTAGGAAAACGCTTTCCTAACTATATTTAGGTCGGCTAGGCATCTGCTTATGCAGATGATTCCAATACAATTCACAATATAAGAAACGAATTTCTTTACTCCAACTCTTTCTTTTAAAAGTATTATTTTTCTGAAGAGTTCCCTAAAACTGACATGAACTTTGCTAAGACTTGCTGCGCTCGTTCACACGCTGGTCACGTAGTTAGGAAAGCGTGACGAGACATAGTTCGATCTTGAAGAAAACATTCTTCAATGTTATTGCGGGGACAAGTTTTTGAAGGTGCAAGCTGGGTTTCAGAAAAGGTATTAAAACTTTTCTAAGTTTAGTCGACTCAGGTTTGCCTTTGAGTAAGCTGTTTTTTTTAAAAAAAAAAACGTTGTCCTACACTAGGAATTACTCTTGTATCGTGGATGCGTTTACAAACATTTAAACTCACATACGCAAATAGCCAGACCCGGAACAACTACCTGTAGGTAATACAAATATTTGTTCCGTGCGGGAATCAAACCCGCGACACGCAGCGCAGATTGACTGCTGCGCTGCGTGCCGTCTTTAATCACGATAGTGGGAGGTTAGTAGATAGCACAGTGATTTTAAAAGACCTGTCAGTGCAGCAACCCAAAAGCCACCTTATTAATATTTGTTCCGTGCGGGAATCGAACCCGCGACATGCAGCGCAGCAATCGATCGCTCAGCCACTGCGCCAACCGTGTCGCCCAAATCGTTATAAGAAAGGTTGAAACGAAGACTTTAATAACAATTGAAAATGCAGACTTCTTTTATTGCTGCGTAAACTCGAGCATGTTTTGAGGAAACTAAAGGGGAGATAAATAGCTAGGTCTTCTGCGCGTGAATTGGGTAATAGTTGACAAGTAGTTGCGCAGGTACAAATGCACTCTCTCGGCCATTCATCTGTGGTCCAATGGACTGCTCCAGTGTAATCGGTAAAGGCGGGGATGCAGCAAAAGTCCGTAAACCACAGTCGCACTCAAGGCTTCGCATGACCCTGCTGCATCTGGTTTTTTTTTATTTAAATACGTTGCCCCACACTAGGAATTTCATCTGTATCGTGGGTGCGTTTACAAAAATTTAAATTCACATACACAAACAGCCAGAACCGGAACCACTAGGTACTTGTAGGCCATACAAATATTTGTTCCGTGCGGGAAACGAACCCGCGACACACAGCGCAGCAGTCAATCCGTGTCATCTTTAATCACGATAGTGGGAGGTTAGTAGATATCATAGTGATTTTAAAAGACCTGTCATTGCAGCAACCCAACAGCAACCTTATTAATATGAGAATAAAGGTCACGAAGACGTTGACTGTGATGCAAGATCAGAAGTAAAATAACTGTGAAAGGACTTATCGTAGCAGGTGGCGTTCTATAGTTTCTGCCTACCCCCATGTGAAAAAGTCGTGAGTTTATGTATGTTTTTAACATTGATTTGCGCTGACACGAGATTGCGACCATATTTTGTACTTGATAAACTAAGGGAATTAGATTTCTGCGTTTTTTTCCTTCTTTATTACTTAATTAACGACTTGCTACCATTTAAAGGTTATTTCAGCTCCAAAGTCTTTGTTTATTAACAACGCTATCTTTGCACATGAATTTAGCAATAAACGGAAAATTTTGAGACTTTATCATAAATTCTAAATACAGAACAAATTCGCCATGTTTTGTGAGCACTATCGTGTTATTTACGCGTTTTAATTTATACATCACGAACAAAACTACCTGGAGACACGAATGTATTATGAAACTTACTCGAAGCAATTAGTACTGAATTTTCTTTTACATTCTATTGATGGTTTTGTTCAACCATTTCACTGGGACACTTCAATTTTGACGTATAAACTTCGCAATGGATATCAAACGAAGAAAAGTTGTCGTTTTATATTTCCTTTGAATTCAAACTCAGTGACTCTGGACCAGACAGTATCGTGTTACATGGTCGTTTGGCAAACATAAAATTGTTTTATTCTCTGCATATTGCGGTGGTGAGACTTTATATAGATTTTGGTCACCTTTCTGTTTGTGGTTCGATAAATAAAACGGAAATGTTTAGTAATTTATTTATTACTAGCTTCTGCCCGCGACTTCGTGCGCGGATCCTGTTGCTTATGCCAGCGACAACGAGGTCGTCAAAATCGAAGATCTGAAACGTCTGATGTCGAATTCTAAGAGCCCGGGGACGGGAAAACCGCGTGATGCGTGAGACGATTCGCGACGTTCCAGATCTTTCATTTTTGTAAAAAGTCGGCATGAATCCAGATTTAGTGACTTGATGAGCTCCAAATGAAGTCATCTGAAAAGCACTGTTGTAGGCTCGAATATTGCTTAAGAAATGGCTGGACTTGGGATGCTCGCCATTCAAAAGAACTCGTAAGACCTCCGGTAGCTCTTGCATAGAGTTTAGTCGTAACTTTCCAGACGCACAACACATTCCCTTGGTCACACAACACAGTCCCTCTCCCTTCCACTTACGCGCGTGAAAGTGTGCACACACCTCAGACATGGTGCCAATGTCTCCGTGTTCGATGTGATTAATAAATGGGTTATAGGAAAACGCGCTCCTTTCTTTATTGAACCACGGTTGCTCTTCAGGATCATAAACCATAGACTCAGTATCAGATGAGGATGAATTGCGAAGATTGCGACTTATACGGTCTATATCAATTTGGGCCACACGCTGTTCGACTGACTTGCCCGAATTTCCTGAATCCGCTCACGTTCTTGCGTGGAATGAACAGACACCTCAACACGCATGTCGTGATTTCTTTGCCGAGCAAGTGCGTTGCATTGCTCGCGCTGCTCGTCTGTCTCCAAAGACCGAGCTAGAGCATGCTGTGAGCGGTCTGCACTAAGGCGCGTCTCATGCTCTTCAGGATTCTCAAGTGATCGAGATGTGGCAGTGCGAATACGCTGGAAGCTTAAACGCGAGTCACTCTGCGTGTAAGTCTCCGAAGCGCGAGATACTGAGTGGCGCTCGCGATCGCTTGCTTGGCGTGTATCGCGCTCCTGACTGTTCTCGAGCGACCGAGCAGTCTCAGTGCGGAAAAGCTGAAGACATAATCTCTGCTCTCTCTCTGAATCCGTTTCGGAAGCGCGAAATAAAGAATGACGCTCTCGGTCACGCGAAAGTCGTATCTCACGCTCCTGACTGCTCTCAAGTGATCGAGCAGTCTCAAAGCGGATATTCTGAAGACTCAACCTCTGATCGCTCTGTGTAACCGTTTCGGATGCGTGAGACAAAGAATGACGATCCTGGTCGATAGCTAAACGCATTTCTCGTTGTTCCACACAACACAAACTTAGTGCGTTACGCTCACGGTTAGCACCTAGCCGTTGTTCCCGTTCTGCGTCGGTTTCGAGAGATCGAACTAACCTGCGCATCTTAGAAACCCTTGAGTTTAGAGACAGATTTGATATTTTTCTAAAAGGCATAGCTAAAATTCCTTTTTAATCCGATAGTAACGATATTCAAATCAATGAAAAATAATCGAATAAGTACGTAAGAATTGCTAGTTAGTAGAAAAATAATAATTATTCGCAGGAAAATTAAACACATCAACCAACACAGGCAACAAAGGTAACCTCCGTTTCTATAGGATGAGAGCGGCACATTGGCACCTATAACATCACTTTTTGGGAACAAAACCATAGCGCGATCTAACTCGACGCCAACGCCATAAAGTTAGAAAACGGAAACTACCATAATATAATTTACCCAAATTAATTAAATTATGAATAAAACTAAATTGTGGTTAATTTAACAGACACCTACATTATTTTTGCATTAAAAAAAATATGATAACAGCAGCAAGGAACAAAACTTAGAATTACATACTTAAATCAATTACCTACAACAAATGTGCTTGGTAAGATATAACTTAGAACCAAAAGTTTGACTTGACTTCATGATAGTGTAGCTTGTTGTACCACCAATCTGTTTAGTATTATTGGTGTGAAACTCTCCATACAATTAGATAGGACATGTAAAGTTCTCAGATTTCATAACAGTATCGTTCCCAATGCACATAAAAAAATGCAAAAACTAAAAAAAAGAATTTTACGATTGTTTAAAACATGATGGCAAAAAAAAAAATCAGTATGAGATTTGAACTCGCACCATTTAGTGCGGTAAACGGTCGCCTGACCTTACCACTAAATTCCCCGTTGACATATTGATGAAATAGTTGTTCCCTTGCAATTTATAATATTACTGCCCCGCTCCTTTATAAAAATAGCGTGATTATTATGTTCCCAGAGTTAAATTATTATTAACTAAATAAATAACATGTCATTTTGTGCATTCAATTACGAACAAAAACTTTTTAAAATCAATATTGCTTACCTCCCGTAACATACGGCGTGATAATATGTAGCCTAAAGCCTTCCTTGGTTTACAAAGAACATTTTTGCAGAATTTCAATTTAATCTATCCAGTAGTTTTGGCGTGAAGCCGTACCATACACACAGACAAACAGACAAACAGACAAAAATTCTAAAAAGTCACTTTTTGTCATCAGTTACGTTTTTCTAACAAAAGCCACTTATTTTTTCTCGAAAATTCTCAATGTACAGTTTTTCTTTCGTTACTGTTTTATTATATGTATAGATTTATTTATTTATCCTCACACTGGAACGCCATACGGCAATTACACCAACGGAGCAAAAAATCACTTCATGTGCTCCTTTCCATCCATCCTGTGCGCGTGGACATCGAACGAGTGGCGATAGACCACGGTATGCTCACACAGCCCGCGTGCAAGTGCAGCATTTCCATAGCCCCATCATTCCTTCCATATTGCGCACATTCATTGCGAATTTTTGAAACTCAATGATTTTTCAAAGAAAATACATTAATGCGTAAAACATTTCATCTGGTAACTGGTTTCTGGACCAGAATCATCATCATTTGTACCTTTTCCTTGGGTTCAACTTTCAGTCTAACCGGACGCAGATGATGATGGTGTATAAGACTGAAACTAAAAAGAAAAAACACTCTTTACGTCAATGAGAGACCTTTCCAACTACTTTTACTTGAAACTTATTTAAAAAAAGTTAATGGGTACATTTCTTTAGAATTACAAACGTTAATACTTCTACCGCAGCAAAAACACAAACTCAGGAATGGCAAGGAATTATTTTTTGCTGCAAACTTTCCTTTGACTTATCAAAAGGACTCCCACTGAAAGGTTTCAGTCCACTTTGATACTCAATCCACGTCATACTCACAGTAAAGTGCTGGGTTTTGAGTCAATTAAATTTTTAGAGAATTGAATAGCAAGATTATTGAAAAGAGAAATGGGAGGACCGGATGAAATGGTCACCACGACCAATAACAACCAAACATAAATGTCATTAGATAGACATTTTAATACAGAGCAATATAATTACTAGATGAGATGGCGGGACGAGCTTCCGTCAGGACTGAAGGAATGAATGAAGGGAGACCTTTGCCCAGGAGTGGGCCAGGGTAGGCTACCAAAAAAAAAAACTAGGGTGTTATTGGTAGTTTGACCAGCTTTCATACATATACGCGGATTCTCCTTTGTATTTTAGAATTTGTTTCTTCTGGATTTACCATAGAAATGTAAAAAACTTCTTTCCTATACGAGTATCTATGGTATTTAAATTCGGCCTTTTACCAGATGTACTTTATTTAAGCGGTCAGTAAAAAATTACTTATCTAGATGATTTTGTTTTTTTTATAGACGGTTCCTCATGGTTCTTCATCATCATCATCATCTGCCTAGCCTTTGCCAACTATGTTGGGGTCGGCTTCCAGTCTAACCGGATACAGCTGAATACCAGTATTTTACATGGAGCGACTGCCTATCTGACCTCCACAACCCAGTTACTGGGTAATACGATACCTCATGGTTCTTCATAAGAAGTTTTAATTCAATAACAGTTCTACATAGCTACTTTCCGACTCCTTTGAGAAGCCCCCACCCACCCATTTTGTTAACACATTACAAGCAAATATTTGAAAAATCAAAAAATCTAGTAAATCCTTTCAGCTCTACCTGAGATAATCTCGAACAAAAAAAGTAAAGTTTTCCCTACAAAAGCGAGTATGTACAAGATTTACGGCATGAATATTTTCTACAGCACACAGAGATAAGTCCCTCACATATTCGGAGGCAGAAAAAACACTTCTGTACTTAACAATTCAGGCGAAGAAAGATATTCGGGAACTTTATCTTGGAACATTTGGGATGTACGAATCGGTTGAAATTGTGGTCAAATAGGTTTGCGTTGTAAGAAAAAAAAACTATTTCTAGAGAGGGTTTTGATGAGGAAACTTGCCTGATTTTAAATTAAACCGACGAATTCATAACATTTTGCTGGCTTTGGCTGTTATGAATTCGTCTTAATTTTAATTTTTCGTCGTTTTTCTCATAGTTTTTGACATGGTATGTAATTTTTTGTTTCATTATTTTGAGTAACTTTTGATAGTCATAGAGAAAACATTAATTAAAATACCTAGTCTGATCTGACACTGCCACACAAAAAATTTGATGTGAATTCGCTTCTACTTTGCTTCGTGACGCAAACTCATCTGAAACTATCATATATTTAATAACCATTTATTTAAATTAAACCACCATTTACAGGCACTGAAAATTTTCGACAGAAATATGAAGCTCGTAGCCCCATTACAAAGCGTTTTAGTTTCCACGCTTTAGAATATTTAAATCAAAATCTAAAATGTATCAAATGCTGTAGTACTTTGTTGCTTGTTTATTTCTTTGCTCAATTTAACCCTAAGTTTTCACAGATACAGAAAAGTCATACACACACTTCTCCTCCATATTTATTATGCGCACGGCCAAATTGTGGAGCTCTCTGCCACCATCTGTGTTCCTTTCCACATATGTATAACCTGCTATCTTCCGGGTACGCTCGTTCGAACATAGACCTCATCCACCGCTTGCCATCAAGCCAGATCGCGGTCAAGAGCCGGGCCATTTAGCGATAAAAATATACAATCACCTTATAGAAATAGAATAGAATAGAAAACTTTTATTTCTGACAGGATTCCATAGGTTTATAAGTTTAATAATTTTTATAATTTTTTAATTAAGGTTTATAACAACATCGGGGAATCCCACCGATCTGCGAACACACTGAGAATACTGTTGGTGCTGTCGCGAACACGCGTCATCAGGGATGCGCATCTACTCCTAATAATGGCGGCAAAACCATTAATATTATTATCCGCAAACACCCCAACATCATTCTTATAATTGTGAAAAAAGATCTAACAAAATCTACATTTTGGTTAACTTTATCACTTGCTAACGAACTTTTCAAATCTGCTGCTTTTTGACGGACACTTTCGTTCACCCCTAAAACAAATTCTCCGTATAAAGTTATTACTTTGCTCTCACGTACAAAAGTTTCGTGTAAGCCCTTTGTCTTATGACAAGGGATTGTTGTTGAGTCGTACAAAGCGGGACCTGATAGGAACTTAGTAACTTTGTTGGCAGTAACTTTATTTATGTTATCTAATGAGAGCAATTATGTGAAGAAATACTTGCTTGTATGTTAGCGTCTGTATAATCATACTGTATCTTCATTGTTATAGTTTTTCTATTCTGTTTCTGAAGCTCACTTTGTTCCATGCTCTAACGGTACCGCCATCTTTTGTATTTTAGTGCTGACCTGGGGTTTACTCCCTAAACACGTAATCCGTAGTTTTGACCGAAGTTACGGGCGTTTCCTACTCCGTATCACTTACGGACATCAATAAAAATGATTTGACACTGGGAACAGACCCGTATCTGCAATGCGTTGTTTTTGTAAACCGCATCTATGTTGGTAAAAAAATTACGATAACATTTGTTTCAGCCATGCTACTGGCAATTTTAGTATGACATGCTGAAGAATGATAAGTACCTACGTACTGCCATTCCTCATTTACCATTAGACACAAGGGATGATAAAATTAAGCCATCTCTAATTTAATAAATTAATTCTAACCTTGTAGATGATTACATAACATCCAGTCTGACAAGTCTTATTTCCTTCACTGTTTTGTGAAGGTCTGATAGGCAGTCGCTTCATGAATACTGGTATTCAGCTGCATCCGATTGGACTAGGCACATGATAATGACATAACTTACTCGTACATTCATAGACTTATGCCTTCATCAGTATGTATGGATCTTAGAAAGTGGCGGTCTGTAATTTCTGTCTACCCCCATAGGAAGGTATAGCATGAAGTGGATAGAATAGTAAATAAAGCAGTTTCTAAACCACAACCAGGCGAAAGAAGAGATGAAAGTCATATTATTCAAACTAGAGTCTACACAGCAGTAGTATTCAACGTTATAAACACACACAGACTTTCAATAGCAGATGTATTCACAAAACTTTTGTTTCGTAGCTCGCCCGCCACGACGGATTTGAATTTTTATTTATCCAAAGCGTTTTTGAAGTAGGGTGGGGATATTTGAATTAGAAAACGTACTTGCTTATCAAAACTTTGGGAGCTTAGCCGACTAAAGGGGAAATGGCTATTAATATAGTATTAAATTGTCACCAGAACGGTTTTATTCGGACTTTATTCTCTAGAGAGATTATTATTATTTCTTCTTTAGAAAGGATTTTTGGGTGGCGAACTCGATGCTGTCTCAAATAGATTTATCAGTATTGTAGTGCAAAAGATATCTATGGAAGCATTTTTCTTTGGTTTCTTGGTTTTTCTGCTTGAAAGTAATATGTTATCATGGCTGAAATGTAGGTAAGTCTACTAACAGTTTCTACTTTATTGAAACGAAGTTCTTTAACGCAGCTTGCGATAGAAGTAGATTGTTAGAAATAGTCACGCAACGACATTTTGAGGTCAAAATGAAAATCCAAGATGAGAGCTTCTAAAAACTTATACTCGATGGCTCTGTGTTACTCTCTCTCTGTCTCTTTCAACTACATACGTGTGTGTATACGTGCGAGTATCAAGTAAGGAACTTTCCTGACGGGGATCCCCAACCGCACAGGTTTTCGTTTCTTTCAATGACTTTAGTATGTATAAGGGGCTCTAGCCTAATTGATAACAGCCACACGAGTCAATCGAAGGTGGATTCGGAACCGTGGTCGGTTCGTGGATGGGTGATCATCCATCGAGACCCCTCCGTGCCTCGGAACGCACTTTAAGCCGTTAGTTCTGGCTGTTATTCGTAGATCTTTAAAAGTCGTTACGGGTAGTCAGAAGCCCAAAAATCCGTCAAACAGTCTTACCAAGGGGTATCGCCTTATCTGGTACCTAGGTTGTGGAGGTCAGATAGTTGGGAAAAGGCTAGGCAGGTCGATTGTTGACAAGAGTTAAGTAGTCCTACATTGTTTGTCAGCTTCTTAAAATATCACTTACAAACGCTGGTTTACAGTAAACACCACAAAAGCAGCATTGGCATGCCAAATTCAAATGCTAGTTAAGTCAAGTCTAGATACATTGGAGCGATCAAAATTTGCACAGCACTAAACCTCCTGAACAAACAACGATAAAATTTGGTTAACGGCAGTCTCGAAGTGCTTGAGTGTCTCCGATTATCTTGTATTTGTTTATTTGTATGTGGAAATATAGGGGAAGGAAGATTAAGCTGGTACGTGACGATTAATATGTCACTTGGAAACTTGGAAACCTAACCTTATTATTAATACAAGCTGTTGTTTTGCAACGTCGTCAAATTTCAGGAGGCTGTTATGAAAGACATAAATAAGCAAATAAAATTACGATCCCTGGTAAATAATGAATACATGCTTGTTTTTTTATTTATTTAAGTTTGACAGTATTTCAGAATACACCACTTTTAAAGAACAGAATCGCGTTATGGTATCGTATAAGCGGCCGCGTTTTTATGTGTATGTAAAAGGGCAGTTACAGTGGGGTCATACACAGGCCGCGTTTTAAAATGCGTGTCGTCCCACTCATGACGATTGCCGAAAATTAAAAAAAAAAAAATTAAATACGTACTTATTTTATTATTGATTCGTGTCGAGAATCAGTAGCATAGTTACCTCCTTGAATTTGACGAGGATGCAAAACGACACCTTGTATACATAAGTATGAAATCACCAATCGGTGTTAAGCAAGCATGGTGATCAGTGTTCTTGGCCTTCTCTGTATTAGAAGACCTTTGACCTGTTGAGCGAAAATACAAGACCAAAATGCTTAGTGTTCCTTGTCTGCTTCAGGTTATTTTTTCCGTATCAAGGATACCCCTGATGAAAAACATAGATTTTTAAATCTTTTAATTTCATGGAATAAAATTAAGGATTAGGTAACTATGCATGCGGTGAAAAATCTTATATCTATTCCAGTGGTATTGTATGGCTAGGCTATGCAAAAGTGCCTAAAGAAAAAAAAACTGCGGCCTACAACCATATATTTTACTTCCGTAATAGTCTGATTGCAGATTTTTTATGACATGATTTATGAGTTGATTCAAAAAAACCTAAGCGTGTCCTTTCCATTTGCAAACCCACCAAATGTTTTCATAGTTTAAAACCGAGATAATTTGCATCCTAATGCTTCGACAATCTCATTTTGGTACGAATAATTCGAATAAAACTGACATTCCATTACTGCTCCCACTTTTCACGAATAAAAATGTAAATAGAAAATGTACGGAACCCACAGAACGGTTCGCCTTATGAATTATTAAAGCCACAGAATAAAATTAAGGTTTTACTTGGGTATCGTGAAATTTACACTTTATTTTAAGCCAACCTCTACCTGTAAGTAATAATATTTATCAGCAATATATTAAATGAATTGAACTTGGGAGTTTTATTGGAAAATCCTCCTTAAATTGCTTGTTAAATAAGAAAGAAAATTGTCTGTTACTTTTCGGCAGTCTGTCTGCCTTTCTAGATAGAAAAAATAATTAATTCTGAATACAAAATCTGCTTACAAACGTTTACTGTTCCATTTTTGCTGTGTAACCTACTTCTCTTTGCATGAAACGAATGAAGTAATATTTTAACTCATTTTTAGAATGTTTTTTTTTTTATTACTGTTGTGAAAAACTGTTACTGACTCTGACGTGGTTTGTGTCAGGAGGTATTCTAATATAATCTACATTTCATATAAATTTGACCCATATTTACTGTTACTGATACTTCAAGCCTGCAACATCCCATTGCTGGGAAAAGGCGACTGACTTCCAGTGCTTGCGAGCTAGGATTAGCGTGCACCACTCTTGTCGTTTCTTTTGACCAGCTCGTTTCGCCATCTTCTACAGGGTCTGCCGTGACGCCTTTAAGCTGTCTTAGGGCTCCACATACTCACTATTTTGGCCCACATCTCATTGGGCATGCGGCAGTTGTGACCCAAAATTTTCTCAAATATTTGTCCTTGATGCAAAGTTTTATCTTGTTTTAATTATTTATGAGAAAGCTCTTAAACTCGATCTCACCTTATGCAAAGCTATGGATGGTATAGAGGACTTTGAAGGTCCGTGGCATACTTACTTGTTCAATATAGCGGCCGCGCGTTTTCCTATATAAATCGATAGCTAACATCAATGCAATCAGAAAATACTATAGGACAAAACCCCGTAAAGCGTCATGTTTCCGAGATAACGTTCAAAGTTGATCACGTGACATGCAGATTTTTTTCCAAGTGCACCCAAAAAAAAATCACATGCGCTGTCATTTTGAAAAAAAAAAAAACAATGGCACAATGGCGGACACGCCAGGCTCCATATAAAAATATTCAATCACCTTTAAAATGAAAATTTGTTCATACTCTCAATGTTAACAGGTTTTAGGTAGTACTAGGAAACTCAGACTCTAACGTTCACAATGAAAAAACAAAATACAAATCCCAAAAGTTATTCTATAAGACTTAGGGCTAATTTTTCTAGGGCTGATAATTTTTATGGGAAGAATAATTTTGAATTTTTGATAGTTCTACCACACAAAAACTGTCAGACGTCAATTTTATTCCAAAATTGACGTTTGACTGTTTCTGTCCTACTAATATTATAAACGTGAAAGTTTGTATGGATGGATGGATGGATCTTTTACGAATCCCTCGAGTACTTTCTACTTAATATCATAAAGGCGAAAGTGTGTCAGGATGGATTCATGGATGGAGGTAACTCTTTCACGCAAAAACTACTGCAAGGATTTCGATGAAATTTGGCACACAGACAGTTTATAACCAGGATTGACATATAGGATACTTTTTATCTCGATATTCCAACGGTGTCAAACTTTTGCGGGTGAAACCGTGAGACGCAGCTAGTATGAAATAACTGTCAAAATTTCAAAATATTCCTCGAATCAAATTATCAAATGTTTGAAACATCAGCCCTTACTGTTTCAAATAAATAATGTATAGACCCGAAAATCTGTCTTACCAAAGGTTATCGTATTACTCAGTCATTGGGGTTTAAAGGTTAGATGGGCAGCCACTCCATGTAAAATACTGGTATCAGCTGCATTCGGTTAGACTGGAAGCCGACCCCAACATTGTTAGGGTAAGGTTCGGCAGATGATGGAGGCAAACGCGTGATATTTACTACGCTATTGAAGGCTCTTACAGCCAGTCTATATGCATAGTGCATGCCTTTGACCTAGAGGGGGAGGTTACCCCTGAATATATTCAACGGCGAATTTAAAGTTGAGCTGGGTAGGTGAGGTGTGAAAGCTAATGGTACGAAAGTTGCTCTACTTACTTACCAATAATAGAATCATTTAAGTTATTGTTATTAATTTTTTATGCGGCATGCGCGTAAAAAGCTATTATTTTGATTTTATGTATAATTTTATTTTGATTTTAGTTCTACGATTTAGATTTTATCCAACAATAATTTTTGTTGAGCCGTGACTGGGTATACAACGGCTCTTAGCTCTAAGCCTTTTATTAACATCTTGTTTTACCTTGTGGAATGCAAATAAATGAAAATCAATATGAATTACGTTTTTTGTTTTTAGTACAATACTTTTGTTTCTTCTCTAGGTATCTTTTTGAATTGAATGGCATCGTAAATTAGGCAGGCGAAGTTATTTGTTATGGCGAATTAATGAAAGATTAAAGAGAAAGGTTCTTTATCCTATGTTTGGGTTGGTACAGACGCCGGCAACTCAAGCTACCCGAAACTGCCAAATTTTCCCAATCAACCTTGAACCTTAATGCTGTAGCGATAAAGTTAAAAATCTATTAAAGAAATTCGACAGATTGTAGTAGCTTGATGTGCTGGCATCTGTACTTACATAGAGCATTAAGGTTACGAGATCTAAAAGACTTGAAGGAAAATGTCTTAAACGAGAAATCTATTTGCCTATTTGGTGTCGTTGGTCAAACGAGTATCCCTCAGTCATTATAGATTGATTTATTAAATAATAATGAGTAATACTAGCGTTTGTGCGATTCACACGCGGTCAAAATCGTGTGTATTTGTTAATATTTACTCAGAAATAGTAAAACACTTTTCAACCTCTTTGATATTTTGACCGAATTATCAATAGCCAATAACTTGACACGAGTTTAATTTGGACATGGCGTTGATTTTCGTTCTAGTTCGTTTGGTGTTACAATCCGTTCTTATTATACCTCTGACAGCAGCAAAATATCAGCAACCTTATTAGAATAAGAGTAAAGATTACTATGATTTTGACAGCGATGCAAAATCAGAGGTAAAGTAACTGTCAAAGAACTATAGTTTGTTAACGCATCTTGTATTTCACTTAACCTAAAGTAGAGCATCCTTCAATCCGTAACAACTACAGCTCTATAAGTATATCTGCGGCAATAGACTCTAGGGCCGCGGGCGCTACGGATTCACCGAGAATATTGCTTGCGCAGATACAATATACTCGTAGATGTAGATGCAATTTAAAAAAAAAGCTGCTAATTATTCTGTGGCTTGACTCTCTGTGCCATCCATCTTGTAAGGGAAAAAGATAGTTAAGCAGATAATAGTCTGAAATTATACTTGTAGGCGTATAATATTATTGTCCCACATGTGTAACTTTGTTTTTTGTCGATTCGTACGAATTTATTCGCCCGAAACGGGTGAATCCTCACTTTTAAATAATATTATTTTTCGTATAGACGACTCGCACGAATCTAATTTATCACCGACTTAAAAAAAAAGAGGAAAAGAGGTTCTCCATTCGGTTAATTTTTTTTTTGTTTCTTATCTCAAAACTCCGTTATTAATTAATATATAATATAATATAATATCCCTGGACATTTCACACAGCGCCATCTAGTCCCAAGCTAAGCAACCTAATGCTTGTGTTATGGTAACAAGATGGCTGATAAACTACTTATATACATTTTTTTTTTGTAAATACATACATATTATAGATAGAAAAACACCCAAACTCGTAACAAATACATATAGGTCATACAAATATTTGTTCCGTGCGGGAATCGAACCCGCGACACGCAGCGCAGCAGTCAATCGCTTAACCACTGCGCCAACCGTGCCAAAACGAAACAAACAAACGAACGAAACAAATTAAGACGATTTGCAATATTTTTTTTTGTGGGCTAGTCGTCACTTCCACAAATGTGTATTAGACAATTAGCACATTTTTAGCGTTCCGTAGCCAAATGGCAACGGAACCCTTATGGATTCGCCATGTCTGTCTGTCTGTCTGTCTGTCTGTCTGTCTGTCTGTCTGTCTGTCTGTCCGTCCGTATGTCACAGCCGCTTTTTTCCGAAACTATAAGAGCTATACTGTTGAAACTTGGTAAGTAGATGTATTCTGTGAACCGCATTAAGATTTTCACACAAAAATAGAAAAAAAAACAATAAATTTTGGGGGTCCCCATACTTAGAACTGAAACTCAAAATTTTTTTTTTCATCAAACCCATACGTGTGGGGTATCTATGGATAGGTCTTCAAAAATGATATTGAGGTTTCTAATATCATTTTTTTCTAAACTGAATAGTTTGCGCGAGAGACACTTCCAAAGTGGTAAAATATGTCCCCCCCCCCCCCCTGTAACTTCTAAAATAAGAGAATGATAAAACTAAAAAAAATATATGATGTACATTACCATATAAACTTCCACCGAAAATTGGTTTGAACGAGATCTAGTGAGTAGTTTTTTTTTAATACGTCATAAATCGTAACGTAACGGAACCCTTCATGGGCGAGTCCGACTCGCACTTGGCCGGTTTTTTTTAATGTTATGCAATGAAGTTATGAAAAAGTGTACGTACGAGAGAGTCGCCTGTAAAAAAAAATATTTAAAAGTAACGATTCGCCTGTTTCGGGCGAGTA
This sequence comes from Apamea anceps, assembly GCA_951799955.1. Lineage (NCBI taxonomy): Eukaryota > Metazoa > Arthropoda > Insecta > Lepidoptera > Noctuidae > Apamea > Apamea anceps. The sequence continues at coordinate 11,873,574 of OX637523.1, read as the reverse complement.
AATTCGTGCGATTGGACTAATAAGCCGTAATTTTAGTGAATTGAGTTATGACTTAGTACTTTTACCCACTTTGTTATTAACGTTATTACGGTTCACAAATTTGATCCTTCTAATGATATTACGTAAAAGTTTGGATGTTTGTTACCCAGTCTCGCTGTAACACTTGAACGGATTGGGATAAAAATTAACACACTGGATTATGATTTCAATCAAATCAGCTTTTCGCAGTCAACTGCTGGACATACGCCTGTCCTCAACCTTCCGCATCCAGTTTGTCCCACCTCTTTAAGGTCGTTGATCCATCTAGCTGATCCATCTTGCCGATACACGGTCTCCACCGCAGGACTCGTCTACTCCACTAGCCTTCTGTTCAATCGGCCTTCTTGCTCCATCGGTTCTTCGACAAACCTGACCAGCCCACTGCCACTTCAGCTTGCTTACTCTGCCAGCCATGTCGGTAACTTCGGTTCGTTTTCCGGATAATTACATTCCTGATTTTACCCTTCAAAGAAACTTCGAGCTTAGCTGAGAATATGATTTGCAATTTATCAATATAGTAAAGGTCTTTTTGTTTAGAAAACACGAGATAATCGTCTACTTATAGTATTTTTATACCTAGTGCAAATAGAAATCAATAACATAATCATTACATAGGTAGGTAATATGGGCTGGTGTCCGCAACTCCACGGTAATGCGCGTATTTTGCGTACGGATGGGAAAATCGATTACTCGATCCACCCCAGCTCCTCAAGGAAGGCCAGTAATGCCTTGATCTTACTGACCGTCTCACGTAGGTTACCTGAGTTTCAAATCATTACATAACATAAAATAGCATCACGCCTGTATACCCCGAAGGGTTAGGCATAGGTGTACCTATTAGAGGTGCACCAACATTTCGCCAGCTATGTTTAAGCTCCATGTAGCAGAACTAGCCTATTGCCAACAAATATAGACTCCAGGTTGCTACTTAGAAGTTTCAGATGGAAAAAACCGAATATTCCTAGTCGCCCCCACATGGATTGCCACCAAGTGGCAATCGGGAATAAAATTGCCAGTTGCCACCGGGTGGCGACAGGGAAGTTAATGCCCCCACTTCAAATCGCTGTACACTGCGGCGTGGATCGCCATAATAGATGTCATTCCCTTCCTTTTACTATTTAAATTTTAAGCGTTTTTGATACAAATTTTTTAGAACATGTACGAGTATGTGAAGGTAATTTTATTGTAAAAACATGATTATTGAAAACATGTAATTTTACTATGTGTGACTGTGACTGATGATTAGCTTTTTTTACGTACAGACGCCAGCAGGTCAAGCTACCTGAAACTGTCAAATGTTCCCAATCAACTTTGAACCTTAATGCTCTAGTGATAAAGTTGAAAATTTATCAAAGAAATTTGACAGATTGTAGTAGCTTTAAGTGCTGGCGTCTGTACTTAAGTTATTGTAAATACTTTGATTATCTGTGATACGAATTTACACCATAAGCAACTACGATGAAGAAAATTTTGTTTGCATGTCTCTAATAATATCACTTCTCTACTAATAAAACCACATTGGAAAACTCTGACCACCATCCCCTCATCGCGGCCGTAAGACAACGATTAGGGGGGTTGGCGGTTGGGGGGTTATCCTGGGCGAGACTGGGAATATTCGAAAAAAGAAAAAAAACAACACTTTGCCCGACCCGGGAATGGAACCCAAGACCTCATGCTCAGCTGTAAAGCTGCCGCCACTAGGCCAACGAGGCAGCTCATAATATTTATTATGTAATTATTATTTGGAAAATAATAAAGCTTCCGAAAAACGAATTAACTTCCAGCGATTTGTGGTTGACTATAATACTAACTAAGTTGTGCTAAAATGAATTACCGAAAAGTTAATACAAAATTAACAGACAAAAAATGTTTATTTAACAATATTCTATACTTTCAAATAATAAACTAAATTTCCAAAAAAATACTAAACTTCCGAAAAATATACTAAGTTTCCAAAAAGCTATAGTTTAGTGAAATTTGCAACGTAACACGCATATATCTTCTTTAAATCGAAAGAGCTAGGTTAGGTTAGGTTAGAACTGTGACCACATAACGCACGAGCCGAGCGAGCGAAGCGAGCGGCGGTGCCGCGGCAGCGGCCGGCGAGTGCCAGAAACATATTTTTGAATGTAAAACCAAACCACACAGCCACAGTGCCACAGTTATAAAATGGGTAAGTTACGATAAAAATGATGACCTGTAGATTTCGGTAAAACGCAATTTAAGCTGGTGAAAAAATATAACGTCAGCAAATATTGTATTAATTTTTCGGAATTTTCAGAATTATATTCGGTCGTTTCTTTATTTGTATTCGCTTATAAGTTGTCGAAAAGTTAGTATTTAAAGCAGTAAATTCCATATTTTTAGTATGCTCATATTTTAATTTTTTTTCGGAGCTTTTATTATTACCCTTATTATTTCACTTAAAAGCTGCAATCAGATACACCCACTATATTATTTTTCTAGTACAGTAAAACGCGAGTCCATGGTAACATTGACTGTGCCTGTATTGAAACAGTAAGCGTAAGGGTGTTTTAGTTTTACTACTGACGCGAGTCGTGTTGATTGATTGATGATTGTACACGTATAGAATAACAATCTCATCCTCTGAGCTGCGTTACTCACATATATTATACTATGTACAAAGTTTATGATAACTCTTAGAGATAACATACCTTTATGGTATACTTCTTATAATTGAGCTGAAGGTATAACAGCTTTCTTTTTCTTTATGGTGCCCGTGACTGGGAAGTTATTATAGTAACTAGTTACTTCTTTTGTTTATGAGAATGTGTTTAGGTAACTCATGTTGGAGGATCAACATAAGTTTTCCCTTATGAAGCGAGAATGTTGGTATTATTCTCTCACCTTTGTTTTCTTCATAACTACAAGGTCAAATTAGGATAGCTAGCGAAACTCCGCAGGTGCGATGGGTAAAGTGTATGTATATGTATGTGTATCTTTATGTCATATCTCATGACGATAAAGCAAAACAATAATAATTTTGAAACTCATAATTTCAAGTGACTACAGCAGTGCAAAGGTCATTGACCACATGGTCAGCTGTGGTTATAGATTTTGTTTTGTTTTATCGGCATTAGCCATCGCTGTTGTATTACACGCTGAATATCATTCAGGTCGCTATATGAATTAACCAAACTATAATTCCCGAACAAAGTCTGCTAGCTGTTTCCCACGCTTATACACTGCACAACAGATTTCTTTTCTCAATTTTGTTTTGATCCATTGAAAGTTTTTCATAATGATGATTATAAGGACGACGCTAGATGGCGCTGATAGTGTAAACATCTAAAGTTTAGCTCTCAAATTATTAAATTACTTTAAAATTACTAAATTATCTAAAACAACAATTAAATGGTGTTTAATATATCGGTTACGTGGTGAAGTACGTGCACAAACGTTATCTACATAAACTATGTGGTATTTACTAAATAAGTGAATACAAGTTATGTGAAGTGCTAAACTGAATAAAAGACTAAAAATCATTGTTTAGGGTAACAAACCAATTTTGTTGGCATAAAAACGCTATTAACTAAGTGACAAAGTGTTTACAAACGACCAAAAACTTTTGTGATAAGTGAAAACGAACTTGGTGATGTGAAGAAAAAATTCCACTCTGATGAATCATGTTTAACGACTCCTCGACCATTTGAAATAAGTACCAGCTTGCAGTCACATTTTTCGTCATCTTGCGTATCGTTCCTATGGCCTGTCTATCTGAAGCTGGATTGATGATCGACTGAGTGCCGGTTCGGAACTCACGAGCTGCGATTCTTTTTGTGTTTTAAATAACATAATTTAAATTGCGAGTACTCATTCATAATTGAATACGGGTAAAGAGTACTGGTGTTGCCACCAAAGAACAGGTCTGACAAAAGTTAACGTAGTGTTGTACACGCAAAAAAATTACCCCGACTTGGGGAAAACAAAAATTAAATAAAAATAGTTGCAGACATTATGGGGTCGAAAATTAAATGCACTAACAGTGGCCGCAAGGAGCCGCTATTTGTTACTTGTTTTAGATGCAAAAAACAAGTTGATCACAAAAGCACGTTATTATGCACTACATGTAACAATCATTTTGAATTTGATTGTGCTGGCTATCCGGAGAAAGTGTATCGCCTAAAAAATATAGAAGAAAGGAAGAAATTTAAGTGGGTATGCAGATCATGCATTCAGAAAGCAAAAGAGCAGAATACAACCAGTCCCGGAGTATCCAATGTGACTTTAAGGAAAAAGCACTCGTCACCTAAACCAACTGGATATATCACACCTAGCGTGTCAGAGGAGTCTACACCCTGGTCCACTCCAAAGAGTACAACCTCGGAAACACATGACTCACACATACTGACAATGGAAATGGATCATATATACGATGAGTCAACTGCCATGACTGATAAAACATTGTCAAGAAGTATGGACTATACAATAATCGACTCAATGCAAAGCAATGAGCTCAGGGAATCGATTGAACACCTTCAGATGGAACTAAAAAGTTCGCAGAACGAACTTGAAAATGTCATACTTGATAACAATGAGCTCCGTAAACAGAATGATAAATTATTAAAAGATAACATGACATTAAAAGGATTCTTACGCCAATCTCCACAAAAAGAATATTACGTCGACGAAGGTGCAAAAAAAGCAAATGCATATACTTTGCTACACTCAAATATGCAGGCGTTCTTTACGCCTCCTAGAAACGTATTGACACGTACATGTAACGCTTCAGATACAAAGTTACAGCTAAGTGAGAGTATTGTAAATCTCCACAAAAATGTCGAAGATTTGGAGAATCAGCTAGAACTAGCTGGAAACGAAATTGCAAATCTCAATAATCAAATTCGAAAGCTTCAAATGCAATTAGAATCAAGCGAAAGAGATATGCAATTTCAGAAAAATATGACTACATCTGACGTAGTACTGCATGATGACCACACGAACAAGGTTTTCATCTTTGGCACACAACAAAGTGTTGGACTTTCATCTGCGTTGATGCGGTCGAGAGCGACTACGTCGTATGTTAAATACGTTGTGACGTCAGAAACGAAACCACACGCGCTCGCTAGTGAAGTAGTTAAGAATTGCAAAAATATTTCAATATCAAGTAGCGATAAACTTATCCTTTGTGTGGGTGAAAATGACTATGACATCAAGATCTTATCTTCGCAACTACGTCAAATTCTTAATATTTTCAGTGATAATCAGGTAATAGTTTTGAGCCCATTAAAGAATATGTATCTAGAAATTTATAACTTGAACCAAACTATACGTAATATTTGCAATGAATACAAATATTGTAACTTTATTGACTCTGAACATAAATTGTACAATACATGTAAATTAATAAACCATGTTATTGACTGTTATGACTACGAAAAGAAGTATTTGAATGTTAAGGAACTAAAGAAATTAATATTGCGGAATCAATTAAATTGTAAGAAATCTGACGTCAAGGGAAAAAGTACTTTAAGGGGTACAATCCCTTATTACTTTGCACGACGCCAGGCAGAATGTGATGCTGCAAATGGTCCTGATATTGTTTCTAATAAAGCAAAAAAAGGTACTATTCCACATTATTTTAAAGTTTTAAACAAGAAACAGCTTTTTCGTGAATAACAACGGTGCTACAGGCAAACAAAAAACTTTCAAAATAATGCATCAAAATATCGCTAGTATTCAATCAAAAAAGGAAATACTGGAACTAACTTTGCTAGAATTACGAGACGAGAATAAAGAACCAGACATATTATGTTTGTCTGAAACCTTTTTGCGTGCGGGGAATGAGAAATATTTAAAACTTAATAATTACGCCTTAGCAGCGGCATTTAGTAGAGACAAACAAAGAGGGGGAACTTGTATTCTCGCCAAACAGGGTATAGTATATAATGAGCCTCCTCACATAAAAAAATATTCAACACAAAATTCATTCGAAGCATGTGGTATTGAAGTCCCTTTGCACAAATTGCTGATAGTGTGTCTATATAGAACACCAAAGTCTGACCCCTATATATTTATAGAAAAGTTCGACCAATTAATGTGCGAAACATTTAAAAGATATGGGTCACGTACAAAAATAGCTGTTACTGGGGATTTTAACATAAATACCTTGAAACCAAGTAAGGTCACTAACTATTTAAAAGATTTATGTAGTAACTATAACTTAAAGATGCATATTAATGTTCCCACTCGGAAAGATTCATGTATAGACCACATACTTAGTAACATAAAAACTACATCTGCTGATGTTCTACCTTTGCATTTATCAGACCACGACACAGCACAGTTCTTAGAGTTTCCAATAAAAGAACAAAGTCCAAGAACCATATCATATTTTATTTATAAAAAGGATTACTGCATCGAAAACTTGAAAAAATTCAAAGACTGCCTTGCAAGTATATCGTGGTCAGAAACGCACCTCGAAACGGACTTAAACAAGGCATTCAATAAATTTCACGAGTTTTTATGCCTATTATATAATTTATGCTTCCCTAAAATTAAAATTAAAATTAATAACTCTAATGCAAATAAACGAAAATGGATAAGTAAGGGTCTTAGAAATAGTTGCAAAACTAAACGATCGTTGCGGTATCTTTATTATAAAAATAAAACTCGGTCGTACTTAATAAGATATAAAAAATATTCATCGATTCTCAACAAATGCATTATGAAATCAAAAATGAATTCAAACATTAATTTTATACAAAATAGTCAAAACAAATGCAGAGCAACGTGGTCTGTCATTAACCATGAAATTGGGAACATAAAATGCGACACTAATATTTCGGAAATAGAAGTAGATAAGACAATACTGACTGAGCCCACTGACATAGCGAATACGTTTAATGATTATTTTATTGACTCGACTAACATTGTGACATTTAATAACTTACAAGTTTATTATAAGTTTAATAACGCTTTAGTTCCTAATTCCATGTTCCTTGGTGCTATGACTGAAGATGAAATAAAAAAAGAAATAATGGCTTTAAATAATACTAACTCAGAAGGATATGATGGACTTAGTACAAGAATAATTAAAGCGTGCAGAGTAGAATTAACTCCTATATTGACATATTTAATTAATCTTTCATTTTCGACCGGAACTTTTCCTGATGCTTTAAAGTTATCAGTTGTAAAACCCTTGTACAAGAAAAGCGACAAAAAAGACGTTAAAAATTATCGTCCAATTACCCTTATACCTATCTTGTCAAAACTATTTGAGAAATGTATGCACAAAAGGCTTATCGACTTTTGTAGCAAATACAATATTATAGCAAAGGAACAGTTCGGATTTCAAAAGCACAAGTCAACAACATTAGCCATATATAATCTTTTGAGCCATATCCTGAAGTCTTTAAATAACAATCACTTCACGACAGGACTATTTTTTGATCTATCTCAAGCATTTGACTTTGTGGCACATAATATATTATTGGAAAAATTAGAAAGAAATGGAATAAGAGGTTTAGCACTGCAGTGGATTGCATCTTATTTAAGTAACCGCAATCAATACGTTGCTATTAGTAAAGTAAATGAAGATTTACTAACCTCATATTCCTCTGAGCTCAAAGTAAAAAATTGCGGTGTACCACAAGGGAGTGTATTAGGCCCTTTATTGTTTCTATTATACGTAAATGATTTACCACAGCAGGTCAATCATAAATGTACATTATTTGCAGATGACATTTCAATCATAGTGACATCTGATAAAAAGTATAAATTAAAATCTGATCACGAAATTGACATAAATAATACTATTGACAACATTTTAGAATGGCTACAGATAAATAAATTAAAAATCAATCTAGATAAATCTATGTACATACAATTTAATAAATCTAAACATGCCAAATACAATTTCAAACTTAATATTGATCGATTAAAAGAAGTTTCACATACAAAATTTCTGGGTATACTCATAGACCAAGATTTAAATTGGAAAATACATGTAGATAATTTGTGTAACAAGTCTAATAAGTTCGTTTATGCTCTCAGGCAAGTCAAGAATGTGACGAATAAAAAAACCGCCATTATAACCTACCATGCTTACATCGAATCGATTTTACGATATGGACTTATCTTTTGGGGTAACAGTACAGATAAAAACAGAGCGTTTATCGCGCAAAAGAAATGCATCAGAGCCATTTGTGGAATCCGTACTGACGAGTCCTGTAAACCGCATTTTAAAAGGCTTCGTTTATTACCACTTCCTTCACTGTACATCTACGAGATATGTAACTTTGTATATAATAATAAGGAATTATTCAAGAAAGTCGATCAAATTTACTCTCGTAATAGGGATCCATGTAGACTTGCATTGCAGGATACTCCTAAATCAGCCAAGTACTCTAAAAGTTTTCTGGTGATGTGTGTACGCATTTATAATAAAATTCCACAAGAAATGAAATTGCTATTTAATATTAATTCTTCTTTTAAAAACAGACTCTTTAAATGGCTGAATGAACATAATTTTTATGACATTAAGGATTTTTTTGACATTAAATTATAATTCACAAATAATGACATACTGGGTCGTCGATAGTGTTTATAATTTTGACATTTTAATTTTATAATTATTGATTTTATTGATTTTCTTTTTTTTACTTTAAGTTATATTATGTAATGTTATAGAACTGTTGCGAATAATGTTTACAATTATGACTTATTAATTTTGTTCGTGGAGATTAATTGACATTAAATAATATTATGTTATGATGATTGTATTGTGGAAAATGTTTTATAGCTTTGACATTTTATTTCTACTTACTAATTGATTCTAATTATTTTGCATGCAATTGATACACGATGTTGTATAGCTAAACATGTGAACTATATTATATTACCAAACTGTAACACCTTTATACCATGTTTAAGGCAAATAAAGACTTATCTTATCTTATCTTATCTAATGACTCCTATATCTTAAGTTAATCAGATCAGGGTCTTCAGTTGTTTCAATTGCACCTAAAGCAGCATTCAAAGAAAACAATCAGACAGTGGGCTCATTATTACTTTTGTATAGTCTTTCATTATTACGCAGTACATCAAACGGTTTTCAAATTCCTTTTACGCGTGGTGTACCCACCTACCTAATACCTATATTGCAGGGATGATAGGCGTGAGCGAGCTACACACGCTTCCATGAGATCACATCAAATATTGGAAAAACCATGAGTGTTTCACAAACTCCATACAGGGAACATGGCTTCTATTTCAGATATTCGAAGGTATCTCGATACTTTACATACGTTTTGGTTTTGAATATCTCATTTTAGGTATTAATTTTGATGTGATAGATGTTTGTGTTGTTTACTTGAACATAATCAGCTTTTACGAATTCCTCGGGTACTTCCTATTTAATCCTACTAATATTATGAAGGCAAAAGTTTGTATGGATGGATGTTACTCTTTCACGCAAAAATTACTCAACGGATTTTGGTGAAACTTTACAGCAATATAGCTTATACATCAGAATAACACATAAGATACTTTTTATCCCGATATTCCCCCGGGATCGAAACTTATGCGGGTGAAACCGCAGGACGCAGCTAGTAATATCATAAACGCGAAAGTGTGGATGGATTGATGGATGGATGTTTGTTAATCTTTCACGCAAAACTACTGCACGGATTTGGATCAAATTTGGCACACAGATAGTTTATAAGCAGGATTAATACAAGCAGGAAGGATTATCCCGATATTCCCACGGGATCGAAAGCTATGTGGGTGAAACCGCGGGGCGCTGCTAGTATTAAGATAACAAACTAATTGGTGACACATAGTATCTAGTGAAACAGTAAGTGCAACTTACCATCCTAGCAAATATTTACCCACAAGCCCTAGCTTACTCTTACAAAATAAACGATTGCGTGAATCCAAACACAAAAAAACAAATTTCTATGCTTGCGAACAATTGTTCGTTTCGCGAACACAGTTTGCCAAAAAAATCATGAAGCGAATGCTTGCGGTGAGCACCGGCGAATGCTCCAAGGTAACCCGCGAAATTATACTACCAGTATTTCACTGTCTAACATCTCCCTTAAAGACCTCTGAGAGTACATGTACTGACGCCAGCAATCAAGCTACCCGAAATTGTCAAATTTTCCCAATCAACTTTGAACCTTTAGCTTTAGCGATAAAGTTGAAAATCTACTGAATAAATTTGAGAGATTGGAGTAGCTTGTGCATGTGCTGGCGTCTGTACCTGAAATTAAACAGGTTATCAGTCGGTATATATCAGAAGAGGTATTTACTCGTAAGCTCACGTCGTACCGTAACCGCCCTTAATCTATGTCAATATACATACACACCCATGTATAACTTGACACTTAATTCAGGCGCTGCTTGTTAAGGAAAATGTCACTGCTTAGCCAAATTCGATACATCTAAATACAGTTCCATATTTGGCCACGGATCAAGGTAAACTGGGCACTATCTACCTGTTTGTAATTTGCTAATAAGTACGTGTCTGTAACTGTTTCGATTACGAAGTATTATCTGGTAGGTCTTAATTTTGCGATTTGAAGACAAGTCGTGTTTTCTGTAGGCTATAACAGTTCTCTAATTAAACTTACATAGGTATTAAGTTAAGTCAGGGTATTATAAATGACATACCCAGGTGGGTATGTCATTTATAATACCCTGACTATATATATTATAAATGACATACCCACCTGGGTATGTCATTTATAATACCCTGAAGACTTTTAAGTACCATCAATCAATTAACTCAGCCTATCGCAGTCCACTGCTAGCTATGGGCCTCCCGCATACTGCGCCACAACACCCTGTCTTTTGCCTTCTGCGTCCAGTCCGTCGTAGCCACCTTTTTAATGTTGTCGGTCCATCTAGCTGGGAGCATCCCTCACCACGCTTGTCGATACGCGGTCTTCACTCCAGGACTCGTCTGCTGCCATGCATGGCCAGCTCACTGCCAATTCAGCTTGCTTACTCTGAAAGCTATGTCGGTAACTCAGGTTCTTTTACATATATTCGTTTCTGATTTTATCCTTCAAAGAAACTCCGAGCATAGCCCGCTCCATAGCGCGCTTGGCGTAGATGCCAGAGGGGCAATTTTCGTAATTTTAAGAATGTTCACAGTCTGATCGCAGTCTCAATCTGTCAAAAATAACTTTAAAATCCATACATTTTGACAAGTTTTTGACATTTTTGTTTGTCGACGAGATGAGACTGCGACTAGATTTTGAACGTTTAAAAATAACGAGAATTGCCCTTCTGCCGAGCGATTCGGTGAGATGGTTACAGAATCGCACTGCTGATGTTTTGCCTGTAAATACAGCATTACCTCCATTTTGTCTAAATAAGCCAATAGATAATGCTAAAGATAAAACTAAACCAAGAAACAAAGACGTTTGGAAGTTTTGAACAATATTGCCCAATGTGTCCGAAAACATTTATCACAAAAAATATTGCTTGTTCATCATATGACTGTGCTAAAAACACGATGAGTGTCAATAAACTGCCAAAACGGACCATTCATCATCATTTTGTACTTTCCGATGGCTTAATCTTATATTTATAAAATTCTCGTGTGACAATGTCAGTTACCATACTCCTCCGAAACGGCTTGACCGATTTTTTGGAAATTTTATATGCGTATTCAGTAGGTCTGAGAATCAGCTACTATCTATTTTTCATACCCCTAAGTGGTAAGGGTTGTCCACCCCCTAACATTTTTTTTTTGTACAATATTTTTAGCGTTCCGTAGCCAAATGGCAAAAAACGGAACCCTTATGGATTCGTCATGTCTGTCTGTCTGTCCGTCCGTATGTCACACAGCCACTTTTTTCTGAAACTATAAGAACTATACTGTTGAAACTTGGAAGTAGTTTCTGTGAACCGCATTAAGATTTTCACACAAAAATAGAAATTAGTTCAATTTGTTTCAGTTAGGCCAGTGTGGCTCTCAGGCCTCATTTGATCTTCGATACAACAAGAAAAATGGCCACCAAAGCCTTTTTCTTTTAACCTTTTGATTAATGCATACAGTCAAAGTCAAATCATTTATTTCATATGTATTATAGGCACAAAAAGACAATATTTTGAAGGTAAAAATTTACAAAAAAAAAATATTGATTCTAGCCGCCCGTTCCAAAAGGTTGCGAATGGAGAGGAATTTAAAAATGTTTTACAATATTATGTAGGTATACTCGTACATTAATTATATGCGATGAATATATACTAATAATAGTTTATGGAGGTATGATGAACAGGGTGTAAAGTTCACACCCTCCATAGAAAAGGGAGGATCCTCCGACCAGACGACTGTCGTGTCTGGCGGGCAATTTCCCAACGATTGATGTCGGGAAGTTTTTATATGGTACATGCGATATACTAGTTACATACTAAGAGTTAATCAACTAACAATGGACGCAAGGGGAGACAAAATAATAGTCTATATTAACAAAAGATTAAATCCTGCCTCCTAAACTAGGGATGGCCTGTATCTTAGGAGACAGTGATTCGATCGAGCTGAACTGTAAATTAATGTTACACCTTTGGTTTCGAGTGTCGAAGTTAGATTTATTTGAGTATGGATGCAGGTATGGAGAAAGAGTGGGGATGTAAATGGGAGAGAGGTGTGTAATGTTAGTTATGTTGTATGGGTGTGTGAGTTGTGTGTTATGAGGTGTTTGTTTGTGTGAAGTGTTTTGTGTTCCTATTTAATAGTGATTTGTTATTTTTTAAGCGGTGTACTGCTGTACTCTTCTGTGGTTTTTTAAGATGCACCTAGAATAAAATTACTATAAGTACCACAATAGGCAAAAAGAGAATAAAGCAAAGACAGGTAAATCAATTACGTGACAGATAGATACTGCTCACATATTTACAAAAGTAGGCGACTTTTCTGAAATTTCAACAAGTAATAATTTATTGTGTGAGTTTAAAGTGATCCCAGAATGTAAGATCAATGTCATAAAAATTATACAAACTAAATTAGCAACCAGCCGGTCGATTCTGTAAAAATCTCACCGTGAAAAGTTAGGTGAAGTGAGCTTAGAGTGAGCTGTCAACAGTGTCAATCCCTAGCATTAGTTGGAATGACAGCTCACTACATGATCACTTCACCTGAGTTTTCACGGAGAGATGGTTACAGAATCGCACTGCAGTTTGATTTTGTTTGGACTCAAAGTTGTCCTATAGAGCAGGACCAACATGTTTCCAAGTAATATAACAAAATACAGCTGACATACCGACCCCCAAAATAACGAAATATAACCAAGAAAATAAGCAACCCTAATAAAAAGTCTTACCAAACTTTTTCTTGGAGACACACTATACACTATAAATCAGCCTTTGTTTATATGCTCCGTTACGTCTTTTGTTTTCTAGAAACTACCATTGCGATGCTAGATGGAAGTCGTGTAGAAGATACATACATTTATACACGTATATTCAAATTTTATTAATGTATCAAATTGACGTTATTTCAAGTTAAACAAATATCAACTTTATTTTAATGGTAATTAAATTGATTTCAGTGACTAGTACTATTGAAAAAGTTATAAAAATGTTTGAAGTTGTAGCGTAAACTGAACTTTATTGTGTAGGAATTAAAGTTATTTTTCCATAAACTCATAAAGTTTACATTTTTTGGCGAATTTGTCGCGATATTATGTTAGGTAGGTAGGGTGTTCCCAGGATTTGTGTAATGTAATTTCTACTTGGAGACTAAGTAGCAAGTTGCTCCTTATGTTCACGTCTTCACTGTTGGTTTTAAGAGATTTAATTTTCTAGTTATGTATTTCAATTACACTTTGTATACGAATGTATCACAAACAAGCGAGAATTCGAAGAAAATTACGTCTTAACGTAACAGCTAGGTAGATGCTTCAGGGCAAAATTCGACGAAACTTGCGCAGACAGACTGCCTTTTCCCTTTTTGGACAAATGAGTTTCCATGAATGAGAACACAGAAACATTTCTATGTTATGAAAAAACTCCGAAAGATAGGGCCGAAATAGCTTGGTAGTCTCTTAGGATATCAGAAAGGTAGAAATATAGATTGTTCAATTGATCAGCCAGGTAGGTATGTAAGGTAGTAAACTATCGGATGAAATGGAAACGAAAGACCAAGCCGAAACAGTACCTAACCTATAACATAACATAACGACAGAGTAGGGTAGGGTTTATTTATAATCGACTAGCTGCGCCCCGCGGTTTCACCCGCATAAGTTTCGATCCCGTGAGTATATCGGGATAAAAAGTATCCTTTGTGTTAATCCTGGGTATAAACTATCTGCATGCCAATGTGACTGTCTGTCACTTACTCCTAATTTATTAACAAAATACGTTATTCTAAATTCTTATCTTAACACGGTCCCACGATATCGGCCGTCTTAGAAACGCATTAAATCTCAATTTTATGGTCTGACCTGACAGCTCGACATGTTACCCTAATCAATAACAAAATATTCTATTTATTTTAAACTGTAAAACAATATCGAACCTTTTTAGAAACCCAGCCCATTCATACTTAATGGCAAACAGTATAGAGCCAGTTGCCGGCGGACGGTTCGAATGTAATAATTCTACGAAGTCCAAAGAATCTTGTGAAATAACCGATTTCTAATTTTAAGAGACAATGCTAGCACTCACATATGGAAACCATTAGTTGGGTTCGTAGGCTGAAGGAATGGACCCTCAAACAATTAAGAAATAAACAAAGGGCTGCTTGGGTCCTTGTATCCAAAAACGGTAGATACCTGAGCGCCTGCACGTGGCGATTTTTAGGGATTGTAAGGAGGCTGATGGAATAACTAGGGGCAGTGAGTTTCGAGACGCGGCAGAGGAGGGTCGGTGTTGAGCCGCTTTAGGATACGCTAGTCCACGTTAGTGAAGTTAGGAGATTTAGGGAATGTCAAGAGGCGGTGTCCGAGCGGGCTGTCGCGAAGTAGCGAGTATTAGTTATTAAATTAAATATAGTTGGGTTTAAACCCAGACTATACTAATCTAGTGTTTAAAGTAGTGTGTGAGACGATTGGTTTAAGACCACGAGGATGAGCGGATGGCGTAGACTAGGCTAGCAGAGTTAGAACTTAGGAGAGTGAGTTTCGAGACGCGGCAGAGGACAGTTGGGGCAGGAGCTGATTCCGAGGCGAAACGGGTAGTACGTGTAGTACCTACACATTTTGTAAGTGAGTTGTAAGCTAATTCCTTCCAAGGAGATATTCGGTAAGTGCCAATTTTAATTAAGCATAGTCTGTAGTGATAGTGTGTACATATTCTGTTTTATTACGGGTTTATTTGTGTTGCGATTACGGGTTTATTTGGGTAACGATTAAGTGATATCGCGGACGAGCTATTAATGGTCATTTATTGCAGCCTGGCGAGGCTACTTTACGCTTCGCCATAATTAACACTATTTTCTCTTGTATTACGTGTCCAATTCCTGATCCCTACCTTGACAGTTATTTGTCAATTTCGTTTGGCTAAAGAGAGACGGAGAAGGCCTCCAGCCATACCTGACTTTGAGCTTTATTGCTCCTGACTTTTGACGACTGTTAATGACTTCATATGGAAGGCAGAACCGTAAAACTCACAGATCTTCTGGATCGAACTAGGCTACAAAGCCAACCTATAATTAAATGAATAACCAAACGTTATTGATGATTTCTGCTTCCAAAAAGGTCTCGCCACAGAACAATTTCGTGAGGCTTGTTGTACACACATTTCCGGGAGAAGGGTTAGGCATCACTAAGTAACACAAACTATGTTTGGTAGGCGTTTCAAAACGCTAGGGACCGTGTCTCGATAAAACCCACACAAGGCTGTTAGTAGGCCAATTACTGAATCGTCACTATTTATCGAAACACGCTGACTATAGGACGCACCGCGTCCTTCTAAATGGGGAAGTTTAAGGAAATGTGAAGTGACGAGATTCCACTTCGGTGTGCACCAAGTACGATCGCAATGAGTTTTGCTAGAGGCTGAGTCTACGGTGCGCTTGTGCTAGTTTGTGTACCTTAGAAAAGGGATAGGTCGCCGTGAGGGTGTCTTTCATATTAATACGCGTTAAGAACTATCCAAAACTATACTTGTCTTCCTCAATAACAGTTGGACTTCGCAGTACTCTGTCCTAGGGTTGAGTAAGACATTTATTTAGTGCTTAGGGAGCGTGGTTTGTTAGAATCGCATAGTGTCCTCAGAGGTTCTATGCCTTAGGTCTAACAGAACACGTACAATGAGGCATACGTTTTAAAACGGTTCCCAGTCTCACTGAAGTGGGTATATTGTAAACAGATAAATTAACGTAGTTATATATGATTCATTTAAGCGCAAGCGTAACGATTCCTTTATTTACCCCGTCTAATCATCAATACTATTGCAGATCTCAGTGACTACCTGCGTGCAACATTTACTATACTATTACTAATATATTATACTATATACTTTTGCATACCCTCTTGTCTTCTTAGCTTCATATAATATTGGTTTTGTTATAATACTTATGTATCCTAACTGTGAATCCCCATTAACATCACCTTGCATCCCATCCACATCCCCAAGCTTTCTAAGTCGGGATGTGGCACATTAGGTCATGGGGATTCATTTCTTATAACGGTGGGAGGATATCCAAGTCTGGCGTCGAAATCCTACAGGAGCACGCGGTGGATTGGGGCGTGTTCCCTCTCCCACAGGGAGAGCCGATCTTAACTGTAATATCCCATATAATTAGGAAAAACGAAAATTTTATCAGCCTAGGGTAATTTAGGAACAGTCACACCAATTTTTATTCAAAATTCGTTTAATATTTTTGGGGTGAAAGAGTAACAAACATCCATCCATCTATCCATCCATAAAAACTTTTGCGTTTATAATATTAGTAAGAGTAGGATGATAATATATAAAGTGAAGTGAAGTTTAAATGTCAAAAATCACTAATCATATTTAACAACGTTTATGAATAGAGGGGTTTATGTTTGCCAGGGTAGCGGGATCGTCCGAAAGGGTTACCGCTGCCCTGGAACATAAAGGGCTAAGGAAGGAACACGGGTGGGTTTTAGTCAGTAAGAGTCTGACACTCCCTTCTGCTCCACCCAGAGCGGGAGGAGTCATTTGATGATTTCCCAGCCAGAAAAAAAAAAAAGTGGTTTATGTTTAATGTAATAAAAGGCGAGCCTATTAATTATTAATAGTAGTTGATACAAGACACAAATCCAGACTCCGGGTTGCTAACTGAGGCCCGACGTGGGAATCGTACCCAGGACCTCATGTTCAACAGTAACGTTTGCGACCACTAGACCATTCGAGGCAATTAACAGTCACCTATACAGGGTAACAGGAACATTGACGTGCAAACTGAATCCATGAATTTGGCACACGATCCTAGACTACCGGAGAGATGTATCGTCGGTTATCAAAAAAAATCACGATTCATACATTTTGACCGCGTAGGTATTCTACGCAGTACGCGGTATTAGGTATTCATTGGAATAGCAATGATGGGCATGCAATTTGAGAGTTTAGAGAAAAGTGATATTTAGTGACGAATCCTGGAAAATTAAAAAAAAAATCATGAAGATTCGTTTTTCACGAATTCCATGAATTTTTGCGTAGGCTTTATAGGGTGCTTAATTGTTGCAAATGGGACCCACTTGGAAGGAATCATTATTGCACTTCCATATTTCCGAAGATTCACGAGGATTCCCGAAGCGAATATTTCTTGGGACTCACAGAAGCTATTACTTTAATGCATCTCTTTGTTTGAAGGCCATCAGCTGTAGTCGTTCATACTTCGTATACATAAATGTCTTGACTATTAGATTCTATCTAAGGCAGCCCACAAAACCATCACTTTTTCGATTTAAAAACACGATACAAGCAGCTGGTGTATCTTTACATAGAAAGGGGATACACTAATCTCTTGGCTCTCAAGTTCTATTGCTCTGTAGTAATCGCATTTTTAGGCGGTTTACACACAAACTTTTTAAGTATGACGTTTTGTTGTGGTTATAGGTTTGTCTGGTTATTCAGTCTACCAAGGTGGACCAAAACCCCAAAGGTAAAAGTAGTAGTAAGAGGGTACAGACTGGTTCAAGCCATGGTCCGGGGCGAGAGGGAGTGGGAGGCAGTCGCCTCCTTCTGCGAAGCAGTCATGCTAGCGAAGGAGGTGGCGGGGTGGGCGAGGGAACGCACCTCACGCCTCAGCCGCCGCGGGAGACGCTCCGGGCGTCGGGAGCCACGTGACGATTCCCGGCCACCGTAGGCGCGGGCCTGCGGGCGGAGAGTAATGGGTAACTCACCGTCCGATCAGGACCAGGCCCGTGCCGGACGGCGCGTATGTGTTCCACGCGCGCCTGAAAGAGATGTCAGCAAGATTGACGGGGCCCGATAGGGCCGAAGCCTGCCAGGGTAGCGGGATCGTCCGAAAGGGTTACCGCTACCCTGGAACATAAAGGGCTAAGGAAGGAACACGGGTGGGTTTTACTCAGTAAGAGTCTGAAACTCCCTCGGAGGGGTCATTTGATGATTTCCTAACCTCAAAAAAAAAAAGAGGGTACAGACGCCAGCACATCAAGCTACTACAATGTGCCAAATTTCTTTAATGGAGTTCAACTTTATCACTAAACCATTAGGTTCAAGGTAGATTTGGAAAGTTTGACAGTTTCGGGTAGCTTGATGTGCTGGCGTCTGTACATAACTAGACTTTTGGAAAAAAAATCACTATTGATAATTATCTGAGTAGGTAAAGTTAGGACAAAATACACTTCAGTTATTCACGTCTTAAAAAGAATCTCTTTGAAGATCTTTCTTCTTCTTTTATTTAGCTAAATATTTAAGTAAAATCAGAACAGAAGTGAAATGATTAAATTAAGATGAAGTCTGAAGAAGCGACCTGGTTGACGTCCACGCAGACTCAATATCGACGTTTGTCAGACGCCATTAGTATTAATATTTAATATAATTTAATATAACTAGAATTTTAGTAAATACATTGGGTTCTTTAAAATTGAATTTATAATTACATGAGCATTTTGCATATGGTGTTTGCCTGTAATTGGTTGTTCAGTTAGACTTAAGAAACAATTACTTGTATTTAACTATATATATAATGTCTGTAACAACTGTTGGTGAACCTTAATTAAATAAATAAGTCTAAGTTTGTTTGTGCAGTGGTGGTCCAGTGGTGACGGCCGCGATTTACAAGTTGAATGTCGTAGGTTCGAACCCAGACGCTTTAGTTTGTGTAAATTATTTTCATCGCCACTGCTCTCAAAACGGCGAAGGAAAACGTCGTGAGGAAACCGGCATGTCCTGGAACCAAGAATTCGATGACATAATAATATGATAATATCTCCACCATTGGGCCCGCGCGGTGGATTACGGCCCAATCTCTCTCACAGAGAGGAGACCTGTGTCCCAGCTGTGGGAAAGTTATAAGAAAAGTTATAAATAAGTGCGTAAGTAAGTTATAGGCTAATGCTTATAATTATGCTTATGATGATAAGTGTTACTCCAGTTTTGTCGCTGACGCTATTTTTATCATCAGATTAATTTATATGATGGTCAAATAAAAAAATACAGATAGGTACTAAATATAGATCGCTAAAACACCCACTCGATAACACTTCATCATAACACAACACACATAACACTCATAACACTAACATTTCATAACACTTTTTATTCTTGCGGATTTAATCCAAAACGTAACGAACGTGCCTTTCATAGAAACACGAGATTTAAGTATTCACAACGTTTCCAATCCTATTTACTTTGTGTAGGTAAACATAGGAGGATGAACTTTACTATGAATCAGAATAATATGTGAGCAAAATACGCCCGTTGTATGAAAATCTTCGAGCTCGCATCATGTTTAAAACAAACACATACCAAATTGGATGGCACCGAGGGAATTGTATAGGAATTTGTGCAGTACACCTCGCGTATGTCTTATGTATGAAGTTGATACAATTTGATAGTACATAAATTAGATGACTATGGCCGCTAGCGCACCCTTCAGAGAATAAAGAATTCGGCCAGGATTTTGTTTTGTATTTTTCGGTATTTTGTCGAGTCAAGACGGAGAGGTGGTTTTGTCAAGGAATAATTCTGTGTAAAATATATTAGAATAAATTGGAGGTAACAGTTTTGTGTCGTCGGTTTTTAGACATTTTTTGAAACTAAGCATTCATTTAAACAGTATTTATGGAGACACCCCGGACCAGCCGATCGATTCTGTAAAATCTCACTGTGAAAAATTAAGTGAAGTGAGCTTAGAGTGAGCTGTCAATAGTGTCAATCCCTAGCATTAGTTCGAATGACAGCTCACTCCACGCTCACTTCACCTAAGTTTTCACGGTGAGATGGTTACAGAATCACACTGCTGGTGATTACTTCAAATTAATCATGAATTAACTTTAATTGACAAGTATAATGCTGTCAGTCAAAAATATGAGTCGGTCTGGTTGACATTTGGCTAAGATGAGGTGGTTATCAAAATTAATGAGTGCGGCAAATAGACGCAATTATTAAACAAATTGTTAAGTATAATATGAGGTATTATTTCATTGAAATTCTCTTGTAATTGTTGCACAGACACAATTTATAGTCTTTCCAAGAGTTAAAAAACGAAGGCAGGACGAAAAAGTAGTTTGTTTTCCCAGTATCCATTTCATACAGCTATTTCACACAACTGTCAAATAATTTCACCGTGAAAACTTAGGTGAAGTGACACTATTCACAGCTCACTTCACCAAAATAGTCATGGAGAAATTTTTATATCGGCTCAACGTATGTGTTATGTATGAAGTTGATACAATTTGATAGTAAATTAGATGGCTATGGGCTCTTACCGCACCCTTCAGAGAATGAAAGTTTTTATCGCGTCTTACAGTGTTTCTTGAGATGATTTTGTCAAGGACAAATCCAGTGTGAAATAAAATTAGAATAAATTGAAAGCGACAGTCTCTTCTCGATTTATTGGAGTTTTGAATAAAATTTAGAGGATAATTTTGAAGGGAGCGCTCCCTTCATAAAATGAAGTATCCAGCCAGGATTTTTTTGTATATTCTTTTCGTTTGCCGCGTCTTGTAGTATTTCTTGAGATGCTTTTGTCGAGGAAAAATACCGTGTATAATAAATGAGAATAAACTGGAGTTGCGTCTAGCGTTTAGGGAAAGTAAACGTTAATTTATTTTAATAATATTCAGGGACAGGTAGTGGACAAAATAAATGAATATTTACTTACTGTAATTAACTTGCTAAGTTTATTAAATTATGAGGTTTTTTTACACAGTTTTACTACAGATTTATTAACTAAACTGGGTTTCATTAATAATCCTCTTGTGATTGCTGAGAGCAGTGGTAGCCTAGTGGCAGCGGTTGACCGACTTACGAGTTGTAGGTCGGTTTGAACCCATTTAGGCGCTTTACTTTATATAATTTATTTTATCACCATTGCTCTCAAAACTGTGAAGCAAAACGTCGTGAGGAAACCGGCATATCCTAGAACCAAAAATTCGAAAAGATGTGACCTCCATGCATCGCTCCCCACTGGGCCCGCGTGGTGTATTACGTCCGCCCCCTGTCACAGAGAGGAGGCCTGCGTCCCAGCAGTGGGAATGTTATAGTCTGACTATGCTTGTGATTGTTAGACAGACACAAAAGGCTTTCCGAGATAAATGAAGACAAGAAAAAGAAAAAAGACAAGAGAAGTTCACTTTCATAGCCATTTCACGAATGTCAAAGAATGTTATCTTCATTAACAGCCGTTATAAAAAAAACACCGTGAAAACTTTGGTGAAGTGACACTATTGACAGCTCACTTCACCAAAGTTTTCTAGGTGAGATTTTTACAAAATAGATGATTTGAACATACATACAATGTAAGTTGATAGTAATTAATTTAATTAATTTGCTAAACAATAATTTCGTCTAGACAAAATGACTGATGGATGAGTGACGAAATAATTAATGTCGATGAATGACGTTTTTACATCATATAAAAAATGTAAAGTTTTACATTTTATTATTAGAAACAAACACGCAGCGTTTCAACCGCCAGTGTGCAGGAACCAAAGCTATCGCATACTGTATTTAGACGATACAGAAACTCGGTAAATACTCGCACAACTGCAATGAAACGCAAAAAATAATATTGCACTGAAAAAGCTGTTTCAGACTTAGTTTTGTATTATAAAACTGTTTGCCTGTCTTTTTCATTGCTTCTTATTAAAGTAGTTTCTATAACGAGATTTTAATTCAAAGAGTATTTAAAATCGTTTTTCTCCACATTAAAATTGTAGGTATTACTTATACCAATTGCAGGTTTTGAAGAGAGTGAGTGTTTCATGATTGATTCTGGAGATGACGATAGTACAAGGACGATTATTTATCCTTCTTCAGACGGTCCTCGTCTGAGGGAGTCATCGTCGTCGACCTCCTTCTGCGAAGCAGTCATGCTAGCGAAGGAGGTGGCGGGGTGGGCGAGAGAACGCGCCTTGCGCACCTCACGCCTCAGCCGCCGCGGGAGACGCTCCGGGCGTCGGGAGCCGCGTGACGACTCCCGGCCACCGTAGGCGCGGGCCTGCGGGCGGTGAGTAATGGGTAACTCACCGTCCGATCAGGACCAGGCCCGTGCCGGACGGCGTGCTGTGTTCCACGCGCGCCTCAAAGAGATGTCAGCATGAGTGACGGGGCCCCACAGGGCCGTAGCCTGCCAGGGTAGCGGGATTGTCCGAAAGGGTTACCGCTGCCCTGGAACATAAAGGGCCAAGGAAGGAACACGGGTGGGTATTAGTCAGTAAGAGTCTGACACTCCCTCCTGCTTCACCCAGAGCGGGAGGAGTCATTTGATGATTTCCCATCCTCAAAAAAAAAAAAAAAAAAAGGGAGTCATCGTCGTCGAGGCAGACCGCGGTGAAGTTGGTATGACGATCTAGTCATGTTTGCAGGGCCAACGTGGCCAAAGATCACACAAAATATAGAGGCATGAAAGGAAAATGAGGAAGCCTTTGCCCAGCATTGGAACATGATATTTGTTTGTATTCCCCGTCAGTTGTCCCTAATTCCATTAGAAAACCAGCGTCAAACAGTATCTGTCTGGCATTAATGCTGAAATTAACCTTTTGGTGCTTTTTTTTTTTTTTGAGGATGGGAAATCATCAAATGACCCCTCCCGCTCTGGGTGGAGCAGAAGGGAGTGTCAGACTCTTACTGACTAAAACCCACCCGTGTTCCTTCCTTAGCCCTTTATGTTCCAGGGCAGCGGTAACCCTTTCGGACAATCCCGCTACCCTGGCAGGCTTCGGCCCTATCGGGCCCCGTCACTCATGCTGACATCTCTACTCATGCTGACATCTCTACCTTTTGGTGCAGCCGTGAGGAACACACTATTGTTGTTAAAAATATTATTTTCCCTTTTTTATTTTTGGTCCACGAACGATGTCCAAATAAACTTTTTTCTGTCTATATAAGCTAACAGAAAAAAAAGGCCATCAAATCTGACCTCTGTGTTGGTTTCGGCATTTCTTGTCAGAGATTAGTCAGCCCGGAAATTCTACCTACATAATTTAAAGTATTGGCCAAAACATAACCATACAGAATGTTAAAGAAATTGCGTGCCATAGCTTAGGAGTAAGTTCGGTATCGATAAAGGAACCCAAGAAAAATAAATAAAAACATAAAAAAAATATTGCAAGATCAACTTAATTTAGAATTAAAATTATTTTATTTTATTAAATGCTTTAATTACTTACCTACTATCGAACGCGTTGTCATTGAGTTCTTCACTTCTCGCGTCCGAATATTAGGGCCCAGCGCATTATTTGCTACTGAAAACGGCTCACGACAAATGGCGCAAGATGTGCGCCCCTAACGCTACGATGGTATGTAAATTACAATTCCAATTTTCCCTTCGTACTTTAAGGGGCTTAGGACCGTCAAAATACAAAACCTACAAAAAAGATCTTGTTTAACTAGTATTAAACAATGTTGTGTTGTGTACCGCGAAACTATCTGTGATATGTACCTATCTGATGATAGACAGACACACACTTCCCTATGTGTTTGTTATTCCAGCGTATGGCACTCGTGGGTTGCAGCTGAAAATCAGCGTCAGGTGGTACACTTGTGTTGTCATCTGACATTGTGCTGAGCTGAGGCCCTTTTGGCATTATCATCTTTGTTTCTGTTTTTATAGTTTTAAGGTGTTACCCTAAAAAAATAAAAAACACAACCTTGAAATTATGATCCTACGTAAGAAGTATGAATTTTTTTGATTAAATGTTGTCCCGTCAGGGGACAAAAAAACTGATTAAAATGATTTTATTTTGACCTAAAATAATGTATACCTGGCACTCTAGAATAAACACATCCATCCATTATCGGTAGGTACTTGCACTCGCGCCCCGCTGCGCGCATGCTCGCATCACAATTTTAAAGACAATGGAGGGATGTGTCTATGCATTGGGTAACCAACATTTACAAGTGTATTTTTGTTAGCTAGTATCTAATGCGTTTTTCTTATATATTTTTTTACCATTGTCCTTATTTTGGTGGTCTGAATGATTTCTAAAACTTTGTCCACCTATTTTAATGGGACCTTATATGTAAAAGTGTATTAATAAGAGGTCTATTTACAGAAATCACTCGGGGCTGGTCGAAACGCTTGGCAGTCGGGTTGGCGAACGCAGTGTGGTGGAGAACGCTGCTGCCCATTCTTTACGTCCCTTAATCGCATTTTACGACAGCCACGGGAAGTAGAGTGGTGCTATTCTTTAAGTTCAGCACCACACGTACAACCCGTTGGATGCGAGAAGCACAGAACTGGTCTAAGTGGAGGTGTGGGAGGCCTATGTCCAGCAGTGGACGTCTTTCGGCTGAACTGATGATGATGATGATTTAATATAATAATAGGAAATTTCCTATTCAGCCAAAACTCCTCTATGTTCAACTGACATATAAAATTATTTACATGCAAAATACACGTTTAAAATGTACAGTACAGATACGGTCTTATTATACTTAAACACCCGCTGCGTAAAGCGTAATGAGTGTAATGATACTTACACACCTCCTTATGTGAAGGTATTTTACTTATCACATTTTACCTCCTTCCACCCCCCCATCTCCTTTATAGGCTTTTCCTAAAACGATTTTCCACCTTTTTCACACTCAAAATCAAAGTGAAGTATAGCCACCGTTTAACCTAAATGCTTTTAAAATAATGAAGTACGGTTGTGAAGAGAAAAGTTTTAGGCATTTAGTATGTTTTTGAATCAGTGACATACATACATGCATTAACTCACGCCGAGGGTAGACAGAAACTACAGTCGGTCTATTTTGTGAACTGAGCTGTCAATTTTGACAATCCCTAGCATCTGGCGGAATGACAGCACACTTTAAGCTCATTTTACCGACGTTTTCACGGTGAGATTTTTACACAATATATGAAAGAAAGAAAGGCAGAAAGAAAGAAAGAAAATGCATTTACTTGCGGGAAACATGACGCGTAAAAAAAGGACATAAACACAAAAAAAAAAACAAGTTGGGGGTATATCGGCTGAACCTCGGCTACCGGCTACCGGCGGCTGCTATGAGCCTTATATACCTTTTGCTTCGTTTAAGTTCATACCTACATCTGGTCATACTCAAACGCCGCTTGCGAGAACTACATACATACCTGAAGGCCAATTCTCGTAATTTAAAACGTTCAAAATCTAGTCGCAGTCTCATCTCGGCGACAAACAAATGTCAAAAACTTGTCAAAATGTAGGGAAATTAGAAGTATTTTATGACAGATTGAGACTGAGATCAGACTGTGAACGTTCTTAAAATTACGAGAATTGCCCCTCTGATCTTCCTAAAGAACATCACCAATAATACAATTCTTCAAAATAGTAAGTTTGTGTTTCAATTATATACCTAAGCCATTGAAAAAGGGATATAAATTTGTAATAGCCGCACTTAGAACTGAAAAAGTAACGATGAATCAATGTGGTAAGATAATACTCCTTGGCAGTTTTAGTTCCTTTTAGAGATTCCAATAAAAAGCTGGTCTTCTGTCGTAATGATGTTACCAAGGTTCTCAAAAGTGTAAAGAATGCCGCCAAAAAATATAGAACACAATTAAAAAAATAGATGAACCATAGATAAATATAGAGTAGCACCATACATTATTTAGAGTTGTTTTTTGTTTTTATAAGCGCGTAAACATTATAGGCTGATTATGAAGCGTTGTTTTGGCCAGTGTTGTCAGCTTGGTATCCTTAGTTTTATGCCCGGACATAATGTTACACAAGGTTTGCAAAAAAATCGAATTAGTAGGACGTACCTTCTTATTTATGTCGGAGCGAAAATATTACCTGTAAGCTAAGTTGGTAGTGGAGCTGATTTTCTAAAGGGCGCTGGGTGCTTCTGGCGCGTGGCCAAAATCGGAACTAATGCCACCATCTTGTTTTTTTACAAACTGTCAATGTTATTTACGAGTAGGCGCAGAAAAAGTCCTTATAACACTTTTTAACCGACTTCTAAAAAAGGAGGAGGTTATCAATTCGGATGTTTGTATTTTTTTTTATGTTTGGCCGTGCATAACTCCGTCGCTTGCCAACCGATTTGAAAAATTTTTTTTGTTGGAAAGAGTATACTTCCGAAATGGTCCCATTGAAATTTCGACAAGATCTGATGATGAGTTTCGGAGACAAATAAAGGAACTCTTCAATAAATGCCAGCAAATCAACGGCTATTGCTGCTATCGCTTATGTATGTACCTATTGTTTACGCAATCACACAACATAACGTCACCCCTGTACCCTCTAAAGGGGTACGCAGATATGTTCAGTATGTAGTGTAGTAGTAGTGTTTATTTTAATACATAAGTACTGTCTCCTGGAAAGGCGCCTTCTCTGCTGTAGAATTTGGTAATGGATACCTACTGCTACCCAAAGTGGGGTAGATACTTAATTAGACATTTGCTTCAGCACCTCTTTACTTTGATGTTGGAGTATGTTATGCTATAGCATGTGTGGTCTAAGTTATAGACTTTAACGAGATCACTATCAAGTTATATCTACATATAGCGTGGGACACCCACAGCTAGATGGACCGTCGACCTTAAGAAAGTGGCTGGGATATACTGGATGCGGAAGGTGGAGGACGGGGTGTTGTGGCGCAGCCTAGGAGAGGCCTAGGTCCAGCAGTAGACTGCGATAAGCAGAGTTGATTGATTGATTGAACTAAACACATGGTCTTCAAGATACCGTTAACCCAGCATCCCTTTTTTTTTTGCATGGGAAATCATCAAATGACCTCTCCCGCTCTGGCCTGAGCGGAAGGGCGTGTCAGACTTTTACTGACTAAAATCAACCCGTGTTCCTTCAGTTGCCTATGCCAGGGGCCACAGTATCTCTTTCGAACAACCCACGGCCCTGGCGGCATCGGCCTTAGCGGACCCCGTCAGTTCGTGCTGACATCTCTTTGAGGTGCGCGTGGAACACAACGCGCCGTCGACCCGGGCCTGGTCCTTACCGGGCGGCGGGCCTTACAAGCCCGCGCCTACGGTGGTCGGGAGTCGGCTGTTGACTCCCGTCCAGGGCGTCTCCTGCGGTGGCTAGGGGCGTGAGAGCGCAGTGATTGCCTCTCCCTTACGCGTTCCGCCTCCTCCTTCGCGAGCATTACTGCTTCGCAGAAGGAGGTAACGGCCTCCCATGCACCCCAGCATCCCTAAAGGCCCATTTGATGGTCAGCAGTCATCATCGTAACGTCGAACGTACAGACGCCAGCAGGTTAAGCTACCCGAAACTGTCAAATTTTCCCAATCAACCTTGAACATGAATGCTTAGCAATAAAGTTGAAAATCTATTTAAGAAAGACAGATTGTAGTAGCTTGATGTGCTGGCGTCTATACATCGGCAGAAATAGGTGTAGTGATGTTGTATAGAAAACGAATGAATGAAGGTGTGCGTATGTGTATGTGTGTGGTGTTACATTTGCAATGTGCGTTTTATATATGCAGAATAAACTGTTTTTCTTTCAAAATTTAACGAATGAAGTAAACTGGGTGCTGTGAAACTTGTTCTAGTAAGAATTGAAAATCTCAAAAACCGCTTTGAACTCGACACTCAGTCCAAAACCCTTCGCTTAACAGTCGAAGTACATGCTGGTGGTCACCCAACATTCTCTTTGTCGTAACTTCACAGAAATTGGGGCATTCCGTGTACTACTGTATAGCTACATACGTGCAAAATAGTTAGCGAGTTGCGACGCTTCACTTGCCCACTGAAGTGAAATTAAAGCTGCATATAGCCTGCCTGTGTAGCTGTGCCCACGGTGCAGCCCGTGTCGAAAGTCTTTTAGGTTTTTTACGTTACCCTGTATTGGCAGTGGAAGGTAAGTGTAGGGACACTTACCTTACTTCCTCTGCCAATACAGGGTAGCTAATTAGTTTTATCCCAACAAAAGGTAGGGTAAAGTTTTCATTTAAACCTTTTAACACAGTAATTCCTAATTTCAAATTTTACTTTCTCTCGTGCCCGAGCAAACTGTATCCAGAAATTAAACTGCGTTTATTTCTGAAACTTGACAAGTATAGGTATCTACGAGTATAAAGAATGTTTACCACGTCAAAGTTATTTGTTTTGTTAAACAAGAGAGTTGCCGACATTCTCTGAGAAGAAATGCCGATACAAGCTCTCGTTAGTCCATAAGCCTTTTAAAATATATCAAAACTTTTTGTTATTAATTTTGTTTATAAGTATTGAATTTCAGTACCTACATCCTACCGTGTCCTGCGTGAAATGAAATGAAATTGTTTATGGTTTTGTAAATAAGATATCGAAATAACTTTTACCAGTCATATTAAAAAAAAAAAATAAGCCGAATGACGTCAGCGTTTCCTATCTCACTACTTCGAGAAGAAAGGCCGAAACAAACTTAGAGGTCAGTCTCTTATATATATAGTCCAGACATAATCTTGGTCAGATCATGTGAAGACCATGTAATTTTATTGTATCTTAAACTAAATTAATTTTTATCTCGTATTTCTTCCCAATAACTTTTAACAGACACGCGGAGGTTGTATGTAAACACCTGAAAGGCTATATATAATCTCTACAGTACTATAGTTTGACCGAAACTGCTGTACCGCGCTTTAGGAATACGCGGCGAGGCGGGGGGCGGGACGCCGTGAGCGATGACGAATGAGCGGCCTGCACTGCCTCCCCGTCTCGCCGCGCATTCCTAAGGCGCGGTACAGCAGTTTCGGTCAAACTATAGTACTACTAGTTTGAATAGTTCTTTTCATCATTGTTTTTCTCAACCAAAGCAGCTGCCATCTAATCTCTTCACCTGTGTCTGAGACTGGTAGAGAATAATAATAATTATAATTCTTTATTGACATAATGAATACAGTTTGGATTATAGGATTCCCTAGCACCAGCTCTAGTAAAACCTGTGTTGCAGGTGTAAGTGTCTTCCCCTTAATAAAGTGACAATAATCTTACATCAGACAGAATAAATTAAAAGAGTAGAAAAGTTAACAAACATGCTGCCATGTTTGTGTATGTGAGGGTGTGTATATGTGTGTGTTTGTGTATGTGAGGGTGTGTATAAGGGTGTTTGTGTATGAGTGTGTGCGTGTGCTGTGCAGAATAGCGAACCTTTTTGAACCTTAGTGAACCTTTTTGTGTGAAAAGTAAGAAAAAAAAACATGTAAGTCCATGTAAGTATTGAACCTTTAACCATCCGAATTATAACCAAATACGCCATTTATTAACCAAGCTACTAAAATAATCTTAATGTACTATTCACACTTATTCAGCTCTATTCGGCTTATTTTTTATGGGCAAACGATTTTGTATGGAGACGCGTACGCATCCGTTCAGCTTTCCGCGTCTATTCAGCTTTCGCGGCAAACAAGTATAAAATGACGACAATTAATGTGTTATTATCATGCGAGTGCTATAGATGGAGTTAAGTGTTGTTCTTCCGCATTTAGCGCTGTTCCACCGCATTCAGCGTCAAACTCGGCGGAACAGCGCTGTACACCGATGGTTCTCGACTCCTTATCGACAAGTTGCGATCTGCATAGTTCCTGCATAGATTTGATTTATTATTACGTAATCATTATGCATGCAAGGATTGACAGAGTTCGGACGTCGGATTTTGAAAGTAATTATTTTATTTTTACGAAATAAAATGATGGACGAAGAGAAACTTATATTGCTAGTGCAAAAATATTCTTGCTTGTACGATATTAGTTCGTCATATTATAGCGATCACCAGAGAAAAAATAATGCTTGGGAAGAGAGAAGCGTTTCAGCGGAGATAACACGTTATGACGGCTTTTTTCATTCTTACGACGCAGTACGCGGCTGGTAGAAGCAGAACTGTATAAGTGTGACCAAAATCGTTCAGCGAAACGCGAATGGAGCTGAATAAGTGTGAGTACTCCCTAAGATGAACTTTAACTTAATATGTTACGCATAAGTACATAACAACATATCTATACAACCCTGCTGACGCCCTAAAAGTAACCTAAAGGTAACTAATATCAGTAAGAACGCGTAATTAAAGTGAGCGGTGGCACAGAAAATTAATTCTGAAGACGCTTCCCTCTGGCTTGAGGAAGTAGGCGGGCATCCATGGGGAAGAAATGGTAATGTAGGTAATTTTGAAATGAGCTTTTCGGCACTAAAGTTATTTTTGAAATAACGTAAATATCCTGGTCTATTTCAGGACCACTTCAGAAACGGAAGAGGTTTTGCATTATTCATTTTGGACGGCCGCGTGGAGTTTTAGTTGAGTAGTTTTTTTTTTAAATTAGTTTCTTTTTCTCTTTGAATATTTTGAAGATGTGGATTACCAATTAAATGACATGTGTTTTGCGAAGACATAATCGGGCTTTAATCCACCACGCGGGCCCAGTGCGGTTTGGTAGATGTCACAGGTCTTCGAATTTTTGGTTCTAGGACATACCGGCACTCTAATTGCGTAACACACAATCAATCGGAATCGGAATCATTTTGAAGCAAATTGCTAATCCATTGCTTCATAAGTTCGAAAAATTTGTCTACTCAACACGTAAATTACGCAATTAATGTTGTTGAACTGTCAAAATGAAACCGATTCCGATTGATCGTGTGTTACGCAATTAGGGTGCGGTTTCCTCACGATGTTTTCTATAACCGTTTTGGAGCACTGCCCCGCAGTCACGACATTCATAGAGATCGCTTTGCGACCGAATTCGGTCGAAAAGTCCTGTCAGTCCATACATTTCACCTGTCAATTCGGGACTTTGCGACCGAATTCGATCGTAAAGCGATCGCTATGAATGTCGAGACTGCTGGGGCTGGTGGCCAGTAGTAACGGCCGCGACTTTGATTTGAAGTTCGTGGGTTCGTACCCAGGCGCTTTACTTTACTTTGTGTGTTTTAGATTGATAATTTAAAAATAACTATAGATAAAGTTAAGTGTACCTACACGTATGATCTAAGCAGGTACGACCTTGGGTCTTAGAGTAGATTATTATAATAGTACACTTACCAACCAATTCCAAACCAAATGACCAAAATCAAATCAATGATGATGAAAAAGGAATAATAAATGATGTCCCATGATTTCCAATTTGACTATTTGAGGATGTTCTCACAAACAATTTTATGACGATGCTAGTCTGATTACCCTATACTACTTCTTATTAATCCTATTAGTTTTTATGGATGGATTATGGATGTTTGTTACTCTTTCACGCAAAAAGTACAGAACGGATTTGGATGAAATTTAACACACAGATAGTCTACAAGGTGTCGTTTTACATCCTCGTCAAATTTAAGGAGGTAACTATGCTACTGATTCTCGACACGAATCAATAATAAAATAAGTAGGTTTTTTTTTCTAATTTTCGGAAATCGGCATGTGTGGGACACGCATTTTAAAACACGGCCTGTATGAGACCGCACTGTAACTGCCCTTTTACATACACATAAAAACGCGGCCGCTTATACGATACCATAACGCGATTCTGTTCTTTGAAAGTGGTGTATTCTTAAATACTGTCAAACTTAAATAAATAAAAAAACAAGTAAGTATTCATTATTTACCAGGGATCGTAATTTTATTTGATTATTTATGTCTTTCATAACAGCCTTCTGAAATTTGACGAGGATGCAAAATAACAGCTTGTATTAATAATGTCATTGTCACTTGGAAACATGGAAACCTAACCTAGGTTTCCAAGTTTCCAAGTGACATATTAATCGTCACGTACCAGCTTAATCTTCCTTCCCCTATATTTGTATAACTAGGATTAACACTTAGGATACTTTTTATCCCGATATTCAAACTGGATCTAAACTTATGTGGGTGAAACCGCGGGGCGCTGCTAGTTATAAAATATTTTAAGGTCATGTGTGAAACTAACTATCTAAGTACCTATGTAGACCTTTGCTCTAATAGATAAATAATATTATAATCTCAATGTATCGTTGTTTGCTGAAGCTGTTTAGTCTAAGTGGTGAGGTTACTTTAGGCGGGTAGGTAAGTACATTTACTTAGAGTAGCCACACACAGAGTACTTAGAAAGCACCCCGGCTTTAATTCCTAATTGCCAGGTACAAAAGGTTGGTAGCATTAGTTTCGGCTGTACCTCAATAAATGAGAGATACTTTTGTGAGCATTCTTTTACTGCACATAAAATTCAATATTCTTGTGTTTAATTTTTATTTTACTGACAAAACAGCGTCAAAATTCTACCAAAAAAATTTAACCGCGAATCTAAATTAAATTAATTCGCGCCTGGAATATATTTCATAGCAATAACACTCACGAATGCGCGCTATCCGTCGCTCAAGGCGCTTTCTAACAACCGTTTACGTTATAATTTATGGTATATTTTAATTTTAATTAACAGGATTCCCGTTCTGACACCGAAACGACCAGTTACTGAAGGTTTTCCATTGTAAACGTTCCTAGCGCAAATTATTTCGTGAATTTTGTGATTTATTTAAGGCTTTACGTTAATTTGAGGGCCATTTTTTGGCATTTGTTGGCTTTTGGCCGGAGAAACCGCTTAGTTTGCGTTTACAGATAAAATGTTGATTCTTTTTGGCGGCGAGCACTCTTTTGTGATGTCTGGGATGAATAATTTTTACATTAATTTAAAAACTTTTTGAATAATTGCTAAGTGTAATCAATCTGCGAAGCTTTTTCTCAACTATGTTAGGGTCGGCTTCCAGTCTAACCGGATGCATCTGAATACCAGTATTTTACATGATGTGACTGCCTATCTGACCTCCACAACCCAGTTACTGGGCAACACTATACTCCTAAGTAAAAAAGACTAAAGAAGAAAGTAAGCAAGACTGGTTGTCAAACTTTCAGGCTTCTGACGACCCGTAAAGACTATCAAAGATCCAAGAATGACAGTTGAGACCAACGGCTTAACGTGCTTTCCGAGACACGGACGGGTTTCGGCATGTAAAGATGGTCACCCATCTACGGACCAACTGTGGCAAGCGTAGCTTAACCTGATCAATTGAATTGCTAAATGTAATGAAGATATGAATTAGGTTATAATCACACAGACTCACCTGCTTACCTGTTTTGTGAACACACATTAAAGGACATATTTGAATAAAAATAGGAAACTAATGGAAAAGGCTCACTCAAAGGATACTATTTTTGAAAGCTCTATTAATAAGTTTATCTCGTATTGAAGAAAAAGAATTATTTCCAAGAATATCCGTCTCAATAACATGTGCAAACAAAATAATGTCATTAGGTACGTATTACATCAAACGCTTCTTCATATTCCTTTCCATCATTACATCAGTACCTACCGAAATCATTTGTTCGTTACTTCGATAATTAATTCTATTATGTATATAACAGCTTTAAATTCATAAACCAAAAGTTAAAAAAACTGTAGTGTGTTTCATTGACAATTATGGCGATTCGGATTTTGGACCCAGGACACATTCCTCCTCTCTGTGAGAGGGACTGGGCCGTAATCGACCACGCGGGCACAATGCGGGTTGGTAGATGTCACATGATGTCAGTGATGATGAAATTAAATACACAAGTTAATAACAATAATTGGACCCCGTAACCTAAAGCTAGGTTTCCAATATAGAAAAAATAAACTGATTTATACAGAACGTATTTCTAGGATACCTCGATCTTAAATGCGTATGTTCTTCAACAAGATTCTCTATAGATTACTCATCGATTTGGCACTTAAATGTACTCAGACATAACGCCTGTTGTGTGGCTAATATTATAATGACGGGTTTCACGTGTAGCATTATTTATCACTATTCTGTAGAACTTCACGCGATTACAATATTATTATTAGAATATGTATGTATTTTCGTCTCTTCGAATTGACTAAATTCGTTTATATTTACCTAGTTTTGTGGCGTAAATATGTCTGTAAGTAATAGTAGTATACTGGTAATAGTCTGTAAGTAATAGTATAAGTAATAGTAATAGTAGTTACATAATTTAAAAAGCTAACAGTCTTAAAATAATAATATATTCAAGTACTAGCTACGCCCCGGGGTTTTACCCGCATAAGTTTCGATCCCGTGAGAATATCAGGATAAAAAGTATCCTATATGTTAATCCTGATTATAAACCATCTGTGTGCCAAATTTCGTCCAAATCCGTTCAGTCGTTTTTGCGTGAAAGAGTACCTAACAACCATCCGAACTTTCACGTTTAAAATATTAGTAGGATAGTAGGATATAAAAACCGGTGAAGTGCGAGTCGGACTCGCGCACGAAGGGTTCCGTACCATTATCTATAAAAATCACGTCTGTTGTATGGGAGCCCCCCTTAAATATTTATTTTATTTTGTTTTTAGTATTTGTTGTTATAGCGGCAACAGAAATACATAATTTGTGAAAATTTCAACTGTATGGCGATCGCGGTTCTAGAGATACAGCCTGGTGACAGATAAACGGACGAACAGACAGTGAAGTCTTAGTACTATGGTCCCGTTTTATCCTTTGGGTACGGAACCCTAAAAAGGAGGGGAAATAATCAAAGGGCATCAAAAAATTGGTTCGCATCGCTGTCTATAGGAAACGTGCCCAAATAGTAATAGTAGTTAAATTTTAAGCTCAATGTATCAATGTCCACATCACATTATCAGCCTATAATGTTCCCACTGCTGGGACACAGGCCTCCTCTCTTCGAGAGGGAGTGGGCTGTCATCTACCACACGGGCCCAGTGCGGGTTGGTATTCGAATTTTTTGTTCTGGGACTGTTTCCTTACGATGTTTTCCTTCACCGTTTTGAGACTAAGTGGTGATGAAATTATTTACACAAAGTAAAGCGACTGCCTGGATTCGAACCCACGACCTACACCTTGTAAGTCGGATCTATGGTCGGGGCCGTTACCCCTGCGCTACCACTGCTCTCAATATGTCTGCTGTATCGATGTGGCTCAGGCAATTTGGTGTAAGTGGTGAGGTTACATGGCTAACCAACTATGTTAGGTCTGCTTCTAGTCTCACCGGATGCAGCTGAATACCAGTATTTTACATGGAGTGACTGCCTATCTGACCTCCATAACCCAGTAACAGGAAAATACGATACCCCTTGGTAAGACTGGTAGTCCGAAACTCAAACTCAAACTGAAATCATTTAATTCAACTAAACCAATTACAGGCACTTTTGAATTGTCAACGGGTCGGTCAGTCAGAAAGATGAAGCTAGTTGCCCATTCCAAAGCGTAGGTACCTATGGAGAAGAACGGGCAAGAAACTCCACGGACACTCTATTAAATCATAAAACTGTTACAAAATATTTGATTACATCATTCGTGCTGAAATTAACCATGTGAGAACGATGTAGAAAGACGTGCACGTTTAAAGCGTCCGTTATAGAAAACATAAAAACAATTCAGAAATTAAAAATTAAAATAAGTCGTGGCAGCCGTGGCATTAAAATAAGCCGTCCGACTTTCGGGCTCCTGACTACCCGTAACGACTGTCAAAGATCTACGAATGACAGCCGGGACCAACGGCTTAACGTGATTTCCGAGGCACGGAGGGCGGTATCTTGTACGCACTATCATGTAATTTGTCTGCTAGAGCTGTGCATTTCAGTAAGTGACGAATTCACAATTCCTAAAAATGTATGCGATTTTTGCTTGAGAATGCCTTAGTGGATAAGTAAATAATCTTTTCCTCATTATCGAAATAACGAACAAAGGCAACAAGTTCCGTGAATCAAAAACATATTATAACAAGCAAAAGAAGAACAAAATTCGTATTAATACATTACAACATAATAAGTTGATCTACTATCTTCTAAATAACACAATATGAGTTCAAAGCTAACAAGCAAACTCCTAAGTTAATCACAAAGACGTGGGAACTTCCAATGTTGTCTTGTTAACTAGAATTAAGTCATTGAAGCTTTTGTAACTGTTTGTACTCCCTTTGACAGACAAAAACGGGCAATTACGTAAAATTAACAAGGGCTTTGGAAGGGTAAAACAATTAGCGTCTAAGAAAGGGTTTTTAAACAACTGTGGTGAAATGGACTGTGTGAAAGAAAGTTTGTTGCGTAAAGGTGAGATTCTATTGAAGAAGTTTTACTATAGGGTCTTAGTAGACAAACTACTTGTAGCAGGGACGAATATTGCGTTTTTGTGACGCGTTTAGTCGTAAACATTTCAGCGATTGCTTTGCGTTTGAGTTCGGTATCAAAATTGCATGTTTGCTCTCCGTCTCCGTCCCTATTTTGCCAGTGTTTCTTTCGAACTTCGGAAAACCGACTGAATTACTGTATTAATTACCAATGCTTAAAACTTCGAGGTTTAGGCCTGTTTCCATCACTAAATACGTTTAGCGCTAAACATTTATTTGAAACATCATTATGTCTCCGCAAGAACCCGCTGGTTGTGAAAAGCACAGAACCAGTCGAAATGCCGGTACTTGGAGGAGGCCTACAACATAATATATTCTTTATTTTGGACTACACGTACAAGTACACATAATCCATATAATGTTAGTTAAAACTATGTTAGTACACTTTTACAAAGTAATACAACTAAAATAGACGTAAACCAACACACAATGGCACGTGCCTCAGTACCAGTGCCTTACAAAGGGACTGTCCACTGTGTCTAATAATGTTTTTAGGGCCTATGGACAGCAGTGGACATCTTTCGGCTGCAGTGTTGGTCATTCTGTCTCTATCATCTTCTTATAAGAAACAAAGCGTTATAAAAACGTTTAGCGGCAAACGAATTTAGTAGATTTGCAGTGCAAGCGGGTTCTAGAGTTCAATCGCTGAATCAAGCTTCCGAAAATGGCCTAAAAGTTGCTGATCGCTGTTGCTAAAAGCAGCATGTCTACTTACGCAGATGTTTAGGGGATAACTAAACAAATGAAGATCAAGAGAAGAGCTCAAGCCACATCAGTCCAAATGAAAAGAACAAACTTTAAAACAAACGAACTTAGTGTGAATACGAGTTCTGCCCGTTCTTGCTCCTTAGTTGTGGTTTACACAATTTGGGAAAGTTCTGAAGAATACGTTTACCTAATTCTTGTACCATTTTGTTTGCTTTAAGTCTGAGAACAGGTTTCAAAGAGCTGTGAAAAGATGGTGGTTACTTAAACTGGATTATCTTTATATGTACCCGTTTAATATGGTTTTATTAGACAAGGCAGTCGTTGGTCGTCTAGTGGTCGCTGGCCCTACTGCTGAGTATTAGGACCTGTGACCTAATTGCGTAACACACAATCAATAGTAATCTGAATCATTTTGAAACAAATTGCTAATCCATTGCTACATAAGTTCGAAAAATTTGTCTGCTCAACACGTAAATAACGCAATGAATGTTGTTGAACTGTCAAAATGAAACGGATTCCGATTAATTGTGTGTTATGCAATTAGGAAGCTGGGCTTCATTCCCGGGATCGAGTAGTGTTATTGGGTTTGTCCATTAGAAATTTCTCAACAGTAGCCTGGAGCCTGGATCTGTGCCCGGTTGATGGAAATAGGCTCGCCCTCTATTACATGGAACTTTAACATAACTGGTGAAATGTGGGTGTACCAGGTACAGACGCCAGCAAGTCAAGCTACCCGAAACTGTCAAATTTTCCCAATCAACCTTGAACTTTAATACTTTAGCGATAAAGTTGAAAATCTATTAAAGGAATTTGAAAGATTGTAGTAGCTAGATGTGCTGGCATCTGTACGTACACCTTTGACTAACTCTGCGGGGAAAACAGGCGTGATATTATGGTTGGACTGTTGAATTTTTTGGTTAATATTTAGTTCTTCTATGGGTTGACTATCAAAATTATTCGTGTACAGATTTTTGTCTTGTATGATTATAGCGACATGACGAACAGGTTGTAAAAATCACTCATCCTTCATAGAAAAGGGAGGATCCTCTGACCAGATGGGTGTCGTGTCTGGCGGGCAACTGCCCGATGATTCATGTTGAGCCGTTGTATTTATGCTAGTTGCGCGGTAAACTCTGCTTGCAAGATCCAGGATTTTGCGTGACGTCAGTATAACGCCTAGTTTGCATGTGGCGTTGTGGATACCGCTACATGATCTTCATTCAAATCGTAGCAATAATAAATGTAGATAAAACACAACGTTTTACTTTCATAATAAAATTACTTATAACTCTTTAGAACTTACTATCTGACACTGTAGTCTTTCCTAGCTTTTAATATTTTTTAACACTCGACGCAGACATTTCAATTTAGAAATTTTTAATCTTAGCTCAAAAATGTAAATTTCAAAAACAGGGCTTAAATATTTTCTTGAATATTAAAAGTGCCTAGTCTGAGAGAGTGTAATAGACAACTCGTTTAAATATTTTAGTCTAGATAAAAATGTCTAAAGCTTTGAGAGTTTTTTTTGTCGTCGTACTTTGAAAAATCAAGATATTTAACACAAAATGGTTTTTACCCAAAATTCTAATCAAAGATCAAGGCGAAATTAGGAGATTTAGGAGAAAGATGGCAAACTTCTTTAATCTTCTTTTTTGACAAACCATTAACCACGCTTTTGAATTTAAAATACTTCAATATATTATATCGTTAATTATAAATGAGCACATAAGACGAAGTCTGAAAGTGACATCGGTAGCTAAAAAGTTGTGCAGAAATCGGATGTCATCGTATATATATATGTGTTACGGAGGAATGAGGAAAATGTCGTGAGGAAATTTTTGAGTATGAATGTCGATGATGGCTATACTCGTAAGAATAGGGGAAGACCAAATAGATATTGAATGGACTGTGTGAATGATGATATGGTTAGAAAGGGGGCGAATACCAAGATGGCGACTAATAGAGAAGTATAGAAGAAAAAGAGATGTTGCACCGACCCCAAATAAATTGGGATAAGCACAGGAAGAAAAAGAAGGAGGGCAGGAGAATGATACATCTACCATCTAATCTCTTCACCACCCTTGGTTGACTGGTAGAGAATGCCTAAGGTATTAAGTCCGCCTTTGTACCTCTTTGTGCTAGAAGTTTAAATAAATCCTATTCCTAACTAATATTATAAATGCGAAAGTTTGTAAGGATGGATGGATGGATGGATGGATCACCACGGGATCGAAACTTGTGCGGGTAAAACCACGGGGTGCACCTAGTAAATAATAAATGATGATTCAATTCTGTTGTTGGATTTAGGTAAAATCTGCAATATCATTAAAAAAGTACTAGCAGCGCCCCGCGGTTTCATCCGCATAAGTTGCGATTCCGTATGAATATCGGGATAAAAAGTATCCTATGTATTAATCTTAGTTATAAACTATCTGTGTCCCAATTTTCATCCGAATCCGTTCAGTAGTTTTTGCGTGAAAGAGTAACCATTTATCCATTCATCCATCCATCATCAACCACAAACTTTCGCATTTATAGTATTACTAGCAGCGCCCCCCGGTTTCACCCGCATAATTTTCGATCCCATGGGAATATCGGGATAAAAATTATCCTATATGTTATTCTGATGTACAGACGACAGCAGGTCAAGCTACCCGAAACTGTCAAATTTTTCCAATCAACCTTGAACCTTAATACTTCACAGATAAAGCTGAAAATCTATTAAAGAAATTTGACAGATTGTAGTAGCTTGATGTGCTGGCGTCTGTACATATAAGCTATATTGCTGTAAAGTTTCATCAAAATCTGTTCAGTAGCTTTTGCATGAAAGAGTAACAAACATCCATCCATCCATCCTCACAAACTTTCACGTTTATAATATTAGTAGGATAGGAAGTAAGATAGTAGGAAGCATTCCAATGAACCTACTATTGCAGTATTATCAAACACTAGCTTCTGCCCGCGACTTCGTACGCGGATCCTGTTGCTTATGCCAGCGACAACGAGGTCGTCAAAATCGAAGATCTGAAACGTTTGATGTCAAATTCTAAGAGCCCGGGGACGGGAAAACAGCGTGATGCGTGAGACGATTCGAGACGTTCCAGATCTTTCATTTTTGTAAAAAGTCGGCATGAATCCAGATTTAGTGACTTGATGAGCTCCAAATGAAGTCATCTGAAAGGCACTGTTGTAGGCTCGTCAAACATAAAATGAAATGCCCTACAATGTTCTCTTCTCAAGCACTATTTCTAAAGCATAAACAGTAACAGTATACCAAAGAGACTGTTCAAAATACACGCTCGAAGCATTCATTGTTCTCAGCATTCATTAACGCTACCATTTGTACATCTGCCTTGAATAAGCAATCTAGTAAGTAAACTAATCCGCTAGAGGGCGCTACGCGTCGTCACTTCATCAAACTGTGACAATAATGCAATTGTGTTCACCGTACATTTGTAGGAGATAAGAGAATCTCCTTGAAGCTCGGCGAACACCCCTGATTGATACAACGCGGCTGTGTTAGTATGACAAACATGGATCCTACCATTGGATACGAAGTCGGGGTTTTGTCAGATACCCTGTCTATTAGGTTAACCGTTTTTTGACAGCTGTCTTTGAACGTACATATTACAGATTACGTAAAAGTTAAAATGCGTAATAAAATAAATATATAAACTGCCTTATCTTATTGAATTATTTATGGCTTCTTACAGACATTATAATACCTTACGTGTATCATCAATGTATTGTGTGATGCTGCAATCACTAGTTCCATCTGTCAGAAAACGGTTTACCTAATGGACAGGGTTTAATAGGTGAATATGTTTCTGGTATTGTTTACATCGATGATTTGTTTCAAGGGGACACAAAAACAAATTATGGTATTCATTTCTATGGATGAAGTATAAATAAAATCAGCCAATAATTATTCCATTGCTGGGACAGAGGCCTCCTCACTGTGAGAGGGAGTGGGCCACACGTGGGTAATCCACCACGGGCCCAGTGCGGGTTGGTGGATGTCACATGTCTCCGAGTTTTTATTTTTTGGACATGCCAGTTTCTTCACGACGTTTTCCTTCACCGTTTTGAGATAATATAATTAGATGAGATAATTATAATGGTATAAATAAACTTTGAACGTGAAATTATGTGAAAGTCAGCTTCTAGTTTACTTGTTAAAATATCAATAAAACTATTTTCAGACAAATAATTTGTAGCTGACTTAAAATACAAATCGAAGCTATAAACTTTGTTCATCCTGTCGTTCGTGACGACAATAATAAATAACAGTAAAAATTTTACTGACCTTTTTACCCAACTGCGGCGTAAAATCATAAACCCAATCACAGCATCTTGAGTCTAAACAAAGTTTAATCTAATAGAATACGTTAAAATATTCATTTTTTTTTTTTTTCTAACCCCAGATATGAATTCGATAATGTCAAATAAAAACTCGACTCATTTCTGCCTCCAGTTTGTAAGATATATTTTACCCAACTGCGGCGTAAAATCATAAACCCAATCTCAGCACCTTGCGTCTAAGCAAAGTTTAATCTAATAGAATACATTAAAATATTCAATTTTATTTTCTTTCTAACCCCAGGAATGAATTCGATAATGTCAAATAAAAACTCGACTGATTTCTGCCTCCAGTTTGTAAGATATAACATCAGTCTAGAATACTTTAAAAAGCGCCATTTTGTGAAATTCTATATTTGAGACTAATGAGCCTATTTTTACATGTCCTAGATTGTTTTGTAAATGAATATGTAAAAAATATATTTTACAGAGGAGAAAAACAATTATTTAATCCACAAACAAAGCAGTGCGTAGCCGTGAGCGAAACTCAGGTCTTATTCCCCTTTTATAGCATAATTTTCCCCGAGTGGTGTGCATAGTTATAAAAACAAATGTACCTAGTACTTACAGAATGAAGAAAGAAAAGCATTTTTCTTTATGGGTACTTTTATCGTGTCTTCTGACGTCATTGCTTTAAAGAAGGCTGACAGATTTGCAAGTCCAAGGTCCATTATAAATGTGGCATCTGATATGATGAACATATCGAACATACATAACATTTGGTATTCGGAATAATATTTTCGAATTGGTCGATTGTCGTCGGCCGGGCCTTTTTCCAACTATATTGGGGTCGGCTTCCAGTCTAACTGGATGCAACTGAATACCAGTATTTTACATGACGCGACTGCCTTTCTGACCTCCATAACCCCTTAGTTAGACTGATTGTCAGACTTTTAAGCTAATACGACCCGTAACGACTGACAGCGATCTACGAATGACAGCTGAGACCAACGATAAACGATTAATGATTTTATTTTGTAAATAGGTTTGTACAAACACTTTTACACGTCAATCATAATATATTTTAAAAACTAGATGAGGTCGGCGTTTCCTATCTGACTAGTCTGAGAAGAAAGGCCGAAACAAACTCAGAGGTCACAGTCTCTTAAGAAGTCCAGACATAATCTTGGTCAGATCATATGAAGACCATGTCGATCGATGTCTGAGATGGTCTTTTGAGGAAAGAACCACACAGATTGAGAGGACCTGTCCAGTCAGTGTACGCATTTGTCATAAATCGTGCAGCTCAACTCAAAACTTAACGGTTATTAACGTACTTTCCTAAGCACGGAAGGGTCTCGATAATGTAATGGATGTTCACCCATCCACGAACCGACCGCGGTAAGCATAGCTTACTCTTCAGTTGACCCGTGCGGCTGTTGTCATTAAGCCACGAGGCCTATTTTCTAATTGTTCGATCTTCATCGGCCTGGCCTTTTCCCAAAAATAATAATATAATACAGGATAATTTTTTATTCAGTGCGTAAATTTTTACAGGGTGTTCTACCCATGAATATGAACAACATTCACTATGGGACCATCTCTGAAATCACGAAAAAAAAATCAGCAGATTCATACATTTTGGTCGAGTAGGTATTGAACTTTTATAAGAAACAGCTGATTTTTTTTTTTGTGATTTCAGAGATGGTCCCATAGTGAAAGTTGTTCATATTCATGGGTAGAACACCCTGTGAAAATTTACGCACTGCATAAAAAATTATCCTGTATAAGCCGGTGAGCCGAAAGGGTTACCGCTGCCCTGGAACATAAAGGGCTAAGGAAGGAACACGGGTGGGTTTTAGTCAGTAAGAGTCTGACACTCCCTCCTGCTCCACCCAGAGCGGGTGGAGTCATTTGATGATTTCCCATCCTCAAAAAAAAAAAAAAAGAGCCGGTGAGAAAATATAATTCCTTGTTTACATTTTTAATCTTACAAGAAAATATACTTGAGGGGTTTGCCTCGCCACGCTTGGCATGCGGGTTGGCGATCGCAGTATGGTGGTAAAATTCATAGACAACTGCTGCCCATTCTCCGGTACGTCCCTTAGTCCCCTTTTACGACACCCACGGGAAGTAGGGTAGCGTTGGAAGGCCTCCCACAAGGTGGACCGACGCCTTTGTGAAGCCTGCAGGAACCCGTTGGATGCGAGAAGTTAAATTTCTAGCGGTATGTCCAACAGTGGACGTCTTTCGGCTAAAATGTTTAAGAAAATATAAAAGAAATTTTGCTGCCGACCCCAAGTAAATAAGTAAAACATCAGAAAGATAACTCACTTCTACCCTAAAGAGTTACTTTATATTTCACTCCATATTCATTAGACCGAAAACATGACACGACCGAAAATTTCGAGTTATTCAAACCAGTGGTAGGCAACATTTGAAATGTGCCTCTCAGCTAAAGTAAACATTTATTTTACCTACAGCTTTGTGTCAAAGACATAAATGAAATGTAAATTGCTTAAACAAGGATCTGGCGTTTGATTTCCCATGTTGCAGTTCAGATCTAGACGAAACACTATGTTTTGTTCAAAGGAGATTTTACACTGAACGTCGCTTTGAATGGCGATTTGCTTTGAGAATTATTTTATGCAGCTTAAGGCTGATTTTTCAATAGTCAGATTACTTTTATATGAGGAATAAATATTGCGGTTTGACTTGTATTTGTTTTTGTTTAGAAAATATGTCAAACTTTCATAATTATTCCTCAGATAAAAGTAATCTGACTTTTCAATAGTCAGATTACTTTTATCAGCCCCGTGGGATGTTCGAAAGAGATACCGTGGCCCCTGGCACAGGTAACTGAAGGAACACGGGTGGGTTTTAGTCAGTAAAAGTCTGACACGCCCTTCCGGTCAACCCAGAGCGGGAGAGGTCATTTGATGATTTCTCACCCACCATTAAAGTTGGTTAATATTTCTCCGCTTCTCCGCTCTCAATGGACAGGCAGCCTTACTGTCATTTTTATCAGTCTAAAGCTTTGGTTTCCTAAGAAAACCGGCAACGCATACGCACACAATAATGTTTTGAACACCTTAATGTCAGATACTGGTAAAAATGACAGATTTTCATGACGGCCTTCATAATATGACGGCTACCACTCTTTTAGTAAGCCATAGCTTTACAGATTAAGCTTTGATTT
The DNA here is from genome assembly GCA_951799955.1 of Apamea anceps. Taxonomy (NCBI): domain Eukaryota; kingdom Metazoa; phylum Arthropoda; class Insecta; order Lepidoptera; family Noctuidae; genus Apamea; species Apamea anceps. The sequence goes on along the minus strand of OX637523.1, from coordinate 11,828,687 downwards.
CCTAAGAAAGCGACAAACGGTCACACAATACTTAGGTAACGGTGGTCGAAATATACAGCGTTTTTGACACTTTAATGTCAGATACTGGTGAAAATAACAGATTTTCATGACGCCCGTTATTATGTGATGGAACCGCTTTCCTAGTAACCTAAATCTTTATCGATTATAGCGCTACAGGGTCATTTTGGCACGATGCCAAAATCGGAACCCACCCAGCCATCTTGTTTTTTGAATATATTTCAAATGTCATTCAGTAAACAATTGCACAAATGTTTAACATAAGCACCCTCCTGTCACAGTGGAGTGTGTGTGTGAGGGTGTGCTCCAGGGTGTGTTAGGGTGTGTGTGTATTGTTGTTATTGTGTCATTATAAATAGCAGATCATTCTCCTGCCCATATCTTAGAGGTCGGTGTACCATGTATTTTTCTTCAATAATTATCAGACATAGAGATAAAATGACAGAAAATTCAATTAAATAAAATTCCAAAAAATAAGTCTCAACATAGATCCAATTACCAAATACTAAGCCAATTACGATTGTGATAGAAGTTTATTTACATATTGTGCCTCTCATACCACTTACGTAAATCCTCTACACGTTTAAATTTTTGGCACTCTATTCTTCGGATTCCCGATTAATTACAATTAAACTGATTAATAGTTCTAATTACTCATCACCAAGGTCACGGTCATTTCCTCCGGCCACGGTTTGGCAAATATCCCGACAATAATGTGTGGGAAACACATAATATATCTTTATTTAGTCCCTCTTTTTCTTCTGTCCGTGTGTAACCTACAGCAAAATTGGCGGTTACCGAAAAAACGGCGGCCATGACAGATTGCTATTTTCCTCTCGAAGAAAATGATGCCGCGTTCTTAATGCCACGGTCATTTGTTTGGTCCAAGTTCTATTTATATACTGCGGACACTGACCGAGATGTATGTTATGTATTTGTATTATTTAAGAAAGTAAAAAGTGGAGATGTGTAATTTTCCGTCTATTTTCACGAAATGTATTCGGGAAGTGTAGTGTGTAATAATTAAGTTATGTTCACTAGCCGAGAACAGTGCAGTGTGTGCGTATTACCCAGTGGCCCCGACGTACGACTTGTATTTAGGTCGTGGGTGTGAACCCAGGTAGGCGCTTAACTTTGTGTAAATAATTTCATCACCACGGCTCTTACAACGGTGTAGAAAAACCTCATAAGAAAATCGGTAGGTATGTCCTAGAACCAAAAATTCGAAGCTTCCGCACCGTTTTGAGACCAGTGGTGATGGAATGATTTACACAAAGTAAAGCGCTCGTCTAGGTCCGAACTACTATCAGACCTACCACCACTGCTCTCTTGTGCAAGAGCACAAGAGAGCTCTTGTAGAAGCATTTTTGAAACGCGTTGCGTTACGATGCGGCACGTTACTTTTAAGGTGTCACTATGCAAATTGCGGGAGGGTATTACTCCACTGTTTGACATTGGCCCTGATTTCCTTGTTCACAAACTTAACTAAATTTAAGTTCTGTGCATCTTTTTCTTTCTATTTCATTAAGAAAAGGACAGAAGATAAAATATTAGTTTAGTCCTGTCAAATTAAGATACTCCATAGACAATTTAGATGTAATTAAAAACATGGCTACTAAAAATACGTCAATTTACGTCAGGCGCGGACTAATTTGACAGGACTAAACTAATATTTATCTTCTATCCTTTTCTTAATGAAATAGAAAGAAAAAGATGCACTGAACTTAAATATAGTTTAGTTTGTGAACAAGGGAATCGGCGCCATTGTTTATCCAATTTTAAACATGATATCGTTTTGTCTTATTATTTTATTTGTCTGTACGGAAACAGAATAGTAAAATAAAAAGCCATTAAAAAGTTATGAGCCAACAAAGATTCGTTTTTTTGCTATTTTTAACATAAGTTTTGGTGTCAAAAGTAATAAAAGAACTGTAAAATCTTCAAAACAACATCGGTACCGACATAGCTCAATTATGGAAAAGTTCAATAAACGTTATTTGTAATTGATTTATGATTTTTTTAATAAAACTTCGAGTTCGAGTTCGCGACTAGTTCCACCTTAAGTAGCGTCGTGGACGATGGGTCGTGTGTGGGTTCTCTAACTTAATCTAGCCCTTATTACATTGAGATACAGAACTCACACACTAGGCCGTTATTGTTTACGTAATAAGGTTGGTAATTGACACATTAAGTCGAAACTAACGACTGAATTTAAATAAGGCCTTTGTAAGCTTTTACATCTTATTAACATAGTTATATTTTTTGAGGTGCTCGTGTTCATTATTAACTTGTTGATTAAAGAAAAACACGTTGTTTTGGATCGTTTGTTTTCTTGTTATTTCTTTTGGCTGATGGATTGTATTGCTAATAAAAATTACATTAATTTATACACATTATTATTTCCTTTAAGCGGATTTTGGAAGGAAAAAAAGGAAAGAAATAAAATAAATAAATATATATGTGTATGTGTGTGTGTGTAGTTATACAACGTGTTTTTTTTATATCCCATAACTCTAGGGGGTCATTGTACTCATCATTATGAACACGTTTTACTATGGGACCAAACCCGAAATCGCGAAACAAAAATCTGGTGTTCCCTACATTTTGACGAGTTATACGAACATAAATGTAGGGAACAGCTGATTTTTTTTTAGCGCTTTCAGGTTTGGTCCCATAGTAAAAGTTGTTCATAATGATGACATACAATGACCCCCTAAGTTATGAGATATAAAAAAAAAACACATTGTATATGTGTGTACATAAATGGTTAAAAAAATAAAATTTGACCCAGGTTAAGGCACACAATCTCTTCTTGGCCGCGTACTTCGTTACTGAAGGTCGTGTCCTTGAAAGGCCGTCGTGGCTTTATGCACGATGTTCTTCCACTTTGCTCGGTTCTCAGCTTCTCTCAGGGTGGTCATAACAGAGAGTCCAGTGAAGGCACACAATATTCACAGAAAAAACAAAAACAGAAAAACTTTAATACAGTATTCGGTCACGGCTATCAAGTAAAGTCTTTCACCATTACATTAAGGTTTCACCTCTAGAATCTACTTACCAGTCGACAGTAGCCGGTGCATAATACACATAAACCTTCTAACAACATTATTTTTTATTTTATTAATTTTGTATTTTGTGTTTCACGAACTGTGTCCAAATAAACTTTTTTTCTTTCATTTCTTTCTGGAGTAAATTCTCTAAATAATCGTAAAGTTCGCATCAAAGTCATTGTGTAGTTTAGAAGAACTGTGGTCACACATAAATGAATATTTAATAAAATAAAAGATTTACGAAACTGAAATGATGGTCCCAAAAATGATGGAATGTTAATTTTAACAGCTGATGACAAGTCGATATGAAAAACCAACATTTACAAAATCATTGTGCAGTTTAGAAGAACTACATAAGTAAGATTACACAGACAAACACGAAAAGCGACTTTGCACATACCTACTCTGAATACTCAGTTATCTATAGAAGATTTACGAAACTGACAAAATTATGATTCCAAATGATTATTGGAAGTGTAGTTAAAGCAGCTGATGGCACATATTTCCTCCATTGAAACAATAAAGAAATCGTCTTGCAAATCAGATCGTATAAAAATAATATTTATCTTAGTCAAGTCGTTATGACAACCAACATTTTCAAAATCATTGTGTAGTCTAGAATAACTAAGTGGTCACACAGACAGACACGACAAGCGACTTTACAAATATAACTTTAAAATATTTACGAAATTGACTAAATTATGGTTCTAAAAATGATTATTTGAAAGTTGAGTTAAAGCTGATAGCACATTTTTGCTCCATTGAACAATGAAGAAATCGTCTCGCAAATCCGATCGTATAGAAAATAATATCTTAGTCAAGTCGATATGAAAAACCAACATTTTCATCCCGAGAAATCTGCTAGCCACAGACCATAAATGAAGCAAAAAAACTGCGAACGTCGTCGGAGCCAACACAATCTTCAGTGGAAATCAAAATGTAATTTATTCAACAAGTACGCCTCAATTGGATACAAAAAGAAAAATTTTAGGAAATGAACCGAATTGAATATTTTAATAATAATATCTTTTTCTTTTGATGGATACAGCTTAAAAAGAATTTTTGTGTCAGTGGTGGGTTGGGATAAATTGGATAATAAAATCTCAACTTTGGTGTATAAGGGAAGGGCTAAGGGAGAATTCCATCCGCCAGGGCCGCGGGTTGTTCGAAAGAGATACCGTGGCCCCTGGCATAGGCAACTGAAGGAACACGGGTGGGTTTTAGTCAGTAAAAGTCTGACACGCCCTTCCGCTCAGCCCAGAGCGGGAGAGGTCATTTGATGATTTCCCACCAAAAAAAAAAAAAAAAATTATATCTAGAATAAGTCTTATCCTGAGAACGAATTTTGAATTTTTGACAGATTTCCATACTAGAACTATTTTTTCTCTGCCAAACTGCAAAGCAGTCTTTTGGCAGACATAGCTCCTTTTTGTACAGACGCCAGCACATCAAGCTACTACAAACTGTCAATTTTTTTAAATAGATTTTCAACTTTATTAAATATCTATTAAGGTTCTAGGTTGATTAAGACAATTTGACAGTTTCGGGTAGCTTGACCTGCTGGCGTCTGTACATGTAAGTTAACATATTATTACAAAACTGCACCTATAGGTAGGTACGCTAAACTATAATACCCATGTTGGTTAATGTGAAATAAAATATTTTTAATTCTTAAATAAGACAGAATCGGATATACAAAGTTTTGGCTCAATTTTTTGGCCTCAAAAAAAAAACAATAATTTAAAATTATTTTGAGATATTTTTATTTTGTAAGGCCGGGTAGCAACGACAAGTAAATATTTAGGACCTTTTTGTTTTTGGAGAGAATTATTTTAATTAAATTGGTTTATTTTTCATCTTTATTCTTTGCCACTACGAGTTTCTAAGTTGGTCATCGCTATATTAAAAATATCCACATTAATAAAATTTTGTGGCTGTTATTATTTAGCCACAAACCCCTTGAAAGTAGTTAGACATTGTATAGGTATTTTATTTGCGCTACCCCTGTGTGAAAATTCTTTATTCTATCTCCTTCATGACATTACAATTTTGTCCTGGCATGGCATCACTTCCAATTTTCCGCTTCCATTAAGACAAAGTAAAGACAAAGTGTACCTACTAAGTTGGATCCAATATTTGCATGGTGTATTAAATCCAACCAACAAGCACCAATGTTTTTGCCATGACCAGACAAATTACCTCAATAAATCATAAATTTTATCTTTCCTAGACAGTCCCCAAAAATCGATACTTTCATCAAACGAATTGTTACTTCACTAAATCGAGTTATTACAAAATTATATTTGCGTTTGCTCCGGTCCTTATTCCTTTTGCAATAAAGGCTAAAATTTTCTGTATATAGCTAGGTTTTATTAATGTTTTTGATTGACTTGCTGGCTTTTAGCCAATGGATGTGTCAATCATTTATTTTTTGTCCCTATTGGATAGTTGTTAGTGAAACTATGTTTGATTTTCCAGAAACACTCAATTTGTTTTGTAAGGGGCTCGTGGCTAAATATTAACCGCCACACGGGTCGATCGAAGGTCAAGTTATGCTTGCCGCGCTCGGTTCATGGATGGGTGACCTTCCATAACAAAACGAGATCCCTGCGAGCACTTTGACAGTTTTGACACCCGTATTTACAAACAATACTATGAGTTCTCACAGTGGGCGCGGACGCACTGTGTCCTAAAAACTTATACATAGACAATACTTAAGTGGCAATCGGCACTAAGTATCCCTTAATATTTTATGAATGAAGAGGCTTGTCGTATAGAAGCATTGAAGAGACTTATTTAGGTTACTACTGCTACTTAGGGCGAATTTTTCAATCGACAGATGATTTTTATTCGTGGAATAAAATTGTCGTCTGACAGATTTTGTATGGAAGAACTGCCAAAATTCAAAATTATTTCTCTAATCAAATTAAAAATAAACCCTTAGACAAGTATTGTCGGTCAATACGGGTGTAAGCTGTTGGTCCCGGCTGTCATTCGTAGATCATTGACAGTAGAAACGGGTAGTTTAGCCCAAAAGTTTGGCAACCAGTTTTACCGAAGGGTTTCTTTTGTGGTCACTCAGTAACTGGGTTTTGGAGATCGCAGATAGGTGATTCACTCAGTTTGGTTTGATTTAACGTCTATCTGATTACTTAATTAGTAAAATACCAAAAGAATTTATAAATATTTTGTTGATTTTGTTATTTTCATAATATTTCTTCCATTAAAAATGACATTAATTTAAAAAAGGAAGAAAAGAACGAAAATCTGTATATTCTGCACAACAAAACGCGAAAAAAAAGCGTTTCATTTTGATGGACCATTAAAGAACATTTAGCCTAAAGCTTCATTATTTTTCTTTTGCAATCACAAAGTAACACGCTTTTATTTAGTAGGTACCTATATAATGGTATTTTTCTTATTAGGTTTAAATAATAACTGTATAATAAATTACCTAAAAAGTCAGAGAATGTACAAGCATACCAACATTTAAAAAATGCCTAAGGAATCATTTGTTATGACACATAAGATTGTTTCGTATTTTTATTTTCTTTTATTAGACATAAGTTAAGCGTGAATTGCTTTGTATTTTAGTTACACCTAACAACATACTTAGTTTTTTTATTTTTTACAAAACGTAATGTTAATATGGAGCTGTTTATTGGATGGCTTTATGTCGTAATGTAACCTACAACATATTGTTAATTTAGTTAATTTTCTCTAGAAGTGAACTGTATGTTCTTTGAGAAAATAAATGTCTTTAACTTTTTAGTTCTTTTTATTAACAAGTAATAAAATACGTTCAGCTGTTTTAGCGTGAAAGCGTAACAAACAAATATACAAAAAAAAAAGATCGCTTTATACATAATATTAATTTAGATTAAGGAAACGGTTTTAAGTACACAACACTTCGTAGATGATTAATGAATTGATTTAATTTTCGATTATTTATTATGTTCGTTTGTTTTTTATCTTCGTTTGTTTTTTATTGCTTTAATTAGTAGGTAATTCATTATTTAGTTAGAAGCTTGACGAATAAGCCCTACTGCCATTCCGTGAAGTCAATGACTGTTGTTGTCATGCTAAAATGCAACAACTATAGCAATAACATCACAACTGTACCTACTTTGGTCTCCTAGCATAACAACCAGACTACCCCACAAAGTCTGACAGATTATTACAAACTACCCCTCACTATCTCCGTTATTGCTGCCATTCTGCACTTTAAACGCGACAATAACAATATGTAAGACCAAACTAAGTGCCAATTAAGGTAACGCTAAATGCCGACTAAAAGAGCAGTTAAACAGTGCAAAGTGGCGTATTAAAGTGGAGTTATGAGTTTGTAAGACGTCTTGTGTAACACGTGTTTTAAAAAGTGGCCAAGGGCGAGTCAAGCTCGTTGAGCTGAACGTGGTTCAGTTGTTTTACATAACGGAGCTGTTTTGTAAAACAACTAGCGGTTTTGTAAAACAGCGGATTCTACAATCCATCTGCGACATACACACGAGAGAATAGAGGCTGCGGTCAAAGGAATAGAACCAAATATAATATTTTTTTATTGTGACACAAGAATTTACTCAACTTTACATAAGAGTTATATACAATAGAGGGCCGGTCATGTCAAAGGACCGATGGCTGGTGGAGCAGACGAGTCCTGGAGTGGAGACTGCGTATCGGCAAGCATGGTGTGGGACGCGGAGGACAGGGCGTTGTAGCGCAGCCTGGGATTAGTCTATGTCCAGCTACCGCTGGACTATAATATATAATATAGTAGACTATAATAGGCCGAGTTGATTGATTGCTCGACTTATACATACATAGCTTGATACCCATACAGCGAAAGGGGGACCATAATGTCCCTTAATCAAATTTTCACGGCCTGATCTCCATTCATGCATATTCTATTCAGAGTTTTAAATATTAGGCAAATTGGAAACTCGTCTACGCGTAAAATTGAACAGTTTTCGATATTTCTAACACACATTGGCCCATTTTATAGTAGAAAGAGGTTTATGTATTTTGTGGATTTTAATCTTTAATATCAGAATATGTTTACAGGATGCTTCGGGATAGGTGGGCCAGAGTCGTCACGTCACGCGGGTGCTAGAAGGCGGCTATCGTCGTCGAGGGAGCCTTAGGAAACGCTGGCGTGACGACCTAGATGCGTTTACGGGAGATTGGTTGCATAAAGCAACGCACAAAGAACAATAAACAGCTATGGGGGAAATCTTTGCACAGGAGTTGTGTTTTTTTTTCAACCTTTTTGCCCTATTAAAGGCTTTGTCGTTGGCTTTGTGACATCTACTAACCCGCACTGAGCCCGCGAGGTGGATTACGGCCCAGTCCCTCTCACCAAGAAGAGGCTTGTTTCCCAGCAGTGGGAACATTATAGGCTGATTATGTAAAGGCTTTTGTTTCTTTTTTTCAATCTTTATTGTCCCAATGAAGGTTGAAAAAAAAAAACAAAAGGGAAACTGTTTAACTTGCTACCTGCTAGTTACAGATAACTTCATGAATAACCTGAAAAGCCAGATTATAACCAACCTTAATTTAATGTTTAACAAATTATTTTCCTTCTAAATATTATTAGGCGGAGGTTTAAAGACTTAAAAAAATATTTACCGCATTAAGGGGAAGGTACAAAAATAATTTGTTTAAAATTAAATTAAGGATGGGTTCCCCGAGTAACAACAAACAAAATTGATTAAAAAGAACCCCGTTCTAAAATAAAATACATTAAAAACACACACTGCATCTCTTTTACAAACTTTTACTTTACTTTACAGCGAACACAAGATTTTTCCTGCTTGATTTAAAACGAGCTCGCGGAGATGAGCTACATAAAGTTATTCTTTAATTTGCCGGCTACCTAGGTACTAAAAGTAAAAAAAGCTAGTTGAACTAATTCTACTGGAGCTCAATATGTCTATTTACGGTCTATTTACACATACACAATGATTCGTTAAAAGTTAAATTAATAATGATTCGTCAAACCATGTTATTGAAAAAACTCGTAGGAAAATGCGATATCATAAAATCTATGCTTTTTCACAATGCGATTCGACTTTTTTGGGGCGTATTCGTAATTTTTTACGATTTGTTAGCGAGTCAATATGGTACAGTAATGGTATGGTTTCTAAGAAGAGTGCGACCGCCACATGCGGCCGTAATGTCCAAATACAGATCGTTTTTTTACACCTTAATGTCAAATCATTTAACTAGCCTTTTCCCAACTATGTTGGGGTCGACTTCCAGTCTAATCGGATGCAGATGAGTACCAGTATTTTACATGGAGCAACTGCCTATCTGACCTCCACAACCCAGTTACTGGGTAATACGAAACCCCTTGCTAAGACTAATTGTCAGACTTTCGGGCATCTGACGACCCGTAACGACTGTCAAATATCCACGAATGACAGCCGGGACTAACGGCTTAATGTGCTTTCCGAGCCACGGAAGGTTCTCGATATGTAAACGGCTTAATATGCTTTCCGAGCCACGGAGGGCTCTCGGTATGTAAAGATGGTCACCCATCCACGGACTAACCGCGGCAAGCGCAGCTTAACTTGATCGATCGGCCCGTGCGGCTGTTATTAATTACTTAGCCACAAGCCCCTCTTTGACACCTTAATGTCAAATACTAGTGAAAATTACAGATTTTCACGAAGTCCGTTATAAATAAATATGATGGAAGCGCTGTTCTTGGAAACCGTAGCTTAACACGCTCAGCGCCATGTGTATCTTTTGCGATACACACTGTCTAAACACTTGTATCCTTTTTGATACACAAGCACCATTCCAGTCTAAGCGCCGTGTATCACTAACGCGCACACTTTCCATACATTTTGTATACAAAAAATGTTGCCCTGGCCTAGGGAATTTTCCTGGTGTAGTGGTATTGGCATAATGGGGCTTGGCGCTGAGCGTGTTAAAGGGTAAAGTAAAGTTACGGTTTAAGAAGAAGAACAAGAGTGCTGTCATCAGGCTAGTCTTTAATTTACCGGCTGTCATGAAAAATATGGCTGTGGGGTTTGATTTTACAATGTCATAAACACTCTCTAAGAAAACACACCAACTTACTAGGTATCATAAGTAACGTTTGGGATGTCATCAAAATATGGCTGCGGGGTTTGATTTTACGGTGTCATAATCACTCTCTAAGAAAACACACCAACTTACTAGGTATCATAAATAACGTTTGGGATGTCATTAAATGGCGGACGTTATATGGCGGCCACGGCTCCTCTAAGAAACTGTAGTTTTAGAAAAAACGATTCGTAAAACATAAATGATGAATAAACATTGTGAATGGGCTTTTACAGGGTTTTCGAGGGACTGTTCATGTAGCTTCTAACTGGAAAGATTTCTCCGAAAATCATGACAATGTTTTTTGATGAAACTACATACCTAGTTTGACTTTGATTAGCAATTTTGATCACGTAGTATTTCGTTTGAAATCCCATGTTTGCCAGTTTAGATAGTTACGAAGTTGGGTTGACGATCGTGATTGCATTGTAGCTCTAGTATATTTTACCATCCCGCAGACTGCCCAGTCTATTGAATAAACAACTAGTTAAGTATTCCTATGTTATTTTAGTATTTTGGTTCAATAGTTCAGTCGAAAGATGTCCACTGTTGGAAATGGGCCTCCCCCAAGCATCCTCACTTCGACCGATTATATGCTTCTCGCATTCAGCGGATTCCTGCAATATTCACAAGGTCATATTTCTGGAGAATCGATTCGCCCACATATAAACTAACTGATTAACTTCGTGTAGGTTGCCTATAGAAAACAAAATATTGTTTTAAAGTGACGATTCGCTCGTTTAGGGCGAGTACCTACGAATCAACTAATAAGCCAAATATGTCTGTCTGGCCCTAGTAAACTTATGATTATAGGTACAAATAAAATCTAATAGAAAGCGTTGAATAAAATATAATCATAGTTTTATTTGTGTTTAGATTAAGTGCTTCCTCTAAATCCTTTGACATCCCAAAACCACCACCACCTTACAAAGACGTTGATGACTTTTGGACCATAGAGATCTTTAAGGCACGAACAATTTGTAGGCGGTGATAGACCGTATGGACATCATCATTTAAGCCGAAAGACTTCTACTGCTAGACATAGGCAAGCACCGCTACTTCGACTCTGAGCTTCCCGCATCCAGCAAATCCCTGCGGTCTCCGCAAGGTCATCGGTCCACGCTGTGGGAGGCCTGCCAACGCTAAGTCTTCCAATACGCGATCGCCACTCTAGAACCTTTTAGCACCATCGGCAATCTGATCTACGAGCAATGTGCCCTATCCACTGCCGCTTACTCGTATGTTTAGCAATTCTATACTACCTTGGATTTCCTGGTAGATCTCTTTATTTCTGATTCGATTACGTAGGGAAACTCCTAGCCCTCTCCATTGCCCTTTGGGTTACTTTCAGCCTTTTAATGAGGCCCATTGTGAGCGACCACGTTTCAGTGCCATACGTCTTCACTGGCAACACGTACTGGTCAAAGACTTTTTTATTTGGGTTACTCACTAGAATATCTACACAAGTAGGTGGTGTAGATATTCTATTTAAAAAAATAATAATTTGATTGTTGAACAGAGCAAATAAGTTATTGGATACATTTTTATCGGTGTCAACGTTTTTTAACTGACTTAAAAAAGTTATTGGGGTACCTCTAACCTCGCAAGTATATTTATTACATTACATATTATACTTGCAATAACTAAAAAGTGAAAAATAAAAACTTTTTTACTACAAAATGAAAAATAACTTTAATTTCGTCGGAAGTCGGTGTAAAAAAACGAAAATGCGAACCAACGACACCGACTTCCGAAATTAAAGTTATTTTTCACTTTGTAGTGCTTTTTTCTTTTTGAAGCCAGTTGTTTTTTTTTTTCACTTTAAAAAACAAAGCAAAGAAACCAAAAAGCACACGAAATAAAAGTTATATTGCAACGTATTTATTTTTGATACTGAAAGTTATAAAAATGTAAATCTCTGTTAAATTTTCTAGAAATGAATGGAGACATGCCTACCTGCCTAGTGTGTCCAAGTGTGGCCATTTAAACTGCGTTACTAATCTTAGGAGTGAGGGAATCGTAAGTACCTACTTATTTAATCACAAAGGTGAGCAAAACTAAACATTTTTGAAGTGAAAACTTCTTTAGGCGTGTTGAGTAATTTTTGATAGCGGAAATTGCTATGGGTTTGCGTCACCGACCTGCTGTAAGAGCGTTTACACATGACACCGCAAAGGCAGCGTTTTTCGCCGCCGCTTTACGAAACTCGCCGCCCCGCCGCGGCGGCGCCATGTGTGAAGGTCCAAACAAATCCAAAGTTGAGTAAAGCCATATGTAACGGCCTTAATAGCAGTATATCTGTAGGTAAAAAGGTGAAATGTTATGCAACATTGAAGATGTGAAAACCGGACTAATGATAATAATTTTAACTTACAAATTATGACATTAAGTTTTTTGATATGCAATTACTTAGTGTGAAAGTTAAAAAAAAACCAGCTGTTTTCAATTCTGTCAGCAGTCCCCATGACTGCCTGTTTTTTTTTTATTGTGATTGTTACATTCTAATGTAACAATTACAAATTCGATGCTTTGATTTGCCAACACGATGTTGATAAGTGCGAAAAACTGTTAGTACAACTAGCCAGTACATAAGTAATAGTACTAACCAGTATAACAGTAGTTATTCAGGTTTTTGGACTTAACAATAACGAGCAAGAAGCTCGTGTTAGCATGTAATAATTAAGTTACAATGTGAAAATCCTTCCATTTCAGTGCTTACGCGCGTACTACAACCCTCTATGAAAAGTTGAAGTGTGGTAGTAAAAGTAAAAGACTCTTTAGTTTCATTGTAACCGAGTGCCAACAGATGACGCGGTTGTCGTGAGAAGTTTACAATTTTTGTCTTTCGCTCACACATCAGGTCCAGTTGAAAACCAGCGTCGATCACTAGTTTTCTGGCATTTTTGCTGAACTGGGCCTTGTTGGCGCAACCGTGAGGCACACTTTCCTGCTAATTTCTTACATCGGAGTTACACTTTTTAACCGACGAAAAAAAACGGAGTAGTTTCTCAAGTCGACGTGTATAAATATATAATTATGTATATATATTTTTTTAATGTATGACCACGCATAACTTTTTACAGAGTAGTCCGATTTTGATAATTCTTTTTTTATTAGAAAGGGTATGTCCCATATAAATTTGGAAAAGAAATTCAACCCTAAGGGTGGAAAAATAGGGGTGATTAATTGTTCACTCACAGATTTGAAATGCTGAGTTGTGTATTATTACTCTACTCAGTGCCACATATGCCTGCCTTTTGGCAAACAATTATTAGATTATAGCCACAAAAAATTATAAAATAAAAACTTTTTAACAAAAAAATTAAACCGCCGAAAAACTGAAAATCAAAAAATAATGAACCTTTTTTTAACCTTATTAACTAAGTTCTTAAACTAATGTAAGTATACGTATGTAATTTTGAGTCGGCGCCAAACAATCAATAAACAGTAAACAAAGATCACTAAATTGCCTTAAATTTAAACGGCGCCGACTCAAAATTATTTAGGTATACTTACATTAGTTCATCTTCAGAGACATACATATATAAACTCACGGCTATTTCGCATAGGGGTAGGGACAACAGAACGGTACCTGCTACGATCCTTACATGTCATGCTCGTTGTGTTTAGTTTTCGTTTATAGAGATATGAGGAACAGGGTGTAAAGTTCACTCAACCTCCATAGAAAAGGGAGGATCCTCCGATCAGATGGGTATCGTGCCTGGTGGGCAACTGTCCGATGATTCATGTCGGGCTGTTGTATATGCTAGTCGCGTGGTAAACTCTGCTTGCACGATGCAGGATTTTGCGTGACGTCAGTATGATGCGTGGTTCGCATGTGGCGGTGTAGATGCCGCTACACGTTCATATGTCTGGATATATACGCACGCCAGTTGCAAATACTACGCACCTGACCTTTCTGTAGAACAACACCAACGAGGTCACTTCAATCAAGGTCATATGTCCTTTTATGATTTTCAAAGACTTCAACGCAAATGAAAGAATTCTCAATTTAGTTTTTCAAAATCGCTTATCTCATGGCTCATTGACACCGACACAGTTCACTAACAAGAAAAAGTACTTTCGAAATTGGGTATCAAAAGTTTTCTTACGCTGCCTTTGATGTGTTCGCTGTTAACGCTTTGCTTTCCTATAGAAATGTTATTGATGCAATCCTTTTATAGGAATAGTATTTCAATCCTTAAGTATGTGCTTTTGAAGTTTTTGAAACGGAGAACTCTAAAGTACGGTATAAGTTTTGAATGGATCCAGTCTTATACGATTCAAGCTGAAGTTCAGAGGGGCCATTCTCGTAATTTTAAGAACGTTCACAGTATGATCTGAGTCTCAATCTGTCAAAAATACCTCTAATTTATTTACCTTTTTGACAAGTTAAATTTATTTATCTCTTTTCTTAGACAACAATGATCCATATTATATTAGTGAGTTAGGTACAAAAAAACTTAGAATCTATGTTAGTGTGTTACGATTATAACTAAATACTAAGCTACCAGAAAAACAGATTTAGGCGTAGAATGCCCACTTCTCAAAATGGCCATTAAATTAATCAATTCAGATATTTCAAATCAATTAGTCCATTAAAGTCATTAAAGACTCAGTAGTCTTTAATGACTTTAATGCACTAATTCTCAAAAACATAAAATCACCGGATGAAATGTTTGACATTGATTGTGGCTAAGATGAGATTGCGACTAGATTTTGAACGTTCTTAATTACGAAAATTGGCCTTCAGTTCAGAGTTTATGATTTTTAGATTCGAGGCATCAAATCTTAATCGAGAAATGGATGTTACCAAAACATAATTTAAACTTTTAAATAGCCTCAAGGACAGGCCGTACAAGCCTGAATACTCGTGGAAATTCGACTCTTATCTGGATTGAAGTTATTAAGTCTCATAACCGTCACGCCGTAAGTCGTGCGACGTAGTATCTTGTTTTACTCGTTAAATTTATGTCCTAACTTTGCGTAGGTAGCATTTTGATTCATTTTGCAAGGGCGGCTTTTGGAATTTTGATTTGGATCTTCATTGAGGGTCACAATATAATATCAAATTAAAATTTAAGGTTTTTTTTTAAAGTGTGCTTGATGGAGAGCAGCTTTGTGTGAAACAGTAGCATGCAGATGATAAGTATATTATGCCTAAACTAGCCGTGCTCGTTCGACTTCGTTTGCGTGCATGTCGGAAAACAAATTGGATTTTATGTGTTTTAATTCATTTGCGCGGAACCCTAATTATTTTTCTAAAATGAAAGTAGCCCTAGTTTCTAATAACGTTTTATGTTACGATTTATAGCACGGGTTCCGCAGTTTCTAATTTATCGCTAAAACCATAAGTTGCTTTATCTTGTACCTACGTACATACTTAAATTTATGTAGTGTCCCATTTTTGCAAACTACAATGGAGTAAAATTCTTTCGGTATTATTTATGAAGCCATCCGACTCACCTAAAGTAGGGTGACTCTAATGCCAGCCCAATACTTAAAACCATCCTTTTTACTTAACATTAAGACATATTTTTAGGGTTCCGTAGTCAACAAGGAACCCTTTTAGTTTCGCCATATCCGTCTTTTCGTCCGTCCTCAGCTTAACTCAGAGACTTAGTACTAGAAACCTGTCCTGAATTTGGCATGGATATAAATCACGCCGACAAAGTAGTAAAATAAAATCATGAAATAAATTCAAAATCTAAAGTCATTTATTCAAATTAGGCTGAGAATCAGCACTTTTCGAATTGTTTGTAGGTTACCTCCTCCTTTAAATACAGTGGCGATATTTTTTTTCTCATCTACCCCATAGTGTGGGGTGTTATCTTAATCCGCAATATTTTTGAAAGTCCTATCCAGTCATAAAACTATTGTAAGAACAATTTATCGATTCAGGGATCCGTTTGTGAAATATTAAGCTTTAAAGTGCAATTTTTTGTTAGAGTCAAGTGTCCCACCCCGTGCCAGCTAAATGGTAGTTTTTGGATATGTGAAAAAATTCGTTAGAAAAGTAGTATTTATAACGAAGTTAAAAGGAAAACTATCCCAGGTAAGAAGGCTTTACAAGTTAACGATTAATAGTCGACCAACTTACATTTGCACGGAGAACATGATTTTCAACTACAATGTTAAGTTTGTTCTTGGGATAAATTCATTCCAACTACGGAACCCTTCATTGTGCGTGGTCCGACACTTACTTGGCCGATTTTTGATAGTGTTGTCAGACTTAATATTTAAAAATTTCAGGTGACGACGCTTGTAGATTGGAATAAAAGATTACTTAACATTAAGTAAAAGGCTGGTATTAGAGGCATCTACTTTATTCGAATAAGCGAGATTTGCTTTTAACTGATTGTGGGCATGATAGATTGTGATTTATACTCCTCTCTCATATACGATGACCAGAACTTAATAATAATATTAAATATGGAGGCTCTCGTTGGGCAGCTGGATCAAGGGCTTGATTCAGAAAGGGGCACTTCTGGACACAGCTTGCATTGTCAGGAGGTTCCTCGATACCGGAGGACTACTATTTTTTATATTTTCAAATATTTTTATATTCTATTCTAATATTTAAAAATATAGTTTATTTGTACCTATTTATATTGAAACAAATTAATAAATACTTTATTTCAGACCATGGTGTCCATTTTGTTAGCTTAATGTGACTACTCACCCAACTTGTAGCGGTTTTTTTTTACTGAAATCTGATTTGTCAGTACATGAAGGTTTTCAGTAATATCAACATTCTCATTCTCTTGCCCTTATTGGGGTTTATTTGGGGTCTGCGCAACCTGTCTTTTTCTTCCATACTTCTCTATTAGTGGTCATCTCGGTAGTCACCCCCTTTCTAACCATATCATCATTCACACATTCCATCCATCGTTTCTTTGGTCTTCCCCTACACTTATAGCCATCGATAAATGGAGTGACAATACGAACATGTTTTTTATCTCATTTAAATTATCAAATGTAATTTTTGTATTCTTATAACTACATAATTATATCATCATCATTATCTGCCTAGCTTTTTCCCAACTATGTTGGGGTCGGCTTCCAGTCTAACCGGATGCAGCTGAATACCAGTATTTTACATGGAGCGACTGCCTATCTGACCTCCACAACCCAGTTACTGGGTAATACGATACCCCTTGGTAAGACTGGTTGTCAGACTTTCGGGCTTCTGACTACCCGTAACGACTGTCAAAGATCCACGAATGACAGCCGGGACCAACGGCTTACCGTGCTTTCCGAGGCACGGAGGGGTTTCGGTATGTAAAGATGGTCACCCATCCACAGACCAACCGCGGCAAGCGTAGCTTAACCTGACCGATCGACCTATGCGGCTGTTATTATTTAGCCACGGGCCCCTAGTCAGTAACAATATAATAATAATAATATATTATTTATTTTGGGACTACACATTTGTATGTGTACTCCCAAAATACACAAGTAAACACGTACACGTAATCCATAATTATAATGTTAGTAACAATGACTTAAAAACTATGTTAGTAATTTTTTACAAACTAATACCTACAACTTAAAAAGGCGTAACACAACACGAAAACAATAAAGCTGATTGTAGAATTCCTTAGTCCGGTGGCTCACATACCAAATGCAAAATCCACGAACAATATTGTAAAACATAATTTGAGATTTTTGAGTTCGTGTCCGAACCACCGAATTATTTACACGTATTTCCATAAGCAGATTATTAAAAAGTGCTTTAAAGCGTAAAACAGTTGTTCAATTTCACCCACATTTTACCAACAAACTGCATAATTACTATAATTTGCTAAATAAATGTTCATGAAACCGCAGCTAACAACTCTCAGGAGAATGCCACAAAGAACGTAGTTGTATTTAAAATGAACATCATTAAACTCTCCGCACTCAAAACAGTCGTACTTAGAACTCTGCTCACCCCTGGGAGAAATAACCGGTACTGCAGATATAACAATTCGTTACAAAATAATTATTAATTAAGAGCTCAAAGTATGTAAGGGAGCGTTTAAATTCGCGTACTGTCGTACAATGTCGTGTAAGAGAAATTGGATTAAGGCCAGGAAATTTGAGCATTGTGCCAAGAAAGATAATAGGAAAAGGTATGGGAAACAATTCATATTTGAAGTTGTTATTCAGTTTTTGAATTTACTGGGTGGCGTAGATTCAGAAAACACGGGTAGGTAGTCAGAAGCCCGAAAGTCCAACAACCAATTATCAAAAGGTATCGTACTACCCAGTAACTGGGTAGAAGTCAGAATATAGGCAGTCGCTCCACATAAAATCTCATCCTCATCCGGTAACACTAGAAGCCGATCGCAATGAACTCGTAGCTGGGAAAAGGATATGCAGATGAAGATAACGTAGATACAGATATTAACGTAAAAAAAACTAAGATAAAAAATGTTTTCTACTTTGACATAATAGCAGCCTATTACAGTCCAATGCAGCAGTGCGATTCTGTAACCATCTCACCGTGAAAACTTAGGTGAAATGAGCGTGGAGTGAGCGGTCATTCCAATTAATGCTAAGGGATTGACACTATTGACAGCTCACTCTAAGCTCACTTAACCTAACTTTTCACTTTGAGATTTTTACAGAATCGATCGGCAGGGCTATTCTCGTTCGCGGGCCTGCGGGCGGTGAGTAATGGGTAACTCACCGTCCGATCAGGACCAGGCCCGTGCCGGACGGCGTGTTGTGTTCCACGCGCGCCTCAAAGAGATGTCAGCATGAGTGACGGGGCCCCATAGGGCCGAAGCCTGCCAGGGTAGCGGGATTGTCCGAAAGGGTTACCGCTGCCCTGGAACATAAAGGGCTAAGGAAGGAACACGGGTGGGTTTTAGTCAGTAAGAGTCTGACACTCCCTCCTGCTCCACCCAGAGCGGGAGGAGTCATTTGATGATTTCCCATCCTCAAAAAAAAAAAAAAGGGCTATTCTCGTATAGAGAAGGAATGTGCATTGATCACCACGCTTATTCAAGGCGGGTTGGCGATTTCAGACTTAGGTTAATTCTTTGACAGGACAAACATTTTTAGGGCAGGAGGGGCTGGTGGATAATTGATAACAGCCCCACGGTTCGATCGAATGATAAGCTACTCTTGCCGCGGTCGCATCGTTGATGGGTGATCTAAATCTATTACATATCGAAACCCCTCCGTGCCTTGAAAAGCACGTAAAGCCGTTGGTCCCGGCTGTCATTCGTAAATCTTTGACAGTCGTTACGAGTAGTCAGAAGCCCATAAGTCTGATAACCGGTCTTACCAAGGAGTATCGTGTTCCCAAGTTACTGGATTGTGGAGGTCAGATAAGCAGTTGCTCCTTGTAAAATAATGGTATTCAGATGCATCCGGTTAGACTGGAAGCCGACCCCAACATAGATGGAAAAGGCATAATATCTATCGTTTATTGCGGATCACAAATAAAAATACACACAATCCATATAATGTTAGTAACAACGCAACGACTTAAAAACTATGGTAGTAAAACTTACCAACTAACCTAAAGACAACTAATAACTACGAAGCTGACCTCATGTTGGCACGTGCCTTTGCACCCAGTGCCTAAAGCATAGCAAGCATTTTATTAATTTACTAGCTGTGCCCCGCGGTTTCACCTGCATAAGTTTCGATCCCATAAGAATATCGGGATAAAAAGTCATATGTGTTAATCCAGGTTATAAACTATCTGTGTGCCAAACATCCAAATCCGTTCAGTAGTTTTGGCGTGAAAGAGTAACAAACCCATCCATCCATACAAACTTTCGCGATTATAATATTAGTATTAATACTCGTATATTTGACAAGCTGGTTCCATTTTATCTCTAAAAAAGATGAGAAGAAGAAAAAGAGAGAGAAAGAGAAGAGAGAAAACGATTTTACCCTTAGGTTTGTTGCAAAAGGTTAACCATATTACACCTCCTTTAACCGTACAACTAACGTCCTGAGATTAGTTTTCCTAAAAGGGATAATTTACACTTACGTGTCGCTATTACGTGCCGGGGTACCGACAATATATTATAGAATTAACCTTCGTGCTTGTTCCCTCATTTTATGTTGTATTTATAACGCTTTAGTTAGATTGTATCGTGTCTTTGCATGTAAGTAGTTGAAGAAAAGAGTTTTATAGTTGTTACTAAATATTTTACCCTGACAAAGGGACAGCAACATAATATTTGATGTGAACGTGAATCTTCTTTCGCAATTATGGTAGAAATAAAACAATTATATTTATATTTCAGCGTTTAGCTTGACTGAAAAGTTGTGTGGAAACTGATTGTCATGGTATGAACATGTAATGCGGAGGAATAAGGAAAATATCGTGAAGAAAGTTTTGAGTATGAATGTCGATGGATGTAAGACTAGGGGAAGACCAAAAAAATGGATGGACTATGTGATACATAATAGGTATGGCTAGAAATGGCGTGAGTACCGAGATGACGACCAAAAGAGATGTTGGAAGAAAAAAATACATTTTTCGCCGTTCGACCGACATTACAGACAGAACATTTGGCTAAATTCACAAAGATATTTTCACTGAGTTTCATTAAGAACCTTTGTGAGTAATCGATTTGAGTTAAAAAAAATATATTATTATTGTAACAATGAGTTTGTCGCCGCAGTGATAATTTCTTCACTGCAATGTTAGGATACTTTAAAGTGATTGGATCAAGACATGAGATTCTCAGCACATTTATCACAGCTACAAACCTAAGCAACCATTTCTTTCTTTGTCTGTCACAAGAAGTGGCTAAAGTAAGATGGATGAGTTTGTATTTACTTACACTATACAGCTATAAAAATACAATGTGTGAATGTAATTACTTACCGTTGTTGACAGTGCGACATAGGGCCAGAACACGCGTACCACATACCACACCACATCGCAGCGACAAAATGTGCGCAAGTAGTTGTTACGTGTGAATAGTGTCGTAGCTTCTTTGAGAGTTGCGTTGTGGTAACTACAAAATTTCGATGTGGTTGCTTTGTCGCTAGTAGTTGCGATGTGTTTACGTTGTGGCTAGTATTTGCAGACAGATCAACTCCGGCTGTGACAGTGTCGTCGCGTCGAAGCAACATTGTGGTTGCGTTCTGGTTGCGACGTTGCCTTGATGTGGTCGGTTGATTTTGACGGCCAAATGTGGTCTGTGTGAATAGACAGTTTTTTTTACAATAACATTTTTATACAATTTAACGCCCGTCCACGGACGTGGTGTGGTTGTGGTTATGGTGTAGTTGTGGTACGTGTGGTTGGGCCCTTAGGATAACATTAATAATGGTAACAATATAGCTATACATCACAAAAGTCTAGACGTAACGACGTAGGTCGAGAAAATACTCCAAATTTAATTTGGACACACTCAAAACATCTGAAGATACAAATACATATGAATGAAAATACGATAGAAGCAACCAGACCACTTAGCCAATAAAATACCTATTACTAGCAGTGCCAACTCATATTTTGAAGGACCAGACATAGATGTTTTCTAAAATTGTTGTAAATATTTCGTAGATCTACCCACATCTGTACTCTATACTAATAATAAAGCTGAAGAATTTCTTTGAACGCGCAAATCTCTGGAACTACCGACCGGATTAACAAAAAAATGTTGCATTCTATAGCCTAATTCTTGGGAAAAACTTGGCTATTTAACATCACACTAGGACCCTGAGGAGCTAAGAAAAAAGTCAGAAAGAACTCTAAGCAAAGACAAAGTACGCGCGGGCAGGCGATGCGATGCGATGTGATGCGAGGTGGATCGGGGAACAAGAAATTTCACGCGGACGAAGTCGCAGGCTGCAGCTAGTACACAAATAAATTTGTTTGATACGATAAGGATAAAGTTGATTTTAGAGCAATAAAAACAAATAGTCAAGTTGATAGCTTATCATCTCATACTGACAATATAACATAAATAAATGTAACATTTTGATTGAAACGCGTAAAAGGTGCGAGTATATAGAAATACGAGAAAATACATCAGTTGGCAACGCCGCGCTGGTCCTAAGGGTCAGGATTGTCAAATGAGTTATGACGGCGGCGGCGTCAGCGTCACACGCGTTCGGATTTAATTGCGGCCCATATCAACGTCACCCCGCTCCGGATGCGTGTTGGAAATATATTTGACTCTTTGAAAAAGGTTTCCTACCTTATGTCACTCTAAGATATGTTTTGATTTCGGAGGGAAAGGTCGTGTAACTAATATTTAGTTTCCTTATTTGATATTAGGGCAGTTTCTTTATTCAATGTCCTCTAATATTTCATATCCATTATATGATGAATACTTTCATTTTATTATGGTGAAGGTTTGAAGTCATTTATTTAAGTCATTTGGCGTGTCTGAACCTTCCATCTTTTTTCTTACCAATCTCTTCTAATCATAGGACACACAACATCATAAACAGTCATATTTTCTAGTACAATTAAACTCGTATAAACGTTGAAAGAATTGTCTCTTTCTTGAAAAAAGTTAGTTATTAGCTACAGTTAGTAACACAGTCTAAGCATAACATCTGGCAAGCTTTTCCTCAACTAGATTACGGACAGTTTAGACCCTAGATCTAGGGGTCTACTCCAAAGTAGTATCGGCCGAATGTTCGGCCATTTCCTGCTACGAAGTTACTATTTGGTTTGGTCGGTTCCGATCCTACACTCCTACACTCTTTCGAATATTGACTATGGCCCCGACCCAACTGAGCCGATCCGAACTTCTTTCGCATTTTTCAATAATATTCGGTTCGGCCATGTGTCGGTCCGATCCGAACATTCGCACTTTGCACTTCTAGGGCACTGCGAGTATGATCTTAAGTTGATAAAGGAATTGGATTAACGATGATAATGATAGCTAGAAGCAATAGATGTATAGAAGAAGAAAATGTACTGCAGAATCAGCCTATAAAATTCCCAATGCTGGTACACAGGCCTCTTCTCTGTGAGAGAGAGCGGACCATAATACACCACGTGGGTTCAGTGCGGGTTGATATATCACATGATGGATAAGCTACGCCAACTCCAAATAAATTCGGATAAGTGGACATACATATGAGCGATAGGCATCAACGGCAGAGGCAACTGCAGGCGTCGACTACCGTCGTCGTTTACTAGATCATGCTCGTATTATAGTTACATTCCTAGTAAGACAGTTATGAAGCACTTTCATATAACTAAATATATTACGGTATATAGCCTATATCCCTAGGCCCTAGGGATATAACTATATCACGGCTTTAACCATTATACTTCGACATCTGCACAAAAATTAAAATCAAAAGTCATTTATTCAAATTAGGCAGAGAATCACCACTTTTCGAACGTCAAAATTACATAAGACAGTCCCCCAAAACACCTGCCCTTCATCACTTCCTAGTGCTGTTACTGGGGAGAAGAAGTAGCGCAACAAACTCTTCAGCAGCACAGCTGTCAGTTAGAAAAACTTACTTCTATACAATAGTAGGTATGCAAAGTAGTTAATATTATGAGACACAGAACATTAAATTAAACTATTTGCCATATGTCAGCTAGCCACGCCAATATAAATTTTTACCATCGGGAGTCCAGACGCACTGCGGTATACCACCCCTATTTGGTTAATATACCTTATATACGCACTAAGCGCTTCTCGTCATCTTTTCTGATGCGCACAGCTAAGGAGTGGAATCGTCTGCCTGCGTCTGCATTCCCGAGTTCATACAACCCGAATCCCTTCAAGGCGAGAGTGAATAGGCTTCTTCTGGGCAAGCTCGTTCCACCGTAGATCTCATCCCTGCCTCTGGGCTGGATTGAGGTCAAGAGTGAGCCCATTGTCAATAAAAAAAAAATACCAATAAATATAATGTAAGCTAAGTGCAGGAGGGTTGATGAGTAAGTAGAATCTTCCATCTATTGTTGAGATAACTTCCCGCATTGTTCATTAAACGTACAGTATTATTCTCACCGCATTAGAACGAAGAACGACATTGCTCTATAACATTGAGGTATTGGACATAATCCAAATACATTTGAGTTTCCAGTTGCCACTATATTTTAATAGAGATATAAATAGTTTATCATGAAGTCGATTTATTTGTGGCTAGACATGATGCGTGGTTTTACTTGACGTAATAATTCTGTACCTTTAGTGAAAAGTGATATATCTCCACTTGTAGCAGTTTTGAGTTCTTTATACAATCTTGAAGCTTGAATTTTATTTGATTTTTCTATCTAATCAGTTTAACTCTATCTATTATAGAACGGGAAATAAGTTTCGTGTTGAATAATACAAGTTGCATTCTTGGTTAATTTTGATGATACTTTTTGTGTATACTGATATGTCTTCATTAATATTAAATTGAACTAAAGCTTAAAAATAGACAAGTACGTGTAAGTAAGGCTATCTCGATTTATAACACTTGACACATTTAATATTAACTACATGAGCTTTGTGCTTGTTAATACAACACAATTTATATTAAGTGACACAAAAAATACCCTATAATTATCAATTGTGAATGATAATATAACTCAAATTATATCTCATAAGTTTGTGCAGCATGAAATATCACCAACGTGTTAAGTGTTACAACTAAACCTCTATCAAACAACACGTGAAATATTTTTAGTAACGCATTTAGTTCTTAATAATATTAATGTATTTATATCGCTGTAGTATAGGATTTATAAAAACCGATCGATAGTGATTACTGTGTAAAGTGATCTATGCAGTTTCGTGTTCCAGCGTAGTTTGCTACACTGACGACACGCTGGTCCTGGCGCAGGGGAGGTCGCATCAGGCGGCGGCCGACGCGATGACACGCGGGGTTGCGATAGTCGTGGAAAGGATCCGGCGGTTGGGTCTCGAGGTGGCATTGCACAAGTCCGAGGCCATGTCCTTTCTTGGGCCTCGGTACGGGCCACCTCCGGGATCCCAACTAGTGGTAGGAGGGGTTCACATCGATGTCGAGACCACGATGAGGTACCTGGGTCTCGTCCTCGACAGCCGATGGAACTTCGTCGAGCAATTCCGACGTTTGGCCCCCAAACTGGAACGGGCCGGGGCCGCCCTCGATAGTGATTACTGTGTAAAGTGATCTATGCAGTTTCGTGTTCCAGCGTAGGATCGATAGTGATTACTGTGTAAAGTGATCTATGCAGTTTCGTGTTCCAGCGTAGTTTGCTACGCTGACGACACGCTGGTCCTGGCGCAGGGGAGGTCGCATCAGGCGGCGGCCGACGCGATGACACGCGGGGTTGCGATAGTCGTGGAAAGGATCCGGCGGTTGGGTCTCGAGGTGACATTGCACAAGTCCGAGGCCATGTCCTTTCATGGGCCCCGGTACGGGCCACCTCCGGGATCCCAACTAGTGGTAGGAGGGGTTCACATCGGCGTCGAGACCACGATGAGGTACCTGGGTCTCGTCCTCGACAGCTGGTGGAACTTCGTCGAGCAATTCCGACGTTTGGCCCCCAAACTGGAACGGGCCGGGGCCGCCCTAAAGCGGCTCTTGACCAACCTGAGGGGGCCAAATGCCTCCAACCGGAGGCTTTACGCGGGGGTCGTGCGGTCCATGGCCCTTTATGGGGCCCCGGTATGGGCGCGTTCACTGCGGCTGCGAGCCGCACACTATCTGAACGTGCCCCAAAAGGTAGTAGCCGTATGGCTGATCCGGGGCTACCGCACGATCTCGGGCGAGGCAGCAAGCCTCCTTTGCCGGGCTGCCGCCATGGGATCTGGAGGCGATAGTCCTCGCGCGCCTGTATGATTGGCGCGCGGAGGCACTACGCCGGGGGGAAACTCCGCATCCGCGGCAAACCGCGGCGGAGCGGACGAACCTCCGGCGCGATCTCATGGCGGCATGGAAGGAGCGACTATCGCAACCCAGCGCAGGGCACGCCACGATAGCGGCGGTAAGACCCCTCTTTGAGGAGTGGCTAGAGAGACGTCACGGCGTTCTCACCTACCGCCTGACGCAGGTCCTCTCCGGACACGGATGTTTCGGGAGGTTCCTGCACATCATCAGGCGGGAGGAGACGCCCGGGTGTCACCACTATCAGGGTTGCCCAGAGGACACGGTGGAGCATACGGTGGAGGTCTGTCCTACTTGGGCAGAGCACCGCCGTGTCCCCGTAGAGGCGATCGGCAGCGGCGGCGACCTCTCGCGTCCGGCCCTGGTTCAAGCCATGGTCGGGGGCGAGAGGGAGTGGGAGGCAGTCACCTCCTTCTGCGAAGCAGTCATGCTAGCGAAGGAGGTGGCGGGGTGGGCGAGGGAACGCACCTTGCGCACCTCACGCCTCAGCCGCCGCGGGAGACGCTCCGGGCGTCGGGAGCCGCGTGACGACTCCCGGCCACCGTAGGCGCGGGCCTGTGGGAGGAGAGTAATGGATAGCTCTCCGTCCGATCAGGACTAGGCCCGTGCCGGACGGCGTGTACTTGTTCCACGCGCGCCTCAAAGAGATGTCAGCATAAGCGACGGGGCCCCATAGGGCATAGTGGGATCATCCGAAAGGTTTACCGCTGCCCTGGAACATAAAGGGCTAAGGAAGGAACACGGGTGGGTTTTAGTCAGTAAGAGTCTGACACTCCCTCCTGCTCCACCCAGATGATCATGACCATTTGATGATTTCCCATCCTCAAAAAAAAAAAATATATATATTTACACTTTTACTCACCCGTTTTGTAAATGAAAGTAGGCCCCGACCGTATAAGTACTAGGCCAGGACTAGGCCCCTACAATAGAAGTAAAATTAAACTTATATTATTTTACACCGAAAGTTTATTTGATATAATTAAAGGTAAATCGAAATACACCACATCTTCTATTGTGTTTAATGTGTGTAAATTGATATAAGTTTGATTTTATCATAGCACACTAAAAAGGCACGGTGCCCATGAAATCTCAATGTTTACGAAACAAAATTAGTTCTAGTGTTTTTATCATTTACAACTCTATTGCTATCAAAAAGATGTTTCAAAAATACTTGTAACATTCAAAACCAGTGCATTTTAGAATATGTTAAATGATATAAATGAAATTGTAACATTATACACATAGGAACTTAAATGTGGCTAATGATATAAGTCTAGTTTTTTTTATATATCTCAGATTATAAATATTTTTGAACCAAATCAAAGCATACCCGATATAATAATAACAATTTCAAATTAATTAAAGGCAAAAAGTCAAAAAAAATATCTGTAATAAAAAAGTTGTTGCCGTTTTAAAAATGCAAAACTTTTTATATATATTTCTCAAAACAAGGATTTGTAACTTATACCACTTTTCACTAAAGGTACAGAATTAGTTTAGTATAATTAGTTGGCATAATGAGTACTACTCATTATAAAGGAAGGATGGGCAGATAATTATGTTTTATATTTTTATTTTGTATGGCATTGCTGAATAAAATATCGGCGGCGACGGCACGTTATTATTTCTAATTATAACTCTCAATAAAAATTGACGATAGCAAACTTAAACATTGTAGAACATTCAGGAGGATTCATATTGTAGACTTACTTGTTGTTCACTTTCAAACAAACAACCAAATACATAATACAGGTTCACTCATTCTTTCCTCAGAATATCACCTCATCTGCATGATCCTAAAGTGCATTGATGATGAACCATGATGTTCATTGATGTTCCTATGATGTTCATGATCCTAAAGTCCAGATATCTAGATATCTTTATAAGAGACTGAGCTTTGAATTTGTTTCGGTTTTTCTTCTCAGAGTAATGGGTTATGGAACACCGAATTTATCTAGTTTTAATACCTAAATTATTTTTGTCATATAAACGTGTTTTTTGAAAAAATGTAAAGGAAAAAATAAATATAATATCTTCAATTTACGATCGTGCAGCTTCCCCTCTCTTTTCGCAAAGCAGGGTGATTGTTATTATGGCTCACACAAGGGAATCAGCACCCTGATTGCATAACAACTTTTAACCTCAATCCGAATGATTTTGAAGGAAATTGCTAATGTATTGCTTCATTTGTTTGAAATATTCGGATGCTCGACAGCTTAAATAACGCAATGAATGTTGTTGGTCTGTCAAAAGGCATTATAATTATGGCGGACGGTTAGTGTATTACGTAACTACCCCTCTGGTTCTGTTTACTTTTTAAGAAGATTCTAATTGGGTTATGCTTTGATATTCAAACGTAAATATTTGTATGAAGTAGAATTGATTTGAGCAGTTTTAATTAACGATTTTTACCTACTTGACGGAGCGCAATGGTGTGCACTGGAACGGATAAAAGAGCGTACAAGCGTGCATACGAACTTTATTTCTATTATAACGCTAGAAATACCTATAATTATGCATTTGGAGACATCAAACGACCATTAATCTTCTTCTTCTTGTCAGAGTGGTCGTGGTCCTCATATAGTTTCTTGTCTAGGGACTGATGTGACCGTCTCACGATTTCTCACCACTTACTCCGATTTCTGGTGTTTTTTTTACATTCGGATTAGATAGAAGGGATCGCCCATTGCGGATTTAATTTGGTCAGATGGTGGTGGTGTTGGTGAGCGTACGCGTGGTCTAGTGTCCTCTACTCGATAACACTTAACCAGTTATAAACCAACTATTTTCTAGGAAAGCGGTTTCGTCATATTATTATAACGGCTGACATGAAAATCTTTAATTTTCACCAGTATTTAATATTAAGGTGTTTATATGCCAAGACCCCCCCGTGCCTCGGAAAGCACGTTAAGCCGTTAGTCCCGGCTGTCATTCGTAGATCTTTGACAGTCGTTACGTTGTCGTTAGTAGCCCGAAAGTCTGGCCATCAGTCTTATCAAGGGGTATGGTATTACCCAGAAATTGGATTGAGGAGGTCAGATAGACAGTCGCTCCGGCTCCATGTAAAATACTGGTATTCAGCTGCATCCGGTTAGACTGGAAACCGACCCCAATATATTTGGGAAAAAGGCTAGGCAGATGATTCGACATTAACGTGTCAAAAAATGCTCTGTATGATTGATATGATGTCTGGACATGATTGTGTGACCGTTCACCGCTTTCATAGAAAACCACCGCTTTAGTATGATTCATGTAGCTTACCTACGTAATTCCATCTCTCAATCCGATACTAAAAGTAACTTCCTACCTAATTTCTGTTTACAAACAGAAACACAAGAAAACAAACTTGCTATTTATATACTGATGACGTCACCACTGTATTTACGTGACCGAGGCGCTTCTGTCTACTTTGATTTTGTTAATGGACGGAAATTCAGTCCAGAATATACTTTACTAATGCTATTGGGAGCCGTATCTGAAAGTTGTGGTATTGGTACCTGTATATACTTTCTGGTTTGGTATATAAAGCAAGGTTTGGTTTAGTTACATTATTGGTGTGACTGAGCAAATTGACTTTTTTCAAAGACATTTAAATATACTTACGATAGACGACTTTGACTGCATGTTTTGGGACAAAGACGGCAGGATAAGAGATGGAACACAGCTTGCGGCAGCTCCACATCTACACCCTACTGCCGTTGTTCCGTCGAGGTAACCGCACTTTACCAGATTGCAGTTACGTCTTTCCATTTGTGTCCGGAGACGGTTCAGAGACTACGAAAGGTTTCACCCCGCAGTGGGTGGCAGGTGCTTCTTCAGTGGTAGATAGCAAGTTAAAAGAGGAAGACTTATCACTTATCCTGTCACAGTTTGCAATGGGCATCGGTCGGGGGCTGCTTTTTAACCGTTGCGTTGGTAGCTGTGCGGTTGCACTTTTTTTTTTTGGGTGGTTAATCATCAAGTGACCTCTCCCGCTCTGGGCTGAGCGGAAGGGCGTGTCAGACTTTTACTGACTAAAACCCAGCCGTGTTCCTTCAGTTGCCTATGCCAGGGGCCACGGTATCTCTTTCGAACAACCCGCGGCTCTGGCTTCGGCCCTAGCGGACCCCGTCAGTTCGTGCTGACATCTCTTTGAAGCGCGTGTGGAACACAACGCGCCATCGACCCGGGCCTGGTCCTTAGCGGGTGGCGAGCTACCCATTGCTCGCCGCCCGCAAGCCCGCGCCTACGGTGGCCGGGAATCGGCTGTTGACTCCCGTCCAGGGCGTCTCCTGCGGCGACTAGGGGCGTGAGGGCGCAGTGATTGCCTCTTCCTCACGCGCTCCGCCTCCTCCTCCGCGAGCATTACTGCTTCGCAGAAGGAGGTGACGGCCTCCCATGCACTCTCGCTCCGTACCATGGCCTGCACCAGGGCCGGACGCGAGAGATCGCCGCCGTCGATCTCCGCCACGAGGACACGGCGGTGTGTGCGGTTGCACTGACGGTTGGTAACCAAGGGTTGGGCGGTAAAAGTGTATCGAGCCAAACTTACCTATTATGTAATTTTGCTATATGCTAGATGGCGTCACTGAGACCACATCACATCAGGATCACATTTCGTCTGATAGCCTCTTTAAAGTATCTTAAATCTCATTCACTTTTTCTTTTTTTATGGTTTCACTTGCACTATTTTCCCATCATAAAATCATCATCTGCTGCTTCTACTCCTTAAATTGCTGCTGTTATTGTCATTGAGATTGTCATAGAAATTTCTGAAGCAGTTCAGTCGATTCTAGTTAGATTCAAATTGGCTTTTTTAAATAGGGCAAACAGGATTCGTACAAACCTGTGCAGTATGGTATATTACCGGAAATATATCTTCATTAGCAAACGATACTATTAATAATCTGAAATATAAAATACCTAATAATAATATGTAATAGTCTGAAAATATTATTGTTCTTCTTGTTCTCCGACACTTTTGTCTACGTTTTGTCATCATCGTTCATCTGTTTTTCTGTATGTACATCCTACTAATATTATAAACTTGAAAGTTTGTATGGATGGATGGATGGATGGATGTTTGTTACTCTTTCACGCACAAACTCCTGATCGGATTTGGCACAGAAATGGATTAACATATAGAATACTTTTCATCCCGATATACTCACGGGATTGAAACGTATGCGGGTGAAACCGCGGGGTGCAACTAGTCGTTTATAAATCAACCCTACTGTCGTGATCATACATATCCGTGGTCGTGATGTTATTTTATAGGTTAGGTACTGTTTCAGCTTGGTCTTTCGTTTCCATTTCATCCGATAGTTTACTACCTTACATAGCTACCTGGCTAATAAATTAAACAATCTATATTTCTACCTTTCATATCCTCTAAGAGACTACCAAGCTATTTCGGCCCTATCTTTCGGAGTATTTTCATAGCATAGAAATGTTTCTATGTTCTCATTCATGGAAACTCATTTGTCCAAAAAGGGAAAAGGCAATCTGTCTGCGCAAGTTTCCAGATATTCCCACGGGATCGAAACTTATGCGGGTGAAACCGTGGGGCGCAGCTAGTAAATAATAAAATAAATAATTAGCTACTTCTACCACTTTCCCCCCTTAACTTACTATGTATTTACTTTACTTTTTTTTCATTTTGTGAAACAGGTCTGTTTCACAAAATAACCCAACAAAATACCCCCTGCAGCATTAAACATGAATATACTCATCTCTGGTAACAGCAACCTTCTTTTTGTTAAGTTTATCCTTAAACTAGCGACCCGCCCCTGCTTCGTACGGTTCCCACGACTTGACAAAGCTTCGAGATTTCTTTATAATATTTATGTGGTCGCCACGTACAGGGCAAAGTACTTCGGCAACCCAGGTAACCTCCATGAGATTGTCAGCAGCGCCAAGTCATTGCTAGCCTTCCTTGAGGTGGGTCAAATAATCGATTTTCCCAACCGTACACAAAATACGTGAATTGATGTGGAGTTGCGGATATCAGCCCGTGTTACATATTAATCTTCCGGAATAAATTCCCTAAACGACGGAGAAAACCGCATCGAATTCCTTTGCGTAGTTTAGAATAACAATACGGTCACACAAAAAGACACGAAATGTGACTTAAACTTATATAGAAATAAACCTGTCATCTGTCCAAGGAAAATCGTTAACAAAATTTCTTTTCACATTATACTTGTGTATTGCATTAAAAGCCAATCGAACTCTGACAAGTGATAAATGTCCAAGAGCAGCCTCGTAAAAGTTTGGGTAAAATTTGCAATTTAATTCAGCATTTTAGTCTTTAAAACATTTAAAATAAGGTTCATATCAGTTCCCGAAGAAAATTTAGGGAAGACAGTTTTAAAGATTTATTGTTTTCGGAAATTTATGCCGATGGGATGGACAATTCTTTTTGTATTGCTATCTACATAGCAAAAGTGATTGATTTATTTAGAATTTTAAGTAGAACGATATAATTTGGAATAATAAATGGGACTTTTCGCCTGGAGATGATTTGATTTTTATGTTTTCAAGGCTTTCCTCAAATCTTTGTTATGATGGCAATAATCCTCCACAGTAAATATTACCATCATCACCATTTCAGTTAGAAGACGTCTGCGACTGCTGGACATAGGCCTCTCCCGAGTACCACCACTTCGACCGGTTTTGAGCTTCTTGCGTCCAGTGGATTCTTGCAGCCTTCAGCAGGTCATCGGTTCACCTTGTGGGGGGCCTTCCGACGCTACGTCTTCCAGTACGCGGCCATTCCTGAACCTTTCAGCCCCATCGACCATCTGTTCTGCGAGCAAACTGCGAGAGTTTGGAAGTTGGCGGTGTGATACCCCCGTGCCTTGGAAAGCACTTCAAGCCCCTGCGGACGCGCTTCGGTAGTATCAGATTGCCGTCCCATCGGACAATGAGAGTGAGGGAAGCGAAAGTGCACCTGTATCTGCGCATACATTTGCGCACTATAATATCTTCCGGTTAGCCTTCAGCCGGAAGATATTATAGTGCGCAAGTTTCCAGTGAGATTGATCGCCATTTATTTATTTAATAGCTGGATGAACACATGCTATTCTATTTTCAAATTTTTATCCGAAATTTCCTTCCGAAGAGTGCCACTCTACCACTAGGGGTCCCTTTCCTCTCATTCCTCGCCTTTGTCCATTCAAATTTTTCCAAATAAAAAAAGTTTCGTCTCCTACATAAAAATCTTTATTTGGATACCTCTCACGTCCTTAAATAGATATTTTTTCCACATATTGTTCATTCGCCAACCCTTTTGAAATATAAATGGGGGCTTATAATATTTTAAGTGGGGTTTAAAGTACGGTATTGTGTACTTTTTTAACACAAAATTTTATTGAGGGCGTTTATTTTTAAGCGAATGTGTTTTTTGGTCGTCTATTATTTTAATTGGAAAAACTCAAAAAAGTTACCAATGTGATTTATTAAAAAAATATTTTACAGGTGATTTGAATCGTTGTTTTTTTTTTTGTTAAAGCTTTTGATGAGTTGATCCAAAATATCGCAGGTAAATATCTTATACAACTGAAAACAAACAAAAAAACAAACAAAACAAAAACAGAGGGCTGGCCTGTTTATTGGCCAAAGAATTAGCATCGCCATACAATGCGGCAATACTGACAGCCTTTTAAAAAAAATCGTCTGCATCGTTGGAAAAAGACACAATGCCCCTGTTCCTTTTGCCAGCGATGCGGACGAATTTTTGGATGCCCTATGATTCTTTTGGTTATTTTTTCACATGTACAAATGTATTATTATTTTAAATGTTAGCATATATAATGTAAAAAAAAAATGTTATAAATAAATCTATAACTGAAAACTAAGTCCAGGGAATTTATAACCCGTCCGCGTTCACAAGTTTGCCGCACCGTTGATTCATTCTATCAGTACCGTAAATCGGGATCGGAGTTACCGACATAGCTTGCAGAGTAAGCAAACTGAAGTTAATATTGGTAGTGTAGTATGTGCCATGTTTGTTAAAGGACCTATGGCCGGTGGAGCAGACGAGTCCTGGAGTGTACACCGTGTAGCGGCAAGCGTAGCGTGAGACGCCCCCTCGCTAGGTGGACCGACGACCTTAAGAAAGTGGCTGGAATAGACTGGATATGGAAGGCGGAGGACAGGGTGTTGTGGTGCAGCCTGGGAGAGGCCTATGTCCAGCAGTGGACTTCGATAGGCTGAGTTGATTGATTGATGTCATGTTATGTGATTACGGATTAGGTGATAATCAAGTCGAAACCTTCAATGTGAACCTAGTGTTATATTGTGATTGTTGCCTTGTGAATAAATGTTTTCTCAACCATACATTAAACTATTCTAAAATCAACATTTGTGATTTCGAAACTGCATTACTGTCCATAATGCGGTTCCACGCGTTAATGCATTGTCGGTCATAAAGAGCTCATTGTTCCGTATTAAATGTATTTACATTACTGTATTCAGTATCTATGTAGGGCGTACCAGCTTGTATTGTTGAGTACAGTAGGTTTTACTGAAATATCTGGGAGATAATATTTTTTACGAGTATTGTCTAGCGTCAGTTTATTTATTTTGTTTGTTGAATGGGCCTGCTCTTGACCACGATCACGCCTGATGGAAAGCGATGGATGAGGTCTATGATGGAACGAGTGTTCCCAGAAGATGCCTGTTCACTCCTGCTTTGAAGGCAGACGGGCTAAATGTGGAAGGGAAACGGTTTTTTGTGTGGACCACAGACGCTGGAAGAGAGTCACTTTCAGTTTCATAAAAAAATACATTATGGCCCTTTGTATATGTGTACAAAGGGCCATAATGTATTTTTTTACCGTAAAAACTACGGTTAATTTTCCGTGTGTATGCACGGTCGTCAGTGTTATGTGGATCACTATCCCTTGTTGATGGGCACGTTTTTTCTACAGCGCGGTTTGTACGCTGTACCTTCAATAAACCGAGCGGTGCACAAAGGGATTTGTTAAAATTGAGCTTTAAGTTCGCAATCGAAACATCAATTAGTTTCAAGATTCACTTTTGAATGCTGGTTTCCAGAAATTAATGATTCTGTGAAAAGTGAAGTAAAACAGTGCTTTTGAGAAGGGAATAATGTAATAAAAAAATGTTTTATTGCTATAAAAAGGTTTATTAATTAATTTTCAATTGAAGCCTCGAGGAAGTACCTATGTATATTATGATACCTATGTTTCAGGAGTTTTTGGAACATTAACAATTATGCAACGATATTAAAAGAAAGTGAAATTAAAGAATTTTTGTGCATTTCTTGTGTGGTGTGTGTGTGTGTGTTTTGTGTGGATATGTGAGTGTGTTATATTTTGTGTATGTGTAATAAAATGTATAATAGTTTATTAGAGTACTTTTTATTTTACCACTTCTACATAATACGTTCCTACCCACAAATTAACTAAGCTTTTGGCTTAGTTACCAACACCAAAAAAGTAAACAACAAAGGCCGTATCATTTCTAAAGCAAACTCTCGAAACAGAACTTCCGCAACTATCGAATCCAAAACTGCAAATCTAAGTTGAAACTTCAGAAACAGGCGCATGGTTCAAAGCTAATGTCAAAACAGATAAAACAGTTTTGGACATGAGTAATGCAGCTACAAAGGACGAAGCAGGTAGGCACAGAAGGCCGGCTCCATACGGCACCAGTCACAACACCACCACGAAGCGAGATATCGCGCTATCAACGATTTTTCTCGCTCAACAAACGTACAAAATATTGTAGACCTCATGTAAATAAAAGATATTGTTATTTATATATCAAATAAAGTACTCGCTCAGCGATGCTCGCTTGGCGGGCAGAACACTCGCTGAGAAACCACCAAGCGTATGTAGCGTACCTACGCTGGTACATACCAAGCGTGAGCAATCGCTCGTTGACGTAGCGCACTCGCTGCTAGTTGCTCGCCAACTCGTGTTTAGTGTCCATACACACGAGTGGCACGTTGTGGACGGCCGCAGTTCCCTCTACCGTTGACGCATGCCGCTTGTGTGTATGAGCACTAAGTCGCTACAACGAGTGAAGCACGGCTCTCGTAGAACGAGTGCAAGCGCACTCACGGCTGGCATTCGACTGTTTAGCCGGGCCCACACAGGACGATCGAAATTGATCGGAGATCCTTTTCCACGATCCGTTTTACGAAACCCGCGATCCTGCTGCGCGCTCTAGTGCCGATCCACGTTTTGGCTAGATTAAGTTGAACATTCATATTGCCCGATCAACACATAACAGTACCACATCTAGCACGCTAAACGAATGAGGCACCTTTGAGAATTGTTCAACATGGACAGTACTTTGGATCGGCCGCTCCACGTAGCGCGCCAAATGACCGCGTGTGCTAGGATCGCGCGCGCTCCTGCCGCGCCCGATCTAAGAGCACTGGATCGCGCGGTGTGGACCCAGCTTTTGAGATCGCCGTACGTACGCGTCTATGTGTGTGTGTGTGTGCCTGTTCTCGCTCGTTCTATAGAGCCAGCCTTCTGTACCTAATTTATCTATTTTAACTGTTCAAGTTTTAAAGGCTAGGCT
The DNA here is from genome assembly GCA_951799955.1 of Apamea anceps. Lineage (NCBI taxonomy): Eukaryota > Metazoa > Arthropoda > Insecta > Lepidoptera > Noctuidae > Apamea > Apamea anceps. The sequence goes on along the minus strand of OX637523.1, from coordinate 11,792,193 downwards.
TGGAGTTAAGTCTTAAATCCAGATTATCTGGCAAAGTAAGTCTGCTTTAGTGGATTTCATTAGGCCTTGGGGAGGTTGATTTGAAAATGTATTGTCAAGATGTCTGCGATTTCGGATTGAACTTCATGATAGGAAATTGTTTGGAAAATGGAAAAATATATAAATATACTCCTACCACTGATTTCAAGACGTTTAAAAACTTATTCAAACTTTTTTTCACCTTTCTATAATGTAGGACTCACCTCAGACATACACCGCCATTATTACCAATATAGCCATTTACTTCAACTCGCAAAACATTATCTGCTTCATTGGAAGGCACTCGTTTGCGCTGGAGAAACAATTCATCTTGTTCCTTCATGTAATTCTCGTGTTACATAATGTATTAAGAATCGATTTCAAGAGCATTGTTGGTCTAGTGGTTGCAAGCGATACTGCTTAGCATGTGGTTCTAGGTTCGACTGTATTCACCCATGGGTCAGACAAAGGTTTTATTTTTATTTTATTTATTTTTATTGGTTCTCCAACAATTGTTTACACCGATTCTATGCTAAATGTAACATGCGAAAGTGTGAGTGCAACAGTGCAACAATCACTTACAGGCAAACTCCGCATGCATAAAGAAGTTGTACAAAAAAAAAAAAAAATCTAAATTAATGTTAAGTAACTTAAGTATCTAAAAGTGTAGACGATGACAATAATGATATAATTAAAATTGCTAGAAAAAAGTAAAATGTAAAAATAAATTTATATTTATTTTTATATGTTATATTTCGTCAGTTCTGTTTAAGTTATATGTAACATGGGGCAAGCTTACTGCCATCAACCGGGCGCAAATCCAGATTCCAGGTTGCTACTGAGAAAATTCAGATGGTAAAATCCAATACCACTCTGTCCGACTCGGGAGTCAAACCCAGGACAACAGTTTATACAGAAGATTTTAACTTCTTGATGATCACATTCCCAATCATAGTAAAAAGCATCATAACTTAAATAGTGATCGTATTTTATAGTATTTTCAAATATAAAGATGATTGAAGATTTTTATGTGGAGCCTGGCATACCTACTGTGACGACATTTTGGTTTTTATTCAAAATGGCGGCCATCGATTTATGTAGGTCTCATGCGTGGCCGCCATTTTAAAAAAAATCAATATGGCGGACCGGTTGGTATGCTACGGATGTTCAAACCCCTTTCCAAGATTATCCTAGTTAAGGGCTTTGTGCAGTATATATTTATATTTAGTAGTTCAAAGTTAAATGTGTAGCCAGGAAATGGGTTCACCGCACTTCTCCAAAGGGTTTATACGAACTAATGACTTTCCGATCGGAAGTCGACATTGCGGCATCGTGGCAAATGGACTATTTATTTATTTATTGAAAGCTCTGAAACCGTGTTACTTCGATCATATTATTTTTTCATTTCTACTTTATTTCCAGGAAAATTAATTTCTTCATAATATTTATTCACACTCTTTAATAAGTTTATTATTTTTATTTATATTTGATTATTTTTAATTATGTTGTTGATCTGTCGAATTTTGTTTCTTGATTTATTTTAATGTTTTATTTGATTTCAATTTTGTAATAGTTAAGGACTATGGACATTGTCTGAAATAAATGAATTGAATTGAAATTTAAGTTCATAATCTTGAGAAAATAGGTATTTCATGAAGTGTAACACGAATACATTGGTTTCAACTCTTTATTTTGGTAGTAACAAAATGTTAGTCTAAGGATGTTGAAAAAATAAAACGACAGAATATTATATACGAAACAATTTTCGTTTATTTTTGCAAAAAGCATTTGATTACACGCACATATTAGGTAAATACCTAAAGGTTAAAGTCGCACCACGCATCATTATTTTTTAAATAATTTAAACAATTTTATAATAGCAATAATAATACATTAATTAATTTAATTATATTTTTTCTATATATTATCACGTATGGCAATAAACAGAATATTTACAACTTTACATAAAATAAATTAATAATATACTTTTAGTAAAATCTCAATAAAACTAGATTAAACGTATATCAAAATAATAGGATTTGTGATGTAACATTTAATAAAAATCACGAACGATGATTTACTATCACAGTATCATAGGATACAACAGACAAATCATTTAACGAGTTGAAAACTTCAATAAATCAGCTAAAAAACTTAAAAAAATATTTCGCTAACGCGCCACCATAGTTTGCATCGAAAATTTATTAAATTATATTAATGAGATGCAAAGGTATGTTTAAGAAACTATTCTAAACACAGAGCTACTTATCATTAAACGTTATGGTTTCTTTAAATTACATAATATTGCTGTTTTTTTATCTAGTTCACAGTAACTTCTAATGGATTTCACCTATTTCGTAAAATAAATACTAATATACTTCATTAATATCTACACTTTTAAAACTGACAAACATTGAAGTTTATGTACATATTCTCAGAAATTCCACATTGATATTCATCTACAAACCTCTAACACATATTATTTTCCGAAATCACAACAAGCTAACAGGCTTTAACTAGAGGAAAACAGATCACAACGAAACAAAAAAAATGGACGGATTTCAAAAGAAATATAGATGTAGAAAACACGAAACTTAACAGACATGAAAAAGTATTCAGGTTAGGTTTTAGTACATGGTTTCACCAAAATATATGTACAGTAGAAATTACAGTTTTAGGAAAGCATTGGGTTTTTTTTTTTTTTGAAAAATAACTCTTTTTCAGATATTATAAATATTGTTAGATAGTTAAGTTGTAATATCTATAGAAGTCACAACCATTTATTATTACTTTTTTTACAATTACAGCCCGTATGTGCTTTTTACAATTTTACACACACTATACACACTAAACTTGGCTATAATATAGTATTATGGTTTACTAAAATTTATACATGCTAATCATCTAGTATTTTTACATATACTTTGAGCCTATGTTACTTATTCAAAAGGAAGACACATTGAATTTACAATAGCAAATACTGAAATTGTTGTTTGAATAAAATAAGGCAACATTTTTTCAAGCTTGTTTTCTCTGCAATTTAGTCGAATATAATTTTTTTTACGTAAATTATATTTTATGCAGATGTTTTAGATAGCAATATTTAAAATAAAATAAAGTCCGAAGTCCATTCAATATAATTATCTTAATAATGAAAATTCATCTGTAATCTAAGGTATTTTTTTTTTCAAACAACAATTTCTCGACATTTTATGAGAACGCGGAAATACAAGCTAATGTGGTTATTATGGACATTGACACGACAGAAATAAATATTAGATATCCTTGGACGCAAGAGGAAATTATAAGTGACAGTACAGACCCTATCGAAGCATTCGAGGGAAAATAAACTTTTTTTTTCTATTTTTACTTGAGTGAGAGACTTAACAAAAATATTTTTTTTTTATATTTAATATTTATTGGTTAATTTGATGTTTGACAAAAATAACCGTGGAAACGATAACTGTAAGACACATTTTTTTTTCCTTTTTTTTGTGTTCCCAAAATCTTTGATAAAGTCTAAAGTACTGAAAAGCGGACAGTGCCATTATTAGTCAAGTTAGTAATTCCATACAACTATAAATATTTAAAACGATGAGTTTTGACACAACACTGACACATCAAATCTAACAGGTTTGTTATTTACCGTAGCACATCAATAATAATTATTTTAAAAATCCTTTTTTTTTTCTCTCTATTGAAGCGTTATTTGTCCCCATTATAGTATCTTCCTATTTTAATTTAAATAAAATCGTAATTATTAATACTAAGTGACTGATATAACTATTTTAAGACTAAACTATCTACAAGACTGACTATTATTTAATATTCCATTTACAAAAATGTCTAGTTACAGTTTTACTACAAAATTAAATTACGTATGTTTCTAGTTAAATTCTTTATAATGAAACTTATTTTTAATGATTTCTTTACGTATTAAAAAACAACTTAAAATGTTATCGAATGAAAAATGAGGATTTAACACCTAGTTATTGACTTTATAATAGGCTTAAACTACTTAAATTTACTTGCGCAGAAATAAACTCATTTACTATAAAAATTATAATTATTTTTACAAAATTAAATTACACTAAGACGTACGTTTTACAATACTTTTATAAAAGTCAATAATTAGTTGTTTGATTTTATTATTAAATATTATTAATATTTTAATACCTAGTTACTTTACTTATACTAACTACTGACTACATCTTTAAAACTAAAAATAATTTAGTTTATATTATATCGACTATTTGCTAAATATTTACAACACTTTGGCCTCATTTAATTAGTAAAATCTTATACTTAGGCCCGTAAATATAAAACAGCCTACGTTATGTAATTTATCAGAAAATGACTTTAAAATGTTCTATTATGGAATGATTCTATTATAAAATATTTTAGTATGCTTTGTATATGACAAAAAAGTCGAGAAAAAATGTTTATGGAAAACAAAATGTCAAAGCAATAAAATTCTAGATGAAATTACTGCAGATTTAAAAATATTCAAGATAAGTTAGTCAACTAAATTATTGTAATAAAAGTCAGAGATACTACGTTATATATAAAAAAAATCTAATTCGTTTAAATGTGTTTTTATGAGTCTAATAAATATTTACAACTTGATCCTATCGATATTTTATATGAAGAACTATTTGCAATAATATTTTTCGTTTTACGACTCAATTTCAGGTAAAATAAAGCCTCAGACATCTAAAGATCATCTATACAGATTTATATTTATTACAAACTCGATACGTGAGCCTTTTATTGCAAAGGCAATAAAAGCCTCATATAAAGATATTTGTACATTGTTGAATGAATTTCAGATACATACCTTGAGATTATAAAAACGACACATTGCGACATTGTTAATGAATTATGAGAAATATGTTATTCATGCATTCAATCAAAATGAAAAAGGAAACATATCCGTATGTGCTAGAAAAAGACTGCTCCTAAACCAGAAACATTTTCAAAAGTAGAAAAATAAACTTCTTTGGTTCAGAATTGATAATTATAATTATCAAAATTATTTAATTACATTATCTACCTATCTCATTTTTGCAGAAATGTATCTAAAAACCGCTTTTGATGTGTATTATTTCTAAAACTCTAAAGTACTAGCAATTGTTTGATTCATTTTTGCAAAAATAATTATTATACCTATAATTTATTTCTAAATACGACACGTACGTATATTTTCTATACAAATTATTTGTAACACGACAATTCTAAATAAATCACATCAACTTTGGGAATAAGTACATAAATGTCCTTAAATATTTCGTTGAGACATCTCTAGGCCTCTCAAACCGCTGTCACTTCGCACTTTGGCGATATTCAAAGCGATGCTAAGTCTGAAGTTCTTCTAGAAGGTAGTGGTACCCTCAGTTGAGCCGAACCTCGTCTATCTAACCGCTCCAGAGCGTCCAGGTCTGAAGCACTTCTCCTGCAGAAACTACAGAACGCACAAGCAAGAGTGTTCTTGAACGCATTACGAAAGTCTCTATTGAAATATGCGTAGATGATAGGGTTTAAGGCCGAGTTGAAGTAACCAGTCCAGAACATAATCACTGTTACAACTTCTGGGCACCTGCACGAGTCACACAATGATGTAGACACGTAAAAGAGGAAGAATGGAAGCCAGCACAGGATGAAAGCACCCATGATGATGCCGAGAGTTCTGGCTGCTTTATGCTCCCTCTTCATCTTGAGGATATTTCTATCCTTGGTTGGCGTCGTCGCGTTTATGTGTAGGGCGCCATTTTTATCGCCGACGTCTCGAGAATGCCTGTGCATAAGCATGGCGTTGCCAGCTCGAGCATGCAGATTCTTCTCTTGTCGATTCGCTTCTCTGAATATAGCGTAGTAGGTGAACAACATTATGGTACATGGTATCCAGAATGAGATAGAACTGGATATGACTGCGTATGGCTTGTTGACTATGAACTCACACTCGGTTTCTTTCATCACTTTCAAGTGGTCACTGGTAGTGTACCAGCCCATGAATATTGGTACGTATGATATTGTGATTGGACTTAACCATGTTGCTGCTAACATGACGTATGCCATCTGAAAAAGAAAAACATAACTGTAACTTATGTATATCATGATGACACATTAACATATAGATCAATCTAACGGTCTAGATTTTGTCAAAAATCCAATTATTTTATAATTAGATATAATAATTGGAATAAGTCAGGACCGATTTGAAACTGTAAAGTACTTCTGAGGGGCAATTCTCGTAATTTTAAGACCGTTCACAGTCTGATCTCAGTCTCAATCTGTCAAAAATACGTCTAATTTCCCTACATTTTGACAAGTTTTTGACATTTGTTTGTCGCTGAGATGAGACTGCGACTAGATTTTGAACGTTTTAAATTACGAGAATTGGCCTTCTGAATTACTAAGCCAGTCCGCGCTATTAAAATTGTGAACCCATAGCTTCAATAAAACCAACAGTCATATATTAATTATTTATTCGGACAAATGATTGATATCTCAATATATTCCCGATGTGATTCGAATGTGAATCATTATCAAAATTATCGATAATAATTGTCCCGTAAAATGAAGAGCTCATTAATATAATAATAACCGATAATTTATGAATTCATATTTGCGGACTGATTATTCTTTAGTCAAGTTATTAATATTCATGTGCATTATTTATAATTTTATGGCTGTATTAATTGACATTAATGCTTTTAGCTTAATAGCCCATTCGCCTGTCAAGATGCACAGTTCACTGTCCCATTAATTGATATTTGTTCAAAGTATTGTTAAAAAGCGGTTGCAGTATTATTGAGGTTAATTAAGAGATGATCCAAATGAAATTGCAGATAAGGCGTTTGATCTAGGAGATATGCTTCTAGACGTGGTTTAGATGAGTCCAGTACCCCAACTGCGTAACACACTATTAATCAAAAATTTGAATCATTTTGATCATTTAATCCATTAGGTACTACATAAATTTTGTTCGAAAAATGTGTCTGCTCAACAACGTAAATACCGCAATGAATGTTGTTGAACTGTCAAAATAAAACCTATTGATGCTGATAGTGTGTTACGTAATTACCCCGCTGACCGTGAGCATTTGTACAGACGCCAGCAGGTCAAGCTACCCGAAACTGTCAAATTTTCCCAATCAACCTTGAACCTTAATGCTTTAGCGATAAAGTTGAAAATCTATTAAAGAAATTTGACAGACTGTAGTAGCTTGATGTGCTGGCGTCTGTACAAAAATATTCAATAAAGGGAGAGCGTTTAACAGGGGCTGCCGTTTCAAATAATTATCATTTGCGCGTGATTAAGACGGATCTTTATGAAAAGAGCTAATGGTCTATGCACACGAACGGCAAGTTATTTGGGATTCTAAACTTAAGGAAACAGTACTAATTGCCGTAGCTCAAACTCAACTCAAAGCATGTATTTCAATTAAATCATTTACAGGCACTTTTGAATTGTCAAAGGAGTTGACCATTCAGAAAGGAGTCAGTCATTAACATAATGTTTTTCCAAGAAGGCTTGAAAAAAATTAAAGGCAACAAATGAATATCAAAACCAACCTTCTTCGTCATCTTAATAGGATACTTCAGTGGCTTCACAATAGCATAATATCTGTCAACTGATATGCAGCACAGATGTAAAATCGATGTCGAAGTAAAGTAGACATCTGAGGAATTCCAGAGGTCACAGATGGTGGGTCCGAAAAGCCAGCTGTTGTAGAATTGGACGCTGAAGTTGAACGGCATGACTACCATGGCGACGAGGATGTCGGCGAAGGCGAGGGAGACCACGAAGTAGTTGGTTATGACTCGGAGTTTCCTGTGGATGAGAAAGATTATGTTAGTGCATGAAAGGAAATGCCATGTTTCAAAAGCATCGTTATCATGTAGCATAAGATATAGAAAAAGCAGTATTTTAAGAAATCATGAACAGATTTCTTTTACTATTATAATCAAGTACTACAACAGATTGATTTATTGATTTAAAGATAACGGTAACGAAAACCGGCATGTCCTAGAACCAAAAATTCGAAGACATGTACAGTCACGAGCACCAATATGTCAACACTTGGCAACTTTCAATTGCGATTTATTCATGAAATAACCAAAGCAATGCAACGTTGAAATACGACACATTACATAAACCTATGGGTTCGAAAACGCTATGTTCGTAACAACATGAAATTTCATTAAAAAATAAAGGAGTAAATCGCTATTACATAAAGCCGAGTGTATACATACTTTCGGTCGTGACTGAACAGCCCAATCCCTCTCACAGAGAGGAGACCTGTGTCCAGCGGAAACAATATAGGCTGAGCATGTTATGTATGTACTACAACAGATTAGTAAAACAAATCATTTTAAACAAAGGAACCGGACTTTTTAAAGTTACAGTTTTACAGTTTTTTTTTTAATACAGACTGCCGTGCTTGTTTTGTGGTCGCAAGCTCTACTACTGAGTATAAGGTCCTGGATTCGATTTCCAAGTTGAGTGGGTTTTACGATTAGGAATTTCTCAGTAGCAGACCATAGACTGAATTTATGCCCGGTTGATGGCAATGGCAACCCTTTATTACATGGGATTTAAACATGGAAAATGGTGGGTATACTAAGGTAAACCTAGAAATACAGACATAACTTTATGGTATGATTTAAATACAAATTGTAGGAAAATTTGGTATTTTTTTAAATAGACGTTGTTTTCTTGAATGCTGAGCGAGAACATGAGAGAAAATAGAACGGCTGTCCCATTTATACTCATGAGGGTCATAAGAAACAAATGAAGGTAATGCCCCTGCTGCCTATTCATAAGGCATAATCCGTTCCTATGAGACCCATGAGAAGAAACATGGCGACCTATTCTTTATTGTAGCCCACACAACAAACGATGGTCCATAAATAAAACAGCTTTGAAACACAAAATCTTGATTTACTGATGGATTTTATCAACTACAAACTCTTTTGCAAAAGTTTTTTTGGTATAGACGAGATATAAATGGAAGAAATAACCCAAATACTAAAATATCTTACATCGAAAGCCTCGGGTCAAATGTCCGAGAATAATAAAGTCATTTGTCCAACCATTCCGGCGACTGGTACTTTATCAGAATAAACTGATGTTAAGCAGAAAGAGGCGAAGGAACTTTTGATTGCTTGGACGAAAGTTCTAACAGGACCTGTTCACACTAGTGGCGTGGGAGGCATTTTAAGGGTTATATTATGTTGGCAGTTTCACTGAAACTAGCTTGTGAATGTAGATATTATAGTAATATTTTACGGAGACTGAGTTCAGGAGTTCTTTTTATTTGTAAGCTTATGCTTTCCTAGTTGCCTTTCTGCATTTCAACTAACTACTATTCACAGTTCCACAAAATCAAAATTTATTGCACCTACATGGGCACTTACGAAACGTCAGAAGCTAGGTGCACGGTTCCAATTATTGGTCGTTTCCTATGGAGAAGAGTCGGCAAGAAACTCCACGGTTACTATTTTAAAAATAATTGGCTTTTATAATGTTTTCCAATTACCGTGTATATAGGCATGGGAGAACAGTGTAGGCCTGTGTATCATATATTTAATCAAATAGGAAATGTTCTACAAATCTACATCTTCTAGCCTACAACGATACCTAAAATTATATTATCCGGTTTAGACGAACACATCCAAAGTGTTACAAATAAGTTTTATTTAAAACATACAAAAATATATCCACCCTGTTCTGCATCAAAATTATAAAAAAGAATCACTTTAAATTTTAGAGATTCATCAAAAAGGAGTTCTGTCTCCGAAAGTTTCAATTTGACTGAAGTTTTAAAAACTAATAACAGTTTTCTCAAGCTGACACCAACATCGCAAGTTCGTCCATCGTTTAGTAATACAGAATCTCTAAACGATAACTCAGAATTTATGTTATGCGTTGTCGGTAGAACCAAGTTTAGTGGTTCTTTTTTAAGTACATCGAGCTACCCGAAACTATCACATTTTCCCAATCAACTTTGAACCTAATGCTCTAGCGATAAAATTGCAAATCTATTAAATTTGACAGATTGTAGTAACTTGATGTGCTGGATGACGTCTATACATGGGTAGGTAAGGTCTCTGTTATTGGCCTCATTCGATATTTGGACCACCTTCAACATGATTTTTATTATTAACATTAGCCGCTTTGAAATCGAAACCTCTTCGTGCCTCGGAAAGCTTGTTGGTGCCAGCTATCATTCTTAGATCTTTGACAGTCGTTACTAATAGTCACAACCTAGAAGTCTGACAAACAGTCCTACCAAAGGGTATCGTGTTACCCAATAATACCCTGGGTTGTGGAGGTCAGATAAGCAGTCGCTCCAAATCAGATAAGCAGTCCTCTAATCAGCTGCATCCTGTTAGACTGGAAACCGACCCCAAAATAGTTGGGAATGGGCTGCTTTTAAATTTACTGTGTTCAAGCAATTTCAAGCAAATGGAACATTCATCAAATCATCATTAACCCGTTGAAAGCCGTAATTACAGAAACAATTAAAAAGCCATTGGGTCTTGCGTAGATCCACGGTTGTACGAAGGGTTAAAACTTATTAAATTAACTTTCAAAAGTTCTTAATAATTTGCAAATTCGAATCACGTCGCCAGTGTGAGATGACCCCACTTTGTTAAAGACTTTAACAGTAACTTAATTATACTTTGATGGTACAATTATTATGTCTAACGGACTATCCTTAAATTAGACTTGTTAACTTAATTTGTAAAACTTTCGTTTAGTGAAGGAATGTTAAAAGATTCATTTAATTAATGATGGAATTAAACTGACTGTCTTAATTTTTCTGGTTAATGGCTAGGAATCGTCTTGGAGATGGTTCAGGTTTTTTCGGACCATTATAAAAAGGGTCGGTTTGTATAAATACCTTAATGGTTTTAGAAGCTGGGGTAGTTGAGATATTTTTTTTTATTTCGCCAACTACGAGTATGTCTTGATTGAGTAGGCTTTTAAAAAAAAATTATTGGAGTCGGTTGTCTTTTTTTTGTAAATAAGTTTTTATTTTTCCCTTTTTAGTGTACTTACCTACCCCACACAAATTCAATTAACACTACTTGCTATGTAAATATCTGTGACAGGAAGTTATTAAAACATCATCAATATAAACTAAATGGCAAAAAAATCGTATTAATAAAGCTAATTCAAAAACTGCTCAAGCAAAGTTAATCAAATTTATATGCGAGATCCCTGAGACATACCTTATCCAATAAAAAAATAATATTGAAACTCCGTCCATATATGACGGAGTTATGTCCGAACATACATAAAAAATATATATATAAACATCCAAATTGACAACCTCCTCCTTTTTTGAACTCAGTTAAAAATTACGTATATTTATTCTATACTATTCTATATTAAAATATTTTTTTTTCAATAAGGTCACACAAAAAAAATCAATCAATCTATATACTTCTAAGTCTAACCAGATGCAGCTCAATACCAGTATTTTACATGGAGAGACTGGCTATATAACCTTCATGACCCAGTTATACGATACCCCTTGGTAAGACTGGTCATCAAACTTTTAGGCTTCTGTCAAAGTTAAATGACAGCCAGGACCAACGGCTCAACGTGCTTTCCGAGGCACGGAGGGGTGTTCGTGCCTCGGAATACTGTGTGACCGCGGCTAGTGTACTTCAGCCTTCAATCAACTCGTGCAACTAATATCATTTAGCCACGAACCGAGGTCAGACATAGATAAAATTAATTTTTGCTATATGTAATTGAAATCAAAACCCACGCATTCATTAATAACGTATCCAATATTAAAACTATTATATTTTATACTCTCGTTAACAATCTTTTACATGAATATTAATGTTTTATTCCATAAAGGGTATTGTAACCTATAAATATAGACTTTCATCAATAGTTAAGTGAATTTTTAGTACCGTCGATGTAAAAGTTAAGGCTCATGAAATATCTTTTATGTTACGCCTGTCTGGATGAATCTTTTTTCTTTTAGTTTACTAGTATAAAAACAATGTTTTGTTATTAATGTTTCCTTTTATAGCACTTAAAGTTACTTTAACATTATTTTGCTAGAACATTTTATTTCAAGAGTTGAAATTTAACGTTTTTTGGTATTGTTGGATCTGCTGAACAAAGATAATGTGTCTGGCAAGACAAATTAAAAACAACAATTTGACAATACAAAAGAATTAGTAACTAGGCAGATAATATTATGAGTGGAAACGTCGGGAGCGACGGTCTAGAAGGATATACATAGTGATCTTATGGGTGATGTAAGTAATGAGGTTAGGTACGTTTGGCGCGGATTAAAAATAAATTATTAATTTATTTCCTAATATTTTACATAATTATATCTATTTTAATATTTATTTATTGTTGTAATTGCCCGTGACATCACAGCGGGCCCTATCAGAATACCAGCGCTCCGACATTTATTTTTTAAATGTCGAAGCATCATGCTGAGATAGGAGCCTTTTGGCCTCTTGAAGGACTTTCTGTTTCATTTTTCTTTTTGTTTCTTTTTTTAATTACCTTGTTTTTTTTTTTTACTGTTTAATTTAGTTTGTGATCTTCCGGTACGAGTCGCTTTTTCTTTCTTCAGAAAGGTCAGGCGCGTGTATGAGCAGATGTATAACCGTAAATGAAGCAAAAGGAGTATGTATTGTGAGGATCGTAGTTATTTTTTAGCAACTGAGGGGTAATTCTCGTAATTTTAGGAACGTTCACAATCTGATCTCAGTCTCAATCTGTCAAAAAATACTTCTAATTTCCCTACTTTTTGACAAGTTTTTGTCGCTGAGATGAGACTGCGACTAGATTTTGAACGTTTTAAATTACGAGAATTGGCCTTCTTATCTCATTGTTTTTTTAACCTTAGTTTGTAGTGTAATCTAATATAGTTTTAAGAACTTTGTAACTAACAATTATTTAGGGTGTACAACAGTGATGTTCAAGTTGTGTATGTAATAACAACTAACAAATTGGATTTAATGATGTTGATATATCAAGTGCTGTTCTGTGGATTCGGCTTATCCCCATTGGAAGAACGCGTGAGTGTACATATGCAATAAATAAATGACATACCTGTGCCTCATAACACTGACGATGACAAGCATATTGCCGAGCACCGCCATGATCACGATGAGCAGCAACACCGTTATCCTCAGCTTGAAGAATATGCTCTGTGTCAGGTCATCATCTTCGGTCCCCGCGACTGTGCTGTTGCCAGTCGCGTTGACCGTCGCGTTCAGTGCCGCGTGGTGGGTTAAGTTTTCGCGATCCATATGGGGTGGCCTGGAGAAAAGAATTTCGGTATAAATTTTATTTTGTATATTATTGGATGGCACATAGCCGTTAGTTACGAGAATCACAGGAGCGGTCAATGTGGTGATGCTTGGAGAGTCCATGTCTAGTAATGTACGTCTTAAGTTCAACTGCGATGATCATCATCACCTGCCTAGCCTTTTCCCAACTATGTTGGGGTCGGCTTCCAGGCTAACCGGATTCAGCTGAATACCAGTATTTTACATGGAAGGACGGCCGCCATGGCTCACGCACAATGGTCCATCTGAAGGACTAAGTGCGGAAACCAAACTCGTAACATAGAACATAGAACATTTACATGGAAGGACTGCCCATCTGAGCTCCACAAACCAGTTACTGGGTAGTACGATACCCCTTGGTGAGACTGGTTGTCAGACTTTCGGGCTTCTGACTACCCGTAACGACTGTCAAAGGCCCATGAATGACAGCCGGGACCAACAGTTTAACGTGCTTTCCGAGAAACGGAGAGATCTCGGTATGTAAAGACTGTCACCCATCCATAGACCAACCGCGGCAACCGTAGTTTAGCTGCGATGATGATGATGGTAAACAAAACAATGGCCCACGTGATGTTAAATGGGCACCTCCCATACATCCACAACAATACTATACAATGTGTAAAAAGACGTCACATAGGCGTCAACTACGCTTTCTGCAGGTACATCAAACTAAGTAACATTGCATAAAAATAATTGCTGGGAAACAACGTTTATTTTTGGTGTGATTCAACTGTTTGCGGCAATGCGCGATGTAAAGGTGTGTCCAGACCTGGCGAATGCGCCGCTCGCGAGCCGCTTGTGAACTGCGCGCGTGCATTTAATGTTCGTGCCCCAGCCCCTGCGCCGTCCGCGCGCCGCTCGCGCTCAAGCTACGCGCCGTGCTCGAGCGGTTAAACATTGTTTTCGTAAAAAAACGTCAGTAAACGTTAGAATTTTGACCTTCAATATCTCCGTAACCAGAAGGTTCCCAGGTATGGTCCAGTACAAAAAAATAATTACAATGACGGGGAGTACAAGTGACTGTCGGCTTTGTGACTTGTCTGTTTACACCCGTTATACTGTCTCACTGTTGGGAAAAGATCTCCTCTCTTTTACAGTAAGAAGGCAGTGTTCACCACACGGGGCCCGTGGAATAAAATAAAATTGGAATTTATTTTAGAAATAAATCTCAATAGTAATCATAACTAAGCGTGGTGGATCTGTCAAACGAAATAATAATTCTTATAATATTTTGTGTAATATTTCAGCGCCACAAGACACAAGCGATGCTTTGTTTGTGGCTCACCGAATCCGTCACAATGTATTTTTTATTTTTGATGAATAAACTATATTATTAATAATATCTTGTTCGGGTCCCGCTTAATAGCAAACGACATTGCGGCAGGCCGAGATAGAGATGGCAGGATGAGCTGGACTCCTTTAATAAATATTGGTCCTAGGCAGCTCTGGACAGAGAGGTGAAAGGAGAATAAGGAGACCTTAGCGGCTAATACAGCAATATTTTCTTTGACAAAAAAGATCCGAAGTTTTAAATTTCACGTAGGTATAATTCATTTTTAAGTCTACATTCACATTATAAAGGAAAGTAACAATCGCAATTAGTCAGATTAAACGATCAATTTTACCTTTATTAAAACGTTTACCGAAATAACTTCGTTGATTGTGCAAGTTACGAAACATTGTTAAATGCTTTTGAATAACGTTCCATTCAGTTGAAAGTTATAAAGAATTTATTAGATGAAACGTGAATTGGAACGGTAGGAAAGTCTTTTAGTAATTAATGATGAGAGAATATTGAGCCATTGTGAAATTGTAAATGGATGTCGGATGGTAAATGCCACCAGCATTCGGGCGATGTAAATGTTTTCTGTAATGCAGGTTAAACAAAAGGACAAGGGCATAATAATATTAGCAGCACGGTTCGATCGACGGTTAAGCGTAGCCGAGGCCGGTCCGTGGATGGGTGACCGTCCATTATATATCGAGACCCCTCCGTGCCTCAGAAAGCATGTTAAACCGTTCGTCCCGGCTGTCAATTCAAGATCTTTGACAGTCGTTACGGATAGTCAGAAGCCCGCAAGTCTTACAACCAACTACAGGGTATCGTAGTCGGTGACGGGGTAGGCAGTCGCTCCATGTAAAATACTGGTTTTCAGCAGCATCCAGTTAGACTGGAAGCCGACCACAACATAGTTGGGAAATGTCTGGGCAGATAATGACAAAGTGAAGATGCTCAAAATTTTATTCGATTTTTTCCAATAAGAAGAAAATAAAGAGACGAAAAGAAAATGTGGAAGGTCGAAAAAGGAAATGAGAAATGAATTGTTAAGGAATGAAACCCTGCGTCAATTTGTCCTGTTACAGCTATTCCATACAGCCGATCGATTCTGTAAAAAATCTCACCGTGAAAAGTTAGATGAAGTGAGCTTAGAGTGAGCTTACGGTCGGTGAGATGGTTACAGAATCGCACTGCTGGTGTCAAAGAATGACAGTGGGTGTTGACATGACAGTTGAATTATTTTCCCCATTTTACATGGGGCAAATGAGAAAAAAGACAAAATGTAGGGAAATAAAGGCAACTCAAAGAATCAAACTAGATAGTATAAGAAACTAAAGTTTTGGATAGTAAATAGATACTTAATTATTTATTATTAATTTAATGTAATTATTTATTGTCTATCTAGTGGCACTCATTATCATATTTTCTTTTGTTAATATACGGATAATGTAGTGGGCTGCAATATTGTTAGTATAATATAAGAAAACCAAACAGTATTTTATTGCAATCTATTTGCTGCAAAAACTGGCTAGGTTTCTTTTATAATATTATAATAAATATTTTGATTTCGACTGTCCGGATATATTGAGAATCTGATATTTTGAGAATATGGTATTTTGAGAATCTGATATTCTGAGATGAAAGTTTATGTTTTATCTATCCTCTGTTTCAACACATATTGTAGCTGTTATTGTCCCTGAATAAATAAATATAAAAAATAAAATAGATGGAACAATTAAATTAGAACATGACAAGTGAAATCTAAAAGTTAGTCATGCCAAATAACAGCAAAGGTGTACCAATAGTTCACCCATATTTTGCCAGTTTAAGTCCGTATAACAGTGGGCGAGCCTATTGCCATCGACCGAGCGCAAATCCGGGCTCCGGGCTGCTACTGAGAAATTCCAGATGGAAAAACCTAATAACCCTTTTCCCGACCCGGGAATTGAACCCAGGACCTCATGCTCAGCAGTAGCGGTAACGGCCACTAGACCAACGAAGCAGCCTAAGCTTAAATAAATATGACCAGTTAGTAAATCCTAAAAAGTATGTTCAGATTTACATAATCCACACACACGTGAAGGGCTTTATCTAACAAATTGAAATATTCTTTTCCATCCAAATATATTCTATTGTAAGCTCACTCGTACGTTTGTCAGCTAAGATTTCCTTTGATCTCAAAATTTATGACTGTAGACAGACTCATAAATTCTAGGATCGATATGGGAGCTAAAGCATTTCAGACTAGTTTTAGTAAAACGTTAAGGGGATCAACTATTTTTTTTGCCATCTATAATGGGTGTCGTAGCTTACACGTTCTCTTATATAATATGTAGTAATGGTACTTCGGATCTGATAATCGGTTTACTTAGAAAATCTATAAATTTAAGACAACCGTGTTATGCTACACTTCTTGTGAATTGGTGACCTGAAAATAAACCGATATGGTGCTAATAATCAGAAATCCGGAAAAGAACCGGAGTTACCGACATAGCTTACAAAGTAAGCAAGCTGAAGTGGCAGTGGGCTGGCCATGTTTGTCGAAGGACCAATGGCCGGTGGAGGGGACGAGTCCTGGAGTGAAGACCGCGTATCGGCAAGCGTAGTGGGAGATGTCCTCCAGCTAGATGGACCGACAACTTTAATAAGGTGCCTGGGACAGACTGGATGCGGAAGGCGGAGGAGAGGGTGTAGAGGCGCAGCCTGGAAAAGGTCTGTGTCCAGTAGTGGACTGCAATAGGCTGAGTCGATTAATTTTTATTGAAGAAGAAATTAACATTAACAGCAAAGCTGCAAAAGGCTAACAAAAGATGCAAAGGAGCTATTTGCTCATTAGATCCAAGAAAAAAAGGTCGGAGCAAAACTATATTATTTAGATTGAATACGGTAAATCCCATTCCTCTTAACATAAAAAGGTACGAGAAAGATTAGTAAGCATTATAAGAACAAACCGAAAAATTAAAAATGACGACAAAATAAAAAGTGAATATTTGCGTGGCTGCTCATAATTTTCTCGTAAAATCTTCACTTCCTTGAGACAAAACTGCGGAATTATGAGTTTTTTTTTGGTCGAAAAGCAAAAAGCTAGATTATAAATAAAAGAAACCGATGGTTCCTGAGTTTTCTTTAATGGTTCGCCGGTTTTAATGTTTTTTGTACCTATATATTTTTCTATCAAACTCCTAGAATCCTCTCCTGCTACTTTTTGGCAATTAAAATTAATTTGTGCCCTGAGCGAAGGACGTGATTCTATGAGAACATACAATTAAAATGGATGTCTGTTATTGCTATGATCTAGCATCTAGTCCTGCGGATTACTGCGGAATGCTGTATATCAATGTAATAGCTATGTATCAAACAATGATTTTTGCTGTGCCCTGATAGGGTCTATAACGGGTCTAAGCTTTGTATTAACATCTTGCTATACCTTGTGGAACGCCAATAAATGAATATGAATATGAGTAATTGTCTAACACACATAAAATAATAATTGATCGCAATGGGTTTATTTTGACAGTAAATTCACCCAAGTTCTTTGCATTATTTCCGTTGTTGAACAGACAAATTTTTCAAACCTGCAATCGATTTTATCAATGTCCCAGAAAACTCTCGGGTTGTGATTAAAAGTGTTTTACACGATTAGGGTGCAAGCCCTATGGTTGCCATATTCACTACCATAATATTAACATTACATGTTAGTCTAGATATTTAAACTGTATCTTTAACATATAATACACCGTCAGTTTGTATAAAATCTACCGTAATAGGACACCATCTGTCATCCTTACCTTTATCTCGCTCGTTTTATCTCCGTGTCACTGACAATCCGGCCGCGTACCTTACACGCGGTGTATTCCACAGCTTCTTTATCATCGCACATTATTACAACTTCTTTATAAACTTTCTAATATAACACATTTCAGTGAAATGTTCTCGTTCATTTTCTTCCTTACCGTCTCGTCTCTAAACTTTTGGAGCGAGATTTCATTACGCATCTTCGATTGTTGTTACTTCTTCATTTTCTAAAAGGTTTCGTTTCATTCAGGTCATTGTTGCTCTGAAACAAAAGAAAGGTGTTTTAATAAAATTATATATTGCAATGGAATTTAGAGATTGAGTAAGACGTCTACCCTTTTGAAAAAAATCTGTATTGTTACTCAAATATTTTCGCTAGTCGCTATTCTATTCTATTCTAACGTATACAAGAGTATATCTTTTTCTGTTATAAATTATATGTACTCGTATGTTCCTTGAAATCGTTCAATTAATTTCTTTTTCTTTACTCAATCTTATGATAGTTCAAAAAATCTGCTTTTGTTGGAAAGTAAGAAATAATAATGCAATTTTTTTTTCGATTACGCACAGCTTTTATTTAGGTTTAGGTTTAAAGAAACTTTATTCTCAATAAAGACGTATGTCATTCGCTTATTTATTACTGTTAAATTGGATTTTTCCAGAGAGCAACTGACAGAAAATCGTTTGTATTTTTTTTTATAATATGCTGACGGAAGTGACTTATTTTGCTTCAGTATGTTATAAAAAAACACTTTTTTTAGCACTGTGGGTCAGGTCATTGTCGTGACAGCACCGTTGTTTAAAATTAGACACAAGGCTCTTTATGAATGGCGTCTAATGATCGTTTATTCAATAGTAGGCTTCTTTTTCATAATTTATAACTTAGCGCTTAGAATTTGCATGCGATGGTCGGCATGTCACAAAAGACAATGAAAATCCGCGCACAACGCTAATGTCGTACTATTGTGTTTGCTCTTTTAACGGGCGCCGTCGTCACTTCGATTGGTTTAATATGTTAGCCAGTAGATGGCGTTATGGTCGTCAATAAGTGCTAGTGTTAGTTCATATATCGGAACTATTTTATACCCCATTGATACTGTTTATCCGACATATCATTCGAATTTCAGTATAAACAACGAAAACAACGCATCGAAACTATGAAACATTAAAAACAACATCATTTAAATTATACCATTTATTATTCTTTACATTCGCACTTCACGATCGACGGACAACGTAAACACTTTTATATTAGTTCTGATCATTAATGTTATGAAAATATTATATAGGCATGAATAATTTGATGAAGTTGAATGAGTTTTCAAATAATATTTATCTAATACTTTACTCGCTTCAAAACCAATCAAATCAAAAATCATTTATTTCTCCAACATAATTTACAAGAACAAATTAGTGATTGGAGCCTCCCTTTAATCAAGTAAAGCCTGTATTGGGAGACTCCTAAATTTAATCCATCCTAAGTACCTACTGTGTACCCGTTACTTAATTAATAAATTAATAATTTCTTAAGTAATTTATTAAATCAATCACGAATTCCTTCCTTTCAATGAGGCAGTGCTGGCAGTTTACTAGGCAACTTTCCGGATAACCGCGATGCGGTCGAGTGCTTCGACGCCTTAGTGTCCTTTGTTTTTGTATTTATTTTTTTAATTCGTCATTTAAATTAGTAGGTACCTTATGTAAATAGTCAGTTATCTATACATACAAGAACGAAATCAATCGAAGTATGACTTAAATAATAGGTCAATAGATGCAGATTTAGAATATATGATCCTTCTCACCGAGAGGAGACCTGTGTCCCAGCAGTGGGAAAATTGAGAGAGAAGATGCAGATTTCTAGTAAGAAGAAGAAGAGGCCATTTCATGATAGATCTCAAAATAAAACCTAGATAGGTAGTTTCAATAAAGCATATGCCACATAAAACTGTAAAAGCTACTAGAAGCTTCACTATATTTCCACAATATAATACTCTCGTACATAGTCTGCACCAAATGTTTCCTAGCACCCATTAAATTTATATTTTACAAGCAACGCTCCCGGTTCCTACAGGGGCTTAAACGAAACTATATTGCCCGTTTAGCGCAGCACAATGACATCAAATTCGTGTAGAATATGGCCAATTTCTGGAGCATCTGGCGTTGAAATTTTGGATGCTAGAGAATGAGAAGTAGCATTTGGTTTTCCTACTGATGTGGTATGTACAGTCAGCCCCAAGTCGCATTTTCAATTATATCCTTATTTCCAACACGTGCTTTTGAAGTTGAACTTTTAGATTTGTTACAAATGTTAATACAATGATATGGAACAAAGGTTGTAAACAATAAAATGGTTCCCTGTTCGTGTAACTAGCTTTCAGTAATAATGATTTTATGAGTGTATTTTGTTTATTTCACTATCTGTTGTTTGTTTGGCCGTAAGTAACGAAAATAGTATTATTATTGTGGAGATGGCATTTCTGATGTTTGTTGTTGTGTTTCTTTCAACTCACAGTATTTTCAGAAAGCTCTGACCTAATTATACTTTGAACTACTCTCATACTGTAGTAAAGTCTACAGAACATAATTATAACTTCTTAACTAACTTAAAATACGTGTTCTGCTCGCCCCAAAAATTCAATACCGTCAGACAAAAAATAAAATCTAAGTATTTAACTTATCTAAGCCGATCCATTAAGCTAAGTGATTTATAACTTAATCTCCTGATGGTACACGATACTGCGCTAGACATTTGTACTTTATAGGCTTATTTAGTCGAAAAAAACTCGAATAAAACCGTTTAATAGAAAACGATAAATTGGTAAGGTTTTGTATATTTAAGTATTGGGTGAAATTGTCGTGGTTTACAATGGTTTTGGATTGTAGATTTGATTTTTTATCAACCAGTGGGTATTTGCGATTGGGTATGGGCCTCCAAGAGAGACAGAAGAACCGAGGTAACCGACATAACCCGAAGGATTGCCAAACTTTAGTGGCAGTGGGCAGGGCACATTGCTCGCAGAGCAGATGGCCGATGGGGCCGAAAGGTTCTGGAGTGGCGACCGCGTACCGGAAGACGTAGCGCTGGAAGGCCTCCCACCAGGTGGACCGACGACCTTGTGAAGGCCACAGGAACCCGTCGAATGTGAAAAGCACAGAACCGGTTGAAGTGGAGGTGCTTGGAGGAGGCCTATGGCCAGCAGTGGACGTCATTTGGCTGAAACGATGATGATGAACAGTGATAGGAATAGGTAGTGCCTATTTGCCTAAACTTCGAAGAACAGAGACAAGAAACGGAGACTTCCTTAGGACTAAATTTTTTCCGGGACACTTGTCCCGAAAAAAACACATAGAATATTATTGTAACTTACAACAATATTCTATGTGTTTTATTTTTCCTTTAGAGCCCATAGAGGATAAGTTATTATTATGGAGTTATAAATTATAAATGTTATGTCTAGTCGCAAACTTTAGGTAAATATAGACGAATTACTTATTCCAAATAACATATTTTTTTTAATGTATTCAAAGGTGTTGTCCCGAATTTCGGGACAGATGTCCCAGAAAAAATTTAGTCCTATGGAAGTCTCCGTTTCTTGACTCTGTTCTTCGAAGTTTAGGCAAAAAGGCACTACCTATTCCTATCACTGATGATGAAGAATCGCTTAAATGATTGGTCCAAACGGTGGCTGTCATTTAGTGTGTCGAAAGCAACATGCCAAAAAAATAAATGTGAATGCTTACATTCAACTCAACACCCAATGATTTGTAAAAGGTAGCTCACTAGATATCACACTAATATTATAAAGGCGACAGTTTAAGAGTGAGTGTGTCTGTTTGTTACTTCTTCACGCTCAAACGACTGGATGAAGTTTGATGAAATTTAGTATGGACATAGCTGACACCCTGGATTAACACATAGCTTACTTTTTATCCCGATATTCTCACGGGATCGAAACGTATGCGGGTGAAACCGCGGAGTGCAGCTAGTATCTAATAAAAATAACTAAAGTGACTTGGATTTGACAGTCTTAAGCTTGGTACCAGATTCAGTAAGACAATTTATTATAATATCAAAGAAGATTAATAAAAAAAAAAACAATTTTCTTTATAAACGTCAGAAGCAGTCGCAGGATATTTTAATTTTGTGATTTTTGTCTATTAGGTACCTAGGTAGGTACTGTGTATAATGTAAAATATTGAATGAGAAATTGGATTAATTTTCTTCACCATCGCGTAATTTTTGTACTAGCTAATTTATAAAATTGACTGGTTGACACTTCCCGTGAGGTGGCGTTTCCCGTGGCGTGATTACCAAGCAACGTAGCAATGCCACCAGTCTCTTGGGTACATTACCAGTCGACATGGATACCGATGAATTTTTCGACCCTATATTTTAGTTTGCATAATAATAAATAAATTTATTGAACCAATGTTACAGTTATTACCTTAAAACAACTTAATTATCAGTGTATACTTTTAGTTAAGTTCGGATACCGTTTATCGCTATTTTTATTAATTAATAAGGTATTAGTTGTTATTTTTACGTAAATATTAATCAAATTGCGGGCAAGAGTTAGTAAATCAGAATCAAGAAACATCAACATAATATCTCCAAGATATGCAAGTTACAAGACAAACAAAAAGCCACATCAACGAAACTGAACAACAATATAACAGCAATTTATTAAACGACAGTCCACTACAGAAACAAGAAAACAAACTTCTGTAATAATCTACACAGAATAATTGAACTTCTCAACAACAACTTTCGGGGCGAAATTTCATAACTTGTGTTAAACTGCTAAAGAGCAAATTCCCGTGAAAAGGTTATATACGTATGCCATTTTGGGAAACCACTCCCTCGGGGACGATGGTAGCTAGTCTACTAAACGTCTATTTTAGTTCAAGGGCGGGCCAATCACATATTATGGAAAATAAACATGCATCCCCTTTGTCAGATTTATTTTCGTGTTTATAAAGCTTTCAGTTTAGAGTTGACCTGAAAGTTAAAGCTTAATACGTTTTGGACTTGTTGTTTTCACTCAAGTAAAGGCCAGAATAATGGAATACAATTCGGTTTCTGGCAAATGTGTAAATATACATATTTTACTTAGAAAAATACACTTTAGGAGAGCAGTGGTGGTCCAGTGGTGTCGCCCCGACTTAAGAGTGACTCGTGAGTGTGGCGTGACTTTGAACCCAGGCTGACCTTTTACTTTGTGTATTTAATTTAATCACCACTGCTCTGAAAACGGTACAGGAAAACATCGTGCGGAAACTGGCATGTCCTAGGACCAAAAACATCGAAGACATGTGACATTCGCCAACCCGCATTGGGCACGCGTGGCACTCTTTCCTTTCGATAGGAATGGCGTGCGATTGAAGAGGCTTATGTCCAGCAGTAAACTGCTGTAGGCTGATGATGATGATAAATTGGCTCATGAACAGTTCACCAGATTCGCAATTAACCAGATTCTTAACCCACCAGATTATCAATTAACCTGTTTCTCAACTTACCCCATTCTCTACTCACCAGATTCTCAATTCACCAAATATTGTACAGTTAGGTAACAAATTGTTTACAATTTGCAACAGGTACGTACAGAAATGCACGCAGTGTGATCGAACGGTTATTCTAAGTAGTTACCTACATATTTTATTTTTTATTGATCGTTAAATAATCTTAAGTATTGTTGAATTTAATGTTGATGTGATGCTAACAATTAAAATAAAGTTTTTTAGCACAAATACAAGGTATAAATAATATAAGTGTATAAGTACTAATTATTATTTCAATAAAATTGTATTTATATTTTGTACTCATGGGCTTGCGCAGCCCATCATATGTTTAGAATAAACTATATGAAGATGTATATAATTATTGCTCGGAGGGCCAAGAGATTTGAAAACCAAACTAAAAATTTACAATTTTTTTTTGGGGTGGGTGGGAAATCAACATATGACCTCTCCCGCTCTGGGCTAAGCGGAAGGGCGTGTCAGACTTTTACTGACTAAAACCCTCCCGTGTTCCTTCAGTTGCCAATGCCAGGGGCCACGGTATCTCTTTCGAACAACCCGCGGCCCTGGCGGCATCGGCCCTAGCGGACCCCGCCAGTTCGTGCTGACATCTCTTTGAGGCGGGCGTGGAACACAACGCGCCGTCGACCCGGGCCTGGTCCTTACCGGGCGGCGAGCAATGGGCAGCTAGCCGCCTGGTACGGACCAGGCCCGCGCCTACGGTGGCCGGGAAAACCTGCTTACTAATTATTTTTCATTGAATAATTTTATTGATAGATTTGTGTTACATTTTAGAATTTCGTTTCTCATTGTACTTTTGAAGAACTGAGAATATGGGGAGTTGACAATCCAGTGTGTTGAGAATCTGGTCAATTCAGAATCTGGTAAATCGAGAACCAGGTAAAATACGAATCTGGTGAACTGCTCATGAGCCGATAAATTCTTCGCATCACATTTCCAATATGCCACCAACTAGTTTCGCCCCGCAGTTTCACCCGCATAAGTGTCGATTCCGTGGGAATATCGAACAAAAAGTATTCCATGTTATGGTCCATGTTATGGTCCATGTTATGGTCCATGTTATGGTCTACCCATGTGACAAATTTCATTCAAATCCGTTCAGCCCTTTTAGCGTGAAAGCGTAAAACAAAAGACATACGAAAAATCTAATCTTTTCTCTTTATACAGGATAATTTTTTATTCAGTGCGTAAATTTTTACAGGTTGTTCTACCCATGAATATGAACAACATTCACTATGGGACCATCTCTGAAATCACGAAAAAAAAAATCAGCAGATTCATACATTTTGGTCGAGTAGGTATTGAACTTTTATAAGAAACAGCTGATTTTTTTTTTGTGATTTCAGAGATGGTCCCATAGTGAAAGTTGTTCATATTCATGGATAGAACACCCTGTGAAAATTTACGCACTGAATAAAAATTTATCCTGTATATACTAAAGTTTAGATAATCAATCAATTTAGATAATAACAAAGCACACAAAAACGCTAAAAGAAGACGTTTTGAGGCTAAAAGCCCGAACCTAAGTGGTGACAACATGTTGACATGACATGACATGTAGGACAAATGGGCCCTAAATGTCAACACACGAGTATGTTACTGATTGAATACAATTTTTTGCGAAAACAATTTTGTCGATAGATGGTATTTTGCCGTCAATTTGGCCCAATCATTAGGAGTCTAAATAGACTGATATTTACAGTTCACTTACAACTCAACTAAATATATATCTGCTACCTAGTGTTCTCAAATATTAGTGTTCTCGAATGTTTCCATGATTCATCATTTCAGCCGAAAGACGTCCACTGCTGGACAGGCATCCCCCAAGCACCTCCACTTCGACCAGTTTTGTGCTTCTCGCATCCAACGGGTTGCTCCCGTCGAACCGTGGATTTCATGATTAAATATCGTCGAGTTTCCATGATTAAATAGAATTAATGTTAAATCCATTAAAAAAATTGACAGTTCGAAAAAGGCTTATGACAAAAACAATAAACATGATAAGACAAGAGTCGTATTCTACATATTTTATAATTCAACAAAGATTTTGTTAACATTATTTAGGATTTTCAGAACATCTACCAAAAGTCACGTAAAGACATAGTAATACTGAATTACTCTGCTCAGACAATACAGGCGCAACGTGGGTGCCAACTAGTATAGGAACTGTACAATATAGAACAAAACATAACTGACAGGAAAAGCCTATTTAAACTTGTGCGGCAGGTCACCAGCTGGTCCTAGATAAATTGCTACTGGAAGTGATGTCATTGTTATGATCCGGATTTTGGAAGCGGTATTGTTCGTGTCAAGTTTAGAATCATTTGGAGGTAGTACTGAATTCAAAATAGATTTCTTGTGACGGCTTGAATGTTGTTAGTTTTGGAGAATATTTTTGTCGTATTCCATTCCTCATAAGTATTCATCTCTGCTACTACTACACTAGGAAACTACTGCAATAATCAGTGTCAAAAAATTATGAAAATTAGAAGAATCTTTGACAGATTGAGCGTAAAAACTTTTACATTGAAATAAAAA
Organism: Apamea anceps; assembly: GCA_951799955.1. NCBI lineage: Eukaryota > Metazoa > Arthropoda > Insecta > Lepidoptera > Noctuidae > Apamea > Apamea anceps. The sequence continues at coordinate 11,765,685 of OX637523.1, read as the reverse complement.
ACATGGGAATCGCCCCAGATATTTTATCATTTATTTTTAGAATCTGTAGTGAATTTCGTATTTTTGTGCTGTACGTAATGTAAAGAGTAATTAACTTGCCATCTTAATAAGGGTATTAAAAAAAAAACACTCCTCCATCACAAATTAGTTGAAACAAAATGAACAGCCACATCTAGCAAATTCTAGTTCCGTCGCAATGCCCGCACGCCGGACACAGCGTAATATTTAATTTCCTTTGATATTTCGGCCAATCGAAACTTATTGTTAAATGGCGGGAAAACTATAAAAACGCGGCCATTTTGAGTGGCATGTGTGTCATTATAATGATTTATGGTCACCGTAAAATATTGTGGGTTGATAAATGACCCAGATTAGAGACTATTAATATTGTGTCGTCAATATATTATTATGGGCCTTTGAAGTTAATTTGGGATATATTTATAGCGGGTAACGTTGTTGTTCCGGACTAGAAATCTAGATATTATAACTATGGCAAAGGTACAAAAACAAATATCGATTGGTAACAGGTAGGTATTGGGGTTACGTCAATATTCCAAAAGACGGCCTGCTGTTTTTTTCCATGATATTAATTTATGTGTGACTAGCGAGACGCAACTCTCGGATTCCACAAACCTTAGAGCCCTCTCCGCAGCCGAAACTTATAAGTATTTGGGTATGTCGGAAGCGTTGGGCATCAATGTTATTGACATGAAGCAATCGTTGAAGGAGCGCTTCTTTGGCCGCCTGAAAAAGTTGTAAATAGTCTTTTATCAGGCGGAAACAAGGTCGTAGGCCTTCAATAGTTGGGTCATGCCGGTTTTGATGTACTCTTTAGGCATGCTCAAATGGACTCAGATCGAACTCGAGGCCCTGGATAGAAGGGTCCGTACGCTGACTGCAAATCGAATGCATCACCCACGGTCATCGGTAATGAGGCTGTATATGTGCTTCACACTTTTATTAATAAATAAAATAAAAATATTTATTTGACACTTAAAAATAAATGTTACAAGCCAGTCACAATATTTAAGCACACGAGTGTATAGCCACAAATCTGATCCTAACCCCCAAACTAGGCCTGGACCTGTATTTTAGGGGTTTAATTGACTAAACATCGAAATATCTTTATTATTATGTTAGTTTAACAGTAACGTATGTACACATAAACCTTCCGGAATAAATTCTCCAGATGATGGTGAAAACCGTATCAAAATCCGTTGCGGAGTTGGGAGTTGGCAGGGGTTTCGTATTACCCAGTAGGTAACTGGGTTGTGGAGATCAGATAGGCAGTCACTCCATGTGAAATACTCAGCTGCATCCGGTTAGACTGGAAGCCGACCCCAACATAAAGGCTAGGCAGATGATGATGATAATTATATTAAAAACTCCTAAATCATTTCCAAACATCCTCTATCATCAAAAATATCATGATGTCCATACAATGAATGTCGTCCAGAGCTCGTATTGAATCTAAGTACACCGTAAAACATGGGATTTTTCAATTCTCCTTTACATTATCCATGTCGGACACCGAGTTTCAAACTGAGCGCACACAACATTTTAAACTAGCATTGAAAAATAATTTAATTTGCTCTACAGTATAAGCGTTTTGTAGAGTATTCAGCTTTTTGCTTTTGTATGAAGTTCTACCGTTCTTCTGACAAAGTATTATTCGTGGGCAAAGTGGTATCTTTTTTTGAATTCCACTAATATTATAAACATGGAAGTTTGTATGGATGGATATCCATCCTGATAGATGGATATTTGTTACTCTTTCACGCAAAAACTACAGAACGGATTTGGATGAAATTTGGCATACATATGGTTTATAACCGGGATTAACATATAGGGTAATTTTTATAACGATATTCCCACGGGATGGAAACTTATGCGGGTGAAACCACGGGGCGCAGGTAGTAGGAAATAAATCGACGTCGCCATCAAAATTTGGTACCTAATGTTGTTTGTTATAACAAGATCATTCAGTCAAAATCTGCCTAGCCTTTTCCCAAATTTGTTGGGGTCGGATTCCCATCTAAATGGACGCAGCTGAATATCACAATATTTTACATGAAGCGACTGTCTATCGGACCTCCAGAACCCAGTTTCTGGTAACACGATACCCCTTAGTAAGACTGGCTGTCAGATTTTCGGACCACATAGCGATCGCAATTTGAATTGAATTGAAATAATTGATTTAGAAAAATATTTAAAAAGTGCCTTAAACTAGAGGTAGGTATATAATCATTTGATTCTATCTGAACTAGTTATTCACTGGCTAATGACGTCACTGGAACGTTATTTTTGACAGTTATGACAGATGTCATTGCGATCGTTCACGGCCACCGCTCTTCTAGGAAACCGTAGTTGCAGTATTGTATATCACATTGAAATAATGTGAACAAAGTGCCATAATTGAAAAACATTATGTGCATTACAGAAGTGTATATAAATAAAACTGTACAAAAAAAGGTTTATAATCAAAAAGTAACAATACAATCATCCAGATTCGGTGAGTCACAAACTAATCGTCGCTTGTATTTTGTGGGTAAGGAGCGCGATTCACAAAGTTATGGTTATCTTCTAATTTGAGGGTATTATAATAGACAAGCTTGAGAAAATTATAACAATAAAACATTTGTCAAATTCTAGACATAAATTAATGAAAAGTTAAAAGTAGTTTACATTTTGTTGGGCTTGTGTAGTTATGTGAGGTGTGAGCGTGTGTGTTGATAATATGAAGGGACACATTGTTTAAACGGCAGACCCAACAGTTAACACAATTATGATGATGAATCCGTTGTGCCCTCTATCCGACACTGGCCCCTCATACTAAACGACACACTACATATATTGTATATTGACAGAAAATATTAAATTAATCCATAAGGCCATACGTCCCCTAGACCTTTCAGCTAACAATTTGTCAAAGGGTCATACGAATAAGGGTCAATACAGTATAAACTTATTAAGTCAGACCTCTATAATATGAGTTGTAACTTTGCTGCTAAGGCTTGCGATTTTTTATAGTTTTTTAGGGAATTTAGGGGAGAGAAGGCGATATACTGCATGTATAAAAAAGTTATGATCAAAATTAAGGATGTGGTGACCATCAAACTGAACAATTTTCTCCATGACAGCTGACTTCAAGCGAAGTTTCACCTAAGTTTTCACGGTGAGATTTTTACAGACTAGATTGGCTTTATTAAGTTAAAACATTAAATACTATTTTTACAAGCTAACACTAAAATATATATATATTATATGTATACAAGTATATAATGAAAAAATAAAGAAAAAGGCAGGAAAAAAATTGGGCATCAAAAAATTCATCCGCATCGCTGTCATTGGGATAAGTGCCCAAAAGGCTGGCAGCATTACCACGTTGGATGGCAATGCTGATTCCTTGGGCTAAATTAGGCCAGCCCTCTGGTCACGTGAAGATGTATAATAATTAAAAAAAAAAAACATTGACTTAGCTATTAAATGTGACACGTGGGAACTGCTGATTATGATTTTTATGGTTATAAATTAATTAACGAAATGTAAGCCATTGAACAAAAGTCATTACGGCTTAAAACATGAATACAGAATTAGACAACATCCATTTTAAAATTAGCATCTTTAATAAAAAAGGTAGGTACTCAACAAATTATGGTATGAACACATTATAATGGTCACTGGCATAGCAGCGACGCAACAAATTGGCTGAATTATGAAATATTGCCAGTTTATTATATTGAACATTATTGTTTTAATTAAAGCGATACACAATACTGGTGCTACGTGTTTTGTATAGTAAATAGTAATTAATGTAATGAATTCTATGATACGGGAGTGTTTTGTTTCTTATTGTTTACAAAGATCGTGCTGTTTTTGAATTGTTCATATTTGGAGAAATGTTTAAGCATCTCTGTTTCTCTAGAAGGGCCGGTATATCTAAGTTTTTGATATATGCTTTGCCATATCTAGCAGATTATTTTTAAATTTGGGATTTTTTTATATCATTATTTCAATTCTCAGTGATCAAAGATTCAACGATTACCTTTCTGTACTAATAATAAAGCTGAATAGTTTGTTTGTTTTTGTTTGAACACGCTAATCTCTGGAAATACCAGTCGGATTTGAAAAAATATTTTTGCATTTGATAGTCCAATTCTTGAGGAAAATAGGTAAAAAGGTAAATACAGATATTCATCTGGTTAGACTGGAAGCCGACCACAATATAGTTGGGAAAAGGCTAGGCAGATGATGAGTCCAATTCATGAGGAAGGCTATATATAGACTATTATATTAACACCACGCTAGGACCCTTATGAATCGAGCAAAAAGAAAAAAAGTCAGAGCAAAAAGAAGTAATAGGACGGGCAGGCGATGCGATGCAACAGGGTGGATCAGGGGTACAAGAAATTTCACGCGGCAGAAACTAGTTTGAAACATAATTAAAAAGCTATTGCTGTAAGAATCTTTGAGACAGTGTTAGGATTTTTAAACTAGATGGATCTATGGATTTCTAAGAAGAAATACCAAAACAACTCAAAATCATAACAGAATCGCAAACTCCACAAATCCTGCTAAATGCTTTGGTACATATTTAAAGCAATCAATAATCCTAAGGTCTATTCAAATTCATGTTCTAAATTGATACCATTTCAAGTTAAACAAATATCAACAAAGTGAATATTAGTTTGATTTTAGAGTGACTAGTAGGTAGTATAGAAAAAGTCATAAATGTCATAAATGTTTGAAGGTGTTGCGTAAACTGAACTTTATTGTGTAGGTTTTTAAGTAATTTTTCCAATAACTTATATTTGTTTACATGTTTGGAAAATGAATCGCGAACGCAGTATACATACGTAATTATATTTTACAGCTGTGGGTTTATGTAATTAAAATGATTAGTACCTACATTTTGAAGGTTTATGTAGTAACTCTCGGGAAATGGATATAACGTGTGAAATCCCAGCCATTTTATGTGAGGAATTTTACTCTAGGGTTTTGGGTACAAGTTACGGCCCGTTTTAATTTTCAAACAGGGAAAATAGCTATTTGAAACGACCCTATATTTTATGTATATAGAAGAAAGAAAAATAATTTATACTGCACAAACAAAACGCACAATTATTACAAATAAAAATAATGATAATAAAAAAAGACATAAGTTACACATAGTCAAAAGACTCGTACTCAAGCATAAAAAAAAATGTTCACCACTTTTGTTTATTGCTTGTCAAGGCCAGGGACCAATGACAACTCACATTAATTGACATTGACACAATACGATATTGACAGATAACCACAAAACAATAACAATAACAATCTCAACTAATATATAGTGGAGATATGGTACACGTTTCTCCCTTAAAATATATGAGCTACAGTGCCCTCCAACCGTTAGTTGACATTTTTCCATTTAGTTATGATGCCACAGTATGATTTAAAATTCGAGTTCCAAATGTTTAAACTGTACACTATCACGTTTTTATTGACTAAGGGCTGGTTTTAGGCGATAGGGCCGAAGCCTGCCGGGGTAGCGGGATCGTCCGAAAGGGTTACCGCTGCCCTGGAACATATAGGGCTAAGGAAGGAACACGGGTGGGTTTTAGTCAGTAAGAGTCTGACACTCCCTTCCGCTCCACCCAGAGCGGGAGGGGTCATTTGATGATTTCCCATACTCAAAAAAAAAGGCTGGTTTTTTCAACGCCAGAGAATTTTACGTGAGGAATACTTTTGAATTTTTGACAGTTCTTCCATACAAAATCTGTCAGACGTCAATTTTGTTCCACGAAAAAAAAATTATCTTACGATTGAAAAATCAGCCCTAATTCAATTACCCATGACCCATCATAAAAAAATATCAGGTAATACCTTAGGATTACTCGATCATTTTTAAATCATAATGTGGTATTACAGCTGAAAAGGAAAAATGTCAACTAACTTTTGGAGGGTACTGTATCTAATATAGAAAAATATTCGTATTCAAGGTCAAAGTCGAAATATCAGCCAAAATAATAAACTCACGAATTTTCTTTTATGAAATAGAAATCTCATTATCACTATTATATTCATATAATATCATCTCACCATTTCACTCACTAAAGAACAGACAATGAATACAAAAGACTTGTACAAACAAAACCCAAGAGAACTATCATTTCGACCTTAATAAAAATATACGAAGTGGTCCATTTAAGCCGACCTTCCCCTCAAGGGCGGAATGTTCCTATTGTTATGTGGGGAGTACTGGGGATTTATGAGATATGCCAACGGTCTGGAAGGGTAGAATGGGGACACTACGGGAGCAAGGATTGATTGCTGACCCGCTTTTGAAAGATTACGAATGTTTTTTGTCACCGAAACATGAATAAATCTCTGCTTAAGTCGCGTTTTGGTGTTCCGTTCCGGAATTGGTGAAACGACTTTTGTGCTGTCTGCGATAGCCATGGTCAGACTTTTCTCGGAGACTTTCAAGGCAAAGAGACGATTGACATACTTTTGATATCGATTTTAGAGATGTTTTGCTGATAGAAGACGTTATACATACAGGGTGGCAGGGACATCGTGTTACCATGGATTCAGTACATGATCCTCAGATATGTGCAAACACACTGGATTGAAGGGGGACACACTGTCTGAACAGACAGTGGCAGAAATATTACCCTACTTTTAGACTCCGCCGTCGTCGAATAAAAGGGTGTTGCTATTCGCGCAGCAGACAATTTTGGGAGTCAAAGTCAAAGAGACTTAGACACTTTCACATTATACCATTTGGTACTTGTAAGTCTTGAACTGAATTCATTAAGACCATAGGCTCTCAACTTGGGCGATAACGACCCCTTGTTGGCGTTTGAGACTTTCAGGTGGATAGTAGAAGACCCAGACAAAATTATGTAGGTGTCCTATCTTACGACTATTTAACATAACACGTTCAGAGCTGATTTTTTAATCGACAGATAATCCTTATTCGTGGAATAAAATTGACGTCTGACAGATTAGGTTTGAAAGAACTGTCAAAAATTCAAAATTATTCCTCGGATAAAATTATCGGCCGTTGGAAAAATCAGCCCTAAATAATTATAATCGTGGCAATAGCTGTTTCAGATTCACGACATATGGTAGGAAGTAGGAAAAATTGCGGGGGCTCTAGAAAAAAACACATACTCAAAGTGGCAATGGACAAAATAAGGTTGAGAACCTATGATTTAGACTGTGTGGAGTAGACTTCGACTTATTTTTAGCAGAGACAGCGGCAGGTAACCTAGGATAGTCAGAATGACCTGAATACGTAGTGTTTAAATAACATTTTATGAGTAGAGGGAGGGGCTCGTGGCTAAATAATAACAGCCGCACAAGTCGATCGATCAGGTTAAGCTACGCTTGTCGCGGTTGGTCTGTGAATGGGTGGCCATCTTTACATACCGAGATCCCTCCGTGCCTCGGAAAGCACGTTAAACTGTTGGTCCCGGCTATCTTTCAAACATCATCATCTTCATTCTTTTTCATTTCATCTTTGACAGTCGAATCTCCTCGAAAGGCCTCGAGTTACTGGGTAATACGATACGTAAGTAAGACCGGTTTTCAGATATTCGGGCTTACCACTACTCATCAGTCTTACTTAGAGGTATCGTATTACCCAGTAACTGGGTTGTGGAGGTCAGATAGGCAGTCGCTCCATGTAAAATACTGGCGGTCAGCTGAATTCGGTTAGACTGGAAGCCGACCCTAACATCGTTGGGAAAAGGCTAGTAGAATAAGGGCTAGAGTATTTACGCGTATGTTCAAACGTGTCTGTAAAGTTTAACGACGGGAGCACCTAACGCGGGTCCAAATTGGAATCCAATGCAAAATTCGAAACTTGTAAGAGGCTTTTCGACAACTTTAGTTTTAATAACTTTGTAATGGCTTTGTAACTGTGAGGATTACCTGTGCTGTCTAAGCCGAACTTGATTCTTAGAAGTACATTACATCACATAATATCACGCCGGTATTTCTCGAAGGGTTAGGCAGAGCTGTACGATCTCAATTTAAGCAAAAAAAATATATATATATCTGACGATTGAAAAATCAGCCCTAAATGAAAGAACGACACTTGAATATATAGTATAAGTAGTGAGTGAGAGTAGTGAGCCTATTATCATCAATCGAGCACAAGTCTGCGGGTTGCTTCTAAGATATTCAAGATTGAAAAACCCAATAACACTTTTCCCGACCAGGGAATCTATTCCAGGACCTCATGCTCAGAAGTAGCGCATGTAACTACTAGGCCAAAGAAGCAGTCTTAGATGATGATGTGCCAAATACTCCTACATAAGCCGAGACAGAGAATAGGTGGAATTTAAAAGGATCTAAGTTTATTACGGTAAACGTGTGTCCAGACCTGGTGAATTCGCCGCTCGCGAGCCGCTTGCGAACTGTGCGCGTGCATTTCATGTTCGTACGCAGCCCCTGCGCCGTCTGCGCGCTGCACGCGCGCAAGCTATGCGCCGTACTCGAACGGCGCAGGAGATGCGCGCGTGCCGCCCGCGGTGCACCTCCCTCATTATTCTGTCATATTTTAAAAAACGGAAACTGCCACCAACATCTTCTGTTTTTCCTTTTAGTGTTTGTCAGTAATAAAATAGCCGATACTGCAGCAATTATGCTAACGGCAGTCTTATGGTCCGACATCTTCGGAAGCAAATTCACAACTGCAGCTATTCAAACGCGAAAGAAGCTATATGCGCATGAGCTGCGCGCTTGCTGCACGCGCGCCCCACTCGAGCCTTGCCGGAGTTGCACTAGGGCGGCGCACCAAACCACAGATTACTAAATAGTTACTACCAAACGTAGGCTGTAACCACACGCGAGCAACAAGCGCGCAGTTCGCAAGCGGTTCGCGAGCAGCGCATTCGCCAGGTCTGGACACACCTTAATGATCAGCGACCTAATTACGAACACACTTTCAATCACAAAGAAGGAAGGGATCTTGGAGGGCATTGTTAATTCATTGCTTCATATGTTCGAAAATGAATGTTGTTGAACTGTCAAAATGAAAACTACTGCTTCTGTTACTGTGGAACGCAATTACCCCGGCACGTAGCTTTGAGACTAATCTGATTGATTTCCATGAAGTGACTACAGTTGTATCGTTATTTATCGATCCTCACCATCGTAGCTTTCTTTTGTTTAAGGCAGCTCCCAGCAGCTAAAAACGAGTAGGCGAGCAACGAGCAGCGAGTGGGCGACAACGAAGAGCGATTACTCTCTGGTATGACGACTGAGAAAATCGTTGATAACTAGTCGCTTCATCATAGGCAGTGGGACCTTTCTCTGTGATCATTACACCTACATATCTAACTAAATTTAGTTGAAAACCAGTTCTATTATAGAGTCGTTACTAGCTTCAGAATTATATATCATGGTGGTTCATATTACTACAATATATTCACTGCTTATTTCTAAACACTAATAGATGTACTACAGCGAATAAACAATGTAACATTCTAAATCCTAATAACACAGAAGTGGCTGTACAAACGTTAATAGATTTCTAACAAGCGTATTAATATAACAATTAATTGTACCGAGTTAATTAAGTAAGGGCTGTTACCAATTATGTAACTGACGTATCGAGTCGTTTAATATCTAAGTTATATCCGTGTTTGGGATATTTTGGGACAAATGTAGGTTGGGCTTTGTGTCGAGAATGGTTCTTAGTAAAGATAATATTGGTGGAAATATTTTTGTTCTTCCTTTAGCAATTACCCACTTAGTACATGGGCTGGTCTCGTGGTTGCAAGCGCGAATGCTGGGCATGGATGTCATCGTATCGATACCTCCTAAGTATAATGAGTCAACTGACATTATAGTTATTTTATAGGAGAGTGATTTGAAGGCAAATTGTTTATATTTTAATCAAATCAAATTAATTCGAAATAAAGTAAATGTTTTTTTAATAAAAATTGTAAGCTCTTCCTTTGGTATAAAATGATTTTGCTGATTTTTGTTTTTAAATGACATTTTATGTACATGACTTGGTATACGCCGGCGGGACTCAATAGTGAAATGGTTTAACTACCAGTTATATTCATGTACGTTGTCCATCAAAATCCATCGTTTACACCAAAATCACATGAAATAGATTGTCATTTTATTAATATAATTTTCCTTTTGTTTGTTTCCGGGGTTTTCTGTCTCACTTAATAATAAAAAATGTTGAAATTATATCACTTGACTCATTATACTAGGAAAGTACTTAGCAATGTTAACATTTGAAACCTCAACGTATACTGGACCAATGTAATTTACCGAAGTTTTTTATTAGTATTTTTTTTGTAATACCTTACGATATGTGGGATTAATAAAAGCTAGGAAGAAGAACAAGAATCATGAACCAATAACAACTCATTTTGAAGAATCAAAATGTATTTTTCGCCATAATTAAGTAGGAATATCTTTTTAACATAATAGCTTTACGCTACAACGTAAACAAATCACTACCTATTAAAAAAAATATCAATGTTCCATCATTAATGTTTCATAAAAAACAACAAACAATCAATCATAATAAAAACTAAAACTGGTACTTCTTTAGTAGTTCAATAAAAATAATAAGAACTAAAAATGGTAACTTACGTTAAACAATAATAAAAATTATAGAAATTAATAACGTAACAGTCAACAGGCATTTCTAATGCTCAAAAAATAGTTATAAGGTTTAACAAATTAGAAATCAGTCAGAATCGCTGTCGTTAGATCCGTTAGAATTAGTTGACATCAATTAATTTATTCAAAGTCAAAGTCAAAGTCCATTTATTTGTCAGAATATTGTTACAGAGTTGTTACATAATTTTAAAAGTTCATAATATTCTCCCGTTTCCGGCGTACAAATACATTTTCAGGGTTTTGGTTATATATAACATAGAATTAAATATTAGGTAAATTAGAATAACATACAAATTGAAAATTAGTCAAATATTAGGAATGGAAATGTCAAAAAGATTAAATTAAGTCAAAGAGATAATAAGAACAGAATATAATGATTCTAATATTTAAGTCAACTTTTCATTTCATTCATAAAATCATTAGTCGAGTAATAGCATTTACATAATAAATAATCGAATAGTTTAGATTTAAATGTCCTAAAGTTAAGAGTTTTAAAACAGTCTGGTAGTTTATTATAAACTTTGGTCGCCATACAAAATATATTATTCGAAAATAGTTTATTATTTCGTCGAGGTACACGAAGCATGTGGACTTTGCGGCTGCGACTATTAAAAAATAAATGAAATTCCTATTTTTCACTATAATTAAGTACGAATTTCTTTTAACATAGTAGCCTTACTAAAAGCTACAAGTAAAAACAAATCAACATTTAACAAATTATCAATGTATGGAACATTGATAATTTGTTAAATGTTGATTTGTTACCATTTTTAGTTCTTATTATTTTTATTGACTTACTAAAGAAGTACCTGTTTTTGTTTTTATTATGATTGATTGTTTGTTGTTTTTTATGAAACTTTAATGATGGAACATTGATACTTTTTTTTAATAGTGATTTGTTTACGTTGTAGCTTTTAGTAAAGCTATTATGTTAAAAAGATATTCCTACTTAATTATGGCGAAAAATACATTTTGATTCTTCAAAATGGTAACTTACGTTAAGCAATATTAATAGAAATTAATAACACAACAATCTAGGCATTTCTAATGCTCAAAAATATAAGGTTTAACAAATTAGAGATCAGTCAGAATCGCTGTCGTTACTGAGCCGCAATAAACTTGTATCATACTTGTATCGATGCGTCCCCCCTCACGCCCCGCGTACACTGGTACAAAGTTATTTAGATCAGTTTACAATGTACGATTTTAACTGATGTTGAAATTGATTTAGTATACGTGAAATTATCTCGGTAATTATTGTTCTTTTTTATTTTTTTTTAACACAAACTTTAAGATCACGATTTATCATGTACGTTTATATAAAAATATAAAAATACCTAAATTTGTTAGTTGACTCAGTATACTTAGGAGGTATCGGTATGAGTGTGAGGAAAGAAAGAGCGCAGAGCGCACTTGTGTCTGCGCACACACTTGTGCACTTTAATATCTCCCACACCGAGGGCGACAAGCCTTTCTGTTGAGATTAGCGGTTATGCCGAAATATGATCTGGAAGACTATTACTATTATTATAAGTCCTATAGGATTATGGAAAATTAATCAGAATGATCGCAAAGTACCCTTTGAAACCTCGTTAGTGCAAACTTTACTGGAAACCGTATTACATTAATGACTCGTTCATTAAAAATATTTTTATATGAAAAGCTTGACGCGTTAGAAAAATAATTTCTGAAACTTTCAAAGTACCTACCTTGCTTTTAAAATTAAACAAACCATGTTTTAAATGAAAGGATTGCAAAATATGTACACATTGGAATGTTCCAAAATCTCTTAAAAACACATGAGCCCAATTTGGCTCCCCAACATGCAAATCTCCAACTTAATACAAAAATCCCGCAAAGCTTGGGAAATAAGAAAAAAAGGAAATCAGTCTAAATGAAAACTCCCTGAGGTAATAAACGGGGGTAGGCAGGGAGGTATTTGATGAAATGAACAATAATAAAGGAGAGACGGACGACAAAATTGTGCGGAATTCCACTTTCCGACGGAATTTTGAGGAGTTTCACCTTTTTAATCCATTAGGAACGCTTGAGAGGCGAAAATATTTTAAATTAGGACATTAGGCCTGATAAGTGAGTTTTCAGTGAAAAATATATCGTTTGGAAAACGTTGGTTCTTACTTTTAAGGGGTATCTCCGCTACTTTAGTTAAGTGCGTTCTTTTTTGTTAGTAATTGAAGCCAAATATATCTTCAGTATCATCATTTATTTTATTTATATCAAAATTATGACTGTTTACTTTTACAGCTACGTTACCTGCTAAATTAGCTTTGAGTGCTTTATCAAATTTAATATCAAGTATTTTAATGGTTACTAGTAAATCTAAGATTAAAATTATGCGAACATTATCATTAATTCTCCTCCCCTTATCCCAATTTACTTGGGGTTGGTGCAGCATGTCTTTGTCATCCGTATTCTATCCATTTCTTCTCTATTAGCCGCCATCTCGACAGTCACCCCATTTCTAATAATATCATCATTCACACAGTCCATCCATCGTTTCTTTGATCTTCCCCTACTCTTAGAGAATATAATTGAATAGAAAACTTTTATTTCAAACAGGAGTCCATAGGGTTAGTAACAATTTTACTTTACTTCTAGTGTTACCCACCGATCTGTGAACACACTGAGAATACTGTTGGTGCCGCCGCAAACATGCGTCATCAGGGATGTGCATCTACTCCTAATAATGGCGGCAAAACCATTATTATTATTATCCGCAAACATCCCTGACGCACTACAACGCCACGGCGGCCGCAACAGCACTCTCAGTGCATTATTATATTGAACGCGTAGGTCGCTGTATGCCCGCTGAGTGAAGTTGACACAGGCTGCATGTATAGAAGGACTGGCAGTAAGCTTTGAATAGCGTAACTTTAACTGGTTTCGTACATCGCGCAAACCTGCGGGCAGCAATCGTGTTACAACGGACAACCAGCGACCTACGTTCCCTTTCAATGTCACAATTTTCTTTCAGATCTTTAGTGACCCAGCCATCGACATTCATATTCAAAACTTTTGTCACGACATTTTCCTCATTCCTCCGTAACACCTGCCTATACTCGTACCGTGACAACCGCTTACCTAAAAAAATACGAACATCATCATCAACAATACATATGTATGTACAAATCAGGCAAATCTTCATCAGTCATCGGATATAATCAATTTCATTCCCTCATTATTCCATCAAATCAATCAAGTCTCCCACATTTCCACCATCTACATGCGTAAAGAGAACAACAGTTAACTTGCAAAAGCCATTAACACCGCCATAAAACAGTGTTCAAGAGCCAAGATCTGACACCACAGTTTAGCCTCGACCGACGATTTCGTCGTCAGGCGGGCGTACATTATAGTAGTTTATGAGCGAAGAGTAATGGTGGTGTAACCAGCGTGAAGGCAGTTTATTTTAGGTACACAGGATTATGAGAAAGTACGTGTTGCTTGGTGGAAGAATTATTTTTAATCTGTTAGTTTGTTTTCGTAATATACAGGGTGGGGAAGTCTATACGACAAAAATTTTGATATCAAACTAAGGACGTTGCCAGTTTACAAACAAAAATTCCATCATATACAAAATATCCAATTAGACAGTAGTTGTCTGATTGGCAAACCCATAGTTGCTCATCACTACTATTCAGATTGTTTGCAAATGTTTTTTCAAATCATTCATCAGCAATTTTTTTATTTTTTTATTCCGATGTTCTGATAATATCCTGATGATTCAAAATACTCTAACACAGTAGTATTGCCAGTGTTTTCATTTATTGTCGTCCCTACATGAATGTATATGTTATTATTAGTCCGTGAGTCTCTTGACTTCTGAGTGACCATGATTAGAGGTTGCCCGGCAGTATATTTTAGTGGCATAATAGATAAA